>CAWUFW010005324.1:0-1358441 GCA_963921515.1 Calotriton arnoldi | reverse complement strand
AAAGGAGACCGAGGGAAGGCAAACTGCTACCGTCCAATTTCCCTTCTGGACTCAACTTCAAAACTGATGGGAAGAATTCTTCTGGGAAGGCTGGATGTATGGGTTAAGGAGAATAATATTCTCACTGAAGCACAATATGGGTTCAGAAGGGGCATTGGAACGGTGGAGCAGTGTTTAAACTTAGAATTATTAATAGGAAAATATACCCTAGCAAAGGAGGGGGTTCTTCATCTTTGTTTCGTGGACCTCACAAGTGCATTTGATTTGGTGAACCATACTAAGGGGGTCATTATGATGACGGGCGGATCCGCCCGCCATCCAGACAGCAAAGACCCCCCGCCATATTATGATGGCTGGGGGTCCGCGCGGCGGACGGAAAGCCCGTCCGCCGTTCTCGCTGGTCGACTCGTCGACCGGCGGAAAACTAAGGATAATATGGTGGCGGTGTCTCCATGACACCGCCATCCATATTATGATGACTGCGGAGTGCAGCCTTTCCATGGTGGCGTTGCCGCCATGGAAAGGCATACGGTCTTTGGATATGGGGGCCCGCAACGGGCCCCCACGGTTTTGAGGGGGTGGGGGTGCACATGGGTACCTATGGTACCCCCCTGCATATGTATGCACAAGGTGGCAGGCACCGCGCGGTGCCTGTCACGTTGTGCATGCACATGCACGACGTGCATTCACAGCATTGTGGCGGGCGGTGCGGTGAGCACCGCCTGCCACAATGCTGTGAATAGGGCTTGCCCAGGTGGCGTTGGCATCCTAATAGCATGTGCGTGACCGCCGCACCACTTGCGAACGGTCCCGCATTCCGCTGCGGTGGCGGGCGGACTTTGTCTGCCCGCCATCGTAATGTGCCCCTAAGTTGTGGCAAACCCTCAAAGAACAGGGAGCACTGTTCGATATAATTTCATACTTATCCCAGATATATTCTTGTTTAACATCGAGAGTACGTTTTGGAATGAGGGGAGAATGCACGCAGGATTTTAGGGTCACAAGGGGAATACGACAGGGATGTGTATTAGCGCCACTTTTATTCTCCTTGTATATAAATAATGTGGACCTGTTTTTACAAAAGCAAAAAGCGGCTAGCCCAAAAGTTGGAACACGCACCACCCCAGTTTTACTCTATGCGGATGACGCTGTTCTTTTATCAAGAACAGCTAACTGTTTACAATGCTTAATTGAGAAGTTTGCCCACTATATGTCAGAAAAGGATTTACAGCTAAACCTCACTAAAACGTTTGTTATGACATGTGGGAAGTCGAAGCTGAAACATAGAAAACATTATGTGGGTGGAGCTGTTATAGGTAGAGTCCCAACTTTTTCTTATCTAGGTCTCCTTTTTAACAAAAATGGCGGGTGGAAATCACATATTGATCTTTGTAATTTAAAATTTCTAAGAGTAGTCGAGGGGATCTTTAGATTTTCTGCCAGATTAGGAAATAAACCTGTAAGGGAAATCCTCACGCTGCATAGAACTAAGTGTGTGACAGGTGCCTGTTATGGGGCCGCAATATGGGGGAGAGTAAATACCTTGTCCCTACAAACACAAGAAAATAAAAATTTTAAAGAATTTTGGCGGTTCCAAGTTCAACAGCTAATTATATTGTGCATAAGGAACTGTCTGTATCCTATATAAGTGATTTTATTGAGGTAGCGGGCCTTACATTTTGGAGAGGGCTGTGGGCAAAAGAAGAGACAAAATTTACAACGGATCTAATAAAGGATTGCTTGTCTCTTGAGCATGGAAAGAAAATACCTTGGTTAGGGTATATTCGTAACCTTTTGGCATGCTGCGAGATAGAGCTCGACAATACAAACCCTGCAAATATTCAAGGGATCAGTAAAAATGAATTAAAGTTGAGATATATCTCAGAAAGGGAACGTGTTAGATCTGAAGCCGCGAGGCAGAAAAAAAGTGTTGTTATGTATGGTGAAATACCCTCTGTTGAGGGCATTGAAACATACTTAACTTTGATAAGAAATACCCAACAGAGATTTTATTTCACAAGACTTAGGGGCCGATTCCGATTCGGGCCGGAAAACGTACCAACCGACTCGGTACGGGAATTTAATCCGACCGACACGTACCGGCATCGCCCGACCTGGGTAGTACGATGAAATGCATGTGAATCACGACCGACTCGTACGGAACACAAGCCGAACGACCAAACCGCACGGAAACAAGCTATCCGGCCGGAAAACCACGCGAATCGACCCGACCGACACGCACCAGGAATGGACCCGAACGAAACGTACCCGCGAACTCCGACCCGCGCAGTACGATGTAATGCGTGCAAAACCAGACCGAGTCGCACGGAGCTCAAGCCGTACGACCGACACACATACAAAAGCCAACAGAAGGAAGCTAATCCTCGGAGAACGACGCGTACGCCGCACAATAAACCTAGCAGAAACACAGCATGAACGACTCGGAGAAGCTCGCACGAGACAACTGCAGCGTCCCACTCGGTCAGAAGAACGACTCCTACATGAACCAAAAATACAAAGGGAAAAATACAAAAAAAAAGGGCCAAACAAGCAATTACAAAGTCAATAAATACAGGGGAAAAAAAAAAGAACAAGGACACACCCCCAACTCCACCCATATAAAGGCCACAAATCCCTACCATGATCCTTTGCAAATTCAACTGACCTGCCAGCACAGAACACCACCAGACAGCAACCACAGACACACTCACAGCTCATCCATCACACAAGCCACACACCATTAGCACCTCAACAAATAGCACCCTCACATACACCCAGCAAAACCTACACCCACACACCCTCACTTGCACACCCACACACACATCAATCACCACCACCACCCATCACCATGCCCCCAAAGAAGAATCCAAAGTTCCTAGACAGTGAATTGGAAGTCATGGTAGATGAGATCCTCAGGGTAGAGCCCCAGTTGTTCGGTACATTGGTCCAACAGACCCCCATGTCGCAGAAAACCAAGATGTGGGAGAGGATCGTCGACAGGGTCAACGCACAATCACCATGTTTGCGCACAAAGGAAGACATCCAGAACAGGTGGTATGATGTGCGCAGGAGGGTCAGGGACCTACTAAAGAAGGATTACATCTTGAGTCAGCGCACTGGCAGTGGCCCTCCTGCCAAACCACTATACCTCAGGCCCTGGGAGGAGAAGGTGCGGGCCATCCTACCACCAGTGAGCGTATATGGACTATCAAACATCCCAGAGCCTGGTGAGTACACAACTAATATACCCAATATTGTGTGACAATACACACACATCACTGTCAAGGGGATAGTCAAACCATGCACCCTTAGCAAATCCACAGCAACCAAAAGATAATCACCACAAGATTTGTCTGTCAGTCAGATAAACACAATACATGCCATCTCATAGTGATATGTAACTGTGTCATGATATGTACAAACCTAACTACAAATACAGCAAGGGAGTGGCACAAATATAACCAACAAACACAGTTAGACATTTTGCCACCACTAGAACACCACCTCACAGGGAAGCTCACTGAAAGGAAGGAATTATGTGTATGCAGGTGAAGTCAGTGTAGCCAATAGCATGATGGGAGTTGTAGTCACAGATATTGCTCACCCTCACAATTGGCCCATCAACACCACTCTGAACCATGCTCACATCACAGGGAGTGGAAAACAACTGACAAGATGTCCGACACTGGGTACTGCTGTGGGGAGCACAAGCCCCTGCTGGGAACTGGGCACCAACCAACAGCAGGACACCACTGCCTGACATCCTGAAAGACAACTTGCACTCCCTGCAATGGAAGCACGTTCCATGGTGGGATATCTGGCTGGGTGGGAAGGAGGACTGACAGCTCTGACCATAGTTACAAGCAGCTTTCCTTACACACCCCCTTAATACAAACTCCACACAACTCACCTGGGACAATGCAATGCCTCACACTCCAATTAAATATCCCACAAAGAACCACCACCCTGGGTTATGCTGTGTGAAGCACAGGGACACTCTTGGGACTTGTAGCCAAACAAACGCCAGGACAACACTGTCAGCCATCCTGTCAGCACAGGCACACTACCCCACAGGGAAGCAGAGTCAAAAGGAAGGAAGTATGGGCATGCTGGGAAGGGGGGTGTAGGCAATAGCATGATGGGAGTTGTAGTCACAGATATTGGTCACCCTCACAATTGGCCCATCAACACCACTCTGAACCATGCTCACATCACAGGGAGTGGAAAACAACTGACAAGATGTCCGACACTGGGTACTGCTGTGGGGAGCACAAGCCCCTGCTGGGAACTGGGCACCATCCAACAGCAGGACACCACTGCCTGACATCCTGAAAGACAACTTGCACTCCCTGCAATGGAAGCACGTTCCATGGTGGGATATCTGGCTGGGTGGGAAGGAGGACTGACAGCTCTGACCATAGTTACAAGCAGCTTTCCTTACACACCCCTTAACACAAACTCCACACAACTCACCTGGGACAATGCAATGCCTCACACTCCAATTAAATATCCCACAAAAAACCACCACCCTGGGTTATGCTGTGTGAAGCACAGGGACACTCTTGGGACTTGCAGCCAAACAAACGCCAGGACAACACTGTCAGCCATCCTGTCAGCACAGGCACACTACCCCACAGGGAAGCAGAGTCAAAAGGAAGGAAATATGGGCATGCTGGGAAGGGGGGTGTAGGCAATAGCATGATGGGAGTTGTAGTCACAGATATTGGTCACCCTCACAATTGGCCCATCAACACCACTCTGAACCATGCTCACATCACAGGGAGTGGAAAACAACTGACAAGATGTCCGACACTGGGTACTGCTGTGGGGAGCACACGCCCCTGCTGGGAACTGGGCACCAACCAACAGCAGGACACCACTGCCTGACATCCTGAAAGACAACTTGCACTCCCTGCAATGGAAGCACGTTCCATGGTGGGATATCTGGCTGGGTGGGAAGGAGGACTGACAGCTCTGACCATAGTTACAAGCAGCTTTCCTTACACACCCCTTAACACAAACTCCACACAACTCACCTGGGACAATGCAATGCCTCACACTCCAATTAAATATCCCACAAAGAACCACCACCCTGGGTTATGCTGTGTGAAGCACAGGGACACTCTTGGGACTTGTAGCCAAACAAACGCCAAGACAACACTGTCAGCCATCCTTTCAGCACAGGCACACTACCCCACAGGGAAGCAGAGTCAAAAGGAAGGAAGTATGGGCAAGCTGGGAAGGGGGTGTAGGCAATAGCATGATGGGAGTGGTAGTCACAGTTCAACATCCCCCACCCACATGGCCCAGCAAGCTCACACTGAAGCATGCACACCTCACAGGGAGTGGAAAAGAACTGACAAGATGGCTGACACTGGGTACTGCTGTGGGGAGCACAAGGCCCTGCTGGGAACTGGGCACCAACAAACAACAGGACCACACTGTCAGCCATCTTGCCATTGCTGTCACATTCACACACAGTGAAGTCCACTCAAAAGGAAGGAAGTATGGGCATGCTGGGAAGGGGGGCATAGGCAATAGCATGATGGGAGTGATAGTCACAGCTCAACATCCCCCACCCACTTGGCCCAGCAAGCTCACACTGAAGCATGCACACCTCACAGGGAGTGGAAAAGAACTGACAAGATGGCTGACACTGGGTACTGCTGTGGGGAGCACAAGGCCCTGCTGGGAACTGGGCACCAACAAACAACAGGACCACACTGTCAGCCATCTTGCCATTGCTGTCACATTCACACACAGTGAAGTCCACTCAAAAGAAAGGAAGTATGGGCATGCTGGGAAGGGGGGCGTAGGCAATAGCATGATGGGAGTGGTAGTCACAGTTCAACATCCCCCACCCACATGGCCCAGCAAGCTCACACTGAAGCATGCACACCTCACAGGGAGTGGAAAAGAACTGACAAGATGGCTGACACTGGGTACTGCTGTGGGGAGCACAAGGCCCTGCTGGGAACTGGGCACCAACAAACAACAGGACCACACTGTCAGCCATCTTGCCATTGCTGTCACATTCACACACAGTGAAGTCCACTCAAAAGGAAGGAAGTATGGGCATGCTGGGAAGGGGGCGTAGGCAATAGCATGATGGGAGTGGTAGTCACAGCTCAACATCCCCTACCCACATGGCCCAGCAAGCTCACACTGAAGCATGCACACCTCACAGGAGTGGAAAAGAACTGACAAGATGGCTGACACTGGGTACTGCTGTGGGGAGCACAAGGCCCTGCTGGGAACTGGGCACCAACAAACAACAGGACCACACTGTCAGCCATCTTGCCATTGCTGTCACATTCACACACAGTGAAGTCCACTCAAAAGGAAAGAAGTATGGGCATGCTGGGAAGGGGGGCGTAGGCAATAGCATGATGGGAGTGGTAGTCACAGCTCAACATCCCCCACCCACATGGCCCAGCAAGCTCACACTGAAGCATGCACACCTCACAGGGAGTGAAAAGCCACTTCAAAGATGTCTGACAATGGTGCTCTGTTGTGCGGAGCACAAGGCCATGCTGGGAACTGGGCACCAACAAACAACAGGACACCACTGACTGACATCCTGAGCGTCAACCTGAACCCACTGCAAGGGTGGCATGCTTCATGGTGGGATAACTGGGCTGGGGGGAAAAGGAGGGCCGGATGTCCACCAAATACAACCAATGCTGTCCATGTACACACCTCAACATTCACATTGAAATGCTTCAAGTTTGCAAGACAATGTGCTACACCAATATCAACCTCTGACTGTGACAACTTAGGACAATGCAATGTACAGGCCCGCATCCAGAGGTACAGTCACAACTGTCAGGTGTGTGAACCATTGATGCCTGCAGAAACATAACATACATTGTGTGTGTCTCCCAAAAACAGGTGATGATGGGGACACAGCAGCAGACGATGAGGAGTCCCTGTCCCAGGCTCCGGGGGATACTGAGCTCACTGGTGTGGAACAGCCTCTGCCCTCCTCGGATGGCGAAGACCTACCTGGCACCTCTGGTGTGAGTCATCATGCAGCACCAGCAGGACCACCATCTGCACCCCCTGCACCCACCCCCTCCAACAACTGCCAACACACAGAACACCCCCGCCGACCCGGACAGACCAAGGACCACCAATGATAACAGCACACGGACCCCGGCCCAACGTGGAGCAACGGACAACGACCCCAGTAACAACCCCCAAGTGGGCCTACGGTCACCTGTGCGTGCCAACGCAGGTCTGGCACGTGTCGCCAGGGGTGGTGGGAGGGGTGGAAGACATAGGTAGCTGTTTGCAGAGGGGTCTGGACTGCATGATGACCCACAACTGGCACGCATTGCTGATGCGTACCAGAATAGCACCGGAGAGGTCAGCCAGGTAGTGGGGATCCTCAAGGACATTCAACAGCAGCAGGCTGACCATCATGCCCGCTTGGACTCACACATGTCCTGTGTGGAGACACACATGTCCCGTGTGGAGACACACATGTCTGGCATGGAGTCCAAGTGGGACACATTGGAAGAACTGACAGCGGTGCGTAGGGACATATTGACATGCCTCCGCCAGATTAGCACCAACATGGCCACACCTCCCTGTGTGCCCACAACATCTGGTGCTGCAACAACTGCAACTGCCACAGGGAGGGAGGATGACTCTGGCGGAGAGTCCTCTGCACCGCAGCAGCCTGCGCGTGAGGGACCCCCCCCGAAAGAAGAGGGGTCATCCGAGGAAGGAAAACTGATAGGTTGATGGCCATGTACATCCCCCAGGAACCCAAAACCTGCTCTGGAAAATCTCCTTTGTGTGCAAACTGTTCAGCCTGTCGAATGCAACCCAACTCTCCCACATGACATGGGGAGCTTAAGTTGGCCCAATGTATCAGATGACCGTGGACTTTACTCAGGACATTTCTGCTACCAAGACTTCCAACTCATCTGGGAACTTTGGATTACAATGCCAATGTACAGCACCCACCATCCTGTGCACTATCCTCACACATGTATGGAATTAAACTCACCAATACACCATACTTGCCTCTGTTGTGATTCCAACGTGGTTTCTGTCATGGAGATGGTGATCTGCTAAATGACACTGTGCATGCTAACTGCTACAGCAAGTTCAACACCGTCATGTGAGTCATGGAGACGTGACACATATGAGGGAGACACACCACTGGGGCTACACAACACATACACACCAGGGCCATCAGACTCATCGCCTACACTGATGTTGCCAGGAAATACAGTGCAATGCACAGACACCACACCTATTCACAGTCTGTGTTAACTAGCCCACAGGTGCAGTAAGCACATGTCAGTCAGATGTGTGACCACAGACAACGCACATCCCAAAGTGAAGCACAAGTTTATTACACATTTGCAACATGTTGTTTCCACTACAGATGCAAGGTAATCCGACGTGGCAGGGGACACACAGTCAACAAGTGTAGAAGAAATAAAGTCCAGGGGTGTGTGGCACAACACCTGTAGGGGAAACGACTGCTTCCACCCTGGAAGTTGAATCATGGTGTCGGGGGATCACAGTTCACCAAACAACTCTGAAAGTACCCTGTGAAGGACAGACATGACACACAGTCAAAAGCTCCGAAGAACAGGACAGAACTGCAATACACATGGCCAATACATGTCACAAGATACTCACAGAAAAACAAGTTAGCATGTCAACACTGTTGGGGAGTACAGACTACCTGTAAGGACACATCGCTGCACGCTTCCAGTCAAGTAGCACATGGCTACACTCAAACAGCACCAGAGCACCACCAACACATATCACGCAAACTCACATCATTGGCATGACAACTCACTGGATACTCACATTCAGCTGAAGAAGTTGGTGATGAGCTGTGTGCGGACATCACCATCATCATCATCATCATCACTGGCATCGTGGCCCAGGCCAGGATCCTCCACAGGTGGTGGATGTTGGTCATTGTCATCCAGGATGAGAGGCAACTCCTTCCGCACTGCCAGGTTGTGTAGCATGCAGCAGACGATGACAATCTTGCACACCTTTGCTGGGGCATATGGGAGGGCCCCTCCTGTCTTGTCCAGGCAGCGGAAGCGGCTCTTCAGGAGACCAAATGTCCGCTCTATCACTCTCCTGGTCCGACCATGTGCCTCATTGTAGCGCATCTGGGCTGGTGTCACAGGGTTCCTGAGGGGTGTCAGCAACCACGGCATGTTGGGGTATCCGGAGTCCCCTACAGACAGACAATTGCACATTAGCTAAGTTGGAAAAGAGGGCGGAATACAACATAGCAGAACACACACAATGGTACAAAGTCAGTACACACCGACAAGCCAGGCACGCTGGTTCTGCATCTGTGACATCATCCTCGGGATGCGACTACTCCTCATCACGTAGGCATCGTGTGCTGAACCAGGGAAACGGGCACACACGTGTGAGATGCACATATCTGCAAGACATACCACCAGAGCATTGATCGAATGATAATGTTTCCTGTTCCTGTATGCCTGCTCATGTGCCTGTGGTGGAACCAAAGCCACATGTGTCCCATCAATGGAGCCAATGACATGTGGCATCCTCCCCAGGGCATAGAAGTCACTCTTGACGTCAGTGAGTTGTTGACGTGTAGGGAAATAGATGTACTGGTTCAGGCATCTCAACATTGCCTCCAAAACATCGCGTAGCACACGGCTGAACATAGTCTGTGACATCCCACCAGGAGACGCCACAGTGTGTTGAAAGGTACCGGTGGCAAAGAAGTGTAGGGCTGCCATCACCTTCACCTTGGGGGTCAGCGCTGTAGGGTACGGCCGGCCAGGTTGCAAATGTGGTGCCAAGCGCACTGCCAAATCCTCAATCAGCTGCCTGGTGAAGCGGTACCGTCGGATGCTGTCACGTTCCACCATCGTTGCAAGGTCAGGGAATGGTCTATGGACAGCTGGTGCCCTGCAGTGCATAGGTGAAGAAAGAAAGATTGTCAGTCACCCCACATATGTGGCATTGACCATACTCAATATCACATGATACATCATTACGAGACACATGTACTTGATGTGTGTGCCGTTCTGTATGGACATATGTGGCACCTAAATGGCCATCATCTAACATCTCAGTTCAACATGTGTTGACAACAGGTTCCAGGTTGTGCTATGTGAAACCATTAGGCTGTGTCACAGTACCCATTTACTGCTGTCACGTTCCAAACACACACCACAGTGACATGTCTGGACAGATGCGCCACAGGCATCACAGCTCATTGACAGGTAGATTCCCAGGGACCCTGTCTTGCCACATGGACACTGGCATGACATGGCGTATAATGTACACGTCAGAAAAACAAACATGACTCCCACAGGTAGTGGCCCCTGTTGCCACCGCAGGACAGACATGGACGTCTGTGACACACACACGCACAACATCAAAGTCCATGCACAAACAACGTGGATGTGGAGACTGTCTCCCATTGTGCACATGGAATCAGACACATCGGAAACACAACATGCACACAAACTGTGGAGGGCCATCACTATTGTGGCAATGAGTCACCCTGTGACGTACATACCTTCCCACATGGGACTCTGGGGGTATGTGACATGACATACACATACACAACCTGGAAATGTGACCATGCCACATGCTCTGAAAGGAACAGTTGCACATCACAGTGGTCATGTGCACAACACACAAAGGATCCTGTCCCCATGAACATGTGCACAGCCTGGGAGTGGCTGCCCCCAAGTGCCACCCCAAAAACCACATGTTGACCCCCATACACAGAAAAGGTAATGCAGCCTTACATGCCTTAGGATACAGTGTGGACAGGCTGTGGTGTTGTAGGTGTGCCCCTGAGTCCCTGGCAAGTATATGTTACTGGCATACGTTCACCAGTGACAAGCATGGTGACATATGCGAGTGACCTGTACAGGGAACCGTTGTACAGCAATGGACCGATCGGTGTGCACGCACTGGCCATTGAATCTGTTGTGAGCGGGTACGCGTTGTACAGCAATGGACCGATCGGTGTGCACGCACTGGCCATTGAATCTGTTGTGAGCGGGTACGCGTTGTACAGCAATGGACCGATCGGTGTGCACGCACTGGCCATTGAATCTGTTGTGAGCGGGTACGCGTTGTACAGCAATGGACCGATCGGTGTGCACGCACTGGCCATTGAATCTGTTGTGTGCGGGTACGCGTTGTACAGCAATGGACCGATCAGTGTGCACGCACTGGCCATTGAATCTGTTGTGAGCGCGTACGCGTTGTTTCCCGGAATACGTGTTGTACAGCAATGGACCGATCGGTGTGCACGCACTGGCCATTGAATCTGTTGTGAGCTGGTACGTGTTGTACAGCAATGGACCGATCGGTGTGCACGCACTGGCCATTGAATCTGTTGTGAGCGGGTACGCGTTGTTTCCCGGAATACGCGTTGTTTCCCGGAATACGCGTTGTACAGCAATGGACCGATCGGTGTGCACGCACTGGCCATTGAATCTGTTGTGAGCGGGTACGCGTTGTACAGCAATGGACCGATCGGTGTGCACGCACTGGCCATTGAATCTGTTGTGAGCGGGTACGCGTTGTTGCCCGGAATACGCGTTGTACAGCAATGGACTGATCAGTGTGCACGCACTGGCCATTGAATCTGTTGTGAGCGGGTACGCGTTGTACAGCAATGGACCGATCGGTGTGCACGCACTGGCCATTGAATCTGTTGTGAGCGGGTACGCGTTGTTTCCCGGAATACGCGTTGTACAGCAATGGACCGATCGGTGTGCACGCACTGGCCATTGAATCTGTTGTGAGCGGGTACGCGTTGTACAGCAATGGACCGATCGGTGTGCACGCACTGGCCATTGAATCTGTTGTGAGCGGGTACGCGTTGTTTCCCGGAATACGCGTTGTTTCCCGGAATACGCGTTGTACAGCAATGGACCGATCGGTGTGCACGCACTGGCCATTGAATCTGTTGTGAGCGGGTATGCGTTGTACAGCAATGGACCGATCGGTGTGCACGCACTGGCCATTGAATCTGTTGTGAGCGGGTACGCGTTGTTTCCCGGAATACGCGTTGTACAGCAATGGACTGATCAGTGTGCACGCACTGGCCATTGAATCTGTTGTGAGCGGGTACGCGTTGTACAGCAATGGACCGATCGGTGTGCACGCACTGGCCATTGAATCTGTTGTGAGCGGGTACGCGTTGTTTCCCGGAATACGCGTTGTACAGCAATGGACTGATCAGTGTGCACGCACTGGCCATTGAATCTGTTGTGAGCGGGTACGCGTTGTACAGCAATGGACCGATCGGTGTGCACGCACTGGCCATTGAATCTGTTGTGAGCGGGTACGCGTTGTTTCCCGGAATACGCGTTGTACAGCAATGGACCGATCGGTGTGCACGCACTGGCCATTGAATCTGTTGTGAGCGGGTACGCGTTGTACAGCAATGGACCGATCGGTGTGCACGCACTGGCCATTGAATCTGTTGTGAGCGGGTACGCGTTGTTTCCCGGAATACGCGTTGTACAGCAATGGACCGATCGGTGTGCACGCACTGGCCATTGAATCTGTTGTGAGCGGGTACGCGTTGTACAGCAATGGACCGATCGGTGTGCACGCACTGGCCATTGAATCTGTTGTGAGCGGGTACGCGTTGTTTCCCGGAATACGCGTTGTTTCCCGGAATACGCGTTGTACAGCAATGGACCGATCGGTGTGCACGCACTGGCCATTGAATCTGTTGTGTGCGGGTACGCATTGTACAGCAATGGACCGATCGGTGTGCACGCACTGGCCATTGAATCTGTTGTGAGCGGGTATGCGTTGTACAGCAATGGTCAGATCGTTGCGCATGCATTGGCTAGGGCCTGGCATGGCAACGGACGCGTTTTCGAAGCTTCAACGAGTCTGATGCAGTGAATTCAGTTGGCCAGCCACAACAATGTTGCAAATTCATGGGTGTCATGAAGTTTAACTTTTGAAGGATGCTGTGGGCGTGTAGAAGTGGTGCAATTCCATGGATTGGCCAGATTCAGAAGATGCAAACGACTTGGACCTATCACTTTGGACACATGGGACAGTATCTGCCTCTGCAGCACACATATAATGCTGGCTGTTCCCCTGAGAGCTCACTTGCCTGCACTACATGCTCCAGGACGACATCTGCCACCAACACTGCTGCTGTCTCTGCATCCTCTGGCTACTGCAATGGCACGTACTGTGGAGAGAGCCCCAGCCTTCAGCCTTGAGGAGAACCAGGCCCTGCTGGACAGCCTCCTTCCACAGTACAGCAAGCTGTATGGGAAACCAGGGGAGCAGGTGAGTGTGCTGTCCACTGCCTTACTAATTGTGCATGTTGTCTGACTAGCAAGACTTACAGTGTGCACACCACTGGCTAGCATGCTCACTGAGTAGTTCTCACCCCCCAAAGTGTGTAGTTACATGCACTGAACAGGTACAGTGCAGTAACAGTGCAGTCCAACAAGCTTTTACTTCCCAGACAATGATACCATGTAGTGACTGCTGGCAAACTGTCCATAGCCATAGTTGCACTGCCTGTGTACATCATATGCCCCTGTGATTGAGACATGTATATCCAACTGTGCGATGCACGTATATGTTGCATGTGTAGTAATGGCATTTTCACTTTGTCATCCTCACAGGTTGATGCCCACCAGAAGCAGGAAATTTGGCTGACCATCGCCTGGGAAGTAAGATCCGTGGATGTCTACAAGCGCCGGATCCGCAACTGCCAGAAGAGGTGGCAGGACCTTTGGGGCTGGACCCGGAGGATCGCAAGGGTCCAGCTGAAGCGGTCGCCTCCTCGCAGGAGGGGCGGACACCGGACCCTGACCCCTCACATGCACCGGATCCTGGCGGTGGTCTTCCCTGACCTGGATGGGCAGCTGAAGGCCAGACAGCAGCAAGGAGGGGGTGAGTCCATGACTGCACTGTGAACTTTGTCTGACATGCTATGTGCCCTCCTCTGGCCTGGTTAACCTTCCACAGTACATCAGTCTTGTGGTCCAGGACCCATGTCCCTCAATTGTGACATGCCCACTCCTCACCTGATACGCAGGTGTGGCCCTTACAGTCAGGAAATGGTGTCACTTGCGTACTGTGTCCTTGCATTTTGCTTCGCTCAAGGTGGGGGAGAGCATTTGTTCCCGTGACTTTGTGGTGGGATTCATGGGTGGGTCAATTGCCTACACAATGCCTAAGTTCTGACATGTAATCTGGGTATAACTTTGATATGTGGTCCACTTGCTGATCTGAATCACCACATGTCCCTGGGGTATTTGGCACACCCCCATGCTGCGGGTGGGAACAATGTTTGGGCCTCAGGAGTATGTATATCAAGTGTGTCACACATGCTTAGCCACCTGCCTACTGTCCAGGGCTCATCCCTCTTTCAGGTGGAGCAGGACAGTCATGCCTACTCCAGGGCATACAATACACTCTGTACTCCCACTCCCGTGTATCAGCTGACATGTTGTGATCAGTGAAATGTTCCCTCAGGTGTCTGCCTCTGTGTCGTTGTGCTGTGGCTTCGTTGTCAGGACTACTGGGATGCTTATCGTTTAGGGCTCAGCATGCCATCTGAGATGTGACCATGAGAGATGATACTTGTGTGACTTATAGGTGTTTGACCACTTGACTGTGCACACAGGTGTATGCGACTGTGAATTCCAGGCAGCTGTTTCTCATTCACAGCAGACTGTGAGGTGCTCAGGTTGATAGAGTTGTGTTTCATGTCTCCCATATGTCCAATTGGCATGACGTGGACAAATAAGAGTTCAGATGATGTGGTTTGTGGGGGATGGACATGTGCACTTGTCAGCTACAGAACTTGCATTCCCCATTACCTGGGATTGTGACACAGTGCAGACTGTTGTTGGCTGGCTGCCATGCCCATGTGACTGGAGACAGTGATGTATGACTTTGCAGGCATGCCTGTGCCATGGCATTGAACTTCCTAAGAGTGATCCTGCAGGGGAGTGACATGTGTAACATGCACCCCATTGTGGCATTGACTATCCGGACATGGGTGCATCATGGTGTCTGGTGCTGGTATGCATCACATGCATCTCTAATTAGACTCTGGCCATTCCTTTATCCGGACACCTGTACTGACTCAGTGGCAAGAGATGTGATGTGTGCATGTTCACATACTTCACCGTGTTCTATGCAATGTCCAACAACTGTGTACGTGGTGCATGTGTCCACCCTGGGGTCTTACCATCCAACAGGCACCAGACAGATGGTTGCAAGGGCAGGAGGGGTGTGAGTGCCATGGTTGACCATCAGACTGACAATTGGCTTCTCCTAATCGGTGTGAGCACTTTTGGCAGTGTTCAACTGAGGATGCCAGGGCTTGCTCTGTAATGTGCTGTACTTACTGTGGTGTGTGCGGTCAGTGCAGGTGACTGATGTTTGTCTGTTTCCCTAATTGTTTGCAGATACATCCACGGCCACAGGAGGGGACAGGTCCACGGACCAGGAGGAGCAGCAGAGCCAGACTGGGTCAGGAGCCGATGAGTGGTCGGAGGGACCCAGTGGCACGGAGGGCGAGGGGAGCCACACCGAGGAGTCCTCAGCACCATCCACCTCAGCTGAGGACCACAGCAGCTCGGAGGATGACTCCCTTGTGGAGGCGGGTGTCAGCAGCCACCACACCCCAGCTAGTATGGCTGGCCCCGCCACCACCACCACCACCGCCCTCCCATTGGCTCCCATTCCAGAGGTCCGTGGAGGCTCCCGTGTTCGGGAGCGTGTCTCCTTCGTGCAAGGCACCGCACCCCCTGCCCCTGTGTCCCCTGCTGCCCTGAGTGAGGTGACTGTGTACCTCCTTCGCCAGCTCCATGTAGGGCAGACAGCAATGCTGAGTGTCCTCCATGCACACACCACTCTGTTGACACAGCTGGTGTCGTTCATGGAGGGCATCTCGACGGGCATGTCTGCCCTACAGAGGAGCAATAGGTCCATGGACTCCTCACTGACGGCAGCAGTGTCCCTCCTCCAACAGTCCATCAGCCCTCCTACCTCTGCCCCATCCACACTTCCTGGCACCCTACCTGTCCCAAGCACATGCACACCTGCACAATCACCCAAACACACAGACACGAGCAGCACAGAAACACACAAAACAAGGCCAAAACGTGCACACAAGCATCCTCAGGGGACTGATACCACACACACAGGGGATGGGGAACAGACACACACACAGGCATCCACAGTCAATCCGAAGTCCTCAATATCCTCTCCCTCCAAGACCCCTTCCCTTGCCTCACCTGCAACCCCACCTACAAAGCAGCTCTTCCTCAGTGACCTCGGCCTCTTCCCCTCCAATCCCGCTGATCCAGCATACTGGGGGAAGAGGAAGTCCACCCACACAGAGGGGAGTGCCCCTCGCCCCCGGACACCCTCCCCCAGGCGCAGACAGACTGAGGCCCCCACCCGCAAGTCCCCCCGGGCCCGGAAGAGCAAGACCCCACCACCGCCCTGCAGGTCAACCACACAGTCTCCTTCCTCCATCCCTCAGGCCCCCACAACACAGGTTCCCCCACCACACCCTGCCCCAGGTTCCCCACCCACAGATACACCATCCCCAAAATGATGTGGCCTTCTCCACCTACCACTTGCTCTTCCAGCCCCACACCCCCCGCTGCACATGTTTGTGCCACTGGTGTGGAGACCGTGTCCTCCCCTCTGTCCTGCCCACCTTACCTGAACCCCATTCTACTCCCTGGAGATGGGCACTGCAGTGGAGTCCACTACCACCCCGTCTGACTTGGGCACTGCAGTGGGGAATCTGTCCACTCCATCTGGCCAGCCCACTGGAGTTGTGCCGGCACCCACACCATCTGACTCATGCCCCCCAGTTGTGCCGGCACACACCATGTCAGACACCTCCACTGCAGTTGTCAGTGACTCTCCAGCACCAGCCACCCCTCCCCTGCCTCCTTATGGTGAGCCCTGATCCTGTCCCTGCGGTGCCTGGCCTGCCCCCCCGTATGCCCCTCCGAGGGGAGTGTCCCTGGTTCGTAGCAGTGCAGGCAAGGAGGGGGTGACATCTGCCACTGTCACCCTGTTTGGACTTTAGTAATGGACTGGCCATTGGCCTTTGGGTTTTGTCTGGACTTCCTTTTTTCTATTCACATATGCTGAATAAAGCTCCTTTCAGTTCTCTAGTGGTTTTGCTTCAGTTGTACATGATGTTGAGGATGCTAACCATGCCCTTGCTGCAGTGATGGTGATTTTTGATATCAGGTAAAAGAAGTGTTACTGTGCAGGACTCCAAGTGGTTCAGGGTGAATGTGTCCTATCCTGGTGTGTAGCCATGTCATCCTTTGCAGCAATATGAGGGTGTCATGTTTTTCATATTTGCCAATGGGAGTCCCTACATGTTTTTGCAATATCACATCTGTGGCTTACACCCCTGCACATCAGATGTGCTTGCCATTGTTCAATTTGTCTATTTCCCTGACCGTGTGACCATCTCCACTGGACATGCAAGTTTGGGCATCAATGGGGAAGGACTCATCTGTGGTATCAGTGCAACTTGCTATACATGTGTATTTGAACTGTGCAGATGATTTCGGTGACACTGCCATGACCAGGCTGATGTGACGAGAGCCTTCATTTTGTGCTAATTGCTGACTGAGTGACCAAGTGTTCTGCTGACATGATAGAGCCCTGCAGAGTCAACGTATGGCACAGCTTTCCTTACACAGGAGTGGAGTCCCCTCATGTCAGTGTGTAATTCCGTGACATTGCCTGAGCCCAAGGTGTGTGTTGTGTGAGCATGTCTGTGTGTGTTCACTTCCATTTTGCTACACAGGCTGGGGTCCCTAGTGATGTTCCTGTTTGTGATGCTTCCTGAGTTGACCTATGTTCCCCCCAAATCTTCGCCCTGGGTTCTCTGGGATGTGGGTGCATGGCACATTACTGGCCATCAGGGTGTCATCAATAGGTGTGTTTGCTGTCAGGGCTGAGTTTGTGGGCAAACGCAGATGAGACAGTCAGGATTCCCCTTGGCACTTGTTGGTTACACAAGTCATGTAATTTACAGTTTGTGTTAGCTTTCAGTGATTGTGACACGTTGTGTGTGTGACTGCTGCCACTCCTCAGGGTCAGGGCTGCAATGTTGGTAGTTGTCTATGTGTGTTCTTTGTGGGTGACCTTGGCTTCTTCATTGGTGTGTGACTGTGGCCGGGATCCCATTGGTTGGTGTGGATTGGACGTCATGCCCATGTACAGCGTACTGTGCAGTGTGTCAGACATTCTCAAGTCTTGTTGACTGGCCATGTGTGATGGGTATCTCCACCTTAGTTCCCCCCACCACCTCTGGGATTGTCATGGGTGCATGTGCAATGTCACCAGTTCATGTGAGCTTCACTGCTGCACATTGGTGGAGATCAATGTGTGTGGTGTTGAGTGTGTGCAAATGAGAGTTGTTGCACGGCTAGACCCCTACCTCCATGTTGGCCTTGGCTGACAGGCCGTGCTGATTGATTTGTGCTTGTGTAGGTGTGATGGTAGTTAGTTGCTCAGGACACATGACTGTGGTTCACAGTGTGTACGACATCTAGCTTTGTCATCACAGTGGGATTATCATGCAGGCCAGTGTCACCACAGTGTGGGGTCCCTGGGGGTAGTGCTGTGGTGGGTCTGTCTCTTGCTGTGTTAGTTGCTGTTCCTGCAGGCTTGTGTGACATTTGTAATTTGGGCTCCCTCTCATCTAACAATGCCTGATTGCCCACATAGGGGATTCCGATCCATGAGTTTCTTTTGTGTGGCACTGTATTGACATCTGTGTAATAGGGATTCAGGCCTCCTCATGTGTTGTGTGGTTGCCTGGAGACACTGGCACACACCCCCATCACCTGTTGTGTTTGATATGCAGTGTGAGTCTGCCTGTTTGTGCATTTGCACCACTGCATTGGCATTTCTTTAGTGTGGCATTGGCTGTATGTTGTTTGGTGGCTTTCCCCTGCTGTCCCTGGGACTCCTAGGTCATCAGTCAGCACAATGATCATGGTTTCTATGTCCCATTGCTGCCATGGAATGGTATTTGGTCACCTGACATCTACAGTCTCCCCAGGATATCTACATTTGTGTGTCCATTGGTGCAGATATGTGGGTCTGCATTATGATGGTCACTTCTGTCATTGTGTTATTCGTGAATGTTGACAATGTGAGCCCACATGGGTGATGTTTGTCTGCACATGGCCAAAGCGATGTTTCATTGGCACTGCACAGTTTGCCTCACCCAATCTATGTTGCTATGGGACACATGCACTACTATGCCACTGATGTGTTTGTTGTTGTGTGACCAGGAATTATCCATGCAGTTTGGCATTTGCAGCTTTTCCCATGACAACACTTACATTTTGGTCACTGTGGTGATGGGGCTTTAGACCCCATTGCCACAATGTTCAAAATGTGCTTCAGCTATGGACCCCACACTTACCTTTTGGTCACTGTGGTGATGGGGCTTTAGACCCCATTGCCACAATGTTCAAAATGTGCTTCAGCTATGGACCCCACACTTACCTTTTGGTCACTGTGGTGATGGGGCTTTAGACCCCATTGCCATAGTGGTCATGGTCTGCTTGCATTGTGGAGGCCACACACATTTATGTGTGACACATGTGATGGGGGTCACATTGTATGTTAAATGTCATGTTCAGTGTTGTAGGCATTTGACACAGACTACACACGCATGTCATGGTGTTGGGGGGGATGTATTTTTCAGACATTCCTTATGTTGGAGTATGCTGGTTGTGTCATGCATTACCCGTCCTATGAGTAGGGGTTGTGTGGGTGGTAGGCATCCAGGCCACCATGAGTAGGGGTGGTGGTAGTGGTAGGCATCCACCCCCCCTATGAGTGGTGAGGGTAGTAGTGGCAGGCATCCATCCCCCTATCAGTGGTGAGGGTAGTAGTGACAGGCATCTATCCCCCTATGTGTGGGGATGGTATTAGTGGCAGGCATCCATCCCCCTATGAGTGGTGAGGGTAGTAGTGACAGGCATCCATCCCCTATGAGTGGGGATGGTAGTGGTGACAGGCATCCATCCCCCTATGAGTGGGGATGGTATTAGTGGCAGGCATCCATCCCCCTATGAGTGGGGATGGTATTAGTGGCAGGCATCCATCCCCCTATGAGTGGTGAGGGTAGTAGTGACAGGCATCCATCCCCCTATGAGTGGGGATGGTATTAGTGGCAGGCATCCATCCCCCTATGAGTGGTGAGGGTAGTAGTGACAGGCATCCATCCCCCTATGAGTGGGGATGGTAGTGGTGGCAGGCATCCATCCCCCTATGAGTGGGGATAGTAGTGGTGGCAGGCATCCATCCCCCTATGAGTGGGGATGGTATTAGTGGCAGGCATCCATCCCCCTATGAGTGGGGATGGTATTAGTGGCAGGCATCCATCCCCCTATGAGTGGTGAGGGTAGTAGTGGCAGGCATCCATCCCCCTATGGGTGGGGATGGTATTAGTGGTAGGCATCCATCCCCCTATGGGTGTGTATGGCATTGGTGATAGCCATCCCGCCCCTGTTGTTCTGCTGTTGCTAGTGTACGTCATTTCTGCATCCCTATGTGTGTGTGACATATGTTGTGTAGTGGTTGTTTGACTTACCGTCTGCGTCGTACGCGTCCGTACCGGTCCCGGTAATAGATGTAGAGTATTGGTAGGACCTGCGCGATGGGATTCATGGTTTGTTCGTCTCGTTCGGGTTTCTCGTGGCTTGGACTGGTACTCGTCGCTGGCTTGTCCGTCTCGTCGCCATGGATCGTCTTGTGGCGCGAATCGGAGCTTATGTGCAGCTCTCCCGGATGCTCTGACGTGCCGGACGTAGCGACGGGTTCGGCACGTACGGAAGGCGCATCGTACTCGTCCGGCCGGAAGGTGCTGTGTGTTTGCTTCCGTGCGACTCGAATCGGCGTTTACGGATCCGGCTCGGGCGGGGAACAGGAGCTGGAATGGGTAAGTACGGCTCGCTCGGAATCTGGGCTGTTATGCGCATCGTACTTGTTCGTTCGGACGACTGTTCAAATCGGTCGGGAAACACGCGTTCGGCTTGGTTTTTTTCCGGACGAATACTGTTAGGTGCACTTCCGGCCGAGATCGGAATCGACCCCTTAGATTGGGTACTCTACACTATTTAATTGCATTTTCTGATACAGAAAAATGGTCCCATACGCTACCAAATTGCCCATGCAATGGTCGTACCCCCCAGTCCACGCTACATTTTATGCTATTTTGTACTTCGTATAGTAATATTCGGAAAATGATTTTAAAACCACTTTTTTTTAGCTAATAGGTTGTTTAATTATAAAAATGCTTTTAACTTCCTCTGTAGTACGGACAATATGAAAACTGTATACTCGGTTATTCATTTTATTGAAAGGGCGATTAGGAAAAGAAAGGAACTTTTATTTTTAAATGTACTGAAATATGAGAAAAATGAAGAGGATTGCTAATTATGTTCAGAAGTGATAGTTTATGGAGATCAATTTAGATATTTTAGTATTTTTTTAAGATGCAGTATTTCCGCATAATGCACAGCCGTTTGCACAAATGAGATCTTGCAGTTTTGCACATTATGCATAAGTTTTGCACATGGGATATTTTGCACTAAAAATCTAATTTACCTCTTTTATATTTGTAATAATGAAAGTATGGAAATTTTTATTATTTTTATCATTTGAGTATAATATTCGAGTCATCCCCCGAATATAATATTGAAAATCTGGTATTTTATGTGAAATTGTATGTTTTTAGAGTAAATGTTGAATTTGACGTGATTTAGTATGCTTATATGGATGTACACTTTACACCGAATAAAGCTGTTTTGACTTGACTTGACCCCCTATGTACTGTTACCAACATTATGGTCATCACTCTTTCAACAAATCCAGTATCCCACAAAATGTTTTTACATACCACCAATAGGAACATTGCCCAACACCACCAAAAAGTAGTTTGAGAACGTTCGCAGAGAAATTTTCTTATTTTTCAGGGTTTAACACTTCAGACCCGACCTCATATTGCTATAAGGTTGCACCTACAACTGCACAGAAAAATATGCTAACAAACACCAAACAGATTTACTCTGCATCCTTCATTTCCCAACTGTCTGAACATGGTTTCGACTTATGGAAGAAAACTATGGACATAAAATCAGTCTGGGGTTCAAAGGAATGGCAAGTTCAGGGAACAGAAGCACTGTTTTGAGCATGCTCATTCCACAGCAGATAATATTTCTGAATGACACTGTGCAACAGACTTCCTGTCTTGGATTAGCCAAGAACAAGGATTTGAACACACCTTGGATTCCCTCACCATCACACTTTGAGGGGTGGCAAAACTTTACATCACGTGGAGGGGATACAGTAGATGACAGCATACATTATAATTCATCAGTCCCCAATTGGAAGGGATGGTTAGTTTGGCCCACAGACACAAATAGGTGTCAGCCAAGATTCAGGGGTACCACCAAAGGGTTTAGTATCCATAGGCCAGACCAACGCTATGTGCAAAGAGAACCTCCGCGGGTGGTGACATCTTACAGTGTTGGGAAGTTATGCCTCGATTGGCTGAAAACCTCAACACTGTCATAGGTGAAACAACACTTTTCCTTACTATCAGAAGACATGGATCTAAGGGACTTTTTATTAGACCCCCAAAAGCCACGTCAGAAACGTTTCTTATCCGCCGTTTATAATGAAATCTAGAAAATCTCTCAACAAGAAGCCACAGAGAAACTCCATGAAATTGATAGAATTAACCTAGAAAAAGCATTAGCTATAGTCGATAATGTTATGACTACATTAACTTCCAGGATCAATTCACTGGGCAACATTGTATCTTCTGCTATAGATATACTAGAACAGGAGTTGTCCATACTACAGCACGGACAGTCTCAGCTACGTTCTATTATGTTATTAAGCTGGACGCTGCAATCATTGCGTTACGGTTATGTGCCTTGGCGATTTATCAACAGTACGTCCCTATTCTCTGCATACAATCTAACTAAGAAGCAGATAACAATGGCACAAAGGGGAGCAACACATACAATGCTGCGTATTGAAAAACTGGACCAATTACCTTTACTGTGGCAGAGTCACCATCCACAGAATGGTTAATTCATGGCCATATAACATTACCGGTCACAACTTTCCAGTTTCATTATTGCATAGAACAACAACAGGCGGGCAGATATGAAGCGATGGGTAGGGAATTCATCAAGGAATCTTGGGAATTGCCATACAGATTTCGATGCAGGAGTGGGGACAAGGAAGTGTTTCTAAGCGGTACAGACTGCGAGAACTCTTTAAGTGGATCTCTCATATGCCAGGATATCATGCTTCACGGGGCCTGTAAGGGTTCAGTTGCAAACTTATCCTGTCATTTGAAAGGGTCCCCGTTATTAATCCGGTGTTCAAGTTGCGTTCAAATGGGAGTTACTTGATGCTGAATGATCAAGGTTGTTGTGGAATGCTTCCAGGCATCGCATATCTTGTCACTGTAGACTCCAGGGTTACTTGTTGTAGCCAAGTATTGTTTCCACCGACCCACACAGTCAGGGAGGCGCCGTTATGGCCTTCGTTGAATGTTTCTTTTATACGGTTTGATACTCTGAGCCGAATGAAAGCCATGCTTTTACAGAAAACCGTGCCCTTAACCTCCGCCCGAGAGACTTTTGATCTCCAGGTCGCAAGGTCCTCAGCTGAGATACAGGCACTGGTACGAACAAACTGCCCTTTCCATTTCACAGAAATGGTACAACGCATCTTTAACATGTCTGATACAACGGGTATAGTACACCTATTTAAGACCATAGGTTCTGGACTGTTAAGCACCTTTCAGACAGTCTTTGGAGTGATTCCAAACTTCATACACTCCGTATTCGGAAGCATTTTTGGAGTACTTCCGCTGATACTGTTCCTAATAGCAGGAATCCTGATTGTAATTTTTCTGCTACGCAATGGACGTCCCAGTCACCAAGGAGATGGAAAAAACGCTACTGGAGCGCAGATACCATGATCGCATGATACTCCATCTGGGCACACCTCGCCTTCATGAACTAAGTGGGTCTTGGTTCCTATCATTTAGGCCAGTCTGGATCGACTGTGTTCTGCCTGTCCTCCGATGCCTGTTCTGCGTACAAGAATGCGTGTTGGATCTCTGTCTAACACTTCCATCGGTTGTGCCACCGGACATGGATGCTTTACTGGACCCGACAACTGCCCATGTACTGCTGTGTCCTCAGCATATTCCCATGTTGATGTCTGCATTCTTAGAGCCACCACATGATGCTTCAGCTCCTGTTGGAATGGATACCGGCTCCTCTACAAACACTCAGCCTTGGATGCCACACAGGCATCCCCATCATTGGCTGTGGGTAATACAGAAGATAATCTGTGCTCGATTGACCTGATCTTTGAGTTGTTGCGGGGATCGTCATCTGCGATGGCAAGCAACAGTGATGTTGCGTCTCCCAGCCAGGACACATAAACATTTGGCTCATCGTGTGCTGGGAAAAATTTGGCCTTTTTCAAAACAACCAAATTTGGAATTTTAAACAATAGACACTTTTTGCTGAACTGCATGGCTTTCAGACACTCATAGTTGTTCGAACTATATATATGAACATATTTTAGTAAGACTTCTACCGCTTAAGATACAATTTTAGCATTTTTAAAATTTTTACGCACTATTTTATTGACTAATTAGTTGTTTGCGTACAATGCCTAAAAGTACATTAAAATTTTAGTATGTTGTCCAGTCGGATGAGGAGTGGGTGTTATGTTTCATATAGGTACCCCAATATAGGCTCAGGTAGCAACCTAAACTCTCACCTATATTTTCCCCTGACATTACACTACATAACGGTTCTTGGGACTGACCTTTTACTTAGTTACGGTACTGCTTACAGGACGTAGGGTTTTCCCTGAAAACTAGCCTCATTCATTATGCATGAGGATTCTTGGAAACTCAGCAGGACTACCATCTCCTGCATAATAACTATGTATAAGGGTCATTCCTTCCGTCATCCTAAGTCCGACATTACACAGCAAGGTAGATCCCTTGAGGGTACCACTTTGGGTATATAAACACCATATCTTTGCTGAGGAAGAGAGAGGAGAAAAAGGACTTCCATGCTGACACACTGACGGAAGATGCTGAGGTTCCTGCACGCTGACACTCAAGCTCGCAGTGGTCTGACATCCCTCACGGGGTGTCCATCTCGAGACCAAGACGGGCCCCACAGTCTCTCACTTCAGCTAACTGGGTTGACTTTATCCTAGAGGGATTCTTGGCTCTACACCTACATACATGGTAGGTACACTTAGGTACATCTAGCTAGGGTCGCATCGTAGGAGTACGCATTCTATTGTCATGTATTTTTATACCTGCCTGTATTCATTATTTTAGCACTATGGTAGAAATCTACCATCCTTTTACTCTGTTGCTGCTTATAATCATTTATATCTGTTTCTGTCTAATGGTTCTTTCAGCACACCTATTTTGCACTAGAATGACGCTGGTTCAATAAATGCTTATTGAAAACGTCCCCACCGTTTATTCTGTGTGTCTCTCTGAGACAAAGTGAGCACGAGTGACTGAGCGAAAGGTATCATACTGCTTCCACGATCCCTGATGGGACAGAGTTTTCATGTTCGATAGTTGCCAAGAACTGTTCTCTCCTTGGTAAGAGGGGTGTCTAGTGGCACTGTGAGCTAGCTGGTATACAGGCTAACATACCCGGTGGGGGTGTCTGGAATCAGTCTGGACCAATCCCACAGTCTATGTTGTCTAAACGCGCAGATCCTATATAGGCTTATAGGAACAACAAGACAGTATTTGGTATCAAACATGTTAGAATCATACCACCACACCGTAAATGGTATGGAAGGTATTTACGGTGTGGGGGTATGATCCCATGCACTGTAAAGCTCCTCCGGGAGGCCCTCAGTGCTCCCGGTACCAGTCTTTTAGACCCGGACAGCAAACTATGGCTGCTGCCGACCAGAGAAACGATTCTGCTCTCCTACTGCTGAGCCAAGCTCGAGTAGAGGAAGGCAGGACAATAGGTATCTTGTCACAGGGAGGTGTGACCACCTCCCAGACAGGACTTAGTTTATTGGGACAGGGTGGGGGCGCTTGCCAGCGCCACTCAGACTGCTTGAATGGCACATTTGGTGCCCTCCTTGCATACTCCAGTACAAACCAGTTCAGGGAGCTGTTGGCTCCCGCTCTGACGCGAAACTGGACGAAGGACATGGGAGTATCCTCCCCACTGTCTAGCCCCTCTTCTGGGAGGGAACCCTGAATCGTTCCAACTGGAGACGTCCATTACAGCGCAGGCATTACATTATAATGCCTTTACAACGCAACTTTTACAACGCAGATGACATTACATTGCATGTGCCCTTACAACGCATGCCATTGCAATGCATAACATTCCAACGCATTGTAAGGTAGGTAATAGTTGTAATTGAGGTCAGTTGTTAATTTTGATTATTTTTAATAGTGATAGTATTATTTTACAAATATTAAAATAGTTTAATTTTTTTTAAAATTAGTTTTAAAATATATATGTATATATATCATATAATGTATTTAAATTGGATAGGTTTGGGTTGGGTAGTGTATTAATACTGTTTTAAAAAAAAAATTAGTCTTATATTAGGAGTTAATTTTTTTCTTTTTAAATAATAAAATTCTATAATATAATTTAATAAATAAAATATATTAAACATGCTTTGCATTTTTTCCCTGGGACCGTATGTATGGGAAATAGGGGTTTTGGGTGGGGGAATGTATTAATACTCGGGTATTAATTTTAATACTTGAGTATTTAATGATAATTAGTTTTAGTCATACTATTTTTAAAAAATTAATTTTTTTAAATAATTAAAGAATTCTTTGGCACATATCCTCTTGGATGAGTTGTATGGGAAGTAGGGGTTTTGGTTGGAGGAGTGTTTTAATACCCAGGTAATATTTTTTTTTTTTTATATTTAAATAATTTTAGTTTATAATGAAATTTGTTTTAAATAATATTTTAATTTACATAATTGTAAACTGTTTAGGCTTCAATAATTTGGGGATAGATGTATGTGAAACATGGGTTTTGGGTGGGAGAATGTATTAATACTCAGGTATTAATATTATTACTTGAGAATTAATAGAAATTTAGGTATAGTGTTAGTTAATTATTAAATTAATTTAAAAGTAATTTAATGAAAAAGTCTTTTGCATCAAAAGTCAGGGAAATAGGTGTTTTGGGTGGGGGAGAATATTAATACTCAGGTATTTTCTTTTTATAAAATTCAACAGTATTAATTGATATTTAGAGTTACTGATAGTAAATTTTAAAACAAATATTTAATTAATAATATTTAAAAAGGCATTTGCACCTATCCTCTGGGACGGGATGCAAGGGAAACAGGGGTTTTGGGTGGGGGAGTGAATTAATACTCAGGTATTAAATTTAATACTCGAGTATTATTTATTACTTAATTTATATGTTTTTTAATTGTTAAACTTTTAATTTAATTATAAAAATATATAAGTAATGTGCAGAAAAAATCAGGGTGATTTTGGTTAGGGGGCTGATTAGATATAAAGGGAAAAATGTAATTTATAATTTACATTTTTTAAATATTTTTAAGAGTTAATTATAATATTTCTAAAAATTAATAGAGCATAATTGTACAACATAGGTATGCATAAATAGAAATATAAAATCTGTAGAAGTAAAAATGTAATTAAAAAAATTAATATTTAAAAAAACAATCAATAGACATTAATAGTATTAGTAATATTATTTTATTAAAATATTCATAGATTTGTGTATGTATTGTAACATATATTTTTTAATTTCTTTGTAGGTTATCTCACGGTTTCCCATTGAAGTCAATGGGTGAAATAGTCCTTTTTTCCTTTTCACGGAAAGAGATGACGTTGCCGCTTATACGTAAGTTTCGTCATTGCGAGGTTCGTCGTGGTCCGGATCAGAAGCAAGGGAGAGCTGCATCCAGGTAAGGCGAATTTAAATTATTAAAAATAGATTAAAGGTGGTAAAGTTGATTGTAAGGAGAGAGAAGGGAGGTAGTAAGAACCAGGAAAGGTGTATTTTGATGTTATTGTGTGTTTTAACTTAAAAATCTTTTCCAAAACAGGTAGCAGTTGTAGACCCACGTCGGGTTGATTGCTTTCGTAACACTTTTTGTTTAATAGAATGAATTTTAAAAGATTGATTATTTATTCTATTAAACAAAAGTGTCATGAAAGTAATCTTTTTTGGTAATTTTTTTGTTGCGACGGGCTTTTAGAAAATTGGTAACTGCGTTGTCGCGGTTTTCCGGATAGGACGAAGGAACATGGAGAAAGACTTTGGGGTCGATTCCGATTCGGGCCGGAAATCTCTCCGACCGAGCCGGACCCGGAGAGATTTCCGACCGAATCGGACCCGTGCAGTCCGACCGAACGAGTCCGATGCATTCGTATGCCACCGGACACGAGTCGGGTCGGACTCCCATTGAACTCAATGGGAGCCGGTCGTACAACGCGTACGCGGGCTCCCATTGCCTCAATGGGTGCGAGGCGGACAAGGGCGCCCCTACAGCGAGTACGCCGCGAAGCGCTCGCGGCGTACACGCACAGGTAGGGGGACCCATGGGTCCCCCTGTGTGCGCCTCGCACGGGTACGCGTACAGGGGGTCCGACACGGACCCCCAAAGTACGGCTCCGACAGCGAGTTCGAGTCGGACGGCGCGAGTCGGTCGGAGCGGTCGAGGTGCGCATCGTACTTACCCGGCCGGAAAACGTCTCCATTGCGCGGTGCGAATCGGGTCCGAGCGAGTCGGTCGGAGCGGTCGGGTCGCCCGGACGAGTCGGTCGGCGAATTCGCATCGTACTCGCTCGGCCGGACCCGCGTACGATTCGGTCGGGAACAAGGGCTCCGAATCGGATCCGGTAAAGCCGAATCCTATTCGGAGCCCTACCGGCCGAGATCGGAATCGGCCCCTTTGTGGGTTGGAAAAAAACTTTTTGGCCCATTTTTAAACCATTGCTATATGGATTTTGGAACTTCTGCTGGACTTTGGTTGAGAGAGGATTGCAACATTGGATTTTTGGGTTGTGATTTTTTTCGAAACTTTACTACTTTTTCATGTTTTTTTTAACCTTGAATTCGAGCGAGATAGGATTGCATCAATGGAATCTTGTTGCGTTTGTTGCCAAACAAGAATTCTATTTCGGGATTTTTTTGTAGGTGTGCACAGTATAGTTTACAGTTTAATTTTTTGCTGTAGAAATATGGCTTTGCAAAACTGTGCCCTTTTTGGTTAGTTTAACTCGGGTCATGGATTATTTCATGGATTATGGATTATTTGCAATGGTTTAATGGACTGCTAAAGACTCTTGGTGAAATGCTGGATTGTACGTAATTTTTTTTTTTAAATGCCAATTGAATTAGGGGGATGGTTTGTCAAAACAGGCAAGTAAGGTGGTTTAGGAGTTACTGTAGATTAGAAATGTAGGATGTGTGCAATATTATCTAGGTAGTCTGAAGCCACCATCAACGAAAATTGCTGAATTGCACCCAATAGTCTCTTGGACATTTCTTTTGTTCTTTTAGAGATTCGTGGGTTCAGACTACCAGTTAATGATTGCGCAATTCTCATTTCTTGGAAACTTTGCTCCTTCTTCAAAATTTCCAAGAAATGATAGAAGTTAGGATGTGGTTTACCGATAGATTAATTGAAGGAGTTGTGCCATCCCTCTATGGCATTATTTGTTTTAGCTCCTCCCTCTAAGCAGGTCGAGTAGCAGTTCCACCACTTCACATGGAAACGTGGCTTCCTCCTGCGACCTGACCTGCTTAGATGGCCAATCCATGTGTCTTCAAAGTAATTTAGACTGGATGCCAATTTGTCTTTGTTTGCAGTAAAGTAGTCAGATTCAGTAACAGATGTGTAGTATTCATCTACACTGTCAGGAGGAACAAAACAAAGTGCAGTTAGTTTTTTAATTCAAAATGTAGTTTGTCTGATATATAATCCTCAACTAAGGATGTTTTTTGAATTTTTCGCCAATATGCCTGTGAAAAGTGAAAATAACATCCTTGAATTTGGGTATCCGTGTACATTTTGGTAATTTTATTAATCATAGGTAATTCAAAGTCAATTAACACTTTTCTAGGACTTTTGTTCATGGTTTTAGCTTTTATCACTGACAAAATTTCAGTATATGTTGAGGATTATTTATCAGGAAGTAAACTGTACACTAAGGGAACTACTGTTTGATTAATGTAGGCATGAATAGTGTATATTTGGGTGAATAGATGGGGTGTGGATTTAAACGTCCCATCCATCATCCAAATATCACTACTCTCCAACTTAACAAGATTATGGGGTGTGCTAAAGATTAGAATTCTTTTAAGAGGGTTTTTGTTGTCATGCAAAAGAAAGGGTTCATTAGTAACGATTACAGAAAGTTCAGGTGGAATGTTAATGTCAGAAAAGGTTTGGGGTGTAACACGTAGGGGGTTACCTGCCTGTTTTTTACGCTGAATAATTCTGCGTAGGTTGGGGATTGTGGGCATACAACTTGCTACATGTGTTGGAATGTTTTGAGACACCTCCCTCAAAACCGAGCCGCAGGGTTCATTGGAGGTGGATGCCAGGGCTTTCATTTCATTTATATTTTCTCTTACCTCTATCTCCATTGCAGAGGCAGAGTGTTATGCTTGGTGGTCCTTTCAACAGTGTCACCAAGAGTAACCACTCTGCCTGTGCAATGGGATGAGTAATAATGCACACACCTCCAATGACACCTGGGCTCAGTTAATCTCTCCTTACAATAAACGTAGCCACTGTGACTTAGGAGTCTATTACCACGGCTTGATTGGATATATTTGGCTTCTTTTCTTGCTGCCATTCTCTGTAGAAAGAAGAAAAAGAGAAAAGGATTTTTTTAGTGATTTTAAGTGTAGTTGTTTTAAAAACTAATTTGCCTGCAAGTGAAAAGTTAGTACACATTATTTATTTTACTGCTTTAATTTTTTGTAAAATTGTACCAGGTTTTAATTGCATTGATTTGAAAATGTTTTGTTGGAATTGTTTCCTGCTTTTGTTCCTTGGATGAAAAAAGTGGTCAGTTTTGGTTAGATTTTACAGAATGGTAAAGGTTACCTTTTTAAGGTTTTTCTGTTGTCTTGTTGAAAAGGCCTATTGTATTTGCTGGTTTACTTGGGATTTTTGTTGCAGTTCTTCACTATGTTTTGTTTGGTGGTTTGGATTCTTTGGTTCTGTAAAAAGTGGAGAAACGTTTATAGTTTGTTATTTGGATTTTTTTTGTTTTGCAATTAGCCTGCAAAGAAATTGATTAGTGTTTTTGATGTTGAAAAAAAATCATTTTGCTGTTGTTTATGAGGCTGACATTTTTATTGCAAAGATACTTTTTAAAATAAATTGATTCTGTACTTGAAACCTGCAAAAAAAAAAAAGCTGAATGTTGTTTTTGAATATTTTTACCTTGTATGCTTTGGCTTCTCCAGTGGTAATGAGCTTTTGAATTTACTGTGATTGAGGAATGTGTTCCTTTATTCTTGCTGGTTTTTATGGTTTAATCTGTTGAGAAGTTAAAAGAAAATACAAATGTTTGAATGTATGCTTGACAAATAACTGAAATGTAAATAGGACAATTACTGTAAAAAAATTTTTTTTTTAATATTATGTAGAATCAATTTCCTCCCAACTACATCCAGCACTTTCCCTGAGGCCAGCACAGGTCGGAGTAGGAATAGTAAATTTGCCCCCACCACCATCCAGCACTTTCCATGTGGCCAGCGCCTGTCGGAGTAGGAATAGTAAATTTGCCCCCACCACCATCTAACACTTTCCCTGAGGCAAGCACCTGTTGGAGTAGGAATAGTAAATTTGCCCCCACCACCATCCAGCACTTTCCCTGAGGCCAGCACAGGTCAGAGTAGGAATAGTAAGTTTGCCCCACCACCATCCAACACTTTCCATGAGGCAAGCACAGGTCGGAGTAGGAATAGTAAATTTGCCCCCACCACCATCCAGCACTTTCCCTGAGGCAAGCACACGTCGGAGTAGGAATAGTAAATTTGCCCCCACCACCATCCAGCACTTTCCCTGAGGCAAGCACTGGTCGAAGTAGGAATAGTAAATTTGCCCCTTAGCAACATCCAGCAATTTCCGTGAGGCAAGCACAGGTCAGAGTAGGAATAGTAAATTTGCCCCCACCAACATCCAGCACTTTCCCTGAGGCAAGCACAGGTTGGAGTAGGAATAGTAAATTTGCCCCCACCACCATCCAACACTTTCCCTGAGGCAATCACCTGTCGGAGTAGGAATAGGAAATTTGTCCCCACCATTATCCAACTCTGTCCCTCAGCCTGTTTCATGAGTTAAAAACAGAAAGTAGTTAAATTAGTAATATTTTAAAAATAATTCTGATCTTTGTCTGCTAATGTTTTATTTCTGGGATCAATTAAGTTTTTTTTTGTTTGTCAGATTATTGTTAACATTTTACTTACATTTGATTCTGCAAAGGTTTGTTTCTTTCTGCTAGGTATTTGTAGTTGTATGTCCAAAATCTGTTAATATCAGAAGGAAAATGTAATTACATTTTTTTTCTACCTTATGGGTTTTTTAAATTTACATATTTTTTTTCATTTAATCACTTACTTTTTAATGTTAAGATATTTTGGTGAATATCTGCTTTAGATTGCTGGCTGCTTTTCAAAATGTGTAAATCCTGTAAATTAATGTAAAATTATATTGTGAGTTTTTGTGATTTATGTGTCAATATTTTGATGCTGTTTTATTGTAAACGTACACTTACTTCAGTCTGTAGAGGGCAGTGTTCAATTTGTCAAACGGCAATATTCTCCTGCTTCTCCTGTTGTGTGTGGTCACCTCGGAAGTCAGTTAACCACTGAGCACAAAATGGTGGTCGGCTACTTTTATACGTTTTTTGAGGGTAAACAATAATTTAAAAGAAAATAGGTATCGGAAACAGTATTTTGGCGCGATTCACAACCTGACAGAATGTATATTTATTTGGTCATGTGTAAAAATGTTCGTTTATACGTTCCTTCTCGGAATGTCAGCCATTTTGTGTAGTTGCTGGCACAGGGAGTGTAATAAAAATAGTTGAAGGACTTACGTTTTATGTTCTTCGAAGAAGATTGTATGTTTTATCTATTTTTGGCTCTGAGAATAGTGTGTTTATTTTTTGCAAAATGTTTAAAATTTATGCTTCTTTTTCCCCGTCTTTTTGAACCTTTTTTTTAGAATTTTGTATTAATACTCAGGTATTTTAATGGAAAGGTACTTTAAAATGTACTCAAGTATTAAAATTAATGCCTGGGTATTAATGATCTCCCCCACCCAAAACCCCTAATTCCCTTGCATCCCGTCCCAAGGGAAGGTTAGGAAAAAAAAAAATACTTATTTATTTAAAATACAAGAAAAAAAATAGTATGCGTTGTAATGGCATGCGTAGTAATAGTATGCATTGTAATGGAATGCGTTGTAATGGTTGTTTTAATGTATCTCAATGTACATGCGTTGTAATGGTATGCATTGTAAAAACATGCAATGTAATGGTATTTGTGTTGTAAAAACTGCGATGTAAAAGCATGCTTTGCAATGGTATGCGTTGTAACGTCATATATTCGTTCCAACCCTTTCCTTAGGGTACTTAAGGGCTTACCTGTGGGTGGGTCCCTAGATTCGTCGTGAGACAAGATTCCAATCACATACCACTTCAACTTCGACCGTCCGGGCACGCTGGACCTCGCTGGACTTTGCGTTGGGAACCAAGACTGCAACTGAGAAGACTCCTAATATTCCTGGTCTCGTTGACCTGCAAGTCTGCTGTAACGTCTGTGCCTGTGCTCCATACAGGTTCTTCACAAGGCCTGTGGACATCCAAGACACCCAATTGAATCTCCCTTGGAGTGAAGGAGTCACTCCCCTGCATCTGCAGGCACCGCAACGCAACTAACCGATCTGCTGATCCTGGGTGGTTCTGCAACTCCCTTGAGGCCTGCACTGTCTTCACACCGAGTTTGAGGTCAGTATCCCTTGTTGGAACTGAACCCCTGTGCACCGCGTTGACTTGCCATTACCAAGGCTTGTTGACTCTCTCCTCCAGAGATCTTCGGGTTCCAAGAAGCTCCAACCTCAAGAATTTCCTGCAGCCAAGATCCTCACCTGCATCGCATCCTTTGCACTGTGGGCTTGCATCCGTTGGGGAGCTGCTCGTGGTTCTCTTGCGTCTCCTGTGCCTTTGGCCTGTGGGTCCTCTCGAGGGTCTTCTTTGGCTCCAGTGGGCTCCCCTGCTTGCTTGGGGCCTGCTCTGACTTACCTGCTCGTAGTGAGTCAGTTGGACCTTGCTGGTCCCGACACCGCACCTTTTTCTTCACTTACGTTGGCTGTCGTTGCCAAGACTTGTTGGTGCCCCTGCCAAACACTGACCCCTTGGTTCTTGACATCCGACGTGGGACAGCTCGTGCATGGCTCCTGGTCCTATTCTGCATCGCCTGGTCCGTACAGCTGCAACTTAAAGGGCATTGTCAACTCCCCTGCATCTTTGACATCGGTGGGCATTCGTCTTCCGTGCTTCCTGGTCACTCCTGAGTGGCATAGACTATGTCCCCTCTGCTTGCAGGTACCTCTCACCTTGAATCTACCTTTGGGTTCCACTGGACATTTTCACCTTCTTCGCCAGTGGCATCATTTCCGAAGTCCTCTATTGTGGTCTACGGCGGTTTCCAACGTCACTTCACACCTATGCACCCGGCTTCACTGGTGTAGGTATCCTGGTTTCCGGGGTATTCACGGGTGGGGTGACTCTCCAACCTTCCATCTTCCACGGGGTTTCTTCAAGGTCCGCAGGGAAGGGTCCTTCTCCTTTAAAATTGCAACCGAGACTTACCGATTGACTAACATTGAGCGCACGGTTGTGTTCCCACTCTGCACACGACCTCTGTGGGGTTCCTAGATACTCACCTTGGGTCCCTGGCTCTTCAACATCTTGTGGGTCCAGTCTCGACTTAGGTCGTTGTTCGCATTCCACTATTTTAGTATATGGTTTGGTCTCCCCCTGGGGACCACTGTGTATTCTGTGCTATTTACGAATTCTATTGACAAAGTATTGTGTGTATTGTATTGTATTTCCAGGTAGGAGATTATACAGTGTGTTAGTGAGTACTAATAATAAATACATATTTTTATAACCACACTGTGTGGTTCTTTTTCACTTAACCCATACCATAAAATTAAGTACTGATGAAACAAGCTGCTTTACACTCCTTCTGGACTAAGCCTGAAGACTGCTCTCCACACCTACCACTTAGAGAGCTTTCTAAGGTTGTCTAAGACCACTAAAATCACCATAAGGGTTGTCTGAATTAGTGCAGGGGGCTACACTTACATAAGTGAGCACCATATACTAAGCCCGCCTCTCACAGTCCTGTACACAAACTTTCATAACTTACTCAATCCAACTATCCACCTATGACCCATCAGGAGCACAAGCAGTCTGTAAACAATATCACTCGTTAGCAGGAAAGAGGCCGTACAAAATTAGGCAGAGAAGCTGGATGATTCTTACCTGCCACTGTGTAAAGTATAAAACAAACTAACACACTCAGTGAATGATGTCATCAGTGGTATCATCAGTGATGTCATCAATGATGTCATTTTAGATGTCATAAATGATGTCATAGAACATGTCATGAGGGATGAAATATGTGAGGCCATAAGCAGTGCATGGGGGGCGCAAGTTGTAGTTAGCTCTGCTAACTATAACTGGTGAATTTGTTTTAGTTCAAAACGTTATGTTGGCACTGACATATTCACCTAAATATAATGTCACTTATATATATCATGTCCATTCAGTCTCATTCATTCAGCAGACCTCTGTCATTTGTCTGAAGAATGGAGCAGCAGGAAAGTGTGTTAGATGCTTACGATTATCCAACATTTCCATTCATGCGCATCCTTGACATGATGTGGATCTGGAGTGCGGGAAAGAAGAATTTGAGTAGACAGGCAGAGAAGTGAGCAGCAGCAGCTGCCCCTAGGGGGTGTCAGGGCATCGACCCTCTGCCACTACTGCTGGCATATTACAGCTTTTATATGAAAACAAACGATCTCACAGATCGTTTGTTTGCATGAAAATACTGTAATGTCAGGTTGCCAGCAGAAGAGGGCTCCACTACCTGTTTTGCGCATGTGTCAGGCGAGAGCCGTTACAGCCCAGCCCAACACATACACAAAATATATCTAACATACTGCACTAGCATCACTCAGTGCCAAATGTCACATAATGGAGCTTCAAGGCTTGTCAGAACGCCCTCTTGCCCAATCAGAATCTGGAATAGAGAAAAAGGTCTACCTCTGTACCTTCAACCCTATCCCAGCTTCGGATTGGGGTAAAGCTTGTGGATCTGCCTCCGGCTGCTGCAGAGAGATGGGAGTGTTGGAAAGCATGGGCCTGTCTCAGGTATGTTTTTCTGAATTAAAGTCTAAGGGCTCGATTCACAAAAGTAATCTGAGACAAAATCCTAACTTTACGACTTTCGGTATTCACAAAGGGCATTTAGGAGTAGTAAAGTTAGGAATCCTAACTTTACTACTCCTAAATGCCTTTTGTGAATACCGAAAGTCGTAAAGTTAGGATTTTGTGTCAGTTTAGGAGTAGTAAAGTTAGGAATCCTAACTTTACTACTCCTAAATGCCTTTGTGAATACTGTTAGGTTTGAAAACCCCATTCCCTTTATGCACTCGTTCCATTTCGCATTAGGTTAGCAGTGTGCGCCTAAATTAGGCACCATTTGTATTTGCGTTATGCAACCCTCTGAGTTATCCCTGCCATGTGCAAGCTTCAGTTAGCAAGTGCGACTCCATTTTGTATTTCGTGATCCGTATTAGGCTGTGTCTGAACTAGGCCTCATTATTCGTATTGCTTGCTTCAGCAGAATACTGTATTTAGTTATTATTTTCTCTCCTGCTCAAGGTTGCCTTCCGACTTACTAATGAATAGGCCATTCTGCCCTCGCATACCTATCCATATGTGTAGCTCTGCTCCCACGTTAGGAGACGCTGAGACCCAGCACGGCAACCTTGAAACTGTGATAGTGTCCTTCTGTGCCTCCTTTGTTCATGTACAGCCTAAGCCGGTAACTTTCCACTGTGGGCGTGGTTGGAGGTTCTTGGGAGGAATGGTTATGCGTTGCAGACTGTTGGGGGGTCAGTCCCTCGGCAGACATCTTAGGGTGCAGGTCAGATTGGACTCCTCTGCAGAGTATTGCAAATAAATAACTGTTTGTATTCTCTACTGTCTGACCGACTCTTCATTTTTGTAGAAGGCGAATAGGTGGTTGTAGATAACGTGGGTGGCCCTTTCGGGTCACTTCCTTCAGTTGGCGCCCGAACAGGGACCCCGCAAGGTGACCCGACTCACCCGTAACCGGGTTGCAGGGTTGGGGTTGCAGTCGGTCGGTCGGGCGGATCGGGGATCCCCCATGATAAGAGCCCGGTTCTCTTGGCTGCCTTGCCCGTCTGATCGGGCGACTCCTCGTCTAGTGGTCACCGGCTGGGATCCTGAGAAGGCGAAACCTTGGATCTGACCGTTTGGTCCGAAGAGTCGGCAGTGGAGAATAATCTTGCTCGACCTGAGTGCACCAGGCAGGTGATTGATTTGACTTCTTGGAAAATGTGGCGCCATGGTTGAACGGCATGAGCCTACGGGCTGTGTCTGGTACAGTCTCCGGACTGTCTCGTCTTGATCTTGGTGGGTTTGCGGACCCTTAAAGACACAGAGGGGCCGATTCCGATCTCGGTCGGAGGCACACCCAACACCATTCGGTCGGGAAAAAAGCCATGCGAAAGCCTGTTTCCCGACCGATCCGTACAGCACACCGAACGAGTAAGTACGATGCGCACAACAGCAAAGAATCCGGCCGAGCCGTACTCACCCAAACCAGGTCCTGTTCCCCGACCGAGGCGAATCCGGAAACGCTGAATCGAGTCGCACGGAAGGCAAAATGCAGCTCCGTCCGGCCGAACAAGTACGATGCGCTTTCCGTACGCGCCGAATCCGTCGCTACGCACGGCACGTCAAAGCATCCGGGAGAGGCGCACATAAGCTCCGATTCGCGCCACAACACGATCCACGGCTCCGAGACGAACACGCCAGCGACGAGGACGACGCGAAGCGACGAGGACGAGGCGAAGCGACGAGGACGACGCGAAGCAACGAGAAGGACGAACGACACGAACCAACCATGAATCCCTTCGTCCCGATCATACCAATATTCTACATTTACTACCGGAACAGGCACGGACGCGTACGGCGCAGAAGGTAAGGCAGACACCAACCACAAAACACATACAACACGTACACGACACATCACACACACACAGAGGGATGCAGAATATACTTACACCAGCAACAGCAGCACCATAGGGGCGGGATGCCCATCACCAATGCCACATATGCACACAGGGGCCTGAATGCGCACCACCACCCCTACCCAGGAGGGGCAGGATGCCTACCACTAATACCACCCTTACCCAGGGTGGGCAGGATGCCTACCACTACTACCACCCTTACCCGGGGGGGCAGGATGCCTACCACTACTACCACCCTTAGCCAGGGGGGGCAGGATGCCTACCACTACTACCACCCTTACCCAGGGGGCTGGATGCCTACCACTACTACCACCCTTACCCAGGGGGCTGGATGCCTACCACTACTACCACCCTTACCCAGGGGGCAGGATGCCTACCACCACCCTTAGCCAGGGGGGCAGGATGCCTACCACTACTACCACCCTTACCCAGGGGGGCAGGATGCCTACCACTACTACCACCCTTACCCAGGGGGCAGGATGCCTACCACCACCCTTACCCAGGGGGCTGGATGCCTACCACAACTACCACCCTCACCCAGGGGGGCAGGATGCCTACCACCACCCTTACCCAGGGGGGCAGGATGCCTACCACTACTACCACCCTTACCCAGGGGGCAGGATGCCTACCACCACCCTTACCCAGGGGGGCTGGATGCCTACCACTACTACCACCCTCACCCAGGGGGGCTGGATGCCTACCACTACTACCACCCTTAGCCAGGGGGCTGGATGCCTACCACTACTACCACCCTTAGCCAGGGGGGCTGGATGCCTACCACTACTACCACCCTCACCCAGGGGGGCTGGATGCCTACCACCACCCTTAGCCAGGGTGGGCAGGATGCCTACCACTACTACCACCCTTACCCAGGGGGCAGGATGCCTACCACTACTACCACCCTTACCCAGGGGGGCAGGATGCCTACCACCACCCTCACCCAGGGGGGCAGGATGCCTACCACTACTACCACCCTTAGCCAGGGGGGCTGGATGCCTACCACTACTACCACCCTCACCCAGGGGGGCTGGATGCCTACCACTACTACCACCCTTACCCAGGGGGGCAGGATGCCTACCACCACCCTTACCCAGGGGGCTGGATGCCTACCACTACTACCACCCTCACCCAGGGGGGCTGGATGCCTACCACTACTACCACCCTTAGCCAGGGGGGCTGGATGCCTACCACTACTACCACCCTTAGCCAGGGGGCTGGATGCCTACCACTACTACCACCCTCACCCAGGGGGGCTGGATGCCTACCACTACTACCACCCTTAGCCAGGGGGCTGGATGCCTACCACTACTACCACCCCCACTCATAGGATGGACAATGCATGACACAACCAGCACACCACAACCTAGGGAATGCAAGAAGAAGACATCCCCCAACACCATGACAAGCGTGTGTAGACTGTGTCAAATGCCTACAACACCGAACATGACTTTGAACATACAATGTGACCCCCTAGCACATGTGCCACACATATATGTGTGTGGCACCCACAATGCAAGCAGGCCATGACCATTCTGGCAATGGGGTCCAAACCCCCATCATCACAGTGACCAAAATGTAAGTGTGGGGTCCATAGCTGAAGCACACTTTGAACATTGTGGCAATGGGGTCCAAACCCCCATCATCACAGTGACCGAAAGGTAAGTGTGGGGTCCATAGCTGAAGCACACTTTGAGCATTGTGGCAATGGGTTCCAAACCCCAATCATCACAGTGACCAAAATGTAAGTGTGGGGTCCATAGCTGAAGCACACTTTGAACATTGTGGCAATGGGGTCCAAACCCCCATCATCACAGTGACCAAAAGGTAAGTGTGGGGTCCATAGCTGAAGCACACTTTGAGCATTGTGGCAATGGGTTCCAAACCCCCATCATCACAGTGACCAAAATGTAAGTGTGGGGTCCATAGCTGAAGCACATTTTGAACATTGTGGCAATGGGGTCCAAACCCCCATCATCACAGTGACCAAAATGTAAGTGTGGGGTCCATAGCTGAAGCACATTTCGAACATTGTGGCAATGGGTTCCAAACCCCCATCATCACAGTGACCAAAAGGTAAGTGTTGACAAAGAAAGAGGTGCAACTGCCAAACTGCATGGATGATTCCTGGTCACAGAACATAAAACACATCAGTGGCAAAGTAGTGCATGTGTCCCATTGCAACATAAATTGGGGGAGCCAAATCCTGCAGTGCAAATAAGACATACCTTTGGCCATGTGCAGACAAACAACACCCATGGGGGCTCACACCGTCAACAATCATCAATGACACAATGACAGAAGTGACCATCAGAATGCAGACCCACATATTTGCATCAATGGGCACACACATGCAGATACCCTGTGGAGACTGCAGATGTGAGGTGAACAGATACCATACCATGGCAGCAATGGGACACACAAACCATGATCATTGTGCTGACCGATGACCTAGGAGTCCCAGGGACAGCAGGGGAAACCCACCAAACTACATACAGCCAATGGCACACCCAAGATATGCCAATGCAGTGGTGCAGATGCACAAACACAAACAGGCAGACCCACACTGCACATCATACACAACAGGTGAGGGGGGTGCCAGTGTCCCCAGGCAACCACACAACACATGAGGAGACCTGAATACCAATCATACAGATGTGCATACAGTGCCACACAAAGGTAACTCATGGATCCAAATCCCCGATGTGGGCAAGCAGGCATTGTCAGATGAGAGGGAGCACAAATCACACATGTCACACAGGCACGTAGTGACAGCAACTGACACAGCAAGACACAGACACACCACAGCACCACCCCCAGGGCCCCCACAATGTGGTGACCCTGGGCTGCATTACAATCCCACTGTGATGACAAAGCTAAATGTGGTTCACACTGTGAACCACAGTCATGTGTCCTGAGCAACTAACTACCATCACACCTACACAAGCACAAATCAAACAGCATGGCCAGTAAGCCAAGGCCAACATGGAGGCAGGGGCCTAGCCGGGCAACAACTCTCATCTGCACACACTCAACACCACACCCCTCGACCTCCAACAATGTGCAGCAGTGAAGCACACATGCACTGGTGACATTGCACATGCACCCATGACTATTCCAGGGTGGTGGGTGGGAACCAAGGTGCAGAAACACATCACACATGGACACTCAACAAGACTCCTGAATGTCTGACACACTGCACACTCCGCTGTACATGGACATGACGGCAATACCACACCAACCAATGGGATCCCAGCCACAGTCACACACCAATGAAGAAGCCAAGGTCACCCACAAAGAACACACATAGACAACAACCAACATTGCAGCCCGGACCCTGAGGAGTGCCAGCAGTCACACACACAACGTGTCACAATCACTGAAAGATAACACAAACTGGAAATCACATGACAGGGGCAAACAACAAGTGCCAAGGGTAAACCTGACTGTGACCCATCTGCGTCTGCACACAAACTCAGCCCTGACAGCAAACACACCTATGGGTGACACCCTGATGACCAGTAATGTGCCATGCACCCACATCACAGAGAACCCAGGGAGAAGACTTTGGGGGAACATAGCTCAACTCAGCTAGCATCACAAACAGGTACAACACTAGGGATCACAGCATGCACAGCTAAACGGAAGTGAACACACAGACATGCACATACAACACACACCTTGGGCGCAGGCAATGTCACAGGAGTACACACTGCCATGAGGGGACTCCACTCCTGTGTGAGGAAAGCTGTGCCATATGTTGCCTCAGTAGGGCCCCATCATGTCAGCTGAGCACTTGGTCACACAATCAACAATTAGCACCAAATGAGGGCTCCCGTCACATCAGCCTGGTCATGGAAGTGCCAACGGAATCATCAGCACAGATCCAACACACTTGTATAGCAATGTTGCACTGACAACACAGATGAGTCCTTCCCCATTGATGCCCAAACCTGCATGTCCACTGGAGATGGCCACACGGTCAGGGAAGTAGACGAATTGAACAATGGCAGGCACAACAGATGTGCAGGGGTGGAAGCCACAGATGTGAAATTGCCAATCTAAGTAGGAAATCCCATTGCCAAATACTGAACACATGACACCCTCAGATGCTGCTATGGATGACATGGATACACCACAGGATAGGACACATTCCCCCTGGACCACATGGGTTTCTGCACAGTAACACTTCATTATCATGAGACCAAATATCACCATCACTGGAGCAAGGGCATGGTTAGCATCATCAACATCATGTACATCAGAAGCAAAAGCACTAGAGAACAGAAAGTTGCTTTATTCAGCATATGTGGCATTAAAAGTAGAAGTCCGGTAGAACATAAACAAAGGCCAATGGCCAGTCCATCAACAAAGTCACAAGTGGGTGACAGTGGCAGATGCCACCCTACACATGCCTGCACAAAACCAGGGACAATCCACTAGGAGGGGCAACCGGGGGTAGGCCAGGCACCGCAGGGACAGGATCAGGGCTCACCAGGAGGAAGCAGGGAAGGGGTGGTGGGTGCTGGAGAGCCACTGACAACTGCAGTGGAGGTGTCTGACATGGTGTGTGCCGGCACAACTGGGGGGCATGGCTCAGATGTTGTGGGTGCCGGCACGACTGCAGTGGACCCTGCAGATGGAGTGGACAGGTCCGCCACTGCAGTGCCCAAGTCAGACAGGGTGGTAGTGGACTCCACTGCAGTGCCTACCACCAGGGGAGGAGAATGGGGAACAGGCAAGGTGGGCTGGACAGAGGGGGAGGACACCCTCACCACATCAGTGGCACAGACAAGTGCAGCGGGGGGTGTGGTGCCAGGAGAGCAAGTGGCAGGGGAGAAGGCCGGAGCCTCTTGGGGATGGTATATCTGTGGGTGGGGGAACCTGGGGCAGGGTGTGGTGGGGGCACCTGTGAAGTGGGGGCCTGAGGGATGGAGGAAGGAGACCTGGTGCTTGAGCTGCAGGGCGGCGGCGGGGTCTTGCTCTTACCACTCCGGGGGACTTGCGGGTGGGGGCCTCAGTCTGTCTGCGCCTGGGGGAGGGTGTCCGGGGGCGAGGGGCACTCTGCTCCATGTGGGGGCTTCCTCTTCCCCCTGGATGCTGGAGCAGCTGGATCGGAGGGGAAGAGGCCGAGGTCACTGAGGAAGAGGCGCTGGGTCTTTGGGGTTGCAGGTGAGGCAAGGGAGGGTGCTTTGGAGGGAGAGGCAACTGAGGACTGCACAGTGCCCGTGGATGCGTGTGTGTGTACCAGGGCCCCATCCCCTGTGAGTCTGGTTTCAGTCCCCTGACTGTGCGTGCGTGTGCGTTTTGTTTGTGGCGTGTGTGTCTGTGTGCTGGACGTGTGTGTGCTGGTGTGTGCCTGTGCCGGTGTGTGTCGGCTTGGGACGGGTAAGGTGCTGGGGAGTGTGGATGGAGCAGAGGCAGGAGGGGTGAGGGACTGTCTGAGGAGGGACACTGCTGCCGTCAGGGAGGAGTCCATGGACCTATTGCCCCTCTGTAGGTCAGACATGCCCGATGAGATGCCCTCCATGAACGACACCAGCTGAGTCAACAGTGCGGTGTGCGAATGGAGGACACTCAGCATGGCTGTCTGCCCTACATGGAGCTGGCGAAGGAGGTACACAGACTCCTCACTCAGGGCAGCAGGGGACACAGGGGCAGGGGGTGCGGTGCCTGGCCCAAAGGAGACACGCTCCCGAACATGGGAGCCTCCACGGACCTGGGGAATGGGAGCCGATGGGAGGGCGGTGGTGGTGCTGGTGGTGGCGGGGACAGCAACACTAGCTGGGGTGTGGTGGCTGCTGACACCCGCCTCCACAAGGGAGTCATCCTCCGAGTTGCTCTGGTCCTCAGCTGAGGTGGATGGTGCTGAGGACTCCTCGGTGTGGCTCCCCTCGCCCTCCGTGCCACTGGGTCCCTGCGACCACTCCTCGGCTGCTGACCCAGTCTGGCTCTGTGGCTCCTCCTGGTCCGTGGAGCTGTCCCCTTCGTGGCCGTGGATGTATCTGCAAACAATGGGGAAACAGACAGACATCAGTCACCTGCACCAAACGCACACACCACTGTGAGCACAGCACATTACAGAGCAAGCCCTGGCATCATTAGTTGTACATTGCTAAAAGTGCCCTAACTGAACAGGAGAAGCCAATTGTCAGTCTGATGCCAAGCATGGCACTCACATCCCACATGGCCTTGCACCCATCTGTCTGGTGTGTGTTGGATTGCAACACCCCAGTGTGGACACATGCACCAAGTACACAGTAGTTGGAAAGTGCAGAGGACACGGTATGGCATGTGGACATGCACACATCACAGCTCTTGCCACTGAGTCAGTACAGGTTTCCGGATGAAAGGGATGCCCAGAGTCAAATAGGAAATGCATGTGATGCATACCAGCGACAGACACCATGATGCACCCATGTCCTGATAGCCATCGCCACAATGGTGTGCATGTAGCACATGTCACTCCCCTGCAGTACCACCAATAAGTAGACCCATGCCATGGCAGAGGCATGACTGCTAAGTCATACATCACTGTCTCAGTGATGTATGACTTGGCAGCCAGACAACAACACTCTGCACTGTGTCACAATAGTAGGTCATGGGGAATGCAAGTCCTGGAGCTGCACAAGTGCACATGTACATCCCCCACACAACACATCATCTTAACCCTCATCTGTCCAGGTCATACCGATTGGACATATGGGAGACCTGTGACACTACCCTCTGAACCTGAGCCCCTCACAATTTGCTGTGAATGGGGAACAGCTGCCTGAACTTCACATTCGCATACCCCAGTCTGCACGGGCAGCTGATCAAACACCTATGTGACACACAAGTATCGTCTCCTATGGTCACATCTCCAGGGGCATGCTGAGCCCCTACCAAGAAACACCCCAGCAGTCCTGGCAACTAATCCACAGCACACTGACACAGAGGCAGACACCTGAGGGGTCAAATCACTGCTCACAACGTGTCAGCTGATACACGGGAGTGGGAGTACAGGTGTATTGGATGGGCTGGAGTAGGCATGACTGTCCTGCCCCACATGAATGAGGGATGTGCCCTGGACAGTGGATAGCTGGCTATGTATGTGTGACACACGTAATCTGCACACTCCTGGGGCCCAAACATTGTTCCCACCCGCTGCATGGGCGTGTGCCACATACCCCAGGCACATGTGGTGGCTCAGCTCAGCAAGTGGACCGCATATCAAAGCAACACGCAGATCACATGTCCGAACACAGGCGTTGTGTGAACAATGGACCCACCCATGATGCCCACAACAGAGTTAGGGAAACAGATGCTGTCCCCCACCTTTAGTGAAGCAAACTGCAAGGACACAGTCCCAAGTGACACAATTCCCTGAATGTAAGGGCCACACCTGGGTATCAGATGAGCAGTGGGCAGTGCACAATAGAGGGACATGGCTCCTGGACAACATGACTGCTGCACTGTGGCAGTTGAACCAGGCCAGAGGAGGGCACAAAGCATGTAATACAGAGTTCACAGTGCAGTCTTTGACTCACCCCCTCCTTGCTGCTGTCTGGCCTTCAGCTGCCCATCCAGGTCTGGAAACACCACCGCCAGGATCTGGAGCATGTGGGGGTCAGGGTCCGTGTTCCGCCCCTCCTGCGAGGAGGCGACAGCTTCAGCTGGACCCATGCAATCCTCCGGGTCCAGCCCCGAAGGTCCTGCCACCTCTTCTGGCAGTTGCGGATCCGGCGCTTGTAGACCCCCACGGACCGGACGGCCCGGACGATGTCCTTCCAGATCTCCTGCTTCCGATGGGCATTAACCTGTCAGGATGACAAAGTGAAAAGGCCATTACTACACATGCAACATATCCGTGCATGACACAGTTGTATATACATGTCTCAATCACAGGGGCACATGATGTACACAGGCAGTGCAAAGCTGCCCATGGACAGTTTGCCAGACGTCACTACATGGTATCATTGCATGGGAAGTAGAACCTTGTTCAAATGCACTGTCACTGCACCATACCTGTCCAGTGCATGTCACTACACACTATGGGGGGTGACAACTACTCAGTGAGCCTGCTAGCCAGTGGCGTGCAGACTTCCAGCCTTGCTAGTCAGACAAAATGCACATTCAGAAAGGCAGTGCACAGAACACTCACCTGCTCCCCTGGTGTCCCATACAGCTTGCTGTACTGTGGAAGTAGGCTGTCCAGCAGGGCCTGGTTCTCTTCAAGGCTGAAGGCTGGGGCTCTCTCCACAGTACGTGCCATTGCAGGGTCCAGAGGGGCAGAGACAGCAGCAGTGCAGTGGCAGATGTCGTCCTGGAGCATGTAGTGCAGGCAAGTGAGCTCTCAGGGGAACAGCCAGCAATATATATGTGCTGGAGAGGCAGATACTGTCCCTTGTGTCCAAAGTGATAAGTCCAAGTCGTTTGCATCTTCTGAATCTGGCCAATCCATGGAATAGCAGCACCAAAACACGCCCACAGCATCCTTCAAATCTTCAACTTCATGACATACATGATTTTGCAACATTGTTGTGGGTGACCAACTGATTTTCCAGCAACCGACTCGTTCGAAATTCGAAAACGCGTCCGTTGCCAGGCAAGCCCATTGTCAATGGGTGCGCACCGATCGGTCCATTGCGGTACAACGCGTACAGGGGTACAACGTGTACCTGCACACATTGAATTCAATGGGCCGGCCGGAGGCACCGATCGGTCCATTGCAGTACAACGCGTACAGGGGTACAACGCGTACCCGCACACATTGAATGCAATGGGTCGGCCGGAGGCACCGATCGGTCCATTGCAGTTCAACGCGTACAGGGGTACAACGCGTACAGGGGTACTAACGTGTACCCGCACACATTGAATGCAATGGGCCGGCCGGAGGCACCGATCGGTCCATTGCAGTACAACGCGTACAGGGGTACAACGCTGCACCCGCACACATTGAATGCAATGGGCCGGCCGGAGGCACCGATCGGTCCATTGCAGTTCAACGCGTACAGGGGTACAACGCGTATAGGGGTACAACGGTACCCGCACACATAGAATGCAATGGGCCGGCCGGAGGCACCGATCGGTCCATTGCAGTACAACGCGTACAGGGGTACAACGCGTACTCGCACACATTGAATGCAATGGGCCGGCCGGAGGCACCGATCGGTCCATTGCAGTACAACGCGCATAGGGGTACAACGTGTACCCGCACACATTGAATGCAATGGTCCGGCCGGAGGCACCAATCGGTCCATTGCAGTACAACGCGTACAGGGGTACAACGCGTACCCGCACACATTGAATGCAATGGGCCGGCCGGAGGCACCGATCGGTCCATTGCAGTACAACGCGTACAGGGGTACAACGCGTACCGCACACATTGAATGCAATGGGCCGGCCGGAGGCACCGATCGGTCCATTGCAGTACAACGCGTACAGAGGTACAACGCGTACCCGCACACATTGAATGCAATGGGCCGGCCGGAGGCACCGATCGGTCCATTGCAGTACAACGCGTACAGGGGTACAACGCGTACCCGCACACATTGAATGCAATGGGCCGGCCGGAGGCACCGATCGGTCCATTGCAGTTCAACGCGTACAGGGGTACAACGCGTACCCGCACACATTGAATGCAATGGGCCGGCCGGGGCACCGATCGGTCCATTGCAGTACAACGCATCACTGTACATGTGACTGGCATATGTCAGCATGCCTGTCTCAGATGGACATATGCCAGCCACAGATAGCTCCCAGGGAGTGAGGGGCACACCTACATCACGACAGCCTGTCCAAACTTTATCATAAGGCATGTAAGGCTGCATTTCCTATTGTGTGTATGTTGGTGTACATGTTGTCCTGTGGGTGTCACCTGTGGGCAGCCACCCCCAGGCTGTGCACGTGTTCATGGGGACAGGATCCTGGGTGTTACGTGTACATGACCACTGTGATGTGCAACTGTTCATATCTGTGCATGTGCCATGGTCACATTTCACGGTGGTGTATGTGTATGTCATGTCACATACCCCGTGAGTCCCATGTGGGACGGTATGTTTGAGCCAGGGTGTCCCAGTGGCACAATAGTGATGGTCCTCCACAGTCTTTGTGCATGTAGTGTTTACAATGTCTCTGATTTCATGTGCAAAATGGGAGACAGTCTCCACCTCCAGGTTGTGTGTGCATGGACTTTGATGTTGTGCGTGTGGGTGTCACAGACGTCCATGTCTGTGGGGCCACTACCTGTGGGGGTCATGGTTGTTTTGCTGTGGTGTGTACATGATACTCCATGTAATGCCAGTGTCCATGTGGCAATACAGGGTCCCTGGGAATGTACCTGTCGTTGAGCTGTGGTACCTGGGGCACATCTGTCCTCACATGTCACTGTGGGGGGTGATTGTGACATGGCAGCAGGAGATGGGAACTGTGACACGGCCTCATGATATCCAATGGGCCAACCTGGGACTAATTGATGCCACCTGTTGGACCGTGTTGACAGATGTTGGCCATGTATGTACCATACATGTCCTTCCGGAACTGCACACTTCATGTAGTTGTGCCTCATAATGATGTATGTTGGGATCTTGAGTGTGTTCAATGCCGCATATGTGGGGTGACTGACAATCTTGCTTACTTCTCCTCTGCACTGCAGGGCTCCTGCTGTCCATCGACCATTCCCAGACCTGGCAACGATGGTGGAACGGGACAGCATCCGACGGTACCGCTTCACCAGGCAGCTGATTGAGGATTTGGCAGTGCAGTTGTCCCCACATTTGCAGCCTGGCCGGCCGTATCCTACAGCGCTGACCCCCAAGGTGAAGGTGATGGCAGCCCTACACTTCTTTGCCACCGGTACCTTCCAACATACTGTGGCGACTGCTGGTGGGATGTCACAGACCATGTTGAGCCGTGTGCTCCGCGATGTTTTGGCGGCAATGTTGCTATTCCTGAACCGGTACATCTATTTCCCTAGACTGCGACGACTCACTGACGTGAAGAGTGACTTTTATGCCCTGGGGAGGATGCCGCATGTCATTGGCTCCATTGATGGGACACATGTGGCTTTGGTACCACCACAGGCCCAGGAGCAGGCCTACAGGAACCGCAAGCACTACCACTCGGTCAATGCACTGGTGGTGTGTCTTGCAGACATGACCATCACACACGTGTGTGCCCGTTTCCCTGGTTCAGCACACGATGCCTTTGTGATGAGGAGTAGTCGCATCCCCAGGATGATGGCACAGATGCAGAACCAGCGTGCCTGGCTTGTCGGTGTGTACTGACTTTGTGCCATTGTGTGTGATCTGATCTGTAGTATTCCGCCCACTTTTCCAAGTCAGCTAATGTGCACTTGTCTGTCCGTAGGTGACTCGGGATACCCCAACATGCCGTGGTTGCTGACACCCCTCAGGAACCCTGTGACACCAGCCCAGATGCGCTACAATGAGGCACATGGTCGGACCAGGAGAGTGATTGAGCGGACATTTGGTCTCCTGAAGAGCCGCTTCCGCTGCCTGGACAAGACCGGAGGGTCCCTCCCATATGCCCCTGCAAAAGTGTGCAAGATTATCATCATCTGCTGCATGCTCCACAACCTGGCAGTGCGGAAGGAGTTGCCTCTCATCCAGGATGACAATGACCAACATCCGCCACCTGTGGAGGATCCTGGCCTGGACCACGATACCAGTGACGATGATGATGATGATGATGATGGTGATGTCCGCACACAGCTCATCACCAACTTCTTTAGCTGAATGTGAGTATCCTGAGGTGTCATGTCAATGATGTGAGTTGGCATGATGTGTGGGTGGTGCTCTGGTGCTGTTGGAGTGTGTCCATGGGCTACTTGACTGGATGTGTGTTGCGATGTGTGCTAACAGGTGGGCTGTACTCCCCAACAGTGTTGACATGCTAACTTGGTTCTGGGTGGGTATCTTGTAACATGTATTGTGCATGAGTTTTGCTGTTCTGTCCTGTACTCCATTGCTTTTGACTGTGTGTCATTTGTGTCCTTCACAGGGTACTTTCAGATTCGTTTGGTCAACTGTGTCCACCGACGACGTGATTGCACTTCCAGGGTGGTAGCTGTTGTGTCCCTATAGGTGATGTGCGCCACACCCATGGACTTCCTTCCGTCTACAGTTGTTGACTGTGTGCCCGCTGCCAGGTGGGATTACCTTGCATCTGTAGTGGTTACGACATGTTGCAACTGTGTAATAAACCTGTGCTTCACTTTGTGATGTGCGTTGTCTGTGGTCACACATTTGACTGCCATTTGCTTACTGCACCTGTGGGCTACTTGACTACAACTGGGAATGGGTGTGTTGTCTGTGCATTGCACCGTCTTCCCTGGCAACATCAGTGTAGGCAATGAGTCAGATGGCCTAGGTGTGTATGTGTTGTGTAGCCCTGGTGGTGTGTCTCCCTCATATGTGTCACGTTGCCTTTACTCACATGCCTGTGTTGTCCTTGCTGTTGCAGTTCGCATACACAGTGTAATTTTGCAGTTCATCATCCCCATAACAGCACCCACGTTGGAATCACGACAGAGGCAAGTATGGTGTATTAGTGTGTTTATTGTGATACATTTGTGTTAATAGTGCATAGGATGGGTAGTGCTGTACATAAATCTTGCAATCCGAAGTTCCTAGGTGAATTGAAAGTCCTGGTAGACAGGATCCCCAGTATCGGGGCCACAGTTGTCTGACACATTGGTCCAACTTGTACTCCCCATTCAATGTGTGGGAGTAGTGTTGCCGTCAACAGGGTGAACAGTCTGTGCACAAAGGCGAACATCCAGAACAGGTTCAGGCTTCCTGGGAGTTGCGCTTGGCCATCGGCCTCTCACTTTTCCCTCCTCGGACGACCCCTCTTCTTGGGGGGGGGCCCCTCAAGTACAGGCTGCTGCGGTGCAGGGGACTCTCCGCCAGAGTCATCCTCCCTCCCTGTGGCAGTTGCAGTTTGTTCGACACCAGATGTTGTTGGCACTCAGGGAGGTGTGGACTGGTTGCTGTTCATCTGGCGGAGGCATTGTAAAATGTCCCTGTGCACCGCCGTCATCTCATGCAGTGCATCCCACTTGGACTCCACGCGGGACATGTGTGAGTCCACGCGGGACATGTGTGACTCCACGTGGGACATGTGGGAGTCCAAGTTGGCATGATGGGCAGCCTGCTGCTGTTTCATGTCTCTGAGGAGCCCCACTACCTGGCTGAGGTCTCCGGTGCTGGACTGGTACGCATCAGCTATGCGTACCAGTTGTGGGTCATCATGCACACCAGCAACGTCTGCAAGCAGCGACCTCTGTCTCCCACCCCTCCCACCACCCCTGCTGACATGTGCAGTGTGTGCAGTGGCACGCACAGATAACCCTGGTCCACCTTGGGGGTTGGTGGTGGTGGTGGTGTCCATGGCCCCAGGTTGGTCCAGGGTCCCTGTGCTGGTGTTGCTCCTTGTTCTGTCCATGTCGGCAGGGATGGTATTTGTGGTGACAGTCGTTGGAGGGGTGGGTGCAGGGGGTGCAGCTGGTGGTCCTGCTGGTGCTGCATGTTGACTTGCACCGGATGTGCCAGGTTGGTCTTCATCGTCCGAGGGTGACAGAGGCTGTACGACGCCAGTGAGCTCCGCATCCTCTTGAGCCTGGGACTGGGACTCCTCAGCGTCTGCTGCTGTGTCCCCATCATCACCTGTTTTTGGGAGACACAAACAATGTATGTTATGTTTCTGCAGGCATCAATGGTTGACACACATGACAGTTGTGACTGTGCCTCTGGGTGCGGGCCTGTACATTGCATAGTCCTAAGTCGTCACAGTCAGGGGTTGATATTGGTGTGGCACATTGTCCTGCATTATTTGGGCATTTCTATGTATTTTTTGGGGTGTGAACATGGTCTGCATTGGTTGTGTTTGGTTGACAGCCGGCCCTCCTTCCCACCCACCCAGCCAGTCAGTTATCCCACCATGGAACGTGCTTGCGTTGCAGGGAGTGGAAGTTGTCTCTCAGGATGTCAGTCAGTGGTGTCCTGCTGTTTGTTGGTGCACAGTTGGCAGCAGGGCCTTGTGCTCCCCACAGCAGTAGCCAGTGTCAGCCATCTTGTGAGTCCTTCTGCACTCCCTGTGATGTGAGCATGGTTCAGGGTGGTGTTGATGGGACAGTTGTGGGGGTGACCAATATCAGTGGCGACGACTCCCATCATGCTATTGCCTCCACCCCCTTCCCAGCATGCCCATGCTTCCTTCCTTTTGACTCTGCTTCCCTGTGGGGTGTTCTGGCTGTGCTGACAGGATGGCTGGGAGTGTTGTCCTGGCAGTTGTTTGGCTAAAAGTCCCAAGAGTGGCCCTGTGCTTCACACAACATAACCCAGGGTGGTGGTTCTTTGTGGGATCTTGTGTTAGGATGGGGGCATTGCATTCTACCAGGTGGGTTCTGTGGAGTTTGTGTTGGGGTGTGTGTGAGGGGAGGTGCTTGTGACTATGGTCAGTGCTGCAAGTCCTCCTTCCCACCCAGCTAGCCAGATATCCCACCATGGAACGTGCTTGCATTGCAGGGAGTGGAAGTTGTCTCTCAGGATGTCAGTCAGTGGTGTCCTGCTGTTTGTTGGTGCACAGTTGGCAGCAGGGCCTTGTGCTCCCCACAGCAGTAGCCAGTGTCAGCCATCTTGTGAGTCCTTCTCCACTCCCTGTGATGTGAGCATGGTTCAGGGTGGTGTTGATGGGACAGTTGTGGGGGTGACCAATATCAGTGGCTACGACTCCCATCATGCTATTGCCTCCACCCCACTTCCCAGCATTCCCATACTTACTTGCTTTTGTGGGGAGTTCAGTGTGTGTGGGTGTGAGAGCAATGGCAAGATGGCTGACAGTGGTGTCCTGCTGTTGGTTGGTGTGCAGTACCCAGCATGCCCTTGTGCTCCCCACGACACAGCAACAGTGTCAGACATCTTTGATGGGCCTTTCCACTCTCTGTGGGATGTGCATGCGTGAGTGTGAGCTTGCTGGGCCATGTGGTGGGGGATGTAGAGCTGTGACTATGACTCCCATCATGCCATTGCCTCCTCCCCCTTCCCAGCATGCCCATGCTTCCTTCCTTTTGACTCTGCTTCCCTGTGGGGTGGGCTGGCTGTGCTGACAGGATGGCTGGGAGTGTTGTCCTGGCAGTTGTTTGGCTGGAAGTCCCAAGAGTGGCCCTGTGCTTCACACAACACAACCCAGGGTGGTGGTTCTTTGTGGGATCTTGTGTTAGGATGGGGGCATTGCATTCTACCAGGTGGGTTCTGTGGAGTTTGTGTTGGGGTGTGTGTGAGGGGAGGTGCTTGTGACTATGGTCAGTGCTGCAAGTCCTCCTTCCCACCCAGCTAGCCAGATATCCCACCATGGAACGTGCTTGCATTGCAGGGAGTGGAAGTTGTCTCTCAGGATGTCAGTCAGTGGTGTCCTGCTGTTTGTTGGTGCACAGTTGGCAGCAGGGCCTTGTGCTCCCCACAGCAGTAGCCAGTGTCAGCCATCTTGTGAGTCCTTCTCCACTCCCTGTGATGTGAGCATGGTTCAGGGTGGTGTTGATGGGACAGTTGTGGGGGGGGCAATATGTGTGACTGCGACTCCCATGATGCTATTGGCTACACTGACTTGGCCAGCATACACAGAATTCCTTCCTTTGAGTCGTCTTCACTGTGTGTTGGTGTTGTTGTGGTGGCTACATGTCTGGATGTGTTTGTTAGTTCTATTTGTGCCACTGCCTAGCTGTAGTTGTAGTTGTGTTTGTACATGTGTTGGCACAGTTGGATGTGACTTTTTTGATGGCATGTGTTGTGTTTATCTGACTGACATACACATTTTGGGATGATTCTGTTCTGGTTGCTGTGTAATTGCTATGAGTGCATGGTTTGACTCTCCCCTTGACAGTGATGTGTGTGTTTTGTGGCAGTATATTGTGTACATTTGTTGTGTACTCACCAGGCTCTGGGATGTCCTCTAGTCCATATATGCTCACTGGCGGAAGGATGGCCCGCACCTTCTCCTCCCAGGGCCTGAGGTATATTGGCTTGGCAGGAGGGCCACTGCCGGTGTATTGGCTGTTGATGTAGTCTTTCTTCAGCAGGTCCCGTACCCTCCTGCGCACGTCATACCACCTGTTCTGGATGTCGCTCTTTGTGCGCCGACATGGTGATTGTGCGTTCACCCTGTTGATGATCCTCTCCCACATCTTGGTTTTCTGGGAGATGGGGGTCTGTTGGACCAGTGTGCCAAACAGCTGTGGCTCTACCCTGTGGATCTCGTCTACCATGACTTCCAATTCACAATCTAGGAACTTGGGATTATTCTTGGGGGGCATGGTGATGGTGAGTGATGTGTGTGTTGGTGTGCAGGTGAGGGTGTGTGAGTGTGTGTTTTGCTGGGTGTATGTGAGGTAGGTATTTGTTGGTGTGCTGATGGTGTGTGGCTTGTGTGCGGGATGAGCTGTGGGTGTGTGGTTGCTTTCTCTTGGGTGCTGGCAGTGGAATGGCATTTGCAAAGGCTCATGGTTGTGATTTGTGTCCTTTATATAGGTGGAGTTGTGGGTGTGTCTTTGTTCTCTGTCCCCACCCCCCAGTATTTATTGGCTTGGTAATTGCTTGTTTGGCCTTTTTTTGGGTGATTTTTCCTTTGTACTGTCTGTGTATGTTGGAAACGTTCTTGTGACCGAGTCGGACCCTGCATTTGTCTCGTACGGTCTTCTCCGTTTCGTTCACGCTGTGTTTGTGCAGTTTTCTATGCTGCGTACGCGTCGGTCGCGGTGTTTTGTGTTGCTTCGGCTCGGTTTTGTATGCGTGTCGGTCGTGCGGCTTGGCCTCCGTCCGACTCGCTCGTGGTTTTCGCGCCTTGCATCGTACTTTGCGGTTTGGAGTTCGCGTGTACGTTTCGGGTCGGATTTGTTCCGGGTGCGTGTCGGTCGGTTGGATTCGCGTGTTTTTCCGGCCGGATTGCTGTTTTCCGTGCGGCTCGGTCGGTCGACTTGGTTTCGGTACGTGTCGGTCGGATTTTTCACGCCTTGCATCGTACTTGGCGTGTCGGGCACCACAGGTACGTGTCGGTCGGTATTATTTCCGGATCCGAGTAGGTCGGTGCTTTTTCCGGCCCGAATCGGAATCGACCCCAGAGTGTTTGTGAGCAGTCTACCAGGCCAATTGGAAATTCGGCCTATTCTTGAAAAGGTCTGGGACTGTTTGCAAGCAATCTGTCAGGCCAACTGGAAATTCGGTCTATTCTTGAAAAGGTCTGGGGCTGAAGCCTGTCTTCTTGTCTTGAAACAGTCTTTGGACTGTCGTGTCTTGGTGCAGTCTGTGGACTGTGGATTGCGGTTTCTGGACTGCTTTTTATTTGGTTGGTGGACCGTTTTGTTGGTCGATGTTGTATTTGTCCATTGGGGACAGTGCATGTGTCTTATTTTAAGATGCCTTGTTTAAGTAAGTTAGGGTGTTTTGGATGTCGGTGTTGTTCCACTGAGGCTCGTTTGGAAGCGAGGCAGCCTGCGCCCCCGGAGGGAACCCCACATTTTGATGTATACGTCAAGCATGGCATTGGCCCTATTATGTTTAGCACGTTGTGGAATAAATATACGAGGAAAAATGCTGACTTACAGTGGTCGCTTACCGGCACATTTGATGAGCAAAAGTTGAATTACTTGCAGGACAAATTGTTCGCCAAAAAGAGCAGGCAGTCGATGTTCGATTCTCTGAGGGTATGGCAGAAGGAAGCCAAGCAGTGACGGATGAGGGCAGAGAAGCAAGCATGGAGGGGGCAGACGCAAACGATAACACAGAAAGCAATGGCCTATGACAGAGAAAAGATAGAGAAAGGCATAGAGTGTGCAGATAGGAAGTTTCGATTACAGAGCGATAAATGTTATGTTTCTCGAGAGGAAGGTGACGAGTTCGTTGAAGAGTTACTGGATTCTCGACCCCCACCTCCTTATGCCCCCGTACGGATATACCCCATGATCCCAACATCTCAGCATTCGGCCTCTGGTTCTATTCCTAGTCTTTCTGTCTCCAGTTCTGCTGCTTCGGCCCCAGCTCCGCCTGCTTCTTCCTCACCTTTGCAAGTTACAGGGGCGGGTGCCGTTAGCTCTCCTATTCTGTCTCCTAGCTCTGTATCTGTGGCTATGCCTTCTCTTACTACTACAACACAGTCTTTGTTTGCGATGGTGCCCATTTCCTCATCTGCTCCTTCTCCCTTGAGTGTGGTGCCTCAGGCATTGCAAGATGCAGAGACGCCTGTGCGTGGAGTGCATGGAGCGAATTGGGCAGCGGCATCTGACCGCATGGAGAAAGTGTTGGTGTGCTCTGCTGTGGGTGATGAGGAAAAGAGAATGGTGGCTGACCAGGCTGCACAGTGGGCTCGGAATCCGATTTATAGTGTGGAAGATGTGTGGAGCGTGATGAAAGATTATGAGCCGTTTATACAGCAACATGCTCTTAAGCATATGTCGGCTACGTTGATTGGATTGTGGGAACAGTGTTTCAAGGGTATTGCACCACAGATCATTTATGACATTCGGGACAGGGTATATACGACAGATATGGCCCCCAATGAGGTTTTCAGTAATGTGACGACATAAGTGGGTTATCGGGGTAGATTGCTTAAGAAGGTCCCGACGACAGTGACGCAGTTTCCCATGAGGGAAGTTCATCCCATTTACCACCCTGAAATACCGGAGTTGCGAGACGACCATGACATTGTTACTCGCCCGCGGGTGGTAGCTCATTTTCAGGAACAGTGGGTCTACACTCCATGGAAGAGGAGTGAGGTATTATCCTTAAAGGGCCAATTGCCGGACCCTCAGAAAAACCCCACTGCATATTATAAGGAATTGATGGAGGCGGCCTCCTCCACGGTGATGACTTTAGCTGATATAGAGTTGTTTTTCGGCCTGTTGGTACCGGTGGATATATGGAGACAGGTACATACGCAGGATCATGTAGGGGAATTGGGTGGAACATGGGACGAGATCAGAGCGTGGGATAGGGACCGCAAGCCCGGTGAGAAGCCGAAGGCGGAGCTATTGGCTTTGCCGGGGTGTATTATCACTTACATGCATTCCCTTATCCCGCCGAGACGAGTGGACTGGGACAAGTTGACTGCTTGTCGTCAGAAGAAGGATGAAAGTGTATCTGATTTCTTTACTAGGTTTGAAGGGGTTTTTTTGGATTTTAGCGGCCAAGATCTGTCACAGGAGGGTGGTGTTCGTTTGTTCGTTAACAGATTTGTCACTAATTTGCTTCACAAGATTGCGACTAGGTTGCAGGCTTGAGGGAGTACTTGGACCACATCCTCCCCTTCAGTAATTTTGAGTATGGCGCAGTATTACGAGCATAGAGAGAATGAGGACAAAGAGAAGATAGAGAAGAAGTCCAAGGAGTTGAAGACGAAGGTGTTGATGCAGCAAGTGACGAGAGGAAATGGCAGAGGTAGAGGTTCGGGCCCGGCTCAGCGAGGGTCCCGGCCGGACAGGAACAGTACTCATGGTGTGCCCGTAGGGTACAACCAATGTGCGTATTGTAAAAAGGAGGGGCATTGGCGAAGTGAGTGCCCGGAGTTGTTACAGAAAGTTGAGGCCCCGAGAGGAAGGGGTTTTAGAGGGCGTGGTAGAGGAGGAGGAGGCCGAGGAGAGGTGCAGTCCGAAAACACTTCGTATGATCACCACAAAAAGGACGGCAGTGCTACAATAATGACTATGACATGGACGAAGTGACGGGGTTGTCCCATAGCTAGGACAGCCAGGGACAGGGTGAGGGACTAGTTCCGGTGCCTGTAGATCAGCGCGGACCTTATGTCAATGCAGATTTGCAAGGTGCGACCAAGAAATCTTTAGTTGATACAGCGGCTATGAATAGCTCTGTTTCCTGTTCACTGGTCCCGGGGGTAGCTCTGTCTGGCCAAAACAACGTTTCGGTAGAGTTTTCGGGCATGCCGGTTGTTAGCCCCATTTCCAAGCCTCTTGCTCTGACTATTGGTCCCTTTACAGTAGATTCGCCGTTTCTGTTAACGACAAATTGTGGAGAGAATTTGATGGGTTTGGATTTGTTGAAAAGATTACATGCAACTATGTTTTGTTCTCCTGATGGTGTCTACATGACCATAGGGCCAAAGGTGGCCCGTGCAACACAGTGCTTTGCGAAAGATGCGCCCCTCCCTGCTGAGTTCAAAGAGGTGCCACGTACTTTGTGGGCAACAGGAGATACGGACGTTGGGTTACTGCAGATCCTGCCGGTCTCTATTCAGATCAAAGATAATGCTGTATTGCCACGTGTTCCCCAGTATAAGATTTCCCAAGCAGGAGTAAAGGCCTTGTTGCGAATAATACAGGATTTGTTTGAGTCTGGTGTGGTTGAAGAGACAACGGCGAATGTGTGTAATAGCCCTATCCCCCCGATTCTCAAGAAGGCACCCTTGGACTCTTCTGATGCTCATCCTGACATCTATCGTGTTGTAATTGACCTCAGAGAGGTTAATAAAATTGTAGTGCCTCAATATCCTGTAGTCCCAGACATTACCACGATATTGACAATGATTCCCTCCTCAGCCAATTTCTTTTCTGTGATTGATTTAAAGAATGCTTTCTTTAGTATTCCGATCCATGCAGATAGCAGATATCTGTTTGGATTTGCCCTAGCCGGCAGGAGCTTTAGATTCTGTTGTGCTCCTCAAGGCTATACAGAAAGTCCTAGTATTTATAGTCAAGCTTTAAAAATTCAATTGGATTCTTTGGTACTTCCTCCGGGTAACACGCTATTGCAGTATGTTGACGACCTCCTTGTGGCCTCTGATACTGAAGATGGCTGTAAGAACGCCACTGTTAAACTGCTGTTGCATTTAGCGCACCATGGCCATAAGGCGTCTTTTTCCAAGTTTCAATATTGTCGACAGGAGGTCACCTACTTAGGTCACCTACTGTTGAAGGAGGGTCGCAGACTAACACCGGAACGCATAGCTGCTATCACTAACATGTCTGTTCCCAAGACCCAGCGTGAAGTACGTGCATTTATTGGTATTTCCTCGTATTGTCGGCATTGGATCCCCAACTACTCCCTACTAACAAAACCCCTCCTCTACCTGACCACCAAAGATGTGCATGAACCCCTGCCTTGGACATCTGCATGCCAGCAAGCTTTTGAGCAATTAAAGGTTGCACTTTGCTCTGCTCCGGTGCTTGGTACTCCTGATTACCAGAAGCCTTTTGTGCTTTATGTTCATGAGGTGGATGGTTGCGCGCTCTCTCCGTTTTAACACAGGGTTTTGGTGGTAAGCAAAGACCCTGCGCTTATTTTTCTGCCATCTTGGATAATGTCGCCAGAGCGCTCCCGAGCTGCCTAAGAGCTGCCGCGGCGATGGCGGTTTCTATCAGGCAATCGGCAGGGGTCGTTCTTGATACTGACCTCACAGTAATGGTACCTCATGCTGTGGATACGCTTTTGAACAAGACAAAGACACAGCACCTTACCAGTGCGCGTCTGACTGGGTATGAACTAACATTGTTTGCTCCGCACATTAACATCAAACGATGTGCCGCTCTGAACCCAGCCACGTTACTACCCCTCCCTTCGGCGAGTAATGACACAGATGCACATGATTGTGTGTATAGAACGGAAGAGGAGACGAAAGGACGGGTAGACCTAACTGATGTTCCCCTATCTGACCTCCAAGGGGAACTATATGTTGATGGCTCTTGTTTCAAATTACCAGATGGCACCACCACTGCAGCATATGCAATTACAACGTTGCGCACTGTAGTTGAGACATCCCGTATCCCGTATCAATCGGCCCAGGCTGCAGAGTTGGTTGCCCTTCTTCGGGCTTGCGAGTTGAGTGAGGGACTGACTGTCAATATTTACACTGACAGCCAGTACGCCTTTGGGGTTGCCCATAATTTTGGGCGCCTCTGGGCGGAGAGAGGGTTCTTGACGTCACATGGATTGCGAATACAGAACGGCCCATTGATACATAGACTTTTGTCAGCTCTAATACTTCCCGACAAGTTAGCGATCATAAAATGTAGTGCACACAAGGCAATAGTAGATGATGTTGGAAGAGGAAACGCATTCGCAGACCAAACAGCTAAAGAGACAGCTAGATCAAAGATGAAAAAGATGTTTGTGGCAGGACCTGCTAGGTGGGTCCCAGACAATGGAATGTTTGAAGACACGTTAGAAAATGTTAAAGAGATCCAGAGTGAGTCAACATTGGACGAATTGGCAATATGGCAGGAGAGTACAGGGCATCTAGATGAGGATGGGTGTTGGACAGATAAGTCGGAGAAACAGAGATGGATATTACCCAACGCTTATGTGCTCCCAGTGGTTACCATGGCTCACTGCCCAGCCCACATTAGTGCCAAAGGAATATGTAAGGTGTTGGACCCAGTATGGCAGAATGACAATATCCCCAAGGTAGCCACCCATTTAGTGAAGCATTGTATGATTTGCATGACACATAATCCTGGAAAAGGTACTCCTACACCCTCAGGTAATTTTGCACCGCCTTCCTTCCCTTTCGAGATCCTCCAGATGGATTTCATCGAAATGGAACGAGTTAACAATCTAAAGTATGTGCTAGTAGTTATTTGTGCATTCAGTAAATGGATTGAGGCTTACCCCACGAAGGAGAATATGGCCATGGCAACGGCGAAGGCACTCCTAAAGGAGTACTTCCCACGCTATGGATTGCCACGTGTGATCTGGAGTGATAACGGAAGTCACTTCAATTCGAAAGCCATCGAACTGGTGTGTGAAGGCTTGCATATTAAGCAGAAGTTTAATGCAGTGAACCATCCCCAGTCAGCAGGCCTGGTTGAGAAGTACAATGGTACTCTCAAACTGAAGCTACCAAAAATACAAGAAAGTACAGGATTGCGATGTCCAGATGCGTTACCTTTGGCTTTGTTATCTACCAGGGCGACCGCACACTCTAGGACAGGGTTGTCACCTTATGAAGTGGTCTTTGGCCGCCCTGCTAATATCTGGGGCGTCCCAAGACCCAAGCACTTTTCCGAGATAGAGTATCCTCTACTTGTGGACTACTTGTATGAGTTGACTAAAGATCATCGTTCTCTTCATCAACAGATCCAGGAGACACTGCGACCAGTACCAGAGGGGCCCGGACATCAGTTGCAGCCCGGTGACTATGTCCTTGTGAAAAACTTCCAGAGGAAGAGCTGCCTGGCCCTCGTTGGAAAGGGCCACTGTTGGTCCGCCTTGCCACCCGCACCGCGGTGAAGCTCGACGGCCGGAAGCACTGGGAGCATGGGACCCACTGCAAGAGGGTTCTACTCCCACTGCCTTACAACAAGTGGGTGCTTGAAGGCATTGCTGACCAGGAAGGGGAACGGGTGCCCCGGTTCGTTCCTTTCTCTGACGCCTGGCTGAGGTGGGCGCAAACAGACGAGGAGAGTGATGCTGCCCTGCTCGAGGCAGCTCCCCCGCAGATAAGGGCCACCCCAGTCTCTCCCGCTTCTGATCCACAGGAGTCTGAGTCTCAGTCCCCATCTGATCCTGAGTTTCACCCCCTTTTTGTTGACGAAACAGTGCCTGGAGTCACCAGGTATAATCTACGCCCCCGGAAGAAGGACAGTGCACCGGAGGGACAGTCTAGCAGTTAGGGAAGGACTTGAGATCAGGCTGTGGGTACTGTGTCTAAGGTGCCTGCGATAGAGTAGGGTGAGCTGAACAGGTGCACTGCCTTGTACACTGGACAGGATCGTTGAGGGTACTTGCCCTGGAGGGAGGGTGCCCTATCCTGAAAGAAGAAGGATTTGTTTTCAGCAAGGGTTGCGATCGCGCAGCCCCATCGAGGGAGTGCTGCATAGCACAGTCGTTGATGAACGATAGGAGCCTACCGGCGAGGCTCTAAATGGATGCTGAGTGACTTGTGCCCCTCTGGTTGGTTGTGTCTCATGGCTCCAATTCCTCAAGTGTTTTCTATGTACCCATTTGGCCATGCAGTCATGAGGGAGGAACAGCCCCATGTGGCCCCTCCACTAGAGCAGAATGGTCCTGGTTGTTCTAGCTGGTCTACCAGGAGTAAGACAGTAGTGGTGCTCTTCCTTCTCATTGTAACAATAATACTGTTTGGGGCGGGGTGGTATTTAGAAGAACAAAACCCAGTTCACACTCTAATAGGGACTTCCCCTGTTCCATCCGAGCACCTGTTTGTCACATTGCCCCCGCATAAGGAAAGACATAGGCAGACATATGTTGACAATGCTTTTGTGCAGATGCTTCATCAGGTTCATAATACGACTAATACAACAAACTGCTGGGTGTGTGGGTTACTCCCCTCTGTTATGCACAAGAATGATCTACTAGTGTCCTTACCCCCGTCGTACTTGGGTAGCTGTGAGGCGTGGTTCCAGTTGCTTTCCATGGTGTACATTCATTATCATGCTGACGCTATGAATATGACGGAGTCTGACTATGAGACGGTTCTGGAATATATAGCAGTACACCAGGGTTATACTGCGGGACCAGATGGAAAGGAGGGTACCTTACATCCCAATGCTTGCATGAATGTATACGACAATAACACAAATGTCACATGGTTGCAAGACGAAATGTTGGATTTTCAGGGATTCAAGGTCTCTGACTATTTTCACTGTTTTCATGCACGAAATATCACTAGAGAGACAGTTATGCCTGTACCTGTGATTGATACTGCAGCTAGTTTTTGTGTCGAAGGCTTTGGGAATATTCTGGTGGGACAGAGCGGCTGTAATTACACATATCGATTAAACACTACTAGTAGCCCCCCTTTACTCACGCCTCCTAACGTATACTTTGTTTGTGGAGCACATGCTTATACATGGCTCCCTAGGGGATGGTCTGGCCGGTGTTATGTCTCTTTTCTTTTACCTCCTGTTTATATTGCGCCCTCCAATTATCACAAGGACCACAGACTGCAGCGGAGAAGCATATACTTGTCCCGGGCGAGGAGAGTTATTGACACAGCAGATATTGATCAGACAGATACCACTTTACAGCAATTAACGGATGCCATGAAGGGTATAGTGCCCTTTTGGGGACCTATGTATAACAGTCTTAGCATTTGCTGCCTGACCAGGGTTGTAGAAGGGGTCATTAATACTACAGCAGGCATACTCACTAACATTACTGCTGAGCTTCAGGCGACCAGGCTTTTGCTCTTCAAAATCGGATGGTTTTAGAAGTCATCCTTGCAGATAGGGGCGGAGCTTGCCGCGTCATCGGCAGCAGCTGCTGTGTCTACATCCCAGACCACGCCCCTAATGTATATTCCGCTATCCAGAAGCTGCATAGGCTTGCATCTGATATCCACCAGGACAATGTTTCATGGTCCTTGACAGGGTGGTTCTGGGGTCTGATATCATCCTGGGGTTGGAAGATACTTCTTTCCTTAGTAGCTATCACAGAGGTCATCTTCACGTGCTGTCTATGTATCAATTGCCTTCCAGCGTGTTGCACCTATTGCGTGAGCAAGCTCACACCTACCCCTACTTTGCCAGGGCGTGATAATAAAGTTTCTGCTATGATGATGCAAGATATACAAGATATGATGCTGATTGATGAGGGTATTTTTGAATACTAAAGTGATTATGATACATATATACTGCTTTGTTTTCAACGGCTATGCTATTTCTTTTTTCCCCTGCCTAGAATTGTAAAGACCCTACTGGATAGCCAATAAAGCATTTAGCCTCCACTGCTAAAAGGAGGGTCTGTTAGGTTTGAAAACCCCATTCCCTTTATGCACTTGTTCCATTTCGCATTAGGTTAGCAGTGTGCGGCTAAATTAGGCACCATTCGTATTTGCGTTATGCAACCCACTGAGTTATCCTTGCCATGTGCAAGCTTCAGTTAGCAAGTGCGACTCCATTTTGTATTTCGTAATCCCTATTAGGCTGTGTCTGAACTAGGCCTCATTATTCATATTGCTTGCTTCAGCAGAATACTGTATTTAGTTATTATTTTCTCTCCTGCTCAAGGTTGCCTTCCGACTTACTAATGAATAGGCCATTCTGCCCTCGCATACCTATCCATATGTGTAGCTCTGCTCCCATGTTAGGAGACGCTGAGACCCAGCATGGCAACCTTGAAACTGTGATAGTGTGTACCCATCTGGCAGGTGACCGACTCTTCATTTTTGTAGAAGGCGAATAGGTGGTTGTAGATAACCCGGTCAGCCCTTTTGGGTCACTTCCTTCAATACCGAAAGTCGTAAAGTTAGGATTTTGTCTCAGTTTAGGAGTAGTAAAGTTAGGAATTCTAACTTTACTACTCCTAAATGCCTTTTGTGAATACCAAAAGTCGTAAAGTTAGGATTTTGTCTCAGATTACTTTTGTGAATTGGGCTCTTTGTGTGTTTGTTTGTCTGTGGGCTGGGGATTGCATGTGTATGTATGGATGTATGAATGTATTTGGGTGCGTGCCTGAAACTGTGTGTGTATGTCTGCATGTCTGCTTGTGTGTGAAATAAATGTCTGTCCCGGGATTGGCAAGGCCCGACGCACAGTGCTGGATCATACTGTTGGGCTCACCACATCCATAATGCACCAGCCGCCACTGGAGGTGAAATAACAAAAGTTACTTGGAAGAGCAAATTAAAGGAAGAAGCAAGAAATCATTTTCAAACGGAATGAACAAGGGAAAGAAGGAAATAAAAGTACACTTCTTTATAATCACTGGAAAAACATTATCCCTGTGATTTTGTATTAACCAAAAAGATACAACACTGATACCACAGATAACCACAGGTTTTGAGTTTTTGAAAACATTAGAAAACACTGAAAAAACCCCACCAGAATTCACAACAAATAGAAACTGAAACCAAGAAAACCAAAGTGTAACCTATAGGGAAGAATCCAATTAAAGTAATAAATGGATCCAAGGGAGAGGGGCAAAGTAGTAATCGGTCATGCTTTATAAAGTGCCAATTGTTGCCTGAAAAGGGATTCCTGGCGTTATAACATTCTGTAATATTTTACTTGTTTATTACTGTGTCATTCAAAGGCTTTCTGAGGGTGACATATGACTTTATGCCCTTCCGAGTACAAGGGAGTATATTCCAAGCTTTAGCCTTAAGATAGCTGAAACAGCCGCCTCGATAATGGATGAGTTTGAACTGAGGATTCTCGAGGTATTGTCCGATGCTGACCGAAGACAGCGAGTTGGAATATAGTGCTGCACTCTTTTTCTGGAGATTCAAAGGGCCTACTTCCTCAACTGCCTGATAAACCAAGCATAGGGCCTTAAACTACATTATTTTATCCACCAGGAGTCAATGAACTGCCTTTTGACAGAAGGGGACATGTATCTGTTTTGGTGGCCTCAAAATGATTCCTACCACTGTCATTTTCGAAGAATGGTACAAAAAAAAACCAGGCGAGTAATCCATAATTATGAAATCCTGCCCTGGCATTGCACTGCTAATGAAATTAAATGAAATAAAGACCATGGGTGGCTGCATGAAATTTACTGAAGCAAGATAAAATTAAATTCTAAAAAGACAAATTATGAAATAACATCATGAACTTTTTATTAGTTTGGGAGAAAATGATTTCTTGTCGTGAGAACTGCATCTTCAGCCAAATATTGTTGCTGATAATTCTGACTGCAGCGGAATCAGAAACAAAATAGACCAATGAACTCAGGACCTAAAATCTGGGTGTTTCACGGTTCTTGAGTTGAGAAGCAGAGTCTGTGATCCATAAAATATGTTGTCCTCACAAATGTCAGTTTGTCCTTGGAGTCCCTCTCAGCCCAGGGCCATCGGTGTCCTTAGATCTTGTCCAGAAGCTTCAATGGTACATGTTCCTTTGGCTTGTCGTCGGGCAGCCTGTGTTTCAGTCCGCTGTAGAAAAAATGATTGTAGAGGCGAATGAGAAACAACAATCAATCTTCTCTGTTCAGTATTTGTCAATAGGCACTTTCTGATAACTGGAATCAATTGATGATAAATTCCGTCTTCCTATGTTCACATACTTCAAGAGATAAAACTACGCTTGAATGGATTGGCAGAAGCTATGGCTGGGGGTACTTACCTGGTGCCTGGACCAACACACATCACTTCTATCTGAACTTCAGAAATGCCCAGCTTGCACTTTCTTGCCTGAGGGCGCAGAGCACCAACATAAACCCAACATAGTTACACTGTTCTGGAAAGCAGATGTCTGCATAATCCTTTCATTGTTTTGGTGAAAGCAAAGGTTCTGTGTAGAGGTGGCGTACCAATAACTTCAAGGCATCAGTTGTATTGGAAGCAGAGCTACTTTATTTATGTATCTCATAACAGCACCAGGATGCAGCTGCCGCCCAACATTCCATACAGAACGTAGAACGCATGTACTCAAAGCATTCTAGAAATACTTTGCATGAGCATAATTATCCATCAGGACAGAATCATTATGCATCATGACAATACATTACCACAACATCTTCCTCCCTTTAATAAACCAAAACCTGTAGTTCCCACAAATAAATAAAACAACAGCATAACCACCTGAGCCTAAAATATCACACATATGGAATCATGAGTTTACATATCATAACTATGTGAATGTGAATTTACTGGAATCAGTTCAAGTATGAAACTGTACCACTTTCCTTATCGTCCTTTTCTCTCTGGCATTGGCTTGACCACTTTCTGACTGATATGGTAAATCAGAACCTTCGTCCTGCTTTTCTTGAGAATCTTCATTTGACTTGATCACCTTCACTGCCCTACCCAAATTCCACCATTCATGCCCTTTTATGCTGATAGCACTACCTTTGACTGCATCTACTAGAGCAGGCTCTCTGAACTCAGATGAAAACTTCAGTACATGACCGGGGTCTTGTATATGTCCCCAATCTCCCACTTGGATTTTACGTTCAGCCACTTTGACACCATGCCTGTCATCAGAATACTGTTTCATTTTCTTCTGGGAGGCCTCCACCTTGGGCTGGATCTCCCTATCTGTAATGCCTTCCTGCTGAGAATGATTTTTGTACCCCTTCAGCCATGGTGAACCCATTACGCATGCTGGCAATCTCCCTCTCATGACCTCAAATGACATCTTGAGTTATGTCTGTATCCATACTTGGCCACCAAAATATTGACCGTATTCCCCTCTTGGTAATAGTTTAGCCCAAATGTACCTCATGACCTGCACATATGATTTTTTCACATAATGAACTTGAAGGCACACATTTGTCTCCCCTCGTGACCATGTTTCCTTTCTCCACCGTTAACTCATCCGTCACCTTTACATAAGGTTGCAACCTTGGATGAAGAGATGTTTCCTTAAGCCACCTTCCCTGATGTATTTTTGAACTAAATTCAAAACTTCATCTAACTTCACACACTCAAACCACTCATTTTCATCAAATCCAGTTTCATTACATACATAAATTGCAGCTATAAGGCATTCTTCATCTTCCTCATCTTCTCCAAGTGAACACAACATGTCACACGGCTGGAATGTCCTTGAGAGATAATCTGCCCTAATGTTCTTCCCCATTGGAATGTGCTAGACATCAAAATTGTACTGTAGTAATTTAGAACTTAACCTAGTAATTCTAGGGGTATGGTCCTTGATGATATTCCCACTCAGAATATTCACCACCAACGGTTAATGATCAGTGAGCATTGTAAACTTTCTCCTCCATACAAAACTTTCAAATCATTCAACTGCCATACCACACGCCAACAACTCCTTTCCAATGACTGAGTATGTTTTCATTTTCACATAATGCTCTAGAAGCAAACCCAATTGTTCTTTCTCCTTTTCCAGTGTGGTGAGAAAGTGTTGCCCCTAATCCGCTGTTGCTGGCATCCACAGTAATTAAGCATTGGCAATTAGGGTCGATTTTAGCGGATACAATTTCCCCCTTCAGTGCTTCAAATTCTGCCTTGCACTTATCATCCCAGACAAAAACTTTGTTTTATTTTGGCATACCCTGCAAATTCTCTGTTTTGCTTGCGAAAACCTTGATAAACTTTGCATAGAATTCACGTACACCAAGGAACGAAGAAACCTGTTCCTTACTGTCAGGAATAGGAGCTTTCTTGATTGCATCTACCAACCCTGGATGTGTTTCAACCCCCTTCTCATATATCACGTGATCTAAGTATTCCATGAATTACTTGCCAAAAGCACATTTCTTAATGTTAGCTACAATTCCTGCTCATTCCAGCCTCTTTAACACAACCCTCAAAACCTCATCATGTTCCTATATATCTCTTACCACTACCAAAATGTCAACTTGAAAGGTAACTACCCCTCTGATACCACTAAGAACTAACTCTAATATGCATTGAGAAACTGATACGGCCGAAGCCAGCCCAAACGGCATTCTCCTAACCTGGAACGTGAGATGTCTGCATGAATGGTCTAATTCAACTTGGTTTGCACGCAGATGCCAAGACGATTTTACTGAATACAGGTGCTCCCCCAAAAGTCGTGAGTTTATCATTTATATGTGGTAGCGGACAGGAATCCACCCAAATGACTTTATTTAGGCTTCTTAGATCAACACAGATCTGCAAATCTCCATTTTTGTTTTAGCAATAACCAACGGAGATAGCCATAAAGACAACCCCACTGGTTCAATTACACCATCCATTGACATTTTCCTTAACATTTCTGCCAATTTCTCTTGAACACTGAATGGCACACTAATCATTTTGTCTTCTACCGGAACTACTCTGTCCTGTATGCAGATCTTGTGCTTGAAACCATTGATTTTTCCTAAACATCCACTGAAAACATTCTTAAACATGTGGAACCACTTCTTAACCATTGGTTGTTCCACTTGTGAAACCACATGTGGACCATTCCCACCAGGTGGACTACTCTGATTGTCTTCACTTACCAGTGACACCTGTACTTTTCACCCTGGTTTAAGTGTAAATCTCAAACAGACCCTGATGGTACCATCTCAAAATAATCAGCCCCTCCTTGGCTACGTATACTTTTCCAAAAATGGTCTTTCCTTTGATTTGTAGACTAGTTTTACAGTATCCCACCAAATCAATGTTTTCCCTTCATAGGATGCAGGGCACCTATCTGGTGGGAGAAGACTTTTTTCACCCATTTTTTTTGCAAACAGATCTTCAGTAATTATTGTCATTTTTGGCACCTGAGCCAACAAGCAAATTAAGAATTTTCCCATCAACACAAATCTCAGTGTAGGGATTCACACGCTCTTGCTCATTTCCCTCAGCTGTCACCAGTACTACATCTCTTGTTCTTTCCACGACAACCAACCATTCCTCATCATTTTCACTTTCAGCAATGACGTTCACCATGTTCCTCTTACTTTGACATACTTTACCGAAATGACAAATTTTACCACAATTTTTGCATGTTCCATTTTTAGCAGGACAAGGTCGACCCATAGGTGCATGATTGGGATGCCCACACCTAAAACAAATATTCTTTTGTCTGAAAAACTGATTTTTTGTCTCCCTTACTCGCCTCCTGTCTCTTTGTCTGAATACCCAGCTTTACGCTTGTTTTGGTCTTTACTACTGTTTTCTGAAACAACATGTACACCTATATTTTCTTTTTTTAACACTTCTCTTGATGCTTTGTGGGAAATTGCTATACTTTTAACTATATCAATAGTCTCCACAACATTGGTTGGTGCTTTTCACACTAGGACATCTTTGGCTCCTTAAAGGCAAGACTGTGACCTTGTCACAAAAAATAAGAAGGAAAAAGTAAAGCTTATATAGCATAGACAAGGGGTGTACTGCTTATATTTTATAGTGGGCAAGAAGGTAAATGAACCATTCTATTCTTTGATTGTCTCAAGAATTTCTGACTACGACATACATTGAAAATGCCTTTGTCTCACTATCGACCTAAGTGACTCGTACTTACAGATTCCTCCCAGACATCATCGTCACAGATTGCTGCATTTTAAGGGGCAGCATTCCCATTGCTAATTCAAGGTCCTAACCTTTGGGTTAAACCTTCCTCTCAGGATCCCTAAAGACTGCCTTGTGGTGGTACAAGCACTACTGATCTGGATAAAGGCCTCTTCGAGAGGAAGCAACTAATGCCCTGCGGATCCCTGCAAACCATGTACATGCTCTAGGATTTCGGTGACCTGGGAGATGTTTTGCCTTCTTCCTCGAAGCCTGATGGATATCTTTTTATGTAACTACGGACACACAGAATATGGTTGCCATTAATGCCATGTTGCCTTTCTTACAGAAAAGTATCTTGGAGATATGGTTGGAACCTTTCCCTAGCCATACAAAGATGCCTCTCTGCTGGGATTGGTGTCCTTCTCCTTTCCTGACACCACATACCCATCTGCACGTGGAACCCCTGCAGGGTGGAGGATAATATACATAAACTCAGTTTTCGGGGCATTGCTTTCACAGGGCCATGATTCCATTCACTCTCTCAGCTGGTCATCAAGAACACCTTGACAGGGTTCTCGTTGGTTCCCCAAAGCATCAGAGGACCTTTATCACTGATGCTTTCCTCAGGCTGTGCAGCCTACCTGTGGTAGATTTCTGTTCAGCAGCGCAGGTCTACTTTACTATATCAATATTAAGGAGATGCGGCCACTTCAGGCATTCATCTGTACACCTCAGGGGAAGTCAACACTAGAGTCGTCTGAAAACATGGCCAGCCCGGGAGGAGGTGGGGCAAGGTTCACATTCTGTGCAGGGAGCTTTAGCAACAATGTCACAAAATTCATCACAGTCTTTTCAGTTCAGCACCATCCAAAAGTCCATGGAGAGTAGGCAGATGCTCTAAGAAGGTGCTTCCCATGAGAGAATAGAAGTGTTGCAGTTTTTCTTAGGCACCTATGGAGAGTCTTATATAGATCTGATCCTTCCCAAAGAAATCTTAAATGCCAGCTTTACTTATTCGGTTACCCAGGTACAGGGTTGCTGGAGAAAGCACTGTCGCTGGACGTGCCTAGGATTACATTAATCAATGAGTAAGATCCATGCTGATTCTGATTGACTGTAACTGGTGAAAGAAATGTCATACCGGGATCTGCTCCAGTTTTCTGCTGTGTCTCTGATGTGTCTAAATCCAGGGACGCCTGCAGAGAAATCATTCTATATGGTAGATGGGAACAGAACACAAAGTCCTGCGTTGAGAGATTAAAGATGTCATGGAATCCAGACAGCTGATGGTCTTCTATGCTCATGACAGTGTTGGGAAGCTTATCATGAAACAATTAATCCCTAAGTGGATGGTGGAATGCATTCAAAATGAGTTATTAGAAGGCAGACAAAGCACTTTCGGGGCATCTTGGAGCCCATGCTGCTGTTTGCTGTGCCTCTTTAATTTGCAGTACTGCCACTTGGAGGTGAGTACTCACATTTTAATCCTTGGATTCCAGTGGATCAAGCACCCTTCCAAACCTTGCAATCCCCTGTACAACATCTAACACTTGAGAACCGAGGCTCAAACCTTGGAACCCGTAGGACTTGAGAAGCGCAGTGAGATTCTGAAGGTAGAATTCAAAGGATATGGAAGGGGTCAGTGATGCTCGCCTAACCCTTATTGGAAAAGTCAACAATAACTAAAGGGGCAGGAACAACAGTTGCCTCCTCAGTGGCAGAATTTTCACAGACATAAATTACAGAGGGGCAAACATTCTTAGCAGCTGTCCAAGGCCATGAGTAAAGCTCCCCATCTGACCAATGAATGGAAGGGGGCAGTCATGCTTCCATCTGCAGTACCACAGTTGAGGCTCTCTAGCCTCTGCCACCAGCCTAAGACCACCATGTTCTTGAGTGTGGTGGCGGTGCGGTTGCATGGGGTCCCGAGGGGATGTTGGCGCTTTCCTGCTGTTCTGTTGCATTCTGTGCCCGTGGGCCACAGCCTCAGAGATGGATCGTATACCTCATACGGGTATGCGGGTATCCAAGCCTGTGTGTTTCCTCCCGGACTTGGAGAAGTCCTGGGCTCAGGGGTCACCAGAGGCGATTGTAATCGCCCCTCCCCCCCTCCCAGCAGTGTCAGCGGTGGACTGCTCAGAAGACCACAGGATCCTGTTCAACATTGTACTTTGCCACTGGGGAGAGCAGAGAGACAGGCCAGTTTTGAGTTAACACCAATCACAATTCATGGCTTGGAGCTCGCCTCCATGCTACAGTTCCTTGACAGAGTGGCAGGCCCCAGCTTATCTTCCCACGGGGGTGTAGTTGTGGGTCCGAGGCGACAGAACTGTGCTGGACGCTCATATGGGGCCATGGCTAAGAAAAGATGTCCAGCAGGAAGGAATGAAACCAAACTCCAATTGGAGGACGTTTTGGGAGTACCAGAGATCTCTACCAGACTTTAATAACTGGTTATGTCACCTCATTTTATTCTAATGCTCTATTGTTTCATGAAACATTTTAAACGTGTGTTTGTACCTGTTTGTCCATGTAGCACTTCTTATGTAAATTGCTTTATGCAGTGCGTAACTGTTCTTTTGTAAAACACTCAGGTACCCAATGGGTATTGTTCACGCTATATAACACTGCAAAAATAAATAAGATTACACGTAGCGCATTTCCAGCCAATTCCCTTTATGGTAGGGGACAACAAACAACAATTGGATGTGAGAGATTGTAAAGGAAACAGGTACAAGATGAAATGCTTTTCTATTTCACCCATCATTCCACTATGGGTGCCTAGACATCTATACCAGCTGCTACAGCAAGTGTAAGGCCTCATTCCGGACAGCGCAGTGGACTGGGTGTCTCATCGCCAAAAGAATGAAGACTTTATTCCCTCTAGTTATTGGTAAAGAAATTGCGGCCTAGTCACAAAGGTGAATTTACACTTGAGTAAATCTATTTGTGTAAATTTAGTCTTACGCTTTGTACTACTTTTACCTATTCACCATTTAAAGGTGTAAATTTACTGCAAAGTGTAGACTTACTAGTCTCCACCCCTGAAACAGGGGATGGTGCCAAATTTAGAAGTGTAAAGTTACTACTAAAAACTTTTCACAGGTAGGTGGAGGTATCTGCCACTAGGGTGTAGGCAGAGGTATCTGCCACTAGGGTGGAGATCTCCCATAGTAAATTATAGGAAAACTTTAAAATTGTAAAAGTGTACTAAACTAATCTTTAAAAAATATTAAACATATTATTATCGTAAATATTAATGTGAAATAATTTTACATATTTATTTTCAATGTAGAACAAAATAAAAATGCTAAAGAAATATTAACTTAATTTTAAATTAAATATTTAATTTATTTAAATATATTAAATGTAAATTATTTTTACACATTGATTTTAAAAATCCCAACTAATGTAAAATGTTTATATTTATTTATTATGCAGCAAACATTTCTAAAAGTTAAGAATTTATTTCAAATGTAATTATTTTTTAAATGTTACAATTTTTAAATTAAAAAACGTATTAAAATTGTTTATAGTAAAATAATATTAATGTAATATTAATAAAATAATTTATTGTAAATGTGTTTCCTATGGGCTATTTAAGTCTCTGTTTCCAATATTTTCAATGGGAGGGTGTTGCAGTACCAGTGGTTGGCCATGTGTGGTGCTGGACTTACTCCCGGTGGGAGCTGAAGCACATTTATAACTGTTTGGGCCTTTTTGCCTTTAATAGTTTTAGAGGTGTTGTTTGTGACTAGGAATGGGCTTACGGTTTTGTGGGTGGGTGCATACTCCTCCCTAAACCCCTCCTTACCGATCCCTACTGTAAGAAGGGCGACCACCAGTGGCAACGGAATCTCCCGAGTACCTATCAGAGAAAGGCTCTCCGATAAAGAGCCCCTTCGAGGGCCCAGTTGGGCTTTGCAGCACCCACCCAACTAGGAGCTGACCCAATGATGAAGCATGCCCCTTTGGTGGGTGAGGGACCACACATCCTATTTAGGATGTTCCCTATGACCCCTAACTAGTCCTAAAACCAGTACTCATACTATGGGACCGACATGATGGGACTGCACACTCGCTTGTGAACAAATGTTGACTGGGAGGATGTGTGCTGAACCTTGACAATTCCTCTCATCTCCTCCTTTTTTCGTTTTCTATATGAGAATCTCTTATCTGCGGATGATGATGTAGTCTGGCCCCACCCTGATACCCCCACATCAAAAGGAATGGGGTGCTCTCTGCTGAAGGGAAATGGTCTTCTATAGAAAAGCTGTACCCTATAAATGTGCAGGAGCTGAGAGCAATTCACCTGGACCTGAAATCCTTCATCCCTACATCATCCATTCTCCAGAAAGACCACACAACCGCAATGCCTTCCCTCCACAAGCAGAGGGGAGCTACATCAAACGTACTGTCATGAGAAACCCAGACAAATGAGACATGTTTCTGCTGGAGAGCGCCAATCTGATGTCTTCTGGGAATTTATGTGAGACCATTGAGGTGTCAGTTTGCATTAACCTTGTGTGCTGAAGTAACAGGAGTGATGCTTTTTCCATCTCTCACCATCCCCACCAGTAACCATATACACAGGGATATATATTGGGATATGAGGGCCAGTGGTAGACGTAGGGTAAAGGGAATGGGGCAAGAGAGAAAAGATAGACACAGTACTCTCATACACTCTGACTTGTTTTTTCTGTAGGTGAAGGAGGCAGCCGCGGCCCATGCAGGTAAGAGAGGTGGGGAGGTAGTGCCTGGTGGGGGGAATTTCGACAGATGACCACGAGGAAAAATAAAAAAATTAATATTCCATCGTCTGTTGAAATCCCCCCCACCCGGCCCCACCGCTCTTACCTGCACGAGCCGAGGCTGGAAGGAGGATGTAAAAGACAAAGAGATATCTTAAGCAACTTCTCTTCAAGAGTCTTAAGCATAACTGTAATTGTGAATGGATATATCTGAGCACTGTCTCTGTGTAGCCAACTTTCTGCACTTTGATATTAAACTGGAAACTCGTGAAAACTAAGCACATGAACAATAAGTACCTCAAATATACATATACACTAGGACTTCTCCCTATGTCTTGAATGGTTACCTCCAAAGTTTGATCTCAAAGATGAGCATGAAAATAAGGAATATGCACTTGAAGAACATCTCAAGGAGTGTCTTGGAGAACTTGTCCTTCTAGAGCGCCTGGAATGACGAGCGTGATGCCTGTCATGGTTTATAGACTGTGACCCGAGAGGACAACGTGATCTCCAACTAGGCGTCTTAGATCTCCATGGGTCACCTGAGCCAGAAGCAGTGTGTGGTCTTGATGGTGGGGCTAAGGGAGGTGTCCCTTAACGCAGGGTGACTGGAGAAGCGGGTCTTGACAGGGAAGTCCCAGTGGCGCAGTTGGCTGTGGATGTGATTGAGCTCTTGAAGGAGGAGAATCCAGAAAATCCATCCCCAAAATAGTGGCTGGAATGGATGTAGGCAGTGAGTGCTCAAGAATCTGAAATCAATGGCAACCTAATAAATTTCAACTTGCAAATCAATCCTGCATGGTGGTGCAGAGCGACTGATGATGAAGTATGCCTCGACATTGAGCGGTGCTTCCCTCGATGTCTAAACTCTCCGCTTCTTCAACGTCAGATGCCTCCTTCATGGGAACCCACCCGTCGACGGTGAGCAAGCCCCAATGTAATGGATCTCGACGTCATGCGGGAGCAGCACCATTTTGCGTGAAGATGCTCCTTTTGGATTTCCCTCTTGAGGAGTCATCAGAGTTGGAAATTGGAGCACTGGCAGACGGTCCCATTCTCCTCACTTTCCTGGACGTCCTCTCCAGGGAGGGATTCTTGATGCCTGTGCTCTTCCTCCTGAAGTCCATGAAGCCAGATTATTTCTCTGTCCTTCGGGGCTGTCATTTGGCAGGAAAATGGGTCTCATGCAGGGCCGGACTGGGAACTGAAACTGGCCCTGGCAAACTGCTCGGCCAGCCCCCCCTGGGGGTCAGGGGAGTGCGGCCGAGCTGTTTTCGAGGGCCGGTTTCGGCCGATGTTGTTACAGGGGGCTGATATTGCAGGCCCCCGGTAACAGAAACGGCACCCCCAGGGGCCCAAAACCGGCCCCCACCCCGGCGGCCCACCGGGGAAATGCCCGGTGCCCGCTACGGCCAGTCCGGCCCTGGTCTCATGATGGCATTTAAAGCACAGATGATGAGGATTTGTTGTGCTTTTTTCCTACCACATGAAGAGACTTCACTAAAAGAGATTGTTTGTTTTAAGGAAGAAAATATTTCCAACCAGGAAATGATAGCAAAGCCCTCCAAGTCTTTCGGGGCATTGAGTAACGGTGGTTTGGAAAGATTTCCAGAGGAAAAAATAGAAAGAAAACCGAGCTCAGAGCTCCAGGACGCTGTCACCAGGAGCCAGAAAGAGGGACTGGAGCAATGAGCAGAGCATGATGGGAAACTGGGGATTTGGATTCCTTAAAGCTGCAGTGTCCGTTTTACAGCCTTGCGTGGCTGTAGCCTGTATGACTATATTGCCCTGTCCTTTCACTTCATTTCCTTCAATAAAAACCTAGTTCTCCTGGTCTGGTCACATTTTTCCTTTTAAATTGGTTATTGTTTTTAAGAAAATACACTTAATTGGCTAATACAACTTTCTACTAAGCTGCTAAATTATTTTGTATATTAATGAGAAAAAAAGGCTTTTCTAGCGAAAAGCTAAAATAATATATATTTTTTAAAAGAGTCGCAGGATCCCGCGTGTGAGTGAAGGTCCATTGCTCATGATTATCAACGGAGATTCCCGGAAGGAAAAATGTAATTCCTCAAACCCTCAGAAAAAAAAGTTAAACTGCCAAATATTAGCAAAACAAGAAATAGTTAGTCCCCTGCTGCATCCTGTCATGAGATTAAAGAGAGGAAAGGAGAGGCTGATGGGAGAGAGAGGAAAAGAAACACTTGGGACAATTATCCAAGGTCAGTAGAGTTCTTGAGTGAAGCTTGCTTAATAGATCCCTGTAGATGCACCTCCTTTGGATATTGTTCCATACACAGTGGTACAGCAAGCCTTACCGCGTCTCTTCGATATCCTTTACTGTGTCCGGCAGCCGCACATTGAGAGTCTCAGGGAGGGAAAAAGCCACCAAGCCACAGACGATGGCCACCAAGCAGTAGATGATCTGCGGCAGAGGCTTCCATACTTCATCCAACAGCAGGATCAAGGGAGCCAGGGACACCCCGATGCGGGCGAGGAACGAGTTGTACCCGATGCCGTTCTGCCTGGAAGAAGACAGTGAAAGAAAGGTCTGAAGCACAGGATGCCAGAGCAGCAGCTCTCACATGTACGCACTTGAATATTATCACCACCATTCGAATTTTGTGTTCTGAAAGATGGATACTTCCTCCTAAAGATGCCTCATGCAAACCTTGCACAAAAACACAAATAAGAAAAGCTCTTGGGATTGCAAGGACATCACACATATCTCCATGGTATATAGGCTTAGGTTAAAAACAATTATTATTGAGCAACACACAAAATGCTATGGTGCAACCATGACCTAGGCAAACACCTCACCCCCTTCCCCGCCAATAGCCCCGTATTACAAACACTTCCCGGCAGAACATAGAAGGATCTTTTGGGATTCCTCAATTCTTCATCTTAGGGTAGAGACCGGCCTACATTCCCAAACCAGCCCCATCAATAGAAGTCCAGAGCCCTCAGCGTCTGTGGTCTAAGTGGACTATTTTCAACCTTTGTCAGTTCCTCTGTCAATGGTTACAATATTGTCTTAAACTGACAGTGAATACCATCTTTTCCATTGCCAATGGCATTCAAATTTTGGACTAACATCTGAGCCATGTGAGGGACTCACGGCCTTATTATGTGTTTGGCGATCCATAGGACCACTGAATCGATGGTGGCCGTCTGACCACCGCCACACTGTGGGACCACCCTCACAGGGCCCCCTGCCAGGTCTGGGCCGAGAGGTGCATTCGGGGCGTGGGGGGAACATGTAGTGCCCCCCTGTATTTGCACCCCCACTTCCTGCACAGTGAGGCATGTATGCCACACCGTGCAGGAAGGTACAGTCGGCGGTCTTACTGCGCCGGTCTGCCTTATAGCCTCTTCTATGAGCCCTTAACACCACCGCAATCAGACTGCGGCAATAATGCCCGTCAGACCAGGATTTAACTCCTGATCTGGCGGGCGGTGGCACTACGGGTTTGGCGGTCCGACGGTGGAGGACCACCGCCGCTGTAGGACTGCCAAACTCACAATCAGGCCCTCAGTTTTCCTCCAGTTGACTGCGACTAGTTGTTTGTAGCTGTTATTAATCAGTGGCTTACTAGCACTCCTCCCGCCCTCACCATTTCTTATGCTTTATTGTCATGGCACAGATTTGTCAAGCACTATAATATCTTTTCACAGGATGTGTCATATACTGCACTTGCCACAATAAGCTAAAGTAAAATGTCAAAAACAGAAATGTTCAGGCTCTGTAGTTTATTGACAGAGTTTTGTCTGCTAGCCTCTGATGAAACAGGCAGAGTGTACATTATTTCAATTAACCAGGCATGCGATGTCAAAAAGAGGAGCAGAGGATACATGCGGATAGGAGAAGGGAGGGGCGATGGATGCACTGTGTAACGGAAAAGGTTCCGTTGCAGTTTCCGTTGAAAAGGCATTTTTTTTAATTTGCTTATAACTTTTGGCACCATGAACGAATCCGAACAGATTTGGCGATCTCGTGGCGTAGACAGCTAAGACGCTGGGGGGCTTATTTACAAGAGCGTATACCTGGGGCAGCGCCAAAACCATACGCCTCCCCAGAGCAGGTGTAACAAGGAGAAATATTTTTATTTCTCCCCATTTTTTCCTCTTTCTATGCATGCTGCATTCTGCAGTACACATAGAAAGGAGATAATGACTCTCGAAATTGTTTTTGTGCAGGAAGGTGCACCTTCCTGCACAAAAACGATCCTGCCTGCAACGGAGGCACCCTTCTGGTGCCTACGTTGGTGCTCGGCACCAAATACTGGACCAGCGCATGGTGATGGTCAGAAAAGCATCCTATTTCATAAATACGGTGCATTCTTGCCCTTTCACATTGGTGTAGGGCAGCGCAGCAAGAAGACTTGCGGTGCTGCCCTACGCCAATTCCTCATAAATGAGGCCCGGGATGTCAACTCTTGTGCAGATCTATGCTCGCACCTTCATACAACACAGAATTATACCACACTTGGTATGAAAGCACAACTTTATTCAGAAAGCATGCTTTCATTGGTTTGGTACCAGTGGTTTCTGAGTTATGAGCATTTTTAAAAGTTTTATTTTTTTATTGGCATTTCACAGAAAGTAGCAATACCAGATTACATCAGCAGTAGCGAACATGAATGAATTAGGTTAATTTCACCTAAACTGTAGCCGTTTAAGCCTGCTTTACAACATTGAAGTTTTCAGCGCTACATGAAATGTTGCACAAATAAATACCTCATAAACAACAAGAGAGTGAGGAAAGGAGAAATGGGGCTATGTCCTCTTCCCCAGATTAATAGAACAAACAACGTGGACAAGCCCACAAAGAAATATGGTCACTTCAGGTGACTCAGTAACCTGTACCGGAGCACAGACATCCAGTGGATGTGTATGAAGACCCCTCACCCACCAACCTAGTTGGTGGCATGCTTCATCATTGGTGTCCCAGCTGGGCTGCCAAATGCAACCCAGCTGTGCTACAACGCCTGATTACAGCGGAGCGGGTTTTGTGATGTGAGGTGAGTGCTCTGTGTGATGTGAAGAAATGTTAAAAATGTCTCTAGGTAATGCCCTTATGAAAAACTTTAATAAAAGGGTCTTATACAGGCATTATGGCTATCAGTGTAAAACATCAATTAGTTTAATAGGGTTCCCTAGGTGCCACCTGACCCTGTGGATGAGCACTGCAGGCGCCCGAAAACTGCAAAGGTCGACCCTTTTCAGGATCTGACTCGACTGACATACTTGTGGTGTTCAGCATTTCATCAGTGGCAAAACAACAGCCCCTGCTGTGCGAGGGGCCCGAGCTTCATGGGGGCCTCTAGCACTGTGCACGGGTACGGGCCCCTGGCCTTAGAGCTTAGGGGCCACCTCCATATACTTTGCAGGGGGGCCCGCTCAAGTTTCGTTACACCACTGCATTTCATGCCCTTTGTGTTAGGCCGTCCCTCAAATGCAAAGTATTTTTTTAATGGGCCAAGTGTGGAAATGCAGGATGCTACAACCCATGCTGTTAGTTATTGACTTTCACAATTCTTTTGAATTTCTGTTTTGAGGGTCTGCTAAACATGTTTCAAGGCACTAATACTACAGCTCAACTCTAAATGTCTACCTTTTCTCAGCATCTCTGACTCCCTTGACGTGATTGCACCTTTTAGCATTTCTGACCTTGTACAATATTTTTGGCTTCCTATTTTAAGTGAGTACCCACATAAATCACCTTTTGATAAAGCTCTCTCAGAATCCTTTGGCTTTAAAAGTAAAACCAGAATTGAGAGTGGTATGAATGGCCCTTCTCCTTAAACTCATCTTTTCCGGTAATTTCCAAAATGCATGGCTTTCCTTCATACTCAATTTGTGTGTCATTTGAGTGATAAGTTATCAAAAAATCAGAGCCAGACGTGGGGAAGTAATGTGCTCCAAGTAGCCAGATTTTTGTACAAACTACACTCTATGACCAGACGTGGGGAGGTTGTTTGCTCTAAGTATCACAAGTTTTTATACAAACTACACACACTGTATATTTCTGTGACCAGACACGGGGAGGTTATTTGCTTTTGGTATTACAGACTTTTGTACAAACTACACATGATATATATTTTTGCAACCATATGTGGGAAGGTTATTAGCTCCAAGTATCACAGATTTTTGTACAAACTACACTCTGTGACCAGACATGGGGAGGTTGTTTGCTCTAAGTATCACAAGTTTTTCTACAAACTACACACACTGTATATTTCTGTGACCAGACACGGGGAGGTTATTTGCTTTTGGTATTACAGACTTTTGTACAAACTACAACTGCTATATATCTCTGTGACCAAACAAGTATGGTGGAGATAACAGTATCTGTCATTTATAGTTTGAACTTCAATACACCAAGGTACCAATGTAAGCCTTGTCACCAATTTGTCTTCTTTCCCATTTAAATTAATTATTTTCTGATTTCAAGGATCACTGTATTTTCAAAAGAGAAACCCTTTATGAATTTAGAATTTTGGCTGTTTTTCAGAAACTCGAGTTTTCTTGGTTCACCCATGTTTCACATCTGTTACCCCACAAATAGCAAGCACGTAGAAATCATAAAAATAGAACACATTGACCACCAGGCACAAAAGGGAACATGGTAAATAAATCTGCTTCTACCTGTTTCTGAAAGCTGGGCAGACGGCTATCCTAGCAGAGCAAACCCTTTACTGATTGATTGGTAGATCACACACCAGAGGGACCTTTAGAAGTCAAACATACAGGGAAAAAAGAATGTAAACTTGTCCTGTGTATCCTTTGTGAAAAAGGCTACGATGGCTTAAGTGTGAACAATTCCAAATGGCAACAATCATTGGCAAAGCCAACAGGTCTGGCTTTTTGCATGTCTGCAATACCTCAAGTCAGTACTAGATGTCGCTCATGAGTCCGAGTCAATAGACTGAAGTCTGTAACGATGCTGCAGCCCCTCAAGTAATCACCAGATGTCTTTCTGGTGTTAAAAGCACCTGTTTCAAAAGTCTTTACAAAGGATGCAGTACCTCAAATCTTTATCTGATGTCCCTCTCAATCAAATGTAATTGTGAAATGACCTTCACAAAGATGAAGGCATCTGGCTCCAATGTAGACATTTACAGCTATACTTTGTTTTTGTGGCATAACATCGCCAACAACGTTATCAAAATAATAATGATCGTCAAAAAAGTATCGAGGACACAAATATCGACTTTACATACTTACGATGTAAATTTAAAAAATCCTGACTTCAAAAATATAGTGGATCAAATTATCATCATTAAAACAGTACGTACAACAAATTTAAAATATTTAACATTATATTAACTTTATACAATATAGATTAAAATACATCTTACATTTAAAAAATAATTGCATAAAATATTGAAAATATATAAATACTTTTTACAACTTAAAAACAAAAAACAAATGATAAACTTTAAAATAACTTTAAAACATAAACAAAATATGGAAATAATTAAAACTAATAAATGACAATGAATAATAAAATACAAAATAATAATTAACAATAGTTAAACCACTATACAATAAAAAGTGTCAATAATAAACATGCAAATAAAGATAAACAAGATTCCAACATTACAATTTTGGATCATAAATAAAATAATGTTACAATTACATTGCCAATTAAAAGCATAAAAAATAAGTACACCCACTAAAAATAGAACTGCTACAAAAACAAATAGCTTGCATTCTTAAAAAATATTTAATACTGTCAAATTCATTCTTAATACAAAAATACTAAAACATAATACAATTAATGAATATAAAACATATTAAAATCAATTAAAGACTTTACATAATCAATATTCTAAATAACCAATAAACAGTTAAAAGAATGAATTAGCAATAGTTTTTAGGTCTCGCCTACGCAGCGCGCATGCGCTGCCTAGGCAAAAAGACCTTTTGTAATGGATTCGGCTTTTCAGCCAAAAACGTGCACGCGTTCCATTGCCTTCAATGGCAACCCGTGCACGTTTGGCGATTCACTTGCGGGAGCGAGCGGCGCCATATGGTAGCAATTATCGCTCCTGGCGCCGCTCGCTCCCGCAAGGGAATCGCACTCCCCCCCACCCCTCCACCCGGAGTACTGTTTCACTTTCGCGGCGCGGGGCCGCACTTGTGTTTCAGTGCTTGTTTGTTTTGTTTCTGAGCTCTGAGTCCCGGCAGTGTTCAGAGGATGGGCTTTCCTTAATACACTGCACTTTCAATAGTCTTTTATTTCGACTTAAAAAAACACAGAATGGCGCCCCGCGTTTTGATGGCAGGGACTTGGGGGCTGCAGATTATTTCTCTCTGTTGACCTCCTCCCCCCCACCCTCGCGCTGTCCCGTGTCTTAAACCATACAGCTTTATTGAACTTTTTAATCGGTTGCCTGAACAAAGCACACGTTGAAGTCACTGTTTAGCTACAGTTCAAAGCACATTTCTTTGCCACGCTTTATTTCACTACAACTAGGTAATTTCCTCAAAGTACTCATGTTTACGCAGTGATCTTAATACATTGTGAGGCATGTTTTTCACTGCCAGGAGACATTTGCTCCCCTTTTATTTTGCTTTTAACATAAAAGTAAAGTCGATGTATACAAAAGGCCTGCCCCGTGGCCAGCTGTCGAGGCACAGACTTGTTGTGCTCACGCGTTTAATTTACTTTTCCTTTTAGCGCTCAATGCTGTGCTTGCCTTGACTCGGTTTATCTTCCCGTTTTGGCTACGCACCCATTCTGCACATGGAGTTACAGACTCCGTAGAACATGTCCACTACAAGGAAACCAGTACTATATTTCTAACATGATTTTGTTATACACGTTATGTTAGTGGGAGGCATGTAGACCACACCGTTCGCCAAGAAGGCATCTTAGCGCTAAGAAAACGTAGCTGCAACACCACCCATTTATAAAGTGTGCACCATGAACTGAATTCTCTCGCGTCCGACCATTCATCCTTATGAAGTTGATAAAATGACTGTCAAAAGGTTAGGTACTGGGTAAACCTGCCTTACAGGTGAACAAGTCGTTGGGAGGTTGGGCAGAAGGCTCGGAGGTCAAGCAGGCCGCTTGACCTTCAAACCCCTGACCTTCTGGTTCAGCGAGCACTGCTGCGCGTGGTGCTTTAACTGGATAAGGTATTTTTGGATAAACGAGACTGGGTTTTCAGTATTTAGGCTCGTGGTGCAGCAAGGTTGATATGAACTCTCACAGAACCAAGGGAAATGGGTCCTCTTTGTCACAGTTTGATAGTAAAATACAGACGTAATTGGGGTCCAGATGGCCCCTCAATTTCCTGGGCTCCAGTGCCACCGGACCCGCACTTTTGATGGCTTCGCCCCTGATTTAGCCATAGAATGTTATAGTTTGTAGCCAGTTGATGCAAAACCTCTAACAGGTGTATTGTCTTTGTGCACCACTGTTATCAGTGGGATCTTTGCCTACAGAAATACTGCTGTGAATATGCACTGTCAGTGAGGGCTTGCGGCTTGCTTGAGCAGAAAATTGGAAACATGGTATTAGCCATGAGGCTTAGAAAGGCTGGTGGGGCTGGAGCAGAGCCAGTCAGGGGTCAGGTTGGGCCTGTGATTGATTGGCAGGCATTGGCTTGCTAGGCTTGCTTATTAACCAGTGCATCACTGACAGTGTAGTTTCTGGTTTGAAGTAAAAAGCATATTTCATTGTTTCGGTGGATTGTAATATTTGAGCGGCACTGGAATGAGTTAGTTTCACTCAATGGCGTATCTTGGGTATCATGGGCCGTGCTGCAAGCAAGGAATATGGGCCCCAAGCAAGGAAAGGGGCTCGAGCCGGACAGGCTGTTCCCACTCCCACCCCTGGGCCATGGTGCCACTGGCACCATTGAAAGCTACGCCTGCGGTTTCACTTCAGCGCTGCGTAAAGCACCTGTATTTGGTCCTGAATCTCGCAGCACTGGCTGCCATGTCAACAGTCTGTAAAAGATGCAGCCTGCGCTTTCATCGATACTATCTCATTAAAGATATGTTGACTATGCGGTGAAACAGAAAACCAATATTTACTCTGCAAACTCAGACTGATTAACTTTAGGCACTGCATCTCTTACCAAACTTCCAAACACTTCTGGCAAAACACTTATAAGGTCCCAGAGGCGAGACCTATTGGCTATGCCAATGCTTGTTTTAAATTACATACAAAATAACTTAGAAATAAAATAATTTACATAGTTATTAATGAAATCAACAAATTGACATTTATAAAGTAAATAGATTGTTTACAATCATAAAGTATATATTGAAAAGGCTTGCCACCCTACTCCCGATAAACCCAAAACCCATCAATAATTAAATTCAAATGAACTAAAAAAAGAACAATAATTAACATTAAAATAATAATAACATAAAACAAAACGTAATAAAACTGAATATTTAAAAAAAAATAATATTACATGAGTGTATATTAAAAATGATATTAAACACGTAAAAAATAATATTCTGTCTAACGATATTCTTGACTTCACAATAATGTTTGACACAATTAAACCTGTAGACAGCTATGTTATGTAGTTAGTGAGTACATAATTTCACACGATGTATCAGACCATGTAATATTGCAGGGCATTCTTTAGGTGAAATTGGTAAACGCCCTACGCTGGTGAAGAAACCCAACTTTTCTACTGGGACTGGAACAGTTATCAAGAACATGATTATAATGTTTGTGTTTTGATGTATCAATCCCTTTCTTAAATAAAAACTCATTTTAAAAAACTAATGTTGTTTTTCCCCTGGTATTTGTAACAACTACAATCTGGAATCACCCACTAGTGAGGTTGAAGGTACTCCACCTTGCAGCACCCAACCTTGGGGAGAGGATGTGACCTAATGGCTAGGGCGGTCGACCTCAAATCTGGGGAACTGGGTTCGAGTCTCGGCAACGATGCTCAACATCCTGTGATTCTGGGCAAATCACTTAATCTCCCCGTGCCTAACAAAAATGAATGTGTCATTATGTAACGCAACTGGTGCTCATGTAAAGCGCTCTGATACCCGATACCTTTGGGTCAAGTTTGCGCTATATAAAACCCCGGGAGGGAAAAAACCCTAACGACAAGCTTTTCCTCAATAACAATCTGATTTTCCACCTCTTTTAGAACATGGTGGCCTACACAAAAATGTCACCAAATGGGGTCCAGGTTTGATATTGTAGCCATTGCACTGAGAGTGTCCCCAGTCTTTATTTCATTGGTTTTCATTGGTTTAAACCGGAGTTGACTCCAACAGGGAGCAAGGATGCCCAACACTATGCTACGTTCTGCCTGTTGAACAGCAGCCACATAGATTTCAGCCATGTCTAGCCTATTTTATGGACAAGCCTGTGGGACTTCATGTGTTCTTCAGAAGGACCTCCAGACACTCCTGGTAACCACCAAGTGTTGCCCTCTACCAGTCCTTCAGAATCCACAGCTCACTTGTAAGTTGTCCTTCATCTCATGCATCAGATGGAAATAAAACCATTTTCCTGAGGCCCGACATCTTGGGTGACGACGGATCTTGGGATCGCTCACATTCCTGGTTGCATGCGTGTGCCTTGGATGCAGTGACCAGACCAGACAAATATTGAAGTGGTTAAAACCCAATCTTTTATTCTGTCAAATGCTCGACTGGTGATGTTTCACCTTTTCCCCAAGTGTTGCTCTAAAGCACGGCTCACGTTCTTTATAATTTTGTGTGAGGGACCCACCCCCATCTACTCTTCATCTTGAAAATTATGAAACCAGTTGTACAGACCACCCTTGTGTAAATGTTCTTGGAAATGTAGCTCTTAGTGGTGCTAAGCTGCTTTTAAACCTACCATAAGTCTTCTGAAGGTTTCAACCATCCAAGGAGGGCTGGCGAGGGGTGGCTGGGGGTATGGTTATGCTTATGGGTGTTGTGTGGAGGTGAGGGGTGGAATCGCCCTCACCTGGCTTAGTTTTAAGCTATTCACGGTAACTGAAGGGCATGTGACACATAGAAGCTGGGTGGTTCTGACTGATAGCACACAGATCTTCAGGCTTCTTGTTGGAAGCTCATGGGGGACTCCTTAGCCTGCTGATCAGAGAAGTCACTTTTATAAGTGTTTGAGTTTTAGTGAAAAGGATGAACTGGGCCTTGCCGTGCAGTTACTATGACAATTAGGGTGTTATGAATGTATCTGAAGCAGGTTCCTCGCATGGCAGCTGGAGTGGCGTGTTTATCGTATCTCATACCAGAGCCCTCATTGCACCGTCAGCTGTTACCGATATTACCAATGTTCTTCTCATTTTCACACTTGTGTTTTGGTCTCCATCATGCCAGACAGAAGCCTTTGAAACTTGCCCTCTGCATCCAGGGCAGTTTCTCCAGCATTGAACTGCCTCCCACCTCAGTACTGCACAATACCATCCATTGAGTTAAGCCTCCAGATGTTTGAACGTTTCCAAATGTTGCTGCTTTAATAAAATGTTGACAAAAGGACCAGCTGAATGGGCATCACTTTAGTAAGTTTGTGTGAAAATATTTTCGTAGCTTAAAAAGACATAATCCTTCTCAGAAATGCCCTACCAGTGTGGAAAGGCTTGTTTACCTTTGGGTGAACTGTGGAATAGAGTGTGAGGGTGTCAGTGCTCTAAGTAGGATACTACGAGTGATCGTGTTAGGAATGAGGACTTGGCACAGTGCAGACATCCCCACAGGTTCTCTTTAAAGAGTCCAGGGGCAGTGACACCCACTAGCTTGGAAACACTGGGGGATGGCAGAGTACTTCCTCCATTCCTGCCATGTACATTGTTAAAGCAAAAGCCGTACCGGTTGGAGGACCTGAAGTTAGTTCTAATCTCCCTCAGTTACTACCTGTGAGACAAATAACACCGTAGAAGCGTTTGCTCTCCTAACATATTAAGAATCGTGAGTTTAAATACACTAAAACATGGGAGAGCTTACCTGAGGACGGTGGGGTAGAGCTCAGCAGTGTACAGCATGACTGACGTGAAGGAGGATTCAGAGAAACCTTTCCCTATAATGGAGATAATAGTTCGCAGAACATCTTGAGCTGGAGATTGTAAAACAAAAGAGAGAGAGAGAAAGAGACAAAAGGAGACAATAAGAGAGAGAGTGAGAGAAAGAAAGAGACAAGGCACAAATTATTTATGGTTTGATCGGAAACTGGGTTGAATCCTAATAACACAGCTATGTGGTAAAAGAAACATTGCATGATGGGAACATGACCGGAAGAGACGTTGCATGGTGGCAACATGACTGGAACAGACTTTGCATGATGAGAACATGACAGGAAGGAACATTGCATGATGGGAACATGACTGGAACAGACTTTGCATGATGGGAACATGACTGGAACAGACTTTGCATGACGGGAACATGACAGGAAGGAACATTGCATGATGGGAACATGACTGGAACAGACTTTGCATGATGAGAACATGTCTGGAAGGGACATTGCATGACAGGAAGGAACATTGCATGATGGGAACATGACTGGAACAGACTTTGCATGACGGGAACATGACAGGAAGGAACATTGCATGATGGGAACATGACTGGAACAGACTTTGCATGATGAGAACATGTCTGGAAGGGACATTGCATGACAGGAAGGAACATTGCATGACGGGAACAGGACAGGAAGGAACATTGCATGATGGGAACATGACTGGAAGGAACATTGCATGATGGGAACATGACTGGAAGGAACATTGCATGATGGGAACATGACTGGAAGAGACATTGCATGATGGGAACATGATCGAAAGGGACATTGCATGACGGGAATATGACACGAAGGAACATTGCATGATGGGAACATGACCGGAAGAGACGTTGCATGGTGGCAACATGACTGGAACAGACTTTGCATGATGAGAACATGTCTGGAAGGGACATTGCATGACGGGAACAGGACAGGAAGGAACATTGCATGACGGGAACATGACAGGAAGGAACATTGCATGACGGGAACATGACAGGAAGGAACATTGCATGACGGGAACATGACAGGAAGGAACATTGCATGATGGGAACATGACTGGAACAGACTTTGCATGATGAGAACATGTCTGGAAGGGACATTGCATGACGGGAACAGGACAGGAAGGAACATTGCATGATGGGAACATGACAGGAAGGAACAGTGCATGACTGGAACATGACAGGAAGGAACATTGCATGACGGGAACATGACAGGAAGGAACATTGCATGACGGGAACATGACAGGAAGGAACATTGCATGATGGGAACATGACTGGAACAGACTTTGCATGACGGGAACATGATAGGAAGGAACATTGCATGATGGGAACATGACTGGAAGGGACATTGCATGACAGGAAGGAACATTGCATGACGGGAACAGGACAGGAAGGAACATTGCATGATGGGAACATGACAGGAAGGAACATTGCATGATGGGAACATGACTGGAAGAGACATTGCATGATGGGAACAGGACAGGAAGGAACATTGCATGACGGGAACAGGACAGGAAGGAACATTGCATGACGGGAACAGGACAGGAAGGAACATTGCATGATGGGAACATGACTGGAAGAGACATTGCATGATGGGAACATGATCGAAAGGGACATTGCATGACGGGAATATGACACGAAGGAACATTGCATGATGAGAACATGACAGGAAGGAACATTGCATGATTGGGAACATGACAGGAAGGAACATTGCATGATGGGAACATGACAGGAAGGAACATTGCATGATGGGAACATGACAGGAAGGAACATTGCATGATGGGAACATGACCGGAAGGGACATTGTATGACGGGAACATGACAGGAAGGAACATTGCATGATGGGAACATGACAGGAAGGAACATTGCATGATGGGAACATGACCGGAAGGGACATTGTATGACGGGAACATGACTGGAAGGAACATTGCATGATGGGAACATGACAGGAAGGAACATTGCATGATGGGAACATGACAGGAAGGAACATTGCATGATGGGAACATGACCAGAAGGGACATTGTATGACGGGAACATGACTGGAAGGAACATTGCATGATGGGAACATGACAGGAAGGAACATTGCATGATGGGAACATGACAGGAAGGAACATTGCATGATGGGAACATGACAGGAAGGAACATTGCATGATGGGAACATGACCAGAAGGGACATTGTATGACGGGAACATGACTGGAAGGAACATTGCATGATGGGAACATGACAGGAAGGAACATTGCATGATGGGAACATGACAGGAAGGAACATTGCATGATGGGAACATGACAGGAAGGAACATTGCATGATGGGAACATGACCAGAAGGGACATTGCATGACGGGAGCAATACTGGAACGGACATTGCATGATGGGAAAATGACCTGAAGGGACATTGCATGACAGGAGCATTACTGGAAGGGACATTGCATGATGGGAAAATGACCGTAAGGGACATTGCATGACAGGAACATGACTGAAAGGGACATTGCGTGATTCAAACATAGCTAGAAGGACACTGCATGATGGGAATATGACCGTAAGGGATATTGAATGATGGGAACATGACTGGAAGGGACATTGCGTGATTCAAACATAGCTAGAAGGACACTGCATGATGGGAATATGACCGTAAGGGATATTGAATGATGGGAACATGACTGGAAGGGACATTGTATGATGGAAACATGTGTGGAAGGGACATTGCATGATGGGAACATGACTGTAAGGGACATTGCATGATAGGAACATGACCGGAAAGGACATTGCATGATGGGAACATGACTGGAAGAGACATTGCATGATGGGAACACGACTGGAAGGGACAAAGAACATGACTGGAAGGGACAAAAAATCATCAATCGATCCTTCGAGACCGCCTCCTTCCCCGACGACTGGAAACACACCGAAGTCAACCCTCTCCTAAAGAAACCATCGGCGAACCCCACTGACCTCAAGAACTACAGACCGATCTCCCTACTTCCCTATCTAGCGAAAGTCCTCGAAAAAGTGTTCAACAGCCAACTCTCCTCCTTCATCGACGAGAACAACATCCTCGACTCCTCCCAATCAGGCTTCAGAAAAAGCCACAGCACAGAGACCGCCCTCATCACCGCAACTGACGACATCCGCTCCCTCCTCGACAAAGGTGAGACTGTGGCCCTCATCCTCCTGGACCTCTCTGCGGCCTTCAACACAGTCTCGTACCGTGCCCTAGCCCGCAGACTCCACAATGCAGGAATCCGAAACAAAGCCCTCAATTGGATCTGCTCATTCCTCTCCGACAGAACACAGTGGGTCAGACTACCTCCTTTCATCTCGGAGCCCACGCCAACCACCTGCGGAGTCCTCCAAGGATCATCCATCAGCCCTACACTGATCAACGTCTACATGGCCCCTCTTGCTCCCATCGTCAGATCACATGGACTCAACATCGTATCGTACGCAGACGACACGCAACTCATCCTCTCACTCTCCAACGAACCCAACATCTCGCAACACAACTTTCGAGAAGGAATGGAAGCAGTCGCCAGATGGATGAAGAATAGCTGCCTACAACTGAACACAGACAAACCCGAAGTCCTCATCATAGGCCCACCTCCCGATGCCTGGAGCGACACCTGGTGGCCCCCAGCCCTCGGGAAACCACCCCCACCCAAGGACCACGCACGCAACCTCGGAATCATCCTGGACTCCGAACTCAAAACGCACCGCCAGATCAACGCCGTCACCTCTTCCTGCTTCCACACCCTCCGCCTCCTACGTAAAACTCTCAACTGGATCCCCCCGAACACAGGAAAACCGTCACCCACGCCCTCATCAGCAGCAGACTGGACTACGGCAACACACTCTACGCCGGGATCAACAAGAACCTCACCCGCAAACTCGAGAACATCCAGAACGCCGCCGCCAGACTAGTCCTAAACCTACTGCACCACTGCCACATCACCCAACACCTGCGGGAACTACACTGGCTCCCCATCAAGAAAAGAATCACCTTCAAGCTTCTCACCCATGCCCACAAAGCCCTCCACAACACCGGCCCCGCCTACATGAACCATCGCCTCTTGTTCCACGCACCCCAAAGATCCCTCTGCTCAGCCCAGCTCTCCTTCGCAACAGTACCACGTATCAAGAAGACCAGAACAGGAGGACGCTCCTTCTCCTACCTCGCGGCTAAAGCATGGAACTCCCTCTCTCTCCACCTCCACCAGACACCAACCTTGTCCAAGTTCCTGAAGGACCTCAAGACCTGGCTCTTCGATGAATCACCATGAGCGCCCGGTCCGCACGTACCCGATAGGACAGGGAAGCCCTCCGACCCCCTGGCCTCCGACGCTACCCCTGAATACCGAGGAGCAGCACGCACCCCCACCCCAGCACCTTGAGACCCATTCGGGTGAGTAGCTGCGCCATACCAACCCTGATTGATTGATTGCATGATGGGAACATGACTGGAAGGGACACTGCATGATTGGAACATGACCGGAAGGGACATTGCGTGATAAGAACATGACTGGAAGGGACATTGCATGACGGGAACATGACTGGAGGGGACATTGCATGACAGGAACATGACTGGAAGGGACTGTTGGAACCGGGGTTACCGAGTCCGACACGGTAGCATGGCGTGGAGCGGGAAAGGCACGCGAAGGCAATGTGTAAGGCAGTTGTGCAGCACACTCTCACTTTGACTCACAAATGCGAACGCAATAACATGACACCACACCAGGCTTTTGTATTTAAAATCAAGATCTTTTATAAATAAATTAAGTTGGCATCAGATAAGGCAGGTTAATTCAGATCTACATTCAAACTCATTAAATTATTCAACTGGTGCACATTTTAAATAAAGCTGCATAGCTCATCAACATTGTAGGCCACTAAGAGGCCGCAGGAATTATCTCCTACACGTAGCATTTAATAATGATCTCAAGGTACGTTAATAAAACATAGGCCTAAACATACAGTTCACTTTAGCATATTCAATTATTTAAAAGTAGGCTTTTCACGTTACATTTAAATAGGCCTGCATTAATCTAGGCGCACCCACATTCAGTACAGTGGGCGTCGCAACTCCAGTACACCTGTAACATAAAATACTTCAACTCTTGGCGGTGTACACTTCAGCTCACTCCATTAAACACTTTCCCCTTGTGGTAAAGACTTAACAGTTAAAACCATGGCCTAGGCAGTAATTATAATAGGCATCGGCATAAATTATTAAATACTGTGGGCATCATCATTACCTGAATGAACTATGTGGGGAATCCCTCAACATGTCCTGTATTCTGGGGCTTCTAGGTCCCTCAGGGGTTAACTCAGGCCAGGCCCACTCCTCTCTGGGGCCTCGCCTCGTAGGACTAAATTCTTAAGGGTTAATAGTGGCCCCGGCCCCCAGTGGCGTCTTATGGGCCCTAGGTGCCTCCAGGGCTCACCTGCGGTGTGGTCGTTGGTCGCGCTTCAGGGCGACTGGCGATCTTCCGGGCCGGCCCGTGTTCTGTCGGGCGGGGCCCGGTCGGGGGTGCCTCGGCCTTCTGGCCGGTGTTGCTGGTCGTTGCGGGGGCCGGTATTGCCTTCCTCCGGCCCCCGGGATTAGGGAGTAAGTATGCGGCTCGTTGCGGGGGCCGGGATCACCTTCCTCCGGCCCCCGGGCTCAGGGTAAGTGCAGGTGGGGGCTCAGGGTTGCTGGGGAAGGGAGCGGGAGCCGGCAGTCCTCTCCGGCCGGCTCCCCGTCTCCCTCTGCACTGCCGGGGCTCTTCCCGGGCTTCCTTCGGCGCTGGGCGTGACTGGGGGCCGGTGCCCAATCGATGCGCGGCCTTCCCGGGTCACGCCGAGCGACCCCTGGTTGCTCGGCAACGGCGTCTGCGGGGCCTGGAGGCCTCGCTGAAGATCGCGCTAGCGATTTCTTGGGCCGCTTCGGCGGCAGTGGCAATTCTTTGGCCGCGACGGCGGCGGGTGCAATTCTTGGGCCGCGACGGCGGCGGGTGCAATTCTTGGGCCGCGACGGCGGCGGAGACGATTCTTCGGCCGCGACGGCGGCGGAGGCAATTCTTTGGCCGCTTCGGCGGCGGCGATGATTCTTTGGCCGCGACGGCGGCGATGAGGGCCCAGGGCCCAGTCTCTGGAGGCTCCGGTGAGGGCGCGGACGGCGCTCCTCACCTCACACACCTGAGGGGCTTCCTTTACCTCAGCGCTTCCCCCGATGAGGGCGCGACGGCGCACCTCACCACACGGTGCCTCTTCTCAGGCGGCGGCGGCCGCGGCGGTGATCTCCTTCATAAGGTCAGTGACCTGAGGGGCAACAGAAAGCAGGGTGCACCAGCAGCCTGTGGGCAGGGCTGACTGGCAAAGTACTTGGGGGCAGCCCAGCAACAGGCAAAAGTGAATAGGGGGTGAAGGTTTAGCGCTTCAGGGTACGGCGCTTTACCTGGTGATCCCCAGTTGGGCAGTTCTAGGCTTTAGGCCTTGCTGGACGGTCAGGCCTCCTCAAGTTAAGGGGTCTTGCGACTGCTTCAGCTTGGTTGCTTCTTAGGCGCTTCTAGTTGTAAGTTTCTTGTCAGAAGTTCCTTGTTATAAGTTCCTTGTCAAAGTTTCCTGTCAGAAGTTTCTTCTTATGAGGGGGGGGAAATGAGTTGGTGGTCTGGGAGTGCTTGATGTTCCTCCCCGCACGCTGAAGGTGGTTCCCTGGGTCCCCTCACACTGGGCAAGGTCAGTGGGTGGTGGGCGTTCCTCAGCTATCTTACTACAGCAGGGCCTCAGCCCTGTCAGCAGCAGTAGTGTAGGTCTCCCCCCTAGGCCCTAAAGCCTATACTCCGGCGGAGGTTCTCCCAGTGGTGCCTCATCAACTGACTAGAAAGTTTTCCCTCCAAGCCTTTTATACTCCCAGGTCAGGTGACTCTCCCAAAGGCGGCAAAACATAACTCCTCCCACAGCCCGGAAGGTTCTGGAACCTTCTACTTGCCTGGCTATGTGGCCCAGAGGCGGGGATGGAATGGATACTGTACCCTATACCCCAGCCTGACCCTGGCTACTAGTGTGTATGCGTGTCAGGCCCCTCTGCAGTAGCAGGGGCCTGTGGCAGCCATCTTGAGTGAGAGAGAGCACCTGCACCTCAGCACTGGCTAGCAGTGGCAAGCTGCCCAGAGACCTAGGTCCAGTAAAAATATGGTGGCAAAAAGGAGGCGAAAAAGGAAAAAAAATAGGGAAAGACCACCCTAGGGCTGACAGGTCTAACACGCGTCCCCCCCAGCCGAAAGAGGGGAGAGCTTCCCAACCTCTAGGGAGTTCTCTTCGCTAAGGCGGAAAAACCGGGAGAGACCGTCAGCGTTGGCGTGGTCTACACCGGGTCGATGTTCCACCCGAAAGTCCATCCCCTGGAGGGAAATGGACCACCTCAATAATTTGGGGTTTTCGCCTCTCATCTGCATGAGCCAGCGAAGGGGTCTGTGGTCGGTCTGGATCAGGAAGTGACAACCAAAAGGTATGGCCTCAACTTCTTGACAGCCCAAACCACAGCAAAGGCTTCTCGTTCGATGGTACTCCACCGCTGTTCCCGGGGGAGTAGTCTTCGGGAAATGAAGGCCACTGGCTGGTCTTGGCCATCGTCATTCAGCTGCGAGAGCACAGCTCCTATGCCATGCTCAGAAGCGTCTGTCTGTACAATAAATTCCCGTCCAAAGTCTGGAGTCCTGAGCACCGGTGCGGTGCACATTGCACGTTTGAGGGTCTCAAAGGCTTCCTGGCAGGCAGCCGTCCAGATGACTCTGCGTGGCTGCTTCTTTGAAGTCAATTCCGTCAATGGGCCCACGATGGTTCCATATCCCTTGACGAACCGGCGGTAGTATCCCGTGAGGCCGAGAAAAGCCCGGACCTCTGTTTGGGTCTTGGGGGCTCCCAGGCCAAGATGGTCTCGATCTTGGCTTGGAGGGGTTGCACCTTACCTCCGCCCACCAGATGTCCCAGGTACACGACAGATCCCTGTCCAATCTGGCACTTGCTGGCCTTGATGGTTAAACCAGCCCGTTGCAAAGCCTGTAGCACCTCCTGGAGATGCTCCAGATGGTCCTCCCAGCTGCTACTGAAGACAGCTATGTCATCCAGGTAGGCAGCAGAGAAGGCCTCTAGGCCAGACAGCACCTGGTTCACCAACCGCTGGAAAGTGGCTGGAGCATTTTTCAACCCGAAGGGCATCACCCGAAATTGAAAGTGGCCCTCGGGGGTGGAGAACGCAGTCTTCTCCTTGCTCCTTCCGCCATGGCTATCTGCCAATAGCCTGACGTCAAATCAATGGTACTCAAATACCGGGCTGCTCCCAGCCGGTCAATGAGCTCATCCGCCCGAGGGATCGGGTGAGCGTCGGTCTTAGTGACTGAGTTGAGTCCACGGTAATCCACACAGAACCGAAGTTCTGGTGTGGTGCCCGGGGGGCCGCTTTCGGCACCAACACCACCGGACTAGCCCAAGGGCTACTGGAAGGCTCAATCACTCCCAGTTCTAGCATCTTGGTAACCTCACCCTGGATACTAGCCTTGACTTTATCGGACAGCCGGTAAGACTTGGTTTTTACTGGCGGACTGTCCCCTGTGTCCACATCATGGGTACACATGTGCGTGATTCCAGGCGTGAGGGAGAACAACGAGGCGTACTGCCCCAAGACCTGGCCGCAGTCCCTCTGTTGCTCTAGGGTCAAGGATGGGGCGAGGACCACTCCCTCTACCGAACCATCCTTCTCATTGGCCGCCAGAAGGTCTGGAAGAGGCTCACTCTCCTCCTCCTCACTTCCATCTGTTATCATTAGGAGAGTGAGTTCTGAACGCTCCTGGTGGGGCTTCAGGCGGTTGACGTGGAACACCCGGTGGGGTTGACGTGGGGTCTTCACATCAACGACATATGTGGTCTGGCCTTTCCTTTCCAAGATCTCAAACGGCCCAGTCCACCGGTCCTGGAGGGCGCTAAGCTCTCCTGGCTCCATGACCCACACCTTCTGTCCAGCGTCTAACTCTACCGTCCGCGCGTTCCGGTCATACCATTTCTTCATGACGGCTTGACTTGCCTCTAGATTGTCCGAGGCCTCTTTCCACAGCTTGGCCACCTGGCTGCGGAATGCCAGCATATAGCTGACCACATCACGGGGAAGCTTCGAGGAAGACTTCTCCCACCCCTCCTTGACAAGACTGAGGGGCCCCCGAACGGGGTGGCCATAGAGCAGCTCAAAGGGGCTGAAACCGACCCCCTTCTGCGGCACCTCTCGGTAGGAGAAGAGCAGACAGGGTAAGAGGACGTCCCACTTTCTTCTCAAGTCCTCGGGTAGGCTCCTGATCATCCCCTTCAAGGTTTTGTTAAAGCGCTCCACGAGTCCGTTCGTCTGGGGGTGGTAAGGAGTGGAGAACCGGTAGGTCACTCCACACTCCTTCCACATGGCCTGCATGTAGGCCGACATGAAATTCATGCCCCTATCTGACACCACGACCTTGGGGAATCCCACTCGGGTAAAAATCCCCATCAGGGCCCGCGCCACCACCGGTGCAGTGATGGTCCTCAGAGGGATTGCGTCTGGGTACCGGGTGGCGTGGTCTACCAGCACCAAAATGAACCTATGTCCTGCAGAAGTCGGCGGGTCCAATGGCCCGACAATGTCAATCCCTACCCGCTCAAAAGGGGTATCGACAACTGGGAGAGGTTCTAGAGGGACCTTCACTTTAGTCCCTGTCTTGCCGCTCGCTTGGCAAGTGGTGCAAGTCTTGCAAAAAGTGTCAGAAGTGACGCGCATCCTGGGCCAGTAAAAATGTGGGACTAGACGCGCAAACGTCTTGTCTTGGCCCAGGTGTCCTGCTAGTGGTATCTCGTATGCCAACTCTAGCAGAAAGGCTCGGTAGCATTGGGGGACCACCACGGCTCGGGCGGACCCATGCACCGGAGCCTTAGGCTCACTGTAGAGGAGACCATCCTCCCAGTAGACATGGTAGTTACCAGTCTCTGTTCCAGCTGCTTGGGCTTCGGCCTGTTGCCGCATGCCTTCAAGCGTAGGGCACTCTTTCTGCGCCCGGCAATATTCCTCCCGGGTAGGCCCTCCTTCCACCTGCCACTCTGCAGGGGTCGGCAGGTCCCCCACGGGAACACCAACCAGCTCAGCGGACTCCGGGGTCACCTCCACGGGCTCCCCATCCATCTCACCGGGTGTCTCCTCCTGGACATCTCCTCGTCCAGCAGTGGGCTGGGCCATTATTTCAGGCTTCAACCCCAGCTGAGTTCCTTGTCGGGCAGCCATGGACCGCGTGACAACGCAAGTCCATCCTGGTAATCCCAACATCTCAGCATGGGCATTGAACTCTACCTCCCTCCAGGCAGTATGTTCCAAGTCGTTGCCCAGCAGACAGTCAACTGGCATGGCAGGGCTCACCGCAACCTTCAACAGACCTGATACTCCTCCCCACTCAAAGGGAACTTGGGCCACGGGGTAATGACCCAGGCTATTATCAGCCATAACAACCGGGTGGAATTCCAAAGGAATCACCTGCTCTGGGGACACCAGCTGACGTCTCACCATCGTCATGCTGGCACCTGTGTCCCTCAGAGCCTCCACCTCCTCCCCGTTCACCAGGACCCTCTGCCGATACTTGGCAGTGTTCGCGGGTACCTGAACCCGTGGGATGATCTCTCTATCCCCCAGGGAAACTAAGGTCAAGCCTGTCCACTCACCTCCCCTACCTAGGGACAACTCCTCCCCAAGCGCTACACTGGCCACCCCGGGGCTCTTACCTCCTGTGGGGGCTGGGGTTCTCTTGCGACACTTGGGATCCCCCTTATAATGTCCAACCTCCCCGCACTCATAGCACCGGACAGTTCTGGGCTGCTGACTCCTGTCAGGATAAGTGGGTTTCTGGAATCCAGATTGGGATGGGGAACCTACCCCTCTCCCAGGCGGTTTATTTTGGGGACCTTTAAAGAACTCCCTCTTTTTATCTCCCCCTCTTTCTTCTGGGGGAGCCCCTGTCCACCTTTCGGGGGTCCGCCCCGGCTCCCTTGTGGGACACCCGAGTGCTGACCCACGTGTCTGCCTCCTCCGCAAGCTCCCTAGGATTGGTCAGCTTGCGGTCCACCAAGTACTGGCGCAGCTCCGGAAAACATTTCTCTAGGAGGTGCTCTCTCAAGAATAGGTCGTACAGCCCTTTGTAATTGTCAACGTTGCTGCCACGCACCCAACCCTCCAATGCCTTCCGGGCATAGTCAAAAAAATCCACCCAGTTTTGTGTGTGAAGCTTGTGGCTGTTGCGGAACTTTTGGCGGTACTTCTCTGGGGTGAGGCCAAACTTCTTGAGCAGGGCCTCCTTCATGATAGGGTAGTTAGTCTGCTCCCCCTTATCCAAAGTTAAAAGTGTGTCCCTTACTAGTGGAGGTATGTACCTATAAAGACCTCCCCCCAGTAGCTCTCAGGAACTCTATGGGCCACCAGAGCCACCTCGTAGGCCGCCAACCACTTGTCGATGTCATCCCCTACACTAAAACTGGCCATCACCTCTCTGGGTAAATAGAATTTGGGCTCCTGTGGAACCCCAGCAGGTACGCTGCCACCATTCATTTTGCCCTGCATCTCCATCTGCAAGGTCCGGAGCTCTAGCTCCTTCAGGCTAAGCTCATGTACAAGCTTCCTTTCCTCCATGGCTAGCCTTGCCTGTTCTCCGTCTCTTTCCATTCTAGCAAGTTCTAATGTTAATTGCCTCTGCTCCCTTCTGTCCTCCAATTCCTCTTGTGACAAACTTCCCCTGACGCACTACTGCCTGCCCTGGAACGTCTTCCTGGCAACACATTCTCGCTAACATCAATGCTCAGTAGGTCCAGTTCTCCTGGGTTGTCTGTCTCCCCCTGCTCCTCATCCCCTCTTCCCTCCGGGTGGGCCATTACCCATGCCCTCAAAGCTTTCTGAAGCACCTCCTTCCTGGCGCCTCGCTTGACGGCCACCCCCTCTCTAGGCAGAACTCCTTGAGCTGTGTCACCGTATACCTTTCTAGGTTGGCTAACTCAAACTCCATCCTCCTAGGTGGGGTCCCAGACAATTTAAGGAAGGGGTTCTAAACTGTAGGTAACAGGTCTACCACAGGAATGTACACAGTCGGCAATTACCATAGAATTCCTAGCACTCTCATTACAATAGGTGTCTAATTGCGGCGCACATTGAGTCACTGTAGGGTGCTGCACAAGCACCAGTCCTTATCCAACCGCTGAACACCAAATGTTGGAACCGGGGTTACCGAGTCCGACACGGTAGCATGGCGTGGAGCGGGAAAGGCACGCGAAGGCAATGTGTAAGGCAGTTGTGCAGCACACTCTCACTTTGACTCACAAATGCGAACGCAATAACATGACACCACACCAGGCTTTTGTATTTAAAATCAAGATCTTTTATAAATAAATTAAGTTGGCATCAGATAAGGCAGGTTAATTCAGATCTACATTCAAACTCATTAAATTATTCAACTGGTGCACATTTTAAATAAAGCTGCATAGCTCATCAACATTGTAGGCCACTAAGAGGCCGCAGGAATTATCTCCTACACGTAGCATTTAATAATGATCTCAAGGTACGTTAATAAAACATAGGCCTAAACATACAGTTCACTTTAGCATATTCAATTATTTAAAAGTAGGCTTTTCACGTTACATTTAAATAGGCCTGCATTAATCTAGGCGCACCCACATTCAGTACAGTGGGCGTCGCACCTCCAGTACACCTGTAACATAAAATACTTCAACTCTTGGCGGTGTACACTTCAGCTCACTCCATTAAACACTTTCCCCTTGTGGTAAAGACTTAACAGTTAAAACCATGGCCTAGGCAGTAATTATAATAGGCATCGGCATAAATTATTAAATACTGTGGGCATCATCATTACCTGAATGAACTATGTGGGGAATCCCTCAACATGTCCTGTATTCTGGGGCTTCAAGGTCCCTCAGGGGTTAACTCAGGCCAGGCCCACTCCTCTCTGGGGCCTCGCCTCGTAGGACTAAATTCTTAAGGGTTAATAGTGGCCCCCGGCCCCCAGTGGCGTCTTATGGGCCCTAGGGGCCTCCAGGGCTCACCTGCGGTGTGGTCGTTGGTCGCGCTTCAGGGCGACTGGCGATCTTCCGGGCCGGCCCGTGTTCTGTCGGGCGGGGCCCGGTCGGGGTGCCTCGGCCTTCTGGCCGGTGTTGCTGGTCGTTGCGGGGGCCGGTATTGCCTTCCTCCGGCCCCGGGATTAGGGAGTAAGTATGCGGCTCGTTGCGGGGGCCGGGATCACCTTCCTCCGGCCCCCGGGCTCAGGGTAAGTGCAGGTGGGGGCTCAGGGTTGCTGGGGAAGGGAGCGGGAGCCGGCAGTCCTCTCCGGCCGGCTCCCCGTCTCCCTCTGCACTGCCGGGGCTCTTCCCGTGCTTCCTTCGGCGCTGGGCGTGACATGGGGCCGGCGCCCAATCGGTGCGCGGCCTTCCCGGGTCACGCCGAGCGACCCCTGGTTGCTCAGCAACGGCGTCTGCGGGGCCTGGAGGCCTTGCTGAAGATCGCGCTAGCGATTTCTTGGGCCGCTTCGGCGTTGGTGGCAATTCTTTGGCCGCGACGGCGGCGGGTGCAATTCTTGGGCCGCGACGGCGGCGGGTGCAATTCTTGGGCCGCTTCGGCGGCGGCGACGATTCTTCGGCCGCTTCGGCGGCGGGGGCAATTCTTGGGCCGCGACGGCGGCGGAGACGATTCTTCGGCCGCGACGGCGGCGGGGGCAATTCTTTGGCCGCTTCGTCGGCGGCGATGATTCTTTGGCCGCGACGGCGGCGATGAGGGCCCAGGGCCCAGTCTCTGGAGGCTCCGGTGAGGGCGCGGACGGCGCTCCTCACCTCACACACCTGAGGGGCTTCCTTTACCTCAGCGCTTCCCCCGATGAGGGCGCGACGGCGCACCTCACCACACGGTGCCTCTTCTCAGGCGGCGGCGGCCGCGGCGGTGATCTCATTCATAAAGTCAGTGACCTGAGGGGCAACAGAAAGCAGGGTGCACCAGCAGCCTGTGGGCAGGGCTGACTGGCAAAGTACTTGGGGGCAGCCCAGCAACAGGCAAAAGTGAATAGGGGGTGAACCAGCAAAAATGGCTTCAGGGTACGGCGCTTTACCTGGTGATCCCCAGTTGGGCAGTTCTAGGCTTTAGGCCTTGCTGGACGGTCAGGCCTCCTCAAGTTAAGGGGTCTTGCGACTGCTTCAGCTTGGTTGCTTCTTAGGCGCTTCTAGTTGTAAGTTTCTTGTCAGAAGTTCCTTGTTATAAGTTCCTTGTCAAAGTTTCCTGTCAGAAGTTTCTTCTTATGAGGGGGGGGAATGAGTTGGTGGTCTGGGAGTGCTTGATGTTCCTCCCCGCACGCTGAAGGTGGTTCCCTGGGTCCCCTCACACTGGGCAAGGTCAGTGGGTGGTGGGCGTTCCTCAGCTATCTTACTACAGCAGGGCCTCAGCCCTGTCAGCAGCAGTAGTCTAGGTCTCCCCCAAGGCCCTAAAGCCTATACTCCGGCGGAGGTTCTCCCAGGTTCAGTGGTGCCTCATCAACTGACTAGAAAGGTTTCCCTCCAAGCCTTTTATACTCCCAGGTCAGGTGACTCTCCCAAAGGCGGCAAAACATAACTCCTCCCACAGCCCGGAAGGTTCTGGAACCTTCTACATGCCTGGCTATGTGGCCCAGAGGCGGGGATGGAATGGATACTGTATCCCTATACCCCAGCCTGACCCTGGCTACTAGTGTGTATGTGTGTCAGGCCCCTCTGCAGTAGCAGGGGCCTGTGGCAGCCATCTTGAGTGAGAGAGCACCTGCACCTCAGCACTGGCTAGCAGTGGCGAGGTGCCCAGCGACCTAGGTCCAGTAAAAATATGGTGGCAAAAAGGAGGCGAAAAGGGAAAAAAAATAGGGAAAGACCACCCTAGGGCTGACAGGTCTAACAGGGACATTGTATGATGGGTACATGACCGGAAAGGACATTGCAAGATGGGAATATGACCGTATGGGATATTGAATGATGGGAACATGACTGGAAGGGACATTGCGTGATTCAAACATAGCCAGGACACTGCATGATGGGAACATGTCTGGAAGGGACATTGTATGATGGCAACATGTGTGGAAGGGACATTGCATGATGGGAACATGACTGTAAGGGACATTGCATGATAGGAACATGACCGGAAAGGACATTGCATGATGGGAACATGACCGGAAGTGACATTGCATGATGGGAACATGACTGGAAGGGACATTGCATGATGGGAACATGACTGGAAGGGACACTGCATGATAGGAACATGACCGGAAGGTGCATTGCATGATGGGAACATGACTCGAAGGGACATTGCATGATTTAAACATAGCCAGAAGGACACTGCATGATAGGAATATGACCGTAAGGGATACTGCATGATGGGAACATGACCGAAAGTGACATTGCATGATGGGAACATGACTGGAAGGGACATTGCATGACGGGAACATGACTGGAGGGGACATTGCATGATGTGAACATGACAGGAAGGGACATTGTATGATGGCAACATGTGTGTACGGTACATTGCATGATGGGAACATGACTGTAAGGGACATTGCATGATAGGAACATGACCGGAAAGGACATTGCATGATGGGAACATGACTGGAAGGGACATTGCGTGATTCAAACATAGCCAGAAGGACACTGCATGATGGGAATATGACCGTAAGAGGTATTGCATGATGGGAACATGTCTGGAAGGGACCTTGTATGATGGCAACATGACTGTAAGGGACATTGCATCATAGGAACATGACCGGAAAGGACATTGCATGATGGGAACATGACCAGAAGTGACATTGCATGATGGGAACATGACTGGAAGAGACATTGTATGATGGCAACATGTGTGGAAGGGACATTGCATGATGGGAACATGACTGTAAGGGAAATTGCATGATGGGAACATGACCGGAAAGGACATTGCATGATGGGAACTTGACCGGAAGTGACATTGCATGATGGGAACATGACCGGATGGGACATTGCATGATGGGATCATGACTGGAAGGGGCATTGCATGATTGGAACATGACAGGAAGGAACATTGCATGATGGGAACATGACAGGAAGGAACATTGCATGATGGGAACATGACCGTAAGGGACATTGCATGACGGGAACATGACAGGAAGGAACATTGCATGATGGGAACATGACAGGAAGGGGCATTGCATAATGGGAACATGACCAGAAGGGAGATTGCATGATTGCAGCATGGCTGGAAGGGACATAACATGACAGGAATTAACATTGCATGATGGGAACATGACCGTAAGGGACTTTGCATGATGGGAACATGACCGTAAGGGACATTGCATGCTGGGAATATGATCAGAAGGGACATTGCACGATGGAAACATGATCGAAAGGGACATTGCATGATGTGAACATGACTGGAAGGGACATTCCGTGATGGGAACATGTCTGGAAGGGACATTGCATGATTGGAACATGACCGGAAGGGACATTGCATGATGGAAACATGACTGGAAGGGACATTGCATGATAGCAACATGACCGAAAGTGACATTGCATGATGGGAACATGACTGGAAGGGACATTGCATGATGGGAACATGAGTGAAACATGAGTGAAACATGGCTTCAAACTATCTCTAGGAGGTGTACCAAGAAAGACTTTCAGGAATATGTGATACCACTGAAGGAGCCTATCAAGTCTTCTCTATTCAAGTGTTTAATTAAAGATGGCAACATGTAACATGTTTCAGTCACAACTGGTGCTTCCTCAGGCACATTTCCCAGACATCACATGACCTTAGAACATAGAAGAAAGTCTATAACATGGGTGGTTTCTAGCCCTGGGTGCAGAAACATTCTCAGCGCAGATCCAGCATTAACATAGCCCCACAGAGAGCTGTGGGTATATTATGAACTAAACATACATTATTAGAACTTTACAATATTTATATATAGGTATTCTTATGTATCCTAAACCCTTCCGTGATAAACTGCAATGATGCCTGGCTATGCCTTCAGTCGTGTACTCACTAACTGATATAAAGCGATCAGAAATGGCAATAGATGAAAGTAATCTATTCAAGCATTGCATTCAGCCGTGTTCATCCCATATAGCTCCTATTAATTTTTATTTGCCCCAAACACTGACTAGGCATATGGATATTTTTCACAGGCATACAGAAATAATCAGACAGTTCTTGCTCTACAACACACTATATTTTATTCCATGTCTATCCCCATTTAGCCTTATTTATGTCAAAGCCAGCATCACCAAATAAACATTTACAAATTAAAGCAGCTCATCCAATCAGTAATGTCTTATGCAGTAGGCCTCATGTGAGGGATGATACATGCAGAAGAATGTGTTCAAAAGGAATGCTAAGTCATGGTTCATATAATTTTCATGCAAATCAAGGATATGCTGATTATTCTCTAACTTTCACTGCCATTCCCACACAACAGCAAATAACACCATCATCAATGCATACTCAGCTCCTCATCTCAGTTCAGTCCTATATGGTGCGTACTTTCTAGGGAGATTAGTATACTCTGACTCAAGTCTGTGTAGCTTCATTTCCCTGTCACCGCCTCTGATGTCTAGCCTTACCTTACACTCCTGCTGAACGTGACGTGCCAAAGGAATAAACAAGACCCTAATTGTTATTGAATGCTTGTCTTCCAAAAAATGTATGTTTTTACTGCAGTGATCGTGCTGCCCACATATGTACGTCCACTTACCTTTAAAATTTGATAACTCGAAAAGTACTTACCTCATTACGAAGTTCTTGGTGTGAAAAAATACATAAAAATACTTGTTATTTTTCTAAATTGGTCTTGAGTTTCTTCTTGAGTGTGTCTCATTTATTCTCTCTGTGTCTTCAACAAATGCATTAACACTACCTCCTGATAAGCCTAAACTGCTTACCCAAACTACCACAAAAAAGAGTGTTTGGGATGATGGATTTAAGCCCTGTAGACCAATAAGGGTCGTCTGGACTTTCTACATAGTGTACCTCGTTTTTTGCTCCCTACATTGTGGAGCAAAGCACTGCTCTAAATTAAAATACAAAAGTGCAGGTACCCATTATCCCGAAGTACCTGATTGATACTGGAAAGTACTGGTACTCTCCCTTTAAAATCACTGCACCCCTGAAGAAGCACAAGATTATAGAAAGGGAGTCAGGGTGATAGGGTGTGGGCATATAGGAAGCTGCCTCTCAATATAGTGCACTAAAATGAAGTACACTGTGCAGACAGTCCAGTGAGTCCCTCCTTGGTTTACAGAGGCAAAAGTAGATAATACTAATGCTCTATTTGTGGTAGTGTGGGCGAGTAGGAGGCTTATCAGAGGGTAGTGCTAAGCATTTGTTGTACTCACAGAGGCAATAAATGAGACACACACTAAAGAATATATCCGAGACCAATTTGCAAAAATAACACAGATTTTTATATAATTTTTAAGACCAAGAAATTTGTTCACAGATAAATACTTTAGTTATGAATTTTCAAAGTTCGGAAAAAAATTCACTGTTGTGCACAATGAAAGTCTATGGAGAAAAACACATAAGTGTATATAAAATCGTGCAGTCGGTTCTAGGAAGTTCACCTTTGAGGTTTAGGGTAGCAGCAGGCCAAGGTCCAATGTTCCACCAGCAGTGTCCCGGATTCGGCCGAGAGCAGAGGGCTGAGGTTGTTGGTAGCTGGTGCGATACGAAGAAGGGGGCCACCTCAAAACAGGCTACACAAGGGGATTTACTGGTAAGTCCGGCGGACCCTAAACAAGGAATCGGGACGCAAAGACCTCAGGACCACAGGAGCACAGCTGGTTCGTCGGTACCCAGCCTGAGAGAGCTGGGTGCAGAACAGGTAGGTCAGCCAGGCTCTGTGCATCAAGATGGTCTACGCGGTCAGGGGCAGGCAGGTTGCAAGGATGATTCTGGGACAGCGGGGCCATTCGCGGAGTAGGTCTCAGGGAGTCTCGATAGGTGCCAGCTTCCTGGGCAGTTGGAGTCCGGATTGGACTTTTCATCTCAGTGTCCTTTGCAGGTGGTCTCTGGTTTTGCTACGGCATGGCTCCGGTAGGTCCTGGTGTCCTCTCAATTGGTGGGGGGACAGATCTGACCCCCTGGTGCTGGTTACCACTTCTCATTCTGTTGTTGTGCTGGTGTCGCCAGGGAGCTGCAAGTCTGTAAGTCAGACTCTGTGGGTTCGGTGCCTGCGGCCACAGGGGAGTAGTTCCTCTACTCCAAGGGAGTTCTCTGGCGATTGTCGAAGGGCTAGAGGTGCTCCAGCGTTCTTTGAGGCCTCACAGCAGCAGGACGAGTCAGCACACGAAGTCCTTTGAGACAGCAGGCAGGGGTTCGTGCCAAAATTCTGCATCAGGTACTCCGTTCTCCAGTCAGCAGCTCTTCTTTGTCCGTTTTCTTCTTAAGTCTGTTGAATCGGAAGGTCAATGCCTAGGGGTGCCACCTAAATACTACATTTAGGGGCATTAAAGGGAGTGACAGGTAGTAGCCGAAGGGTTACCTACCTTTAGGGTGTCTACATCCTCTATGTGACCACTTCCTGTAGGAAGGGACACAACCCAGACAGGCTAATTCCTTCCATTCCCAAATAGAGTATTCGAAAAAGTGGGGTCCTGCCCCACCTTAAGGGTGGTACCAGCTGAATGTGGGCATACCTCCTAATCTAACTAATTTTCCCACCTGTCCTCCCTCCAAAAGTGGAGCAGGACAGGGGGGTTGGCATCCTCCACTAACTGGAGATGCCTGGGTTGCATTTCAAAGGCGGCATTCCCTTTGGAGCTTCCTGCCTTGGAATGCTATTCCCGCCTGGGGAAGTGTGAAGCACCTCCACCTAGAGCAGGCATTGTTCCCGGCCTCTGAGAGTGCAGGCTCTTACCCCATGAGGTCAGAAACATGCCTGGTGGTGGTAGGCTGGCTAAGACTAGTCAGAGACCACACCAGTATTCGGTAGGTTTTCAGGGGCACCTCTAAGGTGCCATCTGTGTGCATTTATTAATAAATCCACCTCTGGCATCAGTGGGGATTTATTAAGACGAGATGTTTGGTACCAAACATCTTAGGGTGCAGTGAAACCATCATGGTGCTGGGGAACTTGTAATGGCTTCCCTGTGCACTTACAATATCCAAGAATGGATATTGTAGGGTCATATTTGCTTAGGCAGATATTACCACACATGTGATATAGTACATTAGGGCAGTAAGGCCTGAAGTAGCGGTGACCTAACTATACCTCATGCAGTGTATGGGGGCATGGCACACACGGCTGTGTGCCATGTCGACTCTTCAGTTTTCTCTGCACCAAGACACGCAGCCTGCAGTAGCAGTTTGCATGGTCCTGGTGAGGTAGGTATAGGTAGGTATGGGTAGAGGCTGCTTAGGAGTCAGAAGCAGTGGCGGTCCTAGGGCACAGCAAAGGTACCCAACATAAGAAGATATGAAAGTGTTGGACTTTGTGTTGTAGCAAGGGTGCTGGGGTTAGTTCAGGCTAGAGGTACTATGGGTTAAGTAGGTGAGGCAGTAGGGCACAAGCAGACATAGTGCTCCTAGGCCACAGCTGTCAGTTGAGATACTAAAGTACAGAAAGGGATGGGAATGCAAGGAAACAACGAGGAAGGGGTGGATTGAACTGGCTTTGGTAAAGGAAGAGGGAAACAAGGAAGAGACAGATCAGAAGCATGAGATCCAGGCGATAGTGTAAAAGTGGACTGCAGAGAATTTGTTTTCACTAAGAGATGCAGTCACAAGGAGGAATTCCACAGCCTGGGAATCCCACTCATTAGAAACATCTGAGGAGGCGAATCCCAGAAGAATTTTCTCCAGAGCAGATTTTCTTAACTGACTAAGCGTACTCATGAGTTAAGTCATCTGTCTATAATATAGCTATAAATTCATAATTAATACCTCTGTACTGCTGGTAGTGCATCCCTGGAGTTCACACTTATATGCACATAGCTTAAGAAACAGAAACAAAAGCATGTTCTCTGAAGAAACTCACAGACTGGGACGAGCGTGTTTATGCCTAAGAAGAAGCCGGTGATGAGCAGGGTCCAGGCCTGCGCGTGGCGTCGTCCACCCTTGCTCATGAAGATGTATATGCCCAGCTTGGACGGTATCTCAATGGCTCCGTAGATGAACTGGGTCATGTACATGTCCAGCCCAAATCCTGTGATGTTGAGGCTGATTCCATAGTAACAGAATGCCACGCCAAACCTACAAGAGGAGACAAGCAATCACATGGAATAACTCTGCTGAGACAATAAACAATATAAGGTCTACATTTTTAAAATGTCCATTACCATACCATCCCTGCACATATGGAGATTTTTCTCAGTACTGGAGTTCTGAACAAGTCTATGTACGAGTAATGGGCACCAGTGTTCTCCTCTTTTGCAATGCCACTGAGTGTCTGAAAAGAAGGTACAAAGGATATCACTGCATTTTGGTTATTTATTTACTTGAAATTAAATATGCCTTTACCCCCAAAACATAACCCACCTCTTACGTCGATGGCACCATAATTAGGGCCCATCATCAATTTACAGTCAAACCAATTTATTAAATTCTTTCTGATAAAAGGGCCTCGTGCTGATGCTCAGTACAACAGACCGTTGACAGGTTTCGCCCATCACTCAGGGCTTAATCAGGGCTTTCCCAGCTCTTTACTCTTACTACATTGACTGCCTTCACTGTGCTTTACTGATTTAATAGTTCTCAGATAATTCACAACAATGATTCGATGAACATGCTTAGTTACTGATACATTTAGTTTGGGTACCATGCAAATGTTATGTTGCTAAGTTTCACATGTTTCCCATTTATGCTCCCAATAAAAGCAGAGAAAGCTATATCATTCACACTCAAGCAAAGCTCAGACTATACTTGAGCCATCAGGTTTCTGTGTGACCCACACTGTATACTCTTCCGCCAATGAATACTTCATCAAATTACTTAATAAATAATACGCATGTAACTTGTTACTTGTGTTCTTTTATTGGTTTTCAAACTTATACATTCCTTATTTTTATGTCACTTTTACATGACTAAAAACATTCAAACTGGCGCACATCACTTAGAGCCCACCTAGATTCATGCGATGGAGAAATAGTGTATTCAATAGCCTCATAGTAAATCAATGCACTAAACTGTGCATCTCTATAATCAAACACTGGCTCATACGTCCTGTCTGTTTTCAGGTCACAGCCCATGGGTACCACGCGAGCGACAGGGATCTGTGGACATTGTGTATTAGAGCCTGGTGCACTCAGTACCATGCTTGTGGGTGATGTCACACAACATGACCCTTCCTCTACGCAAGTGTGCACTCATGACACTTCTCCTTATCCCCCCAGCAGCGTGGATGATGGCCAGCTTCTCTAGTTCTTGGGACCTAGGCCCTGTTTTTCTCTTTTTCTGTTGATTTGTTACTCTTAGTCTCTTCCTCCTTCATCACAGATAGATTACACTGAAGTGCACCATTTGTAAGGCATGTGTGTTGTCACGAGTTGCTGGCAGTTCCCCAACATATCCTCTGCTCCTTCCTTTTTTGGGAATAGTTGTCTCATGCTTGCTTCTACTTTGTGTTTGCACAAAATGCCCACCGTTCTGTGGAAAAAGCGATGTGTCAGCCACTGGGTCTCTCGCTCGAGCAAGCTAACACAAGTGCTGTCAACAACTCCAACTGTCTGTTCTCGGACCATGACCAGCAGCATCAGGATATGTTCAATCGAAGCAGAAAGTACTGGCGTCATAAAACATAATTCACAATGTCCAGAGACAACCTTGCTTAGCAGTTCGGGCTGGTCTGTTCCTACTGAAGCAGAGTCAAGACTGATTTGCATATGGCTGGGTCAAAACTGAGGTGGCACGATGGGCAAAAGAACAAAGGGTTTGAAAGCTACCCCCAGGGATTTCCAGTGGTTAGATTTGTTGCAAGCATTCTGATGTACCACCCCCAGGTGCCAAGGGTATGCCCATACGTGGGTCCCGTGCTCACTGTGCCACTGGAACCAACCAACACCCAACTGACGAGCCCCAATCAGGGTGAAACCAGTCCTGGGTCACTTGTGTTCCGGTTCCGGAAGGACCTGGCATGACAGTTCGGGCTGGACTGTTCCTACTGGAGCAGGGTCAAGACTGATTTGCATATGGCCGGGTCCAAACTGAGGTGGTAAGTTGGGTAAAAGAACAATGGGTTGGAATAATAGGCCGAGCAATTGTCAGTGGTTAGACTTATTGCAAGCATCCTCCCATCACCTCTTGTGTGTTTGATGTACCGTCCTATGTGGCAAGGTTATGCCCATACGTGCGTCCTGTGCTCGCTGTGCCATTGTAACAAAGCTGTACCCAACTGACGAGCCCCAATCAGGGTGCAATCAGTCTTGGGTTGCATGTGTTCCAGTTCAGGGAGGACCTCGTCTGGCAGTTTGTGCTGGACTGTTCCTACTGCAGTCGACACATTGATCATACTGTCATCCTCATGGACCAAGATTATCAATGCGTCGCTATCGCAAGGATCCATCCCGGATTGCCTAAAAACTGGCCAAGTCATCCCCATCCTAAAAAAACCAACAGAAAACCCTTCGGACCCAAACAACCTCCGACCGATAACCAACATTCCCATGCTAGCCAAAGTAATGAAAAAATGTGTTCAACAACAACTGAACCAACACATTATGGAATTCAAGCTATTAGACAACTGCCAATCAGGATTCAGACCCGGGCACAGCACCGAAACAGCAATTTTACATATAGTGGACATCGCCCTACTCGCATTAGACCATAATGAAACGTCTGCTGGTGCTGTTCAACCTCTCGTCCGCATTAAACACTGTTAACCATGGCAAAATACTTGAGAGACTTGAGAACAGGATGGGTTTAACAGGCACTGTCCTAGAATGGTTTAAATCCTTCTTAGAAGACAGAACGCAAAGGTTTCTGGTGAATCAAAATCTATCTCTACCATCCCCTAACCTATTAGGAGTACCACAGGGCTCAACACTATACCCATCACTATTTAATCTCTATGTTGAACCATAGGTGAGCGTGAGGTGTGGTGCAGCGGCCAGGGCAGCTGACTTCGGAGCACAGGGCTCACGGTTCGATCCCCGGCTCCGGCGGCAGCTCAGCTCAGCACCATGTGACTCTGGGCAATAGCTCACTTAATTTCCACGACGGCCCCCAGTGCCTTGAGACCCGTAAGGGTGAGTAGTTTGTGCTTTACAAATACGGATTTACATTTACATTTAACCGAAATACAGCAGGCGAACATCTCCTTCCACATGTATGCGGATGACACACAGATGTATATTAATATCACTTCCCTAGAAGAGATTAAGACGATGAACCAAGCATAAAAAAGACCTTTCAATGGCTAACAAACAATCACCTTAAGCTAAACTCGCAAAAAAACGAATTCCTTCTAATCTCCCCCCCAAAAAACTCTACGCTGATAAAGGATTGGATCAAGTTGATCAATGTGCTAACCTGTACTCCGATCCTAGTGGACTCTACCAAGTCGCTAGGAATTACTCTGGATAAGAACCTAAATATGCAATCACACATCAACACAATGGCTAAAAATGCCCACTTTCACCTCAACTATCGTAGGAAGAGGAAACCTTTCATCGAATCACCAGACCTCAAAACAACAGTTCAGACATTAGTCATCTCGAGACTTGAATACGGATGTACAACGTTATCAGGTCTTCCCAAGATCTCAACAGCCCCTCTAAAAGCCTTTCTTAATGCAGCCGCAAGACTCATAGGAGGATCTAGAAAATTTGATCGCATCACGCCACATCTGAAAGCGCTCAACTGGCTGCCATATGAAGCAAGAATCCAACTAAAGATGGCCTGTATCACAGTGCAATGTTTATCAAAAATCACTATTAGCAATACATCTTTAAATAAAGCATTGTAGAACAAAAAAACAAAAAAAAAAAAGATGGCCTGTATCACACATAAAGCGATCCATCACAAAACTCCACTGCACCTAGCACAGAAAATTACGATATCTGGAGGAAGCAGACTCCCCCGGAGTTCCGGTAATCTTCTTCTGAAACCTTCATTCTTCCGTAAGAAAAAACACATACGACAGAGCTTTCTATGGAGCTGCACCAAGAATATGGAACTCGGTCCCTCCGAGCATCAGAAGAATCCGTCTACTTCAGTATTAAAAAAGGAAGCTAAGTCCTTTCTAATGAGCAATTTCCTCCCTTAAATCCTCAGCAGCCCGTTCACACCATTGTTCTATAAGTTCCAACAGACAATCACTCGACTTACTCTATCCTGCTGAGTGATACTCTCTGATCGTTCATCCGTGTTCAGACTCCTGGATGGAGCTAAACTAAATTTGCACTGAGATATCCTTTTGAGGACAGTTATATCTAAATGTCACCTATGTGAATACTTAGGACACATACAATTGTATTATAAGTTAATAACCTGTTTTATTTTCTAACTGTATTATTGAATGTACAAATGTTTCCTCTTTTAAAATGTATAGAGATGCCTGGCAACTGTTTATAGGTTTCCATTTAACTGTTTAGAATTACAATGTTATAGAATTGTGAAGCGCTCTGATGCCCAACTCTGGGTCTTGTTGGTGCTATACAAAACACTGAATAAATAAATAAATAAATAATAGATCATAATCACAGGCAGATCGTTAATTGCCACCCAGGCAGTACTGGCGAGACCCCAGTCTTCTTTACAGCAGAAAAATATTTTTAGGGTCTTCACAGCTACATCTGCATTTATCTGGAAAATGCTAAACATGTCTCCCGGGCCTCAACAAAGTCGCAGGCAAGTCACAGGTACGCGCGGATGGCTCTCTGGAACTCCGCTGGCATCCTGAGCTCCATCTAAGGAGATTTGCTTCACTACAGTAGAAGAAAGACTTAGCCCCACATTACTGAGTATTCGAGTATTGCATTGGACAGAGGGGCAACTAGTCCTGAACGTCAGGGGTGAGGGGAGGAGGAGGATCTAACAGGTCAACCTAAGGAGGGGCTCACAATTCAAACAATGGGGTGGAGCTGTGGGGTGGAGCTATGGGGTGGAGCTGTGGGGTGGAGCTATGGGGTGGAGCGTGGGGTGGAGCTATGGGGTGGAGCTGTGGGGTGGAGCGTGGGGTGGAGCGTGGGGTGGAGCTATGGGGTGGAGCTATGGGGTGGAGCGTGGGGTGGAGCTATGGGGTGGAGCTATGCTTTCAGCCAATACAAGAAAATAGAGTGATAAATTGTGTGTTTTAAACATATTGCTCAAACCCGATACAGTTACAACAAACACGTTTTAGTGGATTTCACAAGATGTATAGGGTACTGAAACCAGTTTTTACAAAGCTATTTAGAACCAGCTCTTGCAAAATGAGTTCAAGATGACGAGCATTTTTGAAACTTCTCTGAAAATTCCTTCTTTGAAATAACCTTATGAAATATTTTTAATTCCTTCTTCAGAAAGATGTTTTTGTCGAACTGTTGACCAAAGGTACGTTTTAAGTCTTCTTATTGAGACGTTGCAACATATGCTTGTTTCGGCTACACACATGCACCTGTCTCAGAATATTGAGTTTACTGGATTAATCCACCCGATTTTGGGAAGTGTGATTGACAGGTCTCAGGCTTGATCCCCAATGCGTCATCCATTCCTTCTAAGATTCATTAAGTGAGTGTCAATCAGTTGGCAATATTACCACCTGTTAATTACTCTGACCAGAATCTGTGCTTTTCTAAATTGAAATAAAATAGTTATTTAGGTACCACACGCTGAGCAGGTCTTGTATGCGTTGACTGTGCTGCATTCATGCAGGAAGCCCCCAGGCCTAAAGAACTGGCAAAAAAGGTGGTTTTCCTGAAATAACTGTGCAATTAATGCTGTTCTAGCAAACAAAGGGCAGAAGTATTTCTTCAAGCTCCAGAACACATGCATTGAGTGGGTGATGGGCAATGTCCTGCAAAGAGATCACTCCCACAGAAACAGAAATAGATGCATGTGCTCAGAGGAGGGCTGGCAGGAGGGGCTGGGGCAGCAAGCTGACAACAGAGGGTGGGCAGGAGGAGACAGGGAAGAAGATGACCACTGAGGCCAGCTTCTCTAGTGCTCAGAGGAGGGCAGGCAGGCTTGAGGGTCTGGGGCAGCAAGCTGACCACTGAGGCCAACCTTTCTAGTGCTCAGAGGAGGGCAGGCAGGCTTGAGGGTCTGGGGCAGCAAGCTGACCACTGAGGCCAGCCTCTCTAGTGCTCAGAGGAGGGCAGGCAGGAGGGGCTGGGGTAGCAAGCTGACCACTGAGGCCACACTCTCTAATGCCCAGCCCCTCCTGCCTGCCTCTGAGCACTAAAGAAGCTAGACTCAGTGGTCAGCTTGCTGCCCCAGCCCCTTCTGCCTGCGCTCCTTTAAGAACTAGAGAAGCTGACATCAGTGGTCAGTTTGCTGCTCCAGCCCCTCCTGCCTGCCCTCCCCTGAGCACTAGAGAGTGTGAACTCAGTGCTCAGCTTCCTTCCCCGTCCCCTCCTGCCCACCCTCTGTTGTCAGCTTGCTGCCCCAGCCCCTCCTGCCAGACCTCCTCTGTGCACTAGAGAGGCTGATGTAGGAAGGTGGAATCTGACTATATGGTTGCCCCCACTTTTTTTCTGGTGTTTTGCTGGTTTATGACTTAGTTGGACTGGGATCCTGCTATTCAGGGCCCCAGTCTATCTGCTTCCTCTCTAAAATGGTTTCCATGCACCTTAGGTACATCTCTGATTGGAATCTGGAGTGCCCTTATAAGTCCCTAGTATATGGTATACTATGTACCCAGGGCATAGGTACCCCAGGGGCCTACCAGGGGCTGAAGCATGTATTGTGCCACCCCTGGAAGGCCCTCCAAAATGACACCACAGGTCTGCTACTGCAGCCTGGGTAAGGTGGTGCATGCACCCCTTACAGTGGTATAGGCTACCTATATCACTACCATTGCACACACATATAAACCTATAAGTCACTCCTATGGCAGGCCTTGACAATCCTGAAGGCAGAGTGCTTGGTTTTTATGTGAGAGGGTGCCCCTGCATGAGCAGAGCCCCTCTGCAGCATTCGGAGTACCTCCTCTGATGCTGTTTGTGGTGCAGCCTGACCATATACTCTTAAGTGCATTATAACCTCTCGTTAAATGCTAACTTTGGGATGGCTGCACGGAAACATGTCGTGTTTGGTGTCAAACATCTTGGAATACTACTCCCGCCGCCAGTTCTGGCGGCGGGGGTAGCATTCCACCCTTCTAGAGGAGAGACATGTACCAACCGGCATACCCGGTATTAACTTTACAGAGCCCTGGCATCACAAAATGGATGCTGCAGCCACAGACACGAGTCTGGCCTCCTGCTGCTGACCGAAACTCCGGCAGGGGAGGCCTGGTCAGTAGGTTTCCTGTTGCAGGGAGGTGTAACCACCTCCCAGACAGGCTGATGTGTATTGGGGCTGGGTGGGTGCACTCTTAGAGTGCTTTGAAGTCCAGCACTGGGGGCACATTTGGTGTCCCTGTGCATACCCCAGTTCAAACCGGTTCAGGGGCTTCCAGCCCCTGCTCTGGCGTGAAACTGGACAAAGGGAATGGGTGTAACCACCCCTCTTCCCTGACCCTCCCATAGGTGGGTCCCCAGAGAATGTCCAACCCCCTAACTTAGTACAAGTATGGGACCCCAGTCCTTAGGACTTTAGATTACCCTGGACGAAACTCTGAAGCCGAAAACTGGACCTTCGACGCTCTACTTTAAGATTAGAGGACTGAAGAATCTCCCTTGGGGTCAAGGAGTGACTCCCCTGGTTGGCAGGCACCTAAGAAGCAATTGTCCGGTCTGCATCGCTGAAGCTCCTGCCGGACGCCGAAGTCTTTGCAATACCAGAGGTGGATTTCTAGACTTCCCCGAGGCTGCCCTGAGTCCCCAGCAAAGCTGAGGCCTGTGGCTATCGTGGGTAACGTGGAACCGTGACCCCTGGGCACCGAGAACTTTTGCAAGTGCATCCTCTTCCTGGTCTCCCACGAAGTTGTGCTTTGGGCTCCGAGTAGCCCCCGCCTCCAGCACCGACTACACCGAAGATCACTGGCCTCCACTCCACGATTGTCCCGTGAGCCAGCTCCAAGTGCGTCCACTCAAGGCTCCTTCGCGGTCGCTAGTCCGTTGGCTAGTGGGCCCTCCCGAAGGCAACTTTTCTTCTGCTTGGGCTTTCCTGGTTGCTCCAGATGTGCCCTGACTTACCCTTGCTGGGTGAGTCCCCCAGACCTTGCTGGTCAGCATCACCGTCCTTTCTCTGTTTCCACGTGACTTGCCGTTGCCAAGGCTTGTTGGGTCCAATCCGGTCGCCGACACCGCAGCAATCGACAGACGTTGTGGGACAGCTCGAATCCAGCTCCTGGTTGTCGTCGACGCCTCCTGGACCTCGTGGCTGAAGAGTCAAGATGACCATCAACCTACCTGAAGCACCCGACATCGGTGGGCATCTGCTCATCGCCTTCCTGGTCACTGGCTAGTGACCCAGACTCTGTCGCCTCTGCTTTCAGGTTCTTCAGATCTTCGATCCACTCTTGGATCCACCCTGACACTTTCGACTTGGCCGCCAGCAGCCTGCTGCAGCAGATCGCCATTGAAAACGACGACGAAACCCGACGACAAGAGACACCTATGCACCCGGCTTCCCTGGGTGAGGTAACTCGAGTACTCCGGTGCTCCCGTGGGTATTGTCTCTAGAACTGCCTAGTTCTAAAGGGATTTGCTCCAAGTCCTCCTCTAAGTGTCCTTTCCTTTTAAAATTCCAACCGCGACTTTCCCCATAGAAGTTAATGGCGACTCGCGGCTGTGTTCTCACACTGCACGCGTCCCCCATAGGTCCCCTGTGTCACTACCTTGGGTGGTTCCTTGTGGTCCAAGCACTTCTACAGGCTCTAGGCCTTGTGTCTAGCTCAGTCGTGGTTCTTATACCACTATTTTAGTATATGGTTTGGTACGCCCCTAGGGCTCAAACGTGTATTTGTGCTATTACTGTTGATATTTGACTTGTAAAGAATGTACTTGAACTCTAGCCTCATAAAGAGACTAGAGGGGTGTGTTTAAGACTAAATACATATATTTTATATATATATACCTGGTGTGGTCCTCTTTCATTTGGTCACTCAAGAGATTATAGACTGGTAAAACAAGCTGCTTTACATTCCTTCAAGACTTAGCCTGAAGGCTGCTCTCCATAGCTACCACTAGGATAGCTTTCAATAAAGGTTGTCTTTAACCTAATTCCAATTTGGGGTTGTTTGGACTGGTGCAAGGGGCCCACTATAATTAGTGGACAGCATATACCAGGCCAACTTCTCACATTGGTGTGCAGCGTGTGGGATTCCAGCTTGCTATTGTTTTACCAGATAATCTCAATTGAGTTGATCAACTGAAAATCACTAAAGGTACCTTAGGTACATATAAATACAAGCTTAGTATACAGTAAGTTCTACTGAACTTAGAGTTGTGTGTTAAGGGCTAGCACACCCTTTCTACAACTCAAGAGAGTTTAGTAGGCCACACTAGAGTAGGTAGTGCATACACCACACCTCACTAGTAATGTCTTCAGGACCAGGAACCAGTAGGTCCCTGCCAGGAACCAGTGGGCTCCTGCCATCCAAATATGACAACCTCCCATTCATGGAATTGAGATTTGTGCAAGGTTAGGAAGCTGAAGACAGGCAAAAGTGCCAACACCCAACGTCTCATGGAGATGCTACTGCTGGATGATCTCAGAAGACCCATAGGGCCTGAAGGGGTAGGCAGAGAGGGTGGGGCAGAAGATGAGGAAGGGGCCAGGGGTGACATCACCCAGGACCCCCCCTCTGAAACTGGCCAGGAAGGTGAAAATGACCTTGACCTGGAAAACCCAGCTATTCCTGTGGAGGAAGAGGAGGATCAGAATGACCTCACCTGTGTCCCACCCGGAAGAGTTGTGAGTGTGCCTAGAAGGTCTAGATCTCCTTCTCAGGAGTTTAACCACTCTGACACCTCAGTGGGGACCTCTGTTTCCTCTCATCGGAGGGAATCCTCCAATGAGAGGAAAGAGAGACTGCTCAAGTATGGAGAAGCTCAGTTGAGACTCAGAAGAGAGCAGTTGGCTATAGACAGGGAGTCCCTAGAGCTTGAAAGGCAAAGAAAAAAGTTGGGACTAGAGTCCCATGGTGGCAGCAACTTCCCTAGTGGTAGGGAAAGGTCATATGACCATAGAAACCTGAGCAAGATTGTCCCTCCCTACCAGAGTGGGGATGACATCCACAAATGGATTTCTGCACTGGAGAGGGCCTGTAAAGTACAGAGGGTCCCTCAGGAGCAGTGGGCAGCAATCTTGTGGCTCTCCTTTGCAGACAAAGGTAGAGACAAGCTCCTCTCTGTTAGAGAAGAGGATGCTGATAATTATCCAGTCTTAAAAAGTGCATTAATTGATGGGTTTGGCCTAACAACAGAACAATACAGGTTAAAGTTCGGAGATACCCAAAAGGCACAGAATCAAGACTGGGTGGACTTTGTTGATTGTTCTGCTAAGGCTCTGGAAGGTTGGATACATGGCAGCAAGGTGCATGACTTTTTAGGATTGTACAATTTGATTATGAGGGAGCAGATCCTTAATAATTGTCAAAAACAGCTTTTACACCAGTACCTGGTGGACTCTGATCTGACCTCTCCCCAAGAATTGGGAAAGAAGGCAGACAAATGGGTCAGAACCAGGGTGAGGCCTAAGAATCAGGGTGGTGACCAGAAGAAAGATTCTACCAAGTCCCAAGAGAAAGGTGGGGATAAATCTAAGGACAAATCCACTACAGGGCCCCAAAAGTCCTCTTCTGGGGGTGGGCCCCAACCTCCTTCGTCTCCTGAAAAGAAACCATATTGCCATGTCTGTAAAAAGCCTGGACACTGGAAAACTGATCCCAGTTGCCCCAGGATTGGCAATAAAGAAAATGTTCCTCCAACAAATACTACCCCCCTCCTGGTACTACCAGTAGTAATCCTCCAGTTGGGAGTAGTGCACCCAAAAAGTTAGGTGCTTTTGCAAGGGGAACAGAGGTGGGCCCTAGTTTAGACAGGACCCCCTCAACAGACTCCTCAGACTCTGATGGTGGTATAGGATTTGCCACCTTTACCATGGGCCCCAATGCATTGGGCAGGTACAGACTGGAGCCAATGATTAATGGTCAGAAAGCTGTGGCATTCAGGGACACAGGGGCTAGTGTCACCATGGTGGCAGGGAAACTAGTCCCCCCTCACCAGCTTTTACCTGAGTTTAAATACCAGGTGACCAACAATGATGGTGTCAGGACAGATCACCCCATGGCTATAGTCAATCTCAGCTGGGAAGGGGTCACAGGCCCAAAAAGAGTGGCAGTGTCCCCCAACTTGCCTGTAGATTGCCTGATGGGCAATGATCTGGAGATTTCAGCCTGGGCTGAAGTTGAACACCAAACCCATCTGAGAATGCTGGGCGTCCCTGGAAAAGTTAGTGGGGCTGTGATGGCCACAGCCCAAGCCCAGGGAAAGTTTGGAGAGATGGAGCCTGGAAGAATGGCCCACTCTCCCCCAAAGGAGAGCACAAGGGTTGAAGATAAGTCTTCTTCCCCCCAGACAGTAGGAAAGGGTCAGCCTCCTCAGGGAACTGATCCTACCCCTAGTGAAGGAACTGCCCCAGAGGTAGTCAGGCCTGGCCTGGCCACACCCCTGATGGCAGAGGGCCCTTCCAAGGTGGTACCCAGTCTGGAGCAGGTAACCTGCCCCTCTCTACCCTACCTCAGTCAGCCCAGGGCTGCAGAGGTCAGGGAGGTCAGTGGACCCCACAGGGCCCCCTGTCCAGAGGAACCCCCCCCCATCAGCAGATTAGGGGCACCCAGGCTAGTAGCCCTAGCCAGGTGGAAATTCCTCAACACACTGAGGGATCCCCCATACCTTTGTGTAGGGACCTCCCCCAGAAGGACTCTGTTAGGCCAGGGAAAGCCTGGGACCAAAAGGTTCCAAACCTGCCATGTCCCTCCAGTGTTCCACCCAAAGGGACCCAACCCCCAGCTGTAGGCAGCCAAAGGTTGACCCTTAGAGCAAAGTGCAACTCAGTCATGGAAAGACAGGCATACATGGTGACCAGTGATCTGAGGAAGCTGAGACCAACTTTCATAGGGCCTCACTTCCCTACTCAGACACCTCATCAGCCTTTTACTTTACCAAAGCACACCACAGGTAGTAATTCCCCATGGTGGAGACCCTCTCATACCCTTAGGGTGAGGGATGGCTTAGTGGACCATAAGACAGGGGGTAACAATGCTAGTGCAGGTACTTCCTTATATGGCCACTTAGTCAATAAAGGTTCAACTGGCCAAGGTTAGCCTTATCTCCTTTCGTTTGGGGGGGGGGTTATGTAGGAAGGTGGAATCTGACTATATGGTTGCCCCCACTTTTTTCCTGGTGGTTTGCTAGTTTATGACATAGTTGGACTGGGATCCTGCTATTCAGGGCCCCAGTCTATCTGCTTCCTCTCTAAAATGGTTTCCATGCACCTTAGGTACACCTCTGATTGGAATCTGGAGTGCCCTTATAAGTCCCTAGTATATGGTATACTATGTACCCAGGACATAGGTACCCCAGGGGCCTACCAGGGGCTGAAGCATGTATTGTGCCACCCCTGGAAGGCCCTCTAAAATGACACCACAGGTCTGCTACTGCAGCCTGGGTAAGGTGGTGCATGCACCCCTTACAGTGGCATAGGCTACCTATATCACTACCATTGCACACACATATAAACCTAAAAGTCACTCCTATGGCAGGCCTTGACAATCCTGAAGGCAGAGTGCTTGGTTTTTATGTGAGAGGGTGCCCCTGCATGAGCAGAGCCCCTCTGCAGCATTCGGAGTACCTCCTCTGATGCTGTTTGTGGTGCAGCCTGACCATATACTCTTAAGTGCATTATAACCTCGCGTTAAATGCTAACTTTGGGATGGCTGCACGGAAACATGTCGTGTTTGGTGTCAAACATCTTGGAATACTACCCCCCGCCAGTTCTGGTGGCGGGGGTAGCATTCCACCCTTCTAGAGGGAGAGACATGTACCAACCGGCATACCCGGTATTAACTTTACAGAGCCCTGGCATCACAAAATGGATGCTGCAGCCACAGACACGAGTCTGGCCTCCTGCTGCTGACCGAAACTCCGGCAGGGGAGGCCTGGACAATAGGTTTCCTGTTGCAGGGAGGTGTAACCACCTCCCAGACAGGCTGATGTGTATTGGGGCTGGGTGGGTGCACTCTTAGAGTGCTTTGAAGTCCAGCACTGGGGGCACATTTGGTGTCCCTGTGCATACCCCAGTTCAAACCGGTTCAGGGGCTTCCAGCCCCTGCTCTGGCGCGAAACTGGACAAAGGGAATGGGTGTAACCACCCTCTTCCCTGACCCTCCCATAGGTGGGTCCCCAGAGAATGTCCAACCCCTAACTTAGTACAAGTATGGGACCCCAGTCCTTAGGACTTTAGATTACCCTGGACGAAACTCTGAAGCCAAATCCTGGACCTTCAATGCTCTACTTTAAGATTAGAGGACTGAAGAATCTCCCTTGGGGTCAAGGAGTGACTCCCCTGCTTGGCAGGCACCTAAGAAGCAAGTGTCCAGTCTGCATCGCTGAAGCTCCCGCCGGACGCTGAAGTCTTTGCAACACCAGAGGTGGATTTCCAGACTTCTCCGAGGCTGCCCTGAGTCCCCAGCGAAGCTGAGGCCCGTGGCTATCGTGGGTAATGTGGAACCATGACCCCTGGGTACCAAGAACTTTTGCAAGTGCATCCTCTTCCTGGTCTCCCACGAAGTTGTGCTTTGGGCTCCGAGTAGCCCCTGCCTCCAGCACCGACTGCACCGAAGATCACTGTCCTCCACTCCACGAGTGTCCCGTGAGCCAGCTCCAAGTGTGTCCACTCGAGGCTCCTTCGCGGTCGCTAGTCCGTTGGCTAGTGGGCCCTCCCGAAGGCAACTCTTCTTCTGCTTGGGCTTTCCTGGTTGCTCCAGACGTGCCCTGACTTACCCTTGCTGGGTGAGTCCCCCAGACCTTGCTGGTCTGCATCACCGTCCTTTCTCTGTTTCCAAGTGACTTGCCGTTGCCAAGGCTTGTTGGGTCCAATCCGGTCGCCGACACCGCAGCAATCGACAGACGTCGTGGGACAGCTCGAATCCAGCTCCTGGTCATCGTCGACGCCTCTTGGACCTCGTGGCTGAAGAGTCAAGACAACTGTCAACCTACCTGAAGCACCCGACATCGGTGGGCATCTGCTCATCGCCTTCCTGGTCACTTGCTAGTGACCCAGACTCTGTCCCCTCTGCTTTCAGGTTCTTCAGATCTTCGATCCACTCTTGGATCAACCCGGACACTTTCGACTTGGCCGCCAGCAGCCTGCTGCAGCAGATCGCCATTGAAAACGACGACGAAACCCGACGACAAAAGACACCTATGCACCCGGCTTCCCTGGGTGAGGTAACTCGAGTACTCCGGTGCTCCCATGGGTATTGACTCTAGAACTGCCTAGTTCTAAAGGGATTTGCTCCAAGTCCTCCTCTAAGTGTCCTTTCCTTTTAAAATTCCAACCGTGACTTTCCCCATAGAAGTTAACGGCGACTCGCGGCTGTGTTCTCACACTGCACACGTACCCCGTGGGTCCCCTGTGTCACTACCTTGGGTGGTTCCTTGTGGTCCAAGCACTTCTACAGGCTCTAGGCCTTGTGTCTACCTCAGTCGTGGTTCTTATACCACTATTTTAGTATATGGTTTGGTACGCCCCTAGGGCTCAAACGTGTATTTGTGCTATTACTGTTGATATTTGACTTGTAAAGTATGTACTTCGAACTCTAGCCTCATAAAGAGACTAGAGGGGTGTGTTTAAGACTAAATACATATATTTTATATATATACCTGGTGTGGTCCTCTTTCATTTGGTCACTCAAGAGATTATAGACTGGTAAAACAAGCTGCTTTACATTACTTCAACACTTAGCCTGAAGGCTGCTCTCCATAGCTACCACTAGGATAGCTTTCAATAAAGGTTGTCTTTAACCTAATTCCAATTTGGGGTTGTTTGGACTGGTGCAAGGTGCCCACTATAATTAGTGGACAGCATATACCAGGCCAACTTCTCACAGCTGGTCTCAGTGGTCAGCTTGCTGTCCCGTCCCTCCTTCTTGCCCTCCTCTGAGCACTAGAGAGGCTGGCGTCAGTGGCCAGCTTGCTGCCCAAGCCCTTCCCGCCTGACCTCCTCTGAGCACTAGAGAGGCTGGCCTCAGTGGTCAGCTTGCTGCCCCAGACCCTCCCGCCTGCCCGCCTCTGAGCACTAGAGAGTCTGGACTCAGTGGTCATCTTGCTGCCCCAGCCCCTCCCGCCTGCCCTCCTCTGAGCACTAGAGAGGCTGGCCTCAGTGGTCAGCTTGCTGCCCCAGCCCCTCCTGCCTGCCCTCCTCTGAGCACCAGACAAGTTGGCCTCAGAGGTCAGCTTGCCGCCCCAGTCCCTCCTGCCCACCCTCTGTTTTCAGCTTGCTGCCCCATACTCTCCTGCTCACCATTCACTGTCAGCTTGCTGCCCCAGCCCCTCCTGCTGCCCTCATCGGAGCACTAGAGAGGTTGGCCTTAGTGGTCAGCTTGCTGCCCCAGCCCCTCCTGCCTGCCCTCCTCTGAGCACTAGAGAGGCTGGCCGCAGTCGTCATCTCGCTGCCCCAGCCCCTCCTGCCTGCCCTCTCTGAGCATTAGAGAGGCTGGCCTGAGTGGTCAGCTTGCTGCCCCAGCCCCTCCTGCCTGCCCTCCTCTGAGCACTAGAGAGGCTGGCCTTGATGGTCAGCCTCCTGCCCCAGCCCCTCCTGTCTGCCCTCTGTTGTCAGCTTGCTGTGCAAGCCCCTCCTGCCAGCCCTCCTCTGAGCACTAGAGAGGCTGGCCTCAGTGCTCAGCTTTCTGCCCCAGCCCTTCCTGCCTGCCCTCCTCTGAGCACTAGAGAGGCTGGCCTCAGTCGTAAGCTTGCTGCCCCAGACCCTCAAGCCTGCCTGCCCTCCTCTGAGCACTAGAGAGGCTGGCCTTGATGGTCAGCCTCCTGCCCCAGCCCCTCCTGTCCACCCTGTTTTCAGCTTGCTGCCCCATACTCTCCTGCTCACCCTTCACTGTCAGCTTGCTGCCCCAGCCCCTCCTGCCTGCCCTCCTCTGAGCACTAGAGAGGCAGGCCTCAGTCGTCATCTCGCTGCCCCAGCCCCTCCTGCCTGCCCTCTCTGAGCATTAGAGAGGATGGCCTGAGTGGTCAGCTTGCTGCCCCAGCCCTTCCTGCCTGCCCTCCTCTGAGCACTAGAGAGGCTGGCCTGAGTGGTCAGCTTGCTGCCCCAGCCCCTCCTGCCTGCCCTCCTCTGAGCACTAGAGAGGCTGGCCTCAGTGGTCAGCTTGCTGCCCCAGCCCCTCCTGCCTGCCCTCCTCTGAGCACTAGAGAGGCTGGCCTCAGTGGTCAGCTTGCTGCCCCAGCCCCTCCTGCCTGCCCTCCTCTGAGCACTAGAGAGGCTGGCCTCAGTGGTCAGCTTGCTGCCCCAGCCCCTCCTGCCTGCCCTCCTCTGAGCACTAGAGAGGCTGGCCTCAGTGGTCAGCTTGCTGCCCCAGCCCCTCCTGCCTGCCCTCCTCTGAGCACTAGAGAGGCTGCCCTCAGTGGTCAGCTTGCTGTCCCAGCCCCTCCTGCCTGCCCTCCTCTGAGCACTAGAGAGGCTGGCCTCAGTGGTCAGCTTGCTGCCCCAGCCCCTCCTGCCTGCCCTCCTCTGAGCACTAGAGAGGCTGGCCTCGTGCTCAGCTTGTCTTAAGGTGTTGACTCTCTCAAAATCCATCTTTTTCTCATCAGCGAGCCTGCAGTAACATTAACACTGAAGAGCACCCCTTGCTGGGCCACCGGGCTTGGCACACAGAATGATTTCAGGAGAGGCTCAACACCTGAATACCCACAATTAAATAATTAACCAAACAAAAAGGTCCTGCAGCCCCCACAGAGCTTGCGCCTCAGTTTGCAGAGCTTCAAGGAGGCAGAAGAGCAGCATGGCTTCTTAGGAACATGTTCTGTCTGCAGCTGTTTATCTTCAGTTTCATTGCAAAATCTATGGTGTGGGGGGATACTGCATCCCTCCCACTCCAAAATCTGAGGGGAGAATAAAATACCCCCAGCTCCTCATGGTTCCTTCACCCACCAAAATATAGATGGCAGTGAGCTAGTCGTGAGCAGGACAGCCTGCACTGCCATGGCCCTGCTGGACCCCGAAGACATGCCTTGAGGACATAATGCAACCCTCACTCCTCCAGCTCAGCTCCCAAGCAGCACCTCAGTCCTCCAGCTCAACTTCCATGCAGCACCTCAGTCCTCCAGCTCAACTTCCATGCAGCACCTCAGTCCTCCAGCTCGGCTCCCATGCAGCACCTCAGTCCTCCAGCTCAGCTTCCATGCAGCACCTCAGTCCTCCAGCTCAGCTTCCATGCAGGACCTCAGTCCTCCAGCTCGGCTACCATGCAGCACCTCAGTCCTCCAGCTCGGCTCCCATGCAGCACCTCAGTCCTCCAGCTCAGCTCCCATCCAACCCTCAGTCCTCCAGCTCGGCTCCCATGCAGAACCTCAGTCCTCCAGCTCAGCTCCCATTCAACCCTCAGTCCTCCAGCTCAGCTCCCATGCAACACCTCAATCTCTAGCTCGGCTCCCATGCAGCACCTCTGTCCTCCAGCTCGGCTCCCATGCATCACCTTAGTCCTCCAGCTCAGCTCCCATGCAGCAGCTCAGCTCCCATGCAGCACCTCAGTCCTCCAGCTCAGCTCCCATTCAACCCTTAGTACTCCAGCTCGGCTCCCATGCGTCACCTTAGTCCTCCAGCTCGGCTCCATGCAGCACCTCTGTCCTCCAGCTGGGCTCCATGCAGCACCTCTGTCCTCCAGCTCGGCTCCCATGCAGCACCTCAGTCCTCCAGCTCAGCTCCCGTTCAACCCTCAGTCCTCCAGTTCGGCTCTCATGCAGCACCTCTGTCCTCCAGCTTGGCTCCCATGCAGCACCTCAGTCCTCCAGCTCAGCTCCCATTCAACCCTCAGTCCTCCAGCTCGGCTCCCATGCGTCACCTTAGTCCTCCAGCTCGGCTCCCATGCATCACCTCAAATCTCTAGCTCGGCTCCGATGCCGCACCTCAGATCTCCAGCTCAGCTCCCATGCAGCACCTCTGTCCTCCAACTCGGCTTCCATGCAGCACCTCAGTCCTCCAGCTCAGCTCCCATTCAACCCTCAGTCCTCGGCTCCCATGCAGCACCTCTGTCCTCCAGCTCGGCTCCCATGCAGCACCTCAGTCCTCCAGCTGGGCTCCATGCAGCACCTCTGTCCTCCAGCTCGGCTCCCATGCAGCATCTCAGTCCTCCAGCTCGGCTCCCATTCAACCCTCAGTCCTCCAGCTCGGCTCTCATGCAGCACCTCAGTCCTCCAGCTCAGCTCCAATGCAACCCCAGTCCTCCAGCTCGGCTCCCATGCAGCCCTTAGTCCTCCAGCTCAGCTCCCGTGCAACCCTCAGTCCTCCAGCTCGGCTCCCATGCAGAACCTCAGTTCTCCCGCTCAGCTCCCATTCAACCCTCAGTCCTCCAGCTCGGCTCCCATGCAGCACCTCAAATCTCTAGCTCGGCTCCCATGCAACACCTCAGTCCTCCAGCTCGGCTTCCATGCAGCACCTCAAATCTCTAGCTCGGCTCCCATGCCGCACCTCAGATCTCCAGCTCGGGTCCCATGCAACACCTCAGTCCTCCAGCTCGGCTCCCATGCAGCCCCTCAGTCCTCCAGCTCATTCCCATTCAACCCTCAGTCCTCCAGCTCGGCTCCCATGCATCACCTTAGTCCTCCAGCTCAGCTCCCATGCAGCACCTCAGTCCTCCAGCTCGGCTCAATGCAGCACCTCTGTCCTCCAGCTCGGCTCCCATGCAGCACCTCAGTCCTCCAGCTCAGCTCCCATTCAACCCTCAGTCCTCCAGCTCGGCTCCGATGCAGCACCTCAGTCCTCCAGCTGGGCTCCATGCAGCACCTCAGTCCTCCAGCTCAGGTCCAATGCAACCCCAGTCCTCCAGCTCGGCTCCCATGCAGCCCTTAGTCCTCCAGCTCAGCTCCCGTGCAACCCTCAGTCCTCCAGCTCGGCTCCCATGCAGCACCTCAAATCTCTAGCTCAGCTCCCATGCCGCACCTCAGATCTCTAGCTCGGCTCCCATGCAACACCTCAGTCCTCCAGCTCCGCTCCCATGCAGCACCTCAGATCTCCAGCTTGGCTCCCATGCAGCACCTCAGTCCTCCAGCTCAGCTCCCATGCAGCACCTCAAATCTCTAGCTCGGCTCCCATGCCGCACCTCAGATCTCCAGCTCGGCTCCCATGCAACACCTCAGTCCTCCAGCTCGGCTCCCATGCAGCACCTCAGTCCTACAGCTCAACTCTCATTCAACCCTCAGTCCTTCAACTCGGCTCCCAAGCGTCACCTTAGTCCTCCAGCTCAGCTCCCATGCAGCACCTCAGTCCTCCAGCTGGGCTCCATGCAGCACCTCTGTCCTCCAGCTCGGCTCCCATGCAGCACCTCAGTCCTCCAGCTCAGCTCCCATTCAAACCTCAGTCCTCCAGCTCGGCTCCAATGCAGCACCTCAGTGCTCCAGCTGGGCTCCATGGAGCACCTCTGTCCTCCAGCTGGGCTCCATGCAGCACTTCTGTCCTCCAGCTTGGCTCCCATGCAGCACCTAAAATCTCTAGCACAGCTCCCATTCAGCATCTCAGTCCTCCAGCTCAGCTCCCATTCAACCCTCAGTCCTCCAGCTTGGCTCCCATGCACCACCTCTGTCCTCCAGCTCGGCTCGCATGCAGCACCTCAGTCCTCCAGCTCAGCTCCCATCCAACCCTCAGTCCTCCAGCTCGGCTCCCATGCAGAACCTCAGTCCTCCAGCTCAACCCTCAGTCCTCCAGCTCAGCTCCCATGCAACACCTCAAATCTCTAGCTCGGCTCCCATGCAGCACCTCTGTCCTCCAGCTCGGCTCCCATGCATCACCTTAGTCCTCCAGCTCAGCTCCCATGCAGCACCTCAGTCCTCCAGCTCAGCTCCCATTCAACCCTCAGTCCTCCAGCTCGGCTCCCATGCAGCACCTCAAATCTCTAGCTCGGCTCCCATGCAGCACCTCATTCCTCCAGCTCGGCTTCCATGCAGCACCTCAAATCTCTAGCTCGGCTCCCATGCTGCACCTCAGATCTCCAGCTCGGGTCCCATGCAACACCTCAGTCCTCCAGCTCGGCTCCCATGCAGCTCCTCAGTCCTCCAGCTCATTCCCATTCAACCCTCAGTCCTCCAGCTCGGCTCCCATGCATCACCTTAGTCCTCCAGCTCAGCTCCCATGCAGCACCTCAGTCCTCCAGCTCGGCTCCATGCAGCACCTCTGTCCTCCAGCTCGGCTCCCATGCAGCACCTCAGTCCTCCAGCTCAGCTCCCATTCAACCCTCAGTCCTCCAGCTCGGCTCCGATGCAGCACCTCAGTCCTCCAGCTGGGCTCCATGCAGCACCTCAGTCCTCCAGCTCAGCTCCAATGCAACCCCAGTCCTCCAGCTCGGCTCCCATGCAGCCCTTAGTCCTCCAGCTCAGCTCCCGTGCAACCCTCAGTCCTCCAGCTCGGCTCCCATGCAGCACCTCAAATCTCTAGCTCAGCTCCCATGCCGCACCTCAGATCTCTAGCTCGGCTCCCATGCAACACCTCAGTCCTCCAGCTCCGCTCCCATGCAGCACCTCAGATCTCCAGCTTGGCTCCCATGCAGCACCTCAGTCCTCCAGCTCAGCTCCCATGCAGCACCTCAAATCTCTAGCTCGGCTCCCATGCCGCACCTCAGATCTCCAGCTCGGCTCCCATGCAACACCTCAGTCCTCCAGCTCGGCTCCCATGCAGCACCTCAGTCCTACAGCTCAGCTCTCATTCAACCCTCAGTCCTTCAGCTCGGCTCCCAAGCGTCACCTTAGTCCTCCAGCTCAGCTCCCATGCAGCACCTCAGTCCTCCAGCTGGGCTCCATGCAGCACCTCTGTCCTCCAGCTCGGCTCCCATGCAGCACCTCAGTCCTCCAGCTCAGCTCCCATTCAACCCTCAGTCCTCCAGCTCGGCTCCAATGCAGCACCTCAGTGCTCCAACTGGGCTCCATGGAGCACCTCTGTCCTCCAGCTGGGCTCCATGCAGCACTTCTGTCCTCCAGCTCGGCTCCCATGCAGCACCTAAAATCTCTAGCACAGCTCCCATGCCGCATCTCAGATCTCCAGCTCGGCTCCCATGTAGCACCACTGTCCTCCAGCTCGGCTCCCATGCAGCACCTCAGTCCTCCAGCTCAGCTCCCATTCAACCCTCAGTCCTCCAGCTTGGCTCCCATGCAGCACCTCTGTCCTCCAGCTAGGCTCCCATGCAGCACCTCAGTCCTCCAGCTCAGCTCCCATTCAACCCTCAGTCCTCCAGCTCGGCTCCCATGCGTCACCTTAGTCCTCCAGCTCAGCTCCCATGCAGCACCTAAGTCCTCCAGCTGAGCTCCATGCAGCACCTCTGTCCTCCAGCTCGGCTCCCATGCAGCACCTCAGTCCTCCAGCTCAGCTCCCATTCAACACTCAGTCCTCCAGCTGGGCTCCATGCAGCACCTCTGTCCTCCAGCTGGGCTCCATGCAGCACCTCTGTCCTCCAGCTCGGCTCCCATGCCGCACCTCAGTCCTCTAGCTCAGCTCCCATTCAACCCTCAGTCCTCCAGCTCGGCTCCCATGCGTCACCTTAGTCATCCAGCTCGGCTCCATGCAGCACCTCTGTCCTCCAGCTGGGCTCCATGCAGCACCTCTGTCCTCCAGCTCGGCTCCCATGCAGCACCTCAGTCCTCCAGCTCAGCTCCCATTCAACCCTCAGTCCTCCAGTTCGGCTCTCATGCAGCACCTCTGTCCTCCAGCTTGGCTCCCATGCAGCACCTCAGTCCTCCAGCTCAGCTCCCATTCAACCCTCAGTCCTCCAGCTCGGCTCCCATGCGTCACCTTAGTCCTCCAGCTCGGCTCCCATGCAGCACCTCAAATCTCAAGCTCAGCTCCCATGCCGCACCTCAGATCTCCAGCTCGGCTCCCATGCAGCAACTCTGTCCTCCAGCTCGGCTCCCATGCAGCACCTCAGTCCTCAAGCTCAGCTCTCATTCAACCCTCAGTCCTCGGCTCCCATGCAGCACCTCTGTCCTCCAGCTCGGCTCCCATGCAGCACACTCTGTCCTCCAGCTCAGCTCCCATTCAACCCTCAGTCCTCCAGCTCGGCTCCCATACGTCACCTTAGTCCTCCAGCTCAGCTCCCATGCAGCACCTCAGTCCTCCAGCTGGGCTCCATGCAGCACCTCTGTCCTCCAGCTCGGCTCCCATTCAACCCTCAGTCCTCCAGCTCGGCTCCCATGCGTCACCTCAGTCCTCCAGCTCGGCCCCCATGCAGCACCTCAAATCTCTAGCTCGGATCCCATTCAGCATCTCAGTCCTCCAGCTCAGCTCCCATTCAACCCTCTTTCCTCCAGCTCGGCTCCCATGCACCACCTCTGTCCTCCAGCTCGGCTCCCATGCAGCACCTCAGTCCTCCAGCTCAGCTCCCATCCAACCCTCAGTCCTCCAGCTCGGCTCCCATGCAGAACCTCAGTCCTCCAGCTCAACCCTCAGTCCTCCAGCTCAGCTCCCATGCAACACCTCAAATCTCTAGCTCGGCTCCCATGCAGCACCTCTGTCCTCCAGCTCGGCTCCCATGCATCACCTTAGTCCTCCAGCTCAGCTCCCATGCAGCACCTCAGTCCTCCAGCTCAGCTCCCATTCAACTCTCAGTCCTCCAGCTCGGCTCCCATGCGTCACCTTAGTCCTCCAGCTCGGCTCCATGCAGCACCTCTGTCCTCCAGCTGGGCTCCATGCAGCACCTCTGTCCTCCAGCTCGGCTCCCATGCAGCACCTCAGTCCTCCAGCTCAGCTCCCATTCAACACTCAGTCCTCCAGCTCGGTCCCATACAGCACCTCAGTCCTCCAGCTGGGCTCCATGCAGCACCTCTGTCCTCCAGCTGGGCTCCATGCAGCACCTCTGTCCTCCAGCTCGGCTCCCATTCAGCATCTCAGTCCTCCAGCTCAGCTCCCATTCAACCCTCAGTCCTCCAGCTCGGCTCCCATGCAGCACCTCAGTGCTCCAGCTGGGCTCCATGGAGCACCTCTGTCCTCCAGCTGGGCTCCATGCAGCACTTCTGTCCTCCAGCTCGGCTCCCATGCAGCACCTAAAATCTCTAGCACAGCTCCCATGCCGCATCTCAGATCTCCAGCTCGGCTCCCATGTAGCACCACTGTCCTCCAGCTCCGCTCCCATGCAGCACCTCAGTCCTCCAGCTCAGCTCCCATTCAACCCTCAGTCCTCCAGCTCGGCTCCCATGCAGCACCTCTGTCCTCCAGCTCGGCTCCCATGCAGCACCTCAGTCCTCCAGCTCAGCTCCCATTCAACCCTCAGTCCTCCAGCTCGGCTCCCATGCGTCACCTTAGTCCTCCAGCTCAGCTCCCATGCAGCACCTAAGTTCTCCAGCTGAGCTCCATGCAGCACCTCTGTCCTCCAGCTCGGCTCCCATGCAGCACCTCAGTCCTCCAGCTCAGCTCCCATTCAACCCTCAGTCCTCCAGCTCGGCTCCGATGCAGCACCTCAGTCCTCCAGCTCAGCTCCAATGCAACCCCAGTCCTCCAGCTCGGCTCCCATGCAGCCCTTAGTCCTCCAGCTCAGCTCCCGTGCAACCCTCAGTCCTCCAGCTCGGCTCCCATGCAGCACCTCAAATCTCTAGCTCAGCTCCCATGCCGCACCTCAGATCTCTAGCTTGGCTCCCATGCAACACCTCAGTCCTCCAGCTCCGCTCCCATGCAGCACCTCAGATCTCCAGCTTGGCTCCCATGCAGCACCTCAGTCCTCCAGCTCAGCTCCCATGCAGCACCTCAAATCTCTAGCTCGGCTCCCATGCCGCACCTCAGATCTCCAGCTCGGCTCCCATGCAACACCTCAGTCCTCCAGCTCGGCTCCCATGCAGCACCCTCAGTCCTACAGCTCAGCTCTCATTCAACCCTCAGTCCTTCAGCTCGGCTCCCAAGCGTCACCTTAGTCCTCCAGCTCAGCTCCCATGCAGCACCTCAGTCCTCCAGCTGGGCTCCATGCAGCACCTCTGTCCTCCAGCTCGGCTCCCATGCAGCACCTCAGTACTCCAGCTCAGCTCCCATTCAACCCTCAGTCCTCCAGCTCGGCTCCAATGCAGCACCTCAGTGCTCCAGCTGGGCTCCATGGAGCACCTCTATCCTCCAGCTCGGCTCCCATGCAGCACCTAAAATCTCTAGCACAGCTCCCATGCCGCATCTCAGATCTCCAGCTCGGCTCCCATGTAGCACCACTGTCCTGCAGCTCGGCTCCCATGCAGCACCTCAGTCCTCCAGCTCAGCTCCCATTCAACCCTCAGTCCTCCAGCTTGGCTCCCATGCAGCACCTCTGTCCTCCAGCTAGGCTCCCATGCAGCACCTCAGTCCTCCAGCTCAGCTCCCATTCAACCCTCAGTCCTCCAGCTCGGCTCCCATGCGTCACCTTAGTCCTCCAGCTGAGCTCCATGCAGCACCTCTGTCCTCCAGCTCGGCTCCCATGCAGCACCTCAGTCCTCCAGCTCAGCTCCCATTCAACACTCAGTCCTCCAGCTCGGCTCCCATACAGCACCTCAGTCCTCCAGCTGGGCTCCATGCAGCACCTCAGTCCTCCAGCTGGGCTCCATGCAGCACCTCTGTCCTCCAGCTCGGCTCCCATGCCGCACCTCAGTCCTCTAGCTCAGCTCCCATTCAACCCTCAGTCCTCCAGCTCGGCTCCCATGCGTCACCTTAGTCATCCAGCTCGGCTCCATGCAGCACCTCTGTCCTCCAGCTGGGCTCCATGCAGCACCTCTGTCCTCCAGCTCGGCTCCCATGCAGCACCTCAGTCCTCCAGCTCAGCTCCCATTCAACCCTCAGTCCTCCAGTTCGGCTCTCATGCAGCACCTCTGTCCTCCAGCTTGGCTCTCATGCAGCACCTCAGTCCTCCAGCTCAGCTCCCATTCAACCCTCAGTCCTCCAGCTCGGCTCCCATGCGTCACCTTAGTCCTCCAGCTTGGCTCCCATGCAGCACCTCAGTCCTCCAGCTCAGCTCCCATTCAACCCTCAGTCCTCCAGCTCGGCTCCCATGCAGCACCTCTGTCCTCCAGCTCGGCTCCCATGCAGCACCTCAGTCCTCAAGCTCAGCTCTCATTCAACCCTCAGTCCTCGGCTCCCATGCAGCACCTCTGTCCTCCAGCTCGGCTCCCATGCAGCACCTCTGTCCTCCAGCTCAGCTCCCATTCAACCCTCAGTCCTCCAGCTCGGCTCCCATACGTCACCTTAGTCCTCCAGCTCAGCTCCCATGCAGCACCTCAGTCCTCCAGCTGGGCTCCATGCAGCACCTCTGTCCTCCAGCTCGGCTCCCATTCAACCCTCAGTCCTCCAGCTCGGCTCCCATGCGTCACCTCAGTCCTCCAGCTCGGCCCCCATGCAGCACCTCAAATCTCTAGCTCGGCTCCCATTCAGCATCTCAGTCCTCCAGCTCAGCTCCCATTCAACCCTCAGTCCTCCAGCTCGGCTCCCATGCACCACCTCTGTCCTCCAGCTCGGCTCCCATGCAGCACCTCAGTCCTCCAGCTCAGCTCCCATCCAACCCTCAGTCCTCCAGCTCGGCTCCCATGCAGAACCTCAGTCCTCCAGCTCAACCCTCAGTCCTCCAGCTCAGCTCCCATGCAACACCTCAAATCTCTAGCTCGGCTCCCATGCAGCACCTCTGTCCTCCAGCTCGGCTCCCATGCATCACCTTAGTCCTCCAGCTCAGCTCCCATGCAGCACCTCAGTCCTCCAGCTCAGCTCCCATTCAACTCTGAGTCCTCCAGCTCGGCTCCCATGCGTCACCTTAGTCCTCCAGCTCGGCTCCATGCAGCACCTCTGTCCTCCAGCTGGGCTCCATGCAGCACCTCTGTCCTCCAGCTCGGCTCCCATGCAGCACCTCAGTCCTCCAGCTCAGCTCCCATTCAACACTCAGTCCTCCAGCTCGGTCCCATACAGCACCTCAGTCCTCCAGCTGGGCTCCATGCAGCACCTCTGTCCTCCAGCTGGGCTCCATGCAGCACCTCTGTCCTCCAGCTCGGCTCCCATTCAGCATCTCAGTCCTCCAGCTCAGCTCCCATTCAACCCTCAGTCCTCCAGCTCGGCTCCCATGCAGCACCTCAGTGCTCCAGCTGGGCTCCATGGAGCACCTCTGTCCTCCAGCTGGGCTCCATGCAGCACTTCTGTCCTCCAGCTCGGCTCCCATGCAGCACCTAAAATCTCTAGCACAGCTCCCATGCCGCATCTCAGATCTCCAGCTCGGCTCCCATGTAGCACCACTGTCCTCCAGCTCCGCTCCCATGCAGCACCTCAGTCCTCCAGCTCAGCTCCCATTCAACCCTCAGTCCTCCAGCTTGGCTCCCATGCAGCACCTCTGTCCTCCAGCTCGGCTCCCATGCAGCACCTCAGTCCTCCAGCTCAGCTCCCATTCAACCCTCAGTCCTCCAGCTCGGCTCCCATGCGTCACCTTAGTCCTCCAGCTCAGCTCCCATGCAGCACCTAAGTCCTCCAGCTGAGCTCCATGCAGCACCTCTGTCCTCCAGCTCGGCTCCCATGCAGCACCTCAGTCCTCCAGCTCAGCTCCCATTCAACACTCAGTCCTCCAGCTCGGCTCCCATACAGCACCTCAGTCCTCCAGCTGGGCTCCATGCAGCACCTCTGTCCTCCAGCTGGGCTCCATGCAGCACCTCTGTCCTCCAGCTCGGCTCCCATGCCGCACCTCAGTCCTCCAGCTCAGCTCCCATTCAACTCTCAGTCCTCCAGCTCGGCTCCCATGCGTCACCTTAGTCCTCCAGCTCGGCTCCATGCAGCACCTCTGTCCTCCAGCTGGGCTCCATGCAGCACCTCTGTCCTCCAGCTCGGCTCCCATGCAGCACCTCAGTCCTCCAGCTCAGCTCCCATTCAACACTCAGTCCTCCAGCTCGGTCCCATACAGCACCTCAGTCCTCCAGCTGGGCTCCATGCAGCACCTCTGTCCTCCAGCTGGGCTCCATGCAGCACCTCTGTCCTCCAGCTCGGCTCCCATTCAGCATCTCAGTCCTCCAGCTCAGCTCCCATTCAACCCTCAGTCCTCCAGCTCGGATCCCATGCACCACCTCTGTCCTCCAGCTCGGCTCCCATGCAGCACCTCAGTCCTCCAGCTCAGCTCCCATCCAACCCTCAGTCCTCCAGCTCGGCTCCCATGCAGAACCTCAGTCTTCCAGCTCAGCTCCCATTCAACCCTCAGTCCTCCAGCTCAGCTCCCATGCAACACCTCAAATCTCTAGCTCGGCTCCAATGCAGCACCTCAGTGCTCCAGCTGGGCTCCATGGAGCACCTCTATCCTCCAGCTCGGCTCCCATGCAGCACCTAAAATCTCTAGCACAGCTCCCATGCCGCATCTCAGATCTCCAGCTCGGCTCCCATGTAGCACCACTGTCCTCCAGCTCGGCTCCCATGCAGCACCTCAGTCCTCCAGCTCAGCTCCCATTCAACCCTCAGTCCTCCAGCTTGGCTCCCATGCAGCACCTCTGTCCTCCAGCTAGGCTCCCATGCAGCACCTCAGTCCTCCAGCTCAGCTCCCATTCAACCCTCAGTCCTCCAGCTCGGCTCCCATGCGTCACCTTAGTCCTCCAGCTCAGCTCCCATGCAGCACCTAAGTCCTCCAGCTGAGCTCCATGCAGCACCTCTGTCCTCCAGCTCGGCTCCCATGCAGCACCTCAGTCCTCCAGCTCAGCTCCCATTCAACACTTAGTCCTCCAGCTCGGCTCCCATACAGCACCTCAGTCCTCCAGCTGGGCTCCATGCAGCACCTCTGTCCTCCAGCTGGGCTCCATGCAGCACCTCTGTCCTCCAGCTCGGCTCCCATGCCGCACCTCAGTCCTCTCGCTCAGCTCCCATTCAACCCTCAGTCCTCCAGCTCGGCTCCCATGCGTCACCTTAGTCATCCAGCTCGGCTCCATGCAGCACCTCTGTCCTCCAGCTGGGCTCCATGCAGCACCTCTGTCCTCCAGCTCGGCTCCCATGCAGCACCTCAGTCCTCCAGCTCAGCTCCCATTCAACCCTCAGTCCTCCAGTTCGGCTCTCATGCAGCACCTCTGTCCTCCAGCTTGGCTCCCATGCAGCACCTCAGTCCTCCAGCTCAGCTCCCATTCACCCCTCAGTCCTCCAGCTTGGCTCCCATGCGTCACCTTAGTCCTCCAGCTCGGCTCCCATGCAGCACCTCAAATCTCAAGCTCAGCTCCCATGCCGCACCTCAGATCTCCAGCTCGGCTCCCATGCAGCACCTCTGTCCTCCAGCTCGGCTCCCATGCAGCACCTCAGTCCTCAAGCTCAGCTCTCATTCAACCCTCAGTCCTCGGCTCCCATGCAGCACCTCTGTCCTCCAGCTCGGCTCCCATGCAGCACCTCTGTCCTCCAGCTCAGCTCCCATTCAACCCTCAGTCCTCCAGCTCGGCTCCCATACGTCACCTTAGTCCTCCAGCTCAGCTCCCATGCAGCACCTCAGTCCTCCAGCTGGGCTCCATGCAGCACCTCTGTCCTCCAGCTCGGCTCCCATTCAACCCTCAGTCCTCCAGCTCGGCTCCCATGCGTCACCTCAGTCCTCCAGCTCGGCCCCCATGCAGCACCTCAAATCTCTAGCTCGGCTCCCATTCAGCATCTCAGTCCTCCAGCTCAGCTCCCATTCAACCCTCAGTCCTCCAGCTCGGCTCCCATGCACCACCTCTGTCCTCCAGCTCGGCTCCCATGCAGCACCTCAGTCCTCCAGCTCAGCTCCCATCCAACCCTCAGTCCTCCAGCTCGGCTCCCATGCAGAACCTCAGTCCTCCAGCTCAACCCTCAGTCCTCCAGCTCAGCTCCCATGCAACACCTCAAATCTCTAGCTCGGCTCCCATGCAGCACCTCTGTCCTCCAGCTCGGCTCCCATGCATCACCTTAGTCCTCCAGCTCAGCTCCCATGCAGCACCTCAGTCCTCCAGCTCAGCTCCCATTCAACTCTGAGTCCTCCAGCTCGGCTCCCATGCGTCACCTTAGTCCTCCGCTCGGCTCCATGCAGCACCTCTGTCCTCCAGCTGGGCTCCATGCAGCACCTCTGTCCTCCAGCTCGGCTCCCATGCAGCACCTCAGTCCTCCAGCTCAGCTCCCATTCAACACTCAGTCCTCCAGCTCGGTCCCATACAGCACCTCAGTCCTCCAGCTGGGCTCCATGCAGCACCTCTGTCCTCCAGCTGGGCTCCATGCAGCACCTCTGTCCTCCAGCTCGGCTCCCATTCAGCATCTCAGTCCTCCAGCTCAGCTCCCATTCAACCCTCAGTCCTCCAGCTCGGCTCCCATGCAGCACCTCAGTGCTCCAGCTGGGCTCCATGGAGCACCTCTGTCCTCCAGCTGGGCTCCATGCAGCACTTCTGTCCTCCAGCTCGGCTCCCATGCAGCACCTAAAATCTCTAGCACAGCTCCCATGCCGCATCTCAGATCTCCAGCTCGGCTCCCATGTAGCACCACTGTCCTCCAGCTCTGCTCCCATGCAGCACCTCAGTCCTCCAGCTCAGCTCCCATTCAACCCTCAGTCCTCCAGCTTGGCTCCCATGCAGCACCTCTGTCCTCCAGCTCGGCTCCCATGCAGCACCTCAGTCCTCCAGCTCAGCTCCCATTCAACCCTCAGTCCTCCAGCTCGGCTCCCATGCATCACCTTAGTCCTCCAGCTCAGCTCCCATGCAGCACCTAAGTCCTCCAGCTGAGCTCCATGCAGCACCTCTGTCCTCCAGCTCGGCTCCCATGCAGCACCTCAGTCCTCCAGCTCAGCTCCCATTCAACACTCAGTCCTCCAGCTCGGCTCCCAAACAGCACCTCAGTCCTCCAGCTGGGCTCCATGCAGCACCTCTGTCCTCCAGCTGGGCTCCATGCAGCACCTCTGTCCTCCAGCTCGGCTCCCATGCCGCACCTCAGTCCTCTAGCTCAGCTCCCATTCAACCCTCAGTCCTCCAGCTCGGCTCCCATGCGTCACCTTAGTCATCCAGCTCGGCTCCATGCAGCACCTCTGTCCTCCAGCTGGGCTCCATGCAGCACCTTTGTCCTCCAGCTCGGCTCCCATGCAGCACCTCAGTCCTCCAGCTCAGCTCCCATTCAACCCTCAGTCCTCCAGTTTGGCTCTCATGCAGCACCTCTGTCCTCCAGCTTGGCTCCCATGCAGCACCTCAGTCCTCCAGCTCAGCTCCCATTCAACCCTCAGTCCTCCAGCTCGGCTCCCATGCGTCACCTTAGTCCTCCAGCTCGGCTCCCATGCAGCACCTCAAATCTCAAGCTCAGCTCCCATGCCGCACCTAAGATCTCCAGCTCGGCTCCCATGCAGCACCTCTGTCCTCCAGCTCGGCTCCCATGCAGCACCTCAGTCCTCAAGCTCAGCTCTCATTCAACCCTCAGTCCTCGGCTCCCATGCAGCACCTCTGTCCTCCAGCTCGGCTCCCATGCAGCACCTCTGTCCTCCAGCTCAGCTCCCATTCAACCCTCAGTCCTCCAGCTCGGCTCCCATACGTCACCTTAGTGCTCCAGCTCAGCTCCCATGCAGCACCTCAGTCCTCCAGCTGGGCTCCATGCAGCACCTCTGTCCTCCAGCTCGGCTCCCATTCAACCCTCAGTCCTCCAGCTCGGCTCCCATGCGTCACCTCAGTCCTCCAGCTCGGCCCCCATGCAGCACCTCAAATCTCTAGCTCGGATCCCATTCAGCATCTCAGTGCTCCAGCTCAGCTCCCATTCAACCCTCAGTCCTCCAGCTCGGCTCCCATGCACCACCTCTGTCCTCCAGCTCGGCTCCCATGCAGCACCTCAGTCCTCCAGCTCAGCTCCCATCCAACCCTCAGTCCTCCAGCTCGGCTCCCATGCAGAACCTCAGTCCTCCAGCTCAACCCTCAGTCCTCCAGCTCAGCTCCCATGCAACACCTCAAATCTCTAGCTCGGCTCCCATGCAGCACCTCTGTCCTCCAGCTCGGCTCCCATGCATCACCTCAGTCCTCCAGCTCAGCTCCCATTCAACTCTCAGTCCTCCAGCTCGGCTCCCATGCGTCACCTTAGTCCTCCAGCTCGGCTCCATGCAGCACCTCTGTCCTCCAGCTGGGCTCCATGCAGCACCTCTGTCCTCCAGCTCGGCTCCCATGCAGCACCTCAGTCCTCCAGCTCAGCTCCCATTCAACACTCAGTCCTCCAGCTCGGTCCCATACAGCACCTCAGTCCTCCAGCTGGGCTCCATGCAGCACCTCTGTCCTCCAGCTGGGCTCCATGCAGCACCTCTGTCCTCCAGCTCGGCTCCCATTCAGCATCTCAGTCCTCCAGCTCAGCTCCCATTCAACCCTCAGTCCTCCAGCTCGGATCCCATGCACCACCTCTGTCCTCCAGCTCGGCTCCCATGCAGCACCTCAGTCCTCCAGCTCAGCTCCCATCCAACCCTCAGTCCTCCAGCTTGGCTCCCATGCAGAACCTCAGTCTTCCAGCTCAGCTCCATTCAACCCTCAGTCCTCCAGCTCAGCTCCCATGCAACACCTCAAATCTCTAGCTCGGCTCCCATGCAGCACCTCTGTCCTCCAGCTCGGCTCCCATGCATCACCTAAGTCCTCCAGTTCAGCTCCCATGCAGCACCTCAGTCCTCCAGCTCAGCTCCCATTCAACCCTCAGTACTCCAGCTCGGCTCCCATGCGTCACCTCAGTCCTCCAGCTCGGCTCCATGCAGCACCTCTGTCCTCCAGCTGGGCTCCATGCAACACCTCTGTCCTCCAGCTCGGCTCCCATGCAGCACCTCAGTCCTCCAGCTCAGCTCCTGTTCAACCCTCAGTCCTCCAGTTCGGCTCTCATGCAGCACCTCTGTCCTCCAGCTTGGCTCCCATGCAGCACCTCAGTCCTCCAGCTCAGCTCCCATTCAACCCTCAGTCCTCCAGCTCGGCTCCCATGCGTCACCTTAGTCCTCCAGCTCGGCTCCCATGCATCACCTCAAATCTCTAGCTCGGCTCCGATGCCGCACCTCAGATCTCCAGCTCGGCTCCCATGCAGCACCTCTGTCCTCCAGCTCGGCTTCCATGCAGCACCTCAGTCCTCCAGCTCAGCTCCCATTCAACCCTCAGTCCTCAGCTCCCATGCAGCACCTCTGTCCTCCAGCTGGGCTCCCATGCAGCACCTCAGTCCTCCAGCTGGGCTCCATGCAGCACCTCTGTCCTCCAGCTCAGCTCCCATGCAGCATCTCAGTCCTCCAGCTCGGCTCCCATTCAACCCTCAGTCCTCCAGCTGGGCTCCATGCAGCACCTTAGTTCTCCAGCTCGGCTCTCATGCAGCACCTCAGTCCTCCAGCTCAGCTCCAATGCAACCCCAGTCCTCCAGCTCGGCTCCCATGCAGCCCTTAGTCCTCCAGCTCAGCTCCCGTGCAACCCTCAGTCCTCCAGCTCGGCTCCCATGCAGAACCTCAGTCCTCCAGCTCAGCTCCCATTCAACCCTCAGTCCTCCAGCTCGGCTCCCATGCAGCGCCTCAAATCTCTAGCTCGGCTCCCATGCAACCCCTCAGTCCTCCAGCTCGGCTTCCATGCAGCACCTCAAATCTCTAGCTCGGCTCCCATGCCGCACCTCAGATCTCCAGCTCGGGTCCCATGCAACACCTCAGTCCTCCAGCTCGGCTCCCATGCAGCCCCTCAGTCCTCCAGCTCATTCCCATTCAACCCTCAGTCCTCCAGCTCAGCTCCCATGCATCACCTTAGTCCTCCAGCTCAGCTCCCATGCAGCACCTCAGTCCTCCAGCTCGGCTCCATGCAGCACCTCTGTCTTCCAGCTCGGCTCCCATGCAGCACCTCAGTCCTCCAGCTCAGCTCCCATTCAACCCTCAGTCCTCCAGCTCGGCTCCCATGCATCACCTTAGTCATCCAGCTCGGCTCCATGCAGCACCTCTGTCCTCCAGCTGGGCTCCATGCAGCACCTCTGTCCTCCAGCTCGGCTCCCATGCAGCACCTCAGTCCTCCAGCTCAGCTCCCATTCAACCCTCAGTCCTCCAGTTCGGCTCTCATGCAGCACCTCTGTCCTCCAGCTTGGCTCCCATGCAGCACCTCAGTCCTCCAGCTCAGCTCCCATTCAACCCTCAGTCCTCCAGCTCGGCTCCCATGCGTCACCTTAGTCCTCCAGCTCGGCTCCCATGCAGCACCTCAAATCTCAAGCTCAGCTCCCATGCCGCACCTCAGATCTCCAGCCTCGGCTCCCATGCAGCACCTCTGTCCTCCAGCTCGGCTCCCATGCAGCACCTCAGTCCTCAAGCTCAGCTCTCATTCAACCTTCAGTCCTCGGCTCCCATGCAGCACCTCTGTCCTCCAGCTCGGCTCCCATGCAGCACCTCTGTCCTCCAGCTCAGCTCCCATTCAACCCTCAGTCCTCCAGCTCGGCTCCCATACGTCACCTTAGTCCTCCAGCTCAGCTCCCATGCAGCACCTCAGTCCTCCAGCTGGGCTCCATGCAGCACCTCTGTCCTCCAGCTCGGCTCCCATTCAACCCTCAGTCCTCCAGCTCGGCTCCCATGCGTCACCTCAGTCCTCCAGCTCGGCCCCCATGCAGCACCTCAAATCTCTAGCTCGGCTCCCATTCAGCATCTCAGTCCTCCAGCTCAGCTCCCATTCAACCCTCAGTCCTCCAGCTCGGCTCCCATGCACCACCTCTGTCCTCCAGCTCGGCTCCCATGCAGCACCTCAGTCCTCCAGCTCAGCTCCCATCCAACCCTCAGTCCTCCAGCTCGGCTCCCATGCAGAACCTCAGTCCTCCAGCTCAACCCTCAGTCCTCCAGCTCAGCTCCCATGCAACACCTCAAATCTCTAGCTCGGCTCCCATGCAGCACCTCTGTCCTCCAGCTCAGCTCCCATGCATCACCTTAGTCCTCCAGCTCAGCTCCCATGCAGCACCTCAGTCCTCCAGCTCAGCTCCCATGCAGCACCTCAGTCCTCCACCTCGGCTTCCATGCGTCACCTTAGTCCTCCAGCTCGGCTCCATGCAGCACCTCTGTCCTCCAGCTGGGCTCCATGCAGCACCTCTGTCCTCCAGCTCGGCTCCCATGCAGCACCTCAGTCCTCCAGCTCAGCTCCCATTCAACCCTCAGTCCTCCAGTTCGGCTCTCATGCAGCACCTCTGTCCTCCAGCTTGGCTCCCATGCAGCACCTCAGTCCTCCAGCTCAGCTCCCATTCAACCCTCAGTCCTCCAGCTTGGCTCCCATGCGTCACCTTAGTCCTCCAGCTCGGCTCCCATGCAGCACCTCAAATCTCAAGCTCAGCTCCCATGCCGCACCTCAGATCTCCAGCTCGGCTCCCATGCAGCACCTCTGTCCTCCAGCTCGGCTCCCATGCAGCACCTCAGTCCTCAAGCTCAGCTCTCATTCAACCCTCAGTCCTCGGCTCCCATGCAGCACCTCTGTCCTCCAGCTCGGCTCCCATGCAGCACCTCTGTCCTCCAGCTCAGCTCCCATTCAACCCTCAGTCCTCCAGCTCGGCTCCCATACGTCACCTTAGTCCTCCAGCTCAGCTCCCATGCAGCACCTCAGTCCTCCAGCTGGGCTCCATGCAGCACCTCTGTCCTCCAGCTCGGCTCCCATTCAACCCTCAGTCCTCCAGCTCGGCTCCCATGCGTCACCTCAGTCCTCCAGCTCGGCCCCCATGCAGCACCTCAAATCTCTAGCTCGGCTCCCATTCAGCATCTCAGTCCTCCAGCTCAGCTCCCATTCAACCCTCAGTCCTCCAGCTCGGCTCCCATGCACCACCTCTGTCCTCCAGCTCGGCTCCCATGCAGCACCTCAGTCCTCCAGCTCAGCTCCCATCCAACCCCTCAGTCCTCCAGCTCGGCTCCCATGCAGAACCTCAGTCCTCCAGCTCAACCCTCAGTCCTCCAGCTCAGCTCCCATGCAACACCTCAAATCTCTAGCTCGGCTCCCATGCAGCACCTCTGTCCTCCAGCTCGGCTCCCATGCATCACCTTAGTCCTCCAGCTCAGCTCCCATGCAGCACCTCAGTCCTCCAGCTCAGCTCCCATTCAACTCTGAGTCCTCCAGCTCGGCTCCCATGCGTCACCTTAGTCCTCCGCTCGGCTCCATGCAGCACCTCTGTCCTCCAGCTGGGCTCCATGCAGCACCTCTGTCCTCCAGCTCGGCTCCCATGCAGCACCTCAGTCCTCCAGCTCAGCTCCCATTCAACACTCAGTCCTCCAGCTCGGTCCCATACAGCACCTCAGTCCTCCAGCTGGGCTCCATGCAGCACCTCTGTCCTCCAGCTGGGCTCCATGCAGCACCTCTGTCCTCCAGCTCGGCTCCCATTCAGCATCTCAGTCCTCCAGCTCAGCTCCCATTCAACCCTCAGTCCTCCAGCTCGGCTCCCATGCAGCACCTCAGTGCTCCAGCTGGGCTCCATGGAGCACCTCTGTCCTCCAGCTGGGCTCCATGCAGCACTTCTGTCCTCCAGCTCGGCTCCCATGCAGCACCTAAAATCTCTAGCACAGCTCCCATGCCGCATCTCAGATCTCCAGCTCGGCTCCCATGTAGCACCACTGTCCTCCAGCTCTGCTCCCATGCAGCACCTCAGTCCTCCAGCTCAGCTCCCATTCAACCCTCAGTCCTCCAGCTTGGCTCCCATGCAGCACCTCTGTCCTCCAGCTCGGCTCCCATGCAGCACCTCAGTCCTCCAGCTCAGCTCCCATTCAACCCTCAGTCCTCCAGCTCGGCTCCCATGCGTCACCTTAGTCCTCCAGCTCAGCTCCCATGCAGCACCTAAGTCCTCCAGCTGAGCTCCATGCAGCACCTCTGTCCTCCAGCTCGGCTCCCATGCAGCACCTCAGTCCTCCAGCTCAGCTCCCATTCAACACTCAGTCCTCCAGCTCGGCTCCCAAACAGCACCTCAGTCCTCCAGCTGGGCTCCATGCAGCACCTCTGTCCTCCAGCTGGGCTCCATGCAGCACCTCTGTCCTCCAGCTCGGCTCCCATGCCGCACCTCAGTCCTCTAGCTCAGCTCCCATTCAACCCTCAGTCCTCCAGCTCGGCTCCCATGCGTCACCTTAGTCATCCAGCTCGGCTCCATGCAGCACCTCTGTCCTCCAGCTGGGCTCCATGCAGCACCTTTGTCCTCCAGCTCGGCTCCCATGCAGCACCTCAGTCCTCCAGCTCAGCTCCCATTCAACCCTCAGTCCTCCAGTTTGGCTCTCATGCAGCACCTCTGTCCTCCAGCTTGGCTCCCATGCAGCACCTCAGTCCTCCAGCTCAGCTCCCATTCAACCCTCAGTCCTCCAGCTCGGCTCCCATGCGTCACCTTAGTCCTCCAGCTCGGCTCCCATGCAGCACCTCAAATCTCAAGCTCAGCTCCCATGCCGCACCTAAGATCTCCAGCTCGGCTCCCATGCAGCACCTCTGTCCTCCAGCTCGGCTCCCATGCAGCACCTCAGTCCTCAAGCTCAGCTCTCATTCAACCCTCAGTCCTCGGCTCCCATGCAGCACCTCTGTCCTCCAGCTCGGCTCCCATGCAGCACCTCTGTCCTCCAGCTCAGCTCCCATTCAACCCTCAGTCCTCCAGCTCGGCTCCCATACGTCACCTTAGTGCTCCAGCTCAGCTCCCATGCAGCACCTCAGTCCTCCAGCTGGGCTCCATGCAGCACCTCTGTCCTCCAGCTCGGCTCCCATTCAACCCTCAGTCCTCCAGCTCGGCTCCCATGCGTCACCTCAGTCCTCCAGCTCGGCCCCCATGCAGCACCTCAAATCTCTAGCTCGGATCCCATTCAGCATCTCAGTGCTCCAGCTCAGCTCCCATTCAACCCTCAGTCCTCCAGCTCGGCTCCCATGCACCACCTCTGTCCTCCAGCTCGGCTCCCATGCAGCACCTCAGTCCTCCAGCTCAGCTCCCATCCAACCCTCAGTCCTCCAGCTCGGCTCCCATGCAGAACCTCAGTCCTCCAGCTCAACCCTCAGTCCTCCAGCTCAGCTCCCATGCAACACCTCAAATCTCTAGCTCGGCTCCCATGCAGCACCTCTGTCCTCCAGCTCGGCTCCCATGCATCACCTCAGTCCTCCAGCTCAGCTCCCATTCAACTCTCAGTCCTCCAGCTCGGCTCCCATGCGTCACCTTAGTCCTCCAGCTCGGCTCCATGCAGCACCTCTGTCCTCCAGCTGGGCTCCATGCAGCACCTCTGTCCTCCAGCTCGGCTCCCATGCAGCACCTCAGTCCTCCAGCTCAGCTCCCATTCAACACTCAGTCCTCCAGCTCGGTCCCATACAGCACCTCAGTCCTCCAGCTGGGCTCCATGCAGCACCTCTGTCCTCCAGCTGGGCTCCATGCAGCACCTCTGTCCTCCAGCTCGGCTCCCATTCAGCATCTCAGTCCTCCAGCTCAGCTCCCATTCAACCCTCAGTCCTCCAGCTCGGATCCCATGCACCACCTCTGTCCTCCAGCTCGGCTCCCATGCAGCACCTCAGTCCTCCAGCTCAGCTCCCATCCAACCCTCAGTCCTCCAGCTCGGCTCCCATGCAGAACCTCAGTCTTCCAGCTCAGCTCCATTCAACCCTCAGTCCTCCAGCTCAGCTCCCATGCAACACCTCAAATCTCTAGCTCGGCTCCCATGCAGCACCTCTGTCCTCCAGCTCGGCTCCCATGCATCACCTAAGTCCTCCAGTTCAGCTCCCATGCAGCACCTCAGTCCTCCAGCTCAGCTCCCATTCAACCCTCAGTACTCCAGCTCGGCTCCCATGCGTCACCTTAGTCCTCCAGCTCGGCTCCATGCAGCACCTCTGTCCTCCAGCTGGGCTCCATGCAACACCTCTGTCCTCCAGCTCGGCTCACATGCAGCACCTCAGTCCTCCAGCTCAGCTCCTGTTCAACCCTCAGTCCTCCAGTTCGGCTCTCATGCAGCACCTCTGTCCTCCAGCTTGGCTCCCATGCAGCACCTCAGTCCTCCAGCTCAGCTCCCATTCAACCCTCAGTCCTCCAGCTCGGCTCCCATGCGTCACCTTAGTCCTCCAGCTCGGCTCCCATGCATCACCTCAAATCTCTAGCTCGGCTCCGATGCCGCACCTCAGATCTCCAGCTCGGCTCCCATGCAGCACCTCTGTCCTCCAGCTCGGCTTCCATGCAGCACCTCAGTCCTCCAGCTCAGCTCCCATTCAACCCTCAGTCCTCAGCTCCCATGCAGCACCTCTGTCCTCCAGCTGGGCTCCCATGCAGCACCTCAGTCCTCCAGCTGGGCTCCATGCAGCACCTCTGTCCTCCAGCTCAGCTCCCATGCAGCATCTCAGTCCTCCAGCTCGGCTCCCATTCAACCCTCAGTCCTCCAGCTGGGCTCCATGCAGCACCTTAGTTCTGCAGCTCGGCTCTCATGCAGCACCTCAGTCCTCCAGCTCAGCTCCAATGCAACCCCAGTCCTCCAGCTCGGCTCCCATGCAGCCCTTAGTCCTCCAGCTCAGCTCCCGTGCAACCCTCAGTCCTCCAGCTCGGCTCCCATGCAGAACCTCAGTCCTCCAGCTCAGCTCCCATTCAACCCTCAGTCCTCCAGCTCGGCTCCCATGCAGCGCCTCAAATCTCTAGCTCGGCTCCCATGCAACACCTCAGTCCTCCAGCTCGGCTTCCATGCAGCACCTCAAATCTCTAGCTCGGCTCCCATGCCGCACCTCAGATCTCCAGCTCGGGTCCCATGCAACACCTCAGTCCTCCAGCTCGGCTCCCATGCAGCCCCTCAGTCCTCCAGCTCATTCCCATTCAACCCTCAGTCCTCCAGCTCAGCTCCCATGCATCACCTTAGTCCTCCAGCTCAGCTCCCATGCAGCACCTCAGTCCTCCAGCTCGGCTCCATGCAGCACCTCTGTCTTCCAGCTCGGCTCCCATGCAGCACCTCAGTCCTCCAGCTCAGCTCCCATTCAACCCTCAGTCCTCCAGCTCGGCTCCCATGCATCACCTTAGTCATCCAGCTCGGCTCCATGCAGCACCTCTGTCCTCCAGCTGGGCTCCATGCAGCACCTCTGTCCTCCAGCTCGGCTCCCATGCAGCACCTCAGTCCTCCAGCTCAGCTCCCATTCAACCCTCAGTCCTCCAGTTCGGCTCTCATGCAGCACCTCTGTCCTCCAGCTTGGCTCCCATGCAGCACCTCAGTCCTCCAGCTCAGCTCCCATTCAACCCTCAGTCCTCCAGCTCGGCTCCCATGCGTCACCTTAGTCCTCCAGCTCGGCTCCCATGCAGCACCTCAAATCTCAAGCTCAGCTCCCATGCCGCACCTCAGATCTCCAGCTCGGCTCCCATGCAGCACCTCTGTCCTCCAGCTCGGCTCCCATGCAGCACCTCAGTCCTCAAGCTCAGCTCTCATTCAACCTTCAGTCCTCGGCTCCCATGCAGCACCTCTGTCCTCCAGCTCGGCTCCCATGCAGCACCTCTGTCCTCCAGCTCAGCTCCCATTCAACCCTCAGTCCTCCAGCTCGGCTCCCATACGTCACCTTAGTCCTCCAGCTCAGCTCCCATGCAGCACCTCAGTCCTCCAGCTGGGCTCCATGCAGCACCTCTGTCCTCCAGCTCGGCTCCCATTCAACCCTCAGTCCTCCAGCTCGGCTCCCATGCGTCACCTCAGTCCTCCAGCTCGGCCCCCATGCAGCACCTCAAATCTCTAGCTCGGCTCCCATTCAGCATCTCAGTCCTCCAGCTCAGCTCCCATTCAACCCTCAGTCCTCCAGCTCGGCTCCCATGCACCACCTCTGTCCTCCAGCTCGGCTCCCATGCAGCACCTCAGTCCTCCAGCTCAGCTCCCATCCAACCCTCAGTCCTCCAGCTCGGCTCCCATGCAGAACCTCAGTCCTCCAGCTCAACCCTCAGTCCTCCAGCTCAGCTCCCATGCAACACCTCAAATCTCTAGCTCGGCTCCCATGCAGCACCTCTGTCCTCCAGCTCGGCTCCCATGCATCACCTTAGTCCTCCAGCTCAGCTCCCATGCAGCACCTCAGTCCTCCAGCTCAGCTCCCATGCAGCACCTCAGTCCTCCACCTCGGCTTCCATGCGTCACCTTAGTCCTCCAGCTCGGCTCCATGCAGCACCTCTGTCCTCCAGCTGGGCTCCATGCAGCACCTCTGTCCTCCAGCTCGGCTCCCATGCAGCACCTCAGTCCTCCAGCTCAGCTCCCATCCAACCCTCAGTCCTCCAGCTCGGTCCCATACAGCACCTCAGTCCTCCAGCTGGGCTCCATGCAGCACCTCTGTCCTCCAGCTGGGCTCCATGCAGCACCTCTGTCCTCCAGCTCGGCTCCCATTCAGCATCTCAGTCCTCCAGCTCAGCTCCCATTCAACCCTCAGTCCTCCAGCTCGGCTCCCATGCAGCACCTCAGTGCTCCAGCTGGGCTCCATGGAGCACCTCTGTCCTCCAGCTGGGCTCCATGCAGCACTTCTGTCCTCCAGCTCGGCTCCCATGCAGCACCTAAAATCTCTAGCACAGCTCCCATGCCGCATCTCAGATCTCCAGCTCGGCTCCCATGTAGCACCACTGTCCTCCAGCTCCGCTCCCACGCAGCACCTCAGTCCTCCAGCTCAGCTCCCATTCAACCCTCAGTCCTCCAGCTCGGCTCCCATGCAGCACCTCTGTCCTCCAGCTCGGCTCCCATGCAGCACCTCAGTCTTCCAGCTCAGCTCCCATTCAACCCTCAGTCCTCCAGCTCGGCTCCCATGCGTCACCTTAGTCCTCCAGCTCAGCTCCCATGCAGCACCTAAGTCCTCCAGCTGAGCTCTATGCAGCACCTCTGTCCTCCAGCTCGGCTCCCATGCAGCACCTCAGTCCTCCAGCTCAGCTCCCATTCAACACTCAGTCCTCCAGCTCGGCTCCCATACAGCACCTCAGTCCTCCAGCTGGGCTTCATGCAGCACCTCTGTCCTCCAGCTGGGCTCCATGCATCACCTCTGTCCTCCAGCTCGGCTCCCATGCCGCACCTCAGTCCTCTAGCTCAGCTCCCATTCAACCCTCAGTCCTCCAGCTCAGCTCCCATGCGTCACCTTAGTCATCCAGCTCGGCTCCATGCAGCACCTCTGTCCTCCAGCTGGGCTCCATGCAGCACCTCTGTCCTCCAGCTCGGCTCCCATGCAGCACCTCAGTCCTCCAGCTCAGCTCCCATTCAACCCTCAGTCCTCCAGTTCGGCTCTCATGCAGCACCTCTGTCCTCCAGCTTGGCTCCCATGCAGCACCTCAGTCCTCCAGCTCAGCTCCCATTCAACCCTCAGTCCTCCAGCTCGGCTCCCATGCGTCACCTTAGTCCTCCAGCTCGGCTCCCATGCAGCACCTCAAATCTCAAGCTCAGCTCCCATGCCGCACCTCAGATCTCCAGCTCGGCTCCCATGCAGCACCTCTGTCCTCCAGCTCGGCTCCCATGCAGCACCTCAGTCCTCAAGCTCAGCTCTCATTCAACCCTCAGTCCTCGGCTCCCATGCAGCACCTCTGTCCTCCAGCTCGGCTCCCATGCAGCACCTCTGTCCTCCAGCTCAGCTCCCATTCAACCCTCAGTCCTCCAGCTCGGCTCCCATACGTCACCTTAGTCCTCCAGCTCAGCTCCCATGCAGCACCTCAGTCCTCCAGCTGGGCTCCATGCAGCACCTCTGTCCTCCAGCTCGGCTCCCATTCAACCCTCAGTCCTCCAGCTCGGCTCCCATGCGTCACCTCAGTCCTCCAGCTCGGCCCCCATGCAGCACCTCAAATCTCTAGCTCGGCTCCCATTCAGCATCTCAGTCCTCCAGCTCAGCTCCCATTCAACCCTCAGTCCTCCAGCTCGGCTCCCATGCACCACCTCTGTCCTCCAGCTCGGCTCCCATGCAGCATCTCAGTCCTCCAGCTCAGCTCCCATCCAACCCTCAGTCCTCCAGCTCGGCTCCCATGCAGAACCTCAGTCCTCCAGCTCAACCCTCAGTCCTCCAGCTCAGCTCCCATGCAACACCTCAAATCTCTAGCTCGGCTCCCATGCAGCACCTCTGTCCTCCAGCTCGGCTCCCATGCATCACCTTAGTCCTCCAGCTCAGCTCCCATGCAGCACCTCAGTCCTCCAGCTCAGCTCCCATTCAACTCTCAGTCCTACAGCTCGGCTCCCATGCGTCACCTTAGTCCTCCAGCTCGGCTCCATGCAGCACCTCTGTCCTCCAGCTGGGCTCCATGCAGCTCCTCTGTCCTCCAGCTCGGCTCCCATGCAGCACCTCAGTCCTCCAGCTCAGCTCCCATTCAACACTCAGTCCTCCAGCTCGGTCCCATACAGCACCTCAGTCCTCCAGCTGGGCTCCATGCAGCACCTCTGTCCTCCAGCTGGGATCCATGCAGCACCTCTGTCCTCCAGCTCGGCTCCCATTCAGCATCTCAGTCCTCCAGCTCAGCTCCCATTCAATCCTCAGTCCTGCAGCTCGGATCCCATGCACCACCTCTGTCCTCCAGCTCGGCTCCCATGCAGCACCTCAGTCCTCCAGCTCAGCTCCCATCCAACCCTCAGTCCTCCAGCTCGGCTCCCATGCAGAACCTCAGTCCTCCAGCTCAGCTCCCATTCAACCCTCAGTCCTCCAGCTCAGCTGCCATGCAACACCTCAAATCTCCAGCTCGGCTCCCATGCGTCACCTTAGTCCTCCAGCTCGGCTCCATGCAGCACCTCTGTCCTCCAGCTGGGCTCCATGCAACACCTCTGTCCTCCAGCTCGGCTCCCATGCAGCACCTCAGTCCTCCAGCTCAGCTCCTGTTCAACCCTCAGTCCTCCAGTTCGGCTCTCATGCAGCACCTCTGTCCTCCAGCTTGGCTCCCATGCAGCACCTCAGTCCTCCAGCTCAGCTCCCATTCAACCCTCAGTCCTCCAGCTCGGCTCCCATGCATCACCTTAGTCCTCCAGCTCGGCTCCCATGCATCACCTCAAATCTCTAGCTCGGCTCCGATGCCGCACCTCAGATCTCCAGCTCGGGTCCCATGCAGCACCTCTGTCCTCCAGCTCGGCTTCCATGCAGCACCTCAGTCCTCCAGCTCAGCTCCCATTCAACCCTCAGTCCGTGGCTCCCATGCAGCACCTCTGTCCTCCAGCTGGGCTCCCATGCAGCACCTCAGTCATCCAGCTGTGCTCCATGCAGCACCTCTGTCCTCCAGCTCAGCTCCCATGCAGCATCTCAGTCCTCCAGCTCAGCTCCCATTCAACCCTCAGTCCTCCAGCTGGGCTCCATGCAGCACCTTAGTCCTCCAGCTCGGCTCTCATGCAGCACCCCAGTCCTCCAGCTCAGCTCCAATGCAACCCCAGTCCTCCAGCTCGGCTCCCATGCAGCCCTTAGTCCTCCAGCTCAGCTCCCGTGCAACCCTCAGTCCTCCAGCTCGGCTCCCATGCAGAACCTCAGTCCTCCAGCTCAGCTCCCATTCAACCCTCAGTCCTCCAGCTCGGCTCCCATGCAGCACCTCAAATCTCTAGCTCGGCTCCCATGCAACACCTCAGTCCTCCAGCTCGGCTTCCATGCAGCACCTCAAATCTCTAGCTCGGCTCCCATGCCACACCTCAGATCTCCAGCTCGGGTCCCATGCAACACCTCAGTCCTCCAGCTCGGCTCCCATGCAGCCCCTCAGTCCTCCAGCTCATTCCCATTCAACCCTCAGTCCTCCAGCTCAGCTCCCATGCATCACCTTAGTCCTCCAGCTCAGCTCCCATGCAGCACCTCAGTCCTCCAGCTCGGCTCCGAGCAGCAACTCTGTCCTCCAGCTCGGCTCCCATGCAGCACTTCAGTCCTCCAGCTCAGCTCCCATTCAACCCTCAGTCCTCCAGCTCGGCTCCCATGCACCACCTCTGTCCTCCAGCTCGGCTCCCATGCAGCACCTCAGTCCTCCAGCTCAGCTCCCATCCAACCCTCAGTCCTCCAGCTCGGCTCCCATGCAGAACCTCAGTCCTCCAGCTCAACCCTCAGTCCTCCAGCTCAGCTCCCATGCAACACCTCAAATCTCTAGCTCGGCTCCCATGCAGCACCTCTGTCCTCCAGCTCGGCTCCCATGCATCACCTTAGTCCTCCAGCTCAGCTCCCATGCAGCACCTCAGTCCTCCAGCTCAGCTCCCATGCAGCACCTCAGTCCTCCACCTCGGCTTCCATGCGTCACCTTAGTCCTCCAGCTCGGCTCCATGCAGCACCTCTGTCCTCCAGCTGGGCTCCATGCAGCACCTCTGTCCTCCAGCTCGGCTCCCATGCAGCACCTCAGTCCTCCAGCTCAGCTCCCATCCAACCCTCAGTCCTCCAGCTCGGTCCCATACAGCACCTCAGTCCTCCAGCTGGGCTCCATGCAGCACCTCTGTCCTCCAGCTGGGCTCCATGCAGCACCTCTGTCCTCCAGCTCGGCTCCCATTCAGCATCTCAGTCCTCCAGCTCAGCTCCCATTCAACCCTCAGTCCTCCAGCTCGGCTCCCATGCAGCACCTCAGTGCTCCAGCTGGGCTCCATGGAGCACCTCTGTCCTCCAGCTGGGCTCCATGCAGCACTTCTGTCCTCCAGCTCGGCTCCCATGCAGCACCTAAAATCTCTAGCACAGCTCCCATGCCGCATCTCAGATCTCCAGCTCGGCTCCCATGTAGCACCACTGTCCTCCAGCTCCGCTCCCACGCAGCACCTCAGTCCTCCAGCTCAGCTCCCATTCAACCCTCAGTCCTCCAGCTCGGCTCCCATGCAGCACCTCTGTCCTCCAGCTCGGCTCCCATGCAGCACCTCAGTCTTCCAGCTCAGCTCCCATTCAACCCTCAGTCCTCCAGCTCGGCTCCCATGCGTCACCTTAGTCCTCCAGCTCAGCTCCCATGCAGCACCTAAGTCCTCCAGCTGAGCTCTATGCAGCACCTCTGTCCTCCAGCTCGGCTCCCATGCAGCACCTCAGTCCTCCAGCTCAGCTCCCATTCAACACTCAGTCCTCCAGCTCAGCTCCCATACAGCACCTCAGTCCTCCAGCTGGGCTTCATGCAGCACCTCTGTCCTCCAGCTGGGCTCCATGCATCACCTCTGTCCTCCAGCTCGGCTCCCATGCCGCACCTCAGTCCTCTAGCTCAGCTCCCATTCAACCCTCAGTCCTCCAGCTCAGCTCCCATGCGTCACCTTAGTCATCCAGCTCGGCTCCATGCAGCACCTCTGTCCTCCAGCTGGGCTCCATGCAGCACCTCTGTCCTCCAGCTCGGCTCCCATGCAGCACCTCAGTCCTCCAGCTCAGCTCCCATTCAACCCTCAGTCCTCCAGTTCGGCTCTCATGCAGCACCTCTGTCCTCCAGCTTGGCTCCCATGCAGCACCTCAGTCCTCCAGCTCAGCTCCCATTCAACCCTCAGTCCTCCAGCTCGGCTCCCATGCGTCACCTTAGTCCTCCAGCTCGGCTCCCATGCAGCACCTCAAATCTCAAGCTCAGCTCCCATGCCGCACCTCAGATCTCCAGCTCGGCTCCCATGCAGCACCTCTGTCCTCCAGCTCGGCTCCCATGCAGCACCTCAGTCCTCAAGCTCAGCTCTCATTCAACCCTCAGTCCTCGGCTCCCATGCAGCACCTCTGTCCTCCAGCTCGGCTCCCATGCAGCACCTCTGTCCTCCAGCTCAGCTCCCATTCAACCCTCAGTCCTCCAGCTCGGCTCCCATACGTCACCTTAGTCCTCCAGCTCAGCTCCCATGCAGCACCTCAGTCCTCCAGCTGGGCTCCATGCAGCACCTCTGTCCTCCAGCTCGGCTCCCATTCAACCCTCAGTCCTCCAGCTCGGCTCCCATGCGTCACCTCAGTCCTCCAGCTCGGCCCCCATGCAGCACCTCAAATCTCTAGCTCGGCTCCCATTCAGCATCTCAGTCCTCCAGCTCAGCTCCCATTCAACCCTCAGTCCTCCAGCTCGGCTCCCATGCACCACCTCTGTCCTCCAGCTCGGCTCCCATGCAGCACCTCAGTCCTCCAGCTCAGCTCCCATCCAACCCTCAGTCCTCCAGCTCGGCTCCCATGCAGAACCTCAGTCCTCCAGCTCAACCCTCAGTCCTCCAGCTCAGCTCCCATGCAACACCTCAAATCTCTAGCTCGGCTCCCATGCAGCACCTCTGTCCTCCAGCTCGGCTCCCATGCATCACCTTAGTCCTCCAGCTCAGCTCCCATGCAGCACCTCAGTCCTCCAGCTCAGCTCCCATTCAACTCTCAGTCCTACAGCTCGGCTCCCATGCGTCACCTTAGTCCTCCAGCTCGGCTCCATGCAGCACCTCTGTCCTCCAGCTGGGCTCCATGCAGCTCCTCTGTCCTCCAGCTCGGCTCCCATGCAGCACCTCAGTCCTCCAGCTCAGCTCCCATTCAACACTCAGTCCTCCAGCTCGGTCCCATACAGCACCTCAGTCCTCCAGCTGGGCTCCATGCAGCACCTCTGTCCTCCAGCTGGGCTCCATGCAGCACCTCTGTCCTCCAGCTCGGCTCCCATTCAGCATCTCAGTCCTCCAGCTCAGCTCCCATTCAATCCTCAGTCCTCCAGCTCGGATCCCATGCACCACCTCTGTCCTCCAGCTCGGCTCCCATGCAGCACCTCAGTCCTCCAGCTCAGCTCCCATCCAACCCTCAGTCCTCCAGCTCGGCTCCCATGCAGAACCTCAGTCCTCCAGCTCAGCTCCCATTCAACCCTCAGTCCTCCAGCTCAGCTGCCATGCAACACCTCAAATCTCCAGCTCGGCTCCCATGCGTCACCTTAGTCCTCCAGCTCGGCTCCATGCAGCACCTCTGTCCTCCAGCTGGGCTCCATGCAACACCTCTGTCCTCCAGCTCGGCTCCCATGCAGCACCTCAGTCCTCCAGCTCAGCTCCTGTTCAACCCTCAGTCCTCCAGTTCGGCTCTCATGCAGCACCTCTGTCCTCCAGCTTGGCTCCCATGCAGCACCTCAGTCCTCCAGCTCAGCTCCCATTCAACCCTCAGTCCTCCAGCTCGGCTCCCATGCATCACCTTAGTCCTCCAGCTCGGCTCCCATGCATCACCTCAAATCTCTAGCTCGGCTCCGATGCCGCACCTCAGATCTCCAGCTCGGGTCCCATGCAGCACCTCTGTCCTCCAGCTCGGCTTCCATGCAGCACCTCAGTCCTCCAGCTCAGCTCCCATTCAACCCTCAGTCCTATGCTCCCATGCAGCACCTCTGTCCTCCAGCTGGGCTCCCATGCAGCACCTCAGTCATCCAGCTGTGCTCCATGCAGCACCTCTGTCCTCCAGCTCAGCTCCCATGCAGCATCTCAGTCCTCCAGCTCAGCTCCCATTCAACCCTCAGTCCTCCAGCTGGGCTCCATGCAGCACCTTAGTCCTCCAGCTCGGCTCTCATGCAGCACCCCAGTCCTCCAGCTCAGCTCCAATGCAACCCCAGTCCTCCAGCTCGGCTCCCATGCAGCCCTTAGTCCTCCAGCTCAGCTCCCGTGCAACCCTCAGTCCTCCAGCTCGGCTCCCATGCAGAACCTCAGTCCTCCAGCTCAGCTCCCATTCAACCCTCAGTCCTCCAGCTCGGCTCCCATGCAGCACCTCAAATCTCTAGCTCGGCTCCCATGCAACACCTCAGTCCTCCAGCTCGGCTTCCATGCAGCACCTCAAATCTCTAGCTCGGCTCCCATGCCACACCTCAGATCTCCAGCTCGGGTCCCATGCAACACCTCAGTCCTCCAGCTCGGCTCCCATGCAGCCCCTCAGTCCTCCAGCTCATTCCCATTCAACCCTCAGTCCTCCAGCTCAGCTCCCATGCATCACCTTAGTCCTCCAGCTCAGCTCCCATGCAGCACCTCAGTCCTCCAGCTCGGCTCCATGCAGCAACTCTGTCCTCCAGCTCGGCTCCCATGCAGCACTTCAGTCCTCCAGCTCAGCTCCCATTCAACCCTCAGTCCTCCAGCTGGGCTCCGATGCAGCACCTCAGTCCTCCAGCTGGGCTCCATGCAGCACCTCAGTCCTCCAGCTCAGCTCCAATGCAACCCCAGTCCTCCAGCTCGGCTCCCATGCAGCCCTTAGTCCTCCAGCTCAGCTCCCGTGCAACCCTCATTCCTCCAGCTCGGCTCCCATGCAGCACCTCAAATCTCTAGCTCAGCTCCCATGCCGCACCTCAGATCTCTAGCTCGGCTCCCATGCAACACCTCAGTCCTCCAGCTCCGCCTCCCATGCAGCACCTCAGATCTCCAGCTTGGCTCCCATGCAGCACCTCAGTCCTCCAGCTCAGCTCCCATGCAGCACCTCAAATCTCTAGCTCGGCTCCCATGCCGCACCTCAGATCTCCAGCTCGACTCCCATGCAACACCTCAGTCCTCCAGCTCGGCTCCCATGCAGCACCTCAGTCCTACAGCTCAGCTCTCATTCAACCCTCAGTCCTTCAGCTCGGCTCCCATGCGTCACCTTAGTCCTTCAGCTCAGCTCCCATCAGCACCTCAGTCCTCCAGCTGGGCTCCATGCAGTACCTCTGTCCTCCAGCTCGGCTCCCATGCAGCACCTCAGTCCTCCAGCTCAGCTCCCATTCAACCCTCAGTCCTCCAGCTCGGCTCCCATGCAGCACCTCAGTCCTCCAGCTGGGCTCCATGGAGCACCTCTGTCCTCCAGCTGGGCTCCATGCAGCACTTCTGTCCTCCAGCTCGGCTCCTATGCAGCACCTAAAATCTCTAGCACAGCTCCCATGCCGCACCTCAGATCTCCAGCTCGGCTCCCATGTAGCACCACTGTCCTCCAGCTCGGCTCCCATGCAGCACCTCAGTCCTCCAGCTCAGCTCCCATTCAACCCTCAGTCCTCCAGCTCGGCTCCCATGCAGCACCTCTGTCCTCCAGCTCGGCTCCCATGCAGCACCTCAGTCCTCCCGCTCAGCTCCCATTCAACCCTCAGTCCTCCAGCTCGGCTCCCATGCGTCACCTTAGTCCTCCAGCTCAGTTCCCATGCAGCACCTCAGTCCTCCAGCTGAGCTCCATGCAGCACCTCTGTCCTCCTGCTCGGCTCCCATGCAGCACCTCAGTCCTCCAGCTCAGCTCCCATTCAACACTCAGTCCTCCAGCTCGGCTCCCATACAGCACCTCAGTCCTCCAGCTGGGCTCCATGCAGCACCTCTGTCCTCCAGCTGGGCTCCATGCAGCACCTCTGTCCTCCAGCTCGGCTCCCATGCCGCACCTCAGTCCTCTAGCTCAGCTCCCATTCAACCCTCAGTCCTCCAGCTCGGCTCCCATGCGTCACCTTAGTCATCCAGCTCGGCTCCATGCAGCACCTCTGTCCTCCAGCTGGGCTCCATGCAGCACCTCTGTCCTCCAGCTCGGCTCCCATGCAGCACCTCAGTCCTCCAGCTCAGCTCCCATTCAACCCTCAGTCCTCCAGTTCGGCTCTCATGCAGCACCTCTGTCCTCCAGCTTGGCTCCATTGCAGTACCTCAGTCCTCCAGCTCAGCTCCCATTCAACCCTCAGTACTCCAGCTCGGCTCCCATGCGTTACCTTAGTCCTCCAGCTCGGCTCCCATGCAGCACCTCAAATCTCAAGCTCAGCTCCCATGCCGCACCTCAGATCTCCAGCTCGGCTCCCATGCAGCACCTCTGTCCTCCAGCTCGGCTCCCATGCAGCACCTCAGTCCTCAAGCTCAGCTCTCATTCAACCCTCAGTCCTCGGCTCCCATGCAGCACCTCTGTCCTCCAGCTCGGCTCCCATGCAGCACCTAAGTCCTCCAGCTCAGCTCCCATTCAACACTCAGTCCTCCAGCTCGGCTCCCATACGTCACCTTAGTCCTCCAGCTCAGCTCCCATGCAGCACCTCAGTCCTCCAGCTGGGCTCCATGCAGCACCTCTGTCCTCCAGCTCGGCTCCCATTCAACCCTCAGTCCTCCAGCTCAGCTCCCGTGCAACCCTCAGTCCTCCAGCTCGGCTCCCATGCAGAACCTCAGTCCTCCAGCTCAGCTCCCATTCAGCCCTCAGTCCTCCAGCTCGGCTCCCATGCAGCACCTCAAATCTCTAGCTCGGCTCCCATGCAACACCTCAGTCCTCCAGCTCGGCTTCCATGCAGCACCTCAAATCTCTAGCTCGGCTCCCATGCCGCACCTCAGATCTCCAGCTCGGGTCCCATGCAACACCTCAGTCCTCCAGCTCGGTTCCCATGCACCACCTCAGTCCTCCAGCTCAGCTCCCATTCAACCCTCAGTCCTCCAGCTCGGCTCCCATGCATCACCTTAGTCCTCCAGCTCAGCTCCCATGCAGCACCTCAGTCCTCCAGCTCGGCTCCATGCAGCACCTCTGTCCTCCAGCTCGGCTCCCATGAAGCACCTCAGTCTTCCAGCTCAGCTCCCATTCAACCCTCAGTCCTCCAGCTGGGCTCCGATGCAGCACCTCAGTCCTCCAGCTGGGCTCCATGCAGCACCTCAGTCCTCCAGCTTAGCTCCAATGCAACCCCAGTCCTCCAGCTCGGCTCCCATGCAGCCCTTAGTCCTCCAGCTCAGCTCCCGTGCAACCCTCAGTCCTCCAGCTCGGCTCCCATGCAGCACCTCAAATCTCTAGCTCAGCTCCCATGCCGCACCTCAGATCTCTAGCTCGGCTCCCATGCAACACCTCAGTCCTCCAGCTCCGCTCCCATGCAGCACCTCAGATCTCCAGCTTGGCTCCCATGCAGCACCTCAGTCCTCCAGCTCAGCTCCCATGCAGCACCGCAAATCTCTAGCTCGGCTCCCATGCCGCACCTCAGATCTCCAGCTCGGCTCCCATGCAACACCTCAGTCCTCCAGCTCGGCTCCCATGCAGCACCTCAGTCCTACAGCTCAGCTCTCATTCAACCCTCAGTCCTTCAGCTCGGCTCCCATGCGTCACCTTAGTCCTCCAGCTCAGCTCCCATGCAGCACCTCAGTCCTCCAGCTGGGCTCCATGCAGCACCTCTGTCCTCCAGCTCGGCTCCCATGCACCACCTCAGTCCTCCAGCTCAGCTCCCATTCAACCCTCAGTCCTCCAGCTCTGCTCCCATGCAGCACCTCAGTCCTCCAGCTGGGCTCCATGGAGCACCTCTGTCCTCCAGCTGGGCTCCATGGAGCACCTCTGTCCTCCAGCTGGGCTCCATGCAGCACTTCTGTCCTCCAGCTCGGCTCCCATGCAGCACCTAAAATCTCTAGCACAGCTCCCATGCCGCACCTCAGATCTCCAGCTCGGCTCCCATGTAGCACCACTGTCCTCCAGCTCGGCTCCCATGCAGCACCTCAGTCCTCCAGCTCAGCTCCCATTCAACCCTCAGTCCTCCAGCTCGGCTCCCTTGCAGCACCTCTGTCCTCCAGCTCGGCTCCCATGCAGCACCCCAGTCCTCCAGCTCAGCTCCCATTCAACCCTCAGTCCTCCAGCTCGGCTCCCATGCGTCACCTTAGTCCTCCAGCTCAGCTCCCATGCAGCACCTCAGTCCTCCAGCTGAGCTCCATGCAGCACCTCTGTCCTCCAGCTCGGCTCCCATGCAGCACCTCAGTCCTCCAGCTCAGCTCCCATTCAACACTCAGTCCTCCAGCTCGGCTCCCATACAGCACCTCAGTCCTCCAGCTGGGCTCCATGCAGCACCTCTGTCCTCCAGCTGGGCTCCATGCAGCACCTCTGTCCTCCAGCTCGGCTCCCATGCCGCACCTCAGTCCTCTAGCTCAGCTCCCATTCAACCCTCAGTCCTCCAGCTCGGCTCCCATGCGTCACCTTAGTCATCCAGCTCGGCTCCATGCAGCACCTCTGTCCTCCAGCTGGGCTCCATGCAGCACCTCTGTCCTCCAGCTCGGCTCCCATGCAGCACCTCAGTCCTCCAGCTCAGCTCCCATTCAACCCTCAGTCCTCCAGTTCGGCTCTCATGCAGCACCTCTGTCCTCCAGCTTGGCTCCCATGCAGCACCTCAGTCCTCCAGTTCAGCTCCCATTCAACCCTCAGTCCTCCAGCTCGGCTCCCATGCGTCACCTTAGTCCCCCAGCTCGGCTCCCATGCAGCACCTCAAATCTCAAGCTCAGCTCCCATGCCGCACCTCAGATCTCCAGCTCGGCTCCCATGCAGCACCTCTGTCCTCCAGCTCGGCTCCCATGCAGCACCTCAGTCCTCAAGCTCAGCTCTCATTCAACCCTCAGTCCTCGGCTCCCATGCAGCACCTCTGTCCTCCAGCTCGGCTCCCATGCAGCACCTCTGTCCTCCAGCTCAGCTCCCATTCAACCCTCAGTCCTCCAGCTCGGCTCCCATGCATCACCTCAGTCCTCCAGCTCGGCCCCCATGCAGCACCTCAAATCTCTAGCTCGGCTCCCATTCAGCATCTCAGTCCTCCAGCTCATCTCCCATTCAACCCTCAGTCCTCCAGCTCGGCTCCCATGCACCACCTCTGTCCTCCAGCTCGGCTCCCATGCAGCACCTCAGTCCTCCAGCTCAGCTCCCATCCAACCCTCAGTCCTCCAGCTCGGCTCCCATGCAGAACCTCAGTCCTCCAGCTCAACCTCAGTCCTCCAGCTCAGCTCCCATGCAACACCTCAAATCTCTAGCTCGGCTCCCATGCAGCACCTCTGTCCTCCAGCTCGGCTCCCATGCATCCCCTTAGTCCTCCAGCTCAGCTCCCATGCAGCACCTCAGTCCTCCAGCTCAGCTCCCATTCAACTCTCAGTCCTCCAGCTCGGCTCCCATGCGTCACCTTAGTCCTCCAGCTCGGCTCCATGCAGCACCTCTGTCCTCCAGCTGGGCTCCATGCAGCACCTCTGTCCTCCAGCTCGGCTCCCATGCAGCACCTCAGTCCTCCAGCTCAGCTCCCATTCAACCCTCAGTCCTCCAGTTCGGCTCTCATGCAGCACCTCTGCCCTCCAGGTTGGCTCCCATGCAGCACCTCAGTCCTCCAGCTCAGCTCCCATTCAACCCTCAGTCCTCCAGCTCGGCTCCCATGCGTCACCTTAGTCCTCCAGCTCGGCTCCCATGCAGCACCTCAAATCTCTAGCTCGGCTCCCATGCCGCACCTCAGATCTCCAGCTCGGCTCCCATGCAGCACCTCTGTCCTCCAGCTCGGCTCCCATGCAGCACCTCAGTCCTCCAGCTCAGCTCCCATTCAACCCTCAGTCCTCGGCTCCCATGCAGCACCTCTGTCCTCCAGCTCGGCTCCCATGCAGCACCTCAGTCCTCCAGCTCAGCTCCCATTCAACCCTCAGTCCTCCAGCTCGGCTCCCATATGTCACCTTAGTCCTCCAGCTCAGCTCCCATGCAGCACCTCAGTCCTCCAGCTGGGCTCCATGCAGCACCTCTGTCCTCCATCTCGGCTCCCATGCAGCATCTCAGTCCTCCAGCTCAGCTCCCATTCAACCCTCAGTCCTCCAGCTCGGCTCCCATGCACCACCTCTGTCCTCCAGCTCGGCTCCCATGCAGCACCTCAGTCCTCCAGCTCAGCTCCCATTCAACCCTCAGTCCTCCAGCTTGGCACCCATGCAGAACCTCAGTCCTCCAGCTCAGCTCCCATTCATCCCTCAGTCCTCCAGCTCGGCTCCCATGCAGCACCTCAGATCTCCAGCTCGGCTCCCATGCAACACCTCAGTCCTCCAGCTCGGCTCCCATGCAGCACCTCAGTCCTCCAGCTCAGCTCTCATTCAACCCTCAGTCCTCCAGCTTGGCTCCCACGCGTCACCTTAGTCCTCCAGCTCAGCTCCCATGCAGCACCTCAGTCCTCCAGCTCAGCTCCCATTCAACCCTCAGTCCTCCAGCTCGGCTCCCATGCAGCACCTCAGTCCTCCAGCTGGGCTCCATGCAGCACCTCTGTCCTCCAGCTCGGCTCCCATGCAGCACCTCAGTCCTCCAGCTCAGCTCCCATTCAACCCTCAGTCCTCCAGCTCGGCTCCCATACGTCACATTAGTCCTCCAGCTCAGCTGCCATGCAGCACCTCTGTCCTCCAGCTCGCATCAAATGCAGCACCTCTGTCCTCCAGCTCGGCTCCCATGCAGCACCTCAGTCCTCCAGCTCGGCTCCCATGCAGCACCTCAGTCCTCTAAGAGCTGAGCTGTGAGAGAGACGCCTGTCGGAGGTTAACTTTTGTTGACTGCATGGTTGGGAGGGAGGTGCTGCACCACAGGGGGGTCCTGCATAGTGCACTTTCAGGGACATGGCCAACCTTACAGATGCCAGTTAACGACTCTGAGGGTCTCATTTATGAGAAGTGTTGCATCGCTGCGACACGTCTCAGTGCGCCCCTATTGCGACACCATGAATGCGCCCTATTTACAGTATGGCGCATCATGTCGCAAGGATTGACAGATACGTCAGACTGACGTATCTGTATGCGCAAAAATGGCGCATTGCTGGGGTGTGTCTGAAAAGAGACGCAACTCCAGCAATGTGTCCTTTCACATGGAGCAAGCCCCATTTGAAAGGACATGCGTCACCCTTATTGAGGCAGGCGTAAGGTTTTGACGCAATGGCGTCCTAGAAGTGGCGCACTGAAATCTTATAGATTTCACTGCGCCACTCCTACGAGGCTTTGATTCGGGGGAACGCCCACCCTGTATACATTATACCTGACGCAGGTATAATGTAGCGCAGGGGTTTACGAAGTGACGCATCTGCCTAGATGCGTCACTTCGTGAATATGGCACAACGTGGCACATTATTTGCGCAGCTGCACTGTCACAAAAGGTGACGCAACAACGGCGTAAATGTGACGCTGGGCTTTATAAATAAGGCCTGATTGTGTGACTGAAAACCATGCTGGAGGCATGTTTTGGAAATACACCTTTGGTATTCATTTCTTCCCCTAAGCCTGATTGTTAGACTAAGAGCAGAGGCGCAGGGATATCCTTTGCCCAAGATCACATCCCTTGTTAAAATAGGAGAGCCGAGACTGCAATGCGGTAGTGCTGCTCAAAAGGATATCACTTCATCACCATACTACACTTTCATGTATAGACAATCAGACTGGGCACTGGTGACGATTCATTTGGATGATGGAGTTATTTATTTTGGAAACATGTCTTACCAAATGTGGCAACAGCAAGCAGTCAAGGCTTACTCTCGGAGGACGTAATAGTGTGGGTGGGAGTGCGCTCTACAAATCTGCATAACGTAACATAACGTAAAGGGGCTGGGACTCAAAGGCAGCCTGTCGAGGCAGCCGCACTCGATAAGCCAATGGCCAGCCAGCCTAGCTCAGTCTTTTCAAAGGGTGTTGTATCTGTTGTTCTTTAGGAATATGGACCTCAAGGGCTGACATAGTCAATCAATCAGTATTTGCAAAGCGCTGCTAATCACCCGCGAGGGTATCCAGGCGCTAGGTTGCTGGGCTCAGTTGAAAAGCCAGGTCTTGAGTCTCCTCCTGAAGTCCGCCAGGGAGGGTGCTGTCCGCAGGAGGAGAGGGAGGCCGTTCCAGGACTTGGCGGCGAGGTAGGAGAAGGAACGGCCTCCCAGCGCTTCGGCAGATGCACGGTGTGTGCGAGGGCGAGGGAGGTTTCTCTCAGAACATGGTTCTACCCTAGATGCCGTGTTCCTGAATGTTCTATTTAGTGAAGACGCACTGCGATGCTCTGCTGGGGCTGCAAAAAAGATGAACAATTTCTTACTACAGCTGAACACCTTCAGTGCATTCTCACTAGACAGGGTAGGATTTAGAGGAGGTGGTTATGGAATGAAACCCACAGAACGCACTCTGTGACTGATAGTGCCCTGCCTGCTGGTCTTGCCATGTGCACCGAGTGCCCTGTGAGTGATAATGAAAGGGGTCTCCCTGAACAGCAGCATTCGCTTGATTAGGACAGTGCCAAGCGACAGACGATACAGAAACAGGACAGAGCCGTCTGCCTCTTGTGTTTCATGCCTCTTCTGTTTTTATCCTCACCATGTTTTCTTTTTCCTGCTCCCCCATGAATGTGCCAGCCCCCGCTGAGGTTTCACAGTCTGCAGAAAGTCAGAATGTGAGGAGGGCTTGGAGCTGAACGGCCCTCCCTCGTGGGCTCCTGTGATGGTATATTGACGTCTGCTCGCTTCCATGCTTGCGTCATGGTTAATATTACACACACACTATACAGAACTCTTGCCCAAACCCCCGTCCTCCTGTCAAGCGCCCATTCGCCTCTTCCGTGAGGAGGTAACGCTAAGGCAAGGGAGCAGCTCGTGCCTAGAAGGCATGGGGAGCTGTGCCTGGGCCCAGGGCGCCAGTCTTCAGAGGGGCGCACAGAGCTATCTCCATGACGGCAACCAAATAGTGCCGCTCTCACGTTTATAGTGCTTTTAATCATTCGTTAAAACGCTGCTGGGCCTGTTTTTAATCCTCCATTAGCCCCTTGCCCTCCCACCACATGCCAACAACTTCCTCACCCCCCACCCCGACAACAACTTGACAGCACTGATAGGAACCTAACATGTGAGTGCATCATGCGAGGCGGGGGGGTGCAGAGATTTGTGCTCTCCAGGGACTAACCTGTGAAGACAAACAGTGGCCCCTGCGCCTTATTTTACTCCCCAGCAAGGGCGCCATCCCAGCTAGGGTTTCCCATTGGCATACATGCCAACATTTATAAGAGGAAAGGTGGAGATTTCAAAAAACATAGGGGCATATCAGCAAGGGCCGGCGATAATTATCGCTAAGCGCACTTAGCGCTAGGATAATTATCGCCGGCTATCGCTGCTTCTATCGCGGAGATAGCGTGCTATCAGCAACGCTTATCTCCAAAGCGATAGAAATGCAAGCGATAGCTGGAAAACAGTGTGATTATCGCTGGGAAACCAGCGATAATCGCACTGTGACCGGCGATACCTTGCTGATAGGGCAGGGTGGTCTTAGCCATGTAATCCACCTCCCATTGGATTACATGGCTAAATCAGAATTAAAGCATGCGTAAGGAAAGTAGCGATAACCGTGGTTAGCGCTACTTTTCTTATCGCTATGCTTGTTAGCGATTCCTTGATAATTGGAGAAATGTCGGTTAGCGACATTTCTCCAGTTATTCGGAAGGAACGCCCACTTTGCATCTCATTAGAGATGCAAAGCTGGGCGTTCAGTAAACAGGCGCTAAGGCATGGATTCACGCGTTAGCGTGTCCATGCTGATAGGGCGATAAAATTATCGCCGCTTTTCGTCCGAAAACGGACGCTAAAGCGGCGATAATTTTATCGCCTCGCCTTGCTGATATGCCTCATAATTGGGAGAATGCATTTTCCCCATTGACTTGAACCAGAGGTGATTACAGGAGGGAGACAGCCAAAATGAAGTCCTTTTTTACCTACAAATCCGCAGTCTCCTGCCTGAATTGGGTCTATTGGCATGCATGCATTGGCTACAACCTCATTAAGTATATCCAAGTTCGCCACCCACTTGCAGCCCATTGGCTGCTGCCTCATTCAACCTATCAGAGGCTGCTGAAGATGCGCGAGGGCGTCACACCATGTGTGTGCGCAGCACGTGTGACGCAGCTGGGCCTCGAGACTCGGGCTCCCGTGCGTATGTGTGCGGCCCTGCGCCACCCTTGCATTGTGTGTGGACTTTTTAATTGTCATATCTATGAGGCGATGCTAAACCTTCCTGCGTGGCTTTGCATAGCCTCATAGCTACGGTGTAAGGCCAGGCAGCACAAAGCGCTGCGTTGCCTTACTCTGTGTCAAAGAGGCGTTCCATGGGCGTTGCGGTGGGTGTTTTCATGCAAAACCCATGGATTCTGACGCTGCCCAGATTTACAAAATCACGTTAACCCAAACCCTTATGCCTCCCCAGGGCAGGCGAAATGAGGAGAAATGTTTTCAGCACACATGGAACGAGGAAAAAGCTTCCAAGGATTGTTTTTGTGCAGGAAGCCGTTGCACCATGGTGCAAATTTGCCTGCGTTGGAGCTACGCTGCAAATTGTGCACCGGCGCTGGCTGAGAAGACAGGAATGCACCATATCTTGTGAATGCGGTGCATTTCTGCCCTTTCGCCTTGGCGTAGGGCAGAGCAGCAAAAAGACTTGTGGCACTGCCCTGCATCAATTCATTGTAAATGAGGCCCTCCGGGTGTATTCAAGTGTGAGTAATGGACACAGCACGATAATTTAAAATCCACAGAGCTGTGAAACGGGGAAGGGTATATACCGTGTCTTGCTACCATGGTCTGTCTCTGAATTTAGGCTTTGAAGATTTTCAATTTCAGATGTCACAAGGAACTCATTTCTGTCTCGTTTCATCTCAAAACCGTGATTTGTGCTCTGCTGCTTTGAGGCTGGTCTCCGAACGGACACTGGCCTTTACAGTTCTGCGTTTAACAAGCTCTGTCATCTATGGCCACCTCTCCTGATGCAAGGGTGAGCTGCTTATTATCACTAGGACAGACTCGTCAGGTTGTTACACCTCCCTCCTCCACCAAATAAAGGGTAGTCACAGGGACTGTGCTGGAACTAGAATAAATTTACTCCAGGAACACAAAAATGGGAGGGTCAAGGAGTGGCGGATGAAAGGGGGTGGATTCAGTTATTTAAAATAAAAATCTGCTGCAAAGTAATTGGCAGCAGGGACAAATGTGACAGTACTAACTTACTCACCAACAGGCTACATTTTAAAATATCTCACAGGGTTAAGACACTTGTGTGCTCAGCAATTTTGAGGGGATTATTGATATTAAATAGTTTGTAAAGTAAAGTGCTCGATTGCCCAAGGGTGTCTTAGCGCTAGCATCAGAAGCGATGTAGGTGAAACAAGTCTGTATAGATGACAAAAAGGCGGTATTATAGGGGGAGGGCCTGTGAAAAGAGCCAGGTTTTAAGTTGTTTCCTGAACTGCAGGAGAGTGGGTTGGGCTTTGAGGTGCAAAGGCAACATGTTCTACAATGTAATGGTGGCATCAGAAAGACTTCTGCCTCCCCAGGATGCCTCCATGATTTTAGACATAGCCATCAATTTAGTGGAGCGTGAGCGAAGGGGTCTTTTGGGGGTCTACCAGTGGAGTATCTTTCTCAGATATTGTGGGCCAGAATCGTGAAGGGCTTTATGTGCTGAGCAGAATGCCTTAAGGGCTACTCTTTTCCTAACCGGAAGCCAATGTAGCATCTCGATGGTTTGGGAGACTGATGCATATTTTGGGATCTTCGTGAGAATATGAGCTGCCGCATTGTAAGGTATTGTCAATTTATTTATCTGCCTTTTTTGTATGTCCATATATAGGGCGTTACAGTAGTCAATCCTAGAGAGAACTAATGTAGTGATTACTGTTTTCCGCAGATCGAAAGGGATGACGGGAAGGATCTTTTTCACTGTTCTTAAAAGGTAGAAACAGGATGATGTAATTTGTTTAATCTGATCTGAAAACCTGAGCTTGCTATCAAAAACCACCCCCAGATTTCTGACCTTAGTGACTGGAGGGGGGAGAGGACCCAACTCTAGAGGCCACCAAGTAGGATTCCAAAAAGTTGTTTCCTTTCCAGAAAGCAGCACCGCTGTCTTCTCAGAGTTTAGCTTGAGACAGTTATCTCCCATCCACCCTACTACCTCACGCATACACTTGCTGAAACGTTTGGCAACCTCTGTGGGATCCCGAGATCAAACTACAATTTTCGTATCATCCTCATAAGAGACGGTAAAAAAGCCAAAGGATTTAATCAATCTGGCCAGTGGTGCCACATATATGTTAAAAAGGGTCGGGCTCAGGGAAGAGCCCCGAGGAACATCACATGGTAGAGTGTAAGATGCAGATGTGGAATCTCCGACAGCTACTGTTTGTTCTCCATTTGAGAGAAACGATGTCAAAAGCTCAAGAGCCGACCCTTCGATACCTATGCTTTCTAGCCGTTTGATAAGCCTAAGTGGGAGATGGTAACGAAAGCGGCAGAAAGATCGAGTAAGATCAATGGCGCTTTCCCTCCTCTGTCCATAATCATTCTGATTTCTTCAGATGCCGCAACCAGCGCTGGCTCGGTACTGGGGTTGTTCCCAAAACCATATCGCGCATCGTCTAAGATCTCATTCTCGACCAGAACGGATGACAGTTCAGAGTTGAGGTGTTTTTCTAGTATCTTTGCTGTAAAGGGAAGCCGAGAAATGGTTCTAAAATATTTAACCTCTTTGGGGTCAAGTGAGAGCTTTTTCATCAGGGGAAGAATGGAGGCTTTCTGTCCAATCAGTGGGGAAGATTCCTGCTGGAAGGGTCGTATTTAAAAGTTTAGTCAGATGAACCGAGATTGTATTGGTTACTGACTGCAGAATTATTGGTGGACAGGGACGAAGGGGAGCCTGACTTAGTGGTTACAAGAAGCATCATGACTGTTTCCTCATTCAAAAGAGGGAACTCCTGAAGGGTAGCATAAGGGTAGCATAAGTAATCTCTACGCTATCCAAACTACTTCCCATCGATTTTGTTTTCTGACTGGGGTTGAATTTACAGTATATTTCCTGTACCTTTTCTTGGCATAAAGTTGCTGGTTTATTGCACATAGTTTGGGCAGGCACCAAAGTGTTTGGGGTATCAGGATTGGAGAGTGCTGTCACTGTTTGGAATAGTTCCTTAGCTGAGTTCTTGGTGAGGTAAAGTATTTTTATATATCATCTATAATCAGGCTTTTGTAATCCAATATGTATTGTTTGTGTTTGGTTTTTCCGCCTCACAGTAGTTTCCTCTCCACGCACGTTCTTGACTCCTGCGTTTTTGTTTAAAAGGGTTAAGGTCTGCTGAGAACCAGGGGGCAGTAGGTTTGTTTCTGAGGTTTTTAACAAGTTTTATAGGGACTTCTTGAGGCACTGCTGCGTGAAAACTGGAGGCGGCTCCATTGAGACCCTTTGCTGGGATAGGCTTAGAATCAGACAGAGGGTCCTTGACTTGAGTAGAATTCATGTCTTTCCAGGCTCTGACTTTAAGGGTCTGCGGGGTAATATTGATTGATGTTACTTTGGATGAAGTTTGTAATGTAATAACTATGGCTCTGTGATCTGTCCAGGTTAGTGCTGTAATCGATTAACCCTTAACTCTTTATTGTTAGAAAAAATGCCATCGAGTGTATGGCCTGAGTAGCTTGATTGACCAATTGATTGAGGTCAAAACAATGTAAATTGTCAATCAATTGCTCCGTTTCCGAATTATTTGGATCACCTAGCATCGTAAAATTGGGATACTGCCTGCAGGACTCAATAAATTCATTGAGTGTGAGTAGGAATTTAGTTTTTGGGCCTGGCGGTCGATAAAGAAGTAGACCATTGAGCTCTTCCTTATTACTAATTTGCATTTAAAAATGAGAGCTTCACAGTCTGATTGAGACGCCTCCTCACAAGAAATGTCTAACTGATCGCGGAAAATAAGCGCCATCTTAGCCCTGTGTTTCTCTCTGCGGTCTCCTCTGAATGTGACGAAGCCCTTGGGTACTGCGACCGCCAGGTCAGGGCCGCAGGTCTGTTCCCCCCATGTTTCAGTAATGAACACTATGTCAGGTGAGTGGTTGTAGGAATGTTTCACTCTGTACATCAGAAATGTTACTCTTAAAGCACCTTTTTCCACCACCTCATTTTTTATTTATTTTTTTATTTATGCAGTTTCATATTTTGTCAACTAGAACTATCTGGGTAGGAGAGCATGTTACATAGAGGTTGTAGTACACAAGAGTAAAGAATGGTAGGGTGCATACCAGATAGACAACTCATTTCAGCTTTTTCCCTCCCCAATAGGTATTGTTAACGTTGACTCACGGCCAGTCATAGATGACAGTGATGTGTTCACCTTTCTAAAAAGTGACATTTAGATGATTCATCCTGATCACGAGCAGGGAGACTCGATCTCCAAGCCCTAGGCGCACTTCCTGAAAAAGATCAACAGTTCTTGACACGTTGAAGGAGAGCATTTGAAGACCATAGGCAATGATTGCAAGTTGCTCCCCCTGGTTATGCATGGGTTGGAATTACGAGTTTAGTTTATTTAACTCATCCGATAATTATCAGATGAGTATTACATTTCAGTAGGTCAGACCTGCCGAAATTTAACAGGGAGAAGCATACGGTATTTACTGTATCATGCGGATTCTTGTGCGTTAAACACCAAAATCTGCATGTTATTCCCCAGAAACTCGTAATAGCTGCTATTTATTACATCCGATAAATACCGAACCCCGTGGTAACGTTATTTACCAAGTGCGATAAATAACACCTATACTTGTAACCAGGTCCTCGGAGAGTCTTTTATTTGGAAGAGCGTGCACCAGCTGAGATGTTTGTGCCCCTCGGACGCATGTCTTATGAACAAAGGGCTGCTCATTTGCAGAGCTCAGGATCGGTGTTATATGATTCGTTCATCTGGAGCCTGATACTAGTTAGGCCGCTGCATAGAGGGGCGCTTTAGAGGTAGGTTTTGGGTGTGCTGGATAGTAAAGGGCTGCCGTAGTTGAGCCTTGTGAAGACTAGTGATTCAACTCCTGCTTTGGAGGCCATCTGCTGGCTTCATGGATCCCATTCCTTGGATGAGTTTGTTTTGGTTTTGGACTCCAATTGATAAAGCGTTTATTGGGGCCTGCACATTCAGGTTTTGGTTGAGAACGAACCCTAGTGATTTAGTGCTTGAAACAATGGACGACTTGAAGCTCATTAGGTTTGTAAATCAAACCAGGATTGCATGGGAGTTGAGTAGTGTGGGAGAAGGTCTGTTTTCATGAGGTTTAGCTTGAGAAGGTGTACTGATATCCAGGAGTGGAGATACCTTAGGGTCTTACCAGGGCCATTAATGTTCTTCGGAGAGGACACATTTGGATACAACTGAGCGTCTTCTGCGTAAAGATGGAAAGAGATGTTAAATTATCGCAGAAGTGAGTGGAAGGGGTCAATTTAGAGACTGAAAAGCTTCGGAAAAAGTATTGGCCCTTGAGGAACTCCTTGCAAAGGGCTGTCGACGGAGTTTGATAATTGTATTTCCTGGGAACAATTGATTGGATGTGATTCAGACCATCTCAGGACTGTGCCACTAATCCCCATCCCTTCCTGTATAATCTTTAGAAAGGTGGCATAGCTGACTGCGTCAGATGCAGCTGACAGAGTCAGAAGGGCGAAAAGGCAGGATGTGCCGCTATCCAAGAGGAACAACGCTTCATCATCTGTTTGTGGCATCAGAGTCTCAGTGCTGCATCCAGACCTCACAGTTCTCAATGTATTTTAGTTGCATGTGTGTGATGTCTAAGGAGAATCAATTTGGGGCATAATCTCTGAAGTGCAGCACTACACATCCTCTCACCTCAGTGTTGATTTTGGAAGACAAACATTCCTGGCCATTCATTGAAGAGCAACGAACCAAGTAAGCATAGGTCTCCTTCACCTTCCCTTTGGCCAAAAGCCACCTCGCAGACTCAGGAAGCCACCTGTGTGGGAAAAAAGGAGACTGGCGCACTAATAGTGTGTATAAACATCCGTTCAGTTTCACGACACAGCAGACATGGAAGGGCGTAAGGTCTCGCAGAAGAAGGACATGCAGAATGAGAGGACATAAACCCACTCACCATATGCTGATAATGCCCAGAATACAGGGCGATGTGAGAGCAACAAGAAGCCAGCGCCAGTCCCGAATCAGGTAAGCCACCAGAGCCAGAAACATGTTACCGATGCTCCAACATAGGCTGGTCAGGCACCCGGCTAACGTGCGGTGCTTCATGTCCACCCACTCCACACCTGCAAAACAAGACGCACTCATCAGATCTCAATCGTTTTGGTTGCATCATTATATAAGGGTTGACCCACCTCCAAGACCTGTGTGCCCATCAAGGACATTGTATTTTTAATTTGCCTGTTTTAGGTGTTTATTATTGAATCAGTGTTTCTCTTCGACCGTAATTCTTTAAACTAGTGCTGTCCCCACAGCACACAATGTGTTGGAGAGCTTGGGAGTGATTCTTTTGCCGCAGTTGGTGTTCACGATCATACCCTTGCTTCACTGCGGGGGGGCTGGAGACCTACCACCCCACACAGAGGCTGGGGGTGTGTTAAAGTTCATCTCTGTGTAGCTGCAGTTCCCAGGCTGTTCTGTTCCCACTTTTATTTCTATTTGACTTGATATTGCGATGACCGAGTGTTGACTGGAAAATGAGATGTGCGCTGAGAGGGGTCACCATATTCATCACACGTCAGCTTTCCAGTTCTGCGCTTTCAGTCGACAAACTAATGTAATGTGGAAGTTAAAGCCTTTATTTCTATTGGACGAGGGCTCTTGATGACAATGATTTATGCCTTGGTGCACTGCAGACACTGGCAAGCTGGAAGCCTCAGCCTGAATCGACTCTAGATTAGAAAGGAGCCGCATCGTAAGTATTTACTTACTGCTCGTAGGGTCAAAAATCCGAAGTGCAAGATCTGCTTACTCAACTGCTTCTATAATGGTCCTGGGCTGGCGACTACCTCCCACGGAACCGCAGTTGACTTCCATGAACGGACGTCCATTTAGGACCGCATGTAATTTCCCCAGACCTTGTCTTTGATACCCGTGCTCTGCTGATACGCATCAGCCCAGGACCATTATATACCTCGCCTCTGCTCTACAAGGCATGTTTACGGTACTGATGCCCTATAAAGTTATTTTCTTATTGCCATGAAAAAGCCCCAGGCCTGCGCACCTCCAGGGGGCGAAACACGTGTTGGCTGCACACTGTTCACTACTTTTTGCTCTCAAACTGGAGCATTCTGCTGATTCTTATAATAAAAAGTATCTTTAAACTCCAAGAACTGATTGCAACTATCTACATATACCGTTTAATCAATTATATACCTCATCACTCAAAATATCCTCCACACTTTCTTGATTAATGCCCTAATGGGTAAGGAGTTCTCCATTTTGAGGATATCCGAGTCATCCAAAATTGATCCGCTTATCAAGGCTGGAACCTCTAGGACACTAACCTCATCTCATCTCACACACAGTTCAAGGAGGACCTGGCCTGGTATTTTGAGCTGGACTATTGGAGTCAAGACTAATTTGCATATGGCTGAGTCCATACTGAGGAGGCATGGTGGGCAAAAAACTATGGACTGGGATGCGGCCCAAGAAATTGTCAGTGGCTGAGATTAATTCAAGCATTCCATCCATCACCTTGTTGTTCTTATTGGAGCCGGGCCAGCATGTTATCCGGAGCAGACAAAGGGTGTCATCCCACAAATGCCCACAAGTTGCCAAGAATTAACGCCATTTTGCCAAGGACAGCATTTTACCATAAACGTACAATAGGCAACATCGAGAGATACTGAAACGTTACCAAGAATCACCAGCATTATGCAAGGTCCAGCATGGAAGGCAGCAACCTTCATCTGCCTCCTGCAACCAATTATTGAATAACCCAGCGTCTTCATTCATCGCACCTGAGAAAGCCAGTAGAGAGGTCCTCAAAAATGAGAGTTAATTTTGGCCTCATTACCCTTACTCCAAAGTCTCAGCTTCAAGGGGCTCTGACCAACAGACCGAATTTTCTTGGATTCCATCGTCCCAGGAAAAAGGGATCAGGAAATGATCTGAGCATAGAAGGGGCAGAGGAGAATCAAGGATTAAGGAAAGATTGGGAAGATTAGTTTGAATGAGCGCCCCCTTTGATGTGTAGCGCATTTGACATATTGAAATAGATTAAGAGCATGACGGGTTCCACCAAAGCTCGCTCAGAGCTATCTGTAATCGTATCTACAAGTAAATTTAAATCACCTACCAAGGTCACATTGGTGTACCGAAGAGCCACTGTACAAATCCCCTCATCCCAAGACTCTAAAAATTCTGAGGCCAGCCTCGGTGGGCGATACAGAGGCACCCATAAAAAAGAAAGTTGAGGGACCAGCGAAATTTAAAAAAAACCATACTTTCAGCCCCTTTAAGATTAGCAAGCTGGAAGGGCTGCGCTGGAAACCATTTTGAACAATAATCACCCCTCCCCTTTTTTTCCTTATCCGGTCTTTCCTGTGCATGACAAAATATGAACGGATAGCTTGATAAATGCCCGGGTGTGACTCAGAATGCAATATGCAATAAAGTTTCCATTAAAAATAAGGCATCCATGTTTGAGTCTGAAAGCACTTGCTCAATAAATAGGGCGTGCTTGGGCAGGGAGCGCACACTCACTAACCCAGCTTTAAAAATGGATTTGTGAGCCGAGTTGTTGGTCAACAGATCTGAAGTGCTGCAGGCTAGAAGCTTCTTCAAATTAGAAAGTAGCATAGTCGCAGGTAACGAGAAAGAGGAAACAAAGGGCAGCCCAGAATTACACGCTATGCGAGGAGAAACCCCTCGGCTCCTCAGCTGAGCACCTCTGACATCCATTGTGGGATGTATTAAATGGCAATAGCTCGTCTCTTGTATACCTACGATGAGACGTTGTAGGGGGAACAGGTCCTCGTGCCTGCTTCCCTTGTGACGGTCCTCCTGTCCAGCCTACCCGCAGTCCGCTACCCTTTGCTGCCTTCAGTTTTGTTCCTCCTCTGCTCGTTTTTCTGCCGCTTCTCTGCTCGCTCCTACCCTCTTTTTTGCCTCTTTCTGCTTGCTTCTGACCTTTATTCTGCCTCTTTCTGCTTGTTTCTCACCTCTATTGTGCCTCTTTCTGCTTGTTTCTGACCTTTATTCTGCCTCTTTCTGCTCGTGTCTGACCTTTATTCTGCCTCTTTCTGCTCGTGTCTGACCTTTATTCTGCCTCTTTCTGCTCGTTTCTGACCTTTATTCTGCCTCTTTCTGCTCGTGTGTGACCTTTATTTTGCCTTTTCTGCTCATTTCTAACCTTTATTTTGCCTCTTACTGCTTGTTTCTCACCTCTATTTTGCCTCTTTCTGCTCATGTCTGACCTTTATTCTGCCTCTTTCTTCTCGTTTCTGACCTGTATTTTCCCTCTTTCTGCTCGTTTCTGACCTTTATTCTGCCTCTTTCTGCTCATGTCTGACCTTTATTCTGCCTCTTTCTTCTCTTTTATGACCTGTATTTTCCCTCTTTCTGCTCGTTTCTGACCTTTATTCTGCCTCTTTCTGCTCATGTCTGACCTTTATTCTGCCTTTTCTGCTCATTTCCGACCTTTATTTTGCCTTTTCTGCTCATTTCTAACCTTTATTCTGCCTCTTTCTGCTCGTTTCTGACATTTATTCTGACATCGCATCCACTGCGCCCAGATACCCCTAGGGGTGACAGTACTTCACTATACAAATGCTGATTGATTGACATCTGAGCTAGAGCGAAACTGGCATAGAGGCTGATGCTGGATACAAGTCGGATGCTGACGGGTTAGCCTTGGCGTGCCCGCGGCGCGCGTCTGTGCCACAGCTCTCATTTAGTAGGCTGTTAACGGCTGTACTGGACAGCTGGAGCATGTACCGACAAAATGGCGACTCTAGATGTCTGGCCCGGCATAGGAGTGTGACTCAGCTCTGTCCTCAGAAGCAAGTGGTGAATCGGAGAGCGAGTGGCCGATAAAAGGTAAAAATAGGCAACGCCGAATATCACGCAGCTAGATACTATATCACAATATGAGTGCTTAATTAGAGCCAGTGGTTTCCGGTGCTCGGTACTGGCACTTAATTGTCAACACTGACGGTTTGGTGATTTACTTCCACGTCTATAGCAGGCCGGACGCATAGCAACGCCGAACTTTGAAGATTGAGGCCCAATTGATGAAGGGCAAATTTGGAACCCATATTGGAAAGTCCTTTATTTTTTAAACATTTTGGAAATTAATACCAATTGATGGTATAAATCACATTCTCAGTCTTCAATTGAAGGACAGTTTTAAAGATTGAATAATTTAACTGGTTTATCTCAACTGGAGAAAACTCTGGCACTGGGAATCAGTGTATCCCTTAGGAGATATCCCCGAGCGTATTCTAGAAAGTTTAGAAGTACAGCCTAGAAGGTGTATAACATTGGTTGAATTTACATATGCTCTATGAGAGTTAACATTACAGTCTTGATAAAGATGGTTTAAACCAGGACGATACCATTGAAATGCGTCAACGCCTTTGACTCTCAATCTGTGATGTTGGCTGGCACAACAGATGAAATATTTTAAACATATCGAGTTCCAGCCTTAACCTTACCTCGTCACGGATAGGTTCTATTGATGGCAAAGTGTATTCTCTTGTAGATACTCTCTATTTTTCTACTTTCTTTTTCTTATTATGTTTTGTTTCCTGTATATGTAATCCTTGTAGGATATTACCCTGTAGCTGTATGCAACATTTGGGATCGGATTCCCTTTGATATTGGTTTTTATTGTGATGAATTGACAAAAAGTTTTTTAATGTTTTTAATAAATTTATTTGTATAATCCTATTATTACATCTGCGTAGTGGCACACTATATTTAGCAAAAGTCGGCATTCTTCCTTTTGCGCTTCTTTGTATGAAGTGACATAGTGAGTAGTGTGTATTATATGGTCCACCAAAGGATACACTGACGTTTATTGGGTTGCGATAGTCTGCCACAAGGTGGCGCTGTCTGGCTAATTTGGAGATGACCACAACAGCAGGTAATTATTAATTCAATATACATTAAAAATGACTATTACCTGCTGCCCAAGCCATTCTTATAGCTTTGGAGGCCTGAAATAATCCGAATTGTCACACTTCCTCAGAGTGTGATGGTTAGTAATCGTGTTGTTACTATCATTGGCAGCATGGCAGGGGCAATGATGGCGCAAGCTGCAATGGCCTGACCAGAGCCCTGGCTCTTAAGTTTTTTTACAAATTAAGCACTGCACAATATATGGGGCCTAAAAACAGTTGCTGCCTTCTAATTAATTGTGCCTCCAGATGGATCATGCAGACATAAAACTCCCAGATCTTCTTTACTTACTTAAAGCCACAGTGATGATAGACAGCCCAGAAAGGGACACCCCGGAAAGAGACCGGAAGACTGCAAGCATTGGGTAACTGATGGAGGCTGCGGAGGCCGTCCCGAACACCAGTGTGAAGACAAAGCAGACCAGGAGCATGGTGCGTCGGCCAAACCTGGGAAGAAGCACATCAAAGCATGTTTATTTTGGACCACTTACACTCTGCAGACCATGGTGAACTCATGAGATACCCTTCTTCTGGGGCCTGAAAAAGAGAGACAGGGCAATAATGGGAAATGCATCTGGACACGCAATCCAGGAGTCAATAAGATAATGTAAGTCTGCATTTACTCCCTAGTTATATAAAGAGGTACCTACCTGCTTCATTAGAGGCTTTTTCACATTCATTGCAACAATCGAAGGGTTACATTCTCCTCCGACTGCAGTTCATAAATACCAATACGGTCCCCTAGCAGCAGGTTCCTTATAAAAAGCAGTCTGGGTTTTAAAGAGATAGGAAGTGAGGATGGTGACTGCACCACCACATTCATATGCTGATAGCATTATTGACCCAGGAGCCAGTCATTAATGCTAGTTTTTGTTGCTTGTCCTCTTTGTGCACCCTCGTCTTCATCTAACGAAGTATATGTCAAGTAAAAGGCCGACTGGACTATGGCAATACCCTTTACATAGGAATCGCTGCACACTTTCTACAGAGACTTCAGACCATACAGAACGCAACAGCCAGACTCATCCTCGGCCTTCCCCGAAACCCACATCACACCCGACCTCAGACAACTCCACTGGCTCCCCGTACCGGAAAGATACCAATTCAAGCTGCTGACCCACACACACAGGGCTCCATACAACCAAGGACCCACATATATTAACCATCGCCTAAACTTCCACCAACCGTTCAGAAGACTACACTACGCCTCCTTTTCACTTGCCCATACTCCCCGCATCCACAGAAGCAGAAGTGGAGGACACAACTTCCCCCACATCGCAGCAAAGACCTGGAACAGCCTTCCCACGCACCTCCAGACCATCACCTCCCTTTCAGAATTTCCGAAAGACCCTAAAGACCTGGATGTTCGGATGAGCCTCCGGGACCTGCAAGCGCCTGGATACCCTATCGGACGATTAGCCGCGCTTTATAAATCCTGATTGATTGAATGATTGATAAAAGCAAATGCTGGACATCGTTGATAGACTCAGTGTTCAGGGATGGTACATTGCCTTCATCACAAAGGTGCATAACTATAGAACCAATGTAGCTGGGCCAGGCTATGTTGGGCAGAATTATCCTTCATTAAACAGTTTTCCAGTGGAGTAGATAAAAAGTCTGTCACCCTAAGTTGCCCTTTTAAATTTAGGTACCAGATTTTTGTGAAGGTGGAACGTAGTGTTCTTCAAGGGACATACCACTGGAATCCGCGCTCCGAATATTTCAGACTACAGTCATGAAGAGCCTTATGGGCAATGCACAGGGCCTTTAAATCGATCGGCTTCTTTACGGGCAGCCAGTGAAGTTTAGGTAGTGCCTGCGAAACAGAATGAAACTTAGGATACCGAGAAGAAGGCGTGCAGCTGCATTTTGAAGGATTTGGAGTTTATTTACTGTCTCTGTTGAATGTTGTCATCAAGGGCATTGCAATCATCGATTCTTGATAACACTAAGGCAACTATTTCTGTTTTCTGGAGCTCCAGGGGGACACAAGGAAAGACTTCCATCTATAGAAGCAAGATGAAGCAACTTGATTAATTTGATTTGAAAAAATCAACGTTATCAAACATTATTCCAAGATCCTTGACCTTTCTGGGGGAAGATGGAAGAATTCCAAAATCCTGAGGCCACCAACTGGGGGACCAGAATGATGTATCATTGCCGAACAGAAGGATCACAATCTGGAAGCCGTCTGCGTACGATACTAAGGAAAACACAAAGAAGCAAATCAATCTGGCCAGAGGTGCAACATAGATATTAAAAAGGGTGGGGCTTAGTGATAACCCCAGTGGATGCCCACAGGGCAGAGAGAAAGGCTCAAAGCTGTAATCCCTGAGAGTGACAGACTGTTCCCTGTCTGAAAGAAAAGAACTGCGTGGAGCCTAGGCAGAGTCTCTAATCCCCATACTCTTAAGACGGGCTGGAGCACTGAATGATTGACCATGTCGAATGCAGCCGACAGATCTAAAGGGATGAGTGCTGTCTTACCACCACTATCCACTATTGCTCTAACTCCTTCTGAGCTACAATCAGGGCAGATTCGGCGCTGTGACTGCATCCGAAGCCGAATTGACTGGAGTCTAGCAATTAATTGCTGTTTAGAAATGAAGGAGTTCCATATTCATAGCCTTCTCTACTATTTTGCCTGGAATCGGAAGGCGGGAAATGGGACGGTAGCTGTTTACTTCAAAAGTATTCAGCAAAGTTTTCTTTATTAGTGGTAATATAGAGGCCTTTTTCCAAAGTCTGGAAAAGTTTCCTGAATTAAATGTACTATTTAAAAGCTTGGTAAGATGTAAAGCTACTGTCTCGGTACTAAGGGAAACATGTACAAAGGTAATTGTTTGCGATTACCAAATAGCGAATTTTTGCGATGCGCTATTTGGTTATCGCAAACACCAATGTACAAATGTGTCTACCTATGAATATTAATTAGATATATTAATGAGATAGGTCTCGGTTTGTGACCCATTTAGAATCGCTAAAATCACCTGGATGGTGGCCTCCTGGGGTCAGCAGATCACCATGTGTGCGATTGTTTTTGAATAAAGCAATCTTTTTTTTTTAAATGCGGCCTGTTTTCCTTAAAAGAAAAGGCGATGCATTTCAAAAAGAAAAATGAAAAATTTTCTTTTCATTTTTTAAGACTAGGCAGTGGTCCGTGGGACCACTGCCTGTTCTTAAAAATGCTTTTACAAACATTCATGAAGGGGTCTCTTAGGGACCCCTTCCATTTGCAAATAGGTTACCACCTACCTGAAGTAGGCGTAAAAAGCAAATTGTTTGTGACCGCATTTTGATCGCAAAGCATTCACACATACCACTGCGATTCGGTATTAGGAAGGGACGCCCTAAACACCCCCTTCCAGATACCGTGTCACAAACCCAATTTCCGATTCGGTAATAGGTTACCGAATCGCAAATAGAGCCTTTGTACATTGAAAAATGCCTTTTTGCATTCGCACACGGGCCGATTCTGTGAATAGGCCCGTTTGAGTTCACAAAAAGCCTTTGTACATGTGACCCTAAGTGTAGTATCCTGGAAGAAGAGGGATCTGATAGGGGACCAGATTTAATTGATTCCATTAGTCTTGTCACCACTTAATTGTCAATGGACTGAATTTGTTGAGTCATAGTCCCCGAAAAAGTACCTTCATGATTAACATCATGTGGGGCGGTTTGCATCTTAGAGGATAACTCCTCATGTACCTCATTGACTTTTGATTGAATATGATAGAAACGTTTGTCACAGAAGGATTGGTCGGAGCCTGATGTATTGTTGCTGTTGAAATTTACAAGTGTGTTGATTGTTTGAAGAAGTTCTCTCGCAGAGTTTTTAGCGGATTCAATGTTTCTAATATAAGTCGATTTTTTGGTCAAAATCGTGTCTTTATCACCCCTCATGCATTGCTTGTATCGGTCTCTCTCGCTTGGGTCCTTGTTTTTTCTCCATTTTGGTTCCTGTCTACAGCAGAGTTGTTTTTGGGATCTTAGTTTGTCAGAGTACCATGGAGCGGAGGATTTACTTCTACGACACTTTAGAATTTTTATAGGGGCATCTGATTTACTGCTGTGCTCATACATTTAGTGTAGTTTAAGGTTGCCAGATGCAGGCCATTAGCTTCGACCAGTTGGGTTTCTATTAAGGTCAATTTAAACTTATCTGCATCAATTTTGCGCCACGCTCGCAGTATAATAGTTTTGCGAGGGTTATTTTTTGGTGTTGCTCTGTTGAGAAGTGTCAGTGTTAAAAGGACCATGTTGTGGTCTGACCAGGTGAGCAATAATGGGTTATTACAGAAAAAGCCATCCAAAGTATGACCGGCAGAGTGGGTAATAGAGTGAACCAATCGGGAAGCATGTTATCAACTAAGTATTCCATATCTTTATCACCAAATGTTTCTAAATGAAAATTAACATCCCCTAGTAAAGTAGATTTAGACAGGTGTATGCAAGATTCCACAATTACACTATGGGGCCGATTCCGATCTCGGCCGGTAGGGCTCCGAATCGGATTCGGCTTAACCGGATCCGATTCGGAGCCCTATTTCCCGACCGATAGGTACGCGCATCCGGGCGAGCGAGTACGATGCGAAATCGCCGACCGACTCGTCCGGGCGTCCCGACCGCTCCGACCGACTCGTTCCCGGGTCTAACCGCACCGACCGACTCGCTCGGACACGACTCGCACCGCGCAATGGAGACGTTCCCCGGCCGGGTAAGTACGATGCGCGCCGCGAGCAGTCCGACCGAGCCGCGCACTCCGGCTCGAAAGAGCAGTCGGAGCCGTAATTTGGGGGTCCGTGTCGGACCCCCCTGTACGCGTAGCCGCGCGAGTCGCACACAGGGGGGACCCATGGGTCCCCCCTACCTGTGCGTGTACAGCGCGAGTCGCTTCGCCGCGTACACGCTGTAGGGGGCGCCCTTGTCCGCCTCGCACCCATTGAGTCAATGGGAGCCCACGTACGCGTTGTACGACAGGCTCCCATTGACTTCAATGGGAGTCCGACCGAATCGAGTCCGATGGCATACGTGCGCATCGTACTCGTTCGGTCGGGCTGCACGGGTCCGATTCGGTCGGAAATCTCTCCGGGTCCGGCTCGGTCGGAGAGATTTCCGGCCCGAATCGGAATCGGCCCCTATGTGTTTGCACAAAATTAGCTTTTGGACCAGGAATGAATAATTCTTGGATAGTGCGACTTTAAAAGTAAGAGCTTCACAGTCAATGGCGGTCACATGCTGAAATGTAGCCTCCAGATAATTGTGATATATAACTGCTAAGTCACCTCCCAACTTGAGTACACAGTCAACTCTGTAGATGGAATAGCCTGCTGCAGTCTACGCATAGGTTGCCTTAAATAGTGAGAAAAATCTGGAGACAGGAGGAGGGGCCCCAGTCGTCCCAGCTGCTAGAGCATCTCTCCCGCAGCGCATACAATGAGGGACAAGCATTGGCATAGCCAATAGGTCTGGCCTTTGGGACCTTATAAGTGTTTTGCCAGAGCTCTCGGCTTTGCCAATGTCTTTAAGCTATGTTGTGGAGCAGTGTGGCTGCTGTGCAGCATGTTGAAAAGTTATTATAAAAAAGTGTTTAGCATTTTTGTTACCTTATATATAACCAAGAAGACATTATGTACAACTGAACGACCCTATTAAAAAAAAAGAATTAACACCAAAAATGTTTTCTAGTTTTTTTGTCCTTGTAATGCCGGCAACGTTTTCCTGCCTGTTCAAATGCTTGTTTGTTATAGCTTTATTTTTGTTATTGTGGGGATATAAACAACAGGAGGCTGAATTACAACACGAGCAGTGGATGGGCACTACGGGAGAATCAACAGATGCTAGATTCCAAGGGCAGACAGAGGTGGTGCTGAGATGATGGTGTACTGGTGCGGAGGTGATGCTGAGATGATGGTGTACTGGTGCGGAGGTGATGCTGAGATGATGGTGTACTGGTGCGGAGGTGATGCTGAATGATACTCAGGTGTTTCCGAGTGATCCTGAGGTGGTGGTGTGCTGGTGCTGTGCTGACGCTGAGATGGTGCTGTGCTGATTTTGAGGTGGTGCTGAGGCTGGGGTGATACTGTGCTGATGCTGAAGTGGTGCTGTTCTGATGCTGAGATGGTGCTGTGCTGATTTTGAGGTGTTGCTGAGGCTGGGGTGATGCTGTGCTGATCCTGAGGTGGTGCTGAGCTGCTACTGAGGGGGTGCTGTGCCAATGCTGAGGTGGTGCACTAATGAGTAGGTGGCACTGTGCTGATGCTGAGATGGTGCTGTGCTGATGCGGAGGTGATGCTGTGCTGATGCTGAGGTGGTGCACTGATGTGGAGGTGGTGCTGTTGAGTGATGCTGTGGTGGTGCTGAAGGATGCTGTGCTGTTGCTGCACTGATGCTGAGGTAGTGCTGCACTGGTAGTGAGGTGGTGCTGTGCTGTTGCTTGCAAAAATCCTCTTATCTGGTCACATTTGCTGTGTATTTAAAGAAAAGGACAAATAGACGCTGTTTTCTGAGGGGGGCCTGTTCACTTTCATTCTCTGTCTTCAAAAGGAGACTTGTTTGTGCAAACTCCACTTTGGTTTGTTCCTCGTGGTTTTGTGGCATTTGTACAGCAGACTCTTAAATGGCAATCATTTTTTATTGTGTTTAAAAGTTTAAAGGCTATTACACGTTTATAAAAAAAAAATAATGAAATAAAAAGAATATGCAGGATGTTGCAGTGAAGATGCCAGTTATAGCGTGACCCCACAAGCTGAAGGTCCTTTAGGCACTTGCAGACTCAATGGAACAGTTATTCACTATTGGTCCACAGATCTTTTTCGAAATCCTCCCCACCCCACCTCAATATTTGGAAAGTAAGGGAATACAAGCATAGGGGATACTGACCGGCATCTGCCTAGGATTACACCATTTGTGTGAAGCCAGGAGTGGAACGTCCGATGTAAATCAGCAATTTAGCCAGAGGGTCTTTGGCCATGTCTTCTCCCTTGGCTCGTTCAAGGTACACAAATGCTTGGTTATGAGATGTAATGTTGCGGAGCTAATACTCCATACTCCCCTGTAAAGAGCACAGCCTAAGGTCTATAGGAAGAAGTGACTTACGACATTATTCCATATAAAATGTATGCTATGTGCTCAGCTATGTGTAGAGGTTACAACATATTTTCCACACATACATATTAATTACAGACTTTCTAATGAGTATTCTACAGACGCTTACCATGTACCATGTAACAGGCTGTGGGGGGTAGAGGTCCTTGAACCGCAGGACTCTAGAGGAGGGCCTGTGCGGTAGGAGCATGTGGGGCAGGTGCTCGGTGGAGGAAGTACCTGGAGGAGCCTAGCGGAGGGTGCACAACTACGGGCACGGTGACAGCAGTCCTTGGGCAAGTGCCTGCGGGGTAGGGTCCAGCAGTAGGTAGGTCTGCAGGACTCTTGAAGAGATTGAGAGACAGGGGTCCAGAAACTGGACTATACGAGATCTGAGGCCGGAGCAGGGACCCCGGGCAGGAGGACAGCGTCCTTGGGCAAGTGCCAGTGAGGTATGTCTGGCAGTAGGACCGCAGGACTGTGGCATGCCCTGGGCACGGGAGTTGGACCACGGGACTCTTGGAGGGGATGCGAGACAAATATCTGAGGGCAGGAGCGAGAAAACAGGGCAGCAGAGGTCTTGGGTGGTTGCGGGAACTCTGGAAGGACTGGAAGAGGTGGGTCACCAACTATAATAATTTTGAACTACTACATTCATTTGCATTGCATTTTTCTTTATTTTGTCGGTTGCCAGCGCAATGATGCTATCCTGCTGCGGGATTCCGGTTGCCTCCTTGGCGTGACTTACCTGGAGTGGCCACTTAATAGCATCCCCATGAACGTGGGGTATGTCCCCAGGGCACTGGTCAAAGGTCCTCCGATTGAGGCTCCAATTCTTTAATAAAAACAACGTTTCACCGTAAGTTTACATGCAATTATTGTTTATGTAGTTTCTTCACAATGCAGGGTTTCATGGAAAATTCAAACACTTCATTTCCCACAATGCATCAATGGTACTTCTCAAAATGATAACTTTACGAATCCCAATGCATTTCGGCCTCAAAAGGCCTTCATCCGGGGATGATCTGTAATGTTAAAACAACGTGTCTAAATATACAAGATCGCGGGGTCTAGATGGTAATATGCACTCTAACCGAAAAACAATAAACTTGTGCCTTTAAATGTATCAATAAACGTGCTTGTATAGAGGCATGCATGCAGGGTGAATTAGGTAAAATAAAAAGTATTGTGAGTTTTAGGTGATCTGCGAATATAAGCTTCCTAATGATGAAAAATATTCAAGCTAAAATCAATGGGGTGCGAGATAAAAATACGTGCTCCTTAATGGTGTTAGGTGATTAAAAGTTCAGTGCCTTGTATCAAAAAGCCCGTAATGCCGAAAATATCGAGCTGCAGCAAACTTACTCGCGAAGCTGTAAAAGCGTGCTCCAATTCTCTCGTCAGCTGTGTAAGTCGGAGGAGTTCTGCGCTCTGGTAATTAAACCACACGCATAGAGTCATTAACATGAAGATAGGACTACCGTGATGTGCAAGGAATGTTTACGGGTTACTGGTGATAAATACCATGTGAAAACGGCAGCCATTTTGGTTGAGTGTTGTCATGCTACTTGTAACTGAATATTCATGCGATTTAACAAGGATAATAAATCTACCTAGTTAGCTGACTACATAGCTAACACGTAATAAACAATATGAAAACATACGTGCAATTTCTAAAACAATCTAGTGAAAAAGTTTAATGAATCTCTGGGTATTTACCAATAATACTCGCAATGCTAATAAAAAATATATACAAAATAAACAAAAGAATATAAACCAAATTGCATGAAGAAGGTCATCTCTAAGAATACAGTTCTTTACAAGATGTAGGGTAATGATATCATGGAAGGCATAGGTACTCCGTTTCTTACACTTTATAGGCTATTTATGAAGTGTAGGGAGGTGATATCATAGATAGCATAGATATTCCATGCGTTCATTCAATCCATGGGGTTTCATTGAATTTAGGAGTCGGATCCAGTGGTTCTCACGATGTAGTAAATAATTATGATTGTCTCTTCCTTCACATCTGATAATGGTTTCCAACACACAAAATTTGAGTTGGCTGATGTTATGTCCAGCTTCTAAAAAATGGCTCGCTACTGTTGACTTTAGGTATTTTGTTCTGATATTACTCTTGTGTTCATTAATACGAATCTTTATTTTTCTTTCAGTTTGTCCCACATAGGTTTTTCCGCAAGGACATTTCAATAAATAAACCAAATTGGATGTATCGCATGTGGCTGTCACTTTTAATTTGATTTTATGGCCCTTCATTGGATGTGTTATGTAGACACCTGTTATAATGTTGTGACAATTATTGCAATTCCAGCATGCTACTGTTCCTTTGTGTGTGATTTCATTTTGTTGATTAATGGGAGTTTTTATAATCTCTCCTAGGTTTTTACCCCTGGTGTAGGCAAATATAGGTTCCTGTGCAAAGATGTTGTTGAAATCTGGTCTTAGCTTCAGGATAGGCCAATGTCTTTTGATAATTCTTTTAAACGGACCACTCATAGTTGAGAACTTAGATACCATGGGGATGCTATTAAGTGGATTACAGTAACACTCTGGTTCAGAGAGTGATACCCAGGAAGCACGGCATATCAGAAAAATTTCCTTAAAGTAAATTAGCAGTGCACGTACGACACTCTTAGTAATTACCTGGAGTGGCCTCAGGTGCAGAAAGCCAACGGACTCACCGAGGCGGCCGGAAGAGAGGAGACTCAGTGGCCTGCTCGAGGTGTCCGTTTTGCAGTCAGAGGACCTCTACTTTGTACTGCGATGCAACTCTGGGTGATGGGACGAGACTCCCACGGGAACTCTACGGTGGCAAGCATTGAGCCGCCTGCATCACGGCCGGAGTATCAAGGGTCAGTGGAGTCTTTTCACCCCTCAGCATCGATGGACCCAGCACCAGATAAGCGCAGAGGGAGCATACCCTGGACGGATGGCAAGCCCTGCGGGCCCCAGTGCTATCAGCTACTGGAAGGGACACAGGAGTTTGCTGCAGCCCTGGGGAGCAGGTGGAGATGCCGCCAATGCGCCAAAGTGGGTGCCGCAGAGGACGGGTCACAAACGCCAGCAGGCCAAACACACGAGTGTGTCTGAGTCCAAAGCAGCCGACCGCTCCTGCCGAGGATATCGATACTCCTCAATGAAAGAGGACGAGAGAGCAGTCCTACGGATGACGAGTAGCCACGGCTGGGGAGCAGCAGTCATACCGATGATGGGCAGCCACGCCTGGAGGAGAGATTAAGGGACTGGGACTGGAGGCAGCCTGTGCACCCACGAGTGGCGAGGAGCGGCGGAAAGAAAACAAATAGTGCAGTAAAAGAAAACTTACAGCCACTAGGCAAAGGATCCATGTAGCAGGGCCAGTCGCCAGGGCGGTAACTAAACAGACACAATGCTGGACAAATGTACATTGTTCACCAACCAAAGCAATGCAATTTGGAAAGGCTGACCAAGTAACCAATCATAAAGCTGGGGTGTGTTTAAAATGCACAGAGGGATTACAGCAGGGCACGAGTCGGGGGTACACGCGGGTAGATGGCGTCCACCCACTTTTTTCACAGGGTGAACGCCGTCCACCCTGCCAAAGATTTGTGCCCCACTGAACAATGTGCTGAACTCGTCCCGGTGTAATCTCCAAACACCGGGACACTTTCAGCAGCGCCTGCACGTTGTCCACTTTCCATCTGCAACAAGCAACGACGTGCAGGCGGGGACGGGGCTATCTTATTTAAGACTCCTGCTGTGCCCATAACAAAGGCCGAATTTGAGGGGTCATCAGCAATGTTCCCTCTAATTTTTTTCCTCTGTGTGCGGCAGTGTGAGGTCTCTGTGCGCTCCAGCCACGGCAATGTGCGCCAAGGACCCAACCGCGTGTGTGGGTGCAGCGACAGGGGTTCTGACACTGGGGTTCCTGCTTGATTGTGCAGATAAATGACCTAGGTACTGGAACGGAGGAGGCCTGTTTGATGGGGCAGGCAGGGCCGGACTGGGAACCCAAAGTAGCCCTGGCAATTTTGCTGCACCGGCTCCCACCCACCAGGGTTGGGGTGGAGGGGGCAGGCAAGTGTCAAGCACTACTGCTGAAAGCTGGTCCCCAGCACTGGTGCTTTTGTTACTGAGGGCCCATATTGCAGCATCGCTGCAAAACTGCCCCAGTAACAAAACTGGCCCCCACTGCTCCAAAACTGACCCCCACCCTTCCAGCCTCGCAGGCAAACGCCTGATGCCTGCTAAGGCCAGTCCAGCCAGGGGGTGGTCTTCGTGTTGGTGACTGCCGTGCCTAACAAAAAATAAAAAATGTGCCCTCATGTAATGCAACTGGTGCTATGTAAAGCGCTCTGATACCCGATTCGGGTCAAGTTCGCGCTTAATAAAACTCTGTAAAATAAAAAATAAAATAATGGTTGTGTCATGTTCGAAATGAGAAAGTGCAGAGCATCTGCAACCACAACAAAGCTACACAATCTTCCCGCAGCCACGCTCTATTAACAAAAGGCATGCAGAAAGTCCAGAAGCAGGACGTGTGCTTTCAGAATCACTAGCATATATTAGTGATTGTAAAAGCACACGTTAATTTTAGGCTTGCTGCATGCCTTTTGTTAATAGAGGGCGGCAGGTTGCGTGCCTTTTTGAAAGTTATCATGTTAATTGCAGAGCCCGACATACTAATACACGGGGCTGCATTTAACATGAAAACTTTCAAAAAGGCACACAATCTGCTGCGCTCTATTAACAAAAGGCGTGCAGCAAGCCTAAAAGCACGACGTGTGCTTTACACGTCGTTCTTTTTTATTGTATTGTATTATAATTGCATTTATCTAGCGCTTACTACCCCTGACGAGGCGTCTAAGCTGCGTTTTCGCGAGTAGCACGCTACTCCGGGACCCATAAAGGAATTTGTGTTGAATTAGTATAGTGCAATATGAAAGTAATTTAAGTGGTGGATAGGTTAGTCAGTTATTTGGATTCAGAAGGATAGCAGAAGGATAGAAGAGGAAAAAAGGTTTGTATTTATATAGCGCTTGTTACCCCTGATGGGGTATTGAAGAGCTTTTTCTTGCGAGTAGCACGCTACTCCGGAAACCCATAAAGGATTAGTGGTGAATTAGTATAGTGAAATATGAAAGTAGTTTGAGTGGTGGATATGTTATTCAGTTATTTGGATTGAGAAGGGTTGGGAGGGGTTGAAAGGGAAAAAGGTTTGCATTTATATAGCGCTTGTAACCCTGATGGGTGTTGAAGTGATTTATTGGCGAGTAGCCCGCTACTCTGGAACCCATAAAGGATTAGTGGTGAATTAGTATAGTGGAATATGAAATTTGAATGGATGAAGAGGGCCGGATTAATGAGGCCCCTACAACTAAATACATTATCTATCTTGTAGTGCATTAAACACATAGTATTAAAAACAAATGGTCTTGGCAAACAGCAGACACAAAAATAATTATTTCATGGTAAATCTTGTACGGCTGTAACTGAGAAACCCATGGCTTCCTACCATCAGTGTTTGCCAGGTGCGGCATTACCAGTTAAAATAGTGAAACGCTCACAATGAGGCCCTAAACGCTTGAATGCGATTACAAGCCTCTCTCCTATCCTTTCGCTAACAGCCCACATGTTGAAGCTCCACAGCAAGAGAATGGAAGGAAGCGTCATACCCAAAAATGAATAACATAACTTAGACTAATGTCTCTCTAGTAATTGATGCTGCCTCCCTTGATAGTACGTACTGGGAGGAACATCCTGCCATCCTTCCTCTATGGTGGCAGCATTATGCACCCTAGTCAAGTGACACGTCAGAAAACCCCCTCCCCTTAACTTTGAGTTTGGCTTTATAAGGAAGGATTCTTACAATCTCGCAAATGCACATTTTTGTGGAAGCCAAGTCACTCTTGCTGTGGTTATCTACCGTCCTCTTCACTTCTTCTGTCCACCAGATCTCCTCCATACACCCTCACCTCACTTCCTTACCTATTCCTCTTCGGAAATCTCTCTCCACTCTCCAAAATCTATACCGTCTTTAATGCTCCTGTTAAGACTTCCTCTCTTCCTACCACTCATCTATTTATCCTCCACTTAGCGCCCCCGTCCTCATCCCAGTGTCAAACGCTTAACACAATCCGCTCACCATCCCCACTAAGGCCACTAGGGCTTTATGCTCAAATCTCCGCTTTCTCGTAACTCAACTTTCTTGCTGACATCCATTTTTTCAGACGCCTGCAGTCGACACTGCTCCACCTGTTACCCCGTCTTTTATAATCTCTTCTTAATTTTCCTCCTCCTTACCCACCTGCTATACTCTTTCAGTGCTTCCTTTAAGGGCCACCCTTGCCTCCCTTCTGGCTCCTTCCCCACGGTACACTTTTCTTCCTCTCCGAGCTACCTTACGTCTTTCCCTACATACCACTGAGCTCATTCCCCTCCAATGCCCATTGTCCAGCTCCCCAGCCACAACATGTTAACGTGTCCCTTTACGTTCACGCCTCTTACGAGTTTCTCTACTGTCCCTTCTATTCCATGTTTCTACGTCCAAAGCAACACCAACTAAAAGTCATCCAAAGCGAGTTCCAATGAGGCGACCTAGAACTACAGCTCCCAGAAACCACCTGGTGGTGAAATGAAATGACCACAGCTGCCCTAGAGACAAATAATCACCCGGATTCTGCCGTCCCTCTGGATCATCTCCCCTCCTCCTTTCCATCGCTTATGCTTGTGCTTGCTGCATTTATTTTCTTAATGGAGCACGCTGCGGGCTGATTGTGGGCCATTGTGAAAATATTTATGTTAATTGCAGCACCGTCATGCGCTGCAATTAACATAAATAGTTTCACAATGGCCCACAATCAGCCAGCAGCCGTGCTCCATTAAAAAAGACATGCATCAAGTCCAAAAAAACGACGTGTAAAGCACATGTCGTGCTTTTGGACTTGCTGCATTTCTTCTCTTAAAGGAGCACGGCTGCGGGCTGATTGTGGGCCATTGTGAAAATATTTGTTAATTGCAGCGCATGACGGTGCTGCAATTAACAAATATTTTCACAAAGGCCCACCAACAGCCCCCAGCCGTGCTTCAGTAAGGAGGAAATACAGCAAGTGCAGGAGCCACAGCAACCAGGAAATTACAATTTTTCGCGCCGCTCGCGTTATAAAAGCGGCGGCGCGAATGCTCTCCCGGGATGTGCTGTGGGTGCGCGCTCCACACGCAGCACTGCGCGCTCGGGGGAACAGATGTGCGCGCGCGCGCGGGCGCGCACGTTACTGGGAACACTGGTCATCAGGCTTCCTTTTGTTAGAGTCTCTTGGCTGGGAGCAGTCAGGAGCCTCATACAGCTGCGGCCGCTGCAGGTAAGAGCGGTGGGGCGGTGGGGCCAGGTGAGGGGGGATTTCGAAAGACGACCACGAGGGACAATTAAATAAATAATCCCCCCTCACCTGACCCCACCGCTTTTACCTGCAGCGGCCGCGGCTGGCCTCACACCTGATGCAAATGAAGCGGAGGGGAAGCAAAGGCTCACACCTTGTTAGCACTTCACACATACTTAAGAGAGGCAGCTTTTCACTTTGTTCAGTCCCTGTTTAGGAGATATGCATGCAAGAATATCAGATGTGTTGGTCTTTCCCACTATTTACACAAAGCAAATTGCATTTTATATAGAGCTTACTTCCCGTGAGGAGGCATTGAAATAATTTAAGTAACCACTATCTTTAGGTCGAGCCTATAGCGGCTGCACGCATGCGCTGCTCGCTTTGCGAGGCATGCAGTATTTAGTATGGAGTCGAAGCTCCGTGGAAGCTCCGCCCATCTTTTTCATTGGCTTGTGTCTTTGTCGTTCCTAAATGCTACCTTCCAATTGGTTTTAGGCTTGTTAGTCCCTCCTTTGTATCCTTCCATGGCTACTGGCCCCTTTACTTCGAGTGTTGCATAGTATGTTTTATTTAGATTGAGCACTATTTTCTTCTCGTGCCTCCCCCCTCCCGCAGTCTGTGCCTTCTCGCCCCCCCACTCCCGTTGCTTGTGCCTTTTCACCCGCTCGCACTCCCGTTTGTAATGCAATACATCTCGTGTAAATGCGAGTCCTATTGCATTGCAAATGCTTGGTTTTTTTATGTTTCACTTTCGCACAGCGGCTGTACGTGGCCGAGACAGCCTCAAACATACGTAATGTACTCATGAAGCAAACAAAGATTGCAACTCTCAGAAGCCAGGGCTGGAAATTTGGTGTCAAGTTGAGATCGAGCAGTCCTGCGTGACTTCATGCAGCTTTGGCCAGCCTCAGATACAGCTTCTCTTTGGTTAAATTGCTCCTGCTCTTAATTGCCACAGTTCAAGAGACTGTCTGTCCCAGCCCTCCCGGCTCGTGTCTCCCCGAGCTGACAGGATTTTCTGACCCTGGAAACAATGCCACTGCAGGCCCAGGTCGTGCACTGCTGGGCTTTGCAGGCGCGGGCGGCTGAGAGGGAGGCTCATCCCGAGAGAAGCCAGGCTTTGCAGCTGAGCCTCAGGGATCCTGCTGACCGGGTTCTATCTTCTTTCCAGCTCTATCTATATTGGCAGATGTGGACTTGCCCAAACGGAAACTTACCCGCATATTTCCTGTCATTTTGTTCGGACCTCGCTCCCTCTGAAAGGCCAGTGCGGCTGATAAGTTTCTCACTTGACAGGTTGTTGGAAAAATTGAGGGCCATATTATCAAGAACGGCGCAAACATTATCGCCGCTTTAGCGGCAGGAAACTGCCGCGAAAGCGGCGATAAGGGGCTTGATAATATGCCCTAGAGAATTCCAATAGAAGCCCAGGTTCTGGTGTCAAGGACATCAAACCTGGGCTTCTATTGGAATTTTATAGGGCATATTAGCAAGCCCCTTATCGCAGCTTTAGCGGCAGTTTCCTGCCGCTAAAGCGGCGATAATGTTTGCGCCGTTCTTGATAATATGGCCCTCAATTTTTCGTAGATTTTTGTAGATACTACTCCCCGCAATACAATCATTATTACTATTCTCTGCGCACAATATAATATCTCTTTCGCGAGATACCCGTAGATTGCTTTTTTAATTCTGATTTTCAAAGCGCGTTTACAGAGTACCGCCGCACTATCCATCTCTAGGCCGAACAGTTTCATGGCTTTTTGATGATTCCTTAAAAGAGCACTCTTTTCTTTCATGCTGAAAAAGATTTCCTCACGTAGTGCTACCCGTAAGGTGTTCTCAGAGCTGTTTACCAGTGCGTTGCTCCATCTTAAGCACACAGCCATAGATAGCACATAAGTGGAGAGTAAACCGAATTCAAGCCTAATCGCTGCGATAGGAGCAGCGCAATTCAGATTACATATTTGGCGCCAGATCCGTCCCTCTACTTTCTCAAATTTGTCCCACTCTTGTGCATCTATTGTTTCGCAGACATAGCTCAATGCTGGTGGTATTTTTATTTTATAGACTGATAAAATGTGTGCGAAGTGTCTTTTCCCACAGTGTGTGTACAGTCGATTAATTGCGAAGGCCTGTGAGATTGCCTTGCCTTTACAATGATCCATATGGTTGCTACCGGAACACCTGTTTGTAAAGATTTTTCCTAAATATGGATAAAACTTTACTACATCGAGTTTCTCATTCCCCAAGAACCAATGCAAGTTCTTTCTGACTCTACATCCCCGATAGCTAAAAACCATAACTTTACTCTTTAAAATATTAATTTTTAAGTAGTATTCTTCAGTATATCTTATCAACTCAGCAAGGCGTCTTTGAAGTCCAATTGGAGTTAAATCCATTAATATGGCATCATCTGCATATAGCAGGCAGCTCAACTTTAAGTTTCCTAATTTAGGGGAATCCCCTTTGCTGAGCCCCACTCTGCCTGACAAATCATTAACATAAATAGAAAAGAGAAGAGGGGCCAGAAGACACCCTTGCTTCAACCCATTATTAGTTTCTATTGTTCTTGACAGGCCCTGTGTTCCCCCCAATAAAACCTGCGTCCAAGTAGAAGAGTGCAGTGCAATAACCAATCGTAATAGATTTCTTGGTATCCCCATGGTGACCAATTTTCCCTACAACATCCCCCGATCTACCCGGTCAAAAGCCGTAGAGAAATCTATAAAAGCCGCATATAACGGCATTCCCCGGCTCACTTGATATTTTTCAGTTAAAGTTTGCAAGGCGGTGATGTTATCCAGGGTACCACTGTTTTTGTGAAATCCTTTTTGCTCTAAGGGGATGAGACCGTTTCCGAAGGCACAATCTTGTAGATGGGTAAGAATGCTCTTCGCAAATAATTTACCAGTCGCATCCAGGAGAGAGATCTGTCTAAAACTGGCAGGGGAATTTTTTGGACCCTTTTTGTATAATGGAACAATTATACTTCCCTTCCAGGATTGTGGAATGTCGCCATGGGTGTAACAGTGGACAAACAGTGGATGTAAAAATTCCGCCCATGCTTCGCCATCCTGTTTGATTATGGCTATTGGTACATCATCTGGGCCCATCGCACTAGAGTATCTTGCCCCTTTAATATAACCCTCTATTTCAATGCACGAAGGGGGTCCATAATCGCTCCCCACGGAAGAGGCAGAGCCAACATCGTGATTCCATCCAACTGTAGAATTTAAAGCATACAGCTGGGAAATATACGCAGACCATTCTGCATCTGAAATCAAAATGGGCTTTGCCTTATCTCTCCCATCGCACAATTTTGCTATCAGCGCCCAATATTTCCTAGTGTCACCGGTTTGAGCAACCTCTCTAAGTTTAACCCAATTTGAGTCTTCGACCCTTCTACGTTCTGATACCATTTTCCTTTTCCGTACCTGTTTTAGTCTATTGATTTCCCTTTGCCGTGGTATTGTGGACAGCCAAAATTGTTCTCTAATTAAGGCATTTATTTCCCGATTTAATTTTTTGATTTCCCATGATTTAGTCACTGGTGGTGCAGAACTGTGAACTTGCTTTTTTCTTCCAAACAATCTAATTGCAGCCAGGATTCTCTCAAACCTGTCAATAGGGGTTTCTTGAGTGCAAATAAAGGCCATGTTTTCAAAGACTCTCTTAAAACTTGGGAGCAGATTATTTGACCAACAAGTGCGCCCATTACTGCGATTATATAAAACCTTTTCGTCCCTATGATTCCAGAGTTCAGGCTTCTCGATTTCCATGTCAACATTAACAGCCAAAATACTATGGTCACTCATGCTTGTTGGAAGTACCTTAAATTGTGTACATGCACCAAAAAGTTGGTAAGATACCGCCATGTAATCAATTAATGAGTGACCATATGGGCCCCGGTAAGTATAGGAGGCTGGGGAATCCTCTGGGAATCTGCCATTTAACATTACTAGGTCGAACATTCTCAAATTATGCAAAAGTAACAGGCCTCGTTTATCTGATCTTAAATGATCGGGCAGTAAAGAATCCGGAATGGACCATACTTCCTCCAACTCGAGATTTGAAAAAGACATGACCGCACCGTTGGAAATGTTAGCATTAAAATCACCCACCATCATAATCCGCGAGCATTCTTCAGTGCTACTTATCCTTTGCACATAGGTACAGATGGAATCAACCAGTGAGTTGGATGCTCTCCCTGGGGGAATATACACGTTTACCAAAAAAAGGGAAACCGCTTGCCCTGATTTATCTTCACCCATCCTCAACTTCACTCCCATACAACACTTTGAGGGATGAATGTAAATCACAGGATCCCATCTTATGGTACAGCTAAGTAAAATAGCTAAACCACCACTAGCACGCCCTTTACAGAAGATTTTGTGCACAACAATATACATTGAAATTCTCGAAGTGAAAATCCCCACCGTTCCAGGTTTCCTGGAGGCAAATTATTTTAGGGTCAGATTTAAGCTTACAATTAGTTTTTTCTACCTCCGCTAGATTCCAGGATACGATTCTTCCCAGTTGGCTACCTCCGCAACAAGGGCAGTTTTGTGGTTTCTTTTGAGCCGCTCAGGGTACCGGCCACCCAGCTCCACTGGGCCATCTCATCCTCCACGATGGGTCTACTGGGCCTTTGAACTTGGGGACTCATAATGTTAATTTCTCTATTTCCTAGGCTTCTCCCTACTGATATTTTAATGTCTTTAGGGTTTATAACGCCCATGGGAGTAGGGAACCCGCTACCCGGCACCTGATGGGTCTTCCCTGAGGATACAGACGGGACAGGCCAAGGATTCACACAAGAGAGCACGTCTATTCCTCTTTTCCTAAAAGAATCTACATTGGCCAGTACTAACATTGAAACTACCCCTGACGTGAATGTGACTCTAGTGCTTGGAGGGTCACTCCTCAGGTCTAAATAGAACAACTCAAGGTCTTTACTTGTTACCAGTCGCAAGTCCTCTATTTCTGATAGCAACTGAAAAAGGGCGCTTCTATTCAGTAACATTGAGTCAGTGTCGAGCAGGAAAACAAAAAGCAAGGTCCTGTTCGCTTGCCCGATACCCTGCCCTGTATGCCCTATGTCCCTCTTACCGATTGGCCCCAAAACCTATCCCCTCTCTGACCTAACCCTCTTACTGCTACAAACTGTGATTAAGTCCCCCTCCCCAAATCTCCCCTGGCCGGGATCAAACCGTACTGGGAAAGTATCCCGTCCAAAAGGAGGAAGAGCGGCACCTCCACTAACTAAACCCTGTTCTAACACAGAGACATATGAATTTGTCAGTACATTTCCTGGTGTTGGGTCTCTACTTGTTCCTTGATGAGCTAAAACTCTGGATCTCAATGTCACCCATGATGACTTTGGGAGACCCTCTTTCTTCCTGACCCTCTTGGCTCCGTGGCATATTCGGCACCGAGACCAAGCAGGTCGGCTGATTACCATTAACTAGCCCTGCGTTATGACCAACATTCAATATAGATTGCCCCAAGGGCCCAGGGAACTTCGTACTTGATGGTGATTTTGTACTATTTAACTCCTCAATTACGGAAGGGAACCACAGTTTTTTCTGTTTCCGTTTAGGGATGCGTCGAATCCTGTTCTTCTTCTTCCCCCTCCGACCTTGTCGGGTGTTACTTTCTCTCGGTGTGGCAACCTCCCCTAGGGGTGCAGTGACTAAAATATTAGCAGCAATCTCTTCGGTAAACTGTGGTTTAATCGAGGGACCTGCCATGCGCGAGTTGTTTAAGTTACATTTTCTAAAAATAGGGTATACCTGCAATGGGGACGTAACTGGAGTTACATTTAAATTTCCCCCAAGACTAGTGGACTGGGTACTCTCTCTATGTTGTTTAACTGGGGCTAAACTTACCAGGGGACTACCTCTGGGCGGTACAACTATAGAAGCCTCCTTAACTTCCTGCTCCTCTAACTTAATTTCCCTTATGGACACCCCTTTACTTGTCTGGCATGAGCTGCAATCTATATCAGGGACCTTTGCTAATTTATTTGTTATTTGATTAACCGAGTTAAGTTCTTGGATCCCCATTAAAATAGGAGAGAGAACCTCCAATATATGATCAGAATTTACCGTAGTTTTCTCCAACAAGGATAAAATTGATGAGAGAATTCTCTCCAATGCATAAAAAAAATCTATAAGGTACCCCCCCGTACATTCTCGACTGAGTTCAGAATGTCATGTGCCCCCTTATCCAGAAATGCGTCTGATGTCCCCACATCGGACTATTCTAGTGAATGAACATGAGAAAAACTAGTGGGGGTACTACTGTACAGGGCGGGCATATGGGAGCTACCCGCTAATAAAACCGGAGACAGTCTCGATTCCGGGTCCTGATCCATGGTACTTGATTTTCTCAAATGCGCCTTCAACTCTTTGTTTTTTTCCAGTGGTATAGCGGGTTCTATGATTAAACCACTACTTCCTAAACAACGAATTCCTAAACCACGAATGCTGAACCACGAACAATGCTAAACCACTAAATTTTTAACTACGACTTCCTGAACCACGAAAAATATACTAATAGCTAATTACCCGATTATACCACTTAGTGCTTTCCTGTACTATTTACAAAGCACACCTGTCCCTTCACTCGGCACAACAACACGGAGACGTGCTTCAGTGAGTCGACTTCGCCAACTGTAAAGAAATGTCTCCAGTGCGACCTGGCATGTGTAAGCGAAGTCCATTCAGCAGTGCAATCAAATAGGAAAAGTAGTTAATCTGAGGTGGGTGTCGTTGTAAATAAAAGTACATTAAATACGCTTGACTCGAAACCGTGATAGAGAAACTTGTCCTGTGAGATGATATCGGAGTTCTTTTTGTAACAAGCTATTACAGGCTACTAGTGAAGTCACTGAGCTCTTACAATTGCAGAAGTGCGAGAGGCACAGTGAGAGCTTACACCATGTGCCATGTCTCTCTCGCCCGCTGCCACTGTTTTGAATATAGGTCTTTATAAAATCAGAGAAATGTGTATACCATGCCATTGTGAAACATAGTGCCAACCTCATAAGTTATTCAAAGTAAGAGGAACGTACTGGGAGCATCCTTTGGATTTTACTCAAAGCCAGATAAATGAAAGTACCACGGCCTGGTTTTCCACGTAATCCTAGCGCCAAATGAAAGCAGGCGCACACAATAAGCACAAGTAATACCGCATAATATTCCCAGTCCACGGTTGGGAACTAGAAATAAACAAGGAGCTCGAAAGGTCACTGTGTAACTCAAGTTTCCAGAGCCTGATTCCAGGAGAGCTGATCATGTGTAGATGAGGGGTAGGGGGCGGAGAGGAGTGACGTGCCACAAATTGTGCCAGGGGGCAAACAAAACGCAATGTCAAGCCTTGGCAGTCCTCGTTGCCCGCCAGCCAGATGGTGGCACTGCCGTTTCCAAGGGTCGAAGAGGGGTGGGGGGCGGAGAAGAGTGACGTGCCACGCATTATGCCAGAGCCAGTGAATGAATGTTCAAGGAGCGGAGAGATGCCACGCATAGTTTTGCTGTCCTCATTGTACCGATGAGGGGTGGGGGGGGCGGAGAGGAGTAGCGTAATTAGCAGTCCCACTTTGCAGTTCGGAGGGGTGGGGGGCGGAGAGGAGTGACGTAATGTCGTGGTTTAGGACATCGTTGTTTTGAAAAGTCGTGGTTTAGGACTTAGTTGTTCTGAAAAGTCGTGGTTTAGGACTTCGTTGTTCTGAAAAGTCGTGGTTTAGGACTTCGTTGTTCGGGATTCGTCGTTGTTCGGACTTCGCTGTTCAGGTAAGTCGTAATTTCAACTTAGTTGTTTAGGATGTTTCCCGGTATAGCGATGTCCGGTAGGGTATAGTCCTCCATTTTCACCAGTACATGGCTAAGATCTATAAGCTGTGGTACCTGTGACGCCTGCTCACACAAGTTCGGAGGGGAAGGACCAGAGTTATACTCAGTGATTCTTCTGGGGGTGATTTGGGGTTTATCGAACAAGGATACCAACCCTGCCAATGGTGGTAGCGATGACACTTCCTTTCTGTCCAAGCTCTCAGCCGGAAAGGCTTCTGCTTTGCCCTCAGCTAGATCCATTTCCATCCCGCTATCCTCCACTCCTGCTTGTAAAGCATTTCCACCAAGAGGCTGTATGAATGAGGACGACTGAAGTTTTTCGCCTGTGTTCTGATGGTGAATAATTAAGGTGGGATAAGGAGGCGCTTTAAACTCTGGGAGAGCGGACTGAACGCCGCCCTCCTCACTCTCCGGTTTTACATGGGTGACCATCTCCTGGTCAGCCTGGCCCTCCTTTGCCCCTTCCTTTGCCACCTTACCCCGTTTGGAGCTCCTTACACCCTTCGTGAGCATTGACATCACCGATGGATAGGTTTTCAAATGTGAAAGGTGCTCCCTATTTCTCCTTCGCCTGATAGTTTTTTGGAGCTTTAGGGGACTATGATGGTCCGTGGAGCGACTTGCTGAACTTGCGGGTGGCCCTGACAATCCTGTGGCTGAATCTACTGGTGCGTTTGAGCGCAAGCACCTGGATGGCATTACAAAATATTTTAATACTTCAAAGTTTTCTGGGCCCAGAAGGAACCAGAGAGATTCGGAGATTCGAGGATAACCAAACAACCTATCAACCTATCGAGCAGAGTAGCCAGGAGGTTGAAAAACGCTTTGAACTCTGTAGCCCCTTATCTCCTCGCCTTTCCAGGCTCCTCGATGCCTACGCACTCCCGGGCCACCTCTGCCTTACCTCGCTGTAACCTCCACGCTGCCCGACCTCCGTGGCGGTCTCTTTTCGAACACTCCGGATGGCCACCGGATAAATATAAATGCTTCAAGCTCTGGCTCGGGCCAGGTGCAGACACGACATCAAAGCGAGGCTGGGGAGGGGGCGTCACGGAGACCTTCCTCTAGGCCAGCCGCCCTCCATTCTTCCTTTCACGCTCACTGCTCACCGCGCTCTATGCGCTACACTCTGCTCCTGCTGTGTCTCAAGCGCAGTGAACCTCCGTAATTTTTTACTTTACTTTTGAGTCGCAGACCGTCGCAGGCATCTCGCGGTAAACACCCGCTCCCGCAAGTTTCTGGGGTGGCGTCAGAGAACCGGGAGCATGGAGAGTGATGGCCCCCCTTGCTCCCCCTGCTCACCCGGCGAGTAGAATTTTGAGGGTGGCAGGAGAGTCAGGAAAAAACTTTGCTGCTCCTTCTCTCCTGCAGCTTCAACACCACAGGCTGAAGGCTCTCGGCTCTCGTAGCAGATAATTAAAGTGCGATTCCAACCGCCGCTGCCTCTGCCTTCACCTTCACTCCGCAGGACGCCACTTGCTCCCTCGATGCTTCCTCGATGTCGAGGCGTCTACGCTGGCGCTGGTGCTGGCTCTGCCGTTAAGGCGGGCGTTGAGGCGGGCAGGCGATGCGGCGGACAGAGAGTAGAGAGCGGAAAGCGGAGAGCGAGGAGCCCCTTCTCTGCCTGCCTCCTCTGTCTGCAGGCTACAGCGGCTCTGACTGCGCCTCCTCCATGGGCTCGTTGGAAAATCCGGACTGGCTCGTCACTCACAGGAGAATTGCACTTCTGATCTACGCTAGGGGCAAAAAAGGCAGCAGAAACACAACAAAGGTAGAAGGGGACGCTTGCCCAGTTGTCTCTACTGTATGTATTGGGTGCATGCCAGGGAGGGCTGCCCTGCTACTATTCACCACCAGGTACACTGCTTGGGAATATGTATTGGGTGCATGCCAGGGAGGGCTGCCCTGCTACTATTCACCACCAGGTACACTGCTTGGGAATATGTACTGGGTGCATGCCAGGGAGGGCTGCCCTGCTAATATTCACCACCAGGTACACTGCTTGGGAATATGTATTGGGTGCATGCCAGGGAGGGCTGCCCTGCTACTATTCACCACCAGGTACACTGCTTGGAATATGCATTGGGTGCATGCCAGGGAGGGCTGCCCTGCTACTATTCACCACCAGGTACACTGCTTGGAATATGCATTGGGTGCATGCCAGGGAGGGCTGCCCTGCTACTATTCACCACCAGGTACACTGCTTGGGAATATGTACTGGGTGCATGCCAGGGAGAACTGCCCTGCTCCTATTCACCACCAGGTACACTGCTTGGGAATATGTATTGGGTGCATGCCAGGGAGGGCTGCCCTGCTACTATTCACCACCAGGTACACTGCTTGGGAATATGTATTGGGTGCATGCCAGGGAGGGCTGCCCTGCTCCTATTCACCACCAGGTACACTGCTTGGGAATATGTATTGGGTGCATGCCAGGGAGGGCTGCCCTGCTCCTATTCACCACCAGGTACACTGCTTGGGAATATGTATTGGGTGCATGCCAGGGAGGGCTGCCCTGCTACTATTCACCACCAGGTACACTGCTTGGGAATATGTATTGGGTGCATGCCAGGGAGGGCTGCCCTGCTCCTATTCACCACCAGGTACACTGCTTGGGAATATGTATTGGGTGCATGCCAGGGAGGGCTGCCCTGCTACTATTCACCACCAGGTACACTGCTTGGGAATATGTATTGGGTGCATGCCAGGGAGGGCTGCCCTGCTACTATTCACCACCAGGTACACTGCTTGGGAATATGTATTGGGTGCATGCCAGGGAGAACTGCCCTGCTCCTATTCACCACCAGGTACACTGCTTGGGAATATGTACTGGGTGCATGCCAGGGAGGGCTGCCCTGCTACTATTCACCACCAGGTACACTGCTTGGAATATGTACTGGGTGCATGCCAGGGAGGGCTGCCCTGCTACTATTCACCACCAGGTACACTGCTTGGGAATATGTATTGGGTGCATGCCAGGGAGGGCTGCCCTGCTCCTATTCACCACCAGGTACACTGCTTGGGAATATGTATTGGGTGCATGCCAGGGAGGGCTGCCCTGCTACTATTCACCACCAGGTACACTGCTTGGGAATATGTATTGGGTGCATGCCAGGGAGGGCTGCCCTGCTACTATTCACCACCAGGTACACTGCTTGGGAATATGTATTGGGTGCATGCCAGGGAGGGCTGCCCTGCTACTATTCACCACCAGGTACACTGCTTGGAATATGCACTGGGTGCATGCCAGGGAGGGCTGCCCTGCTACTATTCACCACCAGGTACACTGCTTGGGAATATGTATTGGGTGCATGCCAGGGAGGGCTGCCCTGCTCCTATTCACCACCAGGTACACTGCTTGGGAATATGTATTGGGTGCATGCCAGGGAGGGCTGCCCTGCTACTATTCACCACCAGGTACACTGCTTGGGAATATGTATTGGGTGCATGCCAGGGAGAACTGCCCTGCTCCTATTCACCACCAGGTACACTGCTTGGGAATATGTATTGGGTGCATGCCAGGGAGGGCTGCCCTGCTACTATTCACCACCAGGTACACTGCTTGGGAATATGTATTGGGTGCATGCCAGGAGGGCTGCCCTGCTACTATTCACCACCAGGTACACTGCTTGGGAATATGTATTGGGTGCATGCCAGGGAGGGCTGCCCTGCTAATATTCACCACCAGGTACACTGCTTGGGAATATGTATTGGGTGCATGCCAGGGAGGGCTGCCCTGCTACTATTCACCACCAGGTACACTGCTTGGGAATATGTATTGGGTGCATGCCAGGGAGGGCTGCCCTGCTACTATTCACCACCAGGTACACTGCTTGGGAATATGCATTGGGTGCATGCCAGGGAGGGCTGCCCTGCTACTATTCACCACCAGGTACACTGCTTGGGAATATGTATTGGGTGCATGCCAGGGAGGGCTGCCCTGCTACTATTCACCACCAGGTACACTGCTTGGAATATGCATTGGGTGCATGCCAGGGAGGGCTGCCCTGCTACTATTCACCACCAGGTACACTGCTTGGGAATATGTACTGGGTGCATGCCAGGGAGGGCTGCCCTGCTAATATTCACCACCAGGTACACTGCTTGGGAATATGTATTGGGTGCATGCCAGGGAGGGCTGCCCTGCTACTATTCACCACCAGGTACACTGCTTGGGAATATGTATTGGGTGCATGCCAGGGAGGGCTGCCCTGCTACTATTCACCACCAGGTACACTGCTTGGGAATATGTATTGGGTGCATGCCAGGGAGAACTGCCCTGCTCCTATTCACCACCAGGTACACTGCTTGGGAATATGTATTGGGTGCATGCCAGGGAGGGCTGCCCTGCTACTATTCACCACCAGGTACACTGCTTGGAATATGCATTGGGTGCATGCCAGGGAGGGCTGCCCTGCTCCTATTCACCACCAGGTACACTGCTTGGGAATATGTATTGGGTGCATGCCAGGGAGGGCTGCCCTGCTCCTATTCACCACCAGGTACACTGCTTGGGAATATGTATTGGGTGCATGCCAGGGAGGGCTGCCCTGCTACTATTCACCACCAGGTACACTGCTTGGGAATATGTATTGGGTGCATGCCAGGGAGGGCTGCCCTGCTCCTATTCACCACCAGGTACACTGCTTGGGAATATGTACTGGGTGCATGCCAGGGAGAACTGCCCTGCTCCTATTCACCACCAGGTACACTGCTTGGGAATATGTATTGGGTGCATGCCAGGGAGGGCTGCCCTGCTACTATTCACCACCAGGTACACTGCTTGGGAATATGTATTGGGTGCATGCCAGGGAGGGCTGCCCTGCTACTATTCACCACCAGGTACACTGCTTGGGAATATGCATTGGGTGCATGCCAGGGAGGGCTGCCCTGCTACTATTCACCACCAGGTACACTGCTTGGGAATATGTATTGGGTGCATGCCAGGGAGGGCTGCCCTGCTACTATTCACCACCAGGTACACTGCTTGGGAATATGTATTGGGTGCATGCCAGGGAGGGCTGCCCTGCTAATATTCACCACCAGGTACACTGCTTGGGAATATGTATTGGGTGCATGCCAGGGAGGGCTGCCCTGCTCCTATTCACCACCAGGTACACTGCTTGGGAATATGTATTGGGTGCATGCCAGGGAGGGCTGCCCTGCTCCTATTCACCACCAGGTACACTGCTTGGGAATATGTATTGGGTGCATGCCAGGGAGGGCTGCCCTGCTCCTATTCACCACCAGGTACACTGCTTGGGAATATGTATTGGGTGCATGCCAGGGAGGGCTGCCCTGCTACTATTCACCACCAGGTACACTGCTTGGGAATATGTATTGGGTGCATGCCAGGGAGGGCTGCCCTGCTCCTATTCACCACCAGGTACACTGCTTGGGAATATGTACTGGGTGCATGCCAGGGAGAACTGCCCTGCTCCTATTCACCACCAGGTACACTGCTTGGGAATATGTATTGGGTGCATGCCAGGGAGGGCTGCCCTGCTACTATTCACCACCAGGTACACTGCTTGGGAATATGTATTGGGTGCATGCCAGGGAGGGCTGCCCTGCTACTATTCACCACCAGGTACACTGCTTGGGAATATGCATTGGGTGCATGCCAGGGAGGGCTGCCCTGCTACTATTCACCACCAGGTACACTGCTTGGGAATATGTATTGGGTGCATGCCAGGGAGGGCTGCCCTGCTACTATTCACCACCAGGTACACTGCTTGGGAATATGTATTGGGTGCATGCCAGGGAGGGCTGCCCTGCTAATATTCACCACCAGGTACACTGCTTGGGAATATGTATTGGGTGCATGCCAGGGAGGGCTGCCCTGCTCCTATTCACCACCAGGTACACTGCTTGGGAATATGTATTGGGTGCATGCCAGGGAGGGCTGCCCTGCTCCTATTCACCACCAGGTACACTGCTTGGGAATATGTATTGGGTGCATGCCAGGGAGGGCTGCCCTGCTCCTATTCACCACCAGGTACACTGCTTGGGAATATGTATTGGGTGCATGCCAGGGAGGGCTGCCCTGCTACTATTCACCACCAGGTACACTGCTTGGGAATATGTATTGGGTGCATGCCAGGAGGGCTGCCCTGCTCCTATTCACCACCAGGTACACTGCTTGGGAATATGTATTGGGTGCATGCCAGGGAGGGCTGCCCTGCTACTATTCACCACCAGGTACACTGCTTGGGAATATGTATTGGGTGCATGCCAGGGAGGGCTGCCCTGCTACTATTCACCACCAGGTACACTGCTTGGGAATATGTATTGGGTGCATGCCAGGGAGGGCTGCCCTGCTCCTATTCACCACCAGGTACACTGCTTGGGAATATGTATTGGGTGCATGCCAGGGAGGGCTGCCCTGCTACTATTCACCACCAGGTACACTGCTTGGGAATATGTATTGGGTGCATGCCAGGGAGGGCTGCCCTGCTACTATTCACCACCAGGTACACTGCTTGGGAATATGTATTGGGTGCATGCCAGGGAGGGCTGCCCTGCTCCTATTCACCACCAGGTACACTGCTTGGGAATATGTATTGGGTGCATGCCAGGGAGGGCTGCCCTGCTCCTATTCACCACCAGGTACACTGCTTGGGAATATGTATTGGGTGCATGCCAGGGAGGGCTGCCCTGCTACTATTCACCACCAGGTACACTGCTTGGGAATATGTATTGGGTGCATGCCAGGGAGGGCTGCCCTGCTACTATTCACCACCAGGTACACTGCTTGGGAATATGTATTGGGTGCATGCCAGGGAGGGCTGCCCTGCTAATATTCACCACCAGGTACACTGCTTGGGAATATGTATTGGGTGCATGCCAGGGAGGGCTGCCCTGCTACTATTCACCACCAGGTACACTGCTTGGGAATATGTATTGGGTGCATGCCAGGGAGGGCTGCCCTGCTCCTATTCACCACCAGGTACACTGCTTGGGAATATGTACTGGGTGCATGCCAGGGAGGGCTGCCCTGCTACTATTCACCACCAGGTACACTGCTTGGAATATGTATTGGGTGCATGCCAGGGAGGGCTGCCCTGCTCCTATTCACCACCAGGTACACTGCTTGGGAATATGTATTGGGTGCATGCCAGGGAGGGCTGCCCTGCTCCTATTCACCACCAGGTACACTGCTTGGGAATATGTATTGGGTGCATGCCAGGGAGGGCTGCCCTGCTAATATTCACCACCAGGTACACTGCTTGGGAATATGTATTGGGTGCATGCCAGGGAGGGCTGCCCTGCTCCTATTCACCACCAGGTACACTGCTTGGGAATATGTACTGGGTGCATGCCAGGGAGGGCTGCCCTGCTACTATTCACCACCAGGTACACTGCTTGGGAATATGTATTGGGTGCATGCCAGGGAGGGCTGCCCTGCTCCTATTCACCACCAGGTACACTGCTTGGGAACACCCTAAACAGACAGAGATACAAGTCTCCCATGCAGGCCTGGCTCCAAGATTTGGGATCTTGGAGGGCCGTGAATAAGCAAGGGTGGGCCATAAAGATGAGAGGGGTTGTCCATAGTCTCTCAATATTTTTTCTTATTTGGAAAAACTTTTAAAGGTTTAAATAAACACAGCACACAAATGTGACATTTAAACATTTAAAGCTGCTATTGGTGTGTGATGACGGGGTTAGAACTATTTTTAAACTTTTTTAATTATAACTTTTCAACATGCTGCTCTACAACATAGTTTAAAGACATTGGCAAAGCCAATAGTTCTGGATAAGCACTTGTAAGGTCCCAAAGGCGAGACCTATTGGCTATGCCAATTGCTTGTTTCTTGTGTAGCCCTACTCATTCCAATGCAGTGTGTCAGAGCGTTTTACATAAACATGTACATATGACATGTACAATAAATTATATAAGTTTGTAAATGAATGTACAGGATGTGTTACATAAAACTGGGGGATTGCAAGGTGTAGAAGTCACATATCATCTTCCATAGCTCACTGTGCTATTATCCTCGCAATGCGCTCAAATGTACACATGATAGACCTGCTAAACATATATGTGAGGGCTTTAGATCTGATGTCACTTCTTGTGATGCCACTTCCTGTAAAGTCGTGGCTTCTGATGCCGCTTTCTATGATGTCAATTCCTGTGATGCCATGTGTGATGTTGTGCGCCGTATGTCGTGCGCCGTGATATCGTGCGCCGTGATGTTGTGCGCCGTGATGTCGTGCGCCGTGATGTCGTGCGCCGTGATGTTGTGCGCCATGATGTTGTCACTTGCATACTGCCAAACTAGGTCAGTTCCCCCACTTCTTTTTTTAGGACTTGTGCCCTGGATTACAGCATGGCTTGCAGGGCAGCACATGCGCGCTGCCTCTAGGCTCGACCTAAAAAATGGCGCTCCAATCCCTGAAGCGACGATATAATTGTCCCCCAAAGGCTAGATAAAGTGCAAATGTGTACAGAAATTCACAAAAATGTAACCAGAAATTTTGTGTAACTGTAACTCACTATACAGTATGTCACTCCATTCTACGCCACTGCACTCTAAGCTTTTCCACTGTACGCTATTACACTCTACCACACTACACTATACTCCACTCAACAGTCTATGCCCTTCCACTGTACCACACTGTACTCCTCTCAATGCCACCATACAGCATTTAACTTTACACTATAGCACTTTACAACACTCTATTCCACTCTACAGAACCACCACTACGTCGCTCCACCCCAGTTAATATACTTTATTCTATGTGAAACTGCTCCACTGTACTCCACTACTGCACTGCACACTACTCCACTGTACTCTACTCTACCACACTCCACTCTACCATACTGTACCACACTCTACTCTACCCCATGCCTCCCTACTGTACAACACTTTAACCAACTCTGTGTGAGACTCTACTCCACTCTATGGCACTCTACAACACACTAGTCAACTCCACTGTACCACACACCACTGCATGTTTTAACACTTTAATCCACTGTATACTATGCCACTCCACTCTACTCAAATTCATGCCACTGTACTCTAGAACAAACCAGACCCCTCTATTCTACACCACTCTACTGGTCTCCACTACACTCTACTCAACTGCACAATACTTTACCCCACTCCACACCGGCCCACTGTACCACACTCTACTCTATGCAACTCCACTCTACAAAACTCTACTACACTCTGTGCCACTATACAACACTCTATTCCACTATATGCATCTACACTACAAAGTACAACCCTCTACTCCACTCTATGACCCTACACCCCAATGTACAACACTCAACTTCACTCTACGACACTTTCAAACACTCTACAACACATCACTTCACTGTACTGTACAAAACGCCACTCCAATTTATAACAATTTACTCAACTCTACATTATGCCTGTCCACTCTAGCGCACTCCACAGCACTATACTATTTAACAATTTACTCCACTGTAAACTATGCCACTTTACTCTACTCTACGATACTTAACTCTACCCCACTCTACCCTACTACACTATACCCCACTTCACTCTGCACCACTCCACTCTACATCACTGCACTGTACACTATTCCACTGTATGCCACTCCACTGTACCACATTCCACTCCAGTCTACTCCACTCTACAAAGCTATGCAACACTACACTATCCGACACTCCACTCTACTGTACCACACTCCACTTAATGACACTCCAGTAGGCGACAGTAAACTTTACGATTTCAAACTAATTTTTATTAAAACTAAAAGAACATTGAAATTCAAAGAGAAAAACAAAAGGTTAAACCTTTGGTATAGTAAGCAAAACGTTATTTATTCTTTCTATACAAACCAAACTTAAAATACACAAAGATTGCAAATTCTCTAGTTATTGTTATATCTTAAATTTTAATTGTATGCAACCCCTTTAAATTAATACCACTTAATGTATGCTTTTTTTAGTAACCAAACAAACTACACAAATATTAACATTTCTAAACTTGTACCTTCAGTTTATAGTGGGAAACTCAATGGTAGTTTTTACACTATTACAAGACCTACGTATATCTAGCGCACCTCCATACACAGTGTATTCAACTCGGTAGCCACACTACACTAACTATAACTCACGCCTTCTCCATGCACTGCTTATACTGTTTTATGCTTTCTCACTTATATCATGTACAATAATAGTATTTACAACAACAGTTATGACATTGCAAATCAAATCTTTTGTGAAAACACTGTGTGTGGTACTGTGGCGAGTTAAATTTAATATAGTGTGGCTACCGAGTTGAAGGTAGTGTGTATGGAGGTGCGCGAGATATACATAGCTCTTGTAATAGTGTAAAAACTATCGTTAAGTTTCCCATCATAATCTTAGTAGCTTTCCTACATATAATTCCACTTTAACTTTTGTTTTTTCAGTGAATTTCTATGTTTTTTTTAACGTAAAGTAAGATCTAATTACCATACCTAAGTATACTTCAGCAGTGCATGGTGGGGGTTGGACGCAGGGCCTAGCTAGCGACCTAGTTCAATATTGACCCCAAGGGGCCTCTGGGTCAATCAAATCCCTCAGCTATGCCCAGATATCATAAATGTTCGAACCTTAATTTATCAAAAATGGCTGAACAGATTTTCACCAAACATAAAAAGCACGCTTTCTAAGTAAAGATAACTGGATAACTGTTGTGAAGATTCGTCAAAAGGCACCAAAGTTATTAGCAAAATTTAAAAACATCCTTCCTATGGAAACTCTGACCTACGTGTAACGTAACATAAAACATATATATATATATATATACACACACACACATATATGCATCTAAACATTGACACGCACACATACCTATCTCTCTCTCTCTTGTAGGCAGTTCCTTCATAAATTTCACCAATGGTTTGATTAAATTCAGTTGTTTAAATGCTCAATTAGTCAAACGTCAGAGTTGCTCTTTGATTTTTAGTAGGTTTTATTCAGTAAGTCAATTTTGCTCAACGTATTTTGAGCTCAGCGCCAACCACAAAAACCTGCAAACATCATTCCGGAAACTTTAGAATTCACGTGAACCTCTCATGCTATTTTCATATCTCACTAATACATCATTCAGGCTCATTATTTTTTGGGCTGCCCGAGTGAAGGACAGTTCCTGTGCTCATGCCAGTGCACGTGTCCCAGCTCCAAATTAATTTACAAAATACTATTCACTTTTGTATTTGGTGCATAAAGGCTTATGTATCCCTATTATAGAGCTCACCTACATACAGCTTTGGAAGTCTGTTGGCAACAGATTTGTTGTATCTAGTGAAGTCTAGACTTGCAGTGCGCTTTGTGTCTGCACCTTGCTCATGATTCCCTGCCTCTCCTGTCTATGCTAGTTCCCTGCTCTTGAGTCTGTAGCTTTCTCACTATTTGTTGTGTTTCTCCCACCCAAAGAGCATTTCAGTCTCACTGTGTTTTGATTGGATGGCTTGTATTCTTCCGCTACTGATGCCAGACTTTGGTTTGAAGTGTATGAAGGACTATTGTTTCTCCTTCTCCCTGTCTCTTTCTGCACACTAGTCCTTCTCAACCCCGCTCTATTTATAATTAAAATTAGCCACAGACAACACCCGCTTGCCCCCATCCCACACCATCTGCTGCCTGCCGCGGTATTGGTAGTATGCCACCCGTAAATGGCTTTTAAACCATTGCACTTTCGCCGTCTGTGCATGTCGCATGCAAGGCCACCATTGTGGAATGCTTTTTCTTTGCTTTAAGAAGATTCATTCCAAAATTGGTGACTCTTGAGCGCATGCGTGTGCAACAGCCATCTTGGATTTTTTGTTTTAAACAAAAGAAGAAAGAATCATTCCACAATGGCCACTGCATGCATGCCAGCCTTCTTGGAGAAGTTTTCCATTTGCTTAAAGTGAAATAATTTCCAAGATGGCTGCCACATGTGCGCATGCACAGCCATCTTGGAAAGCTTTGTCTTAATGCAAAAGTAAAAGCATGGCACGCTGACCTGTGTGTGTGCGCACTCATGCACACTGGCAAACTTGGAATAGTTTTTCTTGAAGCAATGGAAAAACATTCCAAGATGGCTGCCACGTGCACATTCGCACGCACAGTGACAATTTTGAAATAAGTCTTCTTTTGCTTTAAATAAAATAATTTCACAATAGCCACCTTACATATGCATGCACGGTGGCCATCTAGGGTAAAGAAAAGTGTTTACAAAGCCAGGTCTGCACCAGGAGCCTTAAAAGTAGCCTTGTACATCTCTAGTTACAGCTCAGAGAAAGGTGGCACGTGACATTCGGTGGTAATCGAGTACTGAAGTTATTTGAGAATGTGACATTTTTTCTTTTGTGAATTAATAAAGCAAAGGGCAAGCGTTAGGGGAACATAGAAAATAGAAATGAGTGTGCATAGCTCAGTTGTCTTTTTTGGATTGGATTTTAAAGATTATGTGTGAATGTAAATTAGTACAGCAACATACTACTTGCATAAAGGCTCAACCTGTAATAATACTCATAATAATAGTTTGTTTTTAGTATAATGCTTCATAACTTATGTCTACCTTTTCAGAATAATAGGTGCTATTATTTCCCAATCTAATTGTATTCAATTTATCGATCTTGCAAAGATAGAAGGCTGATTGTTTTTTTTTTTTATAAATCTTTTTATTGGCTTTTATGATTCATCACAAAATTACAATAACCAGATAAGCACAGGTACCGTCTGATATCTTTCTGATGCTTAGTACAGTCATGTATAATATTAGGTTCGCATACAGTAGGTAGTTTCACAGTTCATTGTCTTTGCAGTTAAACAAGCGAATGGTTATCCACATTATTACAAACAGGCTTTAATTTCTAACATTTTGCTTCCCCCCGTTGCCGCACATGCTCATGCATGTCGTTCTCTACAGTGCTTGTGTTCTAGGGCTTCTTTTCCCCAGTGACCCATGTCTCTCCCTCTCCCTCCGTCTTCCTGCATATAATGACTCCCCCTATATGTTCTGTCCAGGTATATCCAGGTCAGTTTGGTGCTCAGCCAGGTAGGTCCGCAGCGGGTCCCATATGTCGTGCGGTCGGGAGGTAATCTGCATTAAATCTGCAAATGTAAGTAACTGATCTTGACAGAATATGCGGTCGCGGATCCACTCCTTAAACTTAGGTGCTCTTCCCCTCCCCCATATGCAGGCTACTCTACGCTTGGTTAGTAATAATCCCAGCGACACATATTTCCTAACTGAGGCTTCTATCTCCGCTGTGTATCCTAGCAGTGCTGTCAGGGGGGTGTCCGGGATTGGAGAGCCTATCATCTGCCCCAGTGCTTCCAACACTTTTTGCGAGTATCCCTGAATAGGCTCGCATTCGCATGCCAGATGTAAGAATCCTGCTCCCGCTCTGCTGCATCTATCGAAGCGATCATTATCTCGGAGCTGGAATCGGTGTAGTCTGACTGGGGTATAGTATAATCGATGTGAATATTTGAAGTGTATAATTCGCAACCTACTACTTACTGATACCATCCCAGTTTACTGGCAGCAATATGCCCATTGATCGTTGTAGGAAGGTGGAATCTGACTATATGGTTGCCCCCACTTTTTTTATGGTGTTTTGCTGGTTTATGACTTAGTTGGACTGGGATCCTGCTATTCAGGGCCCCAGTCTATCTGCTTTCTCTGTAAAAAGGTTTCCATGTGCCTTAGGCACATCTCTGATTGGAATCTGGAGTGCCCTTATAAGTCCCTAGTATATGGTATACTATGTACCAAGGGCATAGGTACCTCAGAGGCCTACCAGGGGCTGCAGCATGTATTATGCCACCCCTGGAAGGCCATCCAAACTGACACCACAGGTCTGCTACTGCAGCCTGGGTAAGGTGGTGCATGCACCCCTTACTGTGATATAGGTTACCTATATCACTAAATACATACACACATATAAACCTATAAGTCACTCCTAAGGCAGGCCTTATCAATCCTAAAGGCAGAGTGCATGGTTCCTATGTGAGAGGGTGCCCCTGCATGAGCAGGGCCCCTCTGCAGCGTTCAGAGACCCTTCTCTGATGCTGTTTGTAGTGCAGCCTGACCATATACTCTTAAGCGCATTATAACCTCGCGGTAAAATGCTAACTTTGGAATGGCTGCACCTAAACATGTCGTGTTTGGTGTCAAACATCTTGGAATACTACCCCCCCGCCAATTCTGGTGGTGGGGGTAGCATTCCACCCTTTTAGAGGGAGAGACATGTTAACTCTGGCTAGCCCGGTAACTTCTTTCCAACGCCCTGGCATCACAAAATGGATGCTGCTGCCACAGACACGAGTCTGGCCTCCTGCTGCTGGACGAAACTCCGGCAGGGGAGGCCTGGACAATAGGTTTCCTGTCCCAGGGAGGTGTGACCACCTCCCCAGACAGGATAATGTGTATTGGGGCTGGGCGGGAGCATTTTCGGGTGCTTTGAAGTCCTGCACTGGGGGCACATTTGGTGTCCCTGTGCATACCCCAGTTCAAACCGGATCAGGGGCTTGCAGCCCCTGCTTTGGCGTGAACTGGACAAAGGGAAAGGGGTGTAGCCACCCCTCTGCCCTGACCCACCCATAGGTGGGGCCACAGAGTAGTCCAACCCCTATCCTTAGTATAAGTATAGGAACCCAGTCCTTAGGACTTTAGATTATTCCTGGACGAAACTCTGAAACTGAATCCTGGACCTTCGACGCTCTTCTCACGATTAGAGGACAGAAGAATCTCCCTTGGGGTCAAGGAGTGACTCCCCTGCTTGGCAGGCACCAAAGAAGCATCTGTCCGGTTCGCATTTCTAAAGCTCCCGTCGGACGCCGAAGTCATCGCATCACCAGAGGTGGATTCTCAGACTTCCCCGAGGCTACCCTGAGTCCCCAGCAAAGCTGAGGCCCGTGGCTATCGTTGGTGACTTGAGACCCTGACCCCTGGACACCGAGCACATTTGCAAGTGCATCCTTTTCTGGGTCTCCCAAGAAGTCGTGCTTTGGGCTCCGAGTAGCCCTAGCCTCCAGCACCACCTGCACCGAAGATCACTGGCCCCCACTCCACGAGTGTCCTGTAAGCCAGATCCACGTGCGGCGTCACGAGGCTCCTTCGCGGTCGCTAGCCCGTTGGCTAGTAGCCCTTAACGAAGGCCAATCCTTTTCTAACTTGGCATCCTGGTTGCTCCAGGCCTGCCCTCACTTACCCTCACTGGGTGAGTTCCCCAGACCTTGCTGGTCTGCACCATCGACGATCTTCCTCTGCATTGAGACTTGCCGTTGCCAAGGCTTGTTGGGTCCAATCCGGTCGCCGACACCTCAGCACTCGACAGACATCGTGTACCAGCCCGAATCCTGCCCCTGGTTGCCGACAACACCTCCTGGACCTCGTGGCTGAAGAGTCAAGACGACCGTCAACGCACCTGAAGCACTCGACATCGGTGGGCATCTGTCCATCGCCTTCCTGGTCACTGGCTAGTGACCCAGACTCTGTCCCCTCTGCTTTCAGGTTCTTCAGAACTCCGATCCACTCTTGGATCCACCCGGACACTTTTCACTTGGTCGCCAGCAGCACTTTGCAGCAGATCGCCATTCAAATCGACGACGAAACCCGACCCCGAAAGGCACCTATGCACCCGGCTTCCCTGGGTGAGGTAACACGAGTACTCCGGTGCTCCCGTGGGTAGAGACTCTTCAAAGTCCTAGATCTCAAAGGGTTTGCTCCAAGTCCTCCTTTAAGTGTCCCTTTTCTTTAATTTCCCGATCACGACTTTCTCCATAGAAGTCAACGGCGTATCGCGGTTGTGTATTTACACTGCACGCGTCCCCCGTGGGTCCCCTGTGTCACTACCTTGGGTGGTTCCTTGTGGTCCAAGCACTTCTAGAGGCTCTAGGCCTAGTGTCTAGTTCAGTCGTGGTTCTTATACCACTTTATTGGTATATGGTTTGGTACGCCCCTAGGGCCCAAACGTGTATTTGTGCTATTACTGTGTTTAAATAACTTCTAACTTATGTACTTCGAACTCTAGCCTCATAAAGAGACTAGAGGGGTGTGTTTAGCAATAAATACATATATTTTGAATATATGCCTGGTGTGGTGCTCTTTCATTTGGTCACTCAAGAGATTATAGACTGGTAAAACAAGCTGCTTTACATTCCTTCAAGACTCAGCCTGAAGGCTGCTCTCCATAGCTACCACTAGGATAGCTTTCAATAAGGTTGTCTTTAACCTATCTCCAATAAGGGGTTGTTTGGACTGGTGCAAAGTGCCCACTATAATTAGTGGACAGCATATGCCAGGCCAACTTCTCACATTGGTGTGCAGCGTGTGGGATTCCAGCTTGCTATTGTTTTACCAGATAATCTCAATTGAATTGATCAACTGAAACCACTAAAGGTACCTAAGGTACATATAATTTAAGCTTAGAATACAGTAAGTTCTACTGAACTTAGAGTTGTGTGTTAAGGGATAGCACAACCCTTTCTACAACTCAAGAGAGTTTAGTAGGCCACACTAGAGTAGGTAGTGCATACACCACACCACACTAGTAATGTCTTTAAGGGTAGGATCTAAAGAAATCTTGCAGGAAGCCATTGAGCTTCCACCCTCCAAGTATGATACACTCCCATTCTTGGAATTGAGAGCTTTATGCAACTTGAGAAAAATAAGGACAGGCCAAAGCCCCACCACCCAACACCTCAAGGAGTTGTTGGTGGCTTATGACCTTAGTAAGCCCTTGGGGACTGAAGGGGTAGGAGCTGAGGGTGGGGCAGAAGATGAGGATGGGACCAGGGGTACCAGTACCCCCAGCCCCCCTCTGAAACTGACCAGGAGGGCGACAATGGCCCTGACCTGGATAATCCAACCCCTCCTGAGGAAGATGAAGAGGAGGATCAGAATGATGCCCCCTTTGTCCCCCCAGGAAGGATTGTGAGTGTGCGCAGAAGGTCTAGATCTTCTTCTCAGGAGTCTAACCACTCTGGCACCTCAATAGGGAGCTCTGTCTCATCTCATAGGAGGGAATCCTCTCATGAGAGAAGAAAGAGGCTGGTTCTATATGAGGAAGCTCAGCTTGAACTCAAAAAGAAACAACTAGCCATAGACAGGAGTCCCTAGATCTCTTTAGAGAGAGAAGAAAGTTGGGACTAGAGTCCCATGGTGGCAGCAATATCCCTAGAGATAGGGAAAGGTCTTATGACCATAGAAACCTAAACAAGATTGTCCCTCCCTACCAGAGTGGGGATGACATCCACAAATGGATAACTGCACTGGAGAGGGCCTGTAAAGTTCAGAAGGTCCCCCAGAGGCAGTGGGCAGCAATCTTGTGGCTCTCCTTTGCAGACAAAGGTAGAGACAAGCTCCTCACTGTAAGAGAAGAGGATGCTGACAATTACACAGTCTTGAAGAGTGCTCTGAAAGATGGGTTTGGCCTAACCACTGAACAGTATAGGTTGAAGTTCAGAGACACCCAAAAAGCTCAGACTCAAGACTGGGTTGATTTTGTAGATTGTGCTACAAAGGCTCTGGAAGGTTGGATACATGGCAACAAAGTGCATGACTTTTTAGGATTGTACAATTTGATTATGAGGGAGCAGATCCTTAATAATTGTCAAAAACAGCTTTTGCACCAGTATCTGGTGGACTCTGATCTGACCTCTCCCCAAGAATTGGGAAAGAAGGCAGACAAATGGGTCAGAACCAGAGTAAAGACTAGAAATCAGGGTGGTGACCAGAAGAAAGATTCTACTAAGTCCCAAGAGAAAGGTGGGGATAAATCTAAGGATAAGTCCACTACAGGGCCCCAAAATTCCTCTTCTGGGGGTGGGTCCCAAACTCCTTCCTCTCCTGAAAAGAAACCATATTGCCATGTCTGTAAAAAGCCTGGGCACTGGAAATCTGATCCCAGTTGCCCCAGGATTTGCAATAAAGAAAATGTTCCCCCAGCAACTACTACCCCCCTCCTGGTACTACCAGTAGTAATCCTCCAGTTGGGAGTAGTGCACCCAAAAGTTAGGTGCTTTTGCAACAGGAACAGAGGTGGGCCCTGGTTCAGACAGGGACCCCTCAACAGACTCCTCTGACTCTGATGGTGGTGTAGGATTTGCCACCTTTACCATGGGTCCCACAGCAATGGGCAGGTACAGACTGGAGCCAATGATTAATGGTCAGAAAGCTGTGGCATTTAGGGACACAGGGGCTAGTGTCACCATGGTGGCAGGGAAACTAGTCCCCCTCACCAGCTTTTACCTGAGTTTAAATACCAGGTGACCAACATTGATGGTGTCAGAACAGATCACCTCATGGCCATAGTCAATCTCAGCTGGGAGGGGTCACAGGCCCAAAGAGAGTGGCAGTGTCCCCCACCTTACCTGTAGATTGCCTGATGGGCAATGATCTGGAGATTTCAGCCTGGGCTGAAGTTGAACACCAAACCCACCGACAATGTTGGGCGTCCCTGTAAAGGTTAGTGGGGCTGTAATGGCCACAGCCCCAGCCCAAGAATTTGGAGAGATGGAGCCTGAAAGAATGGCCCACTCTCCCCCAAAAGAGAGCACAAGGGTTGAAGAAAAGTCTTCTTCCCTCCAGACAGTAGGTAAGGGTCAGCCTCCTCAGGGAACTGACCCTACCCCTAGTGAAGGAACTGCCCCAGAGGTAGTCAGGCCTGGCCTGGCCACACCCCTGATGGCAGAGGACCCTTCCAAGGTGGTACCCAGTCTGGAGCAGGTAACCTGCCCCTCTCTACCCTGCCCCAGCCAGCCCAGGGCTGCAGAGGTCAGGGAGGTCAGTGGACCCCCCAGGGCCCCTGTCCAGAGGAACCCCCCATCAGCAGATTAGGGGCACCCAGTCTAGTAGCCCTAGCCAGGTGAAAACTCCTCTACACACTGAGGGATCCCCCATGCCTTTATGTAGGGACCTCCCCCAGAAGGACTCTGGTAGGCAAGGGCAAACCTGGGACCTGAAGGTTCCAAACCTGCCATGTCCCTCCAGTAGTCCATCCAAAGGGACCCAACCCCCAGCTGTAGGCAGCCAAAGGTTGACCCTTAGAGCAAAGTGCAACTCAGTCATGGAAAGACAGGCATACATGGTGACCAGTGATCTGAGGAAGCTGAGGCCAACATTCCTAGGGCCTCACTTCCCTACTCAGACACCTCACCAGCCTTGTACTTTACCTAAGCACACCGCAGGTAGTGATTCCCCATGGTGGAGACCCTCTCATACCCTTAGGGTGAGGGATTGCTTAGTGGACCATAAGACAGGGGGCAACCATGCTAGTGCAGGTGCTTCCTTATATGACCACTTAGTCAATGAAGGCTCAACTGGTCAAGGTTAGCCTTATCTCCTTTCGTTTGGGGGGGGTTATGTAGGAAGGTGGAATCTGAGTATATGGTTGCCCCCACTTTTTTTATGGTGTTTTGCTGGTTTATGACTTAGTTGGACTGGGATCCTGCTATTCAGGGCCCCAGTCTATCTGCTTTCTCTGTAAAAAGGTTTCCATGTGCCTTAGGCACATCTCTGATTGGAATCTGGAGTGCCCTTATAAGTCCCTAGTATATGGTATACTATGTACCAAGGGCATAGGTACCTCAGAGGCCTACCAGGGGCTGCAGCATGTATTATGCCACCCCTGGAAGGCCATCCAAACTGACACCACAGGTCTGCTACTGCAGCCTGGGTAAGGTGGTGCATGCACCCCTTACTGTGATATAGGTTACCTATATCACTAAATACATACACACATCTATACCTATAAGTCACTCCTAAGGCAGGCCTTATCAATCCTAAAGGCAGAGTGCATGGTTCCTATGTGAGAGGGTGCCCCTGCATGAGCAGGGCCCCTCTGCAGCGTTCGGAGACCCTTCTCTGATGCTGTTTGTAGTGCAGCCTGACCATATACTCTTAAGCGCATTATAACCTCGCGGTAAAATGCTAACTTTGGAATGGCTGCACCTAAACATGTCGTGTTTGGTGTCAAACATCTTGGAATACTACCCCCCCCCGCCAATTCTGCCGGCGGGGGTAGCATTCCACCCTTCTAGAGGGAGAGACATGTTAACTCTGGCTAGCCCGGTAACTTCTTTCCAACGCCCTGGCATCACAAAATGGATGCTGCTGCCACAGACACGAGTCTGGCCTCCTGCTGCTGGACGAAACTCCGGCAGGGGAGGCCTGGACAATAGGTTTCCTGTCCCAGGGAGGTGCGACCACCTCCCCAGACAGGATAATGTGTATTGGGGCTGGGCGGGAGCACTTTCGGGTGCTTTGAAGTCCTGCACTGGGGGCACATTTGGTGTCCCTGTGCATACCCCAGTTCAAACCGGATCAGGGGCTTGCAGCTCCTGCTTTGGCGCGAACTGGACAAAGGGAAAGGGTGTAGCCACCCCTCTGCCCTGACCCACCCATAGGTGGGGCCACAGAGTAGTCCAACCCCTATCCTTAGTATAAGTATAGGAACCCAGTCCTTAGGACTTTAGATTATTCCTGGACGAAACTCTGAAACTGAATCCTGGACCTTCGACGCTCTACTCACGATTAGAGGACAGAAGAATCTCCCTTGGGGTCAAGGAGTGACTCCCCTGCTTGGCAGGCACCAAAGAAGCATCTGTCCGGTTCGCATTTCTGAAGCTCCCGTCGGACGCCGAAGTCATCGCATCACCAGAGGTGAATTCTCAGACTTCCCCGAGGCTACCCTGAGTCCCCAGCAAAGCTGAGGCCCGTGGCTATCGTGGGTGACTTGAGACCATGACCCCTGGACACCGAGCACATTTGCAAGTGCATCCTCTTCTGGGTCTCCCAAGAAGTCGTGCTTTGGGCTCTGAGTAGCCCTAGCCTCCAGCACCACCTGCACCGAAGATCACTGGCCCCCACTCCACGAGTGTCCTGTAAGCCAGATCCACGTGCGGCGTCACGAGGCTCCTTCGCGGTCGCTAGCCCGTTGACTAGTAGCCCTTAACGAAGGCCAATCCTTTTCTAACTTGGCATCCTGGTTGCTCCAGGCCTGCCCTCACTTACCCTCGCTGGGTGAGTTCCCCAGACCTTGCTGGTCTGCACCATCGACGATCTTCCTCTGCATCGAGACTTGCCGTTGCCAAGGCTTGTTGGGTCCAATCCGGTCGCCGACACCTCAGCACTCGACAGACATCGTGTACCAGCCCGAATCCTGCCCCTGGTTGCCGACAACGCCTCCTGGACCTCGTGGCTGAAGAGTCAAGACGACCGTCAATGCACCTGAAGCACTCGACATCGGTGGGCATCTGTCCATCGCCTTCCTGGTCACTGGCTAGTGACCCAGACTCTGTCCCCTCTGCTTTCAGGTTCTTCAGAACTCCGATCCACTCTTGGATCCACCCGGACACTTTTCACTTGGTCGCCAGCAGCATTTTGCAGCAGATCGCCATTCAAATCGACGACGAAACCCGACCCCGAAAGGCACCTATGCACCCGGCTTCCCTGGGTGAGGTAACACGAGTACTCCGGTGCTCCCGTGGGTAGAGACTCTTCAAAGTCCTAGATCTCAAAGGGTTTGCTCCAAGTCCTCCTTTAAGTGTCCCTTTTCTTTAATTTCCCGATCACGACTTTCTCCATAGAAGTCAACGCCGTATCGCGGTTGTGTATTTACACTGCACGCGTCCCCCGTGGGTCCCCTGTGTCACTACCTTGGGTGGTTCCTTGTGGTCCAAGCACTTCTAGAGGCTCTAGGCCTAGTGTCTAGTTCAGTCGCGGTTCTTATACCACTTTATTGGTATATGGTTTGGTATGCCCCTAGGGCCCAAACGTGTATTTGTGCTATTACTGTGTTTAAATAACTTCTAACTTATGTACTTCGAACTCTAGCCTCATAAAGAGACTAGAGGGGTGTGTTTAGCAATAAATACATATATTTTGAATATATACCTGGTGTGGTGCTCTTTCATTTGGTCACTCAAGAGATTATAGACTGGTAAAACAAGCTGCTTTACATTCCTTCAAGACTCAGCCTGAAGGCTGCTCTCCATAGCTACCACTAGGATAGCTTTCAATAAGGTTGTCTTTAACCTATCTCCAATAAGGGGTTGTTTGGACTGGTGCAAGGTGCCCACTATAATTAGTGGACAGCATATGCCAGGCCAACTTCTCACAATCGTCACTAAGGGGGGTCCCCAGATCCTCATCCCAATGGGCTCGCGAGTTCTGTCTCTGATCAGGGCTGTTTGTCTTGGTGGCACGATAAAGCATGGAGAACACGTGTGTAGGTGCAGAACTTTGTAGCAGGGCGTGCAGCGGGACCAACGTCGCAGGCTCAGAGGGGGAAGTCAGGGGTGGCCGTTTTGACGTCCTGGAGTAATCGGACATATAGGAACAATTCCATTGGGGTGGGCTGACGATCCTGGAAAAAGCCTCACGAGTACAAAAAGTTCTGCTTTCGTATAGGTCTCCCCATGTCAACTTACTGGCCTTTCAAAGCATTTGTCGGCAACTCGCCTCATATGTAACTGGGAGGTCTGGGTGATGTTGTGCTCCCAGTATTGGGGGGTAGAGCATGGGTATTTGAAACCGTTTGGCAATATTCTGCCATGCAATGTTTGTGCATTCAACTGTCGTCGGGTCTGTACCCCTTGATTGCTTGGAGGTGCCTAGGAATGCCGTGGTCGGGACGGGAGACATATATTCCTGCTCCACTGCTAAATGTGGCATATATGGTGGCGGCCGCACCCAGTAAGCTGCGAAGTGCGCTTGGGCACACTGAAAATATAGTTCCATATCGGGTGCCTCGAACCCCCCCTCGCAAAGGGCTGGGTCAGTTCCCATTTCAACATGGGTTGTTTCCCTCCCCACGCCAGTTGGCTCAGTTGAGTCCTAAGAGCCTTGAAAAACTGCTTGCTGGATGCATAGGGAATATTAAAGAATAAGTAAAAAAGTTTTGGAAGTATTATCATCTTGATCAAGGAAACTCATCCTGCCAATGATAGGGGCATAGAGATCCATCTCGTGATGGATTCCGTCAGGGCCTCTAGCGTTCTCACATAGTTACTGCGCATCAGCTCCGCCATGTCTCTTGCTATCGTGATCCCTAGATATTTAACATCTGTCTCACACCACTTTAGCGGGTAATCGGGGGTAAATCGTCGGACTGCCTGGGTGAGGGGGAATATTTGGGATTTTTCCCAATTGATGCTTATTCCCGAGAGCAGCCCGAAATGTATACATTTCCTGAGTAGCGGGTTGAGGCTAATATTGGGTTCCTGCAGGTACAACGTTAGATCGTCCGCATAGAGAGACACTAAAATATGTCTAGTTGGGTATTGCAACGCATATTCCCTATGATGCTGTCTGAGCTTGGCTGCTAGTGGCTCTACAGCCAGCGCAAAAAGTAAGGGGGACAACGGGCATCCCTGCCTTGTTCCCCTGGTGATTTGGAAATGGGAGGAGCACATTTCGTTAATCAATATTTTGGCCTGTGGTTGATTATAGAGCAGCTGGACCCAGTCTATAAAAGGGGGCGGGAAGCCCATTCGGCGGAGTACGCTTACGAGATAATCCCACTCAAGGGAATCGAATGCCTTAGTGGCATCTAAAAACACCGCCACCGCCTCTAAGTCAGGATCTATGTCTTGCATTAAGGCAAAGAGCGTGCGGAGGTTATGAGATGTCGCTCGCCTAAGGTACGAACCCCGACTGGTCAGGCAAAACAAGCACATTCATGAGCAAGCCCAGCCGGTTCGCCAGCACTTTTGCGAGTATTTTCGCATTGCAATTTATCAGCGATCTGGGTCTGTATGAGTCACATTTATCTTCCGGCTTACTCGACTTTGGTATGGATATTATGAGTGCTTCTCGTAGTATCCTCGGGAGGACTCCCAGTTCTAGGGCTTCCTCATACACTTTCTTCAGTATTGGGACTAAGGTCTCACTGTCTGCCTTATAAAACTCTGCAGTGAGGCCGTCAGGGCCTGGGGCTCGACCAGATCGCAGCTGCATTATCGCTACTCAGATCTCTTCTTCTTCGAGCTCAGCAGAGAGAAATTCTCTTTGAGCATCCCCTAACCAAGCCAGTGCTATATCTTCAAAGTACGATTCGAATGTTGTAGGGTGTGTCCTCTGTGTGGTATATAGGGCAGTGTAAAATGTGTGAAAAGCTCTCATTATATCTGGCGTGTCTCTACATACCTTTCCATCTGGCTCCGTTATCTCTAATATTGTATTGGAAAATCTCGGTTTTCGGATTAATTCCGCAAGTGCATTCCCTGGTCTCTCCCCCTGTCCAAATCTTCGGGCTTGATAATATTTCCCTCGAAACAGGCATTCCCTCTCTGCAGTGCCTTGGTATTCGGTCAATGTGTCCCTGATTTTCCCCCGCAAATCTTCACCAGCGGCGCTTCCCAGTTGGGTCTCCGTTTATCGAATGCCAATTTCTAATTTTTGGAGTGTGGTGTGAATATCTCTCTGTATCCCCAATCCCTTTGCAATACACACCCATCAGATAGTGACTTTAAACGCTTCCCATACCGTGGCTAGCATGGGAATCGTACCCATGTTTCGCTGGAATAAGTTTGTGATTTCTTGCTGCAGTTCTAGTCTAAATGGGGAGTCCAGAAGGGCGTGAGGGGGCAGCCCACAGAACTGGTATGGCATTGTCGTGCATGGGGGGGTCAGTGTCATTACCACTGGAGAGTGGCCAGAATATGTGCGAGCTCAGTGGTTCTCCTGCGTCAGCCAAGGTCTCACACCTTTAGAAATCAGCCAGTGGTCTATTCTTGACCACGAGGAATGTACTGTATAGTGACATGTGCCTTCTTTGCTAGCTTGATGTAGGGTGTGCCAGGTGTCTATCAGTTTGTGTTCTTTGATTATGTCCCGCATCTGGCGCTGGGCACTGGTGTAGTGGTAGGTCTGGGGCTGTGATCTGTCCTCCACAGGGTCTAATGTTATGTTAAGGTCGCCCCCCCATATTACATGGGTGGATCCTATGTCAATGATTTTCTCCCACAGTGTTCGAAAAAAGTCTGGGTCATCATTATTAGGTCCGTAGCAGCACGCCATAGTTATTAATTGCGACGCTAGTTTGCCCCACATAAGGCAGTAGCAGCCCTGTGGGTCCTGCATGGACCCCAAGGCCACGTATGGGACACCCTTCTTTATCAGGATTGCCGTTCCACGTGCATATGTGGAGTATGTGGCAAAGCTCCGGTGTGCTGCCCATTGGGATGCGAACGTGGTCGGGGCAGAGGAGCCCAGGTGCGTCTCTTGGAGCAAAGCGCAATGTATGTTATGCCTATCGAAATAAGCTAATATATGTCGGCACTTGCGCGGGTTAACCAAGCCCTGGACATTCCACGTTATAAAGTTATATCTAGGCAGGTCAGGACGTTCCGTCATTTCTGCGCATCTTGATCAGACTTAATGTGGGGGTTTCTCATATACTCTACCAAGCTGCATGTTTTCTGTGCTCTTTGGACTATTATCATGACTTTTGCTACTCTTGAAATCAGTTTCCCCTCCCCTCCCCCGCCAACAACAGCATCCCAAACTTGCCGTAGCATTCTTTCCCACCCTACCCACCCCCCTGAAACATCCCAACTACAAGGTCACAACCATCTTTAACTGTATCACAGAGTTGAATGATTAAGATTCGGGCCAAAGTCTGTCCTCGCTGGCAATCTGCCACCCGTATGGGGTTCTTATCAGCCTCCGAAGGAGGGCGGGTGGAGCAGGGTCTCCACGCGCGGTGGGGCTCAGCACCCTGCAGTGGAGCCCGTGGAGTTTGCAGTGTTTTAGCCCTTCTCGCATTATTGTGAGCAACAGAATAACAAAAGGAAAAGAAAAGAGGGAAAAGGAAGAGGGTCAGAACCCTCCCCCCCCAAGCGCCTTGAGACCCTTACGGGTGAGTAGTCGCGCTTTAACAAACCACTGATTGATTGATTGAGAAAAGAATAATACATGCGAAAACAAAGAAACCAGATCGGTTGAGGGATGTCCTTCGGGGGTGTCGCAGGAGGGCACATCGGTTCCACCTCGCCATTACGAGGGTGCCCGGGACTCGCTCTGCTGTCCCATGTGTTCGTGACTGTACGTATGTGTGCTCAGTTTTTGCAGGCGCATTGATGAAACACTGTCTTGCTCCTATTTCTCCCTATGGGCTTGAGTTTGTTCAGTGATATCATACTCGACCCTAGTCGCCGTATCCACGGATGTTGTTTGGGGTCTTCGGTGTCTTGGCTCGTCGTCGGTTTCATTCTCTTCGGTTAATCCAGCTCTGACATTGACGAGGGCGATCGCGAACGCCCCCCAGGTGCTTTTGTCTGAGGAGATTGTCTGTTAATGGTTTTAAGAAAGTCCGTAACCTACTGGGGATCCGTGAAGAAATGTTGTTTCCCCTGGTGTGCTATGAGGAGGCGCACCGGGTAGAGCATGGCATATGTTATGTTCGCTTGTTGTAGTTTCTTTTTTACAGGCAAGAATTTCTTGCGAGCCTCTTGTACCGCCATAGTAAATTCTGGGTATATAGTGATTGTGGAGCCTTCAAAGGAGATTTGTCACTGTTCCCTTGCCAGTCGTAAGGCAGTATCGCGGTCGTGATAGTTTAGCAGCCTGGCGATGATTGGTCTCGGTGGGGCTCCAGGCGGAGGGCGACCAGCAAACGATCAGTGCGCCCTTTCCACTATGAGCATGGCTGAGAAAGCGTTTTTGTCGAATACAGTTGTAAGGAGATGCTCGACATATTCCTCCATCTTTCCCGTGTTCGTGGATTCCGCCAAGCCTAGGATCCTGATGTTATTGCGTCGCTACGGGGACCACTCAGCAGGTCATTCGCCCCTCCGTTACGCCGTTTGGATGCCAAATCCGGACATATGTGACAGGATAATATTGTTTAGTGTTCTCGGGCGGCAAGAGCCTCACGCAAGTGTGGCCATCTTGCTCTTGCACGTGCGCCCTCTAGCGCCCCCCATTGAAGGCTGATTTAGCTCTGGCAGGAGTACCTGCTTCGAGCAGCCAGCCCTCAGCTCACTGTGTGCATTAAACCCTTTGAAAAGATGTGCGCAAAGGGTGAAATCAGGTGTCAAGTTTATTTGCATTTTTCTCAACTGCAGAATAGCCCTTCCCCATTCATATATTTGTGTCTGTTTTATGAAAATGAGCGGGTAAAATGAGAGTAAAAACGGGTAAACTGTGTGAAGTGCGCGTTCTAGCCTCTGTGAAACCGCGGCCATGTTTCCTTGCTTGTGTTCATTGCACCTAAGGAAGTGCCCATCTGAGACATTCAAGCCTTAGAGCCTGACTGGACATCTTGGCTGGTCGAAAGAGGTGACCTTCTTGTAACTCTTGAAGGTCGTCTCCTCCTGGACCTCAGACGCCTTCTCTGTGCTTTACAAAGTCACGTGATCTTCAGTGGCCGCCCGTGTGTAGAGCTCTCTACATGTCTGCCTTGCCTATGGAGCTCGCTCTAATAGGGCTCACTTGGGGACCCCTTGGCCAGCCAAGTCTGGAAATTAGAATGAATGACTTTTCTTTCGTTAATAGACCCTTTCACAATGTGATCAGCGTGTGTGCACATTTTCACATTTTTCAAAGGAATGTACATCCGACGCTGACATCCTTTTGTACACAGCTAAATGGCAAAAAATAAGCTTGAACTTAACACAAGGGCTATTTACCTGAGGGGGGGTTTCCACCGGATTAAGTGTTCTACCCCTGTTTAGGCATCGGTCGGTTTAGTAGCCTATCCCACGCATGACCTAGAAACCCAAACCATCATAAAATGTCATTGTTTTTTAACCTTGATTCACCAGAGATTTAGGAGTTTCGAGATCGACCCAATTTGGTTTGCCCTAGCCTCTTATTCTATCTCGATATTTCTTGAATCTCCAACAGAAATAGCACATTGGATTGGCACCGACCGAGTGAGTTCCAGGAGCCACCATCTCTCCCCCAGCTCAGTTTTCATTCATTGAACCATCCGCTGTTGTCACCGTCATCCACCGTGTACTAAGCTGTTATCTACTCAACTCTAATGCTCTGGAAGCAGTTGGCAGGAACAGTGTCGCGCACAACACCTATCAGACTCTACCCAGAAGACCTTTCGTGTCACCAGTAGTTCTATTGGATGCTGGAACGGACACATGCAAATTATAGAAACAATAAAAAAAATACTGCACCTGTCAGAAAGATAACCAATCAGAACGGCTCCCATTGTGACCCCGATGAAGAAGAAGGTGGCTGAGACCTGATTGAGCCACTTCCGCTCGCACACGAGGTCCCACTGAAAGGGAAAGGCAGAGCCAGTGTTATAATGACTGATCGCAGAGAGAGTCTTCATGCCATGGTGGTTTGCCCCATGTGCCCTACTTAGCCATTGGGTTGGCAGAACCTCCTCATTACATGCATTCATGCACTGAGATCAACATAGCCCCCTGGCCATCTGTTCTGCTGGATTACCCCGCCAGTGTTTCACACTGAAGCCGAAGAGCCCTGGTACCACTTGTCGAATGCCTAGCCTCTCACAGTGAAGACTCCTTGGATTTACAGACAAAGCGCTTGATTTAGATCTCGGCGGACGGGTTACACCATCACAACGGTGACGGATAACCCATCTGCAGAAATATAAATCCCATAGGATATAATGGGATTTATATATCCGTCACTGTTATGATGGAGTAATCCGTCCGCTGAGATCTAAATCAGGTCCAGACACTACCGTCTTTGGCCTCATTATCCGCCCCTTGTCTTTCTAGACTGCTTCTCTGATCTCCAGGTGGCCTACAAGGACAGGACGATGCTCGTGTTACCATAGAAAATCATTGCTATGAGCCCAGTTCAAGAGTGGAATACTTGTCCGCTTCACAACCAATGATAGAAGTGCCCACAGGCCCTTTGCATTTGGGCTTCAACCTTTAGTGATGCATGTCATGCGTCAAGACACTCCATGCTCTGCGTGGTCTGGGTGGCGGATGTTGCTTTCAGTCGTACCCTGTGCTTACTCGACTGAATGCAGAACACACTGGAGGCTTTCGGCTTTCCCAGGACACCCTGGCCTGTGTATCAATACCTACAGTCGAGAGGTATAACCTATGTTATTGTGATCTCTTCAGATCGAGAGATCAGTTGCGTGGTCCTTAGTATATCCCGAGAGAACGAGGGATCCGCACCCAGGTAAATTAGTGCGATCCTGGCCTATCTTGGATATTTTTGTACGATCCTCACCCACAAGTACCACCTGCGGCATGCTTCATCATCGGATCCTCACCCACTGCATATGGCCATGTCGTGTGCTCTCTCCCCTTGAGACCAGAGTCCAGAGGGCATGACATCTGTCCTGCCCAGTGGGCGGAGGATATGGAGCGCGTCTCTCGACCATGACCTGTGACCCCTTCTATGCCTGCTGTACGTTTAGCCTCTAACCTCGAGTATCTTCTTTCAAGTTTGTCATTTTTGGAGAGGTTTGTAGACTTATGGTCGCAGTTTATCTCACCCCATTTGTGAAAGAGCAACCATAGAACTGCATTATAATTTCACGCGTCGCCAGATTCACTGTTTCAATTTGTTTGTCGCATGTTTAAAATGAGCTGGCGCGCAGCTAGAGTTTTCCCTGGCCCTTTCTGTGCGTGAGTTGTACAAACCACATTCCAACATTACCATGTCCATGCGTTTTACAAAATGGTAGACTGAGGAACTCAATGTAACTCATCAGACTAAGAGTTCCATACAATTGTTTCAGCATATTGTTTACATTTTTACCCTCAAACTTTTGGGAACTTTCTCACAAACTGCTGGAAGTATCTGCATCAAATATTAAGAAGAAAATAGAAGGCAATAGTGTCTGTTTTCAAGCCTAGTTTGCTGTTGCTCTTCCAGTGAGACTTTAGGTTTCGGCTGGAGTCAGCTATAACTGGTTCCCAGACCTTTTGTAAATATGACATAATGCATGATACTACAGAGGGGCTGTGGGTCAGTCCCCTTCAGCCACGGCACACTTGATGCTGTCACTCCTCTTTGGGATCTGTACACAAGAAAGCTTTTGGTGGCTGGGTGCAGTTAATGTGGTGAGGCTGGAGGGACCCGCATGCCTCCTGCACATGGTGTGTGACTGATGCCGCCCTAATGGCCATTGGTACCTTAACATCTTTATTCAATGGTTGACCTTGGGCGGTGCACACACCCAGACACCGACCCATGTGCACATAATTTAGCTGGTGCTTCCTCTACCCTCTGTGTGCGTCCTGGAGAGCTTGTGTGCAGGAGACCATGGTGGCGGCAGAAACAAACTCCTATGGTATTGTCTCTTCTATCAATGAATGAATACAGGTAAAGTGTCGGTACGTGATGGATTAGTATCTGCATCACACCTAGGGGCCCTGGTATGTACACAAATACCTGCCTTGTGTGATCCGTGAACTTGCTAGCATCACAGAGGGACGGTTCCTGGCATGGTTCTCCAAGGGTTCACCTGTATTTTCTAGGTCACTGATTCTTGGAGAGGTTCGAGCATCACCAAGGATCCACACCACCCAGGTGACCCCCACCCAGATGCATGCGTTATGAGTCAGAACTACAGATGTTTGAGATCACTAGACGTATCAACAACAATCTATACTCCATATACAGTACTCCTATAGGTCATTTATTCACAGCTGGCTTGAAGGGGTGATCTTCCCTCAAGGGCATGCAGTGGACAGGCATTGGGTTGTGAGCCCTGTTTGAGCCCGCTGCAGTAACACTCCGTCTCCCCAATTCTCCTGAATCTCTCTACTCCTAACCTCCCTGATGTTGGTCTCAGCACCTCAGCAGTGTTTTTTCCTAGATTTTCTTTTAAAGTGTTGCATGCTTTTTGGTGCATTTATATGTGTGTGTGTGTGTGCAGGGTGGTGTTCGACAACAATACTGAGTTTTAAATACTACCATGCCTTCTCTTAACCGGAATGTCAACTACCTCAATATTGTGAATATAGGTAAGTATAGATTTATTGTTCTTAACTCTACATTTACGTACCTTGAAGATAAATGTATAGTTATAGTTAGATCAGAGTTTCCATAGGAAGACCGTTTTTTGTTTTTCTAGTACCTTTGGCACCATCGGATGAATCTTCAGGAAACGTTGCCCCCAAAAAAGTTTACCCACCTCAACTCCTTCCTGAGAGTTTCAGGGTGATCAATGAAGTACGGGTCGAGAAAAAGGGGGCCCCAAAACGTATTTTCCCCATTCAGTTTCCCATTGGAATTTCTAAAAACAAAAAACTACTGAACAGAATGACACCACACTTGGCAGAATGCTAGATATTTACTCAAAAAAGTGCGCTTTTTGTGATTTGGTGTAAATCGGTTCAGCTGTTTTTGAGAAATGAAGGTGCAAAGGTTCGTGATATTTGGACAGTTGGTCTCGCTGGAGTGCCCCAGTACACCCACAATAACGTAAATTAAAAAAAAGAAAGATCTGATTGGTTGAGAGGGCTTTAGTCCTGTTGGCGGCTTCGATATCAGCTGCTGGGTATGAGGCCTGGAACAATAGACAACACTAGCGATACTGCTGAGTTGATAACTACTGTGACTTGTAAATGTGTAAACCTAAGAACTTGCCAGTTACCTTTCCATCTTCAGTGTTGAAATGTGTAGTGATGCATGGATAGTAGGAGAGACTTACAGGAAAGCAAACATGTAAATCTGTTAACAGACACCAAGATCTCAGAGTCAAACCAGCTTATAGAAAGTTCTAACTATTGCACGTGGATTCTTCTACTGCAATTCTGATAGACAGTGTATTTCCCTTTACTGTTTCAATGAATTGCACAGCATAAAAATTCAGTAAATTGGACATGAAGTCTACACAAAAACCCAGCTGTGACTTTTTTCAAAGTGTGTTTCTATGGAAGCTCACAACTGCCTTACAGTGATTAATGGAATCACTGTTCAAAGCCTGCCACGGTGCCCACTGGAACCACAGATTCAAGCACATGTGCAAATAACTTCCCAAAGGCGTCTAGACAGAGTTCACTATTATTCACTGATACCACCAGCAACAATGGATGTGGGCCTTGCCCATGTCATTTTCTTTGGCACAGCGAGTGGGCCTTGTTATGGATGGATGCAAGGTAGAGGAAAGCGAGCATGAATTCCTGCTTGATAGGCCTTGCCATCTGTGACAGTTGTGCAGTCTTTATACAGGGTCACCTTGTTAGAATTGAATGCGTCATCGCCCCATCCCTATATTGTATACTGTGTTATGTTAGCATTCATGTCGCTATTTAGTATTGATCGCTATTGCAAATGTGTGCGACCAGTTCCTTCAAACATTGTGCAGGCTAAAGTTAGCATCTGAGACGCCATCTTCTGCCATGTAACTGCCATGATATGTTGTGATCGAAACCCGGCCTCTGTGCCCCTTTCTGCTCACCTCAGCAGAAAGCTGCTGTTCAGTTGTTCCCTCTTATCGTATTCAAGGTTGAAACCCAGATGTACTAAATGAATAGTTTATTCTGCTTTCGCATGCCTATACCTGGTCATAGTTATGCTCCCACACTGGAAAGAGCTGAGACCGAGCAAGATGACCTTGGGAGCCTGATAACGTGTACCCATTCTGCAGGTGGTAGCCCATCCTTCTGTGCCTTCTTTGTTCAGCCTGTGCCCAAGCTGTATTTTTTTACGAGGGGAGGGACTTGGGATGTGTTGGAAAGCTTATTTTGTGTTACCAAGGGTTCTGAAGTCAGTCCCTCGACAGCTACCCCGTGAGGCTGGTCAGACCGGACTCCACTGCAGTGTACTTACTAATAAAAGTGTTAGATTGTATTCTCCACTGTCATCCCAACTCTTCATTTCTGGGAAGGCCGAGAGGTGGTCACGAGTGACCCGGGTGACCCATTTTGGGTCACTTCCTTCAACCTTCTGTCTTTTCTGTGGAACTCAATTCCAAAACAGTGCTTAGAAACAGCTACTGTGCCTTAACTGATGTCTTACAATCCTGTACAGAAATTAATTTTTATTCATGATTTCAAGGTGGCCTTTGCTTCTCTTCCGTGCCTTGCTTTACAGGGTGCGAAGAACAAATTGTATCAGTTAGACCACATAAGTAAATAGACAGTTGTTTTTAGTAAATGTTTTAAGCACAAAATAATATTATGCAGAGGAGTAACACCTAAAATATTCAAGGTTAAGAATGTATCGTTATATTCAAGAGAGCAATTTAAATAGGAGTTAGTGAGCTGAGCAAAACTGGTATCATTAAAGAAAGAGAAGCCTCACAGTGGCTCTCAACATTCGTCTTAGTACACAAACTGTGAAGTTTGATTAGTGTGTGTGTTAACCGTAGACCCCTCAATGCAATATAGACAGATAGACACCTCCTGCAATCAGGTGTAGCCAACTATTAAGGAGTTCTTAATTACGTTACAAAACTATCTCTTGTTACTCAAAACTCGTAGTGGCTAACATCCTGACTTGATCCTCAACTACACCATGTAAATGTCATATAACTCTATCTAGATTCTTTACGGATTTCTATTATGCCTGCAACATTTCAGGATGCTTAATTTTGCTAAGTCAGGTTTGAATACAAAATGGTTGTGGGAGACATTTTATCCTGGAACCAGATCATTTGTGTATTGTGATACTTATGAACCCTCAAGTTCAACGTTCATGTGAGATACAGGCTAGTACATTTTGTGAAATTCTGTGCTAAAAATACTCTAACTCTATCCCTGCTTGTAACTGATGTGTGTGTATTATTTCTGATATTCAATATGTTGGTGCTCATCTTTGCCTTAAGTGAGTCACAACATTGCACTCCACTTCCACACATTTTGGTCTCTGTACATCTCCAAATCAGTCTATTGCCCTATGTAACAAATAAATGTGTTCTTCTTCTGTTTTCCACTGTTGCTGTAAATAAATGTATTTAGCCAATATAGGTGAGAGGATGTGTTATATGCAGCTTTCACTTTACCAGTGGAATATAGGATGTAGAACATATGTGAGGTATCAATTCGTTAACCAGATTTGTCAACAGCCATTGGTGGAGAATGAGAGAGGAGCTGCTGCCTGCCAGGTGGGTATGCCGACGATAAAGATATCAATTTGAGATTTGTGAAGACATCTTTTTCAAGGGACCTGGGGCACAAAGAGGGCACATCTTAGGGTTATGCAGTAGGTGCCTACCCTAAGCCCCCCAAAATGTTTCTGACAAGGTACTTTCAGAGGGAAACTCTGGTTAGGTTTTCATGTGGAAAATTAGGCTTGATGACAACTAAAGTGGTGGCAAACTGATATCATTGAAGGAGACACAGGTAGCACAGGTATGTAGGCACAACAAGGTGCTACTGGTACTGATGTAGCGTATTTCAGGCACAATCAAAGCAGTGTCTTGGGTGCCCACCATCTGGTGCTCTCTCATACTTGGAGGCAGCTAATGGAACACCGCTCCTAGTGGCACATTGAGAGGGGCATAAGGCCTGAGGCACTAAGGGAGCAGCAGTTTGGGAGGTCTCTGGGAGTGGCTTTGGGGGCAGCCTGTGGGCACTGAGGTGCTACTGTGGAAGGGGTGGGGGGGGCGGTGGAGGGGGTGGAGGGGTGGCATGAAAAGACGGCAATTGGTGAGAGTGTATCTGAGGCACATAGGGAGGACATTGGTGTGGTTTCTTTGAGAGGGACTGCCTACAGGCAGATACTGAGGGTAATCGGCATAGAAACACAGTCTAAGCACACCTGGAGCATGGAGAGATGGGTTATCTAGAGGGTTTTGGTGTTGGGCAGAGGGCCAACCGAGCGTAGAGACAAAGGGAGCAATGCATTGGTCTTGTGCTCTTCCCGCTTATGCTGACACACGGCCTAACCTTTGTGCTCCGCTCTCTCTCCCTGTTACACTGCCTGCTTAGCGTGGCCTCTGCTATCCCCGTGACTCTGTCCACATACTGACCTTTGTGCTTCTTTCTCTCCCTTTTTCTCTTAACAGTGACCACAGAGCCTGACCTTAGAGCTCTTCTCTCTCTCCCTCTCAAACTGACAGCAGAGCCTGACTCTAACACTGCAGCCTCTAACATTTCTGCTGTGATGCCTGTCACACCAGGAGTAAAGTCTGTCTTTTGTGTGCATCTCACTCCCTCTTACAGTGACTGCAGAGCCTGACCTTTGTGCTCGTCCCTCCTCAGAGCCTGACCTTTGTGCTCTTCTCTCCTCAGAGCCTGACCTTTGTGCTCTTGTCTCGTCAGAGCCTGACCTTTGTGCTCGTCGCTCCTCAGAGCCTGACCTTTGTGCTCTTGTCTCGTCAGAGCCTGACCTTTGTGCTCTTGTCTCGTCAGAGCCTGACCTTTGTGCTCGTCGCTCCTCAGAGCCTGACCTTTGAGCTCTCCTCCCCTCAGAGCCTGACCTTTGTGCACTTCTCTCCTTAGCCTGACCTTTGTGCTCTTGTCACCTCAGAGCCTGACCTTTGTGCTCTTGTCTCCCTCCTCAGAGCCTGACCTTTGTGCTCTTCTCTCCTCAGAGTCTGACCTTTGTGCTCTTCTCTCCTCAGAGCCTGACCTTTGTGCTCGTCCCTCCTCAGAGCCTGACCTGTATGCTCTTCTCTCCTCAGAGCCTGACCTTTGTGCTCTTGTCTCGTCAGAGCCTGACTTTTGTGCTCGTCGCTCCTCAGAGCCTGACCTTTGAGCTCTCCTCCCTCAGAGCCTGACCTTTGTGCACTTCTCTCCTTAGCCTGACCTTTGTGCTCTTGTCACCTCAGAGCCTGACCTTTGTGCTCTTCTCTCCCTCCTCAGAGCCTGACCTTTGTGCTCTTCTCTCCTTAGCCTGACCTTTGTGCTCTTCTCTCCTCAAAGGGTGACCTTAGTGCTCTTGTCTCGTCAGAGTCTGACCTTTCTGCTCTCCTCCCCTCAGAGCCTGACCTCTGTGCTCTTCTCTCCCTCCTCAGAGCCTGACCTTTGTGCTCTTCTCTCCCTCCTCAGAGTCTGACCTTTCTGCTCTCCTCCCCTCAGAGCCTTGCCTTTGTGCTCTTCTCTCCTCAGAGCCTGACCTTTATGCTCTTCTCTCCCTCCTCAGAGTCTGACCTTTCTGCTCTCCTCCCCTCAGAGCCTTGCCTTTGTGCTCTTCTCTCCTCAGAGCCTGACCTTTGTGCTCTTCTCTCCCTCCTCAGAGCCTGACCTTTGTGCTCTTCTCTCCTCAGAGCATGACCTTTATGCTCTTCTCTCCCTCCTCAGAGTCTGACCTTTCTGCTCTCCTCCCCTCAGAGCCTTGCCTTTGTGCTCTTCTCTCCTCAGAGCCTGACCTTTATGCTCTTCTCTCCCTCCTCAGAGTCTGACCTTTCTGCTCTCCTCCCCTCAGAGCCTTGCCTTTGTGCTCTTCTCTCCTCAGAGCCTGACCTTTGTGCTCTTCTCTCCTCAGAGCATGACCTTTGTGTGAGAAGGTGGGTTGGTATATGCTGTCCACTAATTAAAGTGGGCACCTTGTACCAGGCCACACGACCCTTATGATGTATGAGGTCAAAGATAACCTTTATGAAAGCTATCCTAGTGGTAGCTATGGAGAGCAGCCTTCAGGCTTAATCTTGAAGGAATGTAAAGCAGCTTGTTTTACCAGAATCTCACTTCTTGAATGACCAAATGAAAGGAGAACCACACAAGTGTTATGTAAAAATATGTATTTATTACTAAAACGCTCTCTACTAATCTCGACACAAGATTAGAACATAAAGCACACAATACTTAATCAATAGAACGTACGTAAGTAGCAAAATAGACAACGGGCTCCAGGGGGAGACCGAACCATATAGTAAAAAAATGGTATAACAACAACGACTTCAATAGACACAATGCCTAGAGCACGTAGAATCGCTGGGACCCCAAGGAACCACCCAAGGCAGTGACACAGGGCGCCCACGGAGGACGGGTGCAGTGAGGAAACACGACCGCGTGCTCCGTGCAACTCTATGGGAAAGTCGCAGTTGGAAAATTACAATTTAAGGACACTTCTAGGAGGACTTCAAGCAAACCCTTTGGAACATAGGAGGTTCTAAGGCCAGCACCCTTGTGAGTACCGAAGTACCCGAGTTACCTATCCCAGAGGAGCCGGGTGCATAGGGGTCAAGTGGTGTCGGAAACCTCCGTCATTTTCAATGGCGGACTGCAAGAAAGTACTGCTGCCAGGAAGGCGAAGAGTGTCCGGTGGAATCCAACCCTGGATTCGAGATGTGAAGAACCTGAAAGCAGAGGGGACAAAGTCTGGGTCACTTCAGGTGACCAGGGGCTCGATAGTCGAATACCCACCGATGTCGGGTGCTTCAGGTGAAGAGAAAGGGTGTTTGTCTCTGCAGCCACGGGGACTAGGAGACGTCGACGACAACCAGGGTCCGGAGGTGAGCTGTCCCACAAAGGATGTCGAGAGCTGAGGGGTCGGTGTCCGGCTAGAGCACCAACAAGCCTTGGCAACGGCAACCCATGCAGACAGAGGAAACAGGTTACGGTGTGGACCAGCAAGGTCCAGGGGACTCTCCAAGCAATGGAGAGTCAGGGCATGTCTGGGGCAACCAGGGAAGCCCAAGAACAATCAAGGTGACCCTCGCCAGGACCCACCAGTCAACGGACCAGGGATCGCGAGGTGACCTCGAGCGAATGTACAAAGGGCCAGCCCACAGAGCACTCGTGGAGTGGAGGCGGATATCTTTGGTGCAAATGATGCTAGGGGTCGGGACTACACGTAGTCCAAAGCACAGCCTCAGGGATCGCCAAAAAGCATATGCTGCTGCAAATGTACATGGTGCACAGGGGTTCGGGTTGCACGGTCCCCACGAGGGATACTTGTGAGAAGTTGGCCTGGCATATGCTGTCCACTAATTATAGTGGGCACCTTGCACCAGTCCAAATCGACTCTTATGGTAGGTAGGTTAAAGACAACCTTATTGAAAGCTATCCTAGTGGTAGCTGTGGAGAGCAGCCTTCAGGCTAAGTCTTGAAGGAATGTAAAGCAGCTTGTTTTACCAGTCTATAATCTCTTGAGTGACCAAATGAAAGAGCACCACACCAGGTATATATTCAAAATATATGTATTTATTACTAAACACACCCCTCTAGTCTCTTTATGAGGCTAGAGTTCGAAATACATAGGTTATAAGATCTTAATTCACAGTAATAGCACAAATACACGTTTGGGCCCTAGGGGCGTACCAAACCATATACCAATAAAGTGGTATGCGAACCACGACTGAACTAGACACTAGGCCTAGAGCCTCTAGAAGTGCTTGGACCACAAGGAACCACCCAAGGTAGTGACACAGGGGACCCACGGGAGACGCGTGCAGTGTAAATACACAACCGCGATACGCCGTTAACTTCTATGGAGAAAGTCGGGATCGGGAAAATAGAGGAAAGGGACACTTAGAAGAGGACTAGGACAAAACCCTTTGAGATCTAGGACTTTGAAGAGTCTCTACCCACGGGAGCACCAGAGTACTCGTGTTACCTCACCCAGGGAAGCCGGGTGCATAGGTGCCTTTCGGGGTCGGGTTTCGTCGTCGGTTCTTATGGCGATCTGCTGCAAAGTGCTGCTGGCGACCAGGAGAAAAGTGTCCGGGTGGATCCAAGAGTGGATCGGAGTTCTGAAGAACCTGAAAGCAGAGGGGACAGAGTCTGGGTCACTAGCCAGTGACCAGGGAGGCGATGGACAGATGCCCACCGATGTCGAGTGCTTCAGATTCGATGACGGTCGTCTTGACTCTTCAGCCACGAGGTCCGGGAGGCGTTGTCGGCAACCAGGAGCAGGATTCGGGCTGTTGCTCGATGTCTGTCGAGTGCAGAGGTGTCGGCGACCAGATTGGACCCAACAAGCCTTGGCAACGGCAAGTCTCAAGTAAGATGTAGATCGTCGATGATGCAGACCAGCAAGTTCTGGGGAACTCACCCAGCGAGGGTAAGTGAGGGCAGGCCTGGAGCAACCAGACTGCCAAGTAAAGAAAAGATTGGCCTTCGTTAAGGGCTACTAGCCAACGGGCTAGCGACCGCGAAGGAGCCTCGTGACGCCGCACGTGGAGCTGGCTTACAGGACACTCGTGGAGTGGGGGCCAGTGATCTTCGGTGCAGGTGGTGCTGGAGGCTAGGGCTACTCGGAGCCCAAAGCACGACTTCTTGGGAGACCCAGAAGATGGTGCACTTGCAAATGTGCTCGGTGTCCAGGGGTCACGGTCTCAAGTCACCCACGATAGCCACGGGCCTCAGCTTTGCTGGGGACTCAGGGTAGCCTCGGAGAAGTCTGAGAATCCACCTCTGGTGATGCGATGACTTCGGCGTCCGACGGGAGCTTCAGTGATGCGAACCGGACAGATGCTTCTTTGGTGCCTGCCAAGCAGGGGAGTCACTCCTTGACCCCAAGGGAGATTCTTCAGTCCTCTAATCGTGAGTAGAGCGTCGAAGGTCCAGGATTCTGTTTCAGAGTTTCGTCCAGGTATAATCTAAAGTCCTAGGGACTGGGTTCCTACCTTTATTCTAAAAATAGGGGATGGACTACTCTGTGGCCCCACCTATGGGTGGGTCAGGGCAGAGGGGTGGCTACACCCCTTTCCCTTTGTCCAGTTCGTGCCAAAGCAGGGGCTGCAAGCCCCTGATCCGGTTTGAACTGGGGTATGCACAGGGACACCAAATGTGCCCCCAGTGCAGGACTTCAAAGCACCCGAAAGTGCTCCCGCCCAGCCCCAATACACATTGTCCTGTCTGGGGAGGTGGTCACACCTCCCTGGGACAGGAAACCTATTGTCCAGGCCTCCCCTGCCGGAGTTTCGTCCAGCAGCAGGAGGCCAGACTCGTGTCTGTGGCAGCAGCATCCATTTTGTGATGCCAGGCTCTGGAAAGAAGTTACCGGACTCGTCAGAGTTAACATGCCTTTCCCTCTAGAAGGGTGGAATGCTACCCCCGCCGCCAGGATTGGCGGGGGGTAGTATTCCAAGATGTTTGACACCAAACACGACATGTTTAGGTGCAGCCATTCCATAGTTTGCATTTTACCGCGAGGATATAATGCGTTTAAGAGTATATGGTCAGGCTGCACTACAAACAGCATCAGAGATGGTCTCCGAACGCTGCAGAGGGGCCCTGCTCATGCAGGGGCACCCTCTCACATAGGAACCATGCACTCTGCCTTTAGGATTGATAAGGCCTGCCTTAGGAGTGACTTATAGGTTTATATGTGTGTATGCATTTAGTGATATAGGTAACCTATACCACTGCAAGGGGTGCATGCACCACCTTACCCAGGCTGCAGTAGCAGACCTGTGGTGCCAGTTTGGATGGCCTACCAGGGGTGGCATAATACATGCTGCAGCCCTTGGCAGGCCTCTGAGGTGCCTATGCCCTTGGTACATAGTATACCATATACTAGGGACTTACAAGGGCACTCCAGATCCCAATCAGTGATGTGCCTAAGGCACATGGAGACCCTTTTAAAGAGGAAACAGCTAGGCTGGGGTTCTGAATAGCAGGGCCCCAGCCAGACTAATGTCGAAAACCAGTGAAGTATCAGCAAAAAGTGGGGGTACCCCTGTGAAGCAGATCCTACTCTCCTACACAACCCCCCCAAACGTAGGGACATTAAACTAACCTTGCCCAGTTAAGTCTTCATGTTCTAAGTGGAAATACCTAGAGAGTCCATCTGCATTCGCATGGTTACTCCCAGGCCTATGTTCCACTGTAAAGTCCATCCCCTGTAGGGAAATGGACCACCTAAGCAGTTTGGGGTTTTCACCCTTCATTTGTTTTAGCCATAAGAGGGGCTTATGGTCTGTCTGAACCAGGAAGTGTGTACCAAACAAGTATGGCCTCAACTTCTTCAGAGCCCAGACCACAGCAAAGGCCTCCCTCTCTATGGCTGACCAACGTTTCTCTCTAGGGGTCAGCCTTCTGCTAATAAAAGCTACTGGCTGATCCTGACCTTCTTCATTCAATTGTGACAGTACAGCCCCTACCCCCAACTCAGATGCATCAGTTTGAACAATGAACTTCTTGGAGTAATCAGGACTCTGCAGAATTGGAGCAGTGCACATGGCCTGCTTGAGGTCATCAAATGCCTTTTGACAGCTAACTGTCCACTGAACCTTTTTGGGCATTTTCTTAGAAGTTAAGTCATTCAAGGGTGTCACTATTGATCCATACCCTTTGACAAATCTCCTATAGTACCCAGTCAGGCCTAAGAAGGCTCTCACCTGAGTCTGGGTAGTGGGAGCAGTCCAGTCCATGATGGTCTGGATCTTGCTCTGCAAAGGTTGAACCTGGCCTCCACCCACAAGGTGGCCCAGGTACACAACCTGACTCTGCCCTATCTGGCACTTAGTGGCCTTGATAGTCAGGCCTGCCTTTTGCAGGGCCTGTAAAACATTCCTGAGGTGGACCAGGTGATCCTCCCAGGTGGAGCTAAAGACAGCAATATCATCTAGATAAGCTGCACTATAGGCTTCCAGTCCTGTGAGAACTGTGTTCACCAACCTCTGGAAAGTGGCAGGTGCATTTTTCAGACCAAAGGGCATCACCACAATTTGATAATGCCCACTAGGGGTTGAAAATGCTGTTTTGGGCTTTGCAGCATCAGCTAGTCTGATCTGCCAGTAGCCAGCTGTTAGGTCAAATGTGCTGAGATATTTGGCAGAGGCCAAAGTATCTATGAGCTCATCTGCCCTGGGTATTGGATGGGCATCAGTCCTAGTGACTGCATTGAGGCCTCTGTAGTCTACACAAAACCTCATCTCTCTTTTCCCACCACTGGTGTGAGGTTTAGGTACTAGGACTACTGGACTAGCCCAAGGGCTATCTGAGGGCTCAATCACTCCCAATTCCAACATCTTCTGGACTTCAGTCCTGATACAGTCCCTGACATGGTCAGGTTGCCTATAAATCTTGTTTTTAATAGGCAGACTGTCCCCAGTGTCCACTTCATGAGTGCACCAGGTGGTCTGACTGGGTGTCAGTGAAAACATATGTCTAAACTGATTGAGGACTTGCCTGCAATCAGTTTGTTGCTGGGTAGTGAGGCTGCCTGCCAAGGCTACACCATCAACTGACCCATCGTCAGGGTTCTGTGAGAGCAGGTCAGGGAGTGGGTCACTCTCTTCCTCCTGCCCTTCATCAGTAGCCATGAGCAAGCCCATGTCTGCCCTGTCCACATATGGCTTAAGTCTGTTGACATGGAGAACCCTTTGGGGACTCCTGGGTGTTCCCAGGTCTACTAAGTAAGTGACCTCACCCTTCTGCTCAACAATAGTGTGGGGTCCACTCCATTTGTCTTGGAGAGCTGCTGGGGCCGCTGGCTCCAACACCCACACCTTCTGTCCTGGCTGGTAAACAGTCAGAACAGCCTTTTGGTCATGCCAGGCCTTCTGCAGTTCCTGGCTAGCCTCAAGGTTTTTGGTTGCCTTTTTCATGTACTCAGCCATCCTGGAGCGGAGACCAAGTACATAGTCCACTATATCTTGCTTTGGGGGCTTGAGAGGTAACTCCCATCCTTCCTTCACCAAGCACAGTGGACCCCTCACAGGGTGGCCAAACAGAAGTTCAAAAGGGCTGTAACCAACCCCCTTCTGAGGCACCTCCCTATATGCGAATAAAAGGCAGGGCAAGAGTATGTCCCATCTACGCCTAAGCTTTTCTGGGAGCCCTTTAATCATGCCCTTCAAGGTTTTGTTGAATCTCTCAACTAAACCATTGCATTGTGGGTGATAGGGTGTGGTGAACTTATAAGTAACTCCACACTCCTTCCACATTGCTTTTAAGTAACCAGACATGAAGTTAGCACCCCTGTCTGATACTACCTCCTTAGGAAAGCCCACTCTTGAGAAGATTCCCAGGAGGGCCCTTGCCACCACAGGTGCTGTAGTGGTCCTGAGGGGAATAGCTTCTGGGTACCTGGTGGCATGATCCACTACCACCAGGATAAACCTGTGCCCAGAGGCTGTTTGGGGATCCATGGGACCAACAATGTCAATCCCTACCCTCTCAAAGGGCACCCCCACCACAGGTAGTGGTATCAGGGGGCCTTTGTAGTGCCACCTGCTTTGCCACTGGCTTGGCAGGTTACACAGGAGCGACAAAACTCCTTACTGTCTTCAGACATGTGGGGTCAGTGAAAGTGAGGGACAATTCTGTCCCAAGTCTTGTTCTGGCCCAGGTGTCCTGCTAAGGGAATATCATGGGCTAGGGTCAATAGGAAGCCCCTGAACTTCAAAGGTATTACCAACCTCCTGGTAGCACCAGGCTTGGGGTCTCTACTCTCTGAGTACAGGAGTCCATCATCCCAATACACTGTATGGGGACCACTAGCTTTCCCAGCAGCCTCAGCAGCAGCTTGCTGTCTGAGGGGTTCAAGGGAGGGGCAGCTCTGCTGCTCCTGGCTCAGATCTGCCCTAGAAGGTCCCCCTGTCCCCAAGAACTCAACCTGTTCAGGTTCAAGTACCTCTGGGACAGTTCCTTCTTCAGGGATGAGATCATCCCCCTCAAGGGACTGATCTTCCTCCTGAGCCAAGGGGGAAGGCACTGCCTTAACCCTACTACTCCTCCTCTTGGAAGGCACTTGGTCCATTCTTCCAGAATCCAAGGCCTGTTCAGTTTTAGACAGTTTAGCTTGTGACCTGGTCACAGCAAACACATCTGCAGGGATCCCCAGCATTTCTGCATGGGTCCTGAGCTCCACTTCTGCCCAAGCAGAAGTCTCTAAGTCATTGCCAAGCAAGCATTCGACTGGTAGGTTTGCACTTACCACAACCTTCTTAAGGCCAGTTACCCCTCCCCAGGAGAAGTTAACAACTGCCAGAGTATGGTCTGTTCTGACATTGCTAGCATTGGTCACTTGGTACATTTCACCAAGTATAACTTGCCCAGGTAGCACAAGGTCTTGTGTCACCATTGTGACACTTGCCCCTGTGTCCCTAAATGCCAAAGCCTCTCGTCCATTCATTAAAGGCTGTTGTCTGTACTTGCCCAGATTACTGGGACTCACAGTGGAGGTCACATCCATGCCTCCATCACAGACTAACACAGCCTGAGTCAGTTCCCTGACTAAGTCAGAGCCCAACTCAGTTCCCAGGGTGAACCCTACTAAACCCTTTGCTGGAGCACCTCCACCAACTGTACTAGGGGGAACAGGTGCCTTAGGGGCATTGGTGGGTGCTGGACTGGAGTCTTTGGACTTGGTGCAATCACTGGTCCAGTGGGTCTTTTGCTTACAGACCTTGCACCATGGTTTTCTTTGGCCTTTACCCTTGGTAGACTGGGAATCCCCACCAGAAGAAGATTTTTGGGGGCCTGATGAAGACTTTTGATCTTTACCCTTCTCCCCACCCTTGTCAGAGTTCTTAGCATCTTGCTTCTTGGTTTCCCCACCTTGGTTCTGTACCTTCTGCTTCACCCTGGTTCTGACCCATTTGTCTGCCTTCTTTCCCAATTCTTGGGGAGAGGTCAGATCAGAGTCAACCAGGTACTGATGCAACAGCTGGTTTTGACAGTTATTAAGAATCTGCTCCCTCATTATCAGATTATACAATCCTGAGAAGTCACACACCTTACTGCCCATCAACCAGCCTTCCAGAGCCTTGGCAGAACAATCCACATAGTCTACCCAGTCTTGAGTCTGTGCTTTTTGGGTGTCTCTGAACTTCAACCTGTACTGTTCAGTGGTTAGGCCAAACCCATCAATAAGAGCACTCTTCAAGACCTTGTAATTATCAGCATCCTCCTCTCTAACAGTGAGGAGCTTGTCTCTACCTTTGTCAGCAAAGGAGAGCCACAAGATTGCTGCCCACTGCTCCTGAGGGACCTTCTGTACTTTACAGGCCCTCTCTAAAGCAGTTATCCATTTGTGGATGTCATCCCCACTCTGGTAGGGAGGGACAATCTTGCTCAGGTTCCTATGGTCATAGGACCTTTCCCTATCTCTAGGGACATGGCTGCCACCATGGGACTCTAGTCCCAACTTTCTTCTCTCTTTAAGGAGATCTAGGGATTCTCTATCTAAAGCCAATTGCTTCTTCCTGATCTCCAGTTGAGTTTCCTCATACTGGACCAGTCTCTTTCTTCTCTCATGAGAGGATTCCCTCCTGTGAGAAGAAACAGAGCTCCCTATTGAGGTGCCAGAGTGGTTAGACTCCTGAGAAGGAGACCTAGACTTTCTGAGCACACTCATAATCCTTCCTGGGGGGACAAAGGTGTGGTTCTCAAGATCCTCATCTTCATCTTCCCCAGAAGGGATTGGGTTTTCCAGGTCAGGGTCATTGTCACCCTCCTGGTCAGTTTCAGAGGGGGGCTGGGGGTAGTAGTACCCCTGGCCCCTTCCTCATCTGCTGGCCCACCCTCTGCTCCTACCCCTTCAGTCTCTGAAGACTTACTAAGATCATAAGCCACCAACAACTCCTGGAGGTGTTGGGTGGTGGGACTTTGGCCTGTCCTTAATTTCCTCACGTTACACAAAGCTCTCAGTTCCAAGAATGGGAGTGTGTCATACTTGGAGGGGGAAGCTCAATGGCTTCCTGCAGGGCATCTCTAGATCCTGCTTTTAAAGACATTACTAGTGTGGTGTGGTGTATGCACTACCTACTCTAGTGTGGCCTACTAAACTCTCTTGAGTTGTAGAAAGGGTTGTGCTATCCCTTAACACACAACTCTAAGTTCAGTAGAACTTACTGATATTCTAAGCTTAAATTATATGTACCTTAGGTACCTTTAGTGGTTTTCAGTTGATCAATTCAATTGAGATTATCTGGTAAAACAATAGCAAGCTGGAATCCCACACGCTGCACACCAATGTGAGAAGTTGGCCTGGCATATGCTGTCCACTAATTATAGTGGGCACCTTGCACCAGTCCAAATCGACTCTTATGGTAGGTAGGTTAAAGACAACCTTATTGAAAGCTATCCTAGTGGTAGCTGTGGAGAGCAGCCTTCAGGCTAAGTCTTGAAGGAATGTAAAGCAGCTTGTTTTACCAGTCTATAATCTCTTGAGTGACCAAATGAAAGAGCACCACACCAGGTATATATTCAAAATATATGTATTTATTACTAAACACACCCCTCTAGTCTCTTTATGAGGCTAGAGTTCGAAGTACATAGGTTATAAGATCTTAATTCACAGTAATAGCACAAATACACGTTTGGGCCCTAGGGGCGTACCAAACCATATACCAATAAAGTGGTATGCGAACCACGACTGAACTAGACACTAGGCCTAGAGCCTCTAGAAGTGCTTGGACCACAAGGAACCACCCAAGGTAGTGACACAGGGGACCCACGGGAGACGCGTGCAGTGTAAATACACAACCGCGATACGCCGTTAACTTCTATGGAGAAAGTCGGGATCGGGAAAATAGAGGAAAGGGACACTTAGAAGAGGACTAGGACAAAACCCTTTGAGATCTAGGACTTTGAAGAGTCTCTACCCACGGGAGCACCGGAGTACTCGTGTTACCTCACCCAGGGAAGCCGGGTGCATAGGTGCCTTTCGGGGTCGGGTTTCGTCGTCGGTTCTTATGGCGATCTGCTGCAAAGTGCTGCTGGCGACCAGGAGAAAAGTGTCCGGGTGGATCCAAGAGTGGATCAGAGTTCTGAAGAACCTGAAAGCAGAGGGGACAGAGTCTGGGTCACTAGCCAGTGACCAGGGAGGCGATGGACAGATGCCCACCGATGTCGAGTGCTTCAGATTCGATGACAGTCGTCTTGACTCTTCAGCCACGAGGTCCGAGAGGCGTTGTCGGCGACCAGGAGCAGGATTCGGGCTGTTGCTCGATGTCTGTCGAGTGCAGAGGTGTCGGCGACCAGATTGGACCCAACAAGCCTTGGCAACGGCAAGTCTCGAGTAAGATGTAGATCGTCGATGATGCAGACCAGCAAGATCTGGGGAACTCACCCAGCGAGGGTAAGTGAGGGCAGGCCTGGAGCAACCAGACTGCCAAGTAAAGAAAAGATTGGCCTTCGTTAAGGGCTACTAGCCAACGGGCTAGCGACCGCGAAGGAGCCTCGTGACGCCGCACGTGGAGCTGGCTTACAGGACACTCGTGGAGTGGGGGCCAGTGATCTTCGGTGCAGGTGGTGCTGGAGGCTAGGGCTACTCGGAGCCCAAAGCACGACTTCTTGGGAGACCCAGAAGATGGTGCACTTGCAAATGTGCTCGGTGTCCAGGGGTCACGGTCTCAAGTCACCCACGATAGCCACGGGCCTCAGCTTTGCTGGGGACTCAGGGTAGCCTCGGGGAAGTCTGAGAATCCACCTCTGGTGATGCGATGACTTCGGCGTCCGACGGGAGCTTCAGTGATGCGAACCGGACAGATGCTTCTTTGGTGCCTGCCAAGCAGGGGAGTCACTCCTTGACCCCAAGGGAGATTCTTCAGTCCTCTAATAGTGAGTAGAGCGTCGAAGGTCCAGGATTCTGTTTCAGAGTTTCGTCCAGGTATAATCTAAAGTCCTAGGGACTGGGTTCCTACCTTTATTCTAAAAATAGGGGATGGACTACTCTGTGGCCCCACCTATGGGTGGGTCAGGGCAGAGGGGTGGCTACACCCCTTTCCCTTTGTCCAGTTCGCGCCAAAGCAGGGGCTGCAAGCCCCTGATCCGGTTTGAACTGGGGTATGCACAGGGACACCAAATGTGCCCCCAGTGCAGGACTTCAAAGCACCCGAAAGTGCTCCCGCCCAGCCCCAATACACATTGTCCTGTCTGGGGAGGTGGTCACACCTCCCTGGGACAGGAAACCTATTGTCCAGGCCTCCCCTGCCGGAGTTTCGTCCAGCAGCAGGAGGCCAGACTCGTGTCTGTGGCAGCAGCATCCATTTTGTGATGCCAGGCTCTGGAAAGAAGTTACCGGACTCGTCAGAGTTAACATGCCTTTCCCTCTAGAAGGGTGGAATGCTACCCCCGCCGCCAGGATTGGCGGGGGGTAGTATTCCAAGATGTTTGACACCAAACACGACATGTTTAGGTGCAGCCATTCCATAGTTAGCATTTTACCGCGAGGATATAATGCGTTTAAGAGTATATGGTCAGGCTGCACTACAAACAGCATCAGAGATGGTCTCCGAACGCTGCAGAGGGGCCCTGCTCATGCAGGGGCACCCTCTCACATAGGAACCATGCACTCTGCCTTTAGGATTGATAAGGCCTGCCTTAGGAGTGACTTATAGGTTTATATGTGTGTATGCATTTAGTGATATAGGTAACCTATACCACCGCAAGGGGTGCATGCACCACCTTACCCAGGCTGCAGTAGCAGACCTGTGGTGCCAGTTTGGATGGCCTACCAGGGGTGGCATAATACATGCTGCAGCCCCTGGCAGGCCTCTGAGGTGCCTATGCCCTTGGTACATAGTATACCATAAACTAGGGACTTACAAGGGCACTCCAGATCCCAATCAGTGATGTGCCTAAGGCACATGGAGACCCTTTTAAAGAGGAAACAGCTAGGCTGGGGTTCTGAATAGCAGGGCCCCAGCCAGACTAATGTCGAAAACCAGTGAAGTATCAGCAAAAAGTGGGGGTACCCCTGTGAAGCAGATCCTACTCTCCTACAATACTGGTCTCAGGGTTGCTGAGAAGTCAGATCAACCTCAGGGACGTTAGGGAACCCACCTCCTGTGTTGCAGAAATCTTCGGAGTCCGCAGGAGCTTGGGAGATGCAAACCGGTCAGGTGCGCTTAGGTGCCTGCTGCTGCAGGGGAGTAACTCCTTTACTCCAAGGGAGATTCTTCTGTCGTCCAGCAAAGTGTAGACCGTCGAAGTACTTGGTTTCTTTGCAGAGTCTTGTCCAGGTATAATCTAAAGTCCTGGTATCAGGTTTCCCACTTTATACCCATGGGAAGGGGTTGGACTGACTCTGGGGACCCTCCTAGGGGAGGGGCAGGACAGAGGAGTGGCTACACCCATGTCCTTTGTCCAGTTTCGCACCAGAGCAGGAGCCAACGGCTCCCAGAACTGGTTCTAGCTGGACTATGCACGGGGACACCAAATGTGCCCCCAGTGCAGACTTTCTGGCACTCTAAGAGTGCACCCACCCAGCCCCAATACACTAAAGCCTGTCTGGGAGGTGGTCACAACTCCCTGTGACAGGAAAACTATTGTCAGGCCTTCCTCTGCTCGGGCTTGGCTCAGCAGCAGGAGGGCAGACTCGTGTCTGTGGCTGGCAGCATCCATTTTGTGCTGCCCAGGTCGAGAAAGCTGGTACCGGGTAGACCTGTGACCCATAGTAGTGGTTCTACAAGGGTGGAATCATACCTCCCACACCAGTTACTGGTGTGGAGGTATGATTCCAAGGTGTTTGACACCAAACACAACATGTTTCTAAGCAGCCGTTTTAAAGTTAGCATTTACCGCGAGGTTATAATGCACTTAAGTATATATGGTTTGGCTGCATCACAGACAACCCCGGGAATGGATTCCGAAGGCTGCAGAGGGGCCCTACTCATGCAGGGGCACCCTATCACATAAAAGCCAGCACTCTGCCTTCAGGATTGATAAGGCCTGCCATAGGGGTGACTGATAGGTTTGTATGTGTAGTGATTTAGAAGGGATATAGTGAACCTATATCTCCAGTAAGGGGTGCATGCACCACCTTACACAGGCTGCAGTAGCAGACCTGTTGTGTCATTTTGAATGGCCTCTCAGGAGTGGCATAATACATGCTGCAGCCCATGGGAGGCCTCTGGGGTACCTATGCCCTGGGTACATGGTGTACCATATACTAGGGACTTATAAGAGCACCCCAGTATCCAATCTGGAGTGTACCTAAAGTACATGCATTGCAATTTACAGGAGAAAGCAGATAGACTGGGGTCCTGAATAGCAGGATCCCCGTCAGACTACGCCAAAAACAGTGAGACATCAGCAGAAAGTGGGGGTAACTATAAGAAGCATATCCTAGTCTCCTACACAACCCCCCCAAATGTAAGGACATTAAACTAACCTTGACCAGTTGAGTCTTCATGTTCTAAGTGGAAATATCTGGAGAGTCCATCTGCATTGGCATGGTTACTCCCAGGTCTTTGTTCCACTGTATAGTCCATCCCCTGTAGGGAAATGGACCACCTTAAAAGTTTGGGATTTTCACCCTTCATCTGTTTTAGCCATAAGAGGGGCTTATGGTCTGTCTGAACAATGAAGTGAGTGCCAAACAGGTATGGCCTCAGCTTCTTCAGAGCCCAAACCACAGCAAAGGCTTCCCTCTCAATAGCTGACCTACGTTTCTCTCTGGGGTCAACCTTCTGCTTATGAAAGCTACTGGCTGATCCTGACCCTCTTCATTCAATTGTGATAACACAGCCCCTACCCCCAATTCAGATGCATCAGTTTGAACAATGAATTGTTTGGAATAATCAGGACTTTGCAGAATGGGAGCAGTGCACATGGCCTGCTTCAGGTCATCAAATGCCTTTTGACAGCTAACTGTCCATTGAACTTTCCTAGGCATTCTTTTGGAAGTTAAGTCATTCAAAGGGGTCACTATGGATCCATATCCTTTGACAAACCTCCTGTAGTACCCAGTCAGGCCCAAGAAAGCTCTGACCTGAGTCTGGGTAGTGGGAGCAACCCAGTCCATGATGGTCTGGATTTTGCTCTCCAATGGTTGAACCTGGCCTCCACCCACAAGGTGGCCCAGGTACACAACCTTACTCTGCCCTATCTGGCACTTGGTGGCCTTGATAGTGAGGCCTGGTTTTTGCAGGGCCTCTAAAACATTTCTCAGGTGGACCAGGTGATCCTCCCAGGTGGAGCTAAAGACACGAATATCATCTAGATAAGCTGCACTATAGGCTTCCAGACCTGTAAGGACTTTGTTCACCAACCTTTGAAAAGTGGCAGGTGCATTCTTCAAGCCAAAAGGCATCACCACAAATTGGTAATGCCCACTAGGGGTTGAAAATGCTGTTTTTGGTTTTGCATCTTCAGCTAATCTGATTTGCCAGTAACCAGCTGTCAGGTCAAATGTGCTTAAGAACTTGGCTGAGGCCAAAGTATCAATCAGCTTATCTGCCCTTGGAATAGGATGAGCATCAGTCCTAGTGACTGCATTGAGTCCCCTGTAGTCAACACAGAACCTCATCTCTCTCTTACCACCCTGGGTGTGAGGTTTTGGTACCAAGACTACTGGACTAGCCCAAGGGCTATCTGAGGGCTCAATAACTCCTAATTCCAACATTTTCTGGACTTCAGTCCGGATACAGTCCCTGACATGATCAGGTTGCCTGTAAATTTTATTTTTAACAGGCAGACTGTCACCTGTGTCCACCTCATGGGTGCACCAGGTAGTCTGACTTGCAGTCAGTGAAAACATGTGTCTATACTGATTGAGGACTTTCCTAAAATCAGTTTGCTGCTGGTCAGTGAGGCTGCCTGCCAAGGCTACACCATCAACTGAACCATCATCAGGGTTCTGTGAGAGCAGGTCAGGGAGTGGATCACTCTCTTCCTCCTGTCCCTCATCAGTAGCCATGAGCAAGCCCATGTCTGCCCTGTCCACATATGGCTTGATCCTGTTCACATGGAGCACCCTGTGGGGGCTCCTGGGAGTACCAAGGTCCACCAGGTAGGTAACCTCTCCCTTCTGCTCAAGAATAGTAGGGGGCCCACTCCTCTTGTCCTGGAGAGCTGCTGGGGCCACAGGCTCCAACACCCATACTTTCTGTCCTGGCTGATACACAGTCAAAACAGCCTTTTTGTAATGCCAGGCCTTTTGCAATTTCTGGCTAGCCTCAAGGTTTTTGGATGCCTTCTTCATATACTCAGCCATCCTGGAGCAGAGACCAAGTACATAGTCCACTATGTCCTGTTTAGGTGGTTTGAGAGGTAACTCCCATCCCTCCTTCACTAAACATAAGGGACCCCTAACTGGATGTCCAAACAGAAGTTCAAAAGGGCTGTAACCAACCCCTTCTGAGGAACCTCTCTGTAGGCAAAGAGAAGGCAGAGCAAAAGGATATCCCATCTACGCCTAAGCTTTTCAGGGAGACCTTTTATCATGCCCTTGAGGGTTTTGTTGAATCTCTCAACTAACCCATTGCATTGTGGGTGATAAGGGGTGGTGAATTTGTAATTCACACCACACTCCTTCCACATTGCAGTCAAGTAGCCAGACATAAGGTTTGCACCACAGTCTGATACTACCTCCTTAGGGAAACCCACTCTGGAAAAAATTCCCAGGAGGGTTCTAGCCATAACAGGAGCTGTGGTAGTCCTAAGGGGTATTGCTTCTGGATACCTAGTGGCATGGTCCACCACCACTAGTATAAATCTGTGCCCAGATGCAGTTTGAGGATCCATGGGACCAACAATGCCAATCCCAACCCTCTCAAAGGGAACCCCCACCACAGGTAGTGGTATCAGGGGGGCCTTTGTAGTACCACCTGCCTTACCACTGGCTTGGCAAGTGATACAGGAGCGACAAAACTCCTTTGTGTCCTCAGACATGTGAGGCCAATGAAAGTGAGGGACAAGTCTGTCCCAGGTCTTGTTTTGGCCTAAGTGTCCTGCTAATGGGATATCATGTGCCAGTGTCAATAGGAAGCCTCTAAACTTCAGAGGTATAACCAACCTCCTGGTAGCACCAGGCTTGGGGTCTCTACCCTCTGAGTATAAAAGTCCATCATCCCAATAGATCCTATGGGACCCACTGGCACTCCCAGCAGCCTCAGCAGCAGCTTGCTGTCTGAGGGGTTCAAGAGAGGGGCAGTTCAGCTGCTCCTGGCTCAGATCTGCCCTGGAAGGGCCCCCTGTCCCCAAGAACTCAACCTGGTCAGGTTCAAGTTCCTCTGAGACAGTTCCTTCTTCAGGACTAAGATCAGCTCCCTCAAGAGTCTGATCCTCACTCTGAGGCAGGGGGGAAGACACTGCCTTACCCCTACTGCTCCTTCTCTTGGAAGGCACCTGGTCCATTATTCCAGGATCCAGGGCCTGTTCAGTGGAAGACATTTTTGCCTGTGACTTAGTCAAGGCAAACACATCTGCAGGGATGCCCAGCATTTCTGCATGTGTCCTGAGTTCCACTTCAGCCCAAGCTGAAGTTTCCAAATCATTGCCCAATAAGCATTCTACAGGGAGGTCTGAACTTACCACAACCTTCTTAGGGCCAGTTACCCCTCCCCAGGTGAAATTCACAACTGCCAAGGAATGGTCTGTCCTGACATTGCTTGCATTGGTCACTTGGTACATCTCACCAAGCATGATCTGGTCAGGGCCCACAAGTTCTTTTGTCACCATGGTGACACTTGCACCTTTGTCCCTGTATGCCATGGCCTCCTTGCTATTGATCAAAGGCTGTTGTCTGTACTTGCCCAAGTTACTGGGACTTACAAATAAGGAGGCAATATCCATGCCTCCATCACAGACTAACACAGCCTGAGTTGGAGTTCTGACTAGGCCAGAACCCATCTCAGATCCCAAGGTTAACCCTACTAAACCCTTGTTCTGTGTACCACCACTTGGAACTGAGCTAGGGGGAACAGTTGCCTTAGGGGCAGTGGTGGTAGGAGTAGAATCCTTGGCCCTTGGACAATTGGCATCCTTTGTCCAATGGGTCTTCTCTTTACATATATGACACCAAGGTTTCTTTTTGCCTTTACCCTTGTTTGATTGTGACTCCCCCCCCAGTTGCAGGTTTTTGGGGCCCTTGTGAAGACTTCTGGTTTTTACCCTTCTCCCCACCCTTATCTGTGGTCTTAGCATCTTGCTTCTTAGAGTCACCACCTTGGTTCTGAGCTTTCTGCTTCACCCTGGTTCTGACCCATTTGTCTGCCTTCTTTCCCAATTCTTGGGGAGAGGTCAGATCAGAGTCCACCAGGTACTGATGCAACAACTGATTTTGGCAATTATTAAGGATCTGCTCCCTCATAATTAAATTGTACAATCCTTTAAAATCATTCACTTTACTGCCAAGTAACCAGCCTTCCAGAGCCTTAGTAGCACAATCTACAAAGTCTACCCAGTCCTGAGTCTGTGTCTTCTGGGTGTCTCTGAACTTAATCCTGTATTGCTCAGTGGTTAAGCCAAACCCATCAATGAGAGCACTCTTCAAGACTGAGTAGTTGTCAGCATCCTCTTCTCTAACAGTGAGGAGCTTATCTCTAACTTTGTCAGCAAAGGAGAGCCACAAGATAGCTGCCCACTGCCCCTGAGGGACCTTCTGTACTTTACAGGCCCTTTCTAGTGCAGTTATCCATTTGTGGATGTCATCCCCACTCTGGTAGGGAGGGACTATCTTGTTCAGGTTCCTATGTTCATGAGTATACTCCCTGCTTCTAGGAACACTGTTGCTGCCACCATGGGACTCTAGTCCCAATCTTTTTGTAGCTCTTTGGAGCTCTAGGGATTCCCTGTCTAGGGCCAACTGCTCCTTCTTGAGCCTAAGCTTGATTCTCTCAAGCTCCAGAAATTGGCACTGTCTATCATAAGAGGATTCCCTCTTATTGGATATGGAAGTCCCTACAGAAGTACCTGAATTATTAGACTCCACAGAGGGAGTTCTGGATCTTCTAGGCAAACTCTGTACTCTTCCTGGTGGAGTAAAGAGAGGGCCACTGGGGCCTTCTCCCCCACCTGAAGGATGAGTTGGATTTTCCAGGTTAGAGTCATTTTGATCCTCCTGGCCAGGGTTTGAGTCCAGCTCAAAGAAGTGTTCACTTCCTGGTCTTTCCTCATCTCCTGTCCCACCCACTTTTTCTACTTCATCAGACCCTGGGGTCTTTCTGAGGTCATCTAAGAGCAACATCTCTATAAGACGTTGGGTGCTTGCACTTCTCCCTGTCCTCAGCTTCCTAGATGTACACATATTTCTCAATTCTTGGAATGAGAGATGGTCATACCTAGTTGGCAGAGAGCCACTGGCTTCTCCTCTAGAAGACATACTAGTGTTATGTGGTGTAGGCACCTACCTAACCTAGTGGAGACTAAACTCTCTTGAGTTGGAGAAAGGGTTTGCTAGGCCCTTGACTTACCCAACTCCAAGTTCAGTAGAACTTACTTATTCAATCTTGATGTATTATATGTACCTAAATACTTTAGTGGTTTTCAGTTAATCACTCAATGAGATTTTTCTGGTAAAACAATAGCAAGCTTGAATCCCAACCGCTGCACACCAATGTGAGAAGTTGGCCTGGTATATGCTGTCCACTAATTAAAGTGGGCACCTTGCACCAGTCCAAACGACCCTTATGATGTATGAGGTCAAATATAACCTTTATGAAAGCTATCCTAGTGGTAGCTATGGAGAGCAGCCTTCAGGCTTAATCTTGAAGGAATGTAAAGCAGCTTGTTTTACCAGAATCTCACTCCTTGAATGACCAAATGAAAGGAGAACCACACAAGTGTTATGTAAAAATATGTATTTATTACTAAAACACTCTCTACTAATCTCAACACGAGATTAGAACATAAAGCACACAATACTTAATCAATAGAACGTACGTAAGTAGCAAAATATACAACGGGCTCCAGGGGGAGACTGAACCATATACTAAAAAAATGGTATAACAACAACGACTTCAATAGACACAGTGCCTAGAGCACGTAGAATCGCTGGGACCCCAAGGAACCACCCAGAGGAGTGAAACAGGGAGCACACGGAGGACGGGTACAGTGTGGGAACACCACCGCGTGTTCCGTGCAACTCTATGGGAAAGTCGCGGTTGGAAAATTACAATTTAAGGACACTTCTAGGAGGACTTCAAGCAAACCCTTTGGAACATAAGAGGTTCTAAGGCCAGCACCCTTGTGAGTACCAAAGTACCCGAGTTACCTATCCCAGAGGAGCCGGGTGCATAGGGGTCAAGTGGTGTCGGAAACCTCCGTCGTTTTCAATGGAGGACTGCAAGAAAGTACTGCTGCCAAGAAGGCGAAAAGTGTCCGGTGGAATCCAAGCCTGGATTCGAGGTGTGAAGAACCTGAAAGCAGAGGAGACAAAGTCTGGGTCACTTCAGGTGACCAGGGGCTCGGTAGTCGAATGCCCACCGATGTCGGCTGCTTTTAGGTGAAGAGAAAGGGTGTTTGTCTCTGCAGCCACGGGGACCAGGAGACGCCGACGACAACCAGGGTTCGGAGGTGAGCTGTCCCACGAAGGATGTCGAGAGCTGAGGGGTCAGTGTCTGGCTGGAGCACCAACAAGCCTTGGCAACGGCTTCCCACGCAGGCAGAGGAAACAGGTTACGGTGTGGACCAGCAAGGTCCAGGGGACTCTCCAAGCAATGGAGAGTCAGGGCACGTCTGGAGCAACCAGGGAAGCCCAAGAACAATCAAGGTGACCCTCGCCAGGACCCACAAGTCAACGGATCAGGGATCTCAAGGTGACCTTGAGCGAATTTACAAAGTACCAGCCCACAGAGCACTCGTGGAGTGGAGGCCAGATATCTTTGGTGCAAATAATGCTCGGAGTCGGGACTACACGTAGTCCGAAGCACAGCCTCAGGGATCGCCAAAAAGCATATGCTGCTGCAAATGTACACGGTGCACAGGGGTTCGGGTTGCACGGTCCCCACGAGGGATACTGGTCTCAGAGTTGCTGAGAGGTCAGATCAACCTCAGGGATGTTAGGGAACCCACCTCCTGTGTTGCAGAAATCTTCGGAGTCCGCAGGAGCTTGGGAGATGCAAACAGGTCAGGTGCGCTTAGGTGCCTGCTGCTGCAGGGGAGTAACTCCTTTACTCCAAGGGAGATTCTTCTATCGTCCAGCAAAGTGTAGACCATCGAAGTACTTGGTTTCTTTGCAGAGTCTTGTCCAGGTATAATCTAAAGTCCTGGTATCAGGTATCCCACTTTATACCCATGGGAAGGGGTTGGACTGACTCTGGGGACCCTCCTAGGGGAGGGGCAGGACAGAGGGGTGGCTACACCCATGTCCTTTGTCCAGTTTCGCGCCAGAGCAGGAGCCAACGGCTCTCAGGACTGGTTCTAGCTGGACTATGCACGGGGACACCAAGTGTGCCCCCAGTGCAGACCTTCTGGCACACTAAGAGTGCACCCACCCAGCCCCAATACACTAAAGCCTGTCTGGGAGGTGGTCACACCTCCCTGTGACAGGAAACCTATTGTCAGGCCTTCCTCTGCTCGAGCTTGGCTCAGCAGCAGGAGGGCAGACTCGTGTCTGTGGCTGGCAGCATCCATTTTGTGCTGCCCAAGTCGAGAAAGCTGGTACCGGGTAGACCAGTGACCCATAGTAGTGGTTCTACAAGGGTGGAATCATACCTCCACACCAGTTACTGGTGTGGAGGTATGATTCCAAGGTGTTTGACACCAAACACAACATGTTTCTAAGCAGCCGTTTTAAAGTTAGCATTTACCGCGAGGTTATAATGCACTTAAGTATATGTGGTTTGGCTGCATCACAGATAACCCCGGAGAATGGATTCCGAAGGCTGCAGAGGGGCCCTACTCATGCAGGGGCACCCTCTCACACAAAACCCAACACCCTGCCTTCAGGATTGATAAGGCCTGCCATAGGGGTGACTGATAGGTTTATATGTGTAGTGATTTAGAATAGATATAGGTAACCTATATCTAAGTAAGGGGTGCATGCACCTCCTTACACAGGTTGCAGTAGCAGACCTGTGGTGTCATTTTGAATGGTCTTTCAGGGGTGGCATAATACATGCTTCAGCCCATGGGAGGCCTCTGGGGTACCTATGCCCTGGGTACATGGTGTACCATATACTAGGGACTTTTAAGGGTACCCCTGTAACCAATCTGGAGTGTACCTAAAGTACATGCATTGCAATTTACAGGAGAAAGCAGATAGACTGGGGTCTTGGATAGCAGGATCCCAGTCAGACTAGGCCAAAAACAGTGAGACATCAGCAAAAAGTGGGGGTAACTATAAGAAGCAGATCCTACTCTCCTACACCTTGCGCTGCCGGTGCGTCTCTTTTAACATAGGAAAAAGTGACGTAGCGGCAGTGAAAGGGGCTTGTAAATAAGCCCCAACAATTTTCTAAAAGGTCTGAAAGTTATTTATAACATTTTGCAACACAACTTAGCTTTAAAAAAACCTAAATACATCTTAGATCATCAAACCTCGGAATTAATCAACTAAAAACAGATATACGATGTAGATAAACTTTTTACCAAACAACCCCACTTTTCAAATGTGAAAGAGAATATTTACAACATTGAGCAACCAATAGAGATGACATTTTTTAAACCCACAGATATCAAGTTGTCCACTTATACTTTTCTAAACTAATCTGTCATTTTTTGCACCCCAAATAACATTTATAACTTGAAAAATGTTCGGTCGGTTGTGAAGGGTGAGACGATATTTTTTTACATTTAGCAAGCCACCGTTCCCAGCTTGACTCCTTAAAAGTCTTTTAATATTGAGAAAACTCCAAGAACATGCGAGGTAACTTTGATACCTGTTGTAGGAACGGACCTGACTTTTTAAAGGTTAATTGTACTCAGGAACCTCTGTGCACTGGGGGTTCTCCTCCCGTTTAAAGGAACCTCTGTCTACACAACAGAATTTCTTCTTGTACATAAGGAAGCCTCAAACTCTACACAGGAACCAACCCCTTCTAGACAAAGAAGCCTCGCTCTACACACAGGAGCAGATTGATATATATTCAGAAATATCACTAGTGTTTCAAGGGGCTGGAGAGATCTTCTGCCTGAGGGGACATCCTGCAACGGTGGGTCAGAGGGTGAGCTGAGAGGTCTTACCTGGGTGGCGATGGTAGAGGTGAACTGGGAGTGGTCGTAGTCCCAGCCATGCTTGCAGCTATGCAGGGCCCATTCATTGAGCGGTCCCCCGGTGGATGCGTTTAGTGGTCCCCAGGTGGAGTCTTTGGGTGTTTCCCAGGTAGAAGCACTGAGCGGTCCCCAGGTGGAGGTGTTGGGTGGTCCCCCTGTGTAGTCCTTGGGTCTTCTCCAGGTGGAGTTCTCCAGCAGGTGCCACTGGGGCTCTCTGTACATCTTGCAGGAGCTGAAGGTCCCATCAGGCTCCCTGGGGATGCTGGTGAGGAGCAGTTCCTCCTCTGTGAGGTTCCCAAATCCATCTTGGTTGGGAAGGGCACAATGATGAGAAGGCACCGCTGCGAGGAAGTTGTGCAGCAGGAAATGTGAGGGCAAAATAATCTGGGGGATTATAAGGAACACCAGTATTTGGATTTGGAAGAGGCCAAAACCACCCACCTCCAAGATGAGATCCTCAAACTTCATACTGCCTCCTACCGAGAGACTGGCCCAACACGCGATATTAATCAACACCCAACACCCATATTAATCTTATGGGTTCATAGGAGATAAGCCAGGGTTCAGGGGCTTGGAGGGGTCTGAGCAGAGAGCTACGGTCTCAGAGGAGGCCTGGTGACAGAGAGGAGTCCAGGGTTTCACAGGAGGGCCAGGAGGTGGGAGCAGGCTAAGTAGAGCACTGGAGTCTCAGCAGAGTCTGAGGAGAAAACCAGGGTCTTGGGGGAGGATGATGAGAGATGTAGATGTTGAAAAGGGGTTCAGGGTCTGGGTGGAGATGCGGAGTATCTGTGAATCTGAGGGGACATCGGAAGTCTCAAAGGCAGCTCGATGAAGTCCCAGGAGGTGTCATGAGGTTAGCAGGATGCTCTGGAGTAAAAGGGAGGGGATCAAAGAAGCCTTGAGAGTTAGTAGAGACTGGGTCTCAAAGAAGGTCTTAAGCCTCAGAGTGCTTTGGGTCCCTGACTGCTCAGGGGTCATTGGAAGGAGTGGAGTCATAAGACACCTAGGGTCTGGAAGGAGTCTTGGAGGTCATTGGAAGCTTGAGGTAAGAGGAAGACCCCACACGGAAATTGACTCTTTACATCACATGAGCGTTTGGGTTGCAGGAGTCATGGGGTCACAGAAGTCTTGGGGGTTGAACACGCGCTGATGGATACAGAGGCTCGGCCAATAGTCCATCCACTGAAGGTTCTGGGACTTCGCTTGGACTGGTCCTGGCAGGGGCTGATTCTTGATTGAGAATCTGTCAACTTGATACGCCAGGAGTTTGCCAGAACGTTCCTGGGGGGTGAAAGACATGCATATGTGTGAATTATTTTAATTTAACAGCTCATCTTTCTTCAGAAAATTCAAATACTCTCAAGAAACTTCTACAATCATCAAAGTAAAATACTGCACACACTGACAGCTGCCACTGTCCTGTTTGATACTTAACAGAATTCAAACTGTCAGCCACAGATTTAGGAAATCAGGTGAAATGACTGCAATGAAAGAAGCTTACAAACAACAGAGGCTGCTCGATAACCCCCCTGGAACCAGGGCCTGGTGCATTCAGTAACAACAATGGATCCTCAAGGAATATTTCAATCAACGGACAAAACACACCGACATAGACCAGTATCGACTGTGTCCTCAATCTGTGGTTTATATGACAGTCCACGCAAACCAATACTATTCAAAGGCATGTATTGGATGAGCAACACCAATGGCGAATCATACAGCTTATTTAGATGACACAGTCAAAAACTCAAATTTATATCATATAATATCAGTGCTTTCAGTGCAAACAGGTGCGAGAGGTTTAAAAAGTCACAATCAGGACTAGGAAAATAGATTTTTCAAGGTGACATTGTGCTCAAAATATTACAATTGCCACACGGATTTAATCAAAATTTGGTGACACAATTCCTGTTTATCGACAGCGTTTCGGCCCTGAATAAATTACTGGGCCATCATCAGGACTGGCAGGAGCAATGAGCACGAATGATGAGCAGGTCTCATGTCCATACACCAGGAGCTAGACAGCTACCCCAATGGGAGTGAATTTACACCAGCATGAAATTCTGCTGCCGAGGAACGATGAAATCGCGCTCCAGTAGTTAAGGATCAGTCATGTAATTAGGGCTCAAATATAATGGTTAAGGTTAACAAATGTAAGCATTTTTTTCTCTAATAGGACATATAAAACTTAAAATGGCCAACTTTTTAAATACACTGCACCCTTCCCTCTAGGCTATCCAAGACCTACCCTAGGGGTGACTTATATGTGTTAAAAAGGAGGGTTTAGGCCTAGCAAAAGGTTTATTTTGCCAGGACGAAATGGCATTTTAAAAACTGCACACGCAGGCGGCAGTGCAGGCCTGACACACGTTTAGAGGGCTACTGAAGTGGGTAGCACAAGAAGTGCTGCTGGCCCAAAATGTGCCAATTGGGGATAAGCCCATGTCACCATATGCTAAGGAGGGAACACATGCACTTTATCACTGGTCAGCAGTGGTAAAGTGCGCAGAGTCCTAAGGCAAGCACAAACACGATCAGAAAAATAGAGGAGGAAGGCAAAAGGCTGGGGGGAAGACCACCCTGAGGCTGACAGGTCTAACAACAGTCAAAATACAGAGCTCAATACATTTCTTATTTTATTTAAGTATGTAATCACACCCTACTATTTATAGGAACTTTTATTCACTGGTAAGTACAAGTACATTTAGACAGCTTATTTTGGCTGTTTGTATTTCAGTAGCTGTAACCTTTGCCTTTGTGTTGTGAGGAGTGTTTCCTCCATATTGACGGTGCTGGTACAAAGTTCCAATCGGGGTGACGTAGTTCCACAAGTAGTTACGAGAGGGCTCGCTCCAGTGGTTAAAATCTCAAACACAGACCTGTGGGGGTGTGGTTTCAATCTAAAAAAAATTGATATACACTTTGGCTACTCTAATGCATTGTGCTCATTTTCAGTAGGATTAAATAAACATAATGAATCTGGTTTATAGTGAGGAGTGAAAACATGTCTTGAGAGTTATGAAAACCGTTGATGTAACCCTACTATACATAGGGAATGTCAGTCATTGGGAAGTGCAAGTGCCAAACAATTTCTGTGTTTGGGGCACTGTTTTTTTAGGTGTGTGTGTACATGTGCAAGGGTAAAATGCTGTCACTCAAAGTGTATAATACGAGTGGCATGTCAACAGACCAATGGTGTAAGAGTGTTAATTGGGAGCCCATTTATGTGTATGTATTTCTTGTATGAAATGTTAGGGAAAACATAAGGCTGGCAAGACAGCTAAAGCCTTTAGGGCAGACCTAAAAAGCGGTGATAGCTACCACCTGTCCTTGTAAAAAAATGCTGCCTAAAGGCAATGAGCGCATTTATGCCACCAAGTGAAAATGAAATGAAATAAAATACCAGCATTTGTAAAGCGCACAGCTACCTCCGGAGAGGTGTCCCGGCGCTGGGGGCCCTCAGGAAGATTAAGCGAGCTATTGCCCAGAGTCACATGGTGCTGTGCTAACCTGCCGCCGGCACCGGGGATCGAACCGTGAACCCCGTGGTCCGGAGTCAGGCACCCTGGCTGCTGCGCCACACCTCTTCCACAAAAACTGAAAACTGAGACCCGCTGTGGGAAAATCCATTTTTTCTGAGTTCCCCTAGATTGCTTGCGTTTGTGGATCTAGATTACTGACAATTGTTGGCCCACTAAGCACTGAAAGGCACTTTGTGTGCTTAACCCATAAAATACTGCAAACAATTGGTGTTAGAAATTGGGTTGTTGGTTGACTGGGGTATGAGCCCATGTCAAACAGCAACAACAATCCTAGTCAGGGTAAGAGGCAGGCAAACCCTAAATTAACCTGTGCTCACCCTCTGGTAGCTTGGCACAGAGCAGTCAGGCTAAACTTTAGATGTAATGTAAAATATTTGTGCAACACTTCAAGCAGTAAACAGTGACATCACCACACAAAGGATACCACACCAAGTTAGGAAAATAGATCTGACTTCAATAATTAAAACAAGAGCAAAACGACAAAAATCCAATTAGTAGAACTGGAGATATTAAATTTTGAAGTTTATGGAGAAAAATAGCACCAAAAAGCACAAAGCACTATTGAAGGATATCTGGTCGCATCGGACAAGGACAAAGTCACAAGTTCAGGCCGACTACGATGGGGCGCTGGCCGGCTACAGGCACCCAGTTAGGTCCAGCAGAACAAAGTACCTTAAATCCTGGTTGCGCAGCATTGAACGGATCGGCGTTGAAGATGCGTGATGCAGCAGAGGCGATGCGTCAGTTCCGAGATGCGGCGAAGCTGCGGTGCAAGGTCCTGCTGCGTCGTCAATGAGGATCCTGTCGACAGGGATGTGAGGCCCAGCAGAGGAGGTGCGTTAGTTCCGATGAGCGTTGAAGATGGTATGCGGAGTTTCAGCGTTGTTGTCGAGGCTGCTGTCAGCGAGGAATGCGAGGAGCTTGCGCTCGGAAAAGCATCGCAGGTTAGCACAGTCAAGCAGGAGACCAGCAGAGTAGCACTCTAGTAGAGTGGCAGTCATTTAGCAGCACAGCAGTCCTTCTTCCTAGCAGAGTCTTCACAGGTGCAGAAGTATACTGAAGTGGCAGGGTCTAAGGTCTAGTACTTATACCCAGTGGTGCCTTTGAAGTGGGGAAGACTTCAAAGGCGTGCCGTTGAAGTGCACAGAGGTCTTCTGTTCCTGCCCTGGCTCCAGACTCACTACAGGGGGGTATGCAGCCCTTTGTGTGTGGCCGGTACACAGCCTATTAAGATGTAAGTGAGGCTGTGCCCAGCTCCTCCCTCCCATCGTGCCTGAGATGGCCCATTGAGACACACCTAAGCTGCCATTGTGTGTGGCTGTCTAGGAGGAATACACAAAGTCCAACTGCCAACTACACCCAGGCACATGATCAAAAACCAACTACAGACACCTTTTTGCTAAAGCAAGAAAATGGCAACTTTCTAAAAGTGGCATTCTCAGAATTGCACTTTAAAATCTGACTTCACTATAAATTTGGATTTCAAATTGTGGTTCCAGAGACACCATACTTGAAGGGTTTATCTCCTCCCAATTGGCAATTGAACTTATAAAATTTAGTAAGGTAGTTCCAATGTTATCCTATGAGAGGGATAGGCCTTGCAGTAGTGAAAAACTAATTTGAGAATTTTTCACGACCAGGACATGTAAAACTTAAAAGTGCATCAGTGGCGGCTGCTTCCTGGAAGCAGCAGTGGGGCGGGGGCGTTTAAAAAAAAATCACTTACCTCCTGGCCGGCCGACTGGCCGGCCGCCGCCTCTCCTATGTCCTCTTCCTGGCTTCTTGGGGGAGACAGGAAGCAGGAAGCACCAGGGCTCCCAGGCTCCATGCAGCCAATCACAACGCTGCAATGCAGCGTTGTGATTGGTCTGAACGCTGTGACACGGCGCTCAGCCAAGGGCTGGAGGGATGGGCATGTTCTCCACGCAGGCTGCAATGCAGCCTGCATGGAGAACACGGTATATGCACATGACTGTTTTGGGCGGCCCGAGAGGGCCGGCCAATCACTCATGCTCACATAGAAAGTGCAAACCACTCCTCCCCCTGCTCTGAGAGCAGCCCCGCCCCACAGAGACGCCGCAACGGGGAAAACTAAAATGATAATAACCTTGGGTTATTATCGTTTTATTTTTCCTTTGTTTACATTGCAAAAAGCAGTGGGGCGACGCTCCTCCGCCTTAGCGGAGGAGCCACCACTGTGCATGCCCTGACATTTAAGTACATGGCTCTCTGCCCTCTGGGTTGTCCAAGGCCTATTCTTAGGGTTGACTTATATGTATAAAAAGGGAAGGTTTGGGCCCGGTGAAAGGGTTATTATGCCAGGTCGAAATAGCAGTGTAAACTGCACACACAGGCTCTGCAATGGCTGGCCTGAGACATGGTTAGAGGTCTTTTGTTAAGTGGCTGGCACAATCAGTGCTGCAGACCCACCAGTAGCCTTTAATTTACAGGCCCTGGGACTTATAAGTAAATTAAATATGCCAATTGTAGATGAGCCAATATTACCATGTTTATGGGAGAGAGCATAAGCACTTTAGCACTGGTTAGCAGTGGTAAAGTGCACAGAGTCCTACAGCCAGCAATAAAAGAGGTCAGAAAAGTGGAGGAGGAAGTCAAAAAGTAGGGGTGAGTCCACCCTAGGGCTGTCAGGTCGAACAATTGGCAACGTCAACTGTCATATGTGAATTTTAAGCACGTCTACAGTAAAAAAACATAAAAAGCACTGAAAAAACAGTTGCATGCACGTAGGATCTCCAAGGGGGGACGGAGCACGTCTTTATGCTGCACATATAGCAGGCAGACAGTCTTGCAACACTACAGACACCGATTGGATTTTAGACTCTCAGGGGCATTTTTACTAGAGAAGTGGCGGAGCGTGATGTTAGCCTCCTTGGCTTAACGCAGCGCTCCGCCACCTCTGAAACGCAGGGCTGCACAGTATTTACAACAATATGGTGCAGCCCTACGTTTCCAGCTGCGCTGGCGCTAATTTTAGCTGCCTAGGGCCACCGCAGTGCAAGGGTGTCTGCATTGAGGGGAAGATTGTTTATGTGCAGGAAGGTATCCCTTCCAGCACATAAACAATCTTTAAATGGCGTTTTGCATCTTCTATCTGTGCTGCTTAATGCAGCACACATAGAAGTTGCAACATGTCATTTTCTTTTATTGATTGTTTATGTGCAGGAAGGGTCACCGTCCTGCACATAAAAAAATCAAAGGCCTTTTACTGTTTCTATGTGTGCTGCACAACACAGCACACATATAAACAGCAAAAACGAGGAGAAATGAAACATTTCTCCTCATTGCGCCTGTTTAAGACCAGGTTTTCACTGGTCTTTATTTTGGCGCTGCCCCATATTTACACCGCCCTTGTAAATATGGGGCAGCGTCAAAATCAATGGGTGTTGCGGTGGAACGCCCACCACAACACCCATTGCCCGCCCCTTTCACGCTAAGTATAGCATGAAAGGGTGCCTTATTTACAAGGCAGCGTTAAGCCATGTTAAGTGGCTTAACGCCAGTGGCGGCTCCTCCGCAATGGCAGAGGAGCGTCGCCCCACTGCCTGGCTCAGAGCCAGCAAAGGTAAATTAAAATGATGTTCTTGCATCGTTTTAACTTACATTTGCCGGCTCTTAGCCAGCGCTGTTGGGAGGGGCGGACTGAGTGTGGGAGGGGGGAGGAGTAGTGCTAGTGCTCTCCACTCCCTAAGTGCGCATATGTGTTTTGGCCGGCCGTCTCAGGCTGACCAAAACACACATGCGCACTTAGGTTTTCTCCAGCCCAGCTGCATTGAACAGCCGGGCTGGAGAAACCCCACAGACTCCCTGGTCTGAGCAGGGCGTCTTTTCTGCCTGCTCAGACGAATCCCCGCGATTGGACAGGGAGTCTGTCCCAGGGGCTGCTGGGACCAGCAGGCAGCAAGAGGAGAGGCGGCATGAGGAGATGCGACGTTGGAGCGGGCGGTGGCAAAAGGTAAGTTTTCTTTTTTTTTTATATTCAACCCCCCTGCGCAACGCCTCCCACGCGACGACACCCACCCACCCCACCACCCTTCGTTTATGGCGGCCGCCGCTGCTTAACACTGCCTTGAAAATAATGCGAAGCACATATCGCCACAGGAACGTCACTAAAAGTCAGGCGGGCAACAAGAGCCAAATTTCGGGGGGGCTAATTCTTCCAGCCATAGGCAGAGTGGCTCTAAGAAGGGGTGAAAACACAACAAAAGCCTCATTAACAAGTAAATGGTCTTTAAAAGACCTGTGAAGTACTCGGGTGCGGCTGTAATTAGACGGTCGCCAGCCCGCGAAGCTGTCTCAGCCCGGGCTGACACACACGACGGGGGGGGCTGAAGCCCGGTGAGCCCAATGGGTGTTGCGCGCCTGCTAAAAGTGACGTTCCTGTGGCGATAGGGGCTTGTAAATATGCTCCCGTGATTCAATAGGACCGGACATGTGGTTAAATGCATCTGTGTGGTTGAAATAAGATGTGATAAAAGGCATGAATTCTCATATATACGCAAGATATCACTGTGAACCCCCAAAGGCATCTGTGCTTGCAGAGTTAAACTACTAGGAAATTGTGGTAGTACTGTGCGTGGTTATAGAAATAGACATGCGCGTCATGATCAACAATGCATGACACTGAAACAAAATCCCTGTGCCATGTGGCGCCGCGTGGGAAGCGCCAGGAAACGCTTGCAACAGAAGGAATAATAAGGAAAACGAATACCATAGTAAAACGGGATGTTGTTACGAGCACCCATGCTTACCAATGTGTACACAAGAGTCCTGTTCCAAAGCAGGGCTTGTGGCAGTTCACATAGGAAATGCCTGCCCTGCCTTTGTGAAGGCCATTTGTACAGCTCGGGCGAGGAAGCAGCAAAAAACGTCATTCTTGCTGCATTTACTGATGAATGGAAATCTAGATTCTTGAGTCACCCACGCGTGTGGGCCTGCGGGGTGGAAGAGGCTGGGACTCTAGGACCGCCCTTGGAAATGTTTGGGCCTCAGGAAGATGGTGGTCTGGTCTCTGGTTGGGTGGAGCCCCTCGGTTACAGATATGCGTATTTTCATAAACTGAGTCTTCAGTCCCATATGAAATAGCCTTAAGGTGGATGTTACTCCCGGCCAATTTATAGTACTTCCCTTCAGCCTCCCATCGGCCCTCAAATCTTTACAAAGATCATGTCGGTGGTTGGGGTTGTTGGCGCAGGTAGGGATCACATGTTCCCTTACCTCGAAGACTGGCTGTTAAGGTCGGGCTTGCCACAGATGTTCTTGGATCCCCTCCAGAGCATGATATCTTTGTTTTCCAACTGGGATTTTCTATCAACTACCCGAGGTCTCACCTCTAGCCCACCTATATCTCATTGTCATTGGGGTGATTTTGGACACAGTGGCCTGATTCACAAAGGTAAAGTTACACCAAAAGTCTAACTTTACTATTTTTCAGTATTCACAAAGGTAAGTTACTGCTAGTTTAGTTAGACTCTTGGTCTAAGTTTTCCTTTGTGAATACCGGAAAGTAGTAAATGTACAGAAAAGTGTAAGTTTACCTTTGTGAATCGGGCCTGACACTCAGAGAGTGCTTTCCACTACCCAATGCATCTTGGAAGTTCAGGATAAGAGCCTGATGTTTTGGGTGGGTCCATCTTCTGGCACTAACATTCTTAGCTATGGGGCCTCCTGTCTCAGCATTCTGCTTCTTCCAGACATAAGGTGGCATATATGGGGCACTGGAGTGGTGCTTCCATCTTCAGTGGGCCCATCACTTGGGGATGCCTTTGTCCGGATTTCTTCAGAAGTGTCCCAGGCCCTGCATTGGTTTACCTGGTAAAATCTTTCTGTCCTCCATAGACCATCGCCACAGTTTAGACAATGCGTATTCCCTAGGTTGGGGAGGTCTTCTAGTTGGCATGGAAATTTGGGACCTCTTGTCTCCTGTGTACCCCAAACTCCTTGTGTTCTTAGGAAGTTGAGCAGGACCACGCACAGGTAAACTTGTTTTGTGATGTGGTGTGCCCAGGATAGAGTTGATCTAGTTAAGGCATGGTTGTGTTCAATCAATCAATCAATCAATCAGGGAATTGTAAAGCGTGCTACTCACCCGTGAGGTTCTCAAGGCGCTGGGGGGGGGGGGTGTGCACAGCTCCGTTCAGTTGAAGAGCCAGGTCTTGAGTGTCTTCCTGAGGATGTTCAGTGAGGGGGCATGTCTGATGTCGACCGGGAGCTCGTTCCAGGTCTTGGCTGCTATGTAGGAGAAGGCCCTTCCACCCGTTCTGGTTCTGCGGATACGCGGGTTTTCAGAAAGGGCGAGGTCGGCGGATCGGAGGTGTCTCTTGGGTACGTGTTGAAGATTCTCTCGTTGAGGTATTAGGGTCCGGTGTTGTGCAGGCATTTGAAGGCGTGGGTGAGTATCTTGAAGGTTACTCTCTTCTCGACGGGGAGCCAGTGGAGGTCTCGCAGGTGTTGGGTGATGTGTTCTTGTCGAGGGATGCCGAGGACGAGTCTGGCTGCGGTGTTCTGAATGGTCTGGAGTTTGCAGAGCAGAGACTTGGTGATTCCGGCATAGAGGGCGTTTCTGTAGTCCAGTCTGCTGGTTATGAGTGCGTGGGTGATGGATTTTCTTGATTCGGGGGCGATCCATTTGAAGGTCTTGCGAAGGATGCGGAGGGTGTTGAAGCCGGTGGAGGCGACGACGTTGACCTATCGGGTCATGGAGAGGGAGGAGTCGAGTACGATTCCGAGGTTCCGGGCGTGGTCGGTGGGGGTGGGCGGGCTGCCGAGGGCGGTGGGCCACCAGGTGCTGCCCCATGCAGTGGGGGAGGGTCCAAAGATGAGGACCTCTGTCTTCTCCGAGTTGAGCTTCAGGCAGCTGCTGCTCATCCAGGATGCGACGTCCTTCATTCCTTCCTGAAAGCTGAGTCTGGTGGTGACGGGGTCCTTGGTGAGGGAGAGGATGAGCTGGGTGTCGTCGGCATAGGAGACTATGTTGAGTCCGTGCTGTCTGATGATGGCGGCGAGGGGGGCCATGTAGATGTTGAAGAGCGTAGGGCTGAGTGATGATCCTTGAGGCACTCCGCAGTTGATCTCTGTGGGTTTGGTGAGGGAGGATGAGTTGGGTGTCGTCAGCGTAGGAGACTATGTTGAGTCCGTGCTGTCTGACGATGGTGGTGAGGGGGGCCATGTAGATGTTGAAGAGCCTAGGGCTGAGTGATGATCCTTGAGGTACTCCACAGTTGACCTCTGTGGGTTCGGAGAGGAAGGATGGCAGTCTGATTCTTTGGGTCCTGCCAGTGAGGAAGGAGCGGAGCCATTAGAGGGCAGTTTCCCGTATGCTGGCGTCTTGGAGTCTGGTGGCGAGTGTGCGGTGGGAGACGGTGTCGAAGGCTGCGGAGAGGTCGAGTAGGATCAGGGCCGCGGTGTGGCCTTGGTCGAGGAGGGTGCGGATGTCATCTGTGGCGGCGAGTAGAGCGGTCTCGGTGCTGTGGTTGCTGCAGAATCCGGATTGGGAGGGGTTGAGGATGGAGTTCTCTTCAATCAATTTCGTAAGTTGGGCGTTGACGGTCTTCTCGGTGACTTTGGCCGCGGAGGGAAGGAGGGAGATGGGTCGGTAGTTCTTGAGGTCCGAAGGGTCTGCTGAGGGCTTCTAGAGCAGGGGCTTGACTTTTGCGCGTTTCCAGTTGTCGGGGAAGGTGCCGGTTTCGACGGTGGTGTTGATGGTGCATCGTAGTTCCAGTGCGATGGCGGCGGCGGCTCTGTGGAAGATGTGCGGAGGGCAGGGGTCCGTGGGTGCTCCTGAGTGGATGCTTTTCATGGTTGATTCAGTGTCTTCTGTGGTGGCTAGTGTCCAGGCGGAGATGGAGGGTTGGTTGGCGTTGTTGGAGGGGGGGGGGGGTTTCGGAGTCCGGAGTTCGTTCTTTGAAGTTGTCGTAGAGGGCCTTGATTTTCAGATGGAAGTAGGAGCAGAGCTTGTTGCAGAGGTCCTGGGAAGGGGTTATGTCTGTGTCCTCGCTGGGGGTTTGGTGAATTCTTGTACAATGCTGAAGAGTTCCTTAGAGTTGCCAGCATTGGCGGAGATCTTTCTCTTTTGTGCTGCCGGAACGTCACATTTTTGACACACCGGTGGCACACTGTGCCACAGCATATTTAGAAGGCCACGCAAAGCCACTTTACGTGTCTTTTCGTGGCATAGTAAATAGTTGCCCTTTTTACTCAGAACACTGCATGAAAGGGGCGTTCCATGGGTGTCACTGTGGGTGTTCACACGAGACACCCATGGAATATGAAGTATTCCCGGATTTACGAGGAATTGTAAACCTGGGAAATGCATCAGAATCCTACGCCTCATCAGGAGGCGCAACAAGGAGAAATACTTTTATTTCTTTTCGTTGTTTCCTCTTTCTATGTGTGCTCCATTCTGCAGCACGCAAAGAAAGAGGAAAACCCCATCAATGATTGCAATGCAGACACCCTTGCACCATGGAGAAGGGTGTCTGCGTTGGAGTACGGCTGCTGTTTGTGTGCCAGTGCAGGGGAGGAGAGGAATGCGCCATCTCTTGTAGATACGGCCCTTCCTGTCCTTTACTTTTGACGTGCGGCTGCGCTGCAGGAAGGCCTGCTGAGCTGCTGAGCTGCCGAGCATCAAAACTTTGTAAATGTGGCCCACTGTTTGTTGTAACGGTAGTGACATGCAGCAGTTAAATATTTTCCTTCCCTGTCAAGAAACATAAAAACACGGGGGCATATTATCAAGGGCAGTATCGCCACTTTAGCGGCACTTTTTGCCGATAAAGCGGCGATATTTTTATCGCCCTATTAGCAAGCTGTCGCTAACAGCTGTTAGCGACAGCTTAATGGCGATAGCGGCCGTTTCGTTGCCGCTTTGCATGTCAGCGATAATTATCGCTAATGACATGCAAAGTAGGCGTTCCCAACTAAAAGCAACTGCAAACAGTCGCAAACACAACTTCCCCCTATTAGCAATGCCCGCGAAGCGATAAAAAAAGTCGCGCTAACCGCGATTATCGCTGGAATTTAACACCTGCTAAAAACTTGACTTAACCATCTTGTCAATGGGAGGTGGATTGTAAGGTTAAGTCCTCACCTGCCTATTAGCGAGCTTTTCATTAGCGCAGTGAATTTATCTCTGGATTTCTCGCGCTATTGCTGGGTTTCGCCGCTATCGCTGGATTTTTTATCGCCTTGGAGATAAGCGTTGATAATAACGCGTTATCTCCGCGATGAAATCCAGCGATAGCCGGTGATAAAAAAATTATCGCAAATCCTTGGTAATATGCCCCACGGTTTGCTCTTCTACCCAGTAAGGCCCTGATTCTAAGTTGCACAATACTAGCAGGGCAGTAAATTTACATGCAAATTTACCATTACCACGCAATAAATGTCTACCGGTACCGCTGGGCAGTTATTACTTACGCCCCATGGAATGGGGAATCACTGTGTAGAACCGAACTCACCACTCATAAAACCATACAGAATTCAGCCAAAACTGCATGTGATTTTTTCCGGGTGGAATAATTTGCTCCAAGAAATTGGGTCCGGTGTTCCCACACCTGGGAAACCAGTGCGTGAAAACCGACCAACTTGAATCAAGTGAAGAGGATTTCCATACTGTAATTCCGCTGTACCTGACTCATTATTAGAATCTAAGGCCCTGATTTAGATCTCGGTGGACGGGTTACTCCATCACAACAGTGACGGATATCCCGTCTGCCGAAATATAAATCCCATTATATCCTATGGGATTTATATTTCAGTGGACGGGACATCTGTTACCATTGTGACAGAGTAACCAGTCTGCCAGGATCTCATTCAGGCCCTGAGTGGGATTGTTCCGCTAACATTGGCTTCAATGAGGCAATAGCACCTGACGTGCGGCTTCCTCATTCCTCAATCATGTTTCCTGTTCTCCTTTCTTCTCATCCCACTTTTCCACTTTCATTGTCCCCCTCAGTGCTTTAGGTGAATGTATAATTTTATTCTGGACTGCAAAATGTGATCGGCGGGTTACATGCAGTGCTTTGGAGCAGGCACATTGACATTCCAAGATGCTTTATGATTATTCAGACTTATGAACAATAGATTAAACACAGATCTCTTTAACAAGTACATAGACAACCTGAGCAAGATATTAGAAGTATTAAACCAAGAGGTGCTCAGTGCACAGCAATCAGATCTAGGGAAACAAGTGGTACATAAAACACAAATAAAGGCAGACAAGTGTATGTGAGCAGGGAAAGTGGTTACCCTATCTGATAACACCCTGCTACGGTAGAGAGGTTCGCAGAGTCCTTGTAAGTGCTTTGTTTCTATCTTGTAATGATGGACGTAGGTGGCGGCTGCCACTTTAGAACATATAGGGCCCGATTCACAAAGATAAACTTACATTTTTGTGTAAATTGACTACTTTTCCGTACTTCCAAAGGTAAACGTAGACCAAAAGTCTAACTTTACTAATTTTCGGTATTCACAAAGTTAAATTACTTCTAGTAAAGTTAGACTTTTGGTCTAAGTTTATCTTTGTGAATCCCGAAAAGTAGTAAACTTACACAAAAGTGAAAATTTACCTTTGTGAATTAGGCCCATAGAGTAGAGGCAGAGCACATGCTTGGATGGAGCAGGCCGTACTTTTTTCCTTCTACGTCTCCTAGCAGTAGATCAGCAAACCTCTCTTACCTAAATTACTTTAAAAAAATAGAACTCAGCAAGAAGGGCGGTGGATACACAGCAGACCTGGTGTACTTATGTGAAATATTCCTAGTACTCGCCGCATATGGAGCCAGCGTCTCACCCCCAGCTCAGCACACAGTGGAAGAAGTCATTCTTTTCTCTGCACAATGGACCTGAAGAAGGGCAAGCAGAGGGGGCAATCTGGTGGGGAGGAACCAAGGAGACAGCCTGGCCGGAAAACTGGATCATTTAATGGGGAGGTGGGGAGATTTGGCTAGGTCTGGTGGCTTAGTGGACTAATGTGTCCACTGTAGGGGCCTGTTCTTGACCTAATGATCGCAGGTTCAAATCCCAGTGGGTCCACTCCGCCTTTCATCCTACTCAGATCGATAAAATGAGTACATTTGTGTAACAGTAAACATCTAGCACCCTTCATGGTGAACAGGAGCGTTAGAAATACACGTTATGTTCTTGTTTGATTCTCAGACAGTATTTTGAGGGCTGGAGGGGGATGTTGGAGCAAGTGCAGTGGCCTAGGGCCCCCATACCTCTTCAGACCTCTGCCCATCTGAGGGGCTGGTTGCATGTTCTGTAGGCACAGCAGTGAGTGAGAGCACAGGTCTAGCACTCTCTGGCACTGTTCAACAGTGTTGCAAATATAGCGCTGCAGGGAAAGTTATGATTGTCAAATGCCTCGCCCTCTTTGACTGTGGCCAGCTGGTAGGGACATGTGTGAGGGTCTCCACTGTGGTGTCTCCAGTTTGCCTCACATGCATGTGGCACATTCCAGGGAGAGGGAGCAGGTAGTGCTGCATTTCACATCTTCTCTCCTGTTTTTCACCCCTGGTCTGTAGACAAAACACATTTGCCATCCCAAGTATGACAAAAGGAGGAGGAAAGAAATGCGAGGAGGGGAAAGAGAGGCAAAGAAGAACCAGGGAGATGGGGCGAGAACATGGGAGAGAAGGAAAAGGAGACATAACAATGGTGGTGTGACAAAGGAGGCATTGACTGGAAGATGGCCCAATGTGGTGTTGACTTGTTGGCTTGTGGGATGAAGTTCTTACTTTCTGTGGGCTTATTACTCGGCACATTTCACTAACAGTGCCATAGCCCGCGTACTCTGCCCATCACTGAATATCTGAGCAGAGGATCCTTCTAAAGTACACAGTCAAAAGATGATTGAAGAAGCAGGCCCTCTTGGCTTGTCCCAGCTCAACCTCAAGGACACTGCATGATGAGTACTGAACTCCTTCTTGTGAACTCATAGCATTTACCCTGGCTTGACTATAGTTTTAATAAATAAAATTTCCAAGAAAAGCAAGTCCTGTTAATAAATGTAATCTATTTTCTGCCCCAGAACACACTATCCAACAGAAACTAAACTCTAATGTTCTGATTTAACTTGACTGCTTCTGGAATGACCAGACCCTTCGGGCGGTAGCTTAGGAGTTCCTAGTACTTCTTGAAAACATTTGATGCTCTTGACCCTTGTGCACCTGTAAGTCTAAAACCATTAACACCAAGGAAGGCTTCACAGATATATCAATGCACACCAGTGAAACATCAGTGCAGTCCTGCCTTTCATCACTAGGTTAATCCATACCTATCGCTATGGGGTGAAGCCCTCCTACACCCTATGAACACCCCTATCGTAAAGCAACATCTGGCTAAATAGACAACAGTCTACATTAACCTCAGGCTTATCCTGTGATGGCAGCACACTTGAAGCAGTAGCCACACCCAGAATCAACATTCTTTTCAGTGACGTTCGGTCAGGGTTAGGACCCTTCATCAACACTGCTCAACATCAGGAAGACCTACTCAATACAGGACCCAAGGCACTCTGCGGCTTGATTTTATTAGATCCTTGACTGCGTTATGACACCAACAGCCACAAGAAGCTCTTCGACGGCCTGTCTCATCTGGTTAGAATTAGCATTAAAGTCCTATTTGTTTTGGGGTCATGTTGTGAATCCCTTTAAAAAAGCCTGTGGTAGCCTCAGAGTGCTTGTAAGAGATATATAGGAGATTAATAATGTATTATGTTCTGCACGATAACTGAACATCTTTTGCAGCGGCCTTATCAAGTGAAAGAATACGCCAACCATATATGCTGATAGACTGGTAATAACGTCATGGTAAACAATCTGCAGGTTGAAGGGGTGGTGACGAGTTTTAGGAATCTGACTGACAAGCTTTTGTAGAGAAGGGGAATAGAGGCAGGCAGGGGGAGGATTAGCAAAGAAGTCTGCCTGTAGAAATGGGTTTTAATGATTTGAAATTGAAAAAATGGGATTCAATGTATAGGGAGAGAGAGAGAGATTCATAGGCATTTAGGGTCATCCTTCACATTTTTTGTAACACGTTGGGGAGGTGGACAGTAATTTAATTTTGGAAGACAAGGGACAATTGTCTAGGACAGGTAATTCGGGGCTCAGCCATGTAAGACTTTGTGGACAAGGCAGATGAATTTGAAAATTGCTCTTTCCTTTACAGGAAGCACCCAGAGGGCTTTCAGCTCTGTTGTGATGTGGTCATCTTGTTTCAGGTTAAACAGGAGACGAGGGGAATGTTCCTCTTCCACTAGAAGTTTTTTCAAAATATTTTGAAATCTCTGCTATAAAATGGAGATAGTGCATGCAAAATTAAATTTAGAATGCCTGCCTTGCTCAGCATTCTTCCTCTACATTCAGCACTGCATGATAGCACATGTCCAGGAATCAGCAACTCTCCACTCATGCCTGCAGAGTTTTCCCTGCACAACCATTTTAGCCATGGCCCCAACCACCCACATCCAGCCAGCTTGCTGCTTGGGGAGCTTCAGGTGGTATGAGCAATGGGTATTCATTGGCGGATTCAGAGTCCACGCAACTACAGACAACAAAGAGTTGGGCATTGGTAAACTTGTGGAAGGTGGGTAATGTCCTTTATGTTGCCATGTATGTTCTACCTTTGTTAAACTGTTGTGCGTCAATGAAAATTGAGTATAGGGGAAGTCAAGCATTTCCCTGGTGTCTCTGTACCACAGGATTAACAAGCATTTGCAATGCAATAGGTCTCGCATTTGCGAGAGTTTGAGCAATTGGCATTGTAAATGACAATGCCTTTTATTTATGTGTTTTGAAAACCTGCAAGCGGTGCATAAACACGCACTTTGTACTTAAAGTCCTTGCTTACGAGAAGCAAGTCTGGCAGTAAAAGATGTGCAAAATACTGAAGAACAGGATTATAAATGATATAGCGCACATCAGGGCCCACAAATAGTTGCATTGTAGTCAAATGCATTACAAGAGGTTACAGCAGTGGCATATAAAGCGGATGTCTTTTTGTTATGTGCATTTATGTAACATTAAGATGCCATTGGAGCAATCAAGTACTTTATAAGTGGAGACTTCCAAACTCAATAGGAGTTGTCTGTGACTAGCTATGTCTTAAAAGGCTTTTTGAAGGTTAGTGGAGCTATGCTGTTTGCAGGGCTCCTTTCTTCCAGGTGACAGCAGCTACAGGGATTGCCAGCCTGTGGGGGATTCGGAGAAACACACTTCAGTGAAGTCACCAGGTATGCAGTATCTCATTGAAGAACATTTCATCAAAAATTAGATTTGAAACATGACAATGGTGTATTTGGGAAGGATGTCCATATTGAGTCCTCATGTAAAGAAACTAGTACAGTGAAAACAGTGTAGCTTTGTGATCACAGGTTTTTTATTGGTCAGCCTCCTACTCTCCTCTCTTCACAGAGGTTGATTACGCTTCCTTTACCCAATTTAGGGCTCGCCTACGAGCTGAACCTCGTGTGGACTCTTCTGAAACCCACCTAAAGCTGCTCTTCCAATAACAGGGGCAGACAGCAGCACGCACCCCCGGGCATTTTGGGCACGGCAGTCTCAGGCACACACTTAGTCACACAACAGCCCGCCAGCAGCCTCGAGCCTGCAGCCATGCCTGGGCAGAAGAACTCTGACCTACAGTTTACTGCAACACGACCTCCACTGAGGCAGCTGATCGCGCTGCCGCTAACTGGGTGCGATTGCTATACAGGAAGTTGCTTGTGGTTAGCCGATGTACATATTGTTTTGCACCGCGATTATTTGGAGGTACTGTACACGAAGTTGTTGTGACTGGAGGAGGTTTCCTCATTTTGTACGCTGGGGTGCTACCCGAGAAATATTTTTTTTCGGAGTTCCTGAGTGTTGATTCGGGAGTGCTGTATTAGAAAGTACTGTTGAATGATGGGTGAACTGTGAGTGTTCTTCCAGTTGTCGTACCAACAATATTATTCCATTCCCGTGTAGTAATCACCTCTCCCAACCCCCTCCCTTAAGGCACCCACACAAACCCCATAGCTCACTATCTAGCAGCATGTCCGACTCCCCGGCTCAGGGGGAGCACAATCCGGTAGCATCAAGCCTGCACCGATTTTCTATTTACCTATACGCCGCAAGCAGGCGCATGCGCAATTAGTGCGCTTCCTTTTCGGTGCTGCGATCCTGGGGATGGCAGTAGGGGCCTAGAAACCCGTGAGTAGGTTTCACCAGTGCTTATAAAAACTACGTTCGCTGCCTCGCCTCCTCCCTCACCTCACAGGCGCCGCCGGTCAGGCTCCCCGCGCTCCCTCCTCCTCATACTGCCGCCCGCACAACCGGAACTGGAAACGGAAAGCGGCGCTTACGTAAAAGTGGCACTGTTCAAAAAGTGAAAGCGGCGCCGTTCACAAACCATTAAAGGCACGCTTACGTGAAAGTGGGCCGTTCACTAACAATTAAAGGCGTGCTTAAAGTGAAAGGGCACCATTCACAAATAAATAAGCTGTCGCCATTGCGCGAATGAGAAAAAAAGTGCCCACCAACTAATTGAAGGAGACAGTGTAACGCCGCAAGTAAACGATCCAGTCCTGATGGGCGGTCCCAAAAGGAGACAGGGCGGTAACAAGGAGGGACTAAGAAGCCTCATTTTCAATCGGAAGTCAGCATTTACCATGGACGATGACGCCAGCCAATGAAAAATATGGGCGGGGCTTCCACTCCACTTCTAAAACATACCCTACTACAATATGCCTCGCAGAGTGAGCAGCTCATGCGCGCTGCAACGCTAGCCGAGACCTAAAAACAGGATGTTTGAGCAAGTAACTACTTCTCTTTTCTGTAGGCGTCTTTCAGCACTCAAATATTGTCCCTACTCGGTCAGGGAACTTTCTCAGAGCTATGTCTCTCACATGAAATATTTCTTAATCACTCCCTGGTTCATAGGCATGATATGCATCTGCATATCATATATTCTTTGTTTTTTTTTATATAATGAGGTAACAGCAATGGAAAAAACAAACCTTTTTTATGGAACATGTACACCTTATGCCGAAACAGTGCAAGCTTCCCTCCTTCAGAGGACAGGCACAACTGGGCAGTGAAGCTTTCTCCATCACATAACTTGTACAAGCTTTGCTTCTGCTTCCTCACAGAACAGATAAAGCACGGAAGAAGCAAAGCAAGCTTCTCGTTCCCACAGGAAGTAGCAAGTGCTACCTTCCATTCCATGCAGTGCATAACCAACATGGAAGACTAGTGCAAGCTTTCATCACTCACAGAACATGCACAGTTAAGGCTTGAGTGGCATGTAGGTTACAGATCTCTGGAGCAGGAGCTTAAATCACTGAGAGCTGTGCATTGGTGGATGAGGGAGTGAATATGCGAGTCTTACAATATTCTCACTTGGGTGATATTCCACATCAGCTTCACTCGAGGACCTGCTGTTTGTGTCAATTCTTTAGTTTCCCGCGCATAGATAAGTAGCCAGCCCGTTACTTAGCCGGTCATTGCTATTTGGAGAGGCCCAGCTACAGCCTCAGTAACTACAATTTAGACGAGTGTTTTCCAAACTGTTATGATATGTTATAAAATTTATAAAGCGCATAGCTGCCCCAGAGACGGAGCTTCCCAGCGCTAGTCCAGAAGTAAAAAACCAACTGCAGCAACGGCCTGAGAAGAGGACACTCAAAAGAAAACAATCGTAAGAGGAGAAAAGCCAGGTCTTTAGAGTCTTTCTGAATGACAAGTAGTTCTAGATGTTCCTTATAGAAGGGGGAGGTGCATTCCAGAGAGCTGGGGCTTTTGCATAAAACGAGCGCCCTCTCTCTCTTATTCTCTTGACACGAGGGACAGTAGCCAGGTTAAGGCCGGTTGAGTGTAGGGGGCGTGAAGGACGATAAAGGGATAGCAGGTTAGACAAAATGGGGCCCCCTTGGGAAAGTAAGATCTTATGTACGGTACACATGGTCTTGAAGTACACACGCTTCTCTACAGGGAGCCAATGCAGTTTACGAAGGTGACCTGAGGGCAGGGCAAAATTTTGGAAGGGGAAACAGCAGTCTAGTTTGCGGCATTTTGAGCCAGCCGAAGTCTTCTAACCACTGACTTGTTGACTCCCAAGTATAGAATATTACAATAGTCTAATCAAGATAAAATAGCTGACTGAATGATGATTTGACGGGTAGAAGGGACGAAAAATCGAAGAATGGGCTTGAGAGTTCGCAAAAGCCCGAAACATGTGCCTGCCACAGATTTTGCCTGTGCTTTAAAAGTTAAGGCGCTATACACCCAGAAGCCAAGATTTTTTACAGCAGTCTTGTGTGGAGTCGGGGATCCAAGTGAGGGGGTCCACCAGTGATCGCCCCAGGAGTAGGTATCTTTTACTAATAGGAGAATTTACATTTTGCTCGTGTTCAGGCGTAAGCAGATGTCATCCATCCACTCTGTGACAGCAAGCATTCCCCTTTGAAAATTGGCCAGGTCTAACCTGGGAATGTCACAGAAGGAGAGTACGGCCTGGGTGTCATCCGTATAATACACCAGCTCAAGGTCCAAGGATTTTACGACCTGAGCCAAAGGTTGAATATAAATATTAAACAAAGTAGGGCTCAGATACGAGCCCTGGGGAACGTCATGGTGCAGACCATGCAACTGGGAAATGTAGGGGCGAGATAACCTGGAAAGATCGCTCTGAAAGGAAGGAGGCGAACCAAGACAGTGCAGATCCACCAATGCCATCACCCTGTAGGCACTGGAGCCTTATGGGACACCGTATCAAACGCAGCGCTTAAGCTGAGCAGAATCAACGCTGTGGAACTGCCTTCATCTAAGGAGCTACAGAGTTGTTCCGTAACCACAAGAAGTGCATATTCCGTGCTATGTTTCAGCCTGACGCCATATTGAGAGGTGTCGAGAATCTGGTTCTCTTCTAGGAACTTAGGGCCCGATTACAATGACGGGCGGACTGCCACCGTCAGGCCGTCGGTGGCGGTCCGCCCGACATCAAAGGTATCGGTCCAACAACCTGATTACAATACCGGCGGTCGGAGCGATTTGGGTGGGGGGGAAATACTGTTGCCTCCGACAGGCTCAAGGAGCTTGCCGGGGCGGTAGTCGGAGTCTAATCTCTACAATGGAGGCGGTGCCTGCGGAGGCAGCATCATAGGGATTAGGATGTCAGTTCCCAACAGCCTTTTCATGCTAGTCCCACCACTATGAAAAGGCTGTCAGAAAGAGACTTTGGGGGACCCCAACAGGGCCTCCGTGGGCCACTGCTAAGTGGTCAGGGGGGCACATGTGATGCCCCCCCAAACATCCATGCCAGGCACACAATGCATAGATGTTTTCAAAATAGTTTTAACTATTGCGGCTTGTGCAGCGGCCCTTTTCCTGGGTCGCTTCACAAGCCGCAATAGAAAAAAGCATTTTGCGACCACATCGTAATTGGGCTGTCGGGACCGCCAACTCCTTCTCGGACGGTCTTTTGCCCGAAAGGATAGCGGTCGGAAGCTCGTCCGACCACCATCGTAATGAGGCCCTTAGTTAAAATTACATTGACATGTTTCTCTGCTACCTTAGAAGGGAAAAGGCAGGAGAGAGATGGGACGAACATTTTCAGGTTTGGAAGCAACCAAAGAAGGTTTCTTCAGATAACAGTGACCAGGTACAGATGCTGATGCCAAAGAGAGATTGATCAGTTCTAGGCAGGGTGGGAGAAGAAAATCCTGAAGTTTGAGGAACACATCTGGCTTAAATTGGTCTGATTTAACTTGGCTACATAGAGTACGTAGTTCAGACAAACGCAGAGGGGATAGACAATTGAGCAGTGCTAATAAAGCCATCTAGCCTCATGGCGGTAGCATTGGGGGAAAAATTCTGATAAATATCATCTATCTTGCCAGTATATATTAGGTACACTTGTCATTTTTGTGACCCCCAGCTACATCCCACCTCCTCACCACCCTCCTGCTGAACCGGAGCTGCTCATTGGCTACACTTGTTCTTTCTGTGACTCCCCAGGTTCATCCCACTCTCTCGCCACTCTCCTGCTGAATGGGCGCAGCTCATTGGTTACACTTGTTCTTCGTGTGACCACCAGCACCATCACGCCCCCTCACTACTCTCCTGCTGAATGGGCGCTGCTCATTGGTTACACTTGTTATTCGTGTGACTCCCAGCTCCATCTCACCCCCTCACCACTCTTCTGCTGAACGGGCGCTACTCATTACCTACACTTGTTCTTCCTGTGACTCCCAGGTACATCCCACCGCCTCGCCACTGTCCTGCTGAATGGATGCAGCTCATTGGTTAAACTAGTTCTTTATGTGACCCCCCCAACTCCATCTCACCCCCTCGCCACTCTCCTGCTCAACAGATGCTGCTCATTGACTACACGTGTTCTTCATGCGACCCCCACCTGCATCCCACTCCTTCACTACTCTCCTGATGAACGGGCGCTGCTCATTAGCTACACTTGCTCTTTGTGTGACCCCCAGGTACATCCCACCTCCTCACCACTCTCCTGATGAACGGACACTGCGCATTGGCTACACTTCTTCTTCGTGTGACCCCCAGGTACATCCCACCCCTCCACTCTCCTGCTGAACGGGCGCTGCTTATTAGCTACACTTGTTCGTTGTGTGACCCTGAGCTGCATCCCACACCCTCACAACTCTCCTGCTGAACGGGCGCTGCTCATTGGTTACACTTGTTCTTCATGTGACCCCACACTCCATCACACCCCCTCACCACTCTCCTGCTGAACAGGCACTGCTCATTGACTATACCTGTTCTTCATGGGACCCCCAGCGACATCCCACCCCCTCACTACTCTCCTGCTGAACGGGCTCTGCTCATTGTTTACACTTGTTCTTCGTGTGACCCACAGCTACATCCCACCGCCTCGTCACTCTCCTGCTGAATGGGCGCTGCTCATTGTTTACACTTGTTCTTCGTGTGAATCACAGCTACATCCCACCGCCTCGCCACTCTCCTGCTGAACAGGCGCTGCTCATTGTTTAGACTTGTTCTTCGTGTGACCCACAGCTACATCCCACCGCCTCACCACTCTCCTGCTGAACGGGTGCTGCTCATTGGCTACATTTGTTTTCGTGTGACACCCAGCGACATCCCACCCCCTTGCCACTCTCCCTCTTAACGGGCGCTGCTCATTGTTTACACTTGTTCTTTGTGTGACCCACAGCTGCCTCCCACCCCCTTGCCACTCTCCTGCAGAACGGGCGCTGCTCATTGTTTACACTTGTTCTTCGTGAGGCCCCCAGTGACATCCCACCCTCTCACCACTCTCCTGCTGAACGGACGCTGCTCATTGGCTATGTTTGTATTTCGTGTGACACCCAGCTGCCTCCCACCCCCTTGCCACTCTCCTGCTGAACGGGCGCTGCTCATTGGCTACACTTGTTCGTTGTGTGACCCTGAGCTGCATCCCACACCCTCGCAACTCTCCTGCTGAACGGGCCCTGCTCATTGGTTAGACTTGTTCTTCGTGTGACCCACAGCTACATCGCACCGCCTCGTCACTCTCCTGCTAAATGGGCGAGGCTCATTGACTACACTTGTTCTTTCTTGGGGCCCCCAGTGACATCCCACCCCCTCACCACTCTCCTCCTGAACGGGCGCTGCTCATTGGCAACATTTGTTTTTCATGTGACACCCAGCTGCCTCCCACCCCCTTGCCACTCTCCTGCTGAACGGGCCCTGCTCATTGGCTACACTCATTCTTCGTGTGACCCCCCACTCCATCACAACCCCTCACCACTCTCCTCCTGAACGGGCGCTGCTCATTGTTTACACTTGTTCTTCGTGTGACCCACAGCTACATCCCACCGCCTCGCCACTCTCCTGCTGAATGGGCGCTGCTCTTTGTTTACACTTGTTCTTCCTGTGACCCACAGCTACATCTCACCGCCTTGCCAGTCTCCTGCTGAACGGGCGCTGCTTATTGGCTACACTTGTCCTTCATGTTATCTCCAGCTGCATCCCACACCCCTAACATGCTGAATGGACACTGCTCATTGGTTACACTCGTTCTTTGTGTGACCCCCAGCTCCATCTCACCCCCTCACCACTCTTCTGCTGAACGGGCGCTACTCATTAGCTACATTTGTTCTTCCTGTGATTCCCAGGTACATCCCACCCCCTCGCCACTGTCCTGCTGAATTGATGCAGCTCATTGGTTACACTTGTTCTTTATGTGACCCCCCAACTCCATCTCACCCCCTCGCCACTCTCCTGCTCAACAGATGCTGCTCATTGGCAACACGTGTTCTTCATGTGACCCCCAGCTGCATCCCACTCCTTCACTACTCTCCTGATGAACGGGCGCTGCTCAGTAGCTACACTTGTTCTTTGTGTGACCCCCCACTCCATCACACCCCTGCACCACTCTCCTGCTGAACGAGCACTGCTCATTGGATACACTTGTTCTTTGTGTGACCCCCAGGTACATCCCACCTCCTCACCACTCTCCTGATGAACGGGCGCTGCTCATTAGCTACACTTGTTCTTTGTGTGACCCCCAGGTACATCCCACCTCCTCACCACTCTCCTGCTGAACGGGCACTGCGCATTGGCTACTCTTCTTCTTCATGGGACCCCAGGTACGTCCCACCCTTCACCACTCTCCTGCTGAACGGGCGCTGCTTATTAGCTACACTTGTTCGTTGTGTGACCCTGAGCTGCATCCCACACACTCGCAACTCTCCTGCTGAACGGGCGCTGCTCATTGGTTACACTCATTCTTCGTGCGACCCCACACTCCATCACACCCCCTCACCACTCTCCTGCTGAACTGGTGCTGCTCATTGGCTACATTTGTTCTTCTTGTGACCCCCAGCTGCCTCCCACCCCCTTGCCACTCTCCTGCTGAACGGGCTCTGCTCATTGTTTACACTTGTTCTTCGTGTGACCCACAGCTATATCCCACTGCCTCGCCACTCTCCTGCTGAACGGGTGCTGCTCATTGGATCCACTTGTTTGTTGTGTGACCCTGAGCTGCATCCCACACCCTCGCAACTCTCCTGCTGAACGGGCACTGCTCATTGGTTACACTTGTTCTTCGTGTGACCCCACACTCCATCACACCCCCTCACCACTCTCCTGCTGAACGGGCGCTGCTCATTGGCTACACTTGTTCTTCGTGGGGCCCCCAGCGACATCCCACCCCCTCACCACTCTCCTGCTGAACGAGCGCTGCTCATTGGCTACATTTGTTTTTCTTGTGACACCCAGCTGCATCCCACCCCCTTGCCACTCTCCTGCTGAACGGGCGCTGCTCTTTGTTTTCACTTGTTCTTCTTGTGATCCCACAGCTACATCGCACTGCCTCGCCACTCTCCTGCTGAACGGGCGCTGCTCATTGGCTACACTTGTTGTTCGTGGGGCCCCCAGCGACATCCCACCCTCTCACCACTCTCCTGCTGAACAGGCGCTGCTCATTGGCTACATTTGTATTTCTTGTAACACCCAGCTGCCTCCCACCCCCACGCAACTCTCCTGCTGAATGGGCCCTGCTCATTGGTTAGACATGTTCTTCGTGTGACCCACAGCTACATCGCACCGCCTCGCCACTCTCCTGCTGAACGGGCGCTGCTCATTGGCTACACTTGTTCGCTGTGTGACCCTGAGCTGCATCCCACACCTGCGCAACTCTCCTGCTGAACGGGCGCTGCTCATTGGTTACACTCGTTCTTCGAATGACCCCACACTCCATCACACCCCCTCAACACTCTTCTGCTGAACGGGCACTGCTCATTGGCTACACTTGTTCTTCGTGGGGCCCCCAGTGACATCACACCCCCTCACCACTCTCCTGCTGAACGGGCGCTGTTCATTGGCTACATTTGCTTTTCGTGTGACACCCAGCTGCCTCCCACCCCTTTGCCACTCTCCTGCTGAACGGATGCTGCGCATTGTTACACTTGTTCATCGTGTGACCCACAGCTACATCCCACCGCCTCGCCACTCTCCTTCTGAATGGGCGCTGCTCTTTGTTTACACTTGTTCTTCCTGTGACCCACAGCTACATCTCACCGCCTCGCCACTTTCCTGCTGAATGGGCGCTGCTCATTGGCTACACTTGCCCTTCATGTTTTCTCCAGCTGCATCCCACCCCCTCACATGCTGAATGGACACTGCTCATTGGCTACACTTGTTCTTTGTGTGACCCCCAGGTACATCCCACCCGCTCACCACTCTCCTGCTGAATGGATGCAGCTCATTGGTTACACTTGTTCTTTATGTGACCCCCCAACTCCATCTCACCCCCTCGCCACTCTCCTGCTCAACAGATGCTGCTCATTGGCTACACGTGTTTTTCATGCGACCCCCAGCTGCATCCCACTCCTTCACTACTCTTCTGATGAACGGGCACTGCTCAGTAGCTACACTTGTTCTTTGTGTGACCCCCCCACTCCATCACAACCCTGCACCACTCTCCTGCTGAACGGGCACTGCTCATTGGCTACACTTGTTCTTTGTGTGACCCCCAGGTACATCCCACCCCTCACCACTCTCCTGCTGAACGGGCGCTGCTTATTAGCTACAGTTGTGCGTTGTGTGACCCTGAGCTGCATCCCACACCCTCGCAACTCTCCTGCTGAACGGGCACTGCTCATTGGTTATACTCGTTCTTCGTGTGACCCCACACTCCATCACACCCCCTCACCACTCACCTGCTTAACAGGCGCTGCTCATTGACTACACTTGTTCTTCGTGGGGCCCCCAGCGACATCCCACCCCCTCACCACTCTCCTGCTGAACTGGTGCTGCTCATTGGCTACATTTGTTCTTCTTGTGACCCACAGCTACATCCCACCGCCTCGCCACTCTCCTGCTGAACGGGCGCTGCTCATTGAATACACTTGTTCGTTGTGTGACCCTGAGCTGCATCCCACACCCTCACAACTCTCCTGCTGAACGGGCGCTCCTCATTGTTTACACTTGTTCTTCGTGTGACCCACAGCTACATCCCACCGCCTCGCCACTCTCCTGCTGAACGGGCGCTGCTCATTGGCAACATTTATTTTTCTTGTGACACCCAGCTGCATCCCACCGCCTCGCCACTCTCCTTCTGAACGGGCGCTGCTCATTGGCTACACTTGTCCTTCATGTGATCTCCAGCTGCATCCCACCCCCTCACATGCTGAACGGACACTGCTCATTGGCTACACTTGTCCTTCATGTGATCTCCAGCTGCATCCCACCCCCTCACATGCTGAACGGACACTGCTCATTGGCTACACTTGTCCTTCGTGTGACTCCCAGATGAATCCCACCCCCTCACCACTCCTGCTGAATGGACGCTGTGCATTTGCTACACTTGTTTTTTGTGCGACACTTGGATCTTTCACAATCCCTGTGACTTCAGTGATACATTAATGGCAAGCCCTCTTCACCCCCCCACTCTGAAGATGACTCCAGCAGCCCTGCTCATTTCCGCTAGGGTTGAGTCTGGCTGCTGGCCAGCCTCAGCGGATGGGCTTTGCCTAACAGCAGTGCCGGTAGGAACCTGTGTACTCTGTGTGCAGAGGGAGTTTACACCCAGGCGCCCGTCAGAGGTCACTAACACAAGATCCGTGAACAAGTGCAAAGTGTACAGAAAAACGTGCCGGGTCACCGGCCGGTTCACCCTCGGGTCACACTGGGATAGAAGGCGGAAACAGTGGGTGCGGCAATATATATTTGATCTGCACGTGGCAAACGTCTGAGCGCGCGATTATGTGTCCATGACCAGCTAAATATTTGTATTTTATTCACTTATTGAGCGCAACATCCATTCTACCCAAGACTGGCTCTCTTGGCAGAACTGCAGCAAACTCACCTACCAATAAAACGTCACCAGGAAAACAGCCACGTGTTACACTTCCTGTAAAAAACATGGTGGCAGATTCCTGCCCTGTCTCAGTTGGGTTAGAGTGCCTCCGGGCTGTACATTGAATCCGGAAGCCTTTCCTCCCCAGTTTTATGAGCAGAAGTTTGGAAGTGAACTTCAATGCCGCAAGTGAATGACATTTGGAAATGTTCTGGATATAAATTCAGGGCCCGGGCCATATAACAGACCCGGTGAATGATACGTGCCTCTTTGAAATGTGTCCTCTTTTGTATGTGAAGCCAGAGTCTCTGCCATGGAGCGCTGCATGTGCGGGCAATTAATAGCACCTCCGTAGCATTCTAAGGGGTAGATTTTCTAACATTTTGTGCTGGGTTAGCCTCACAAAAGTGAGGCTAACCAGCACACATTTTTTTTTGTAAATTTCATTTCCAGTGCAAAACTTGTTTTGCGTTAGAAAGTACCCTAAAAGTAGTGCAAAGCACTGCTTTGCGTTACTTAGCGCCCAGGGGGCGTTACTTGTGTGGTACATGGGCGTTCCCAAGCAACCACCCATGCTTTTTGATGCAAAACCCTATCTATAAACAATTGTAGACAGGGTTTAGTGCCAAAAGTTAACGCCCCTTCAAAGGAGGCGCTAACAGGAGAAATGTTTTCATTTCTTCTTTTTTTCGACTTTGCATGCGTGCTGCACTGTGCACCACACATACAAAGTGAGAAAAGCTTTAAAAGTTGTCTAGGCATGGTATTTTGCACAGGAAGGGTACCATTCCTGTACAAAACCTATGGTAGACTGACGCACACACCCTAGCACTATGGCACTAAGGTGTGTGTGTGTGGGGCTCGGCAGCTGAACTTAGCACCAGCGCTAGGGAAAGGGGAGGAGAGAGCTGTATCTCTGTAGATATGGGGCTCTCCTGCTCCCTCCCTGTCATGCAACGCAGCGCAGCCTTTTTGGGTGCTGCGCTGCGTTGCGTGACTTTTATGAAAATCTGCCCCTTAGAGGGTAAAAGCAGGATTGTCAAACTGTTATATCAGGGAATGCTCTGCATCAGGCAAAGTTCCTAAATGACCACCTGGGTGGGACATGGAAATGAGAAGTCGCCCAGACATGGTGGTCCCGTGGGAGCTATCTCTGTCGCTGATTGGATGCAGGGCTGGACTGGCCATAGCGGGCACCAGGCGTTTCCCGGTGGGCTGCATGGGTGGGAGCCGGTTTTAGACTCCTAGGGGGCCGTTTTTGTTACCGGGGCCGGTTTTGCAGCATAGCTGCAATATCGGCCCCCTGTAAGTAAAGCAGCTGCAGTGTTTTCCAAACACAACCCACCCCCACCCCACCCATGGCCAGTCCGACTCAATTGCCAGGGCTGGTTTGCATTCCCAGTCCGGCCCTGATTGGAGGCTTGTCTTTCAGGGGTTTCATTCGAGGAAGTTTTAACCAACAGAGTGCCGGGAAATGCATCTTACAATTTGCGGGCCGTGTTCTTGCAGACTAAGAGGTACCTCTTCGGAGAGCTATTGTGACATCAAGAATACCGTGGTTGAAAATATCAAAGGTAAGAATATCATTTGCTTTAAAACCGTTGTGTCAGATCAGTTTTTCTTTTATTAATTAATTTTTTGCTTTATGTATTGGGTAGAACTATTTATATATTATTTTACTTGTGATTTTTTAGTGTATTTAACAATAGGCTCTTTAATCATGCTAATTTCTTTGGGGTCATGTTGCTGGGTTAGAGGAGTTGGGTGGGAAATATTTTTAAATGACTAAATCTATATATTTTAGGTGGAGAGCAGTTCCTTTGTATGGAACACTCAACAGCACCAGCAACACTCCAAATCTGCTCACGTCAAATGTCTGTCTTTCTTACACAGTCTTTAAGCATAGGATTAGTGCAGTGCCATCCACGCCGAGCTGGAAAAAGACAAAATCCTTTTACCACTCCAGGCACAGTATTACAGCTTTGGATTGGAAAAATGCTACCCAAGCCTACCTGGAATGAATAAATGAAACCCTTGACAAATGTTTTGCTCTCATTATAGCTCTTCAGAGAGATTTAGCTTTGTTCAGACACAAGGAAGCACCCAATATAAGTCAAAACAATGCCCTTTCAAACTTGGAGTTTTGCATCAATTATGCAAAAAAGAGCAATGAACTCCGGGTAGTTCCCAAGTTTCAGGTGGAGAGCGGTTTCTTTGTATGGAACACTCTACAACACCAACACTCCAAATGTGCTCATCTCAAATGTCTGTTGTTCTAGCAGAGTGTTTAAGCATGGGGTACTTAACACAGTGCCTTCCACGCCGAGCTAGAAAGGGACAAAGTCTTTTGCATTTATTTAGCTAAGTCTTTAAGCATAGGATTAGCAAGTGCAATCCACGTTGATGAAAAATGCCAAAAGCCTTTTACCACTCCAGACACAGTATTACAGCTTTGGATTTGTTCAATGGATTGCGAGCCAACATGGAATGAATAAAAGCAGCCCCTGACACATGTTTCTCTCTGATTAGAGCTCATCAGAGAGGTATAGCATTGTCCAGACACAAAAAAAGCAACCAGTATATGTTAAAACAATGCCCTTTCAAGCTTAGAAAGCCGGATAAATTATGCAAAAAAGAGCAGAGAGCCCTGGGTAGTTTCCAAGTTTTAGGTGGAGAGCAGCTCCTTTATATGGAACATCCTACAACACCAACACTCCAAATCTGATCCCCTCAAATGTTTTTCTAGCAGAGTTTTTAAGCATTGGATTACCACAGTGCCATACATGGCTGTGATAAATCGGGTTTTTGGTTGAGGGGGATGTGAGCCCTTCTCAAGCAACAGCCACAATCCTTGTCAGGGTGAACCACAAGTCACTGAATTAACCTTTGCTTAACCCTCTAGTAATTTGGCACAAAAGCAGCACACAAACCGTAATAAAGCGGAAACATAACACAGGAAACCCCCCACACCAGTTTAGACAAATAGAGTAAAATGTGATCAATTATTTGACACCAAAATGACAAAAATCCAATTGGTAGAACCGGAGCTATGCAATTTCAACAATTTCAGGTAAGTATAGCGCCTAAAAGTACAAAGCGCCACTCGCGGTTAAAGCTTGTGTAAGACCAGGTGAAAGTCACAAGTTCGGGCCGACCGCAATGGAGTGCAGGCCAGATTCAGGGGCCAAGTTAGTCCTGCTGAAAGAGTTACCTTCTCAAAGTCCAGTGTGAAGAGTCCAGTTCATGGAGGAGTTCACGGCGGAGGAGGCTGAGAGGAGAGCATAGTGGATGGTCGTCGCTGTAGTGTGAAGATCCCGTCAGACGTTGCAAATGGTCGGTGTAGGAGCTTCGCAAGAGCAATCACCGCAAGCTTTCAATGCTGTAGCGTGAAGTGCAGATCTTGCATTGCTGGTTGTCGCTGGTGATCGCTGTAGTGTGAAGAGTCAGGTCCACCGGAGCGTTGGCAGTCATCGTGGGCGGCAGCATCTCAGTGAGAACAGGCCCGTTCGCATGTGCGAAGAGCCCAAAACTTCAAGATTTCGCCTGTTCTCCCAAGAGGAGCTCAACTGATGCCAAACCAAGGGTCCAGGAGCTGGGAGGCACCTCTTGGGAATCAGGAACTCACGGAGCTCATCTGAAGCCAGCCAGGGGTCCAGGACCTGAGGGGCACCTCTTGGGGATCAGGAACTCACGGAGCTCACCTGAAGCCAGCCAAGGGTCCAGGACCTGAGGGGCACCTCTTAGGGATCAGGAACTCACGGAGCTCACCTGAAGCCAGCCAAGGGTCCAGGACCTGAGGGGCACCTCTTGGGGATCAGGAACTCACGGAGCTCACCTGAAGCCAGCCAAGGGTACAGGACCTGAGGGGCACCTCTTGGGGATCAGGAACTCACGGAGCTCAACTGATGCCAAACCAAGGGTCCAGGACCTGAGGGGCACCTCTTGGGGATCAGGAACTCACAGAGCTCACCTGAAGCCCACCAAGGGTCCAGGACCTGAGGGGCACCTCTTAGGGATCAGGAACTCACAGAGCTCAACTGAAGCCAGCCAAGGGTCCAGGACCTGAGGGGCACCTCTTGGGGATCAGGAACTCACGGAGCTCACCTGAAGCCAGCCAAGGGTCCAGGACCTGAGGGGCACCTCTTGGGGATCAGGAACTCACGGAGTTCACCTGAAACCAGCCAAGGGTCCAGGACCTGAGGGGCACCTCTTGGGGATCAGGAACTCACGGAGCTCACCTGAAGCCAGCCAAGGGTCCAGGACCTGAGGGGCACCTCTTCGGGATCAGGAACTCACGGAGCTCACCTGAAGCCAGCCAAGGGTCCAGGACCTGAGGGGCACCTCTTAGGGATCAGGAACTCACGGAGCTCACCTGAAGCCAGCAAAGGGTCCAGGACCAGAGGGGCACCTCTTAGGGATCAGGAACTCACTCCAGCCCAGGCCAGCAGGGCTCAAGCAGGTCCAGGCAGGTCCAGTGCCGAATGTCAGCTGGACAGTTGCAGGGAGGTCCCTGGAGCTTCTTATGTCCCTGTAGCTCAATCAGGGATTTATAGAGCGCGCTACTTGCCCGTGAGGGTCTCAAGGCGCTGGGGGGGGGGAGCAGCTCCGGATCAGTCGAAGAGCCAGGTCTTGAGGTCCTTCCTGAACATGTGCAGGGTCGGGGTGCGTCTGATGTTCACAGGGAGCTCGTTCCAGGTCTTGGCTGCGATGTAGGAGAAGGCTCTACCGCCTGTTCTGTTTCTGCGGATGAGGGGGACCTCTGCCAGGGTGAGGTCGGCGGATCGGAGGTTCCTCTTGGGTACGTGGAAGGATAATCTCTTGTTGAGGTATTTGGGTCCGATGTTGTTGAGGGATTTGTAGGCGTGGGTGAGGAGCTTGAAGGAGACCCTCTTCTCGACGGGGAGCCAGTGGAGGTCTCGTAGGTGTTGGGTCATGTGTTCGTGACGTGGTGACCCTTCATCCTGTAGCTCTGAACAGGATGAAGGCAGCAGGTCCAGTCTTCCTTCTCAGACAGCAGGGCAGGTTTCAAGCAGCAGGGCTGTCCTGTGGCAGCAGGCAGTCTTTCTGTAGGAGCCACAGGTCCAGGAGTGTACTGAAGAGTGGGTCTGAGGGTTCTAATTTTATTCCTGGTGCCAGCTTTGAAGTGGAAGAAACATCACCGGTTTTACCCCCAAAGATTGTGTTGGAATTTCCTTCCTTCCTGCCCTGGTCCCAAGATGTCAGTGGGCACAAAAGGCTAGTGTGATGTTCTTTGGGTGTGGGCTGAGGCAGCTACTTTGAAGCACAAGTGGGGCTGTGCCCAGCTCCACCTTTCCCATCCTGTCAGGACGGCCCATCCTGCCAACACACAATCTCCCTTTTCTGTGACTGTCTGGGAGAAATACACCAGGGCCAACTGCAACTAAGCTTAGTCATGTAACCCAGGAAGCAGGCTGCAGACACCAAATGGTTGGGATAAGAAAATGCCAACTTTCTAAAAGTGCCATTTTCAGAATTGTGACAAAACATCCAACTTTACCATCAAAGAGGGTTTTAAACTACAATTCCTTAGACACCAAACATGACATTTCTTCTTCCTCCCAAACAAAAGTTAGCATTTATTAAATGTAATGGGGTAACCCAGTGGTATCCTGTGGGAGAGGTAGGCCTCACAGTAGGGAAAACCAAATGTGTGTGTTTTTCACTCTCAGTACATGTAAAACTTAAAAGTGCATATCCAACTTTTTTAATACAATGCACCCTGCTCTATGGGCTGTTTAGAGCCTACCTTAGGGGTGACCTATATGTATTAAAAAGGGAGTTTTAGACCTGGCAAGGGGTTTATCTTGCCAGGTCGAATTGGCAGTTTAAAACTGCACACAGGCTGCAATGGCAGGCCTGAGACACGTTTTAAGGGGCTACTTAAGTGGGTGGCACAATAAGTGTTGCAGTCCCACTAGTAACATTTAATTTACCGGCCCTGGGTATATGGTACACCACTTTATCAGGGACTTAAAAGTAACTTAAATGTGCCAATCAGGTGTAAGCCAATTTTACCATGTTTCAGGGAGTGAGCAGGAGCACTTCAGCACTGGCTAGCAGTGGTAAAGTGCACAGAGTCCTAAGGCCAACAAAAACACATTCAGCAAAACAAGAGGGTAAAAGGCAAAATGTTTTGGGGAAGACCACCCTAAGACTGACAAGTCTAAAGTATCAAAGTCTTTTGCATTTTTACAGAGATTGGAAATTTACAATCCATGAATCTTGATTATTTAACTGTAGATGGCATTTAATTAGGTGCCTCAGTGATCCTTCAACCACATTGGTGACAGAGAACCAGAAATTCAAGATTCTTTGCCGGTACTTAAATATGATGTTTATCGTTCCCAACTTAAGCCTCAATGCACTTTTAACTGTGTCTTTCGAGAAGCCAAACTTTTGTTCCCAAATATTCATTTTATAGTCTGGAGGTGAGTAATATTTTTCTTAAGAACGATTTCATGGCCATAGAGCAATAGGTTGATTATTTTCGAATTATAGGTCTGCCTGAAGACTTCAACAGACTTATGGCCCATTATCGATTCAAACCTATAGTACTAGTACACTTTTATATTTTAATGGTAAAGGTGATATATTTGTTATTTATTATACATGTTATTTTCATAGATAAATTACAGTGTTTTTTTTAAATAGTTATGTTTTATCATTTGTTTTTAATTATTTGTTAAATACTGATTTAAATGCATTTACTATTGAAATATATATTTGTATATTACTAATTTGTTTTAAAAAAATATACATACACATATCTGGAGGGGGAGTATTAACTCTAAAGCCTCCACAGTCCAACACTTTTCGAAATGTGGCCATATTTTGGGTGGGTTTAGTTAATCTGCCCTGTCTAGAGTCCATCTCTTTCTCCACTTGGTTATAATGGAACAGGAATATTAAACCAAAAACCCTAGGGTGAAACATGTTCCCAATGTGGGTAAGTTTGGAGTCAGAATTTGCCCAGCTTCCTAGTGGAGCTGATCCCTTTGCAGACGCTGAGCAGACTACTAGACCTAGCTGGAGGACGGAAGCTTATAACACATCTCTACAGGAAGTTACGGGATGACTCACTATAGATAACTCCGAAGGCACATACCAGGTGGGAAGAAGGACAGAGAGAGGCACTGACGACACGTGATTGACGCAAGATCCATATGGCGACGAGTACAGTCAGCTCAAACACACGTTTTAAGCTCGTGTAATATAATTCTGTGCACCAGTTGTATCTCACCCCAAAAACTCTGCATGTCATCTACCCTTCCCGATCAGATAAATGCCCGCGATGCAACGCGGCAGAGACAGACTTCCTGCATGTGGTGTGGAATTGTTCAATCATAAAGCCTTTCAGGAGAGAGGTACTGCAGAATATGAAAGTGGCCACAGGGTAGGAGATCGTGAACTTACCTCGAGTAGTGTTGCTGGGCCTAATCCCGTCCCCCGCAAAAAAGAAACTTAGCCGTACATTTCTACTATTGGGATTGGTGCTGGCAAAAAGGCGGATAGCCATTAAATGGTTAAACCCCCAACCACCTGAATATAAAGAATGGTTGCGTGACATGTCTGAGTGGGCAGTGGCTGAGGAAGTCAGGATGAAGCATGAACGACGGGATGATAGGTTGGAGACAAATGCTTACGGATCTCCGTGGAGATGAGACTGGTTCAGATATACCAACCGAGGATGCATGAGAAATGTTGAGGTACATGACGTAGATACTGGAACAGCAGATTATACGGGGGTGCCATGACCATGGTCGAGACTATTCTTGGTTTACCAAGTTAGCAATATGATATGTAATAAGACCCTGACACAGCCACATCACTACAAACATTTAGACTACATTTATTCTATCTACACTCTACCTGAGCCATGGGGGGGGGTATTGGGAATGTTGTTTACATGAAGCACTATCAATCTCATTTGGACACTTCTTGTGTGAGGCTTCATGTAAACGATGGCTATACAATGTATTATGCTGAAGACCTAATAAAAATATATATTTTTAAAAGTTTGGAGTCAGAATAGTAACACCCCCAGAGACCAACACTGTCCCCAACGTTGCTAAGTTTGGAGTGGGATTTGTAAATCTGACAACCCAGTAGTTCAAGGCATTCCCCGATGTGGCTATGTTTTGAGTGGGAATAGTATATGTGAACCCACCCAAAGTCCAATACTTTCGCCAGTGTGATGAAGTTTGGAGGGGTAATAGTAAATATTACCATCCCATAGTCCAAGGCATTCGCCAGTGTGATTACGTTTAGAGTGGGAGTAGTAAATATGCCCCCCTTCTTCCCAGAGTCCGACACTTTGTGCAACTTGGCTAGGTTTGCATTGGGGAGAGGGAACGTGACTTTCAATCCCCACTCTACACCCCGTCCCCAACCAAGAGTCCAACACCTACCCCAACAAGGCTAAATGTGTATTCAGAATAGTATGTCTGAGCACTGCAGAATTAGAACTTTTACATATGTCTAACTTTGTTTATCAAATGTGTTCATTAATTGATTTTTATACTGCAATATTTTATCTTTATTAACATTTTATTTTATTTTGCCAAACGCATTTTAAATATTTTGACTGGTAAAAGTACTGATTTCATTCATGGTACAATAATATATATTTGTTTAAATTTCATTTTTTAACATTACATTTTTATATTTCATATCTCTATTGATAAATTATATCTTTAATACAATAATGAACATATTTTATTTTATATAACTTTAAGAAACTTTATTGTATTTGTTGTATAGTAAATACTGTAAATAAATTACATTTCATTTATCAGTATTTTTAATGTAAATTTACATTAATGTTTTTATTATTCTACATATTTTTTAAATATTTCAGATTTTATTTTCAGGTTATTTACATTCTTACAATTGAAAAGGTTTTTAATTTTTTTTTATATTTGTTCTAAAGGAAACAGACTTTTTTTCTATTCAATTGTACCCATCATTTTTTTAGCAGTTTATATATTTTGTAGTCTATCTTCTTAGTTAGTGTTTACCAGCGGATCTTCTGGATGGAGGTTCTTCGTTGAGGTGCTCCGGTGCAGGTAAGAACATTTTCAGTCAAATTTTTAAAATACTTTGATGGGTGGGGAGTTGTTAGGTAGTTTTGTTTAGGTTAATAAATCTTCATAGTTAGCTCGGATAGGGCAATGTTGTGATTTGGTATTATGCAGGCAATAGGCCTGATAATGTCAGTTCTGTATGTGTAGTTTAGGTATGTATGTAGTTATTTTGCACATTTCAATGTATTTTTAGATATGTTTCATGTTTTTTTGTGATGTTGTTTTTTTGAGGGTAGGTTTGTATGTTTTTTCAGGTTGTTTAATCAACATAGACAAATTAGTTGTGAAAGGTACTAGCATTATTTTTTAATTTAAATGAAAATAAGTTAGGGCTATTTAACTTTATTCAATTTTTTTTCTTGATTTTTGCGGATGTTCTTGCACATTCTGTCATGTGGCCGATGTCGACATTACTAAGTTAGCATGAGCCCTGAAGCCATGATGTAGCTTTTGCGCACGTTACTACATGGCTTTATTTTTGCATGACTCTGTTTATGCCTTTCACATGAGAACCATCTGCTGTGTTCGTTCTCTGCCTGTTCCTGGAGTTTTGTCTGAACATTATGAGCAAGGTCGATAAACAATGCCCCTTGTTATTCTGTTCTGGTCAGGCCCTAGCACCTAGACACAACATACTAATGCAGCTGTTGCTGGAGACTCGTACTTTGATATTATGGGGATACAGGTTTAGGTGACACACACTTGGAGAGGGACCTTTCCAGGGAGAAGAGCAACACGCACCTACGATGTAGAAATACCATTTGTAGTCTGAGGTATGGGGTTTGCTGACAAAGCCCAGAGATCTTCTATTACATAATAATACTTCTTCTTACCAAGTGGAGGAAGGTTAGGCCTTATAGTCCTTTCTCCATTGTCTTTATATGATGACATCTCCCTTTATGATATATGGCCTACCTGCAATGCTAACGATATTCATGTTATGCATTGTTCTGCTTGTTGTGGCACGTATACTGCATGTTAGAGCACGATAGTTAAAATAAACATTTTGAACTATAATCGTGTCTCTGTCGGATCTTATTGTGGACAGGTACAAGAGTGTAAGCGAAAAGGTGTGTCTTGTTACCGCGATTCCTGAAAGACCCGGGAGTGTTGTGTTCTGGGGTGTCTAATCATTTGCTTCTCCGTGAGTGTGTAGGAGAGCGAATGAGACACTATAGCTAGTCGGTCCTGGGCACTAAGGTGATAGGAAGGCACAGTCCCTATACACCGAGGTCCCATAATCCTGCGCATAGTTCTGTGTATGTGCAGAATCCTTGCAACAATTCATTCTATTTTTTTATTATATTTTTCTGTTTTTTTCAGGGTATCAATGGGTTTTGTGAGAAGCTGGCCTGGTATATGATGTCCACTTATGTAAGTGGGCACCCTGCACCAGTCCAGACAACCCTTATGGTGATTAAAGAGGTCTTAGACAACCTTAGAAAGCTCTCTAAGTGGTAGCTGTGGAGGGCAGCCTTCAGGCTTAGTCCAGAAGGAGTGTAAAGCAGCTTGTTTTACCAGAATGCAATCTTATAGGTATAGATTAAGTGAAAAAGAACCACACAATGTATTTATAACAATATGTAGTTATTATATAACACTCACTAACACATACAGATATCTTCTACCCGGAGTTATGCACGATGCACACAATACTTTGCATAGAAATGACGTAAATAGCACAGAATACACAGTGGACCCTAGGGGGGTCCAAACCATATACTAAGAAAGTGGTATAAGAACCACGATTCGAGTCAGGACGATGTCGAGAGGACGTAGAAGTGCTCGGACCCTAAGGAACCACCCGAGGTGAGTGACTAGGAAACCCACAGAGTGCGTGTGCAGTGTGGGAACGTGATCGCGTGCTCCGTACAAATCAATGTGTAAGTCGCGGTTGAAGTTTTAAAGATTAAGGACCCTTCCCAGTGGACCCTAATGAAACCCCATGGAAGACAGATGGTTGGAGAGCCACCCCACCCATGGATACCCTAGTACCCACGTTACCTACACCAGGGAAGCCGGGTGCATAGGTGTGAAGTGGTGTCGGAAACCACCGTCCTTTCCAATGGAGGATTTCAGGAAAGTGCCGCTGCTGGAAGAGGAGAAAGTGTCCGATGGAATCCGAAGGGGGATTCTAGTTGAGAGGTACCTGCAAGCAGAGGGGACAGAGTCTATGTCACTCAGGAGTGACCAGGAGACTTGGAAGACGAATGCCCACCGATGTCGGGAGTTGCAGGAGAGTTGACAGTGACCTTGACTCTGCAGCTGTGAGGACTAGGTGTCTCTGAGGAAGACCAGGAGCTGTGCACGAGCTGTTCCACGTCAGATGTCGAGAGTTGAGGGGTCGGTGTCTTTCGGGAGCACCAACAAGGCTTGGCAAGTGCAACCAATGCAGAAGTTGAAGAAGCGACCCCTGACCTTAACTGGTAGGTCGCTCCCCCACCACACAGCTCCGTCTGTGTGCCCTGCTGCTGCCCCTGATTGTGCTCGTTTTTTTCTTTTCTGTGCCCCCTTGCTGCCCCTGATTGTGCTCGTTTTTTCCTTTCTGTGCCCCCTTGCTGCCCCTGATTGTGATCGTTTTTCCTTTCTGTGCCCCCTTGCTGCCCCTGATTGTGCTCGTTTTTTCCTTTCTGTGCCCCCTTGCTGCCCCTGATTGTGATCGTTTTTCCTTTCTGTGCCCCCTTGCTGCCCCTGATTGTGATCGTTTTTTCCTTTCTGTGCCCCCTTGCTGCCCCTGATTGTGCTCGTTTTTTCCTTTCTGTGCCCCCTTGCTGCCCCTGATTGTGATAGTTTTTTCCTTTCTGTGCCCCCTTGTTGCCCCTGATAGTGCTCGTTTTTTCCTTTCTGTGCCCCCTTGCTGCCCCTGATTGTGCTTGTTTTTTCCTTTCTGTGCCCCCTTGCTGCCCCTGATTGTGATCGTTTTTTCCTTTCTGTGCCCCCTTGCTGCCCCTGATTGTGATCGTTTTTCCTTTCTGTGCCCCCTTGCTGCCCCTGATTGTGATCGTTTTTCCTTTCTGTGCCCCCTTGCTGCCCCTGATTGTGATCGTTTTTCCTTTCTGTGCCTGTTTCCCGCCGCTGCGCCTGCGGCCCCGCCCCCTCACTGCCCATTCGCTGCCCCATTCCCTGCTCCTCCCTCCCACCTCCCCATTTATGGCGGCCGCTGCGCGTCGCTGCCGCTGGCGCGCCAAAGGCGCGCCTAAGGCAAGCCCGTCTGCGCCCGTCCGCGCCGTGGCCGCGCCCAGCGCCAGACCCCTGGTCCGGGCATCCCCCGCGCCCGCCACATCAACAGACGCCGATACGACGCCAGCACCCTCCACGCACTCAACCCCGGAAAAGATCACGCCTGCTACCAGGCCACCCCGAAGCGCACCCAGGGCCCTTCACCTGCCGGAACTGCAGCTTCGCCAGCACCCGCCCCGCCAAACCACCGCCCAGGAAAGAACCCAACTACCTCAGATGCATCCTCCTCAACACCCGCTCCGCCCGCAAACACGCCATCGAACTCTGGGACCTTCTCGACTCCAACCTCCCCAGACGTCGCATTCCTGACGGAGAGCTGGCTGAATCCCGCTTCAGCCCCCGACATCGCCATTGCCATCCCGGACGGATACAAGATCACCCGCAGGGACCGCACCAACGGAGTCGGAGGAGGCATCGCCATCGTCCACAGGAACACCCTCAGAGTCTCAACCAACACCGACGACACCCTCAGCACCGCCGAACACATGCACTTCCAGATCCACACCGATCCCAACACCACCCTCAGAGGAACCCTCATCTACAGAACCCCGGACCCCGACCACAGTTCAGCGATTCCATCGCTGACTTCGTCAGCACACACGCCATCGCCTCCACGGACTACATCCTCCTCGGGGACCTGAACTTCCACCTCGAGAACAACAAGGACACCAACTCCACCACCCTGATCGACAACCTCGCCACCCTCGGACTCAGACAGCTCGTGACTACACCCACCCACGCCGCCGGCCACACGCTGAGACTCCATCTTTTCCGCAAGCCCACACGTCTCCTTCAACCACACCTCCGAACCCCACTGGACTGACCACCACTGCATCCACTTCACCTACAGGAAGCCCACCACGCACCACCGCACCGAACAAATGCCTCGCCGCTGCTGGAGCAGAGTCACGGAAGACCAGCTAACCACAACCCTCGCCCTGACCCCACCCGCCGAACCCTCCGACCCCGACACCGCCGCCCGCAACCTCAGACAGTGGATCGACGACTGCGCCAACACCCTCGCCCCGCTCAAGAATCCGCCCAACAGCCACACCAGCAAGAAAGCCACCTGGTTCACCGAAGACCTCCAGGCCTCCAAACGAACATGCCGAAAACTGGAGAAGATCTGGCTCCACGAACGGACAGCGGACAGCTACGCCACCCGCAATCACCATCCCCTCATCAGATCCGCCAAAAGGGCCTCACTCAAAGACCGCCTAGACAACAACGCACAGAACAGCAAAGAGCTCTTCAACATCGTGAAGGAACTCTCCAACCCCAGCTCCAACACCAACGACATCCAGCCGTCGCAAGACCTGTGCGACTCACTGGCCACCTCCTTCCACCGCAAAATCGCCGACATCCACGACAGCTTCAACACCACGACCGCCCGGCAACCACCGAGACCACTGCCCCCACAACCACCAACCGCCTGCTCTCCTAGACCAACATCAACGACGAGGACACCAGCGAGATCATGAACACCATCCACTCCGGTTCACCGCTAGACCCGTGCCCTCACCACATCTTCAACAAAGCCAGTACAGCCATCGCGCCCCATCTCCGGAAAATAATCAACATCTCCTTCGAGACAGCAACCTTCCCGGAAAGCTGGAAGCACGCCGAGATCACCGCCTTACTCAAGAAACCCAAGGCAGACCCCAAGGACCTCAAGAACTTCCGACCCATCTCTCTGCTCCCGTTCCCCGCGAAGGTCACCGAGAAAATCGTCAACAAACAACTGACCCGCTACCTCGAGGAGAACAACATCCTGGACCCTTCCCAGTCCGGCTTCCGCAGCAACCACAGCACCGAAACCGCCCTCATCGCCGCCACCGATGACATCAGGACCCTGCTAGACAACGGAGAAACAGCAGCCCTCATCCTCCTGGACCTATCAGCCGCCTTCGACACGGTCTGCCACCACACACTACGAACACGCCTTCACGACGCCGGGATCCAATAGAAGGCCCTGGACTAGACCACATCCTTCCTTTCCGGCAGAACACAAAGCGTCCGCCTCGCCCCCTTCCGATCCAAGGCCACCAAGATCATCTGCGGCGTACCCCAAGGCTCCTCCCTCAGCCCAATGCTGTTCAACATCTACATGGCACCCCTCGCTCACGTCGCCCGACAGCACAACCTCAACATCATCTCCTACGCCGACGACACCCAGCTGATCCTCTCCCTCACCAAAGACCCTCACACCGCCAAAGCCCACCTCCACGAAGGAATGAAGGCCGTCGCCGAATGGATGAGGACCAGCCGCCTGAAGCTGAACTCGGACAAGACGGAGGTCCTCATCCTTGGTTCCAACCCTTCAGCCTGGGATGACTCCTGGTGGCCAACATCACTGGGAACAGCCCCGCCACCCACCGACCACGTACGCAACCTAGGGGTCATCCTCGACCCCCACCCTCTCCATGACTAAGCAGGTCAACGCCGTTTCCTCATCCTGCTTCAACATCCTCCGAATGCTCCGCAGGATCTTCAAGTGGACCCCCACCGAAACAAGAAAAACAGTCACCCAGGCCCTCGTCACCAGCAGGCTGGACTACGGAAACGCCCTCTACGCAGGAACGACGGCTAAGCTCCTGAGACGGCTGCAACGCATCCAGAACGCCTCTGCACGTCTTATCCTCGACATCCCCGACGCAGCCACATCACACCCCACCTGAGAGACCTGCACTGGCTCCCTGTCAACAAGAGGATAACCTTCAAGCTCCTCACCCACGCACACAAAGCACTCCACAACTCCGGACCAGCCTACCTCAACAGACGACTCAGCTTCTACACCCCACCCGCCAGCTCCGCTCGACCAGCCTCGCCCTCGCCACAGTCCCCCGCAACCGGAAAACGACCGCCGGCGGCAGATCCTTCTCCCACCTCGCCGCCAAGACCTGGAACACCCTCCCCACCAACCTCCGACAGACCCAAAACCTACTGGCCTTCAGAAGACTCCTCAAGACCTGGCTCTTCGATCAGTAGCAGCACCACCCCCCTCTTCCCCCAGCGCCTTCAGACCCTTGCGGGTATGTAGTGCGCTTTATAAGTGACATGATTGATTGATTGATTGATTGAAGGTGCAATGTCAGGACCAGCAAGGTCCAGGGGACTCACCACAAGCAGGGGAGTCAGGGCTGGCCCCGAACAATCAGGGGAGCCCAACAGAAACAAAGATGACCCTCAACAGGACCCACAGGCCGGAGGCACAGGAGTCGCAAGAGGACCTCGAGCAGCTCACCAAACGATGCAGGCCACGGTGCAGACGATATGATGTGGACAAAGACTTCGGTCACTGGAGATGCTTGAGGTTGGGGCTACTTGGAGCCCGAAGATCTTGGTGGAAGGAAGCCAACAAGCCTTTGCAACTGCAAGTTGATGCGGTGCACAGGTATTCGGTTATTGCAGCCCCCACGAGGGATACTTACCTCAAACTTGGTGAGAAGGCAGGGCAGGCCTTGAGAGCTGTGGAGAATCACCACCTGTGTTGCAGAGCCTTTCGGAGTCCGGAAGAGCTCAGGATCAGCAGACCGGTCGACTAACTTGTGGTGCCTGCGAATGCAGGGAAGTGACTCCTTCACTTCAAGGGAGATTCCTTCAGGTGTCTTTGATGCCCACAGGCCTTGAAAGATTCCTGTATGGTGCACAGGCACAGACGATGCAGCAGACTGGAAGGGAGATGGAGTCGAGCTCAAACTAAGTCCAGCGAAGTCGAGAGTGCCCAGACGGTAGAAGAAGAAGTGGTGTCTGATCTGAATCTTGTCCCACGACGAATCTAGGGACCCACCCACAGGTAAGCCCTTAAGTGCCCTAAAGAAAGGGTTGGGACGATTCAGGGGACCCTCCCAGGGGAGGGTCTGGACAGGGGGAGGTTACTCCCATGTCCTTTGTTCAGTTTCGCACCAGAGCGGGAGCCAACGGCTACCAGAGCTGGTTTGAACTGGACTAAGCAAGGACGCACCTAATGTGCCCCTCATGCAGACTTAGTGGTGCTGGCAAGCGCACCAACCCGGTCCCAATTCACTAAATCCTGTCTGGGAAGTGGTTCGTACTTCCCCCGCTTGAGCTTGGCTCAGCAGCAGGAGGGCAGAATCGTGTCTCTGGTCGGCAGCAACCATTTTGTGCTGTCTGGGTCTAGAAGGCTGGATCAGGGAACACTGAGAGACTAACAGAGGGCTCTTCCAGTGCTTGGAATCATACCTCCCATGCCGTTTACGGTGTGGGGGTATGATTCCAACATGTTTGATACCAAACATGATAGGATTTGTTGCAGCCAATTTCGAGATGGTCATCGCGTGATTACGCGGTGCCCCTCTATATGATATATGGCTGCTTCACTTACAACCCGGGAGAATGGACTCCGTAGGCTGTAGGGATGTCCTGCTCATGCAGGGGCATCCTCACACTTAGAACCACGCACCCTGCCTTCAGGATTGCAAAGGCCTGCTATAGGGATGACTTATAGGTTTTAAGTGCAGTGACCCTAGATATAGGAAACCTATATCTTAAGTAAGTGGTGCTAGCACCAGCTTACACAGGCTGCAATGGCAGGCCTGTAGTTCCATTTTGAATGGTCTCCCATGGGTGGCATAATGTATGCTTCAGCCCATGGGGGACCTCTGGGGTACCTATGCCCTGGGTAGCTTAGTATCATATACTAGAGACTGATAAGGGTACCCCAGTATCCAATCTGGGATGCACCTAAGTACATAACACAACAGTTTTAGGGAGAAAGCAGAGAGACTGGGGTCCTGATTAGCAGGATCCCAGTCAGACTAGTTAATAACAGCTTAGCACCAGGCAAAAAGTGGGGGTATCCATGCAAATGGATCCTACCTTCCTACAGGTTTGATGTGGCCTTCTTGATTGGCTGTTTCACTCTGGATATCCCACTGTGGGTCCAGCTCTTCTGTTTTCATTAGTACTACTCTCTGTAGCAGTTTCACAAATGAATTATAAGAATATTGAAAATATGGTATATGTTATATAAATTATGAGTTTTAATTTACTAATATTACTGTTTTTTGACATTATGCAAATCATTTTTTCCTGGTTTTGTTTTCTTTTGGTGTGTTTGTTGTAGATGTTCTTGTAGGTTTCATTTTTCTCTCTGTTTATTTTTCTTCTTTTTTCTCTTTTTAGTTTTTTAGCTGCTTACATTTGTATATTCTTTAAATATTGTTTTTATTTTATCAACGTTATAATGTTTTAAACATGTTATTATCTGTTTCTTTTTTATACTTACATTTTGTTAGTGTTTTTTATGCTGCTGCTATTTTCTATAGATTTACTTGATTTTCTTCTTTTTTGATGTTTGGTCTGGAATTATTCAATCTTGGTATCAGTATTGTTGGGTAAATACTTGGGGTGTTTAATATTACAATTTTGAAAAGTTTGCTTAGTTTTAGGTTATGTTATTTTTATTGACTTATTTTTGAGGTGTTGACGTCTTTTCTGTTCTGTTTGGTGGTTCCCTAGCCTGTCGATTTTTGGTCAGACAGACTGACGCTCTCCTGCTGCAGCGGCTTCAAATGTGGTAGTTTGTTTCACATTTTCTTTCTTTCTTTATACTCTTTTTTTTAATTGAGAAGTTGTTCCTATTTGTTAACTGTTTATCTTTTGATTCAATTTGCTTAAATGTTTAGTATGGCAGTTAACAAATTGGGTCAATTTCTAAATTAAAAAAAGAGTACAAAGAAGGAAAAGAAAATGTGAAACAAAGTAACACACTTGAAGCCACCACAGCAGGAGAGCATCACCCTGTCCAACTAAATATATTCAAATGGTTTTCGTGTGTGCGTGTGGGTATATATATATACATATATACACATTTATGGGCAGCACGAGCGAAGAAAATAAACTTTAAAAATTGAGCACCAGCAATACACCGGAGTCCGTTACATCTGGTTGGAAATGCATGAAAGCATTTCGATGACTGTTTTGTGATATATATATATATATATATATGTATATATATATATATATATACACACACACTCACGCAGTAATGCCGTTTGTATATATATATATATCTGCGATTCTTTCTGGTGAAACCCATTTCTACAGGATCCCCATTCCTGCGTGCAGAGCCCGCCCTGCAGGGTCGGGGGCCCCCGTCAAAATGGAGCCCTTGTTGTGTATTCATGATTGAGGGGGCATGACTCGCTCGAATCACGTACCAGCCACTGGACTTACATGGATATATTGCTAATGTGTTTGAGAAGGGGAGACGAGGGAGGTGAGATTCCTCTCTCCGGTAACTCCGCACTTCAAGGACTCATTAGGAATGTGGCAGCATATGCACTTTGCAACTAATTTTATGTACAGCATGCACCTTGAACTTTGATTAATTTTCGTGACATTTCGATGTGAGAAACGCTATGTAGCCCTTGATATATATATATATATATATATATATATTTTCAATGAAAAAACCATAGGTTTTAGGGACAGTTATAGTTAGTTGGACATTGCACTCGTACAAAACCCGTGAAATTCCCCTGTTATAGTTAGTTCAGGTAACTATAACTCGCGCCCCCGCAATGCACTGCTGATGACGTCACATATTACATCACTCATGACATGGTCAGTTACATCACTGATGACATCACTGATGACATCTCAAATGACATCACTGATGACATCATCCAGTGACTGTGTGTTTCTGTAAAGTTTAAATATGTTTAATATATATAGGGAAAGGCGTATTGAAGAATGAGTGGGTGTATAAGTGTCTGAATGGATGATTTAGTACGTGAGTGACTGACTCTACAAGTGAGTGATTAAACGTATCTTACTGAATGCATGGGTTAGTGACTAAACTGTGTGAATGTCTGTATCCGTCTGTTTGTTGGTGTGTAAGTGGATGCATGGATTTGCGAATAGCTATATGAGTGTCTATATGGGTTATTGATTGGTTCTCTGAGTATCTGTATGGCTGCCTGAGTGTTTGTGTGGGTGGGGTGTGTGTGCCTCTGTACATAGATGTGTGAGTGGGTGATTCACTGGGTGCATGATTTCAAGAGTGCATCTGTGATGGACTGCTTGGGTGGGTGAGTGTGTGTAAGAGTGTGTTAGTGAGTGAATGTATGTCCCAGTGGTACATGTGTGAGTAACTACGTATGTGAAAGGCAGTATATATGTGTGTTGGAGTATATAAATAGCTATAAGAGAGAGTGTGTGATTGTGAGAGTGACTGTATGGATGAGTGTGTGCTTGTATCAGAGATTGTATAAGAGCGTAAGAATGTGCTAGTATTTGTATGAGTAAGTGAGCTGGTGTGTGTATAACTGTATAGGTGAGTAAATGGGTGTGTGCTTAATTTTTTGCATGACTGACTAGGTGTGCGAGTACCTCTATGGATGAGTGGCGGTGTGTGAGTGTTTATATAGGTGTATGAGTGCATATAATAGTCCTGTACTGAGTGACTATAAGTATGAGTGACTGTACGGGTGAGTGAGTAGATGTGTGTGTGTAGACCTAAGAATCAGTGAGTGTGTATATAGTAATTGGTGTTGGAGTGTCTATGGTTTTGACAATGGCAGTCTGTAATTTACAGTGGGTGTATCAAAAGTTATATTAGGGTGTGAGAAGATGCATCAAATTATCACATGGATGATATCATCAGTGATGTCATTTGAGATGTCATCAGTGATGTCATCAGTGATGTCACTGACCATGTCATGAGTGATGTAATATGTGACGTCATCAGCAGTGCATTGCGGGCGCGAGTTATAGTTACCTGAACTAACTATAACGGGGAATTTCACGGGTTTTGTATGAGTGCAATGTCCAACTAACTATAACTGTCCCTAAAACCTATGGTTTTTTCAGTGAATTTGTAAGGTTTTAAATGCTAATTTCTAACTATAACGTGCCTGAAACCTATGGTGTTTTCAGTGAATTTCAAAGGTTTTTAAATGCTAATTCCTAACTATAACATGTCTGAAACCTATGGTTTTTTTCAGTGAATTTCAAAGGTTTTGTAAATGACAATTTTTAAATGTATTAATTGTTATATTTATTTTTTTGATACTGATTTACTACATTTTTTTAAACTATTTATTTTTAGATATTTTATTTTTTAAAATACATTGTAATTACATTATACATTACAAAAAATATACTTTCTCAGAATGAATTACTTTAGTTTAAATACTTTGCAAATAGGCAATAGACTTTTAAGTACAGTAGTTACAGTTGTTGCAATGGGCAACACAATTTCAAACACAATGCAACATTGAGCTCAATGTGAATTTCAAGTTAAATGCAATTAGTTACTTTATGGATTACTTTTCTAACCACAGGACTGGATCCTAGATTCAGTCCTGGGACATCTCCTGTAAACAGTTGAGTAAAAGCGTTTTGGTTACATTAGTGATTTTTAAGGAATATTATTGTATTTTAAAAGTTGACACTTAGAAACTTTTTAACATAGAATCACCAATGCTATCCTATGGGAGAAAATTCACTTTGCAGGTAAGTAGTGTTATCGTTACTTTTTCTTACTCAGTGGTGGATCTTGGATCCAGCACTGGTGCATCTCCTGTAAACAGTTGAAAGAATGCGTTTAAGTCATACAGGCGATTTTTAAGGAATATTTGTAGTTTGTGAAAATCGACACTTTGAAACTTTTCTGCTGAAAACCAGACAATGGATTCCTATGGAAGGAAATACAAGTTACTGGTAAATACGGTTAGAATTACTTTTCAGGGTCAGTGCTGGGCTCAAAGATGCAGCACTGGGTTCTCTCCTGATAACAGGTGAGTAAATCGGAATTCGTAGTTCGGCTGATTTTAGAGGAATATTATAAAGTTCCAAAACTCCACACTTAGAAGAATTTCCAAGTGAAACCAGTCAATGTTAGCCTATGGAAGGAAATTCAAGTTACTGGTAAGTACGGTTAGAATTACTTTTCAGGATCAGTACTGGGCTGAAAGATACAGCACTGAGGTCTCTCCTTATAACAGGTGAGAAAATCGGAATTCGTATTTCGGCTGATTTTAGAGGAATATTATAAAGTTCCAAAACTCCACACTTAGAAGAATTTCCAAGTGAAACCAGTCAATGTTAGCCTATGGAAGGAAATTCGAGTTACTGGTAAGTAAGGTTAAAATTACTTTTCAGGATCAGTACTGGGCTCAAAGATGCAGCACCTAGGTCTCTCCTGATAACAGGTGAGTAAATCGGAATTCGTAGTTCTGCTGATTTTAGAGGAATATTTGCACAATGGTGAAGGGAGGGGCGGGGCCTGAGGTGACATCTGTGCAAGCGCGCCCCGTGGCGCGTTTTAAGTTGGGGATTAAGTCCCCTTGAATCATGAGGGTCCCTGGGGTCCAACTAGCCCACCCTGTACCTCCAGTATGCGCCAGGAGGCTGCGTTGCAGAGAGGTGTTAAGAGGCCACGCCCTTTTGCACCTCTCTGCAACGCAGCCTGTGGCGCTTTCTGGACGTACCTGGTGGGCTAGTTGGCCCCAGAGGACCCTCAGGATTGAAGGGGATTTCCTTCCCCATCTTAAAATGCGCCACGGGGCCTGTTGCACACATGTCACCTGAAGCCCCGCCCCTCCCTTCACCACTGTGCAAACGCGCCCGTGGCGCATTTTAAGTTGGGGGATTAAGTCCCCTTGAATCCAGAGGGTCCCTGGAGTCGAACTAGCCCACCATGTACCTCCAAAAGCGCCACAGAGCTGCGTTGCAGAGAGGTGTATAAAGGGGCGTGGCCTCTGTACACCTCTCTGCAACACAGCCCCTGGCGCATGCTGGAGGTTCCTGGTGGGCTAGTTGACCCCCAGGGACCCCAGTATTCAAGGGGAATTACTTCCCTTCTTAAACGCGCCAGGGGCGCGTTGCACACTGCTGCAGGGAGGTGGGGCCTCCGGCACGATGCCGGTTTTTGGTGTTTTTTTCCTTTTTTTATGGGAGGGGCTGCGTGGCCCCCTTCCTCGGCCACTTTTGGCCCCGGGGACCCCATCCCCGGGGCCTGGCCATTTTTTTTTTAAACGGGAAGGGGCCGCGTGGCCCCTCCCCTGGGCCTCTATTGGCCCCGGGGACCCCATCCCCCGGGCATGCCCTCTTTTTAAAAAATATTTGGAGGGGGCTGCGTGGCCCCTCCTCAGGCCATTTAAGGCCCCGGGACCCCATCCCTCGGGCCGGCCTTGCCCTTTTTTTATTTTTAATTGGGGAGGGGGCTGCGTGGCCCCCTCCCGGGCCACTATGGCCCCGGGGACCCCAACCCCGGGGCCTGGCCTCTCGTTGGAGACTGTGGGGGTCCCCAATCCCCCACAGTCCCAGCCGGCTCCCCGCCTCCTGCGGGAGCCGGCATTGCTTTCCACATGGGGAGCAGCTAACATGCTGCTCCCCGTGTGGAAAAGCAATTAGTTTGCATTTTTGAAAGAGAGCAGGTTTCCTGCTCTCTCTTTCAAAATGCAAACCAAGATTGCTATGACAGGACGGGAGCCGCGATGCTCCCGTCCTGTCATAGCAAACTACAGTGTCCAGGGGTAGGCACCCCGGGACACTGCAGGAGCCGGCCCTGGGGGTGGTGGTCCCCAGGGCCATCACTGGCTCCAGGAGGAGGGCCGCGCGGCCCCCTCCCAACTTGTTCAAAGCCCCGGGAGGTGGCGGTCCCGGGCGTGTGGGGGCTGGAGCCCCCCACACAGGTTTTTAAAATAAAAAAAACAGCCCCGGGGGTGGCGGTCCCGGGGCAGCGGGAGGGCGCACAGCCCTCCCGCCATCATTTTTATAAAGCCCCGGGGGTGGCGGTCCCCAGGGCTTGGGGGGCCTTAGAGGCCCCCCCATAAACAATAAACCCACCCTCCGCATGCCCCCGGGACTTGGGCCACCCGAGAGCAAATTTGCATCAAAGCGCGGGAGACCGCGCTTCGATTTTTTTTTTCGGCAGGATCCGCGCACCCCGAGCGCATCCTGCCGATTTAAAAAAATATATATATATGCTTTGTTCTGCCCAGGGGTCCTTGTGGGACCCCTGAGCAGACCTAGAGGGTCAGGGTGTTTCTACCCTGCCCCCTTTGTGCGTTTTGCGCACTTGTTTCTTTTTCTTTTCTCGGCTGGATTCGCGCACCCTAAGCGCATCCCGCCGATTTTTAAACAAAAAAAAAAATGCTTTTTTCTGCCCAGGGGTCCTTGTGGGACCCCTGAGCAGACCTAGGGGGTCAGGGGTTTCTACCCTGCCCCCTTTGCGCTCTAGCACTTGTTTCTGTCCTCGGTTCTACCAAGGGACAAAATGGCTGCCAACACTTCCTGATTTGGAGTGTTGACAGCCAATTAGCATGCAGCTCGTGATCGGGAGGGTGCACAAATCCGGCAGCGGCCATAGATATATATGTGATTTTCCTTTTGATTTTCTAGGAACTACTGAACGGATTTACACCATTTAACAAAAGGGTTCTTTCTGAACCAAGAACTACCTCTTTGCCAAATTTGGTGTATTTCCGTTCAGCAGTTCAGGCTGTAACCGTGGCTAAAGTTTCCTATGGGAAAATGAATGGGGAAAACATGTTTTGGGACCCCCCTTTTTCTCGGCCCCCGCTGACGAATCACCCCGAAACTTTCAGGGTAGGAGCGGACCGGAGCGGGCCATAAAGTTTGAAAATTTCGCGAAGATTTGTCAACCGACGCAAGAGTTATTTCAAATAGAATGTCGCGGATTTCCTATGGAAAATAGGTCCTAACTATAACTATCTACTGGCGACCGCCAGTAGATTATATATATATATATATATATATATATATATATATATATATATATATATATATATATATATATATATAGATATATATATATATATCCAAATGGCATAACTCCATTAAGAAAGCAGATCAGAGCACGCAGCGGATTCACAGAGCTGCCTTTATTTCAAACAGCAGGACGCATTTCGGCAAATGTGCCTTTTTCAAATGCAAATGGCCCGGGGCTCGAATACATCATTTATATGCATGTTTCTTCACTGCTATTGGAGGAAACATTATCGCTAATATGGAAAAACTACATGTCCCAGCATTCCCCATCTCTACCTCGAGGCGCTGTTTATCACATCCCTTCCTTGTGCCAGCCCTTTAATATTTATTTTCTCATACTATTCCTCCAGTGAGTGCTGACTGTTCTGCACATAACAATGTCATTCCCATAGTGACAGTGCTTTACAATTTTATCGTCAATGCCCCAAAGTCACAGTATAAAATAAACAGTCTCTGTGATCTCCGACAACCAGCCGCATCTCGCCAGGATAAACACACCCGAAAACGCAGCTTTACATAAACTGCGCCTATCCATGCAGTCATGGTCCGACAATGTCAGCAGGTCCCATTACTCCCAGGCTGGGGCTGTTTGGCCGCTTTCAATACCTTGAATGAACTGCAAAAGAGAGGTTGCCACTCCTGCAGCGAAACAACTTGAGGACGGGTGCCCAAGCGTGCAAGTGGCTACACACATATATCCAGACGGCATCACTCCATTGAGGGGACAGATCAGGGCCCACGGTTGATTCACAGTACCTTTATTTCCACCAGCATGGTGCATTTCGGCAAAAGTGCCTTTTTCAACTGCAAATGGCCTGAGGGCTCAAACACACCAATGTAGGTTCAGTGACTGACAGGAGTTGATACATATAAAAGCATTCGTTTTGGGACTGACAGTCAGTATTTTTAGGAACTTGACTTTCTCTGAACAGTTGTACACAGAGGGAATACCGTATACAATGAGAGTTTCCCATATATCTGTGGTTCGTTGTTAATGTGAACTACGCTGCCAGTGAAGTGTATGGTGTAGGGTCAGTGTTGCACATAACCCCTGCTTCCTACACCTAGGGGCCATGTGTCTGTGCTGGCATCAATGCTGCCCCATACTCTTCTGAGCCTTTTTGTACTTGTTTTCAGAGTTCTAATGCTATGCCCGTTTATAGAGCAGTGTGTACAAAAGAAGCTTGGATGATGTCATCAATGATGCGATCAATGATCTCATTCGAGCTGTCATCAGTGATGTCATAAATGATGTCATAGAACACGTCATGAGTGATGTCATATGAGAGGTCATAAGCAGTGCATGGCGGAGGCACAAGTTATAGTTGGCTCTCTTAACTGTAACTGGTGAATTTCTGTGTTTTCTTTAGTTTAGTTCAAAACGTTAATGTTGTCACTGACATATTCACCTAACTATAACGTTACTATAACCTTTGCTTTTTTCAATGAAGTTCTAGTGTTTTTTAAAATCTAAAAATATTTTTTATCACACCAAACTATAATATTACTTTAACCTCTGTTTTTTCAGTGAATTTATAGTTTTTTTTAATGTAAAGTCATATTTCATTACCATCGGTCGTGCAAGGCGGGGTGGGCCACAAGGCCTTGTCTTCTCTTATGTTCAGTCCTTTGGTTTAATGTGAGGTTGTTTTGGGCCACAGTTTAACCAGCCCCTCCTAATGTCACTGGTGGGGTCTCTTCTAGTCTTTTCATTTTTAATATGATTCCTCTGGGACTTGTTGTGTTGTATTCATATTAACATCAAAGAGATGGCTGGGGGAGTCCTATGTTAGTGGGTAGTTTGATAAATGTATCCGTTTTGCATACATGAGAGACGGTACCACCTTCTGATCAAAGGCGTGACAAACTTCAATCCCAGAGTACTTACCAATTAAAGACCTTACCTACAGATACTTACCTGCATGAACACCAGTGATAGCTGACATTCACAGACACACTTTTGTTTGCACTTTGACATCCTCATACTACACTCGTTTACATTTTTAATTGGTGAGCACAGGGGCACCCTCTGATCTTTGAATCACTTCCTGAATGAAGTATTGACATTTACACCATTAATATTGTGGGAACACACCAGTATGAGAGCGGTCACAAAGGGAGAGCATACAACATGTATGTGTAATATGTTATTCATGTGACCAAAGTTCCCTGTGCTGCACACACTGAGGTATGTAATGACTGTGAGAATCCACTCACAGGACTCCTGACCTGACACGATGTGAGAACCTATGTCATATGTCCCGTGCAGGCCCATTGTCATTTTCCCTATGTTAGCATGAGCACGTTGCAGACTGTCCTCTGCTTTGCGCACGTTGCTCTACAGACATATTTAGCCTTGTGCCACACTGTACTTTCACATAGAACATGCTGTTGTTTTTGCGGTCTGTTCTTTCCTGGGATTTAGTCTGAACATGTAGACAATGCCGAACACCAATGCCCCTTGTTATTCTTAGCACCTAGACAAAACACGCAAATGCAGCTGTTGTTTGGGAACACATACTTTTGTCACATAGGTATGCACAGATAGGTAACACACACTTGGAGAGGGACTTTTCCAGGGAAAGGATTGTGACAGCACCTGAGATGCAGTACCTTCATCTGTGTATACTGAGGTACGGGGTCTCCTGCTTATGATATATAATAATTCTGTAGAAGGAGAGGGAAGTTAGGCTACACTGTTGTATTTAATGACCGCTCCATTTATGATTTACGGACTACTTGCTATGCTGACCGTATTTGTGTTAGGCATTTTCTTACTTGTTGTGGCACATATACTGCATACTAGAGCACGCTAGTTAAAATAAACATTTTAAACTTTTCTCGTGTCTCTGTCAGATCTTATTGTGGACTGGTACAAGAGTGAGAGCGAAAGGGTGTGTCATGCAACCGCGATTCCTGAGAGTGTTGTGTTCTGGGGTGTCTAATCACTTGTTCCTCTGTGAGTGAGTTGGAGGGCAAGTGAGACACTATAGCTTGTCGGCCCAGGGCTCATGGGTACTAATTTGGTAGGATGACTCAGTCCCTGCCTTCTAAGGTCCCATGATCCCAAGCATAGTTCTGTGACTCTGCAGAATCCCTGCAACACCTACACATGCTTGTACATATGACGCAGCCTGTGAAAGTGACCAGAGCTCTATGTGCTGCACAAATTGTGATAGGTGGGACACTGTGAGAATCCACCTATGGGACACCTATGGGACTACATATAGGAAACCTGGGTAACATATGATTGTACATGCAACCTATCATGTGAAACTTGGTATGCACACAATGTGAAAAATACAGGATACCTTAAACACATGCTTGTTCATGTGTCCAAGCCCTCTGTACTCTACACACACATTGTAATATGTGGGACATGGGGGATCCACCCTAATGAATATGGATACAATACAAGAACATCCAGGATACATGTGTAACACATGCTTATACATATGAACATCCACGGATTCCCCAACTCCTAGCATGCGAGGTTGAGCAGGACTCCCTGTGCTTCATACACTGTGACATGTGGGACATTGGGAGAATCCACCCTCACGACTACGGATACACTGGGAGAACATGCAAGATACATGTGTAACATGTGTCTTGTACAATCCACGGATTCCCAAAGTCCAACACCTTCTCCTTGTCTATATCCTCCATGCTGCTGCTCGCAGTATCCACTCAGCCTCAACAAACCAGGCGGGGGGAGGGGTTCATCCCAGCGACCGCACCTCGCTCAACAGATCAGACTGGGGGAGGGGTTCAGCCCAGTGCATGCCCTTCAACAGATCAGGCTGGAGGGAGGGGTTCATCCCAGTGCGTGCCACTCTCTCAACAGTGTTGAAATGTAAATGTTGTGCACTTGTTTTGCTTACATATTGCACTATGGAAAGTTAGCATTTGCGGCACCATTTTAAGTTGAGTCGCCATTTTCAGCCATGATTGAAACTAACTTCTGTCTCACTCTGTCCGCCTCAGCAGAAAGCAGCTGCGATATTCATTTCTTTGTATTCCTCCAAGGCTGAGCTTCACTGTACTAATGAATAGACTGTTTTGTCATTACATACCTTTCCCGCTAGATAGGCCTGCTCCCACCCTTAGAGCGGCGGGTACAGGCAGAGTGACCTTGGTGCTGAGATAGTATGTACCCAGTCTTGGGATGGTAGCTCATCCTTCTGTATCTCCTTTGTTCACCAGCTACCAACTGGAAAATTCCAGTCTGGGCGTGTCTTTAGTGGTTCTGGAGATGTACATTATGTGTTACCATGTTGGCAGAAGTCAGTCCCTCTGCAGCAATCTAAGGAGGCTGGTCAGATCAGACTCCACTCGAGTGTACTCCTAATAAATACTTTTGGTTTCTATTCTCCACTGTCTGACCGACTCTTCATTTGTATGGAAGGCTGAGAGGTGGTTGCGAGTGACCCTAATCGGGTCACTTCCTTCAACAGATCAGGCTGGAGGGAGGGGTTCATCCCGGTACCTGCCCCTCAACAAACCAGGCTGTGGGGAGGGGGCTCATCCCAGTGCCTGCCCCTCAACAGACCAGGCTGTGGGGAGGGGGCTCATCCCAGTGCATGCCTCTCAACAGATCAGACTGGGGGGAGGGGGTTCATCCCAGCGACCGCCCATCTCTCAAAAGACCAGGCTGGACGGACTGGTGCATCCCGGTACCTTGTCCTCTCTCAACAGATCAGACTGGGGGGAGGGGTTCATCCCGGTACCTGCCCCCCTCTCAACAGATCAGACCAGGGGGAGGGGGCTCATCCCAGCGACCGCCCCTCTCTCCACAGATCAGACTGGAGGGAGGAGTTTCATCCCAGTGCCCGCCCCTCTCTCAACAGATCAGACTGGGGGGAGGGGGTTAATCCCAGTGCCTGCCCCTCTCTCAACAAACCAGGCTGTGGGGAGGGGTTCATCCCAGTGCCTGCCCCTCTCATCAGATCAGACTAGGGGGAGGGGTTCACCCCAGTGCCTGCCCCTCTCATCAGATCAGACTGGAGGGAGGGGTTCATCCCAGTGTGTGCCCCTCAACAGACCACGCTGTGGGGAGGGGGTTCATCCCAGTGCCTGCCCCTCAACAGATCAGACTGGGGGGGTTCATCTCAGTGCCTGCCCCTCAACAAACCAGGCTGGGGGGAGGGGTTCATCTCAGTGCCTGCCCCTCCCTCAACAGATCAGACTGGGGGGAGGGGGTTCATCCCAGTGCCTGCCCCTCATCAGATCAGACTGGAGGGAGGGGTTTCATCCCAGTGCCTGCCCCTCAACAGATCAGACTGGGGGAGGGGGTTCATCCCAGTGCCTGCCCCTCAACAGATTAGACTGGGGGAGGGGTTCATCCCAGTGCCTGCCCCTCTCTCAACAAACCCGGCCTGGGGGGAGGGGTTCATCCCAGTGCCTGCCCCTCCCTCAACAGATCAGACTGGGGGGAGGGGGTTCATCCCAGTGCCTGCCCCTCAACAGATCAGACTGGGGGGGAGGGGGTTCATCCCAGTGCCTGCCCCTCTCTCAACAGATCAGACTGGGGGGAGGGGGTTCATCCCAGTGCCTGCCCCTCTCTCAACAAACCAGGCTGGGGGGAAGGGTTTCATCCCAGTGCATGCCCCTCAACAGATCAGACTGGGGGCAGGGGGTTCATCCCAGCGATCGCCCATCTCTCAACAGACCAGGCTGGACGGACTAGTTCATTCCGGTACCTGCTCCTCTCTCAACAGATCAGACTGGGGAGAGGGGTTCATCCCGTACCTGCCCCCCTCTCAACAGATCAGACTGGAGGGAGGGGTTTCATCCCAGTGCGTGCCCCTCTCTCAACAAACCAGGCTGGGGGAGGGGTTCATCCCAGTGTGTGCCCCTCTCTCAACAAACCAGGCTGGGGGAGGGGTTTATCCCAGTGCCCGCCCCTCTCTCAACAGATCAGACCGGGGGAGGGGTTCATCCCAGCGCCTGCCCCTCTCTCAACAGATCGGACTGGGGGGAGCGGTTCACCCCAGTGCCTGCCCCTCTCATCAGATCACACTGGAGGTAGGAGTTCATCCCAGCACCTGCCCCTCTCTCTATGGGACCCCCTCAGTCTTTACTGATGAGGCTTGGGTATTTCTTCCATTCCAATGTCTGCTCCATCAGTACCCGCTGCTTACCATCAAGGCCACCTACTCCTTCCATGCTTCCTAGGTCCCAACACGGTCCTGACAAAACCCAGACACACCCAGTCACCCCAGCACATGCGACTCCTCCATTGCGATAGGCAATCACAGCTCAGCCAAAACACACACACCAAGCATCCCTCAGCACCAAGAAGCCATGCAAAGGGCAGACTTTGCGCTTTAAATGGCAGAGGCCATAAGGAGGCCGCGTGTGGGGCAGCATGGAAAGCCTCAAGAAGAGGAAAGGAAAATGGTGGGCAACCACATGAAGAGCCGACCAGGAGTGGACGGGCTGGAAGTGAAGACAACCAATGGACGTCATTTAGGGGTCGCAGCTGCAACCTCTGGCTTGCCCCTTGCTACCCCTGGCACTGCTTGTGCGACCCCTGGCCTCATACGTGGCAAAATCAGTGCCTGGAACACAGGGGCAGCTCTTCCTAATGGACGCTGGTTGAAGCTCCACTTGCCTGGTTTCTGTCAATTTTATTATAGAAATAGTGAATAATATTGTTCACTATTAGTCTAATTAAAAATGGAGTACTTTCGCTGGAAAATGATCCTATCAATCAATTAATTAATTAATCAGGGAACTGTGAAGCGTGCTACTCACCCGTGAGGGTCTCAAGGTGCTGGGGAGGGGGGGGGGGCTCAGCTCTGGTCAGTCGAAGAGCCAGACCTTGAGTGTCTTCCTGAAGATGTGCAGAGTAGGGGCGCGTCTGATGTTGATAGGGAGCTCGTTACAGGTCTTTTCCGCGATGTAGGAGAAGGCTCTGCCACCCCTTCTGGCTCTGTGGATGCACGGGGTTTCGGCGAGGACGGCGGATCAGAGATTTCTCTTGGGTGCGTGGAAGGAGATTCTTTCGTTGAGATATTGCGGTCCGGTGTTGTGGAGGCATTTGTAGGCATGGGTGAGTATCTTGAAGGGTAATCTCTTCTCAACGCAGGTGCTGGGTGATGTGTTCGTGTCGAGGGATGCCGAGGACGAGTCTGGCTGCGGTGTTCTGAATGGTCTGGAGCTTGCGGAGCAGGGATTTGTTGATACCGGCATAGAGGGCGTTTCCATAGTCCAGTCTGCTGGTTATGAGTGCGTGGGAGACGGTCTTTCTTGAGTCGGTGGAGATCCATTTGAAGGTTTTGCGAAGGATGCAGAGGGTGTTGAAGCAGGTGGAGGCGACGGCATTGATCTGTCGGGTCATGGTGAGGGACGAGTCGAGAATGATGCCGAGGCTCCGGGTGTGGTCCGTGGGGGTCAGGGGGCTGCCGAGGATGGTGGGCAACCAGGTGTTGTCCCATGCAGAGGGGGAGGGTCTGAGAACGAGGACTTCTGTCTTCTCCGAGTTAAGCTTCAGGCAGCTGCTGCTCATCCAGGATGCGACGTCCTTCATTCCTTCCTTGAAGCGGAGTCTGGTGGTGAGGGGGTCCTCGGTGAGTGAGAGGATGAGCTGGGTGTTGTCGGCATAGGATACTATGCTGAGTCCATGCTGTCTGACGATGTCGGCGAGGGGGGCCATGTAGATGTTGAAGAGCGTGGGGCTGAGCGACGATCCTTGGGGTACTCCGCAGTTGATCTCTGTGAGTTCGGAGAGGAAGGGGCAACGTCTGATTCTTTGGGTTCTGCCGGTGAGGAAGGAGCAGATCCAGTGGAGGGCCCAGTGCAGCCGCACCGGTTGCACAGCCCTAAAGACGGCCCTGCCTTGGGGTGCACCCACCAGGGAACGGCCTGCTGTTTAGGCGTGCAGATGGGTGTTACCTGAGCAAGTTGAAGCTCATGGCTGTGATGCGCAAGGCCGTTCTCCAAGATAGGAATACCAGCGGCACAATTTGGCACCCACTCATTCAGGATTGGGGCAACTACAGCCGTGCGACATGAGGGACTAGAACAGGGGATCATCACACTCGGCAGATAACATAACATAACATATATTTGTAAAGCGCACGTTCACCCGTGGGCATTTTGGTGCTGAATAACAGATGTTTATTGTTACCCAACTCAATGGTACACCAAAGCATACAGGTCCTAAGCAAGATCACTCCTTGATTAAATCATGCGCCACCCCTCCCCCTCAGGTAGAATGACAGCATGACTGACACGACAACAAATGATATACCTCATGGTTGAGTTGATTTGAGACAGCCACAAGACAGTATGGGTGATCGGACGCGTATGTGGGTGGTGCCCAGAGCTGGTGGTTAGCGAGAGGAAATACACAATACCACTCCACATTAGCAGAGTTTGCCAGGGATGAGTTGGGAGCAGTTACTCCTCATTCTAAGGAAGAACTTGAGGAACGTGCCACCTCCCCATGTGCTAATGGTTCACTTGGCAGCGATGGGAAAGAAAGGCCTCCTATCTCCATCAGGAGGGGCTTGAATGAGACGGTGAAACTGTTGGGAAGCGCAGTGATAATGTGCTTCGAGGTGATACCCAAGCAGAAGTGGAGAGGGGCGCTGTCCGATTGTGCAGTAGACAGATCGAAAAGGAAATTGAAAATTGTGGTGAGCAAACTCTGCAGGGTGAACAGATGGGAATGAATCAGTCGTGGCCTCATTAACTTGAGGCGCCCGGAATACTAGTGCGAGGGCTGAGTGCATTTGATTGAAGCGGAATGGGCCAGTCTAGCAGCTGCCATGAGCATGGTGAGCTGTGTGTAAAGGGGCCCTAACGACATGTAGGTAGAGCTGTCTGGGGAAGGAAACACCACAGGCCGCGTGGCGGTAACATTCAGGAGCAGATAAATGACGTGCGGGCCACACCAGATTGGGGGAGGCTGCTTGCCTTGGGAAGCCTCACAGCACGGCAAGTCAGCTAGCATGGCGTTACACAGAGCACGGCACTCGCAGCCCAGGCCGCAAGATGGCTGGCTAGAACCAGACAAGCAAGGTAGCAAGTGCCGAGTGAATTATGCCTCACCGCCTTCAAGCGGTACTATCAAATGTCGCATTCACCCCAGCTCTGGAGCTCGCAAAGGACCACGCCACACGGAGCTCTGTAACACACGTCTTTATTCCTCGGCATGCAGCCGTTAACCAAAGGCACTGCGTCATAAACTTTATTGACCACAGCCAGATACACACAGATACCTCCCAACTGATTATGTAACTTTGTAAGGAGTCCGGCAAGGACCACAAGGGGCCTACTGCACAGGATCACACAATACTACAGCAAATAGTGATTATTCTGCAGCCTGTCCGTCCAATCCCAAAGGTATTGCCTGCATTGAGTCTGTTACAGGTTGTACTATCTTCATTTATCGGTGGGGGGTGGACGGAATGTCTGGGTGAAAGCAGTTGACATTAAAACTGAACTACCACGAGCATGTGTGGTCACTGGCAAATGTATAGCGCATAACAAATCCAGTGGGTGGGGCAGGAGGAGTGTGGCTCTGCTAAACGGCACGCATCAAGGGTTAGACTGAGGCATTTCAGTGCCTGATCACGCATCACCGCATTGAGAAGCATTAGTGAGGCAAGGCAGGCTCCCTAGACTGCCTGCAGCTGGTCCTCGAGGCGCTATAACCAGTGCTATACCTGTTGTGAGCCTGCAGTCTGGGGGCGCAGGCTGTGAGAAAGCCTGGGGCTGAGGAGAGACTGCAATAGACAGACACCGTGACATGACCCGTTAATGTGTATGAATAACGTTTGAAAACGAGCCAGTAAAAAACACGCACACATTTTTTCTTGAGTTTAGTCTGTTATTTCAGTAGCATTCTTTTTCTAATTTTACTATAAATCTAAGCAGTAACTTGTATTTTTGTGATTTTCTATGAATTTTCGATTATTATGCAAGGTAAAAACCCAGCTTCTGTAGTTAACAGTCAAGGCCAGACAAATGGAAACCTTGCAATACAAACAACTCATCAACGTGTTCCAGATGACAAGTACATGAAGATGGAACAAAGAGAAGCATGTGCCCCTACATTTGCTGTACCTGAAATAGCCTTCTTGTACAATGCCCCTAAGTTACATAATTTCATCGCTAGAAAAACCCAGAAGTTCCTCCCGATTTCAAATAACTAAAGGGTTCTGCTGAAAACAAAACTGCCCACCCGACCGACCGACCGGCTGAGAGGCGCGAGCGAGGATCTCAGCTGCTACTATTAATCAATAAAGATTAAAAACCATCTGAAGTTTGGTAAAGCGCCTCAATCGATCCTAATGGCACATACAAAGTACCACTATCAACACCCTATCAACCATGCACCCAAAGCGCGCCGAGAAACCTCGCTGTGAGTAGAAGCGCTATATAATGGACGAACACGAAGGGGCACTTACGTACTCAACAATTCAAAAGTGGCTCAGGCCTATCATATGGAACGTGCTACATAAATACTAACAGTACTTTAAAAAAAATCCCGATTAACATCTGCTCCACGTGTTACCTCTTTAACAGGCCGACCAGCCTGTGACCTTGTGCAGATGTCTGAAATCATGCCTGATCTGTCAGTGACAAGCTGCCCTCTTCTCTTTTAATTTCCCCCCCTTTACTGCCCCTCCCTCGGATCCCACGTTCGCAAATATATGACGCTGCTTAGAGCATCACTTCAGGGCCTCTCTGTCACAGGTGCAGCCCGGCCCAATTCCAAACAGGATGTGGGGCCCCAACAACACTCTTCATTCTCACTGGTGCCTAGTGTTGGCAGGTGGGGCGGCAGAAAAACAAATTCAAAGAGATTGCCAGCCTTTGCCTACTTACTGAGCAGGGCCCCTCCCTGTCGGAATCAATCAGGAGAGCACCAGGATTCCAGGGCCCCTCTCTGTCGGAATCAATCAGGAGAGCACCAGGATTCCAGGGCCCCTCTCTGTCGGAATCAATCAGGAGAGCACCAGGATTCCAGGGCCCCTCTCTGTCGGAATCAATCAGGAGAGCACCAGGATTCCAGGGCCCCTCTCTGTCGGAATCAATCAGGAGAGCACCAGGATTCCAGGGCCCCTCTCTGTCGGAATCAATCAGGAGAGCACCAGGATTCCAGGGCCCCTCCCTGTCGGAATCAATCAGGAGAGCACCAGGATTCCAGGGCCCCTCTCTGTCGGAATCAATCAGGAGAGCACCAGGATTCCAGGGCCCCTCCCTGTCGGAATCAATCAGGAGAGCACCAGGATTCCAGGGCCCCTCTCTGTCGGAATCAATCAGGAGAGCACCAGGATTCCAGGGCCCCTCTCTGTCGGAATCAATCAGGAGAGCACCAGGATTCCAGGGCCTCTCTCTGTCCAGGTGGGACCCGGCCCAACAGGAAAGATGTGCGAGGCCCCAACATGAAGAAGTTACAGACCGATGCAGGCTTCTCGGCTGCCGAAGTGTCAGTCTCAGCTGACTCGCACCATTTATCATTCTCTCAAGCTGACTGAGGCCGGCGCAGTATTCTAGTCACATACAACAACGTCGACTGCTAGTACTGTCAGAAACTAGCTTCTGAATTATCCCCGGATCTTTTGAGAAATAAACCGGAAGGATATTATGGGAGCCAGAAACACACAGTTGTTCGGAGCCCGGCAGACGTTGTGAGTGAGCTACAGCAAGTTCCATAACACGGCCGGGGCACCCACTGACTGCAGGCAGCTGCCCAAAGGAATTATTTGTATCATGTAAATAATTCAACACACACATATACTCACTCCGGTGGCTGCACTGCACCAATTCAATACACACATATACTCACTCCGGTGGCTGCACTGCACCAATTCAATACACACATATACTCACTCCGGTGGCTGCACTGCACCAATTCAATACACACATATACTCACTCCGGTGGCTGCACTGCACCAATTCAACACACACATATACTCACTCCGGTGGCTGCACTGCACCAATTCAATACACACATATACTCACTCCGGTGGCTGCACTGCACCAATTCAATACACACATATACTCACTCCGGTGGCTGCACTGCACCAATTCAACACACACATATACTCACTCCGGTGGCTGCACTGCACCAATTCAATACACACATATACTCAATCCGTGGCTGCACTGCACCAATTCAACACACACATATACTCACTCCGGTGGCTGCACTGCACCAATTCAATACACACATATACTCAATCCGTGGCTGCACTGCACCAATTCAATACACACATATACTCACTCCGGTGGCTGCACTGCACCAATTCAATACACACATATACTCACTCCGGTGGCTGCACTGCACCAATTCAATACACACATATACTCAATCCGTGGCTGCACTGCACCAATTCAATACACACATATACTCACTCCGGTGGCTGCACTGCACCAATTCAACACACACATATACTCACTCCAGTGGCTGCACTGCACCAATTCAATACACACATATACTCACTCCGGTGGCTGCACTGCACCAATTCAATACACACATATACGCACTCCGGTAGCTGCACTGCACCAATTCAATACACACATATACTCACTCCGGTGGCTGCACTGCACCAATTCAATACACACATATACTCACTCCGGTGGCTGCACTGCACCAATTCAATACACACATATACTCACTCCGGTGGCTGCACTGCACCAATTCAACACACACATATACTCACTCCGGTGGCTGCACTGCACCAATTCAACACACACATATACTCACTCCGGTGGCTGCACTGCACCAATTCAATACACACATATACTCACTCCGGTGGCTGCACTGCACCAATTCAATACACACATATACTCACTCCGGTGGCTGCACAGCACCAATTCAATACACACATATACTCACTCCGGTGGCTGCACTGCACCAATTCAATACACACATATACTCACTCCGGTGGCTGCACTGCACCAATTCAATACACACATATACTCACTCCGGTGGCTGCACTGCACCAATTCAATACACACATATACTCACTCCGGTGGCTGCACTGCACCAATTCAATACACACATATACTCACTCCGGTGGCTGCACTGCACCAATTCAATACACACATATACTCACTCCGGTGGCTGCACTGCACCAATTCAATACACACATATACTCACTCCGGTGGCTGCACTGCACCAATTCAATACACACATATACTCACTCCGGTGGCTGCACTGCACCAATTCAATACACACATATACTCACTCCGGTGGCTGCACTGCACCAATTCAATACACACATATACTCACTCCGGTGGCTGCACTGCACCAATTCAATACACACATATACTCACTCCGGTGGCTGCACTGCACCAATTCAACACACACATATACTCACTCCGGTGGCTGCACTGCACCCCTCTCTGTCTCTCTTACTGTAACTTCACTTGTTACAGCGATTCTGCTCTGCGAGGCAGGTTCAGGCCGGTCGAGTCCGTCTGCCGTCCGCCCCCACCTCCTCAGTCAGTGAGTCCTCAAGTTGCCCAGGGCAGTCCTGTCGTGTCCAATCCAGTGACAGTCAGTCACTTCACTCTCCTTCGCCGCAATTGAATTCGCTGCGGTGCGGTCGGGGTTAAACTGTAGCTGCTCAGAGACAGAGAGCTGAGCCACGCGCGGCCGCTGAGAGCAGGCAGCGCTGCTGCCCCATGATGATTTGAGATAACTCCGGCAGCACTGCAGCACCTGACCTCCGCTAACCCCGGCGCATCAGTCAGTGCCACACAACCTGTCAGAATGGGAGCCATGTCTCGGTAGTAGCCAGTGGGCACTACCTCCATGTCACCAGTTAACACTTTCAGGCAGCCTTAACCAGCTTCAGTGATAGCTAAGGTGCTATACCTATCATGCGTGACAATGCATTTCAGTGCGGTGATGCGGACCACCACACTGAAATGCGTTAGTCTCACGCCTGATGCGTGATACTTGGCAGGACTGACAGCAGAAGGCTAGCTTGCTTACTCAGGAGGGTCAGAGGAGCGGGTGGGGCCGGGCTGGGGCCGCAGGCAAGCTGAGGGGTGGCTGAGTCCGCAGCAGACCCGCCAAAACTGCCATACGACTCACAGACTCCCTCAGCCTGTAGAGTCAGTGCTGACGTGTGAGGAAGGCGCTGGTCATTCATTCATACTGCAGAGCTGTCCCTCCTTTCCACTGACGCCCATGCTGCTGTCCTGAATTCAGCGGTGTTGTGACACCTTCACCACCTTTGGCGCGTTAGTCAACAGCTCAAACAAAACTACAAGTCCCAGAATGCACCCCTCTGTTTGCTTTGAAAAGCCGGGAAAGGCTACAGGGGCTTCACTAACGAGGCTGCGTTTGGCAGCAAATGATTGCATTATGAAAGCAGCTTCTCTGCCTTACCCTGGCCTAATGTCTGTCCAGGGCAGTGGCCATCTGTCTGCAGAGCAGTGGCCTTCTGTCCGCCGCAGCGCCAGTGACTTATATCCAGTGGTCGAAGAGGGGAAAAAAAGTAGGGGAACTGTGGGCGGAGAATCAGAGGGCGGGCATAACCCGAGGATTGGGTCAGTGGGCGGAGTCAGAGGTGTGGCCAGAATACGCAAAACTTCCCAATTTTTAGTATTTGTTTGGCATTTCACTGATTAGTTACAGATTATTATGTTATTTAATTCAACCAATGGATACACATGATTATTTAAGGTTTAATATGAGTTATTGATATTAAAATACATTCACAAAGTGATATATGTTTTCAATCCAAGAATGTCCCAAATACGCTTAAAAGTGGAATCACAAGCCATTTGTCTCTGAGCCTTGCAGTTTCTGTCATCAGCACTTCTCCTCCCTTCTTCCACAAGAGCAGTTCAAACATGAATGGGAAAACATCTTAGTTTGCAAATGTTTTCTATATAATTATGGCTCTGCCATATTTGCCACATAATACAACCTCTGCAGCATAATCTGACAATTTTAGCTAATAAATTGTTTGTAGCTCAAACAGATCAAAAGTTACTAAAAAATGTGAATTGTGTTGCTGCAAAGTGGACGGCCCTTTGCAAAGGTCGACCGATCACCTTTCTCACTGCTGCATTTGTATGCTACACTGGTACTAATAAGGCGAAATCTTTCCAGAGACTGTGAGCATGTGTAAAAATGTCAAAATAATAAAGTATCAGAAAATATCATGCACTACGCTGCAGCCTTTCTTTGCTGCATAATTTAGTCAACACTGCGGCATAATTTTGTCCTCTTTTGCTGCATAATTCCAGGGCCCCCAAAGCAGGCAGCACATGTTAAAAGTGCTTGTGAATGAAGCAGAGAGACTGTGAAGTTTGTGAACTTAGGGGCATATGTACAAGTGAAGTTTCAAAGCGTGTCATTAGCCTTCCTGGCTTAACGCCTCACTCCGCCACTTCAGAAACGCAGGGCTGCACCATATTTACAGTAATGTGGTGCAGCCCTGCGTTTCCCCGTACGCTGGCGCTACACTTTACAGCCTAGCGCCAACACAAGAACCCTTGCACCATAGGGCAAGGGTGTCTGCGTGCAGGGGAATATTGTTTATGTGTAGGAAGGTCCCCCTTCCTGCACATAAACAATCTTTAAATGCCGCTTTGTGACTTCTATGTGTGCTGCGTAATGCAGCACACACAGAAGTTGCAAAACTGCATTTTTTTAAAATTATTGTTTATGTACAGGAAGGAGGACCTTCCTGTACATAAACAATCATTGGCCTTTTAGTGTTTTCATGTGTGGTAGAGTTAAGTCACGTTAAGTGGTTTAACGCTGCCTTGTAAATAAGGCGAGGCCCCTATCCCCATCACAATGTCACTGAAAGTGACGTTGTGATGGCGATAGGTGCTTGTACATATGCCCCTTAGTTTGGTGTGCGTGCACATCTTGCATTGCCGATCCCTGGTGAGTTGCAGCTACTACTGCTGAGGCAAATGGAGGTAACAATGGGTCCGGCGGACTGGCCTCAAGGGCAGGGCCAGCTTTAGCGCTGGTGGCGCCCTGTGTGACAATGTTTGTTGGTGCCACCCAATGACCACCTCCGCCACGGATTCCCTCACTACCACCCTTTAACCGTGCCCCTCAAGTCTCCATAACCACACTCTCTCTTAGATGCATTTAATTTGATTTACAGCGCCGCTCATACCAGTGTATGGTGTCGCAGCACTTTACATCACACACATTGCACAGAGACAATCAATTATACGTGTGTAAATCACTGTATAGGAAATGTTACATAAGACTAAGGACTACAAGGTGTAGGAGTCACATGGCAACCATACTAGTAAGCAGTATAGCTTAATAGCTCACTGGTCTATGTTAGGATTTTAACTTATAAACTGCAAGTAACAAAAAGATCTCTCTGACAAAAGCAGTAACCCACTGACCTATTTGCATTATGTGCACTTTGTGATCTGTATGGCACATGTTATTTGCAGCAGGCACATTAACCCTTGGCGCTACCTTTCCATGAGTAAAAACTTCCACAAGACAAAACTCTGATCTCCCTCTAGGAAGAACATTAATCATCAGAGTTATCAGGACACTTTTATTATTGCTGAAAATTGCTGGAGGCCAGGAAGGAGGCAGCAAGTGCTTTTAAAACCATATTATACTTACAAACACAACGCCCCCACCCAAAGTCAGCACCCGGTGCGGTCACACCGGTCGCACCGCCCTAGAGCCGGCCCTTCTCAAGGGTCCTGTGACCTCAGTGGCAGGGTCACTGCTGCTCTAAGGTGTGCTGCTTCATAGGCCTGCCCGCAAGACTGGAGGTGAACTTCAGCAGGGATTGTGGTGGACAAGCCTTGAAGGTTAACCTACACTTGCCACTGCTAGGGTCCACCTGCTGGTGCTCAGACACCAGGGCTTCTAAGGTCTTGCGAAGCTTTCTACGGTCTAGCATGGGATTGTGCTCTCTCATGAGAGTGGTCTGGTGGACTGGTCATGAAGGCTGAACCTGGTTCCATGGTTCCAAATTCGGCAGCTCTGACCATAGTGCCACCTCCTCTCCCCCACTGAACACCATACTGCCCACTGAGAGAAACTCTCACTGCCTTCAGCTACAGCCCAATTGTGCCCCACTATAAACACCTGGATGCGACTCAATTCAAATTACGCACTAGACAAGAGCAATATGCAGCATAAACAAAAGTAACAACATCCTGGGAAAAGCAAACACTCATAGGGAATGCAAGATGAAGTGAAGCAGGTGAACTGTAAGAAGGAACAACTCATCATTCAGAAATCAATGAGTGTTTTTGCCTGAAAAGTTAAGGACATGACAACAGGGCCCGGAAGGGACACGTTTCAATGCCCATTGCTGATATCCTTACAAAACATAAGCAGTATGGTTTAAAAAGACCACACCCCTGAACACGGAGCCGCGGTACACATTTTGTTTACCAATCCACCCATCAATCAGGCATTGCAGGACCTCCAGGATTGGGGTGTTTCCCCACCGGGGGAAAACAATGCTGTTCAAAGAAAGACAAGAAAACAAAAGTAGCGCTTCACTGGCAAACTCTGTCAAGTGCCGCTGATGTGCTTGGGTGGGAATAAAACCGATCTGGCCACTGTGCGACCACTCTGTCTTGCTTTATTTAGTTATTTATTTATTTTTCATATTTTGAACCTTTTATTCCCGAGGTTGCACTGTGGAAAAGAAAAATGTCAGAAAAAGACGACAAAAGTGTTTTTATTTTTTGTATCCATTCAACAGGGGAACAAATAAAAGAAAGGAGGAAAGAGAGGGTGAGAACCGTTTCTTGAAGTGAGGAGAAGCCAGTCATAAAGAGAGGGAATAAGAGAAAGAAAGAGAGGGGGGGGGCAGCAGAAGCGACAGAGCAGAAGTGGACACTGTCCTTGTCTTCTCTGGGCAGGAAGGAAGAGAGTCCTTTTCCTTCTCTGCCCACCCCACCAGTCCCGAACGGCCACGAACGCCGAGCCTTATCTGTAGGCCTTGGCTGTTTCTGCCATCCTGGGACACGTGTTTAAAATAAAAAAAAGAAGGGGAAGGAATCTACGGAATTAATGAAGTAAGGGCACGCCGTGCCCTGCCGATCCCGCCCACTTCGACCACTGCTTATATCTGTTCCCGTTTGTGACGAGCATGGGACACTCGCTTACGTAGAGGACGACTTGTTCCAGGCTCAAGTGTCTCACCATTGACGTATATTGAAAAATGTGCTTCAATTTTTAATTTCTTTCAGTCTGAAGACAGGAATCACCAGCTCGAATTCTGGTTTCTAAAGCGCTGTGTGTGTTGTGGGTCAAGGGGATGTGTTCAAACTCCTAAAATAACTCTGTGGCCGTCTTGTGTGTCTGACACCTTCAGTTATCGGTGCTGTCTTACACCGGACTCACGCTTGGCTTCTTGGCACCTCCAGTTTGTATTTTCCTATGGGCAGGCCAGCCAGTACCGTGTTTGGCCAGTACCCTAATGCCACTGGGACTATCTGAATGGCATACCTTTGGCTTGTCACATGCTTGTTTACGACCACGCGCCTGCATGGGTCACATTTCCCAGGGCCAGCGTCAAGGAAGGTAACTAACTGTGGGGCATATGTACAAGCCCCTATCGCCACCACAACGTCACCTATAGTGACGTTGTGGTGGCGATAGGGGCTGCGTCTTATGTACAAGGCAGCATTAAGCCACTTAACGTGGCTTAACTCTGCCTTCTACATAAGGCCCCCTTTCACGCTATGGTTAGCGTGAAATGGGTGGGAGGTGGGTGTTGCAATGGGCGTTCCACCGCAACACCCATTCATTTTGACGCTGCCCCCTATGTACAAGGGTGGCGTACATAGGAGGCAGCACCAAAATTAAGACCAGGTAAAAACTGGTCTTAAGTTGGCGAAACGAGGAGAAATGCATTATTTCTCCTCGTTTTTGCTTTTTCCATGTGTGCGTCCTTTCCTGTACATAACAAACCTTTTTAAAAAATGCCGTTTTGTCACTTTCATGTGTGCTGCATGAAGCAGCGCACATGAAAGTGACAGGATGGCATTTCTAGGATTATTTATGTGCAGGAAGGGACACCTTCCTGCACATAAACAATCCTTCCCTGCACGCAGACACCCTTTCACTCTGGTGCAAGGGTGTTACGCCATCGCAGGGGGAAACACAAGGCTGCACCACATTCTTGTACATATGGTGCAGGCTTGCGTTTCAGAAGTGGAGGAGAGAGGCGTTAAGCCAGGAAGGCTAATGCCTCTCTCCTCCACTTCCTTGTACATATCCCCACGTGTGTCTTACTCTGTGTTGTGCACAAGACCTTCTGAGCTGCAGCTCCTCCTCGCAGGCTTCTAAGCACACACACGCAGGCACCACCTCTGCATAGCTCATGCTATGCTCCATGTTGGATTCCTCCTCTTACTAGACAACGAATGCGTTTAAAAGTCCCAAAATGCACCAGGATGGATTGGTGAGCAGGCATTAACACTTCAGGAGCGTGACAACAGTTGCAAAGCTGTTTCCAGACAGTTACACAAAAGGAGGTCATTTTAGAGCTGTGTTTAGTGACACAGACATGACTGCTTTGTTCTAGTCGTGATTAAACTGCCCTTCAAAGTGTCACGCAAATTACTTTAAATGTCACGGTCGACAGCACAGAAAATATGGAAATGTCACACATAAGCAAGCTGAGAATCTGGCATCTATGAGGATGAAGGGCCAGAAGGAATCTAATGCCGGCGGCGCTGCATACCACTGGTGGGTGTGCTTGGATTATGCACATTGGGGCCTGTTCACAAACTGCATTGTGTAGTACTTTAACCCCTTGACCGCGATCGGAATTCCGCTCGTGTGCTGGACATTCCGATCGCGGGTGCGGTCGTGACGAGCTCAGCTCGTCATGCGCACAGCGCTACCGCGCAGCATGACGAGCTGAGCTCGTCACGCGCATCGAAGGGGTTAATAGTACTACAATTGTAATACTGAAGTACTACAAAATGCTGTTCACAAAACTACAGGTGTTTCCCCCCCCCATCTATCTTTCCTATGGGTAGATCCGCACACACGGAGGTTTACTACTGGATAGTAAACGTGAGAGGACCAGGGACAGGGCTGGAAAAGGGGATGGGTTTAGGGATGAGTAAGGAGAGATTTAGGGAGTGATGTCCACCCACCCACTCACGAGAGTACGCCCATTGCTAGTCACAAAATGCACTTCTAAAGAAACCACAGCCAAACGGGACCCGAAACAGTAGCAAATTACTCCGTCTCATAACTGGAGTAAGTCCAGCCCCACGCATGGCCAACCAATGGTACCCCAACATACTTCCATTGAAAATAATAGATGTAGGGACTTAAAATAAAACCCCATAGGAAATAATGTTAAATGAAATAAAAAAAATCAAATCATTAAAAATATAAATAAGTACAATTAAATGTAAAGCAAATCAAAAAAGAAAAACACATTTATCATTTAATTATAAAATATTTTAACAATCTTTTTCAATTCAGAAATTAAAATAAAATTAGATTACTTTTAATTAATTCAACATATTACTTTTAATAATTAATGCGCAATAAAAAAATTATGTTTTACTTTAGTTGGGAATTCATTTTTAATTTTAAACTTCAGGAAGACAATATTTATTTAGCTTACTATATTTAAATTCATTAAAGATAAAGGGCCCAATTACGATCTCGGTCGGAAAGAGAGATCGTCGGTTTCACTTCCGACCACCTGATTACAATTTAGGCGGTCAGAAGTGAAACTGGCCACTCATTCCGGCTGGATTCCGTCGGCCAGTCGGAGACCGACCCGTAGTCCATATGGGTGGCGCTTTACGCTATCCGGATTACGATGCTCAGTTTCCGGCAGGCTTCCAATGCCGGGCTTTTCAATATGGAAAGGCTGTCGGATAGTGAGTTTGGGGTCCCCTAGCAGGCCTCCTCCGGTTGGTGGCCAAGGGAGGACCTATGGTGCCCCCTGTTGATCCCTGCACCGCGTGGCAGGCACCTTGAGGTACCTGCTGCACGGTGCAGGGATAAACATAAACTCCCTTTTCTGTATGGTACCTTGTGCTGCGGCCGGTTTCCGACCGCAGCACAAGCTCCCATACAGAAAAGGGAGCTTGTAACCGCATCATAATTAATCGATCGGGACCACCGACCAGAGGTCGGTCAGAACCATATCTGCGACGGTGTTGGGTGGACGCAAGTCCGTCTGACATCGTAATACGCCCCTCAATCTGAATTGAGCTAATAGTGCTGTAGCATTTTTTCCTGTAATTCTACACTTCAAATAAATATATAAAATTAGTTTACATTCATGTTTAACATAAAATATATTTACTGATTTGTTTTGAGTTAAATAAACTTTTTTACTTTTCCATATACTTTACCATAGGAAGACTCCTCAGTCAGGGTGGAGATCTCCTATGGTCAAGATTAGGGAAAAGGTAAAAAGTTTATTAAACTTTCTGATAAAATATTTTCATGTTAAATATTATTCTAAATTAATATTATACATTTATTTTATATGTTAAGCAAAAAAGCTAAACTAAATATTTTATTAATTGAAATACATTAAATTGGATTTTTTTAAATTCTGAAATTTAAATTAAAAATGAATTCCCAAATTAAAGTAAAAACATTTTTTCTATAATCCAATAATTATTATTAAAAGTGATGTATAGAATTAAAGGTAGTCCAGTTATGTGTTAATAAACAAATGTTACATTAACAAATGGTTGTTAAAATATTTTATAATTAAAGAATATATATGTTTTAGTTTTATATTTTTTAACATTATATTATATTTATTTGTACTTTAAACTATTTTAAATAATTTAATTTACATTAACGTTGTTTCCTATGGGGTTTTATTTTGAATCTCTGTCTCCATTATTTTCTGTAGGAGGGTGTTGCAGCATCGGTGGACGGCCATGAATGTTGCTGGTCTTAACCACTGTTTCTTTTCGGTAGTAGTCAATTTCACTTGTAAATGTGTCTGTATCCCCTTTTATAGGGGGTGAAAACATGTAAGACTACACTTTTGAGTATCTTTACACTCAATGTAGGAAACTGCCTCTTTTGACATGGGTAGCCCCCACTTTTTGCCTGGTGTATGATGTGATTTCGAATTGAAAGTGCACTTGGTCCCTTCTAACCAGGTTCCCAGTGCCAGATCTCTTTCCTAAACTGTACCACAATTGGCACAAGTTCAGCAACCCCTGTAAGTCACTAGTAAATGGTACCCATGGTACCTATGGCATTGGTACTGAAGAGGGTCCTCTGGGGCTGCAGCACCACTTGTGCCACCGCAGTGACCCCTCACCAAGGCCATGCAAGCTGCCATTTCAAGCTGCATGTCTTGGTACAGAGAAAACTGAAGAGTCGACATGGCATACAGCCCTGTGTGCCAAGCCCGCATACACTGCATGAGCTATAAGGAAGTCACGCCTACTGCAGGCCTCACAACCCTAAGGCGGGGTGCACTATACCCCATGTATGGACTTATCATGAACAGATATGACCCAGCAATATCCGAACCATTCTGTGATATTGTAAGTGCACAGGGAAGCCACAGAGAGTACATGGGCTGGATATGTGTCATTACGAGTTTCTTAGCTCCATGATGGCTTCCCTGTACCCTAAGATGTTTGGTACCAAACATCTCGTCTTAATAAATCCTCATTGATTCTAGTGTTGGATTAAATAATAAATGCACACAGGAGACACCTTAGAGGGTCCTCTGAACACCAACCGAGCACTGGTGTGGTTTCTGACTAGTCCTAGCCAGCCCACCACCACCAGACATGTTTCTGACCTCATGGGGTGAGAGCCAGCACTCTCAGAGGCCAGGAACAAAGCGTGCTCTGGGCGGAGGTGCTTCACCCCCCCCCCCCTCCCCCACTCCCCAGGACAGGATGGCCTTCCAGGGCGGGAAGCCTCAAAGGCAATGTCGCCATTGAAATGCGACCCAGGCATCTCCAGATAGTGGAGGATGCCAACCCCTCCTCCCCCCTTTCCTGCTCCACACTTGGTCGGAGGACAGGCGGGAAAATTAGTTAAATTAAGAGGTGTGCCCACATTCAGGCAGCACTACCCCTAAGGTGGCGCAGGCAATGTGGAGCCCACTTTTTATTTCCCTCCATCTCGGTTTGAGAGGGAATTAGCATCAGGGTAGTGCCCCTTCCCACTGGAAGTGGTCACTTAGAGGGTGTAGACACCCTAAAGGTAGGTAGCCCATTCGCTACTACCTGTCACCCCCTTACACCCCACTAAATTTAGTATTTAGGTGGCATCCCTGGAGCTCTAACTCAGGTTCGACAGGCACAGAGAAGATAAGGACAAAGAAGAGCAGCTGACCCTAGAACTGAAGCCCTTCTGCAGAAAATTGGTGCCAAACCCTGCCTGCTGACTTTAAGGACTCGACAATCGAGGTGTGTGTCTCGTCCGGCAACTGTGAAGCCTCCAAGAACCCTGGAGTGCCTTCAGCCTTTGACAACTCACCAAAGAACTCCCTTGAAGTAGAGATACTACTCCCCTGCAGTCCGCAGGCGCTGAACCCGTAAACTACGGTTTCCTGACTTGCTGCTTCCTGGCGACTCAGCCAAACCAAAAGAGGTACATCAGCTCCAGAGGGTCAAATATGTCTCCTCTTCAAGTGTGGAGACACCAGGATCTACCAGAGCCATGCAGCACAAATACCCAGGGTACCAGACCCTCTGCAGCATTCACCAAGACGAAGAGTCCAATTTGGACTTCAACTACCCAGGAAGTAAGCACCCATCGAGGGACCTTGAGACTCCTGAGATCCACTTGTTGAGTAGCCCAGCTGTCCCGGAATTGCCTCTCCAAGCTGCCTGCCCCTGACTGCAAGGACATCTTGACACGTGACGCCCGGCTGTCCTATCTGCTCTGCACCGAGCCCACCCGGCCTGGTTACCAATGAACCAGCTGTGCCCCCGTGGTCCTGAGGTACGTGCGACCTGCTCCTTCGAGTGTGACCCATCCCCCCCGGACTTACCTTTAAGTACCCTTGTGCAGTGTATTTTGAAGTGGCCCCCTTTTTCATAGAGCACCAGCTAACAACGACCTCAGCACCCTGCTCCCTGCCGAATTCGGGACACTCCTGAGAATCCGCTGGTGAAAGATTGGGCCTGGCCTTGCTACTTACCTAAATCCGAAGGTGAACCTCAAAATCCAACTGTGTGATTATATATGCATTATTCTATTTTCTCCCATTGACTTCAATGGTGTGTAACTGCGCACAAAAGTCTGCGAACTTGAAGAGATCATACTTTTAAAAGTACAGCTACTGTAGAACGAAGTTCTTGGTATGAAAAATTATAGAAAAGTCGATGTTATTTTTGTAAAGTGGTCTCAGATTTATTCTTGAGTGTATGTCTCATTTATTACCTCTGTAAGTACAACAAATGCTTAGCACTCCCCTCTGATAAACCTAACTGCTCGCCCATACTACCACAAATGGAGCATTAGTATTATCTACTTTTGCCTCTGTATACCAATATGGGACTCACAGTGTACTTCATTTTAGTGCACTATATAGAGAGGCAGCTTCCTGCACTCAAATTTTTTGAATAGCCACTATAAATGTACTCAAAATTGTAAGAGAAAATTACACCTGTAAATTACCCACAAGTATCAGGCCCTGTGGTGGGGGGAGATGGGTGACAGAGTGTGCACAGTAGAGAAAGGCAGCTGTGTAAACCACAATTAACCTCCTTGTTTACACTACGCTACAAGATGTACAGCCCGGGTGGCCAGCAGGCTCTGCTCCAGCTGCCCCAGTCACAGCTTCCTAGCGCTATTTATCCTGTTTCTATTCGCCTCTGGTTACAAGTCTCTGCTTACATGCCAATTCAATTGCAAAGTCTGCGGTTATCCTGAAAACCTGGCACGACTGCAGCCTTCGAGGGCTGCAGTTAACATCTGCGGTCGCCGGCTCTATGTCAGGAGCTACCTGCCTTCATTCTCATGAACGCACCACTGGTCCCTGGTGGTAACGCACCACTGGTCACTGGTGGTAACGCACCACTGGTCACTGGTGGTAACGCACCACTGGTCCCTGGTGGTAACGCACCACTGATTCACTGGTGGTAACGCACCACTGGTCCCTGGTGGTAACGCACCACTGGTCACTGGTGGTAACGCACCACTGGTCCCTGGTGGTAACGCACCACTGGTCCCTGGTGGTAACGCACCACTGGTCACTGGTGGTAATGACTCCATGAAGTATTAATGTATCCTCATGCAATGTGCAGCGCTAGTAAAGAGCACGGCGGCCACATTAACAGAGCTCTAACTTTGCCCAGATTGATGAGTGAGCACCTTCTCCAGGCCAGGTTTTGTGCTTTGCATTCTGGGATTTATAGTTCTGATTTCATAAGGGGGCAAACAGGACTACAGGTTTCTCAATCCAATGACAAAAAACCTGGCCTTATCGAGCTACTTTCACATGGGCCTGGTAAACTTGAGCGCTCTTTCATCACAACCGTATAAAGACACAAGCAGAGGGCACTGCAAACGTCCATAAACATGGTTGTTGCAATCTCTAAACTTGAAGCAGCACTCAACCTTGGCAGTCTTGTCCAACTGGTGTTCTGACTGCCCAGCTTCCCACAAGTCACCTCAGACGTGTCACTGACATGTGGCCATGCAGCTTTCGCCCTATGTACCAACTGCTGAACAAATTGGCTGAAAGTGACTCAGACAAGGGGCCTGATTTAGATCTCGGCGGACGGGTTACAGCGTCACAGCGGCGATGGATATCCCATCTGCGGAAATCTAAATGCCATTATATCCTATGGGATTTATATTTCGGCGGATACGTTATCTGTCACTTTTGTGACGAAGTAACCCGTCCGCTGAGATCTAAATGAGGCCCATAATCTTTTTAGAAGTCCAACCCAAAGCGAAATTCAGATAGAAATCTGTCCCACAAGCGAACTACATACCCACCAACTCACATGGTGGCACCGTGTGACACATGATATCGGCTACCATCACACAGTCTCCCGGTGAGGAGCCAATATCACACCGTGGCAGGAAAAACGAGCTGAAAACCACTGTATATAGTGGTTGTACAACTCATTTTACGAGGCTTTGAACTGCCCACATCCGTTAAGGGATGGGAAAACACCCCAGGACATCGGTACCAGTCTCAGCAAGCTTTTTTGGGGGGAGGAGGGGGCTTGGGGGCGGGGTGGGGTTCAAAAGTGCATCATAGGTACTTCTTGGCACGAGGCCCCGCTCCCTCCTCACACAGTAAGATTGTTCTTCAAGTTGGCAGGTATGGAACTAGAGCAAGCATTGGCAAAGCCAAAAGGTCTCGGCTCTTAAAGGCCTTGCAATTGGGTTTGCCAGTGCTTTTGCCTTTCGTAGGCTAACACATGCATTAAGACAGATGCAATGAGGTTTCGTCAATGAAATACATTCAAATATGGCTGCCATCGAGGCACAACTTTTTTTTACCATTCTAACATGGTACGCAGCCTTGTTAGAGCGGTAAATACATGGAAGCGTGTGCAGAAAAATGGAGCAAGCAGCCCAGCAGCAGCTTACCACTGGCAGGCCCTTGTAAAAAAAAAAGAGAGTACATAATAAAAATAAATGAGGAGGATGGGGGGGGGGGACACTGGAGGGGGGGCGGGGGTGAAAGGAGTGCCCAAGAAGAGGTGCAAGAAAGGAAGAGGCAAAAAATAAAATCAAAATCATAGAATCTGTAGGAGTGTCTCGAGGAACATCTGCGGAGGGTAAAGAATGAAAGGAGCGTAGGGTGAAGGAAAAGCTGGAGGAGAGAGCAAAGAAAGAGGAAACCCCAGGAAGTGCTTCATTTCAAATACAAAATATTTATATAAGTATGCAGTGAAAAGATGCAACTCATTCTGTCCCAACAATGTTACACGGGAATGTTCCTGGGCGAGACAAAGACAGGAAGAGTGAGGAAAGCCATCGAGTCAGGAGCAGAGAACTGAGATAGACAACAGAACCATCCAATCACAAGCAAGGGGCTGACCGAAAGTCCACTCTGTGTCCGTGGAATGTACTGGAAGCAGCAGTTCTGGCTGAGCTAAAGCCGGCTGTAGCCAAGACGTAACAAGGGGGGCTTTCATGCCCCAACACAGAAAGCTACCTGAGTTCTAACCACAGGTGTGGGATGTGTAGACTGTCATAAGGGGCTCTGATTGGGTCTGTCAGGCGTCAATATGATTTCCCTAACAGAGGGGCCCTTTCTGATTGGATGAAAAGATGACCCTTTTCCCCAACTTAAGTAAAACTTTGTTTTAGGACCATTGTGTTTGGCTGCGGACAATACGAACTGGATCTGCCTCCCACAAAACCCATACACACAGTGGCCCCCCTGTCGCCATGGCCAGTGTAGAGGGCCACCCAGCCGGTACCCTACAATGTTGCATTGCACCACCCCTCGTGACTGGGCTCAGTCCGAGGGGATAAATAAACGGGCCCCAGGTCGCACGTGACCTTCGGCTGAGAATATACCTTGTGCCTGGTGTGTGTCCCTGCTGCGCGCTGGCAAGGCCATACTTCGTACCTGAAGGAGCGCGCCACATTGGCGACGAGGGGTGAACGGACCCTTGTGTCTTCCCCTGCACTGGAAAGGCGGCATCAGCAGCCGGTGTGTCGCCGTTTCTGCCCAGGAGGTTCCGTGCAGCCTGCGCCCTCCCCTGAGGAGCCTGTCACCGTCGCGGCAGTGTATCGGGGCACGAGAGAACGCGGCGTGCGCCTGCCAGCGGAAGCGCCGGCAGCGGTGGTGGTGATCCGCATCCAAGTGGCAGAGCTCGACGCCAGCTCCTCTCTCCCCAAGGGCCCGCCCGCGTGTGACACGCTACGCGAGGGTGGGGCTCTGAGGCCTGCAACACAGGGATGTCCCTACCCGCCTGATCCGAGGCCCGGCAACGCCCAGAGCACGCTCTCCAGAGTCAACGATCGGCACGCTGGGGTGCAGGGGCGGCCAAAAGCAACAAAAGAAAAAAATAAAAGATAAGCTAACGAGCAAGAACACAATTGGACACAGAGAAGAAAAAAAAAAAGATAGAAGAACATTGAAGGGAAACACACAGCAAAAGACCAACGCCTCACAGAAAGCAAGAAAGATCAGTCTCAAAGCCAACAAGAGACTCACTCAAGGCACAAGAAGGGAGAGGGCGTACCAACCCAAGGGGGTAGAATTGCAAGGCCACCCCACGCTTGGTGCAGAGTAGTGCAGCCACATCAGAAGCTCACCCCCAGCGCGCCATGGGAGACCCTCCGCCACCACAGGCCCAAGCACCAACTGCGCCGCACTCACATGCGTCAGTGACGCCCATACCCCCGTTCAGCCAGCTCGCTGGCCCTGCCACAGCAGCGCCCAGATTGAGGCTCTGGGTAGGTCGCCTCAATCACTATTTTACAGGGACCCGAGAAACAGATCAGACGGTAAAACACTCCCTGTTGATGCACTTCGGAGGGGACGAGCTCTACGAGCTGTTTGAGACACTGCCCAATACCGGAGCAGCCCACGAGTATGATGCTGCCATTGCGGCCCTTGACAGATACTTTGACCCACAAATGAATCCGGACTACGAGCGCTTCAAGCCGTGCCAAGCCAGGCAAACCGAGGCGGAGACAGTCTACATGTTCTACACCCTGCTCCGGAAGTAGGCACGCACGTGCACAGGCATCGACCAAAATGAAGAGATCAGGGCGCAAAGAATTCAGGGATGCAACTCTGTCGCGCTGTGGCACCAGATGCTCCGACAACCAGGGATATCCCTGGATGAAATCCTGGTCCTAGCCCGCTCCCACAAACTGTCGGACAAGCGGGCCAACGAAATGGAGGTCGTCCGAGTTCGGAACACTCCGGCCGCGTCAATGCGAAACGTAGTCCAGGTCAAATAAGAGACAGTGGAGGTCGTGCAGAGGTGACCCGTCCCCGGCCAGAGGAGAAGCACCGGAAGCCGGCTGAGTAGCATGTGTGGGCAGTGCGGTTTCGACCACAAAGAGCAAGATAGGTGTCCAGATAGGTGTCCAGCAAACCTGCTCGAAGTGCGGCAAAGCCAATCACTACGCCAGTGTCTGCCATAGTGGAGGAGGTCGCACACACAGAGGCGCATCCAGAGGGCTGTCGAAAACCCTGCGACACCTCGCACTTGAAGAAAACGGCAACCCCGGAGCACCCCCAGAACAAGGCGCTGCCACCTACTATGAAGACGACGACGACACGTTCGTCATATCGTTCGCAGGAAGGCCGGGAAAGAAAAGACGCCCACCCACGATGTGCAACATCAAGGTCAACGGAACCTCGGTCCAAGCCCTAATAGACACGGGCGCATCGGTAAACGTGATGGACTCTGACCAGTACGAACGGCACCCAAACCATGCCTAACACCCAGTACAAAATTACAACTTGATTATAAAAACTAAGACACAAGGTATTTTGTTGCTCCTAGTGTTTAATTCACACTGAGCATTAGTCTATTATTGACATAGTTCATATTATATACAATGATATCCCTAGGTGGGAAAAGGGAAAGGAGGGAAAGTGGAGTGAAGGTAATTCAAGTGAGGTAAGGGTAGTGACTTCAGAAGTATAGTTCAAATCAAAACAAAACAATTTAATATTCAAAAGACATGTGGCTCCTTGATTGACCCTATTAATCAAAATATACACAAAACAACTTGTATCGCCATGATAATAATTAACACAGTACTAAATCTCTGGTGTTAAAACTGGCTTGATAAAGAAATGTCGACGTTTCGACCCCAATATATCCGTAGGCTATTCAAATCCTTATTCCGGGGTCTTCATCAGGACTGTGGTGTGAGGGTGGGTGAGGGGATCTAGGGAAGAGCATGAAAGTGACTTAGAAAAATATATGTATAGTGTCATAAAGATCACAACAGATATGTTAAAGAATGGTAAAAAATGGTAGATTACCATAGACCGCCCTAGAAGGCTGGAGTTATGCTAGGGTCTACGTGGCTCCTGAGAAAAAACAGCACCTGTGAAAATAAGGTGCATTGTCAATATTTGAAAATTGAGTAATGTTGCCATGTTCTATGTAAAAGAAAAGGCATCACTCACTGATAGTGTGGAAATCACTGTTGAGAGCCGAATTAATCGGCTGAAGGCATATATAATATTCTGAAAGAGGGAAATGAGAAAAGAGGGCTAAACAGGACCATGCAAAAATGCCCACAGAAATAATGGCACAACATGAAATTACGCACCTACAGTATAGCCTTCGTAAGGAAGAAATGTAAGTCATAAGAAACAAGTCAGCACAATTACACAAATAAGCACCGGTTTGAGCCAATACATTGTTGGCAAAAGGCAGAATAAATCACTAATCAGCCAAAGTAAACACGAGAGCACCGACTGATCGTAATGCTCTGAAAGCAGACTTAAACACAACCAGATGGTTACAGTTTGAAAGGAAGATGGAGACGCGCGTTTAAAAATACATCCGAGTGGGTTACAAAAACAGAAAAGTGTTAAGAAATACAACAAATTATCGCACTAACAGAGGGACGAACGAGTTAGAAAAGCCTAGTTACCTTTATTAGAAATAATGGCTGGAACTTTCAAGTTTCCAACGTGCCTACAAATAGATTTAAGAAAAAAGGAGGTTTTAAAAAGGAGTGTGCTCACAGAGGGCAGACCTCAAGGTCAGGTCCCCTCAATAGCACTCGTGCTGGCAGTTAACTCACCGCAGTTCTGTTGAAATGAATCCTTACCAACGGGCGACACGAAGTGCTGGATTCTACTTAGTGTGTCAGTGCGTGCAGGCGCCGAGTGCTGCCTCACCACGAGAGGAGAGGTGGGGGCACTGAAGACAGACTTGGAACTTCAGAAACTTTGCAATGTGTCAGAAAACAAATGTTGAGGGTAACGTAAAAAAAGGGGTTGTGTTACCAAGGTCGTGGTTGGAATGAAATGTAACTAAAAGGGTGTTTTAAAAAATCTATATTGGCATATACAGTGTAAGTTAACATACCAAAGGTATATTACCATATTTATAGCGACATGTGAAAAAGGGGAAGGACCCCGGCTGGAATAGAATACCACTTGGGGGATGTCTTGACAGAGTGGCATATGCAGCAATCGTTTAACTAAGCAAAACATTATCTTTTAGACATAAGCAGTATTGGGTTATGTGCAGTATTTGGTTAGCATTACAAAAAGTATATTTGCAATTTGAATGAATAGTAATGGGTTCAAACATTTCATATGCTCATGAAGTGTGCATGGACTTCATATGGTATCCAGTCAATAGATTGATCAGAAAGAACAACATAGAAGGTTAATACATGGCTGCTTAACTTTATGCAATATTTATTCGCTCTACCCCGATTGTAAATCTGCTGCATTAATTACAGATAAAATAAATAGAAAACTGTACATATTCAGAACGTGCATAGGTCAGGCAAACACTCTACTCAATGCAACATAAATACACTTCACATATTACCACTCAGTGCCACATAATTACACGCCACATAATTACACTCTACTCAATGCAACATAAATACACTCCATATAATACCACTCAGTGCCACATAATTACACGCCACATAATTACACTCTACTCAATGCAACATAAATACACTCAACATAATACCACTCAGTACCACATAATTATATGCTACATCATTACACTGCACTCAATGCAACATACACTCCAAATACCACTCAGTGCCACATAATTACACGCCACATAATTACACTCTACTCAATGCAACATAAATACACTCCATATAATACCACTCAGTGCCACATAATTACACGCCACATAATTACACTCTACTCAATGCAACATAAATACACTCAACATAATACCACTCAGTACCACATAATTATATGCTACATCATTACACTGCACTCAATGAAACATACACTCCAAATACCACTCGGTGCCACATAATTACACACCACATAATTACACTCTACTGAATGCAACATACACTCCACACAATACCACTCAGTGCCACATAATTATATGCTACATAATTACACTGCACTCAATGCAACATACACTCCAAATAATACCACTCAGTGCCACATAATTACACGCCACATAATTACACTATACTGAATGCAACATACACTCCACACAATACCACTCAGTGCCACATAATTACACGCCACATAATTACACTCTACTGAATACAACATACACTCCCCATAATACCACTCAGTGCCACATAATTACACGCCACATAATTACACTCTACTCAATGCAACATAAATACACTCCACATAATACCACTCAGTGCCACATAATTACACACCACATAATTACACTCTACTCAATGCAACATAAATACACTCCACATAATACCACTCAGTACCACATAATTACACGTCACATAATTACACTCTATTCAATGCAACATAAATACACTCCACATAACACTATGCCACATAATTACACGCCACATAATTACACTGTACTCAATGCAACATAAATACACCCCAAATACCACTCAGTACCACATAATTACAAGCCACATAATTACACTCTACTCAATGCAACATAAATACACTCCACATATTACCACTCAGTGCCACATAATTACACGCCACATAATTACACTCCACTCAATACAACATAAATACACTCCATATAATACCACTCAGTGCCACATAATTGCACGCCACATATTTACACTCTACTCAATGCAACATAAATAGACTCAACATAATACCACTCAGTACCACATAATTACACGTCACATAATTTCACTCTATTCAATGCAACATAAATACACTCTACATAATACCACTGTGGCACATAATTAGACGCCACATAATTACACTCTACTCAATGCAACATAAATACACTCCACAAAATACCACTCAGTGCGACATAGTTACATGCCACATAATTACACTCTATTCAATGCAACATAAATACACTTCACATAATACCACTCAGTGCCATATAATTACATGCCACATACTTACACTCTACTCAATGCAACATAAATACACTCCACATAATACCACACAGTGCCACATAATTATATGCTACATAATTACAATGCACTCAATGCAACATACACTCCAAATACCACTCAGTGCCACATAATTACACAACACATAATTCCACTCTACTGAATGCAACATACACTCCACACTATACCACTCAGTGCCACATAATTATATGCTACATAATTACACTGCACTCAATGCAACATACAGAAGTTGCCAGCAGTGCAAGTACAAAAAAGCTAGAAGACATTTTTTATGTTAAAATCTTTTTAATCAGGTTTTTCAGTTGTATGTAATGTCGTCTTCGTTTGTATAAAGGTAACAAAAATGCTTAACACTTTTTATTATAACTTTTCAACATAATGCACAGCAGCCACAATGCTCTACAACATAGCCAAAAGTTCTGGCTAAACACATAAGGTCCCAAAGGCTAGACCTATTGGCTATGCCAATGCTTGTTTTGATGAGGCGAATATTAAAAACATTAATATTTACTTTACCTATCCGGGTCTGGTGGCTTAGTGGACTAATGCGTCCACTGCAGGTTCAAATCCTGGCGGATCCACTCAGCCTTTCATCCTTCTGAGGTCGATAAAATGAGTAACATTGAGTTGGGTAACAATAAATGTTGGAAATGGCCCTTTTTGCAGGGTCACCCCTAAACTTTTGCCTTCCTCCTGTATTTTTACTGACATGTTTCTGTTGGTTTTATGACTCTGGGCACTTTACCACTGCTGTTCAGTGATAAAGTGCATATGCTCTCCCTTTGTAAATATGTCTATGTGAATTGGTATATCCCTGATTGGCTTATTTGGTTTACCTGTTAGTCCCTAGTAGTGTGGCCTGTGTGTGCCCAGGGCTGGTAAACCAAGTGCTGCTGGTGGGCCTGCAGCACTGATGTGTGCCACCCACAGAAGCAGCTTGTAAAGTGTGTCTCAGACCTGCCACTGCAGTGTCTGTGTGCAGTCCAGAACTGCCATCTTGGCTGTGAAGTGCACTCACTTCCCAGCCCCTGAACCTTCCCTTGGCATCCTGTAAGTCACCCCTATGGTAGGGTGCATTGTATGCGGCAGATCCTTCTCCCACCTCGCCGCCAAGACCTGGAACACCCTCCCCACCAACCTCCGACAGACCCAAGACCTACTGGCCTTCAGAAGACTCCTCAAGACCTGGCTCTTCGATCAGTAGCAGCACCACCTCCCTCTTCCCCCAGCGCCTTGAGACCCTCGCGGGTATGTAGTGCGCTTTATAAATGATATGATTGATTGATTGATTGATTGTAAGGTAGGACATGCCTTGGTGTGTGTGTAGCATGTCCTGGTAGTGAATTACGCCCCATTTCGTTTTTCACTACTGTAAGGCTACCTGTTCCTCATAGGCTAGAATGGGCAGTTTGACTATTACATCCTATAGTCCTAACTGACCCCAGGAACATGGTAGAAAAACGAATTTAGTATGCCTGAGCTCAGAATATTAAAATACATCTTTTAGTGAAGTTTATTTTTATATTCTGTGTTTGAAAATACCACTTTTAGAAAGTAGGTATTTTCTTGCCTAAGCCTTCCAGTGTGCTCTGCTGTTATGTGTATTGGCTGTCTGGTTTTGGAGGGACAGGGCAGGCTGAGTCAGACCTGGGTTGAATAGAGAGATCTGCATTTAGAGTATGGGGAGGGGTGGCTCCTTGACCTGAATAGGGCTGTGCCTGGCAAGGTGAATGCTGGCTCCACCTCCTACTGTGTGTCTGATAGCAGACCCCCTCTTTCTGAAAGGAAGGATGCAGCCTGGTAAACAAAGTGCTCCAGGACTGACCAGAACTGGTTCTGGCTAGGCTCAGTGACTTGTAGCTTGTGAGAACAAAGACTTTTGGGGTATAAATATCTGTGCTCAAACCCCTACAATTGGTATTGCCCCTGGATCTGAAGAGGAAACTCTGTCCGTGCCACTGGAGGAATCTGCAGGAAGTGACTGTCCTTGTGCTTGTGTGTTTTTCTTGCACTAGCCTGCAGCAGTGACCACTGGACCTTGAAGAAGAGAGAAAAGGACTTTTGAGAGAACTTTTATTTTTGTTACAGCAATTACCCAAGGGCTAGGAAAAGAGCTAGCCTCCTGCTGGAGTCTCAGGCACATCAGACTCCACCACCAACCTCCTGCTTCCTCCCTGCGAGGACTGCTATCTGCTGATGAGGCTCCTGTGAGTTCCAGGGCCTCTAGTTTGCTTCAGAGAAAAGAGTGCTGGAAATCGACGCTAACGCACCTTTGCGAGCCGCTGCAGCCGAGAGCGCTGGAAAAATCTGCTGCCGCTGAGTGCTCGCAACACGAAACCATCGCTAACGCCTCTTTGCGAGCCGCTGCAGCCGAGACGCGCTGGAAAAATCATCGCGCTGCTGTCGCCGAATGCTCGCAACCCCTAAAGAAATCATCGCTTCAAGACATCGCATTGCGGACACCGTGCGTCCGCCATTTTGATCGCATTGCACCGAATTTCGTCGCTCCCACGCGGAGTGTCTTGTCTTCGCATCGCAACACGATCGCACAGCGCAACAGGATCGTCGCATCGACTTCTCCCTCGCGGCAAGAAAGTCATCGCATCGGCGGCCTAGCGTGCAGAAGTTTGTAGCATCGTCTCCGCACGCATCACGCAGATCGGCGCATCATCCTCCCTTGCGGCAAGGATTTCATCGCATCGCCGGCCTCGCATGCCGAGAATCATCGCTACAGCTTGTTTGCGACAATTTGTTGGTTTTGCTACTAAACCCAGGTACTTTGTGAGAGAAAGGGTCGCAGAGACCACTGCTTTGAATTTGAACCTTATTTTTGCAACCTTTGAACGAGAAAGGGTCGCAGAGACCACTGCTTTGAACTTGAACCTTATTTTTGCAACCTTTGAACTATTTTTTGACAGTCCTTCAACAGCTATCCTATTTTTGACCGTATTGTGGCTTTTACAGTTATTGGTCTTGTGATAAGTCTATATATATATAAAGATACTTATTTTTTATAATAACTACTTGTGTGGTGTCCCTTTGTAGTGTTCCTCACTGTGTTACTGTGTATGGTCATAAATGCTTCACACCCTGCCTCTGAGATAAGCCTACCTGCTCGTGCTACGTTACCACAGGGTTGAGCGGGGGTATCAAGGAGGGTAGCCCTCTTACTCTGACTTAGGAAGAAGGGTCCCTACTTGGACAGTGGCCAGCCATTGCCAACTAGAGACCCCCATTTCTAACATTGGTGGTCAGCGGTGAGGATCTGGACTTGCATTTATGATCGCATACAGTAATTATACTGTACACTACTAGTGAGTGCAGACCATAACGCAACCACATACATTTTTGAAGTTTTTTTAAATTCTATTTTTGATTGATATTGCCCGTGATTTTTTACCCGCATACATTTTCTTGAGAAGTTTTCTTCTATCTTTTATTGATATTGCCCGTGATTGTTACAATGGGCAAGCCTATGTTTTATTGATATTGCCGGTGATAGTACCCGCATACATTTTTGAGAATTGTTGGATCCTATATTGTGATTGATATTGCCGGTGATTTTTTTACCCGCATACATTTTCTTGAGAAGTTTTCTTCTATCTTTTATTGATATTGCCCGTGATTGTTACAATGGGCAAGCCTATGTTTTATTGATATTGCCGGTGATAGTACCCGCATACATTTTTGAGAATTGTTGGATCCTATATTGTGATTGATATTGCCGGTGATTGTTTACCCGCATACATTTTCTTGAGAAGTTTTCCTCTATCGTTTATTGATATTGCCCGTGATTGTTACAACGGGCAAGCCTATTTTTCTTTTTTTTTATTATTGATATTGCCAGTTATTGCTACAATGGGTCTTGCGGAAATGAGACCTACCTTTTATATAGATGATCTGTTGACCTACAGTCTAGAGGAGCTAAGGATGTTCTGTGAGGAGAGGGGCTTAGCAGTGAGTAGGAAGGAGACTCAGCTATCCCTGCAGACATCCCTGAGACTTTGGCAGCAAGACAGATGGAGATTCTTGGAGTCCCAGTACACCTACCAAGAGGGTAGTTGGTCTGAGGGTGGCTCTGGAGAGTCTGAAGAGGAGGAAGAAAGTGTTATGGAATATCTCATAGGTGGGGAGTTCCTTGATGAGTCTAGTGCCTATGGTAGTGCCAGATTCCCCTCATGTTCCCCAGAGGAGTTGGTGGACAGGCGGGAAGGTCCCATAGGTAGGAGTCCCTTGCTGGGTCTAGTGCACAGGGTAGTGCCCAATCCCCTTCATGGTCCCCAGAGGAGTGGGACAGACAGAGGGAGAGGAGAACCAGCTGAAATTAGAGAGGCTCCAAATAGAGATTGCCCAGCTGGAGGCGCACCTAGCGCAAATAGCAGAAAAAGAGAAGTTAGCTCAAGAGGGTAGGTTACCCCTGGAGCGCAGTTTTAATTGTCTGGATTCCCCAGAGAGGGTGGGGTCCAGTGGTGGCAGCAAAATTGAGATATATAGTGATGACAGTGTAATACACCCACCCAGAGATGTGGCACCTGACTTGAAGGAGGGGGTTGATCTACACCAGGGGATTCAAGGATATGAGGTAGCTACATTAATGTGCAGTGTCCCTGAGGTGCATTGGGGAACTAGCGCAGGGGCCCATAGTCCTAGTGAAAGGAGGGATACTCTACCGACTCTGGATGAGAGGTGCAGGGAGAGGGTTCCCCCGTGGTGGAAGTCCTGGTGTATGAGTGTGAGGACCGCCCAGAAGAGTGTGGGTTGAGTGATAGAGACAGTCAGTTAATGTATCGCCCATTTCAAGAGAGTGGTGTGGGGTACGTGTGTGAGACACTGGATTGTGAGGTAAAGGTTAGCACCTGCGTGGAACTGTGTAATCCAATTGTGGGAGAGCATATTGTGAGTTCCTATTTTCCAGAGCTAAACCAACATGTGTTAGAGTGCGAGTTCTCTGATCCTAGGGAACTTGCGCAGGAGGCAGACCTCTGGGTGAGTACCAGAGGCCCTGTAGAGGCATTAGGGAATGACCCTAAGAGAAGTGGTTCAGAAGTTTTCCAACCCAGAGTGCTGGGAAATGTTAGGAGTGTTACAGCTGGGTCCCCTTGTTGTGAGGAGGTTGTAGGGCCTCACATCCTGTCTCGTGGGAGCAGGAGTGAGACTGGGATAGGTCCCAAAGTGCCCCAACCTCAGTCTCCAGGACTGGATGGTTCCATGAGGGAACACCAGGTGGGGAGCCTTGTCTGTCTAGATGGACCGTCCATTGTGGGGGGTACCCCCGTGTTAGGTGAGCTGGGAGTGCCTGTAGTCAGGCCTCCATCAGTTCTTGTGTCTGGCAGTGCCACTCCTGGAGGGAGGGTACAGAAGTCCAGCCTGAGGGATGAAAGGGGGAAGAAGTCCCCAGTGGGAGAGCCAGTGGGTCAGGGGCCAGTCAGAAGGGCTGAGCCCCCTAGGAGTGACCATGGTGACACCACTTCAGTCCTGGTTGGCCAGGCAGTTGTTCAGCCGCAGGGGTTGGTCCCTGGGTTGGTAAGTCAGGTCCAGGAGTTGTCTGACCTGGAGGGAGGGACAACTGTAAGCAGTGTCCCGACCATTTTTTCTAGGAGCACCACTCCAGGTGGGAGGGTGCAGTATGCTGGAAGGGGGTGCAGAGGGAGGGAGTCCTCGCCTCTGACCCCGGTGCAACCTGAGGGTTTTTTCAGGTTGGTAGGTCAGTTTCAGGGTCCAGGCCCTGAACTGGTGGAGGGGTGTGTTTCCCTTGAGGGGGGCCTGTGTGCTCCCCAGGAAGTCCTGGTTGGCCAGGCAGTTGTTCAACCACAGGGGTTGGTCCCTGGGATGGTAAGTCAGGTCCAGGTGTTGTCTGACCTGGAGGGAGGGACAACTGTAAGCAGTGTCCCGACCATTTTCTTTTCTAAAAGCACCACTCCAGGTGGGAGGGTGCAGTATGCGGGAAGGGGTGCTGAGGGAGGGAGTCCTCGCCTCTGACCCCAGTACCACCTGAGGGTTTTTCCAGGTTGATGGATCAGTTGCAGGGACAAGGCCTTGAACTAGTGGAAGAGTGTATTTTCCTTGGTGGGAATTGGTGTACGCCCCAGAAGTCCTGGGTTGCCAGGCACAGGCCCAGCCCAGGGGTACAGACCCTAGGTTGGGGGCCAGGTTCAGGGTGTCCCCCTGATCTGGAGGAAGGGGCAACTGCTAACAGTGCCCCTCCCGGTTTGTGTTATGGGGGCACCTCTCCAGGTGGGAGGGTGCCAGGCCCCAGTAAAGGGGGCGGGGAGAGGGCAGCCTCACCCCTGACCTCCGCCCAGTCTAAGGGTACAGACCCTAGGCTGGGATACCAGTTGCAGGATAGAACCCCTGAACTGGTGGGTGAGTTGTGCAGGGCCCCTGCCACAGGTGCCCTGACAATTCTGGAAGGGGGTATCGCTCCAGGTGGGAGGGTACCGAGCCCCAAAGAGGAGGACCGGGTGTGGGAGAGCCCACCCCAGTCTCTGGCCCAGCCGCGGGGTACAGGCCCAGGGCTGGTGGGTCAGTGTCAGGGTGCGTTGCCTGACCTGACAGGAGGGAGAGTGGACAAAGGTGCCAGACCCCTGGGGTTACTGCCCCTCACTCTCTGATGCCACAAAAGTTTGAGGAACCTGAGAGGTATAGGGCTTGGATTTCATCACTGACTACTGTCAGTGGCTACTGGGAGCTTGTTGTTTATCTGTTTGGACACACCTGGGGGCCAGTTAAGGTTAGATGCTGCACAGGTGGTGTCCACAGGTGAGGGGAAGAGTGCCCCATTGGTTATCTTAGTGGGCCCTGGGAGTGTGGACAGAGGGATCCACCAGGGTTCAGATTCGAGTAGAGCTGGCATATGCCCCTGCAGTTGCGGGCCAGTTCCGTGTTCTATCGCCCGAAGCAGGGAAGCCCATCAAGGTAGTGATTGGTCTACCCTGCGTTTTGGCTGGAAGGGGGTTGTGTTGGAAATGGCCCTTTTGCAGGGTCACCCCTAAACTTTTGCCTTCCTCCTGTATTTTTGCTGATCTGTTTCTGTTGGTTTTATGACTCTGGGCACTTTACCACTGCTGTTCAGTGCTCTCCCTTTGTAAATATGTCTATGTGAATTGGTATATCCCTGATTGGCTTATTTGGTTTACCTGTTAGTCCCTAGTAGTGTGGCCTGTGTGTGCCCAGGGCTGGTAAACCAAGTGCTGCTGGTGGGCCTGCAGCACTGATGTGTGCCACCCACAGAAGCAGCTTGTAAAGTGTGTCTCAGACCTGCCACTGCAGTGTCTGTGTGCAGTCCAGAACTGCCATCTTGGCTGTGAAGTGCACTCACTTCCCAGCCCCTGAACCTTCCCTTGGCATCCTGTAAGTCACCCCTATGGTAGGGTGCATTGTATGCGGCAGATCCTTCTCCCACCTCGCCGCCAAGACCTGGAACACCCTCCCCACCAACCTCCGACAGACCCAAGACCTACTGGCCTTCAGAAGACTCCTCAAGACCTGGCTCTTCGATCAGTAGCAGCACCACCCCCCTCTTCCCCCAGCGCCTTGAGACCCTCGCGGGTATGTAGTGCGCTTTATAAATGACATGATTGATTGATTGATTGATTGATTGTAAGGTAGGACATGCCTTGGTGTGTGTGTAGCATGTCCTGGTAGTGAATTACGCCCCATTTCGTTTTTCACTACTGTAAGGCTACCTGTTCCTCATAGGCTAGAATGGGCAGTTTGACTATTACATCCTATAGTCCTAACTGACCCCAGGAACATGGTAGAAAAACGAATTTAGTATGCCTGAGCTCAGAATATTAAAATACATCTTTTAGTGAAGTTTATTTTTATATTCTGTGTTTGAAAATACCACTTTTAGAAAGTAGGTATTTTCTTGCCTAAGCCTTCCAGTGTGCTCTGCTGTTATGTGTATTGGCTGTCTGGTTTTGGAGGGACAGGGCAGGCTGAGTCAGACCTGGGTTGAATAGAGAGATCTGCATTTAGAGTATGGGGAGGGGTGGCTCCTTGACCTGAATAGGGCTGTGCCTGGCAAGGTGAATGCTGGCTCCACCTCCTACTGTGTGTCTGATAGCAGACCCCCTCTTTCTGAAAGGAAGGATGCAGCCTGGTAAACAAAGTGCTCCAGGACTGACCAGAACTGGTTCTGGCTAGGCTCAGTGACTTGTAGCTTGTGAGAACAAAGACTTTTGGGGTATAAATATCTGTGCTCAAACCCCTACAATTGGTATTGCCCCTGGATCTGAAGAGGAAACTCTGTCCGTGCCACTGGAGGAATCTGCAGGAAGTGACTGTCCTTGTGCTTGTGTGTTTTTCTTGCACTAGCCTGCAGCAGTGACCACTGGACCTTGAAGAAGAGAGAAAAGGACTTTTGAGAGAACTTTTATTTTTGTTACAGCAATTACCCAAGGGCTAGGAAAAGAGCTAGCCTCCTGCTGGAGTCTCAGGCACATCAGACTCCACCACCAACCTCCTGCTTCCTCCCTGCGAGGACTGCTATCTGCTGATGAGGCTCCTGTGAGTTCCAGGGCCTCTAGTTTGCTTCAGAGAAAAGAGTGCTGGAAATCGACGCTAACGCACCTTTGCGAGCCGCTGCAGCCGAGAGCGCTGGAAAAATCATCGCGCTGCTGCCGCTGAGTGCTCGCAACACGAAACCATCGCTAACGCCTCTTTGCGAGCCGCTGCAGCCGAGACGCGCTGGAAAAATCATCGCGCTGCTGTCGCCGAACGCTCGCAACCCCTAAAGAAATCATCGCTTCAAGACATCGCATTGCGGACACCGTGCGTCCGCCATTTTGATCGCATTGCACCGAATTTCGTCGCTCCCACGCGGAGTGTCTTGTCTTCGCATCGCAACACGATCGCACAGCGCAACAGGATCGTCGCATCGACTTCTCCCTCGCGGCAAGAAAGTCATCGCATCGGCGGCCTAGCGTGCAGAAGTTTGTAGCATCGTCTCCGCACGCATCACGCAGATCGGCGCATCATCCTCCCTTGCGGCAAGGATTTCATCGCATCGCCGGCCTCGCATGCCGAGAATCATCGCTACAGCTTGTTTGCGACAATTTGTTGGTTTTGCTACTAAACCCAGGTACTTTGTGAGAGAAAGGGTCGCAGAGACCACTGCTTTGACTTTGAACCTTATTTTTGCAACCTTTGAACGAGAAAGGGTCGCAGAGACCACTGCTTTGAACTTGAACCTTATTTTTGCAACCTTTGAACTATTTTTTGACAGTCCTTCAACAGCTATCCTATTTTTGACCGTATTGTGGCTTTTACAGTTATTGGTCTTGTGATAAGTCTATATATATATAAAGATACTTATTTTTGATAACTACTTGTGTGGTGTCCCTTTGTAGTGTTCCTCACTGTGTTACTGTGTATGGTCATAAATGCTTCACACACTGCCTCTGAGATAAGCCTACCTGCTCGTGCTATGTTACCACAGGGTTGAGCGGGGGTATCAAGGAGGGTAGCCCTCTTACTCTGACTTAGGAAGAAGGGTCCCTACTTGGACAGTGGCCAGCCATTGCCAACTAGAGACCCCCATTTCTAACATTGGTGGTCAGCGGTGAGGATCTGGACTTGCATTTATGATCGCATACAGTAATTATACTGTACACTACTAGTGAGTGCAGACCATAACGCAACCACATACATTTTTGAAGTTTTTTTAAATTCTATTTTTGATTGATATTGCCCGTGATTGTTACAATGGGCAAGCCTATTTTTATTGATATTGCCAGTGATAGTACCCGCATACATTTTTTGAGAATTGTTGGATCCTATATTGTGATTGATATTGCCGGTGATTTTTACCCGCATACATTTTCTTGAGAAGTTTTCTTCTATCTTTTATTGATATTGCCCGTGATTGTTACAATGGGCAAGCCTATGTTTTATTGATATTGCCGGTGATAGTACCCGCATACATTTTTGAGAATTGTTGGATCCTATATTGTGATTGATATTGCCGGTGATTTTTTTACCCGCATACATTTTCTTGAGAAGTTTTCTTCTATCTTTTATTGATATTGCCCGTGATTGTTACAATGGGCAAGCCTATGTTTTATTGATATTGCCGGTGATAGTACCCGCATACATTTTTGAGAATTGTTGGATCCTATATTGTGATTGATATTGCCGGTGATTGTTTACCCGCATACATTTTCTTGAGAAGTTTTCCTCTATCGTTTATTGATATTGCCCGTGATTGTTACAACGGGCAAGCCTATTTTTCTTTTTTTTTATTATTGATATTGCCAGTTATTGCTACAATGGGTCTTGCGGAAATGAGACCTACCTTTTATATAGATGATCTGTTGACCTACAGTCTAGAGGAGCTAAGGATGTTCTGTGAGGAGAGGGGCTTAGCAGTGAGTAGGAAGGAGACTCAGCTATCCCTGCAGACATCCCTGAGACTTTGGCAGCAAGACAGATGGAGATTCTTGGAGTCCCAGTACACCTACCAAGAGGGTAGTTGGTCTGAGGGTGGCTCTGGAGAGTCTGAAGAGGAGGAAGAAAGTGTTATGGAATATCTCATAGGTGGGGAGTTCCTTGATGAGTCTAGTGCCTATGGTAGTGCCAGATTCCCCTCATGTTCCCCAGAGGAGTTGGTGGACAGGCGGGAAGGTCCCATAGGTAGGGAGTCCCTTGCTGGGTCTAGTGCACAGGGTAGTGCCCAATCCCCTTCATGGTCCCCAGAGGAGTGGGACAGACAGAGGGAGAGGGAGAACCAGCTGAAATTAGAGAGGCTCCAAATAGAGATTGCCCAGCTGGAGGCGCACCTAGCGCAAATAGCAGAAAAAGAGAAGTTAGCTCAAGAGGGTAGGTTACCCCTGGAGCGCAGTTTTAATTGTCTGGATTCCCCAGAGAGGGTGGGGTCCAGTGGTGGCAGCAAAATTGAGATATATAGTGATGACAGTGTAATACACCCACCCAGAGATGTGGCACCTGACTTGAAGGAGGGGGTTGATCTACACCAGGGGATTCAAGGATATGAGGTAGCTACATTAATGTGCAGTGTCCCTGAGGTGCATTGGGGAACTAGCGCAGGGGCCCATAGTCCTAGTGAAAGGAGGGATACTCTACCGACTCTGGATGAGAGGTGCAGGGAGAGGGGTTCCCCCGTGGTGGAAGTCCTGGTGTATGAGTGTGAGGACCGCCCAGAAGAGTGTGGGTTGAGTGATAGAGACAGTCAGTTAATGTATCGCCCATTTCAAGAGAGTGGTGTGGGGTACGTGTGTGAGACACTGGATTGTGAGGTAAAGGTTAGCACCTGCGTGGAACTGTGTAATCCAATTGTGGGAGAGCATATTGTGAGTTCCTATTTTCCAGAGCTAAACCAACATGTGTTAGAGTGCGAGTTCTCTGATCCTAGGGAACTTGCGCAGGAGGCAGACCTCTGGGTGAGTACCAGAGGCCCTGTAGAGGCATTAGGGAATGACCCTAAGAGAAGTGGTTCAGAAGTTTTCCAACCCAGAGTGCTGGGAAATGTTAGGAGTGTTACAGCTGGGTCCCCTTGTTGTGAGGAGGTTGTAGGGCCTCACATCCTGTCTCGTGGGAGCAGGAGTGAGACTGGGATAGGTCCCAAAGTGCCCCAACCTCAGTCTCCAGGACTGGATGGTTCCATGAGGGAACACCAGGTGGGGAGCCTAGTCTGTCTAGATGGACCGTCCATTGTGGGGGTACCCCCGTGTTAGGTGAGCTGGGAGTGCCTGTAGTCAGGCCTCCATCAGTTCTTGTGTCTGGCAGTGCCACTCCTGGAGGGAGGGTACAGAAGTCCAGCCTGAGGGATGAAAGGGGAAGGAGTCCCCAGTGGGAGAGCCAGTGGGTCAGGGGCCAGTCAGAAGGGCTGAGCCCCTAGGAGTGACCATGGTGACACCACTTCAGTCCTGGTTGGCCAGGCAGTTGTTCAGCCGCAGGGGTTGGTCCCTGGGTTGGTAAGTCAGGTCCAGGAGTTGTCTGACCTGGAGGGAGGGACAACTGTAAGCAGTGTCCCGACCATTTTTTCTAGGAGCACCACTCCAGGTGGGAGGGTGCAGTATGCTGGAAGGGGGTGCAGAGGGAGGGAGTCCTCGCCTCTGACCCCGGTGCAACCTGAGGGTTTTTTCAGGTTGGTAGGTCAGTTGCAGGGTCCAGGCCCTGAACTGGTGGAGGGGTGTGTTTCCCTTGAGGGGGCCTGTGTGCTCCCCAGGAAGTCCTGGTTGGCCAGGCAGTTGTTCAACCACAGGGGTTGGTCCCTGGGATGGTAAGTCAGGTCCAGGTGTTGTCTGACCTGGAGGGAGGGACAACTGTAAGCAGTGTCCCGACCATTTTCTTTTCTAAAAGCACCACTCCAGGTGGGAGGGTGCAGTATGCGGGAAGGGGTGCTGAGGGAGGGAGTCCTCGCCTCTGACCCCAGTACCACCTGAGGGTTTTTCCAGGTTGATGGATCAGTTGCAGGGACAAGGCCCTGAACTAGTGGAAGAGTGTATTTTCCTTGGGGGAATTGGTGTACGCCCCAGAAGTCCTGGGTTGCCAGGCACAGGCCCAGCCCAGGGGTACAGACCCTAGGTTGGGGGCCAGGTTCAGGGTGTCCCCCTGATCTGGAGGAAGGGGCAACTGCTAACAGTGCCCCTCCCGGTTTGTGTTATGGGGCACCTCTCCAGGTGGGAGGGTGCCAGGCCCCAGTAAAGGGGGCGGGGAGAGGGCAGCCTCACCCCTGACCTCCGCCCAGTCTAAGGGTACAGACCCTAGGCTGGGATACCAGTTGCAGGATAGAACCCCTGAACTGGTGGGTGAGTTGTGCAGGGCCCCTGCCACAGGTGCCCTGACAATTCTGGAAGGGGGTATCGCTCCAGGTGGGAGGGTACCGAGCCCCAAAGAGGAGGACCGGGTGTGGGAGAGCCCACCCCAGTCTCTGGCCCAGCCGCGGGGTACAGGCCCAGGGCTGGTGGGTCAGTGTCAGGGTGCGTTGCCTGACCTGACAGGAGGGAGAGTGGACAAAAGGTGCCAGACCCCTGGGGTTACTGCCCCTCACTCTCTGATGCCACAAAAGTTTGAGGAACCTGAGAGGTATAGGGCTTGGATTTCATCACTGACTACTGTCAGTGGCTACTGGGGCTTGTTGTTTATCTGTTTGGACACACCTGGGGGCCAGTTAAGGTTAGATGCTGCACAGGTGGTGTCCACAGGTGAGGGGAAGAGTGCCCCATTGGTTATCTTAGTGGGCCCTGGGAGTGTGGACAGAGGGATCCACCAGGGTTCAGATTCGAGTAGAGCTGGCATATGCCCCTGCAGTTGCGGGCCAGTTCCGTGTTCTATCGCCCGAAGCAGGGAAGCCCATCAAGGTAGTGATTGGTCTACCCTGCGTTTTGGCTGGAAGGGGGTTGTGTTGGAAATGGCCCTTTTTGCAGGGTCACCCCTAAACTTTTGCCTTCCTCCTGTATTTTTGCTGATCTGTTTCTGTTGGTTTTATGACTCTGGGCACTTTACCACTGCTGTTCAGTGCTCTCCCTTTGTAAATATGTCTATGTGAATTGGTATATCCCTGATTGGCTTATTTGGTTTACCTGTTAGTCCCTAGTAGTGTGGCCTGTGTGTGCCCAGGGCTGGTAAACCAAATGCTGCTGGTGGGCCTGCAGCACTGATGTGTGCCACCCACAGAAGCAGCTTGTAAAGTGTGTCTCAGACCTGCCACTGCAGTGTCTGTGTGCAGTCCAGAACTGCCATCTTGGCTGTGAAGTGCACTCACTTCCCAGCCCCTGAACCTTCCCTTGGCATCCTGTAAGTCACCCCTATGGTAGGGTGCATTGTATGCAGCAGATCCTTCTCCCACCTCGCCGCCAAGACCTGGAACACCCTCCCCACCAACCTCCGACAGACCCAAGACCTACTGGCCTTCAGAAGACTCCTCAAGACCTGGCTCTTCGATCAGTAGCAGCACCACCCCCTCTTCCCCCAGCGCCTTGAGACCCTCGCGGGTATGTAGTGCGCTTTATAAATGACATGATTGATTGATTGATTGATTGATTGAAGGTAGGACATGCCTTGGTGTGTGTGTAGCATGTCCTGGTAGTGAATTACGCCCCATTTCGTTTTTCACTACTGTAAGGCTACCTGTTCCTCATAGGCTAGAATGGGCAGTTTGACTATTACATCCTATAGTCCTAACTGACCCCAGGAACATGGTAGAAAAACGAATTTAGTATGCCTGAGCTCAGAATATTAAAATACATCTTTTAGTGAAGTTTATTTTTATATTCTGTGTTTGAAAATACCACTTTTAGAAAGTAGGTATTTTCTTGCCTAAGCCTTCCAGTGTGCTCTGCTGTTATGTGTATTGGCTGTCTGGTTTTGGAGGGACAGGGCAGGCTGAGTCAGACCTGGGTTGAATAGAGAGATCTGCATTTAGAGTATGGGGAGGGGTGGCTCCTTGACCTGAATAGGGCTGTGCCTGGCAAGGTGAATGCTGGCTCCACCTCCTACTGTGTGTCTGATAGCAGACCCCCTCTTTCTGAAAGGAAGGATGCAGCCTGGTAAACAAAGTGCTCCAGGACTGACCAGAACTGGTTCTGGCTAGGCTCAGTGACTTGTAGCTTGTGAGAACAAAGACTTTTGGGGTATAAATATCTGTGCTCAAACCCCTACAATTGGTATTGCCCCTGGATCTGAAGAGGAAACTCTGTCCGTGCCACTGGAGGAATCTGCAGGAAGTGACTGTCCTTGTGCTTGTGTGTTTTTCTTGCACTAGCCTGCAGCAGTGACCACTGGACCTTGAAGAAGAGAGAAAAGGACTTTTGAGAGAACTTTTATTTTTGTTACAGCAATTACCCAAGGGCTAAGAAAAGAGCTAGCCTCCTGCTGGAGTCTCAGGCACATCAGACTCCACCACCAACCTCCTGCTTCCTCCCTGCGAGGACTGCTATCTGCTGATGAGGCTCCTGTGAGTTCCAGGGCCTCTAGTTTGCTTCAGAGAAAAGAGTGCTGGAAATCGACGCTAACGCACCTTTGCGAGCCGCTGCAGCCGAGAGCGCTGGAAAAATCATCGCGCTGCTGCCGCTGAGTGCTCGCAACACGAAACCATCGCTAACGCCTCTTTGCGAGCCGCTGCAGCCGAGACGCGCTGGAAAAATCATCGCGCTGCTGTCGCCGAACGCTCGCAACCCCTAAAGAAATCATCGCTTCAAGACATCGCATTGCGGACACCGTGCGTCCGCCATTTTGATCGCATTGCACCGAATTTCGTCGCTCCCACGCGGAGTGTCTTGTCTTCGCATCGCAACACGATCGCACAGCGCAACAGGATCGTCGCATCGACTTCTCCCTCGCGGCAAGAAAGTCATCGCATCGGCGGCCTAGCGTGCAGAAGTTTGTAGCATCGTCTCCGCACGCATCACGCAGATCGGCGCATCATCCTCCCTTGCGGCAAGGATTTCATCGCATCGCCGGCCTCGCATGCCGAGAATCATCGCTACAGCTTGTTTGCGACAATTTGTTGGTTTTGCTACTAAACCCAGGTACTTTGTGAGAGAAAGGGTCGCAGAGACCACTGCTTTGAATTTGAACCTTATTTTTGCAACCTTTGAACGAGAAAGGGTCGCAGAGACCACTGCTTTGAACTTGAACCTTATTTTTGCAACCTTTGAACTATTTTTTGACAGTCCTTCAACAGCTATCCTATTTTTGACCGTATTGTGGCTTTTACAGTTATTGGTCTTGTGATAAGTCTATATATATATAAAGATACTTATTTTTTATGACCACTTGTTTGGTGTCCCTTTGTAGTGTTCCTCACTGTGTTACTGTGTATGGTCATAAATGCTTCACGCACTGCCTCTGAGATAAGCCTACCTGCTCGTGCTACGTTACCACAGGGTTGAGCGGGGGTATCAAGGAGGGTAGCCCTCTTACTCTGACTTAGGAAGAAGGGTCCCTACTTGGACAGTGGCCAGCCATTGCCAACTAGAGACCCCCATTTCTAACATTGGTGGTCAGCGGTGAGGATCTGGACTTGCATTTATGATCGCATACAGTAATTATACTGTACACTACTAGTGAGTGCAGACCATAACGCAACCACATACATTTTTGAAGTTTTTTTAAATTCTATTTTTGATTGATATTGCCCGTGATTGTTACAATGGGCAAGCCTATTTTTTATTGATATTGCCAGTGATAGTACCCGCATACATTTTTTGAGAATTGTTGGATCCTATATTGTGATTGATATTGCCGGTGATTTTTACCCGCATACATTTTCTTGAGAAGTTTTCTTCTATCTTTTATTGATATTGCCCGTGATTGTTACAATGGGCAAGCCTATGTTTTATTGATATTGCCGGTGATAGTACCCGCATACATTTTTGAGAATTGTTGGATCTTATATTGTGATTGATATTGCCGGTGATTTTTTTACCCGCATACATTTTCTTGAGAAGTTTTCTTCTATCTTTTATTGATATTGCCCGTGATTGTTACAATGGGCAAGCCTATGTTTTATTGATATTGCCGGTGATAGTACCCGCATACATTTTTGAGAATTGTTGGATCCTATATTGTGATTGATATTGCCGGTGATTGTTTACCCGCATACATTTTCTTGAGAAGTTTTCCTCTATCGTTTATTGATATTGCCCGTGATTGTTACAACGGGCAAGCCTATTTTTCTTTTTTTTTATTATTGATATTGCCAGTTATTGCTACAATGGGTCTTGCGGAAATGAGACCTACCTTTTATATAGATGATCTGTTGACCTACAGTCTAGAGGAGCTAAGGATGTTCTGTGAGGAGAGGGGCTTAGCAGTGAGTAGGAAGGAGACTCAGCTATCCCTGCAGACATCCCTGAGACTTTGGCAGCAAGACAGATGGAGATTCTTGGAGTCCCAGTACACCTACCAAGAGGGTAGTTGGTCTGAGGGTGGCTCTGGAGAGTCTGAAGAGGAGGAAGAAAGTGTTATGGAATATCTCATAGGTGGGGAGTTCCTTGATGAGTCTAGTGCCTATGGTAGTGCCAGATTCCCCTCATGTTCCCCAGAGGAGTTGGTGGACAGGCGGGAAGGTCCCATAGGTAGGGAGTCCCTTGCTGGGTCTAGTGCACAGGGTAGTGCCCAATCCCCTTCATGGTCCCCAGAGGAGTGGGACAGACAGAGGGAGAGGGAGAACCAGCTGAAATTAGAGAGGCTCCAAATAGAGATTGCCCAGCTGGAGGCGCACCTAGCGCAAATAGCAGAAAAAGAGAAGTTAGCTCAAGAGGGTAGGTTACCCCTGGAGCGCAGTTTTAATTGTCTGGATTCCCCAGAGAGGGTGGGGTCCAGTGGTGGCAGCAAAATTGAGATATATAGTGATGACAGTGTAATACACCCACCCAGAGATGTGGCACCTGACTTGAAGGAGGGGGTTGATCTACACCAGGGGATTCAAGGATATGAGGTAGCTACATTAATGTGCAGTGTCCCTGAGGTGCATTGGGGAACTAGCGCAGGGGCCCATAGTCCTAGTGAAAGGAGGGATACTCTACCGACTCTGGATGAGAGGTGCAGGGAGAGGGTTCCCCCGTGGTTGAAGTCCTGGTGTATGAGTGTGAGGACCGCCCAGAAGAGTGTGGGTTGAGTGATAGAGACAGTCAGTTAATGTATCGCCCATTTCAAGAGAGTGGTGTGGGGTACGTGTGTGAGACACTGGATTGTGAGGTAAAGGTTAGCACCTGCGTGGAACTGTGTAATCCAATTGTGGGAGAGCATATTGTGAGTTCCTATTTTCCAGAGCTAAACCAACATGTGTTAGAGTGCGAGTTCTCTGATCCTAGGGAACTTGCGCAGGAGGCAGACCTCTGGGTGAGTACCAGAGGCCCTGTAGAGGCATTAGGGAATGACCCTAAGAGAAGTGGTTCAGAAGTTTTCCAACCCAGAGTGCTGGGAAATGTTAGGAGTGTTACAGCTGGGTCCCCTTGTTGTGAGGAGGTTGTAGGGCCTCACATCCTGTCTCGTGGGAGCAGGAGTGAGACTGGGATAGGTCCCAAAGTGCCCCAACCTCAGTCTCCAGGACTGGATGGTTCCATGAGGGAACACCAGGTGGGGAGCCTAGTCTGTCTAGATGGACCGTCCATTGTGGGGGGTACCCCGTGTTAGGTGAGCTGGGAGTGCCTGTAGTCAGGCCTCCATCAGTTCTTGTGTCTGGCAGTGCCACTCCTGGAGGGAGGGTACAGAAGTCCAGCCTGAGGGATGAAAGGGGAAGGAGTCCCCAGTGGGAGAGCCAGTGGGTCAGGGGCCAGTCAGAAGGGCTGAGCCCCTAGGAGTGACCATGGTGACACCACTTCAGTCCTGGTTGGCCAGGCAGTTGTTCAGCCGCAGGGGTTGGTCCCTGGGTTGGTAAGTCAGGTCCAGGAGTTGTCTGACCTGGAGGGAGGGACAACTGTAAGCAGTGTCCCGACCATTTTTTCTAGGAGCACCACTCCAGGTGGTAGGGTGCAGTATGCTGGAAGGGGGTGCAGAGGGAGGGAGTCCTCGCCTCTGACCCCGGTGCAACCTGAGGGTTTTTTCAGGTTGGTAGGTCAGTTGCAGGGTCCAGGCCCTGAACTGGTGGAGGGGTGTGTTTCCCTTGAGGGGGCCTGTGTGCTCCCCAGGAAGTCCTGGTTGGCCAGGCAGTTGTTCAACCACAGGGGTTGGTCCCTGGGATGGTAAGTCAGGTCCAGGTGTTGTCTGACCTGGAGGGAGGGACAACTGTAAGCAGTGTCCCGACCATTTTCTTTTCTAAAAGCACCACTCCAGGTGGGAGGGTGCAGTATGCGGGAAGGGGTGCTGAGGGAGGGAGTCCTCGCCTCTGACCCCAGTACCACCTGAGGGTTTTTCCAGGTTGATGGATCAGTTGCAGGGACAAGGCCCTGAACTAGTGGAAGAGTGTATTTTCCTTGGGGGAATTGGTGTACGCCCCAGAAGTCCTGGGTTGCCAGGCACAGGCCCAGCCCAGGGGTACAGACCCTAGGTTGGGGGCCAGGTTCAGGGTGTCCCCCTGATCTGGAGGAAGGGGCAACTGCTAACAGTGCCCCTCCCGGTTTGTGTTATGGGGCACCTCTCCAGGTGGGAGGGTGCCAGGCCCCAGTAAAGGGGGCGGGGAGAGGGCAGCCTCACCCCTGACCTCCACCCAGTCTAACGGTACAGACCCTAGGCTGGGATACCAGTTGCAGGATAGAACCCCTGAACTGGTGGGTGAGTTGTGCAGGGCCCCTGCCACAGGTGCCCTGACAATTCTGGAAGGGGGTATCGCTCCAGGTGGGAGGGTACCGAGCCCCAAAGAGGAGGACCGGGTGTGGGAGAGCCCACCCCAGTCTCTGGCCCAGCCGCGGGGTACAGGCCCAGGGCTGGTGGGTCAGTGTCAGGGTGCGTTGCCTGACCTGACAGGAGGGAGAGTGGACAAAAGGTGCCAGACCCCTGGGGTTACTGCCCCTCACTCTCTGATGCCACAAAAGTTTGAGGAACCTGAGAGGTATAGGGCTTGGATTTCATCACTGACTACTGTCAGTGGCTACTGGGAGCTTGTTGTTTATCTGTTTGGACACACCTGGGGGCCAGTTAAGGTTAGATGCTGCACAGGTGGTGTCCACAGGTGAGGGAAGAGTGCCCCATTGGTTATCTTAGTGGGCCCTGGGAGTGTGGACAGAGGGATCCACCAGGGTTCAGATTCGAGTAGAGCTGGCATATGCCCCTGCAGTTGCGGGCCAGTTCCGTGTTCTATCGCCCGAAGCAGGGAAGCCCATCAAGGTAGTGATTGGTCTACCCTGCGTTTTGGCTGGAAGGGGGTTGTGTTGGAAATGGCCCTTTTGCAGGGTCACCCCTAAACTTTGCCTTCCTCCTGTATTTTTGCTGATCTGTTTCTGTTGGTTTTATGACTCTGGGCACTTTACCACTGCTGTTCAGTGCTCTCCCTTTGTAAATATGTCTATGTGAATTGGTATATCCCTGATTGGCTTATTTGGTTTACCTGTTAGTCCCTAGTAGTGTGGCCTGTGTGTGCCCAGGGCTGGTAAACCAAGTGCTGCTGGTGGGCCTGCAGCACTGATGTGTGCCACCCACAGAAGCAGCTTGTAAAGTGTGTCTCAGACCTGCCACTGCAGTGTCTGTGTGCAGTCCAGAACTGCCATCTTGGATGTGAAGTGCACCCCCTTCCCAGCTCCTGAATCTTCCCTTGGCATCCTGTAAGTCACCCCTATGGTAGGGTGCATTGTATGCGGCAGATCCTTCTCCCACCTCGCCGCCAAGACCTGGAACACCCTCCCCACCAACCTCCGACAGACCCAAGACCTACTGGCCTTCAGAAGACTCCTCAAGACCTGGCTCTTCGATCAGTAGCAGCACCACCCCCTCTTCCCCCAGCGCCTTGAGACCCTCGCGGGTATGTAGTGCGCTTTATAAATGACATGATTGATTGATTGATTGATTGTAAGGTAGGACATGCCTTGGTGTGTGTGTAGCATGTCCTGGTAGTGAATTACGCCCCATTTCGTTTTTCACTACTGTAAGGCTACCTGTTCCTCATAGGCTAGAATGGGCAGTTTGACTATTACATCCTATAGTCCTAACTGACCCCAGGAACATGGTAGAAAAACGAATTTAGTATGCCTGAGCTCAGAATATTAAAATACATCTTTTAGTGAAGTTTATTTTTATATTCTGTGTTTGAAAATACCACTTTTAGAAAGTAGGTATTTTCTTGCCTAAGCCTTCCAGTGTGCTCTGCTGTTATGTGTATTGGCTGTCTGGTTTGGAGGGACAGGGCAGGCTGAGTCAGACCTGGGTTGAATAGAGAGATCTGCATTTAGAGTATGGGGAGGGGTGGCTCCTTAACCTGAATAGGGCTGTGCCTGGCAAGGTGAATGCTGGCTCCACCTCCTACTGTGTGTCTGATAGCAGACCCCCTCTTTCTGAAAGGAAGGATGCAGCCTGGTAAACAAAGTGCTCCAGGACTGACCAGAACTGGTTCTGGCTAGGCTCAGTGACTTGTAGCTTGTGAGAACAAAGACTTTTGGGGTATAAATATCTGTGCTCAAACCCCTACAATTGGTATTTCCCCTGGATCTGAAGAGGAAACTCTGTCCGTGCCACTGGAGGAATCTGCAGGAAGTGACTGTCCTTGTGCTTGTGTGTTTTTCTTGCACTAGCCTGCAACAGTGACCACTGGACCTTGAAGAAGAGAGAAAAGGACTTTTGAGAGAACTTTTATTTTTGTTACAGCAATTACCCAAGGGCTAGGAAAAGAGCTAGCCTCTTGCTGGAGTCTCAGGCACATCAGACTCCACCACCAACCTCCTGCTTCCTCCCTGCGAGGACTGCTATCTGCTGATGAGGCTCCTGTGAGTTCCAGGGCCTCTAGTTTGCTTCAGAGAAAAGAGTGCTGGAAATCGACGCTAACGCACCTTTGCGAGCCGCTGCAGCCGAGAGCGCTGGAAAAATCATCGCGCTGCTGTCGCCGAACGCTCGCAACACGAAACCATCGCTAACGCCTCTTTGCGAGCCGCTGCAGCCGAGACGCGCTGGAAAAATCATCGCGCTGCTGTCGCTGAGTGCTCGCAACACGAAACCATCGCTAACGCCTCTTTGCGAGCCGCTGCAGCCGAGAGCGCTGGAAAAATCATCGCGCTGCTGCCGCTGAGTGCTCGCAACACGAAACCATCGCTAACGCCTCTTTGCGAGCCGCTGCAGCCGAGACGCGCTGGAAAAATCATCGCGCTGCTGTCGCCGAACGCTCGCAACCCCTAAAGAAATCATCGCTTCAAGACATCGCATTGCGGACACCATGCGTCCGCCATTTTGATCGCATTGCACCGAATTTCGTCGCTCCCACGCGGAGTGTCTTGTCTTCGCATCGCAACACGATCGCACAGCGCAACAGGATCGTCGCATCGACTTCTCCCTCGCGGCAAGAAAGTCATCGCATCGGCGGCCTAGCGTGCAGAAGTTTGTAGCATCGTCTCCGCACGCATCACGCAGATCGGCGCATCATCCTCCCTTGCGGCAAGGATTTCATCGCATCGCCGGCCTCGCATGCCGAGAATCATCGCTACAGCTTGTTTGCGACAATTTGTTGGTTTTGCTACTAAACCCAGGTACTTTGTGAGAGAAAGGGTCGCAGAGACCACTGCTTTGAATTTGAACCTTATTTTTGCAACCTTTGAACGAGAAAGGGTCGCAGAGACCACTGCTTTGAACTTGAACCTTATTTTTGCAACCTTTGAACTATTTTTTGACAGTCCTTCAACAGCTATCCTATTTTTGACCGTATTGTGGCTTTTACAGTTATTGGTCTTGTGATAAGTCTATATATATATAAAGATACTTATTTTTTATGACCACTTGTTTGGTGTCCCTTTGTAGTGTTCCTCACTGTGTTACTGTATATGGTCATAAATGCTTAACACACTGCCTCTGAGATAAGCCTACCTGCTCGTGCTACGTTACCACAGGGTTGAGCGGGGGTATCAAGGAGGGTAGCCCTCTTACTCTGACTTAGGAAGAAGGGTCCCTACTTGGACAGTGGCCAGCCATTGCCAACTAGAGACCCCCATTTCTAACATTGGTGGTCAGCGGTGAGGATCTGGACTTGCATTTATGATCGCATACAGTAATTATACTGTACACTACTAGTGAGTGCAGACCATAACGTACCGCATACATTTTTGAAGTTTTTTTAAATTCTATTTTTGATTGATATTGCCCGTGATTGTTACAATGGGCAAGCCTATTTTTATTGATATTGCCAGTGATAGTACCCGCATACATTTTTTGAGAATTGTTGGATCCTATATTGTGATTGATATTGCCGGTGATTTTTACCCGCATACATTTTCTTGAGAAGTTTTCTTCTATCTTTTATTGATATTGCCCGTGATTGTTACAATGGGCAAGCCTATGTTTTATTGATATTGCCGGTGATAGTACCCACATACATTTTTGAGAATTGTTGGATCCTATATTGTGATTGATATTGCCGGTGATTTTTTTACCCGCATACATTTTCTTGAGAAGTTTTCTTCTATCTTTTATTGATATTGCCCGTGATTGTTACAATGGGCAAGCCTATGTTTTATTGATATTGCCGGTGATAGTACCCGCATACATTTTTGAGAATTGTTGGATCCTATATTGTGATTGATATTGCCGGTGATTGTTTACCCGCATACATTTTCTTGAGAAGTTTTCCTCTATCGTTTATTGATATTGCCCGTGATTGTTACAACGGGCAAGCCTATTTTTCTTTTTTTTTTATTATTGATATTGCCAGTTATTGCTACAATGGGTCTTGCGGAAATGAGACCTACCTTTTATATAGATGATCTGTTGACCTACAGTCTAGAGGAGCTAAGGATGTTCTGTGAGGAGAGGGGCTTAGCAGTGAGTAGGAAGGAGACTCAGCTATCCCTGCAGACATCCCTGAGACTTTGGCAGCAAGACAGATGGAGATTCTTGGAGTCCCAGTACACCTACCAAGAGGGTAGTTGGTCTGAGGGTGGCTCTGGAGAGTCTGAAGAGGAGGAAGAAAGTGTTATGGAATATCTCATAGGTGGTGAGTTCCTTGAAGAGTCTAGTGCCTATGGTAGTGCCAGATTCCCCTCATGTTCCCCAGAGGAGTTGGTGGACAGGCGGGAAGGTCCCATAGGTAGGGAGTCCCTTGCTGGGTCTAGTGCACAGGGTAGTGCACAATCCCCTTCATGGTCCCCAGAGGAGTGGGACAGACAGAGGGAGAGGGAGAACCAGCTGAAATTAGAGAGGCTCCAAATAGAGATTGCCCAGCTGGAGGCGCACCTAGCGCAAATAGCAGAAAAAGAGAAGTTAGCTCAAGAGGGTAGGTTACCCCTGGAGCGCAGTTTTAATTGTCTGGATTCCCCAGAGAGGGTGGGGTCCAGTGGTGGCAGCAAAATTGAGATATATAGTGATGACAGTGTAATACACCCACCCAGAGATGTGGCACCTGACTTGAAGGAGGGGTTGATCTACACCAGGGATTCAAGGATATGAGGTAGCTACATTAATGTGCAGTGTCCCTGAGGTGCATTGGGGAACTAGCGCAGGGGCCCATAGTCCTAGTGAAAGGAGGGATACTCTACCGACTCTGGATGAGAGGTGCAGGGAGAGGGGTTCCCCCGTGGTTGAAGTCCTGGTGTATGAGTGTGAGGACCGCCCAGAAGAGTGTGGGTTGAGTGATAGAGACAGTCAGTTAATGTATCGCCCATTTCAAGAGAGTGGTGTGGGGTACGTGTGTGAGACACTGGATTGTGAGGTAAAGGTTAGCACCTGCGTGGAACTGTGTAATCCAATTGTGGGAGAGCATATTATGAGTTCCTATTTTCCAGAGCTAAACCAACATGTGTTAGAGTGCGAGTTCTCTGATCCTAGGGAACTTGCGCAGGAGGCAGACCTCTGGGTGAGTACCAGAGGCCCTGTAGAGGCATTAGGGAATGACCCTAAGAGAAGTGGTTCAGAAGTTTTCCAACCCAGAGTGCTGGGAAATGTTAGGAGTGTTACAGCTGGGTCCCCTTGTTGTGAGGAGGTTGTAGGGCCTCACATCCTGTCTCGTGGGAGCAGGAGTGAGACTGGGATAGGTCCCAAAGTGCCCCAACCTCAGTCTCCAGGACTGGATGGTTCCATGAGGGAACACCAGGTGGGGAGCCTAGTCTGTCTAGATGGACCGTCCATTGTGGGGGGTACCCCGTGTTAGGTGAGCTGGGAGTGCCTGTAGTCAGGCCTCCATCAGTTCTTGTGTCTGGCAGTGCCACTCCTGGAGGGAGGGTACAGAAGTCCAGCCTGAGGGATGAAAGGGGAAGGAGTCCCCAGTGGGAGAGCCAGTGGGTCAGGGGCCAGTCAGAAGGGCTGAGCCCCTAGGAGTGACCATGGTGACACCACTTCAGTCCTGGTTGGCCAGGCAGTTGTTCAGCCGCAGGGGTTGGTCCCTGGGTTGGTAAGTCAGGTCCAGGAGTTGTCTGACCTGGAGGGAGGGACAATTGTAAGCAGTGTCCCGACCATTTTTTCTAGGAGCACCACTCCAGGTGGGAGGGTGCAGTATGCTGGAAGGGGGTGCAGAGGGAGGGAGTCCTCGCCTCTGACCCCGGTGCAACCTGAGGGTTTTTTCAGGTTGGTAGGTCAGTTGCAGGGTCCAGGCCCTGAACTGGTGGAGAGGTGTGTTTCCCTTGAGGGGGCCTGTGTGCTCCCCAGGAAGTCCTGGTTGGCCAGGCAGTTGTTCAACCACAGGGGTTGGTCCCTGGGATGGTAAGTCAGGTCCAGGTGTTGTCTGACCTGGAGGGAGGGACAACTGTAAGCAGTGTCCCGACCATTTTCTTTTCTAAAAGCACCACTCCAGGTGGGAGGGTGCAGTATGCGGGAAGGGGTGCTGAGGGAGGGAGTCCTCGCCTCTGACCCCAGTACCACCTGAGGGTTTTTCCAGGTTGATGGATCAGTTTCAGGGACAAGGCCCTGAACTAGTGGAAGAGTGTATTTTCCTTGGGGGAATTGGTGTACGCCCCCAGAAGTCCTGGGTTGCCAGGCACAGGCCCAGCCCAGGGGTACAGACCCTAGGTTGGGGGCCAGGTTCAGGGTGTCCCCCTGATCTGGAGGAAGGGGCAACTGCTAACAGTGCCCCTCCCGGTTTGTGTTATGGGGGCACCTCTCCAGGTGGGAGGGTGCCAGGCCCCAGTAAAGGGGGCGGGGAGAGGGCAGCCTCACCCCTGACCTCCGCCCAGTCTAAGGGTACAGACCCTAGGCTGGGATACCAGTTGCAGGATAGAACCCCTGAACTGGTGGGTGAGTTGTGCAGGGCCCCTGCCACAGGTGCCCTGACAATTCTGGAAGGGGTATCGCTCCAGGTGGGAGGGTACCGAGCCCCAAAGAGGAGGACCGGGTGTGGGAGAGCCCACCCCAGTCTCTGGCCCAGCCGCGGGGTACAGGCCCAGGGCTGGTGGTTCAGTGTCAGGGTGCGTTGCCTGACCTGACAGGAGGGAGAGTGGACAAAAGGTGCCAGACCCCTGGGGTTACTGCCCCTCACTCTCTGATGCCACAAAAGTTTGAGGAACCTGAGAGGTATAGGGCTTGGATTTCATCACTGACTACTGTCAGTGGCTACTGGGAGCTTGTTGTTTATCTGTTTGGACACACCTGGGGGCCAGTTAAGGTTAGATGCTGCACAGGTGGTGTCCACAGGTGAGGGAAGAGTGCCCCATTGGTTATCTTAGTGGGCCCTGGGAGTGTGGACAGAGGGATCCACCAGGGTTCAGATTCGAGTAGAGCTGGCATATGCCCCTGCAGTTGCGGGCCAGTTCCGTGTTCTATCGCCCGAAGCAGGGAAGCCCATCAAGGTAGTGATTGGTCTACCCTGCGTTTTGGCTGGAAGGGGGTTGTGTTGGAAATGGCCCTTTTTGCAGGGTCACCCCTAAACTTTTGCCTTCCTCCTGTATTTTTGCTGATCTGTTTCTGTTGGTTTTATGACTCTGGGCACTTTACCACTGCTGTTCAGTGCTCTCCCTTTGTAAATATGTCTATGTGAATTGGTATATCCCTGATTGGCTTATTTGGTTTACCTGTTAGTCCCTAGTAGTGTGGCCTGTGTGTGCCCAGGGCTGGTAAACCAAGTGCTGCTGGTGGGCCTGCAGCACTGATGTGTGCCACCCACAGAAGCAGCTTGTAAAGTGTGTCTCAGACCTGCCACTGCAGTGTCTGTGTGCAGTCCAGAACTGCCATCTTGGCTGTGAAGTGCACCCACTTCCCAGCCCCTGAATCTTCCCTTGGCATCCTGTAAGTCACCCCTATGGTAGGGTGCATTGTATGTGTAAGGTAGGACATGCCTTGGTGTGTGTAGCATGTCCTGGTAGTGAATTACACCCAATTTCGTTTTTCACTACTGTAAGGCTACCTGTTCCTCATAGGCTAGAATGGGCAGTTTGACTATTACATCCTATAGTCCTAACTGACCCCAGGAACATGGTAGAAAAACGAATTTAGTATGCCTGAGCTCAGAATATTAAAATACATCTTTTAGTGAAGTTTATTTTTATATTCTGTGTTTGAAAATACCACTTTTAGAAAGTAGGTATTTTCTTGCCTAAGCCTTCCAGTGTGCTCTGCTGTTATGTGTATTGGCTGTCTGGTTTTGGAGGGACAGGGCAGGCTGAGTCAGACCTGGGTTGAATAGAGAGATCTGCATTTAGAGTATGGGGAGGGGTGGCTCCTTGACCCATACCCATACCCATACCCATACACCCTTGAGGGGTGGCTCCTTGACCAGGACCTGAATAGGGCTGTGCCTGGCAAGGTGAATGCTGGCTCCACCTCCTACTGTGTGTCTGCTAGCAGACCCCCTCTTTCTGAAAGGAAGGATGCAGCCTGGTAAACAAAGTGCTCCAGGACTGACCAGAACTGGTTCTGGCTAGGCTCAGTGTCTTGTAGCTTGTGAGAACAAAGACTTTTGGGGTATAAATATCTGTGCTCAAACCCCTACAATTGGTATTGCCCCTGGATCTGAAGAGGAAACTCTGTCCGTGCCACTGGAGGAATCTGCAGGAAGTGACTGTCCTTGTGCGTGTGTGTTTTTCTTGCACTAGCCTGCAGCAGTGACCACTGGACCTTGAAGAAGAGAGAAAAGGACTTTTGAGAGAACTTTTATTTTTGTTACAGCAATTACCCAAGGGCTAGGAAAAGAGCTAGCCTCCTGCTGGAGTCTCAGGCACATCAGACTCCACCACCAACCTCCTGCTTCCTCCCTGCGAGGACTGCTATCTGCTGATGAGGCTCCTGTGAGTTCCAGGGCCTCTAGTTTGCTTCAGAGAAAAGAGTGCTGGAAATCGACGCTAACGCACCTTTGCGAGCCGCTGCAGCCGAGAGCGCTGGAAAAATCATCGCGCTGCTGACGCTGAGTGCTCGCAACACGAAACCATCGCTAACGCCTCTTTGCGAGCCGCTGCAGCCGAGACGCGCTGGAAAAATCATCGCGCTGCTGTCGCCGAGCGCTCGCAACCCCTAAAGAAATCATCGCTTCAAGACATCGCATTGTGGACGCCGTGCGTCCGCCATTTTGATCGCATCGCACCGAATTTCGTCGCTCCCTCGCGGAGCGTCTTGTCTTCGCATTGCAACACGATCGCACAGCACAACAGGATCGTCGCATCGACTTCTCCCTCGCGGCAAGAAAGTCATCGCATCGGCGGCCTAGCGTGCAGAAGTTTGTCGCATCGTCTCCGCACGCATCACGCAGATCGGCGCATCATCCTCCCTTGCGGCAAGGATTTCATCGCATCGCCGGCCTCGCATGCCGAGAATCATCGCTACAGCTTGTTTGCGACATTTTGTTGGTTTTGCTACTAAACCCAGGTACTCTGTGAGAGAAAGGGTCGCAGAGACCACTGCTTTGAATTTGAACCTTATTTTTGCAACCTTTGAACGAGAAAGGGTCGCAGAGACCACTGCTTTGAACTTGAACCTTATTTTTGCAACCTTTGAACTATTTTTTGACAGTCCTTCAACAGCTATCCTATTTTTGACCGTATTGTGGCTTTTACAGTTATTGGTCTTGTGATAAGTCTATATATATATAAAGATACTTATTTTTATGACCACTTGTTTGGTGTCCCTTTGTAGTGTTCCTCACTGTGTTACTGTATATGGTCATAAATGCTTAACACACTGCCTCTGAGATAAGCCTACCTGCTCGTGCTACGTTACCACAGGGTTGAGCGGGGGTATCAAGGAGGGTAGCCCTCTTACTCTGACTTAGGAAGAAGGGTCCCTACTTGGACAGTGGCCAGCCATTGCCAACTAGAGACCCCCATTTCTAACATTGGTGGTCAGCGGTGAGGATCTGGACTTGCATTTATGATCGCATACAGTAATTATACTGTACACTACTAGTGAGTGCAGACCATAACGTACCGCATACATTTTTGAAGTTTTTTTAAATTCTATTTTTGATTGATATTGCCCGTGATTGTTACAATGGGCAAGCCTATTTTTTATTGATATTGCCAGTGATAGTACCCGCATACATTTTTTGAGAATTGTTGGATCCTATATTGTGATTGATATTGCCGGTGATTTTTTACCCGCATACATTTTCTTGAGAAGTTTTCTTCTATCTTTTATTGATATTGCCCGTGATTGTTACAATGGGCAAGCCTATGTTTTATTGATATTGCCGGTGATAGTACCCACATACATTTTTGAGAATTGTTGGATCCTATATTGTGATTGATATTGCCGGTGATTTTTTTACCCGCATACATTTTCTTGAGAAGTTTTCTTCTATCTTTTATTGATATTGCCCGTGATTGTTACAATGGGCAAGCCTATGTTTTATTGATATTGCCGGTGATAGTACCCGCATACATTTTTGAGAATTGTTGGATCCTATATTGTGATTGATATTGCCGGTGATTGTTTACCCGCATACATTTTCTTGAGAAGTTTTCCTCTATCGTTTATTGATATTGCCCGTGATTGTTACAACGGGCAAGCCTATTTTTCTTTTTTTTATTATTGATATTGCCAGTTATTGCTACAATGGGTCTTGCGGAAATGAGACCTACCTTTTATATAGATGATCTGTTGACCTACAGTCTAGAGGAGCTAAGGATGTTCTGTGAGGAGAGGGGCTTAGCAGTGAGTAGGAAGGAGACTCAGCTATCCCTGCAGACATCCCTGAGACTTTGGCAGCAAGACAGATGGAGATTCTTGGAGTCCCAGTACACCTACCAAGAGGGTAGTTGGTCTGAGGGTGGCTCTGGAGAGTCTGAAGAGGAGGAAGAAAGTGTTATGGAATATCTCATAGGTGGTGAGTTCCTTGAAGAGTCTAGTGCCTATGGTAGTGCCAGATTCCCCTCATGTTCCCCAGAGGAGTTGGTGGACAGGCGGGAAGGTCCCATAGGTAGGGAGTCCCTTGCTGGGTCTAGTGCACAGGGTAGTGCACAATCCCCTTCATGGTCCCCAGAGGAGTGGGACAGACAGAGGGAGAGGGAGAACCAGCTGAAATTAGAGAGGCTCCAAATAGAGATTGCCCAGCTGGAGGCGCACCTAGCGCAAATAGCAGAAAAAGAGAAGTTAGCTCAAGAGGGTAGGTTACCCCTGGAGCGCAGTTTTAATTGTCTGGATTCCCCAGAGAGGGTGGGGTCCAGTGGTGGCAGCAAAATTGAGATATATAGTGATGACAGTGTAATACACCCACCCAGAGATGTGGCACCTGACTTGAAGGAGGGGTTGATCTACACCAGGGGATTCAAGGATATGAGGTAGCTACATTAATGTGCAGTGTCCCTGAGGTGCATTGGGGAACTAGCGCAGGGGCCCATAGTCCTAGTGAAAGGAGGGATACTCTACCGACTCTGGATGAGAGGTGCAGGGAGAGGGGTTCCCCCGTGGTTGAAGTCCTGGTGTATGAGTGTGAGGACCGCCCAGAAGAGTGTGGGTTGAGTGATAGAGACAGTCAGTTAATGTATCGCCCATTTCAAGAGAGAGTGGTGTGGGGTACGTGTGTGAGACACTGGATTGTGAGGTAAAGGTTAGCACCTGCGTGGAACTGTGTAATCCAATTGTGGGAGAGCATATTATGAGTTCCTATTTTCCAGAGCTAAACCAACATGTGTTAGAGTGCGAGTTCTCTGATCCTAGGGAACTTGCGCAGGAGGCAGACCTCTGGGTGAGTACCAGAGGCCCTGTAGAGGCATTAGGGAATGACCCTAAGAGAAGTGGTTCAGAAGTTTTCCAACCCAGAGTGCTGGGAAATGTTAGGAGTGTTACAGCTGGGTCCCCTTGTTGTGAGGAGGTTGTAGGGCCTCACATCCTGTCTCGTGGGAGCAGGAGTGAGACTGGGATAGGTCCCAAAGTGCCCCAACCTCAGTCTCCAGGACTGGATGGTTCCATGAGGGAACACCAGGTGGGGAGCCTAGTCTGTCTAGATGGACCGTCCATTGTGGGGGGTACCCCCGTGTTAGGTGAGCTGGGAGTGCCTGTAGTCAGGCCTCCATCAGTTCTTGTGTCTGGCAGTGCCACTCCTGGAGGGAGGGTACAGAAGTCCAGCCTGAGGGATGAAAGGGGGAAGGAGTCCCCAGTGGGAGAGCCAGTGGGTCAGGGGCCAGTCAGAAGGGCTGAGCCCCCTAGGAGTGACCATGGTGACACCACTTCAGTCCTGGTTGGCCAGGCAGTTGTTCAGCCGCAGGGGTTGGTCCCTGGGTTGGTAAGTCAGGTCCAGGAGTTGTCTGACCTGGAGGGAGGGACAATTGTAAGCAGTGTCCCGACCATTTTTTCTAGGAGCACCACTCCAGGTGGGAGGGTGCAGTATGCTGGAAGGGGGTGCAGAGGGAGGGAGTCCTCGCCTCTGACCCCGGTGCAACCTGAGGGTTTTTCAGGTTGGTAGGTCAGTTGCAGGGTCCAGGCCCTGAACTGGTGGAGAGGTGTGTTTCCCTTGAGGGGGGCCTGTGTGCTCCCCAGGAAGTCCTGGTTGGCCAGGCAGTTGTTCAACCACAGGGGTTGGTCCCTGGGATGGTAAGTCAGGTCCAGGTGTTGTCTGACCTGGAGGGAGGGACAACTGTAAGCAGTGTCCCGACCATTTTCTTTTCTAAAAGCACCACTCCAGGTGGGAGGGTGCAGTATGCGGGAAGGGGGTGCTGAGGGAGGGAGTCCTCGCCTCTGACCCCAGTACCACCTGAGGGTTTTTCCAGGTTGATGGATCAGTTTCAGGGACAAGGCCCTGAACTAGTGGAAGAGTGTATTTTCCTTGGGGGGAATTGGTGTACGCCCCCAGAAGTCCTGGGTTGCCAGGCACAGGCCCAGCCCAGGGGTACAGACCCTAGGTTGGGGGGCCAGGTTCAGGGTGTCCCCCTGATCTGGAGGAAGGGGCAACTGCTAACAGTGCCCCTCCCGGTTTGTGTTATGGGGGCACCTCTCCAGGTGGGAGGGTGCCAGGCCCCAGTAAAGGGGGCGGGAGAGGGCAGCCTCACCCCTGACCTCCGCCCAGTCTAAGGGTACAGACCCTAGGCTGGGATACCAGTTGCAGGATAGAACCCCTGAACTGGTGGGTGAGTTGTGCAGGGCCCCTGCCACAGGTGCCCTGACAATTCTGGAAGGGGTATCGCTCCAGGTGGGAGGGTACCGAGCCCCAAAGAGGAGGACCGGGTGTGGGAGAGCCCACCCCAGTCTCTGGCCCAGCCGCGGGGTACAGGCCCAGGGCTGGTGGTTCAGTGTCAGGGTGCGTTGCCTGACCTGACAGGAGGGAGAGTGGACAAAAGGTGCCAGACCCCTGGGGTTACTGCCCCTCACTCTCTGATGCCACAAAAGTTTGAGGAACCTGAGAGGTATAGGGCTTGGATTTCATCACTGACTACTGTCAGTGGCTACTGGGGCTTGTTGTTTATCTGTTTGGACACACCTGGGGGCCAGTTAAGGTTAGATGCTGCACAGGTGGTGTCCACAGGTGAGGGAAGAGTGCCCCATTGGTTATCTTAGTGGGCCCTGGGAGTGTGGACAGAGGGATCCACCAGGGTTCAGATTCGAGTAGAGCTGGCATATGCCCCTGCAGTTGCGGGCCAGTTCCGTGTTCTATCGCCCGAAGCAGGGAAGCCCATCAAGGTAGTGATTGGTCTACCCTGCGTTTTGGCTGGAAGGGGGTTGTGTTGGAAATGGCCCTTTTTGCAGGGTCACCCCTAAACTTTTGCCTTCCTCCTGTATTTTTGCTGATCTGTTTCTGTTGGTTTTATGACTCTGGGCACTTTACCACTGCTGTTCAGTGCTCTCCCTTTGTAAATATGTCTATGTGAATTGGTATATCCCTGATTGGCTTATTTGGTTTACCTGTTAGTCCCTAGTAGTGTGGCCTGTGTGTGCCCAGGGCTGGTAAACCAAGTGCTGCTGGTGGGCCTGCAGCACTGATGTGTGCCACCCACAGAAGCAGCTTGTAAAGTGTGTCTCAGACCTGCCACTGCAGTGTCTGTGTGCAGTCCAGAACTGCCATCTTGGCTGTGAAGTGCACCCACTTCCCAGCCCCTGAATCTTCCCTTGGCATCCTGTAAGTCACCCCTATGGTAGGGTGCATTGTATGTGTAAGGTAGGACATGCCTTGGTGTGTGTAGCATGTCCTGGTAGTGAATTACACCCAATTTCGTTTTTCACTACTGTAAGGCTACCTGTTCCTCATAGGCTAGAATGGGCAGTTTGACTATTACATCCTATAGTCCTAACTGACCCCAGGAACATGGTAGAAAAACGAATTTAGTATGCCTGAGCTCAGAATATTAAAATACATCTTTTAGTGAAGTTTATTTTTATATTCTGTGTTTGAAAATACCACTTTTAGAAAGTAGGTATTTTCTTGCCTAAGCCTTCCAGTGTGCTCTGCTGTTATGTGTATTGGCTGTCTGGTTTTGGAGGGACAGGGCAGGCTGAGTCAGACCTGGGTTGAATAGAGAGATCTGCATTTAGAGTATGGGGAGGGGTGGCTCCTTGACCCATACCCATACCCATACCCATACACCCTTGAGGGTGGCTCCTTGACCAGGACCTGAATAGGGCTGTGCCTGGCAAGGTGAATGCTGGCTCCACCTCCTACTGTGTGTCTGCTAGCAGACCCCCTCTTTCTGAAAGGAAGGATGCAGCCTGGTAAACAAAGTGCTCCAGGACTGACCAGAACTGGTTCTGGCTAGGCTCAGTGTCTTGTAGCTTGTGAGAACAAAGACTTTTGGGGTATAAATATCTGTGCTCAAACCCCTACAATTGGTATTGCCCCTGGATCTGAAGAGGAAACTCTGTCCGTGCCACTGGAGGAATCTGCAGGAAGTGACTGTCCTTGTGCGTGTGTGTTTTTCTTGCACTAGCCTGCAGCAGTGACCACTGGACCTTGAAGAAGAGAGAAAAGGACTTTTGAGAGAACTTTTATTTTTGTTACAGCAATTACCCAAGGGCTAGGAAAAGAGCTAGCCTCCTGCTGGAGTCTCAGGCACATCAGACTCCACCACCAACCTCCTGCTTCCTCCCTGCGAGGACTGCTATCTGCTGATGAGGCTCCTGTGAGTTCCAGGGCCTCTAGTTTGCTTCAGAGAAAAGAGTGCTGGAAATCGACGCTAACGCACCTTTGCGAGCCGCTGCAGCCGAGAGCGCTGGAAAAATCATCGCGCTGCTGCCGCTGAGTGCTCGCAACACGAAACCATCGCTAACGCCTCTTTGCGAGCCGCTGCAGCCGAGACGCGCTGGAAAAATCATCGCGCTGCTGTCGCCGGCGCTCGCAACCCCTAAAGAAATCATCGCTTCAAGACATCGCATTGTGGACGCCGTGCGTCCGCCATTTTGATCGCATCGCACCGAATTTCGTCGCTCCCTCGCGGAGCGTCTTGTCTTCGCATTGCAACACGATCGCACAGCACAACAGGATCGTCGCATCGACTTCTCCCTCGCGGCAAGAAAGTCATCGCATCGGCGGCCTAGCGTGCAGAAGTTTGTCGCATCGTCTCCGCACGCATCACGCAGATCGGCGCATCATCCTCCCTTGCGGCAAGGATTTCATCGCATCGCCGGCCTCGCATGCCGAGAATCATCGCTACAGCTTGTTTGCGACATTTTGTTGGTTTTGCTACTAAACCCAGGTACTCTGTGAGAGAAAGGGTCGCAGAGACCACTGCTTTGAATTTTAACCTTATTTTTGCAACCTTTGAACGAGAAAGGGTCGCAGAGACCACTGCTTTGAACTTGAACCTTATTTTTGCAACCTTTGAACTATTTTTTGACAGTCCTTCAACAGCTATCCTATTTTTGACCGTATTGTGGCTTTTACAGTTATTGGTCTTGTGATAAGTCTATATATATATAAAGATACTTATTTTTTATAACTACTTGTGTGGTGTCCCTTTGTAGTGTGCCTCACTGTATTACTGTGTATGGTCATAAATGCTTCACACACTGCCTCTGAGATAAGCCTACCTGCTCGTGCTACGTTACCACAGGGTTGAGCAGGGGTATCAAGGAGGGTAGCCCTCTTACTCTGACTTAGGAAGAAGGGTCCCTACTTGGACAGTGGCCAGCCATTGCCAACTAGAGACCCCCATTTCTAACATTGGTGGTCAGCGGTGAGGATCTGGACTTGCATTTATGATCGCATACAGTAATTATAGTGTACACTACTAGTGAGTGCAGGCCATAACGCAACCACATACATTTTTGAAGTTTTTTAATTCTATTTTTGATTGATATTGCCCGTGATTGTTACAATGGGCAAGCCTATTTTTTATTGATATTGCCGGTGATAGTACCCGCATACATTTTTGAGAATTGTTGGATCCTATATTGTGATTGATATTGCCGGTGATTGTTTACCCGCATACATTTTCTTGAGAAGTTTTCCTCTATCGTTTATTGATATTGCCCGTGATTGTTACAACGGGCAAGCCTATTTTTTTTTTTTATTATTGATATTGCCAGTTATTGCTACAATGGGTCATGCGGAAATGAGACCTACCTTTTATATAGATGATCTGTTGACCTACAGTCTAGAGGAGCTAAGGATGTTCTGTGAGGAGAGGGGCTTAGCAGTGAGTAGGAAGGAGACTCAGCTATCCCTGCAGACATCCCTGAGACTTTGGCAGCAAGACAGATGGAGATTCTTGGAGTCCCAGTACACCTACCAAGAGGGTAGTTGGTCTGAGGGTGGCTCTGGAGAGTCTGAAGAGGAGGAAGAAAGTGTTATGGAATATCTCATAGGTGGGGAGTTCCTTGATGAGTCTAGTGCCTATGGTAGTGCCAGATTCCCCTCATGGTCCCCAGAGGAGTTGGTGGACAGGCGGGAAGGTCCCATAGGTAGGGAGTCCCTTGCTGGGTCTAGTGCACAGGGTAGTGCCCAATCCCCTTCATGGTCCCCAGAGGAGTGGGACAGACAGAGGGAGAGGGAGAACCAGCTGAAATTAGAGAGGCTCCAAATAGAGATTGCCCAGCTGGAGGCGCACCTAGCGCAAATAGCAGAAAAAGAGAAGTTTATTCCAGAGGGTAGGTTACCCCTGGAGCGCAGTTTTAATTGTCTGGATTCCCCAGAGAGGGTGGGGTCCAGTGGTGGCAGCAAAATTGAGATATATAGTGATGACAGTGTAATACACCCACCCAGAGATGTGGCACCTGACTTGAAGGAGGGGTTGATCTACACCAGGGGATTCAAGGATATGAGCTAGCTCCATTAATGTGCAGTGTCCCTGAGGTGCATTGGGGAACTAGCGCAGGGGCCCATAGTCCTAGTGAAAGGAGGGATACTCTACCGACTCTGGATGAGAGGTGCAGGGAGAGGGGTTCCCCGTGGTTGAAGTCCTGGTGTATGAGTGTGAGGACCGCCCAGAAGAGTGTGGGTTGAGTGATAGAGACAGTCAGTTAATGTATCGCCCATTTCAAGAGAGTGGTGTGGGGTACGTGTGTGAGACACTGGATTGTGAGGTAAAGGTTAGCACCTGCGTGGAACTGTGTAATCCAATTGTGGGAGAGCATATTGTGAGTTCCTGTTTTCCAGAGCTAGACCAACACCTGTCAGATCGCGAGTTCTCTGATCCTAGGGAACTTGCGCAGGAGGCAGACCTCTGGGTGAGTACCAGAGGCCCTGTAGAGGCATTAGGGAATGACCCTAAGAGAAGTGGTTCAGAAGTTTTCCAACCCATAGTGCTGGGAAAGGTTAGGAGTGTTACAGCTGGGTCCCCTTGTTGTGAGGAGGTTGTAGGGCCTCACATCCTGTCTCGTGGGAGCAGGAGTGAGACTGGGATAGGTCCCAAAGTGCCCCAACCTCAGTCTCCAGGACTGGATGGTTCCATGAGGGAACACCAGGTGGGGAGCCTAGTCTGTCTAGATGGACCGTCCATTGTGGGGGATACCCCCGTGTTAGGTGAGCTGGGAGTGCCTGTAGTCAGGCCTCCATCAGTTCTTGTGTCTGGCAGTGCCACTCCTGGAAGGAGGGTACAGAAGTCCAGCCTGAGGGATGAAAGGGGGAAGGAGTCCCCAGTGGGAGAGCCAGTGGGTCAGGGGCCAGTCAGAAGGGCTGAGCCCCCTAGGGGTGACCATGGTGACACCACTTCAGTCCTGGTTGGCCAGGCAGTTGTTCAGCCACAGGGGTTGGTCCCTGGGTTGGTAAGTCAGGTCCAGGAGTTGTCTGACCTGGAGGGAGGGACAACTGTAAGCAGTGTCCCGACCATTTTTTCTAGGAGCACCACTCCAGGTGGGAGGGTGCAGTATGCTGGAAGGGGGTGCAGAGGGAGGAGTCCTCGCCTCTGACCCCGGTGCAACCTGAGGGTTTTTCAGGTTGGTAGGTCAGTTGCAGGGTCCAGGCCCTGAACTGGTGGAGGGTGTGTTTCCCTTGAGGGGGGCCTGTGTGCTCCCCAGGAAGTCCTGGTTGGCCAGGCAGTTGTTCAACCACAGGGGTTGGTCCCTGGGATGGTAAGTCAGGTCCAGGTGTAGTCTGACCTGGAGGGAGGGACAACTGTAAGCAGTGTCACGACCATTTTCTTTTCTAAAAGCACCACTCCAGGTGGGAGGGTGCAGTATGCGGGAAGGGGGTGCAGAGGGAGGGAGTCCTCGCCTCTGACCCCAGTACCACCTGAGGGTTTTTCCAGGTTGATGGATCAGTTGCAGGGACAAGGCCCTGAACTAGTGAAAGAGTGTATTTTCCTTGGGGGGAATTGGTGTATGCCCCCAGAAGTCCTGGGTTGCCAGGCACAGGCCCAGCCCAGGGGTACAGACCCTAGGTTGGGGGGCCAGGTTCAGGGTGTCCCCCCTGATCTGGAGGAAGGGGCAACTGCTAACAGTGCCCCTCCCGGTTTGTGTTATGGGGGCACCTCTCCAGGTGGGAGGGTGCCAGGCCCCAGTAAAGGGGGCGGGGAGAGGGCAGCCTCACCCCTGACCTCCGCCCAGTCTAAGGGTACAGACCCTAGGCTGGGATACCAGTTGCAGGATAGAACCCCTGAACTGGTGGGTGAGTTGTGCAGGGCCCCTGCCACAGGTGCCCTGACAATTCTGGAAGGGGGTATCGCTCCAGGTGGGAGGGTACCGAGCCCCAAAGAGGAGGACCGGGTGTGGGAGAGCCCACCCCAGTCTCTGGCCCATCCGCAAGGTACAGGCCCAGGGCTGGTGGGTCAGTGTCAGGGTGCGTTGCCTGACCTGACAGGAGGGAGAGTGGACAAAAGGTGCCAGACCCCTGGGGTTACTGCCCCTCACTCTCTGATGCCACAAAAGTTTGAGGAACCTGAGAGGTATAGGGCTTGGATTTCATCACTGACTACTGTCAGTGGCTACTGGGGCTTGTTGTTTATCTGTTTGGACACACCTGGGGGCCAGTTAAGGTTAGATGCTGCACAGGTGGTGTCCACAGGTGAGGGGAAGAGTGCCCCATTGGTTGTCTTAGTGGGCCCTGGGAGTGTGGACAGAGGGATCCACCAGGGTTCAGATTGGAGTAGAGCTGGCATATGCCCCTGCAGTTGCGGGCCAGTTCCGTGTTCTATCGCCCGAAGCAGGGAAGCCCATCAAGGTAGTGATTGGTCTACCCTGCGTTTTGGCTGGAAGGGGGTTGTGTTGGAAATGGCCCTTTTTGCAGGGTCACCCCTAAACTTTTGCCTTCCTCCTGTATTTTTGCTGATCTGTTTCTGTTGGTTTTATGACTCTGGGCACTTTACCACTGCTGTCCAGTGCTCTCCCTTTGTAAATATGTCTATGTGAATTGGTATATCCCTGATTGGCTTATTTGGTTTACCTGTTAGTCCCTAGTAGTGTGGCCTGTGTGTGCCCAGGGCTGGTAAACCAAGTGCTGCTGGTGGGCCTGCAGCACTGATGTGTGCCACCCACAGAAGCAGCTTGTAAAGTGTGTCTCAGACCTGCCACTGCAGTGTCTGTGTGCAGTCCAGAACTGCCATCTTGGCTGTGAAGTGCACCCACTTCCCAGCCCCTGAATCTTCCCTTGGCATCCTGTAAGTCACCCCTGTGGTAGGGTGCATTGTATGTGTAAGGTAGGACATGCCTTGGTGTGTGTAGCATGTCCTGGTAGTGAATTACACCCAATTTCGTTTTTCACTACTGTAAGGCTACCTGTTCCTCATAGGCTAGAATTGGCAGTTTGACTATTACATCCTATAGTCCTAACTGACCCCAGGAACATGGTAGAAAAACGAATTTAGTATGCCTGAGCTCAGAATATTAAAATACATCTTTTAGTGAAGTTTATTTTTATATTCTGTGTTTGAAAATACCACTTTTAGAAAGTAGGTATTTTCTTGCCTAAGCCTTCCAGTGTGCTCTGCTGTTATGTGTATTGGCTGTCTGGTTTTGGAGGGACAGGGCAGGCTGAGTCAGACCTGGGTTGAATAGAGAGATCTGCATTTAGAGTGTGGGGAGGGGTGGCTCCTTGACCTGAATAGGGCTGTGCCTGGCAAGGTGAATGCTGGCTCCACCTCCTACTGTGTGTCTGCTAGCAGACCCCCTCTTTCTGAAAGGAAGGATGCAGCCTGGTAAACAAAGTGCTCCAGGACTGACCAGAACTGGTTCTGGCTAGGCTCAGTGACTTGTAGCTTGTGAGAACAAAGACTTTTGGGGTATAAATATCTGTGCTCAAACCCCTACAATTGGTATTGCCCCTGGATCTGAAGAGGAAACTCTGTCCGTGCCACTGGAGGAATCTGCAGGAAGTGACTGTCCTTGTGCTTGTGTGTTTTTCTTGCACTAGCCTGCAGCAGTGACCACTGGACCTTGAAGAAGAGAGAAAAGGACTTTTGAGAGAACTTTTATTTTTGTTACAGCAATTACCCAAGGGCTAGGAAAAGAGCTAGCCTCCTGCTGGAGTCTCAGGCACATCAGACTCCACCACCAACCTCCTGCTTCCTCCCTGCGAGGACTGCTATCTGCTGTTGAGGCTCCTGTGAGTTCCAGGGCCTCTAGTGTACTTCAGAGAAAAGAGTGCTGGAAATCGACGCTAACGCACCTTTGCGAGCCGCTGCAGCCAAGAGCGCTGGAAAAATCATCGCGCTGCTGCCGCTGAGTGCTCGCAACACGAAACCATCGCTAACGCCTCTTTGCGAGCCGCTGCAGCCGAGACGCGCTGGAAAAATCATCGCGCTGCTGTCGCCGAGCGCTCGCAACCCCTAAAGAAATTATCGCTTCAAGACATCGCATTGCAGACGCCGTGCGTCCGCCATTTTGATCGCATCGCACCGAATTTTGTCGCTCCCTCGCGGAGCGTCTTGTCTTCGCATCGCAACAGGATCGCACAGCGCAACAGGCTCGTCGCATCGACTTCTCCCTCGCGGCAAGAAAGTCATCGCATCGGCGGCCTAGCGTGCAGAAGTTGGTCGCATCATCTCCGCACGCATCACGCAGATCGGCGCATCATCCTCCCTTGCGGCAAGGATTTCAACGCATCGCCGGCCTCGCGTGCCGAGAATCATCGCTACAGCTTGTTTGCGACATTTTGTTGGTTTTGCTACTAAACCCAGGTACTTTGTGAGAGAAAGGGTCGCAGAGACCACTGCATTGAATTTGAACCTTATTTTTGCAACCTTTGAACTATTTTTTGACAGTCCTTCAACAGCAATCCTATTTTTGACAGTATTGTGGCTTTTACAGTTATTGGTCTTGTGATAAGTTTATATATATATAAAGATACTTATTTTTTATAACTACTGGTGTGGTGTCCCTTTGTAGTGTGCCTCACTGTGTTACTGTATATGGTCATAAATGCTTAACACACTGCCTCTGAGATAAGCCTACCTGCTCGTGCTACGTTACCACAGGGTTGAGCAGGGGTATCAAGGAGGGTAGCCCTCTCACTCTGACTTAGGAAGAAGGGTCCCTACTTGGACAGTGGCCAGCCATTGCCAACTAGAGACCCCCATTTCTAACAATAAACATCTGTTATTCCACACCAAGATACCCTTGGGTGAATGTGCGCTTTACAAATACACGTTATGTTATGTCCTTGTGGTCAGTGGCCCACTTTGGATTCTAGAAACCTGTCCATGAATGTAGATGTGAGTGAACCCCAGGAATGAACAACTGAGCTCTCCTACCAGCTGCATGAAGTTACTTGACAGTGCTGCATATGTTGAGGGGTTTGTTATGTTGTTATGTTATTTTAATTTATAGAATGCAAGAATCGTCCCAAGAGGGGAATCTTGGCATGATCACTGGACAGAGAGTTAATGCAAGACAATGCCCACTAACTCATGGTGATGCGGTCTTGTTAAACTGTGAGTGACGCGCCAAGCACGGCCTTTGTGAAGATAGAGGGCCACTGCCCTTACCACGGGTTAACTAGCACTAGCAAGGTGGTGGCAGCATACCCGTTTTGTGTTCCATGTCTCACGGGAGTGCTGCTTACTGGCCCATTCAAATAAAGTTCCATGCCTGTATACTTAACGCACCCGTAGCCTGCATAGATAGTGTAGCACCAGACAGCACATGATACTTGCATACGTATGATGGTATGTGTGTGTGCCTGTTTATGGTACATTCCATGGAGGCCTGTGGGTTCCATTTTGGAAACACTGGCCTGGAGAGGTGAGGACTGCAAGACCCCCCTCCCAACGGGAGATCTAGGCTGCTGACATTCCCGAGGGCTCAGGTGGGAACACACACTGAAGGGAGTGTTGCAGAGCATCCTCTGTGTCTCTCTGATACCAAGAAGAGTTACTGGTTAGTGGGGCGGGGTTCACTGTCAGAGAGATGGGAAGACTGACAAGATTGGCACTGTGGGCCCGGGAATCTCAATACAGAAGGAGGTGTAGGCCTTAATGAAGCATATTTCAATGGCCGCTGTCAACCAGGTGTGACCCCACTCCTCCCCCCCGGTTACTCCCTCGGCCTGTGTTGTAGGTCAGTCGGTCACTCCAGCTGTGGCAGAATGTCCCTCTGACAAGGGGCAGTGCAGAGGAGAGAGGGCACTTGAAAGGAGCCGACACCCACAACCTGAATTTCAAAGAATCCGACACTAAGTCACATTTGCACCTGGAGTTGGACTAAGAAGGAGGGAGCTTAAGTCCCACAAGTTGTTCATCAGGACAAAGAAGATCCCCAAGACGTCTCACTGCTGCTACCAGGACTACGGATCGTCGTCGGCTCGTGTCCCTGCTAGGCTAGGGGCACTCACCCAGAAAGTCAAGATTGCGTGCCCTGAGCCTGGAGCACCAGCCTTCTGCCACCTTGCCTGCCAAGACCAGTGTACTCTGGGAGGTGGAGGACCCCGGAGGACCCTGGGAGGTGGAGGAGCCTGGTGACCCTGAAGGACCCTGAGGGACCCTCGAGGACCCTGGGAGGTGGAGGACCCTGGGAGGTGGAGGAACCCGGGGACCCTGGGAGATGGAGGACCCTGGAGGACTGTGGCAGCTGGAGGACCCTGGGACCTTGGAGGACCCTGGGAGGTGGAGGACCCTGGAGACCCTGAAGGACCCTGGGAGGTGGAGGATCCTGAGGACCCTGGAGGACTCTGTGAGGTGGAGGACCCTGGGAGGTGGAGGATCCTAGATACCCTGGAGGACCCTGGGGGTTGGAGGATCCTAAGGACCCTGGAGGACTCTGGGACATGGAGGACCCTGGGAGCTGGAGGACCCTGAGAGGTGGAGGACCCTGGGAGGTGGTGGCCCTTGAAGACCCTTTGGAGGTGGAGGAAGTGAGGCCCATCAGGGATCCGGGTAAGTGGATCCGGGAGAGTGAAGTGTGAGATACCTCTTCCTGTGGTGACCACTGCAGGAGTCCGGGCTGCCTGCCCGATCTTGCCAAAGTCAGCGACTACTGTGTCCCCAGGAAGGGGGCCACTGTGAAGTGCTGGCCGTGACCCAAACTCTGTGACCCTTTGTGAACAGGAGAGGGCACAACGTGAAGCGTGGGCCAAAGTCATATACAGCTGTGTGACGAGAAGGGGGTCCATGTGAAGTGCAGGTCATCACCTGTGTGCGCACCAAAGTTAGTGACCCGTGTCACCAGGAAGGAGACCACCGTGAAGACAAGGCATTCAGCTATGTGCAGGCTGAGGTTGGTGACCCGCTACCCTATGTGACCGGTAGGAGGGGTCACCATGAGTCAGAACCATTGCCCTGGTTCATCTAGAAGAACCTGGCCTGGCAGTTCCGGCCAGACTGTTCCCATGAGGAGCACGGTCAAGTCTGATTTGCATATGGTTAGGTCCAACTGGGATGGAATGGTGGACGAAAAAAGATGGATTGGGATGCAGCCCCAAGCAATTACCAGTGGCTGAGATTAATTCAAGCATTCCATCCATCACCTTGTTGTTTTTGCATTTGACGCTGGGTACACCCAGATGTGGATCCCGGGCTCACTGTGCCACTGGAATTAGGCTTTACCTGGCTTAAGAGCCCTAATAGGGGCGAAACCGGTCCCAAGATGCTTGTGTTCTGGTTCAGAAAAGACCTAGCCTGCCAGTTTGGGTTGGATTGGGTGGCTCATTTCTCAAACATTTACGGCTTAGGAGGCCAGTCCGCTAGTGTCCCGATGGATTTTGTGGCATCTTGTGATCTGAATTCTGCTTTTGCTTCTAGTAGAACAATTATTGTCTCAGATGACACCTCAGGCATTGAGCGTAGCCCTTCAGATAAAGTTCCAGGCCCAGATAGAACCCCCTAGATGTTTACAAGTCACTTCCACAATTGTGGGCGCCGCTTATCACGAATGTTCTCAGAGGTGCTATAGTGGGTCCATTGGTTAAGACCTGGCAGGAGGCCATCATTGTACCCATCTTTAACAAGCATTGGCATAGCCAATAGGTCTCGCCTTTGGGACCTTATGGGGCCGATTCCGATCTCGGCCGGTAGGGCTCCGAATCGGATTCGGCTTTACCGGATCCGATTCGGAGCCCTATTTCCCGACCGATCCGTACGCGCGTCCGGGCGAGCGAGTACGATGCGTATTCGCCGACCGACTTCGTCCGGGCGTCCCGACCGCTCCGACCGACTCGATCCCGGGTCGAACCGCACCGACCGACTCGCACGGACACGACTCGCACCGCGCAATGGAGACGTTCCCGGCCGGGTAAGTACGATGCGCGCCCGCGAGCAGTCCGACCGAGCCGCGCACTCCGGCTCGAAAGAGCTGTCGGAGCCGTACTTTGGGGTCCGTGTCGGACCTCCTGTACGCGTAGCCGCGCGAAGTCGCACACAGGGGGACCCATGGGTCCCCCCTACCTGTGCGTGTATGGCGCGAATCGCTTCGCCGCGTACACGCTGTAGGGGGCGCACTTGTCCGCATCGCACCCATTGAGTCAATGGGAGCCCGCGTACGCGTTGTACGACAGGCTCCCATTGACTTCAATGGGAGTCCGACCGACTCGAGTCCGATGGCATACGTGCGCATCATACTCGTTCGGTCGGACTGCACAGGTCCGATTCGGTCGGAAATCTCTCCGGGTCCGGCTCGGTCGGGGAGATTTCCGGCCCGAATCGGAATCGGCCCCTATGTGTTTAGTCAGAAATTTTGGCTATGTTGTAGAGCATTGTGGCTGCTGTGCATCATGTTAAACAGTTATAATAAAAAGTGTTAAGCATTTTTGTTACCTTTATACAAACCAAGAAGACATTATATACAACTGAACGACCCGATTAAAAAAATAATTAACATAAAAAATGTCTTCAAGTTTTTTTGTACTTGCACTGCGGGCAACTTACTCCTGCCTGTTCTCATGCTTGTTTGTTATAAAAAAAAATTGTTATGGGGGAGCGGGACATAAACAACGGGGGAGTGGAGGTTGGAAAACAGTACTTTAATTAGAACAAGAGCAGCGGACGGACACTAGGGGAGAATCAACAGATGCCAGATTCCCAGGACGGACTGACGTGATGCTTAGGTGATGTTTAGGTGATGCTTAGGTGGTGCGCTGATGCAAAATGGTGGTAGTGAGTGATGTTTGATGTTCAGGTGGTGCCACTATATGGTGTGGATTGGAGGTATGTTGTGGATTGTGGAGTTGTGGAGTGGAAATATGTTGTTTGGTGTGTAATTATGTGGTGTGTATTGGAAATGTGTGGAGTTGAATTGCGTGGCCTGGAACTGTAGTGTTGAGTGAAATTATGCTTAGTGAAATTGTGTCATGGTGTGGAGTGCATTTATGTTGATTGGTGGTATGTGGCATAGAGTGCCTTATGTGGAGTGTATTTGTTGCATTGAGTAGAGTGTAATGATGTGGCGTGTAATTATGTGGTACTGAGTGGTATGTGGAGTGTATTTATGTTGCATTGAGTAGAGTGTAATTATGTGGCATGTAATATGTGGCACTGAGTGGTATTATGTGGAGTGTATTTATGTTGCATTGAGTAGAGTGTAATTATGTGGTGTGTAATTATGTTATGTTATGTTACATGGTTTTATATAGCGCATAGCTGCCCCAGCAAAGGGGCGTCCCAGCGCTAACCGGCAAAAAAGGATGGGAGGCTGCAGAAGAAGACAGATCCTAGATCAGAGGGAAAAGGTGAGTTTTAATGGCCTTACAAAAGGCCAAGTAGTTGTCCATACTACGAATATGCAACGGGAGAGAGTTCCAGAGCTTAGCCGCCAAAATGCGGAAAGATCGTCCTCCTGCGTACACCTTCCTCACCCTAGGGACGACCGCCAGATGCTGGCCAAAAGATCGAAGGTGGCGAGTAGGTGTATAGGGTAAGAGCAGGTTTGCCAGAATGCTTGGTGAAGAGAAATTCATAATTTTGAAGGCAGTGCAGAGGGACTTGAACTCGACACGCCTAGCCACCGGCAACCAGTGGAGTCGGCGGATGGCATTGGTCGTGGAGCAGGTTCTAGGGAGGCCGAGGAGAGTTCTGGCAGCCGCATTCTGGACCCTCTGCAGACGTAGAATTTCCGCCTTGTTGACCCCCAGGTACAAAGAGCTGGCATAGTCTAACCTAGACATGACGGTAGCCTGGATAATGACCTGTCGAGTGGCCGGGTCAAAGAAGCCTAGCAGCGGCTTGAGACCCCGCAGGAGACCAAAACAGGTGCCTGCAACTTTTTTGGTTTGGACCTGGAAATTGAGGGCCGAGTCTACCCATACACCCAGATTTTTTACCACCTGTTTGGGGGCGGGTGCAACTCCCAGGGACGCCGGCCACCAACGTTCACTCCACAGCTCAGAGTCTCTCCCTACCAGCAGAACCTCCGATTTGCTGGCGTTAAGCTGTAGACAGTTAGCGGACATCCACTCCGCGACAGCTGTGAGATTGCTCCGAAACTTAAGGGCATCCTGCATGGAGTCGTTGGAGAGTGCTACTACCTACTGAGTATCATCAGCATATGATACTACAGTTAGTCCTTGACTCCTGGCCACAGCCGCCAACGGTTGGACATACAGATTGAATAGCGTAGGGCTCAATGCTGAGCCCAGAGGAACCCCTTGTCTCACAGTGTGTATCAGAGAGGCAAAAGGGGGGGCCACCACCTGGAAGGTTCGCTCCGCAAGAAAAGAGGCGAACCATCCCAGGGCTGAGCCCTCGATACCAGCCTCCTCCAACCGTTGTAGCAGGATATGATGTGATACCATGTCGAACGCGGCGCTGAGATCTGATAGGATCAGCGCCGAAGTGCGTCCGGCTTCTAAGGCTGCCCTCAGATGTTCGGTCACAGCAAGGAGAGCAGACTCTGTGCTGTGACCCGGGCAGAAACCATTCTGAGAAGCATCAAGCACGCTGTTGTTTTCCAGAAATCCTGTCAGAATGGAATTGATGTAGGCCTCAGCGATCTTGGCCACCCACGGCAGGAGAGAGATGGGGCGGAAATTCTTCGGTTTGGTGGTATCCAGAGTGGGTTTTTTTAGCAGAGGGACCACCCTGGCTTGTTTCCAAGCCTTAGGAACGACTGCCCTGGATAGGGTCAAATTGATCAGCTGACACAGAGGTGTAAGGAGCAGAGGCAGAGATTTGAGAAATTGTTCAGGTTTAAGCGGATCAGTTGGAGAGACAGATTTAATCCTGCTACACAACATACGCAACTCCTCCTGGGTGATCGAGGGGAAGACAGCGAGAGTGCAGGTGGTGGGGGGTCTCTGAACAGGTCCTGAATTCCTTGAAGTGAGGGGGAAGGTCCTGTAGATGTTTTCTACCTTCTTAATAAAAAAGGTGGCTAGGTCCTCACACTGCTGGTCAGAAGAGATCAGAGACACTGTAGATGACCCTGCCGCTTTAAGATCTTTAAGTATAGAAAAAATACTTTTAGAGAGGTTGCTGCTACTCCTGATTTCATCCGCATAATAGGCCGCCATGTCCTTCTGAATAGCCCTATGATAGTTCTTAATAGCTGCCAAATAATGCCCCTTCAGGACCGGGTCATAATCCCGTCTCCAGGCCCGTTCCAACCTTTTACAGGCTTTCCGCATAGTAGCGAGCTTGCTGTTATACCAAGGACTGGGTTTGCTGTTGCGACTCTTAGACCACTCAGCCGGGATAAGTGCGTCCAGAGGCCGTCGAATCCAGTCAGATAAAGCCTTGTCGGCTGCATTCAGATCAACAGGTAAGCTAAGAGTGTGCGTGGAAAGAAAGGCGTGAAATTGATCAATGTTCAATTTGTGCCACGGACGTTTGAAAGATGACTCCTGTAGCACCCTCAGAGAGGGCTCTACACCCGAGAGAGTCATGGATATCAAATAATGATCAGACCAGCTCATCAGGATCGGGGTATTAACTGTGAGGGCAGAAAGATTAGAGAAAACTGGGTCAAACAGGTGGCCTGCAGAATGGGTACAGCCTAAGACCAGTTGAATCAGCTGACAAGCAGCAGGATCTGCTAAAATACTGCCAGAATCTGCGTCATGTGGACTCTCCAGATGCAGGTTCAGGTCACCAATGATGCTAAAATTGGCAGATCTCATGGCCAAGGAGCTAACTACAGCAATGAGTGCTGCCCTGAACTCTTTGGATGGCCCCAGCGGACGGTAAACCAATAGCCCCGACAGAGTATAATTGGCGTTAAAGGAGATCCCAAAACGCGCGCACTCACACCCAACCAGGACCTCTATAGCGAAGGTGCAGGTGTCGCAAGATATAAAAATAACTGCGACACCGCCACCTCTCGTCTCTCTGTTGAGAGTAGCAATGCTGTAGCCTTGGGGAAGTGCCAACCCTGGCTCAGCCACCGTGTCAGCGGAGAGCCAGGTCTCAGTTAAAAAGAGAACGTCAGGAGAATCATCCTGCAACAGGTCGTGCACCTCAGCAAAATGCTTTACTAAGGAGCGGCAAATAAGACTCAAAAGTTTGATACTATGCCTAGAGGGGGAGGGGGCGATAGGAGGAGAAGTAATGAGCCAGGAGTTAAAGCCGCATTTTATACAGCAGAACGGACCCTCCAGGAAAAAACAAGGAGGATGAGTGCAGAGGCTAACCCGTTTCCTGATAGCCTGAAGGTCTCCACTATAGTAGCATTGTCTGCCCCCAGCGTAACCGGCAGCATGTCTGGCGACGTCCAGGCGCGGACGGGCTTGCCTTAGGCGCGCCAGCGGCGCGCCCTTGCGCATCCGCGGTGGCATCCTGCTTAAATGCGGAAGAGCGGCAGATTTAACCCGCCCCCTCCAGCCCCGGAAGTGAGTCAGAGCAGGCAGGACCAAGGAGCCAAGTATACGCCCTCCACACAAACGGCATACAGCCGCGGTGGAACGGGGCGAGTACCGGACACCCAGCAGTAAAAAGCACAATAATGCAGGTAAGATTAAAAGTCACATATAGCACTAACCAGAAATAAAACAATTAAAATAAGGACACGCGCAGCCTCACCAAGAGCCGCGTGGCAATGAGTGGTATTATGTGGAGTGTATTTCTGTTGCATTGAGTAGAGTGTAAGTATGTGGCGTGTAATTATGTGGCACTGAGCGGTATTATGTGGAGTGTTTTTATGTTGCATTGAGTATAATGTAATTATGTGGCATGTAATTGTGTGGCACTGAGTGGTATGATGTGGAGTGTTATTATGTTGTGTGGTGTAGAATTACATGGCATTGAATTGTGTTTTGTGTGTAATTATGTGGGATGGTTTGGAGTGGTATTATATGGTGTGGATTTATGTGGTATGTTGCAAAGTTGAATTTATTTTGTGCAATGCCAATTGGTGTTGTAAATGACAATGTTTTTTACCCATGTGTTATATATAGAGTGGAGTGGACATATATGGTGTGGAGAGGAATTATGTGGTTTGGTTTGAAATTGTGTGGTGCGGAAATGTGTTGTGTGGAGTGATTGTGTGTTGTGGAATTATGTGGCATGGTGTGCTGTGGAATTATGTGGATAATTGTGTTTTGAGTGTAGTGGATTTATGTGGAGTGGAATTGTGTGTTGGAAAGACTGGAAGGGCTGGGGAAGTGTTAGTGGAATGGCAAACCCTGCTTGCCACACTGGATGTCGGCCAAATGATTTACACAATTTTGGTAAAACTGTCTTGATGTTGGGGGGGAATTTTGCAACATTGAATGGAACGCTGAACTTTCATTGCGAAATTACCACAAAAATGGTTGAAAATATTTAGTCAAGAAACAAGACCTGAATACTGCATTGTGGACTTGGCATCAGTGTCTAAAGCTGAAGAAGTTTGATAAGCTATAAGTTCCTAACCATTGTTATGTACAGTCTTCAGTAGATGTGCCCATTGTTCAGGTGAATAACATGCGAAATGTGCAGATTTATTTAAACTTCGGGATTATGGAAGTTAAACAATTCCGTGGGATGTGGGAGAACAGCTTATATTTTGTAGTTAATCTTGGTTTATGTCATTATTAATGTACACTTTTCTTCTTTTACTGACTTATGCTGGGGTCACTTTTTCTTTAGAGGTTTGTTATTTTGTAGTTAAATAAATATCTTAATGAACAATGCAGGTGTATTGCTTGTGAATCCTGACATGGTTACCACGCTTCACAATTTTAAAAACGTGGAGTGTATCACTTCAGCCACTCTGTGTCGTTGCGGTCGCTTGTAACTGCAGCCCTACGGTGTCCACCGTCATTATTAGCTCGTAGTTCCACTTGTTATTGTTTGGTAAATCCCCCTTGTAATCCTGAGAGCCGATCCTTCAAGGCTACAGCAATGTGGGGGGGGCACTGGCACGGGGGCGGTGGGTGCAAAGGGGTGGTGGTAGGCACAGGCATTGATGGCATGGGAAAAGAGTTTAGCTGGTTGCAGTGCTTGGGTGACGAGTACAGTTTTCGGGTAGTGGGAGGGGCTGCTAAAGAGAACACACAGTTGTTCAGCCTGGCTCGCCTGTGGTGCTGTTCCTCTGCAGATGGGTAACAGCAGCTCGAGCCCCCCCGTCCTCTCCAGATTACCCCTCAATCAATTGGTTCTGCTTTCCCTGGAAACAGCCAAGGCAACCCCCAGAGTACCAAAGTTCATGCTCTCTTTGAGAATGGAAAAGAGACAATCGTCTTTGCTGGCACCTAGGCAAGATAAAATGTTTTTTTGTGTAAAAATAGATGTTTTTTAGGCTTGCCAAAAGAAGCAACACGGTCTACCCGGAAGAGAAAAATTAACATGGGATGTTCGTTTGTAAGTTTTTTTAATTTCATGTCCCTTTAACTTAAAACGCCTAGGCACAATTACTTTAGCCATACATAGTGCAATTCGCCTAAACGTATGTAAGGTCCATATGTCTATATTTTTTAAAATTATAGAAATGCTGTTTGCAACATTTCTATGGGTTGGCTCTGGGAATTAAAGCCATCTGTCATGGCTATAAAGCCCCAAGTTCTAAAAGAGTGCTGAGTAAATATATGGGGAACAGCAAGGGGGCTAAGCTTCGAGCACACAACACAGGCTACTTAAGATGGTGTTCTGGTGGTGTCTAATGCCGCAGTGGTAGTGGCAATTTAATTTCCGCATTCAGCTACGGCATAGAAGGAGAAACACAACCCAGCGACCGCTCAAAACAAAAGACAGACAAGCATACGAGAACACACAAACATGGCTATTAAGGCATGCACTCTCAAGGTGCTAGCAAGATGGCGTCGGAAGAGGAGAGCTCTCGATGAGCTCCTGAGGGTCGGGATCACTACCAGGTGAAAATCCCGGTATTACCCTGCCATCCAACCTGCAACATTATCCCCCTGCAATACCTCTCTCTTCGGGGTCCGGAGAGACATCGCCGACGAGCCTACCAGCCAAACGGACGAAAAAGAAGCGAGGAGGAGCGGCCGAAGCTCCCATAATGGCGGCGGTCGGGGAAGCAGCGACTCCACATCACCGCTAAGAGGGAGACCTGAGAGCCGCCTCAGGGTCCGGTGTCAACCTGTAATGAGGTTACAGCGTGCAGGCCGATGAGAGGAGGGCTACGCGACCGGACGACCTTTCCGGAGAGACTGTGCCGCAGCGGTGAAGCCTGCGCCCACCATCTTTGCCCCGACGAACGACAGTGAGAGGGTGGTGACGCCGGCGACCCCACTGAGAACCGGGGGTCCCGGGATGCAGCCTCCGCAAGCTTTGGGACAATCTTGAGGTCCTATAGACAGGCACGGGGTGCCGGCCCCGGGCTGCCTGACCTCAAAATGGCGGCTGTCTCAGACAGGCGCGGGGTGCCAGCCCCGGGCTGCCTGACCTCAAAATGGCGGCTGTCACCGACCTTCACCAGGATCTCTAGGCAGCACTGAACGGAGGGCCTCCATAGAACAAACATACATTGGTGACCATAAAACAGCAGCAAATGCTGAGTCCTTGTCCCGGGGACCATCGCCCTAAAGTCATGCATGCCTGATTTAGAGTTATTCCATTGGAGGCCAAGGACCATCAGTATTAAGACAGACAGTACTAAGATGGCTGCCGAGCTGGAGCTGGACAAAGAAGCTCCCAGGGCCGGGATCATTAACATTTAAATACCCTGCCGATACCCTGCCATCCACCAACTTTTGTAACCAGCAACGCTACTAGAAAGGAACATAAATCGCTCTCTCACAAGCAATTCTTAGCTCTCCTTGGATGCAGCAGGAGTTCCCTTTATGACCAACTCGTCCCCCAGGGACTATGAATCCCCTGCCTGTGATGACTGCCTCGGCACGGGAAGCATTGCTATCGAGTGCATATCAACCCTACAGTAAGTCTGGGCTTCCCTGTAACTCCGGGATGGGTGCTACCAATTTGATCTATGACGATGCCCCCCGGACTGAAACCTTGAGCATTGTACACACCATGGAGCCGGTTCAACAGGGCCCATGCCCGGTGGAACTTTGATGGAACTTTCGATGGACTTTTGACGATGCCCCCTGGGTGGATACCAAAACTGTTTGTACTTACCTCAGTGCACAAGTAACCCTGGTCGATGCCCGGTGGAGCTGTCATATGCAGCTATAGAGGAGTCTGGCCCTGGTTTCACCCCCTCGGCCGTCACCTACCCAGCCGGTCATCTGACATTGTTTTTCTCGTTTCCCTGTTGTGTTTCCTTCCCTCCCCCTCCTCCTCCCTCAGTGATTCTTTGATTTAATTGATGTAACTATGTAACCTGTAACTTGCTGATCCTCTTGTAAAGCGCTCTGATACCTCCGGGTCTAGCCAGCGCTATATAAAACTTTTCAAATAAAAATAAACAAATAAAGGTACACTGAAAAGGCTGCTACGAGCTCCTAATCTTGAAACGATACAAAAGGGGATGATGGACGGAACGTTTGAGCCAATCAAACACTCACCCCCAGTCAACTGATCTGGGTTTAATCCATCATCATTCTTTAGCTCACTCCACCACCCCAGTTCAGACATGGCCATATGCAAATCAGTCTGACCCTGTGCCTCATGGGAACAGTCCAGCCCGAACTGCCAAGCCATGTCTTCCCTGGACCGGAAACAAGCATCCTAGGACCGGTTTCTGGCATTTCAGCCGTCATCAGCCAGGCTTGCTTGAATCCAGTGGCAAAGTGAGCAAGGGACCCACGTCTGGGCATACCCCCGCCAACTTAGGGCGACCAAAGCGATACAAAAGGGGATGATGGACGGAACGTTTGAGCCAATCAAACACTCACCCCCAGTCAACTGATCTGGGTTTAATCCATCATCATTCTTTAGCTCACTCCACCACCCCAGTTCAGACATGGCCATATGCAAATCAGTCTGACCCTGTGCCTCATGGGAACAGTCCAGCCCGAACTGCCAAGCCATGTCTTCCCTGGACCGGAAACAAGCATCCTAGGACCGGTTTCTGGCATTTCAGCCGTCATCAGCCAGGCTTGCTTGAATCCAGTGGCAAAGTGAGCAAGGGACCCACGTCTGGCCATACCCCCGCCAACTTAGGGCGAACAAAGCGAAACAAAAGGGATGATGGACGGAACGCTTGAGCCAATCAAACACTCACCCCCAGTCAACTGATCTGGGTTTAATCCATCATCATTCTTTAGCTCACTCCACCACCCCAGTTCAGACATGGCCATATGCAAATCAGTCTGACCCTGTGCCTCATGGGAACAGTCCAGCCCGAACTGCCAAGCCATGTCTTCCCTGGACCGGAAACAAGCATCCTAGGACCGGTTTCTGGCATTTCAGCCGTCATCAGCCAGGCTTGCTTGAATCCAGTGGCAAAGTGAGCAAGGGACCCACATCTGGGCATACCCCCGCCAACTTAGGGCGACCAAAGCGATACAAAAGGGGATGATGGACGGAACGTTTGATCCAATCAAACACTCACCCCCAGTCAACTGATCTGGGTTTAATCCATCATCATTCTTTAGCTCACTCCACCACCCCAGTTCAGACATGGCCATATGCAAATCAGTCTGACCCTGTGCCTCATGGGAACAGTCCAGCCCGAACTGCCAAGCCATGTCTTCCCTGGACCGGAAACAAGCATCCTAGGACCGGTTTCTGGCATTCCAGCCGTCATCAGCCAGGCTTGCTTGAATCCAGTGGTAAAGTGAGCAAGGGACCCACATCTGGGCATACCCCCGCCAACTTAGGGCGACCAAAGCGATACAAAAGGGGATGATGGACGGAACGTTTGATCCAATCAAACACTCACCCCCAGTCAACTGATCTGGGTTTAATCCATCATCATTCTTTAGCTCACTCCACCACCCCAGTTCAGACATGGCCATATGCAAATCAGTCTGACCCTGTGCCTCATGGGAACAGTCCAGCCCGAACTGCCAAGCCATGTCTTCCCTGGACCGGAAACAAGCATCCTAGGACCGGTTTCTGGCATTTCAGCCGTCATCAGCCAGGCTTGCTTGAATCCAGTGGCAAAGTGAGCAAGGGACCCACGTCTGGCCATACCCCCGCCAACTTAGGGCGAACAAAGCGAAACAAAAGGGGATGATGGACGGAACGTTTGAGCCAATCAAACACTCACCCCCAGTCAACTGATCTGGGTTTAATCCATCATCATTCTTTAGCTCACTCCACCACCCCAGTTCAGACATGGCCATATGCAAATCAGTCTGACCCTGTGCCTCATGGGAACAGTCCAGCCCGAACTGCCAAGCCATGTCTTCCCTGGACCGGAAACAAGCATCCTAGGACCGGTTTCTGGCATTTCAGCCGTCATCAGCCAGGCTTGCTTGAATCCAGTGGCAAAGTGAGCAAGGGACCCACATCTGGGCATACCCCCGCCAACTTAGGGCGACCAAAGCGATACAAAGGGGATGATGGACGGAACGTTTGATCCAATCAAACACTCACCCCCAGTCAACTGATCTGGGTTTAATCCATCATCATTCTTTAGCTCACTCCACCACCCCAGTTCAGACATGGCCATATGCAAATCAGTCTGACCCTGTGCCTCATGGGAACAGTCCAGCCCGAACTGCCAAGCCATGTCTTCCCTGGACCGGAAACAAGCATCCTAGGACCGGTTTCTGGCATTTCAGCCGTCATCAGCCAGGCTTGCTTGAATCCAGTGACAAAGTATCGCTTTGTTCGCCCTAAGTTGGCGGGGTATGCCCAGACGTGGGTCCCTTGCTCACTTTGCCACTGGATTCAAGCAAGCCTGGCTGATGATGGCTGGAATGCCAGAAACCGGTCCTAGGATGCTTGTTTCCGGTCCAGGGAAGACAAAAAGAAAGTGCAAAAACGAAACTTACTACACAAAGGAGCAATTACACATGTAAGGGGGCCAGTCACCAGGGACAGGAGCCAACCACTGAAAGGAGGGACATATGTGGAATTTAGCCACAGAAAGCTAGGGATTTTAAACAAACACATAAAGGAACCAATGGAAAGTGAGAGGCTTAATCAATGCCGATAGACTAGATACACCATGCCTCGCAGAGCAGCGCATGCACGCTGACTCTAGGCTCAACCTAAAAAGGGAGACAATAGCTAGCCCCACTGTTCCCGCCTGATTTCCCTGCTAGACAGTACTGTAAAGAGTTTGAGCAGGGTAAACCTAACCAAGCTGGAATGCTGAGTAGGGGAGTCCCTGGGACTCTCGGATGTCCCGTTCGGATTCCGTCCCAGCCTAGGAACCTCAGAGCAATCCCTGAATCTATCACTTATCATCCAAAAACACACAAAGGCAAAACAGGGTGCGTCCATCTCACCTTGGTGGACTTAACAAGTGCCTTTGACACAGTAGATCGATCTAAACTGACGTCAATTATGGGCGATCTGGGGATTGACAATGCAATAATTAATCTGCTCTGTGGGTTACAAGCGAACACAACCGCTAAAGTTTGATACAGCAGGGGTGGGCTCTTAGCTGGTGAGTCCCCTCTTTATCTGGGGTAAGGCAAGGCTGCGTCTTGGCCCCATTTCTCTTTTTAATCTACATAAATGGCCTTGAGGAACATCTGTGTGGAGTGGGGAAGGACCTTCCAAAACTCGGCTCTCGGCATGTCCCTCTTTTCCTTTACGCAGACAATGCCATTCTCATAGCTAGAACAGCCCATGGCCTCCAGCTTCTACTTGATGCTTTTAATAGCTTTGTGGAAAATTTGGTGTTGGACTTGGCCCTTTGTGCAGGGTCACCCCTAAAACTTTTTGCCTTTTTCTCTGACATGGTGTTGGTGGTTTTAGGCCTCTGGGCACTTTAGCACTGTGGTCCAGTGTAAAGTGCGTGCGCTCTCTGTGTGGGTTCTGTGCTTGGTGCTGTTCCTGACTTGCTGGGGCTTTGCTGCTGCTGTGGGCCCAGGAGGAACCGCCACGAGGGCTTGCCTCCCTGCTGGAGGGCCCTGTGTGCTGGCCTCCCTGGGCCCTGCTATGCCCCATGATCCCTAAAGACTTTTTCTGCTGGAGCTGTGGCTCCTAGCGCCTCGTGAGCACTTTTCTTTGGCTCCCAGGAGAGAGGAGCCTGTCTTCCTGCATCTGCAGCGCTAAGCTGCCCATCGTGGAAGAGGGAATCCCCGATGTAGGGATTCCCCCATGCTACTCGTGAGGAGCAGGTGCCCACCCTGCATCTTTGCTGATTTGACCGGAGCGGGAGCCCACTCCGCTCTCATGCACCTTTTCCTGCGGGTGCCCACCCCGCGTTCGTGCCGCATGGGGTGCTCCGATCGAAAGCGGGAGCCTACCCCGCATGGTGTTCTCGAGTGGGTGCCCACCCCGCATGATGGTGCCTTTTGCGGGTGCCCACCCCGCATGGTTTATTTAATGGCGAGCGGGTGCCCACCCCGCCTTGCCACGAAGAGGAGAAGCGGCTGCCGGCCCGACCAGGAAGCCAGGCGGCCTTGCCTGACTCTGGGCGGGGCCACTGAGGGAAGTGGCCGCGGCTGCCAATCGCAGCGCGACAAAGACCCGGAAGCCGGAAGGGAGGAGAAGTTCTGAGGCAGGCCAGCGGGACTCCCGTGGCGAAGGGAGAGCCCCGCGTGTAGCAGAAGCCAGGCGGGAGCCCACCCCGCACTGGCGAACCGAAGAAAAGAAGAGAGAGTCCCCGAGGCGTGGGGGCTCTCCCAAGCACGCCGCCCGGGACCGGAGGAATCTCCAATAGAGCCGGTGAGTGAAGGCTCTATGTTGTTGGTGCCGGTTCGAGGCACAGTATCTATGCCCATTTTCTGAGCGGCCCCGCATGACAGAGGGCCGTTCCAACGATGGGGGCCATTCTTTCTTGGAGTCCCTGATGGGAGGGGCGTGTTGGGGCACATTGTCGTGCCCGCCCTCCGTGGCCACTCTGAGGGCCCAGTGAGCGCCCGTGTGACATTCTTACAGCTGCCCCGCCTGCAAGGGGGCAGCTGCACCGAGGGGTGCAATTTGCTTCTGAGGGCCCAGTGAGCGCCCGTATGGCTATGTTTTCACAGTTGCCCCGCTTGACAGTGGGCAACTGCACCGATGGGGGCAGAGTTTGATTCAGTGAGCCCCAGTGGGGCCCCGAGGGCACAGTCGTGCCAGGGCCCATTTACGTTCTTCCCAGCTGTGCCGCACCAGCGCGGGCAGCTGCAAAGTTTGGCATAGTTGGTTGGAGAGTCCCAGTCGGGCTCTCAGGGCACAGTCGGTGCCAGTGCCTAATTTGCTTCATCACAGCTGCACGGCAATTAGTGGCAGCTGCAACGTTTAGGCTAGTAGTTCTTTGGGGACATGTTGAATGAGCCAGGAGTAGTGAGATACACTCCTGTGCCCCAGCGCAATTGCGCACTTGTGGATCCTGCTGCCTTGGCAGCCGCCCTGACATTTGGGACATGGGGCATTTGAGCCCTCTGAGAAGGCCAGTGGCCAGGGGGACTGTTAGGTTTGTAGGGCGCCAGGCCCTAATGTGATTTATGTGGTGCGCAGGAAATGTGATTCATGTACTGTGATTTACGCACCTGATTTATGCCTCTATTGTGGTTTATGTGTATGAGGTTATTTGCATACTGTGGTTTATGCCGGTGAGGTTATTCTCCACTGTGATTTATGCCTAATATGATTTATGATTAGGAGGTTATGGTCTAATGCGTTTAGGCTTATGAGGTTGGCGCAGAATGTATTTCACGCCTAATGTGATGCGGATTGCATAACATGATTTATGTTGCAGGATAATGCTGAGTACAGTCTGTGCCAGTAATTACTGGTTGTGTTTTACGTTTATTATATGTTCTACATTTACTATCTTTACTAAGTGATGGTTCTGGCAGTGGCCCAATTGGCCCTGTCAGGTGTATATAATCCCCTGTAAATATTGCCTAGTGCCAGTTGGCACAGTGTATATTGTGTGATTACTATTCTAATGTGTTTATGACAATACAAACGCTATTTTTATATATAACCTTGTGTGGAGTTCCTTTTGTGGTGTGCCTGGTATGTTGTTGCTGTGTGTGTGTTGCGCAAACGCTTTACACATTGCCTCCGGGATAAGCCTGACTGCTTGTGCCAAGCTACCAAGGGGGTGAGCAGGGGTTATCTTCAGCGTGTAACTCCCTTGCCCTGACTAGAGTGGTGGTCTCTGCCTGGCTTTGGCGCAAGCCTTAGCCAACCAGAAATCCCATTTCTAACATTTGGGACTTAGGACAAACCTCATCAAATCTTTTATAATGAAATGTGGCCCAAAGTTAGCCAAAACGAGGACACTTTTACTTGGCGGTACAGACATTTTTTAATGCCTGCACTTTACGTACCTAGAAGTCTGCGTCAATGTTGAATTTAACTGGAGGTTCTTGTTAAACATCAGATCCCTCCAAGTTCAAAGGTCAATCGAGGCTGTTTTTAGGTTCTCCAAAAGACTGGGGCACAAGCCAACAGAAGAATTGCTCTGGTTTTAAAAGTAAGTGCGTATCAATTGCCTCTTTTGGAGGGGTGTTTGGGGTTATGCCAACAGCAATTCACTCCAAACAATAGAACACAAATTCTTAAGAAGACTGTTGGCTGTGCCACAATCTGCGCCCTCTTCATTTTGTCCTGAAAAAGTTGGTTTGCGCTGCCTGGAACCCTGTCTGCAATTACAACCCCTGGTACTTTGCCCCGAAATCTGGAAAAACCCAGAGGCGCATTTTTGCAGATTAGTACTGAGCGACTTCCTGGCCCTGGGCAATTCGTTAGATATCCCTTGGGTAAAGTTTATTAAATCTAGTTTTACTAAGTTGGGTGTCCCAGAATATCTTTCTAGCCCTGGATGTCTTGAAAGGGTTTCATCTGACTGAGTTAAAGAAATCTTCTATAATCTTGGTAAACTGGTACATGTGGCAAATGAAACCAGGAAGTTGAGGGAGTTTCCTCGCCCTTTCCCTGCAGATTATCCCAAAAGATAGACATACATTTTTGCTGACCATGTTTTGCCTTCAGACTCTACATTTTTTGTCAGCCTTCCCAAAGCAGGGTACTTGGTTTTCATCACTTTCCCCTTGGCCCTGCGATGGATTTGCTGAACAACGCACCAAGCACTTTATTTCCTTTTGTACTTTTTATGCGACTCAGAGAAGGCAGTTCCTTCGTCCCCTGTTACAAGCACTAGAGACCAGCTCTCATGAACAGGCCTTGGGTTACTTATGCGACCTAGGAAGCCCAGAAGTTACACATGTTGTTTTGAACTTTGTTTTAAGTGTCCTTAAGATTCGCAGCAGCTATTGATTTTATTGTTCTTTTTATTTATGGTTTTTAACGTGTTTTGTTCCTTTTTACCCAGTACTGCTGCTTTTATTGACTGTGTATTGTATTGTATGTACCTTTGATGTAAACTTTGATGGCTCAGTAGAACTTAATAAAGTATTGTGAACTGGAACTGGGTTGGACTGTTCCCATGAGGAGCCGGGTCAAGACTGATTTGCATATGGCTGGGTCCAAACTGAGGTGGCATGGTGGGCAAAAGACGAAGGATGTGGCGCGACCTGAGAAATTGCCAGTGGATGAGATTAATTCCAGCAATCCATCAATCACTTTGTTCTTTTTACATAGGAAGCCAGAAGGGACACTTACCAATCGCAGGAGCCGGGCTAGGACGTCTAACACCGACACGAGTCATCTGAAAACTAAGAATACCAACGCGTCTTCAGGGAAAAACCACAAGAGGTGGTCAGCTCTCAGCGTCGGGAGACGGACAATGTAAAGGAGCACCGTGGCCCTCTCAGATTGTAGACTGCCATGGTGGTAGGGTAAGATTGTTGCAGGTTGTCGGGCATGCTGGCGACAAATTTAGCACCTACACGCCGCTAGCATTGACCCTTAAAGCAAGACAGACTTTATTGCGTAGGGACCAGTGTGGACCGCATCTGAAAGTCACCTCCAGTATAGAATGGAAAATAACCAACCCCACTGGACTTACACCGTGGGACTTGAAGTCGGCACTAGACTGTGGGGATTATTTAGTGTGTCGATTCTATTCTTTGTGCGATCACATTTAAACAATATTTTTTTCATAAAAGCAAGTATTTGGCTGGACAATCGTCTTAATGCCGTTACTGTGTGTACTTTGAGTTTTGCACCTGTGTACACCTCATACCTACCTCCCCCTCGAAGAGATTTAGACTCCTCGATACACGCTACCAGTGAGAGTCAAGTACTGGATGGGGTGTTACATGGCCCAGCAACTCAGGACCCGTAGTAGGTCGGGCCTCGGGACAGCAGGAGTAAAAGGTCATAACCCCCATCGCTGGACCCAGCAGCCCCAGTTTGCCCATGGACCTCTGAAAGGGCTTCTGACACATGATCAGGGCCGACTTTAGGGTGGTGATACCAATGCGGCCGTACTGGGTGCTCCCCTGGAGGGGGGCACTGACCTCAGGGTGGGCTGTGTCTAGAAGTAACGTATGGGTCTGGTGGCTTAGTGGATTAATGCATACACTGTAGGGGCCTGTGTTTCACCTCTTGGTCACAGGTTCAAATCCCGGTGGGTTCACTCAGCCTTTCATCCTTCTGAGGTCGATAAAATGAGTACCATTGAGCTGGGTATCAATAAACATCTGTTATTCAGTGCCAAGATACCCATCGCGTGAACGTGTGCTTTACAAATGCACATGTTATGTTATGTTAAAAGCAGGTACTGCAGAGTTCCTTGTGCGTCTAGCTTTCAGGCAGCCATAACAATGTCATAGCTCTTGTGATTAATGTTCCTGCTAGAGAGATCGGAGTTTTGTCTAGAGGCAATTTTGACTCGCAATAAAGTAGCACAGAGGGTTAATGTGCTTGTTGCAAAGAACAGATTTTTATTTTATGTGGTTAGCTGAGTGGATTAGTAAAGCCAGCCTTTAACAACGCTTTAAAACAAATAAAATGTATGTGAGAGAGGGGTTATGGAGAGATGAGGAGCACTTTTACCAGGTGGTAGTGAGGGAATCCGAGGAGGAGTTCATATGGGAGGGGGTGCCCACAAAGATTGTCACACCAGGCGCCACCAGCGCTAAAGCCGGCCCTGCACATGAGGTATGTATGTATCACACGTACGCACACTACAAACATAGTCGTGTCAATTAGATATGTAGTGTAATCAGGCCCAGCTCAAGAGGGTGGGCCAGGCCCACCCAAACATCACTCTTGGCCCTCCCAGTCACGGCATAAAAGATATTACAAAATGCACATGTTGAATTCCCCTTTCTCTGTGTCATCGGCCGAATACTGTGGTGTTCTTGAGCTGCTGTGGGCTCGGCTGAGCAGTGTCTGGCGTCTTATCTTAACATCACCCGAGTTTTTTACAGGTCTTTAAAAGACCATTTACATGCCTTTGTGGATTGGTTAATGAGGCCTTGTTTGTTTTTTAGATTTCGCCTGCGTGAAATCTATTGTTTTTAATATATCTTAAAAGGGGCTTCTCTTATCAGTTCCCAAGGCCAAAGTACTCATCCAAATCCGCTTTAGTGGGTGAAACTTGTTTTCTTACATTAAGGCTGCACAGCATTTACTGTTTACAGATACTTATCGTCCCCTGGCTCCACGCATTTACGATACTTATCTTCTACTAAAGCTGTTCACACTGTTTAAGCCTCATTCACTGTCCAGACTTCAGGGGCTGTTAAACTATAAGATAAGATTTCTTCCCAGGGAAAAGGCAGCCAGTTTCTACCAATATGCGGGAATGCCTGCTTTTTTATTATTGTTGTGTAAAGCAGAAGCTTTAGCCTTAGAAAGTTTGTGGCATTTCCTATTCATTCATCAGTACCTTTCTTTGCACTTTGTAGGCATTATCGGATTGATTTTACTACTATCCAGCCAGTCACAATATCAGTTAAAAGAGGCTTGATTTAAATGGTGCAGCAGGTGCAGTGGCACCGGAGCCAAAAGTTGTCATAACTCCACTAAACACCAAATATTGCTATATTTTACTACTAAACAGTCTGTCACAAGTGCAGTTATCTTTCAGACACTAGGGTCATGGTTTGAATAGTGCAGCAGGTGCAGTGGCACCAGGCCCAAAAGTTGTCAGAACTCCTCCAAACACCTAATATTGCTATAATTTACTACTAAACAGGCAGTCACAATTGCATTTACCTTTCAGTTAAAAGGGGCATCATTTGAATGGTGCAGCAAGTGCAGTGGCACTGGGGCCAAAAGCTCTAGGGACCCCACTAAACACAGAGGGCCCGATTCACAGAACTAACTTAAGACAAAATCCTAAACTTACTACCATTTTGGTATTCACAGAAGGCACTTACTCATTTTGGTATTCACAGAAGGCACTTACTCATTGATGAGTAAGTGCCTTCTGTGAATAACAAACTGAGTAAGTGCCTTCTGTGAGTGCCTTCTGTGATGACCAAAATGAGTAAGTGCCTTCTGTGAATACCAAAATGGTAGTAAGTTTAGGATTTTGTCTTAAGTTAGTTCTGTGAATCGGGCCCAGAATATTGCTCCAAAAAATATTGATAGTCAATTTTATTGATTTTATAAGAGATAATAGGAAAAGCATAAGTACAAACTTACAGCATGGTCAGCAGCACCACAACATGTGACATTCAGCAAGCAAAATAGTCTTGTGGCATTATACATTGTTAATTCACTATCTTCAGCGGGGCCTCTAGAATGAGACCCGGGAAATCAAGGAAACTAACTAGTCTAACATTCCCAACCATTTACCCCATACCCTCCGATGCTTGGCCGGGCAACCTCTAGCCTCGTATAGTGGAAGCTCTTGCGCGGTGCACCAGTCCACTCCTCTGCGCCATTTAGTTATAGTGGGCGGGTTGGGATTCTTCCATGCCATTGCTATGTTGCGTTTGGCCACTACGAGGGCGGTCCCCAGGAACGTTTTGTCTGCTCTCGATCCGTCTAACCCATCTGTGACACCCAATAATATATTTAGAGGGTTGTGTGGGACCTTCCATCCCAGCACCCCTGTGAATTCTGCTTCCAGAGTAGCCCAGTAAAAGGTTATATGTGCGCAGGACCATACCATGTGGAAAAAATCTGCGGGTTCCACTCCGCAGCGCGTGCATGTTGGGTGTGGGATTAGGCCTGCTCTGTGTAGGCAAGCTGGGGTGAGGTAGGAGGTGTGCAGATAGTAAAGCTGAACCAGGAGAAGCCTAGCTGAGACAGTGATAGTCTTGGGGGCCATCAGGGCATCCCTCCAGTCCTCTTCCTCCAGAGGTCCCAACCATGTATCCCATTTAGCTCTCAATGGGTCAAGGGAAGCAGGACCGTTGTTAGCTAGGGAACGGTATATACGTGAGACTCCTCCCTTCCCGAGGTTGCCCATTGTGATCTGGGCTTCAAGGGGGCTGTGTTCTGGCAGTGATGTGCCAGATTTTAAATGCATTTCCAAGGTGTGACGGAGTTGCAATTACCTATAAAACTGAGACTGGTGAAGCGAATGTCTGGTTTGGAGGTCCGCAAAGGTGCGGATATGGTCGCCGGCCCATATGTCTCCAAGCTGTGAGATACCGATGAGATCCCAACTCTTAAAACCTTCCAGGGTCCCCACCTCCCGCAACCATATGCCCTGCCAAAGGGGAGTTTGCTGAGTTAGTTTGTCCTTCCAGTGGGTGTGTCGTAAGGAGGCGTTCCAAGCTAACAGGACTACTCAGATCACCGTGGGGAGATCCTGGGGAATGGGCGGTCCATACATCATAGCCTGAACTTGTGTGAGGCCTAGGTCTTTAAGTTCGGTCCTGTAAGCAGGGTCAGACCACCCTCCGTTGAACCAATCGTGTAGGACCAGGAGGCGGGTTGCAAGATAATATAAGTACAGGTTTGTTAGACCCATGCCTCCGTCAAAGGGTGGGATCTGGCAGCACGAGAGCACCATACCTGGCCATAGGCCATTCCAGAGAAACTTCATAGTTAGGCTGTCTATGCCTCTGAACCAGGCTCGGGGGATATGGAATGGAGTGTTCTGAATGACATAAAGGAATCGGGGGAGGATCATCATCTTGAACAGTGCTATTCTCCCTAGCGGGTTAAGTGGTAGTTTTTGCCATTTCTGTAGGTCTAGCTTGGTTTTAACGACCAGAGGAGTCACGTTAAGTGCCCAGGCTAGGTCGGGGAGTAGGGTGACCCATATGCCTAAATATTTAAAGGATTGCCGCCTGATGGGGATAGTGGATTGCCAATCGAAACATTCCCGTGAGAGGTGCAAGGGGACTAAGGTAAACTTGGCCGAGTTTAGACGTAAACCTGAGACCCGTTCAAAGGACTGCAATATATGTAGGCATCTCGGACCGGATCGGGCCGGGTCTGCGAGAAAGAGCAGGACGCTGTCTGCATATAGAGCAATTTTGTCTTCGTGTGATCCTACCCAGTTCCAGCCTTGGACCCGGTTATCCGAGCAGATGAGATTGGCCAGAGGCTTCATCGCTAAAGCGAAGAGGAGGGGCGAGAGGGGCAGCCCTGTCTCGTCCCCCTTTTGATTGGAAAGGCGTTCGAGAGCGCCCCGTTGACGAGCACCCGTGCAAGTGGCTTGGAGTATAGGATGTGAACCATATGGCAGAATTTAGGGCCCATAACCAGTAAGATGTCCTTCAGGTAACCCCAGTCGAACCGAGTCAAATGCTTTCTCGAAGTCGACCAGGCGGAGTGCCAAGTATGGGGTTAGCGATCGTCGGTTGGCTAGGGCCAGGTACAGACGCCTCAGGCAATGTCTGGTACCTCATGCAGGCATGAAGCCACACTGGTCGGGATGGATCAGTTTGCTAAGGTATGGCCTAAGGCGCTGAGCCAGTATTGTGGTGTATATTTTGACTTCAGTATTAATCAGGGAAATGGGGCGATAGTCAGCACATGCTGGTGAAGGCGGTTGTGATTTGGGAATAATGGTTATTGTGGCCGTGTCAGTCTCTGGAGGGAAGCAGCCTTTTTCTATGGCCTCCTCGTAAAGGGCCGCAAGGTGAGGAACAAGTATGTCGCGGTAGGCGGAATAATATTCTTGTGGGAAGCCGTCTAAGCCGGGAGTTTTACCAGCTGCGACCAACGACAGGGCGCCCTGTATTTCTTCGCATGTGATCGGACTTTCCATTCCATCTGATTCAACTACTGTGAGTTTGGGAAGGTGAAGGTCCTCCTGAGCAATCAGCTCTGTCAGTGAGAGCTCAGGTTTCCGGGTGGAGTATAGGTTTGAATAGTAATCCGCGAAAGTTTGGGCCATCGCTTTGGGAAAGCGATGAGTGTTTCCTTCTGGGTCACTGATCTCTGGAATTATCCGGTTCACTAAGGGGTAGGACACTAGTCTGTGTAGTATTTTCCCATTCTTATCGCCCCAACCGTAGACTCGTACAATGGAGGACCTCCATAAGATTTTCGCAGAGTCGAGGGACATCTGCCTCATCTCATCCCGCACCAGAGCCAGTTGGCGCAACTGGGTTTCATCTGTTGTTCTAGCTGTGTCTCTCTCGAGCTGGGTCGCTTGGGATTCAAGGAGGGCAAGCCTACCGTTTCATGCTGCTCGTTGGGCTTTGAGGTGGTTCTTGGCGAGTTCACGGATCGTGGCCATACCTGTCTCCCATAGCGTGCCTGGGGATGAGTCAGAGCCTTGGTTCGTGAGGAAGTACTGCTTGACTTCAGCTTTAATTGTATCTTTAAAGTCCTTATCTTGGAGAAACCAGGCATTCATCCTCCACATTAGACGGAGAGTGGTGGGTGGGTCGCCCAGGGTCAAGAGCACCGGCGAATGATCCGAGATGCCCCGTGGGAGGATATGTATTTCCCTGACTCTACGACACTCCAGAGCCGGCATGCATATCATGTTGATGTGAGATTTGCTGCGGTGCCGCTGCCGCTGAGGTGTGGGTGTATTGGGTTTCCCGTGGATTCCAGGATTGCCACACGTCACAAATACCCATGGTTTCAGCCCAGGTCGCCAGTTGTTTGGCTTGTGAGGTGCGGGCGATAGAGGGGGTCCCTGTGGTGTCACATCTGGGGTGCATAACAGCGTTGAAGTCTCCCCCCAAAACCGTTGTACCGGGAGGAAAGGAGGAGAGTATGTCACCTATGTGGTTTAGGGTCTGTGTGTGAGTGGTGCTAAGAATGTAGATTGAGAGGACATTAAGGGTTTCTCCGCCCAGTGTCCCAGAGAGGGTTACAAAACGGCCATTGGGGTCTCTGGTAACTTGAGTAGGTATGAAAGGCAGGTTGCGCTTTAAAAGAATTGCGACCCCACGTGAGCCCCGGTGAAGCCCGAGTGCCAGACTCTATCAAATCCGTACCTTGCTAGGAAGGGACAAAGATTGCCCATGAGATGGGTTTCCTGGAGCATGAGAATGTCGGGTGCATGTCTTTAAGCGTGTCGCAGGACCGCGGTCCGCTTGATCCTGTCTAACAGGCCGTTTACGTTCCATGACATGATACGGAAAGAATTCCCATTGTATGTCATTGTATTGTGGCTAAGGTGGGGAGCTTGCAGTGCCCCAGAGGGCAGCTGTGCAGTAGATATCTTGGAGGCCGAGATGTGTGAATTGTGTTTCATCTGTCGACATGTATTTGTGGTTTCGTGTTGTAGTATCGTGGAGCTGAGATGCTGCGAACATTGAGTTATTGAACAACTAGAAACTTGGGGCAACGGCCCCAACCCTCCCCCCCTCCCACCCCACACCCTACACTTCGAGATCGGAAGCATCTGTCGCCCTATAATTGTTGAGATGAACTAAACTATAACGTTTAGAGTCAAGGAAGTGTGGTGGACCCCTCTCGTTACAGGATCAAAATATATATCAGCAGAAGTATCTGATTGGTTTGGAGATTCACCAATGTTCGATTAGGTGCTGTCTGGTATGGCAGGCTCTGTTCATGGTGTTCTGTGGGAGCTTCAGCTGGGGATGGCCGGACTACGGGAGAGATCAGAGTCTGTGGAGTCTATGGCCAGAATTCTGGATGAAATGCTCCCGGTAGGCTAATGGTCCCGGGAACCCGAGCCCCGCGGACGGCGGGACTCTGGTGACAAGACCCGGTGTTGGAAATTTGGGGACACAGACACTGGTGAGCCTGATTTGGGCCTGCCCGCCTTTCAACCCCTGCGGGACTGCTACGTCTCCTTTGCGGAGCAGGGAGGTTCGAGGCTGCAGTTTGGGCCCCCAGGGTCGAAGTCGCAGATCGGAGTCCGAGGGGACGCTCCTCCGTCAGCCAGGTCCAAGCCGCTTCAGGACTATCGAAAAAATGTGTTTTTCCTTGGAATACTACACGCAATCTCGCTGGAAAGAGTAGCCTGTATTGTAGGTTGAGGGTGCAGAGCTTTTGTTTCACGTCTGTGTGTAGGATCGCCTGTGCGCCTGAACTTCCTTGGTGTAGTCCGGAAATATCATGATGGTGTGATTTTGATAATTGACGGTTTTCTGGGCACGAGCTTGCTGCAGGATCAGGTCACTGTCTCTAAAGTTGAGGATCCTTGCTATAATGGGTCGGTGCGCGGCCCCTTGGGGACGTTTTGGAGCCAGGGAGCGGTGTGCTCGCTCCACCGCGAACCAAGTAGAGAGCTTGTCCTTGGGCATCCACGAGTTGATCCAGTTTTCAATGAATGATTCCATCGGACCCTGCTCCACACCCTCCGGGAATCCCACCAGACGCAGGTTGTTGCGTCTGGATCTGTTTTCGGCATCCTCTGCCCTCCTATGAAGTTCCTTGGCTTGAGCTTGCAGACGGAACATCTGCTCCTTCAGATTTGTGACGTCGTCTTCGACAGAGGAGATGCGAGATTTGGTTTCGGCGATCCTGGCCGTTGCATTGCGCAGGTCCTGCCGGAGCAGGGCCATGTCGACTCGTACCTCTCCAATCTTGTTTTCGACCGAGGTCTGTGAGGCGGAGATGGCTTGCAGGATCGTGTTGAGGTCTCCACTCGCAGGCGTGTGTCCTTCTGCGGCTTCAGATCGAGTCCCATTCTCATTAATGGTGTGTTGGTCCATTTTAGTCTGTGTCGCGGGTGGCTTCGAACTCCGGTCTTTCCCCATGGCCGGCGGCCTCGGGAGGGTCGATGGAAGGCAGTGGTGTTGTTAATCGCTGGACTGTTTCACCAGTTGGGTATTGGTTGGTTCGCGTGGGTGGCTAGTGTACCTTCGCGGGTCTCTTGCGACCTCCCGGGATGAGGGGGCCACTGCGTGCTTCTTGATCGGACTCGCAGCAGTAACCAGGTAAGTTCACCGTGAGTAGAGGAAGTAATCTTCCACTTCGCAGCTATGCCACGGCCGGGACAAGGGGTGGTCCACTCCACTCGGTAGCTGGTTACGCCCGGAGGACTGGGTGCCACTTAGTGGTTTTGCAGGTGATAGTGCACTATGCGAACAGGAATGAAGACAGGGTCAGTAATTATTTCATATTCGCCTTCTTGGCAGGTGTTTCTAGTGACCGTCAGCTGTCTAAGTGTTGGTCTTGGTGCGGTCACGTCGCGATCAGAGGAGGGGCGAGTGTTCGTTTCTCTTAATGGAGCAATTTGCACATGGAGTTGTTGGGCCTGATCAGGCAGGGAGAGGGAAGGCCCCAGGAGCCCACCGCTGTGCGACCCCCGCAGCCGGTCCCTCCACCCGCAGGGGTCTAGATGTCACACTCTCACTGGGTCTGTACCGGCAGGCAGACATGTCCCACTGCGACTCGGGGTGGCTCCGCTCTGCAGTTGAGTTATGCCACGGTCGAGACAGTGGGGGCCAGTCTCGCGTCGCAGGAATCTGCCCAGGGCTCAGTGTACACTCTGCTTGCCGCCTGTAGGGCCTCACCAAGGGTCAGGAGTCGAGCCAGGGCAGATGAAGGTGGATAACCCTTGCGTTGAGCCGGCCAAGTCTATAATTGTAGGGGGTCAGACCGGGCAGGAGGGGGGGGGTCTCAGAGGTCCACCACTGCGCAATCTTGCAGTCGATCCCCTCGCCATTCAGGTGTTAACGCGTTAGGCCACTTAAGAGATCGAAGTGAGTGCTCCCCCTTCAGTAGAGCTTCTGGCCTAAGGTGCAGGACACACGTTGGGCTTGTGCCTTTTCAGAGCCAGGAGGGCTTCAGTAGGGCAGGGTGTATCGCAAGTCAGGCAAGCCCACAGGGTGCGGGGTGCATTGGTGATTTAGACTGTCTCCGGGGGCCTCTATGGGAGGAATGGGGGGGCGGCGGAGGGTAAGGGGGGGAACCTCGTCTGAGGTCCCCGTTGTACGATCGTGGCAGCCGAACCCCCGTGGTAGTCCCCTCCCCGCTATGGGCGCAGTCAATTGCAGGTCCATGAGGCCCCGGCCGCGTCTGCACCAGGACGGGAGGATTCAGGCGGGTGTAGGCTTCTTCTCCCCAACGCGCCACAGCCCGCTAGACTCACCAGGCTGTAGGAGGTCAGGGCAGCGGGTGCTCCTGACGCGTCAGCGGGTCCAGTCTTCTTGTGTGGTCAGAGCCGGAGGGGGACCGCAGGACCCGACACTATGCCCAGGCCTTCCACAGTCACGGCCGGAGCCCGGAGGCCGCCCTCCTCCGATAGGTTCTCGGTGTCAGAAGGGGGGGGCGCACTCAGAGGACCCCCGCTGCCCGAAATAGCAGCCGATCCCCCCGCCTCCGTCTCGGCTGTCGATCAGGCGCAGTCGTTGCAGGCCCACGCACCAGCTTCGGAGGTCTGATCGGGGGGAAGGAGGTCACACCTCAGGTCTCCCTCTTTCAGGCCGCAGGGAACCAAGATTACCGCGCTGCCCCGCTGCTCCGGATTTCCTCTTCACTCAGTGAGTTGTTCAGTGCCTCCGCCCGGCAGTAGGGCATAGCGCAGAGGGGGCTCGATCCGTCGCAGGGAATATTTCTGATGGCATGCCCCAGCGTCCAGGCACAGGTCACAGTTTGGCGGGTGCCGCCATTTTGGCTTCAGGGCTGCTTGGAGACCAGGATGCAAAATCAGCCGTCGCCCTTGGTTCTGTAATATTTCCTCGGCTCTGGTGGGCAACCCGGGTTACTTTAAGGTGTTGGCGGTGAGTTAGGGGGAAGGATGGCTGCCGATGACGATGGATTTTGGAGCGGATGACGGAGGGGTCCGGAGCACTCTTAGAGTGCGACCGCCATCTTGTAAATGTAAATGTAAAATCCGTATTTGTAAAGCGCGAACTACTCACCCTTACGGGTCTCAAGGCGCTGGGGGCCGTTGTGGAAATTAAGTGAGCTATTGCCCAGAGTCACATGGTGCTGAGCTGAGCTGCCGCCAGAGCCGGGGATCGAACCGTGAGCCCTGTGCTCCGAAGTCAGCTGCCCTGGCCGCTGCACCACACCTCTCCACTGCACCACACCTCTCTTGACGCTCCAAGCCACGCCCTTTCGAATATTGCTAAATTTTACTACTAATCAAGACAGTCACAAGTGCAGTTATCTAGCAGGCAATAGAGTCATAATTTCAGTGTATGTATGTATTTATATATTTATAGAGCGCTACTGTCAGTCCAGAAGGAGCATCCTGGCGCTATGCGGACGTAAGGAAAGGATCAAATCAGGCATGAACTGAGTTGCATTTTAAATGAGTGAGGAACACAGAGCGTTAGGGGCTGCAAAAATCCAAGTTTTCAATAATTTCTTAAAGAGGGTTTCTGAATCAATCAGTCTTAACTTTGTAGGAAGAAGGTTCCATGCTCTGGTTCAAAGGGTTGCCAAGGATTTTCCCCCTTTGGTTTTATATCAGGACTAAAACAATGAGATTTGGAGGAAGGGCTTTTACTATTGAAGCAGCCCGGCTCTGGAATGAGCTTCCGTTAACTCTGAGACAGACTGAAGATCTATTACAGTTCAGAAAGAGACTTAAGACATGGCTCTTTCGTAAGGAGTAAAACAGGTCGCCTGTCCTAACCTAGCAAGTGCTACTCGCTTAGGGTTATGTGTTGTAGCAGTAACCATGTAATACAGCGCCAGGATACCCGTGGGGTGACAGTGCGCTATATAAGTAGTGTTAACATAACATAACATAACATCTAAAAGCAGGGGGTTCAAGCAGGTTTGCTGAAGAGGATCTGAGTGTCATTCATTGCAATCTTTGTCTAAGACTAAGATCAATTGGGTATCATCCGCATATGAGGTTGTTTCAATGTTAAACGCTCATATTAACGAAATGAGGGGGGGGCAATGTAGATGTTGAACAATAATGGGCTGAGGGAAGATCCCTGTGGTACACCCGAGGTGATAGGACGTTCGGTTGAAAGATACGGTCCTAGGGTGACCGTTTGCCTACGGTTGGTAAGAAAGCATTTAATACAGGCGAGTCGAGATATGTCGCAACTTTTCATGCAAGATAAAAGAATGTCATGTGAAATGGTGTTGAATGCAGCTGATAGATCCGATAGGACCAGAACAACATTCTTTCCAGCATCTAAGGTTAGTTTTAACATACCTGCAATTTCCAGTAACACTGATTCAGTCGAGTAATTAGGACGAAAACCTGACTGACGGGGGTGCAATATCTTGGCCTCTTCCAAAAAGATTGTAAGCTTCTTATTGACCCATCTTTCTACAATTTTACCAAGAGTAGGCAAGAATGAAATGAGACGGAGGTTGAAAAGCGTGAATCACTGACAAAATATCGAGAGTCAGAAAATCGACCTACAGAAATATTGACGCAAAAATATCGAAGTCAAGAATATCGACATCCTATCTACATTAAGATAAGTACAAAAATATCGAAAAAATAATATCGATGTCAAAATATTGTTGTTAAAAATATCGGGTTTTTTTAAGTTACAAAAATAATGTAAAATAAAGTAAATAATACATATAATTAAAATAAACATAGTTAAAAATATTTTGAAATGTTTAAAAATTATAACTAATATATATAATGTAAAAATAAATTAAACATATACATATAATATATAATATATATACTTAATATTTTTTAATAATTATTTTAATAACTTATAAATTGTTAAAAAATATCTTATAAATTACAAATACATCTCTACACATAAAACAATAATATAAATAAAAATTAAATAAATATATATAACAAATTTAAATAATTGCAATTATTTTTAATATTTTAAAATTAATTATATACTACATTAGCTAAAATAATACAAAAATTATTAGATAGCGGAGGGAATAAAATTACTATTCTAACTCCAAACAGTGCAACTGTAGGGAAAATGTTGGATAGCGTAGGGGTAAAAATTACTATTCCCACTCCAGGGAGTGCAACAGTAGGGAAAGTGTTGGATAGCGTAGGGGTAAAAATTACTATTCCCACTCCAGAGAGTGCAACAGTAGGGAAAGTGTTGGATAGCGTAGGGGCTAAAATTACTATTCCCACTCCAGTGAGTGCAACAGTAGGGAAAGTGTTGGATAGCAGAGGGGTAAAAATTACTATTCCCACTCCAGGGAGTGCAACAGTAGGGAAAGTGTTGGATAGCGGAGGGGAATAATTTACTAATCCCACTCCAGGGAGTGCAACAGTAGGGAAAGTGTTGGATAGCGTAGGGGTAAAAATTACTATTCCCACTCCAGAGAGTGCAACAGTAGGGAAAGTGTTGGATAGCGTAGGGTAGAAATTACTATTCCCACTCCAGTGAGTGCAACAGTAGGAAAAGTGTTGATAGCGTAGGGGTAAAAATTACTATTCCCACTCCAGAGAGTGCAACAGTAGGGAAAGTGTTGGATAGCGTAGGGGTAGAAATTACTATTCCCACTCCAGTGAGTGCAACAGTAGGAAAAGTGTTGGATAGCGTAGGGGTAAAAATTACTATTCCCACTCCAGTGAGTGCAACAGTAGGAAAAGTGTTGGATAGCGTAGGGGTAAAAATTACTATTCCCACTCCAGTGAGTGCAACAGTAGGGAAAGTGTTGGATAGCGTAGGGGTGAACATTACTATTCCCACTCCAGAGAGTGCAACAGTAGGGAAAGTGTTGGATAGCGTAGGGGTTAAAATTACTATTCCAACTCCAGTGAGTGCAACAGTAGGGAAAGTGTTGGATAGCGTAGAGGTTAAAATTACTATTCCCACTACAGTGAGTGCAACAGTGTGGAAAATGTAGGATAGCGTAGGGGTAAAAATTACTATTCCCACTACAGTGAGTGCAACAGTGTGGAAAATGTAGGATAGCGTAGGGGTTAAAATTACTATTCCCACTCCAGTGAGTGCAACAGGAGGGAAAGTGTTGGATAGCGTAGGGGTAAAAATAACTATTCCCACTCCAGTGAGTGCAACAGTGTGGAAAATGTAGGATAGCGTAGGGGTTAAATTAACATACTTATTAATTAAATATTTTTTTAAATAAATAACATATTAATAATTAATTCACAAAAATATTAATAATAAATACCAATAAAATTAAATAAATATTTACTTAAATAACATTAAATTACTTCCCACCCTATTCCCCTATAAACGCACAACCCACTAGACATAAAAATAACACAATTAATTAAATTATCAATTAATAAAAATTAATTACCAATTAATAATTAAATAACAATAAATTAATAATCAATACCAATTAATACAAATTAAAATGTACTTAATTATAATAAAATACTTCCCACCCTATTCCCTATAAACCCACAACCCACTACACATAAAAAATAACACATTGAATTTAATTATCAATTAATCAATTAATAAAAATGAATTACCAATTAATAATTAATTAACAATAAATTAATTAACAATAAAAAATAATAATACATTCATTATAATCAATATAATTATAAATTAATAAGTTAATAAAAATTAATTACCAATCAATAATTAATTAACAATAAATTAATAATCAATAAAAATAAATAAAAATATTAATTAATTAATTATAATTAAATTCCTTCCCACCCTATTCCCTATAAACCCACAACCTGCTCTAATACTAAAACACAAAATTTACTTTAAAAAAAATTACTAATTTCTAAACATTTAATACATATATTTAAAAATAATTAAAAAACATTACAAAAAATGTTAAACACATACATATAAAATACATACTAAAATACATAACACTAATATAAATATCGATATTATTAACAACAATATTTTTGCTAACGATATTACTTACTTTGATATTACTTACTTTGATATAAAAAAACGATATTACTTACCTTAAGGTCGATATTCTGGTCACCGATATTCTTGACTTCGATATTCTGTCCCTACGATATTTGAAACTCGATATTAGTGTAGGTCGATAATAAAAAATCGATATTATGTCTGCATACCGAAAAGCGTCGAAGGATCTGTGACCTGTTCATTCTGGAGTGGTTTGACAACAGCAAGTTTCCTGAGTGGGGGGACTGTTGCTGTGGCAAGTGAGAAGTTTATTATATTGTTGATTACTGGATTGACAATATCAACAATCATGTGAAGTACGGCGGGTGGGAACGCATCGAAGGGAGAGCCAGATTTACATAAAGGATTGCTTGATGCAACTGTTCCAGAGTGATACTGTGGAAAGCCTGAAACGATGGTCCTGTGTAAGTGGGGTCTAGCTCTAGAACTTGGAGAGGTGTATGCATAATACTAAATTCTTTTTGAATGTGGTGAATTTGTTCCTCAAAGAAAGAGGAAATCTGGTCACATAGGATCTGTGATGGAGGGATATCTTTAAATAGAACTTTTGGATTTGTAAAATATTTAACATTTTTAAAAATAGTTTTCTGGTCTTGCTGAGCATTGCACCGGAGGTGGTGGCCTGCAGTGTCTTCGTATACCAGGGAGCTGATTTTTTCGACATTTGCTTGTGTGTCGCTTGCACCGTGGGGGCTAATTTATTGCTAACCGTTGTGATCCATGCATTAAAGCGCGGAGATTCATCCGGAGTATTCCCTGATAGAATGGGTATGGACGCTAGTGCCCTGTGAGGCAGCTCTGGGTTTGCTGTCATTTTAGTCCATTTACGGAATGGTACTGAAATTGGGCTTTGATCAGGGAGGTGATTTGTACTGGGTAGTTTAATACTAAATGGGATCAACATGTGGTCTGACCAGACTTGAAGGATGGGAGTGTTAACTGTCAGGGTAGGAAGATTGGAACAAACCCCATCTAGGGTGTGTCCAACTGTTGGAGCCCCAGAGTTCCTAATGTTTCAAACAAATTGTCTAGTCCAGGTTCTTCCCTGCACTCTAGATGGAGTTTGAAATCTCCCAGTTGGGTGAAATTCGAATATCCAAGGATAAGAGGGCCTAGTGTATCTCATAAGGTTTCCAAAAAGTCCAGGCTGGAGCCAGGGGGGACGATATATCAGTCCTCCTGCAAAGGAAGAAGAGCCATTGAGTTTAAAACAAAAACCAAGGCTTTCTGTCCCTTTCGAAGAGGGAAGGTCAAAGTTCATACATTGGACTGAATCACAATAAATGATGGCCAGTCCCCCTCCCCATGTCTCGTTTCTGTCTTGTCTACAGATGATGTAACTAGGTGGAAGAGCTAGGGCAATATTGGGGTTGCACCATTCCTTAAGCCATGATTCTGTGATAAAAAGGAAATCAAGCTGAGATCCTATAATCATATCATTAATGTCTTCGGCGTGCTTGCATAGGGAGCAGACATTAATAAGCCCCCCCTTTAGCAAATTAGCAGATGGAATGTTATTGGGCGCGTTACTGATGCAGACGGGCTTGCCTTTGATACGCCTCGCGACGCGCTGGCTGCGAGCGTCCGCTGCACGTCCTCGGTGTCAGGCCCATTAAATACTGGTGCCTGCCAACCACTAGAACGCCGCAGTTCCAAGATGGCTGCCCTAAGCGGGCATTCTTCCTCCCTGAAAGGGAGAACCAAAAGTGCAACGCGCAATTATTCAAAGGAGCAACGATATCTTTAAAACAGAGGTCGATGACACTAGAAGATTGTAAGTCAAATTCAATATAAACTTTTCAAGTGGTCATTTCACTTCATTTCCCCCAAAACAAAGATTTAAAAGGTTTTTAAAAATAAGGGAATACACAATTTTAAAACGAGCGATTTAATCATGCAGATTGAACTTAACTTGTATGCAGCAGGTGCAGTGCCACCAGGACCAAAAGCTCAAGGGATCCCATTAAACAGAGAATATTGCCGAATGTTACTACTAAACAAGCAGTCACAAGTGCAGTTACCTTGCCGACAACAGTGTCATGATTTCAATAATGCAGCAGGTGCAGTGGCGCCTGGACCAAAGCTCTAGGCACCTCACTAAACACCTATTACTGCTCTATTTTACAACTAAACAGGCAGTCACAAGTTAAGTTATCTTGAAGGCAACAGGGTCATTATTTGAATGGTGCAGCAGGTGTAGTGGCAGCGAGGACAAAAGTTGTCATAACTTCTCTAAACACCAGATATTGCTATATTTTACTACTGAACAGGCAGTCACAAATGCAGTTATCCTGCAGGCAATAGGGGCATGATTTGAATGGTGCAGTGGCACCGAGCCCAAAAGTTAGCCGAACTCTACTAAAAACACATAAATTAATTCAATTATTTCCCTCTTTCATTTAAGTTTTCCAAATGTTGCTATTACTTACCCGCACTATACCACTAGTAACAGCACAATATATTGCCTTTATGTACATTAACAAGTCATAATACTTTAACAGACTTTCTGTAACTTATATTGTAGAACTTCTCAGCAAGCTACAACTTACAACAAAAAACAGCTTATGATTAATCATATAGGTGAAACCTAATGCATTTACCAATGCTTGTTTTCACAGGTCCCAGTGCCCCCTGGGTCCCCACTCTGCCAATTCCTTACATTTGTATTTTACTTTCCCTGCCACAGCGGGAGAATGCATTTCATGAAAAGGCATCTCACGAGTGGGGATGTCAGCTTTCCAAGAGTGAAATATCGCATTTGTTGTTGTTAAAGAGTCCGCAGAGCCCTGGTTGTGGTAGAAAATAGAGCCGTAAATAAAATCAAATGTAGTCATTTGTAACATGACTTTTCTGTCTTTGTTTCCTTTAATTATTAGTCATGGATCATTAATGCAGCTCTCGAACACATTTAAAAGTACTTTCTGTTTATATGTGCTGTTTGAAGCATGCGCAGGTAAGGGATAAAAATACCGGCTTTAGGTGATTTTGCTTATTTTTGTATCGGCCGGGTCATGAAAATACTCGTGGTGCCGGCAGAAATCCAGTCAGTTGGCAACCCTAACCACAAGATTTTGTTTGTTGCAGGATTAACAAATGATTTATTTCCGCCATCCTCTATCCCTGACAGATGCCATCATAGGAATAGTTTAACTTATCTCTGAAACCCTACGCCAGCCGTCAATTACATGCTGCGTTACTCCTAGTGTCTGGGCATAGATCCGGCATTCAGACAACTCACTCCTCATTCTCACCACTCACCCTTCACTTACACACTCACCCTGGACTCACAGCGATCACACTGCACTCACACCGTTCACCCTCTTCCTACCTTGCACTCACATGAGCACACTGCTCACCCTGCACTCACAGCGACCACACTGCTTTCGCCATGAACTCATGCTGTTCTCGCTCCACTTACCCTGCAGCCACATGAGCACACTGCTCACCCTGCACTCGTGTGACACTTCACTCACCTGTCACTCTCACTGCTCACCCTGCACTCACAGCGACCTCAATGCACTCACACCACTCGCCATGAACTCACGCCGTTCTCCCTCCACTCACCTTGCAGTCACACAAGCACACTACTCACCCTGCACTTGTGTGGCACTTCACACACCTGTCACTCTCACCGCTCACCCTGCACTCCTGTGACACTTCACTCACCTGACACTCTCACTGCTCACCCTGCACTCACAGCGACCACACTGCACTCACACTGTTCACCATACACTCATGATGTTACCCTGCACTCACACCGTTCATCCTCTTCCTACCTTGCACTCACATGAGCACACTGCTCACCCTGCACTCACAGCGACCACACTGCTTTCGCCATGAACTCATGCTGTTCTCGCTCCACTTACCCTGCAGCCACATGAGCACACTGCTCACCCTGCACTTGTGTGACACTTCACTCACCTGTCACTCTCACTGCTCACCCTGCACTCACAGCGACCTCAATGCACTCACACCACTCGCCATGAATTCACGCCGTTCTCCCTCCACTCACCTTGCAGTCACACAAGCACACTACTCACCCTGCACTCGTGTGGCACTTCACTCACCTATCACTCTCACCGCTCACCCTGCACTCATGTGACACTTCACTCACCTGTCACTCTCACTGCTCACCCTGCACTCACAGCGACCACACTGCACTCACGCCACTCGCCATGAACTCACGCCATTCTCCCTCCACTCACCCTGCAGTCACACGAGCACACTACTCACCCTGCACTTGTGTGGCACTTCACACACCTGTCACTCTTACTGCTCACCCTGCAATCTCACTCAAACAAGCACATCACTCACCATGCATTCATTCCTCCCATTCTGCACTTTCAACCACACCCAAACTCACATGGTCACATCACTCACCCTGCAGTCACTCCTGTCTAACTACTCTCACACTGACACTGTGCACTCACATAAGCACTCCCATCACTCACACAGCTAACACTTCACTCTCATTGGCACAGCACTCACCCTGCACTCACACCATGCAAACAAACACATAATTCACTGTGGGGTCACACCACTCACCATGCATTCCCTCCTCTCACCCTGCACTCACACAGACATACCTCTCAGCCTGCACTCATGCAGGCACTCTGTTCACCCTGCCTGCACACGGGGATAATAGTCTGCCGGAACTCACAGGGACCCACCACTCACTCTGCACTAACTCTTCTCACCATGCACTCACCAGTCACTCTCACAGCTCACCCTTCACTCTCGCCGCTCAACCTGCACCACACACAGGCACACCACTCACCTTGCATTTACACTGCTCACACCACCCAGCACGCACTCCTCTCACTCTGCACGACTCATCTCACCCGACACTCACATGGGCCCTCCTCTCACATTGAATTCATGCAGCTCACCTGACACTCACATCAGCACATTTTTCACTCTACACTCTCACCACTCATGCTGCATTCACTCACACTATTCACCATCACCCAGCACTTACATGAACACACATCTTACTCGGCACATATAAACATGACACAACACTCATGAATATACACATATTTCTACGCGGGCACCCACAGGATACCTGCTCTTTCCGTATTACTGGATATCTGCTTAATTCCATCTGCAACAACGGGGCTGGTGCAAGAGGGGAGCGTGGACTGAGAATGCGGGATGGAACAAAGGGGGATACTAGGGCTGAGGCTTTGGGGTATGAAGCTGAATTGAGGATCGTGTGACATTTCAGCCATTCCTGGCTGTCCATTCACCACAATGCTTCATTACGGAACACATAGCTTTTTTACATTGTAAATTTGGTCTCATAAACCCAAAATCAAAGTGTTACTGAATGAAATCCATGGTTGCTGAAGAAGTCCAGCATTTCATAAGGTCAGTTGGATGCTGCGATATTACAAGTTAGAACGTGGATTCGTTCATTTCCAACACGGTAACTGCTCGATCCACACGTGATAACACAGCTATTCTAAGGAAGTCACATTGCACTCACTTCATACTTGTAACAAACATTGACAAAGCCGTATATTATTATCTATGAATAGCGTATAGAGAGCTTGGCACCCGTGGCCCACCCGAGGGCCCCCGTGGCCCCTGCAGATGCATCCTGGAGCCGGGCCAGGTGTAATCAGGGCAGACACACCGCAGGGCTCTGCGCCAAAGACACAAATACATACAAAACACCTCAGAAGAACCTCTCCCTGTGTGGGAGCAGTCTGTGCAAGCCGCCGGAGACTTCTACAAAAGGTCCCTCTCTCGCCCTGCGTTACTGTCCGTTTGTACCAGAAAAACAACCACTTATGCGTAAAATGAAAAAAGTACACCCTGTCACATTCCCGACATTCCTCGCCTCTTACTGAGAACTCTTAAAATAAAACGTGTTAAAAAGAAGCATTTTAAAGAGTCGTCCCAGGACGCCAGCCCGCTCCCACAGGTCCAAGAATGGACATATTTACATGGACATATCAGCGCACTCAGGCTGAGACACAGGGGCTGCCCCGCCGGGGAGCGGCTGTCCCTGGCACACTCCCGCCTCGATGTGCATTAAAAACACCCGGGCTTGGAAGTTCTAGCGCTCTACAAGCATTGCTGGCTGGACCCACGCGCCTCGAGGCGAGTAAGGCGCTACAGCCCCCCATAAACTCACCAGGCCTCAGGAGCAGCGTGGGCACAAGCAGGCCCCGTCGGGCGCAGCTCTGGAAAGGATCCCCTGCCAGCGGCTCGGCTATATTTATAAATTATATGATGCTTTCCCCTCGCCTCCCTGTCTCCACACAGATCGTTTACAAGTGCCCCCCCCCCCCCCCTCATGCTCGTGCCCATGAACAGCCGTCCAAGAACACGGAAACGTGCACGCGGATGGATGTCTCGCCCTCCGCCCGTTCACATCACTCTTTACACCGGACATTTATGAGTGCATTACTCCGCCAAGCTCTAAATTAAGCTCCGAGTCACTCGGATATAAGTCTTCTGTCAGTGGGGAGCGACATTCCTTCCATTTCTGGGATGCCACCTGCTGCAGGTTTTCACACTATTAATCATCACTTTGCTGCTTTTGAAATATTCAGACACTTAGGAGGTCATTACGATGACTGTCCGCCCGCCACCGTAACGGAATGCGGGACCGTCCGCAAGGGGTGCGGCGGTCCCGCACCTGACATTAGGATGTCACCGCCACCGCGGCGGTGGGACACCCTATTCCCAGCACCGCCCGCCACAATGCTGTGAATGCACGTCGTGCATTTGCATGAACAACGTGACAGGCACCGCGCGGTGCCTGCCACCTTGTGCATACAAATGCAGGGGGTACCACAGGTGCCCCCATGTGCACCTCCCACCCACCCAACATCCTGGGGGCCCGCTACGGGCCCCCAACAGCGAAGACCGTATGCCTTTCCATGGCGGCTGATCTCCGCAGGCATTGTAATATGGATGGCGGTGTCTTGCAGACACCGCCACCATATTAACCTTAGCTTCCGCCGGTCGACGAGTCGACCGGGCGGACCCCCAGCCATCATAATATGGCGGGGGGTCTTGCTGTGTGGATGGCGGGCGGATCGCCCCGCCGGGCCGGCGGTGACTACCGCCGGCCCGGCGGGGGCGATCCGCCCGCCATCGTAATGACCCCTATTATGTGTCTCCAAAAGAAAGAATACCTTTTCTTGGTGGGGAGGGGAATAGGAACCCTCTGATTTGGGTGTTGGGGAGGAAAATGTTTTTCCAGTGATACAAATAAAGCAAACAAGCATTGGCAAAGCCAATCGTTCTTACTTTGCCACTGCTGTACAGTTGGCAACCCTAACCACAAGATTTTGTTTGTTGCAGGATTAACAAATGATTTATTTCCGCCATCCTCTATCCCTGACAGATGCCATCATAGGAATAGTTTAACTTATCTCTGAAACCCTACGCCAGCCGTCAATTACATGCTGCGTTACTCCTAGTGTCTGGGCATAGATCCGGCATTCAGACAACTCACTCCTCATTCTCACCACTCACCCTTCACTTACACACTCACCCTGGACTCACAGCGATCACACTGCACTCACACCGTTCACCCTCTTCCTACCTTGCACTCACATGAGCACACTGCTCACCCTGCACTCACAGCGACCACACTGCTTTCGCCATGAACTCATGCTGTTCTCGCTCCACTTACCCTGCAGCCACATGAGCACACTGCTCACCCTGCACTCGTGTGACACTTCACTCACCTGTCACTCTCACTGCTCACCCTGCACTCACAGCGACCTCAATGCACTCCACACCACTCGCCATGAATTCACGCCGTTCTCCCTCCACTCACCATGCAGTCACACAAGCACACTACTCACCCTGCACTCGTGTGGCACTTCACTCACCTATCACTCTCACCGCTCACCCTGCACTCATGTGACACTTCACTCACCTGTCACTCTCACTGCTCACCCTGCACTCACAGCGACCACACTGCACTCACACTGTTCACCATACACTCATGATGTTACCCTGCACTCACACCGTTCATCCTCTTCCTACCTTGCACTCACATGAGCACACTGCTCACCCTGCACTCACAGCGACCACACTGCTTTCGCCATGAACTCATGCTGTTCTCGCTCCACTTACCCTGCAGCCACATGAGCACACTGCTCACCCTGCACTTGTGTGACACTTCACTCACCTGTCACTCTCACTGCTCACCCTGCACTCACAGCGACCTCAATGCACTCACACCACTCGCCATGAATTCACGCCGTTCTCCCTCCACTCACCTTGCAGTCACACAAGCACACTACTCACCCTGCAGTCGTGTGGCACTTCACTCACCTATCACTCTCACCGCTCACCCTGCACTCATGTGACACTTCACTCACCTGTCACTCTCACTGCTCACCCTGCACTCACAGCGACCACACTGCACTCACGCCACTCGCCATGAACTCACGCCATTCTCCCTCCACTCACCCTGCAGTCACACGAGCACACTACTCACCCTGCACTTGTGTGGCACTTCACACACCTGTCACTCTTACTGCTCACCCTGCAATCTCACTCAAACAAGCACATCACTCACCATGCATTCATTCCTCCCATTCTGCACTTTCAACCACACCCAAACTCACATGGTCACATCACTCACCCTGCAGTCACTCCTGTCTAACTACTCTCACACTGACACTGTGCACTCACATAAGCACTCCCATCACTCACACAGCTAACACTTCACTCTCATTGGCACAGCACTCACCCTGCACTCACACCATGCAAACAAACACATAATTCACTGTGGGGTCACACCACTCACCATGCATTCCCTCCTCTCACCCTGCACTCACACAGACATACCTCTCAGCCTGCACTCATGCAGGCACTCTGTTCACCCTGCCTGCACACGGGGATAATAGTCTGCCGGAACTCACAGGGACCCACCACTCACTCTGCACTAACTCTTCTCACCATGCACTCACCAGTCACTCTCACAGCTCACCCTTCACTCTCGCCGCTCAACCTGCACCACACACAGGCACACCACTCACCTTGCATTTACACTGCTCACACCACCCAGCACGCACTCCTCTCACTCTGCACGACTCATCTCACCCGACACTCACATGGGCCCTCCTCTCACATTGAATTCATGCAGCTCACCTGACACTCACATCAGCACATTTTTCACTCTACACTCTCACCACTCATGCTGCATTCACTCACACTATTCACCATCACCCAGCACTTACATGAACACACATCTTACTCGGCACATATAAACATGACACAACACTCATGAATATACACATATTTCTACGCGGGCACCCACAGGATACCTGCTCTTTCCGTATTACTGGATATCTGCTTAATTCCATCTGCAACAACGGGGCTGGTGCAAGAGGGGAGCGTGGACTGAGAATGCGGGATGGAACAAAGGGGGATACTAGGGCTGAGGCTTTGGGGTATGAAGCTGAATTGAGGATCGTGTGACATTTCAGCCATTCCTGGCTGTCCATTCACCACAATGCTTCATTACGGAACACATAGCTTTTTTTACATTGTAAATTTGGTCTCATAAACCCAAAAATCAAAGTGTTACTGAATGAAATCCATGGTTGCTGAAGAAGTCCAGCATTTCATAAGGTCAGTTGGATGCTGCGATATTACAAGTTAGAACGTGGATTCGTTCATTTCCAACACGGTAACTGCTCGATCCACACGTGATAACACAGCTATTCTAAGGAAGTCACATTGCACTCACTTCATACTTGTAACAAACATTGACAAAGCCGTATATTATTATCTATGAATAGCGTATAGAGAGCTTGGCACCCGTGGCCCACCCGAGGGCCCCCGTGGCCCCTGCAGATGCATCCTGGAGCCGGGCCAGGTGTAATCAGGGCAGACACACCGCAGGGCTCTGCGCCAAAGACACAAATACATACAAAACACCTCAGAAGAACCTCTCCCTGTGTGGGAGCAGTCTGTGCAAGCCGCCGGAGACTTCTACAAAAGGTCCCTCTCTCGCCCTGCGTTACTGTCCGTTTGTACCAGAAAAACAACCACTTATGCGTAAAATGAAAAAAGTACACCCTGTCACATTCCCGACATTCCTCGCCTCTTACTGAGAACTCTTAAAATAAAACGTGTTAAAAAGAAGCATTTTAAAGAGTCGTCCCAGGACGCCAGCCCGCTCCCACAGGTCCAAGAATGGACATATTTACATGGACATATCAGCGCACTCAGGCTGAGACACAGGGGCTGCCCCGCCGGGGAGCGGCTGTCCCTGGCACACTCCCGCCTCGATGTGCATTAAAAACACCCGGGCTTGGAAGTTCTAGCGCTCTACAAGCATTGCTGGCTGGACCCACGCGCCTCGAGGCGAGTAAGGCGCTACAGCCCCCCATAAACTCACCAGGCCTCAGGAGCAGCGTGGGCACAAGCAGGCCCCGTCGGGCGCAGCTCTGGAAAGGATCCTCTGCCAGCGGCTCGGCTATATTTATAAATTATATGATGCTTTCCCTCGCCTCCCTGTCTCCACACAGATCGTTTACAAGTGCCCCCCCCCCCTCATGCTCGTGCCCATGAACAGCCGTCCAAGAACACGGAAACGTGCACGCGGATGGATGTCTCGCCCTCCGCCCGTTCACATCACTCTTTACACCGGACATTTATGAGTGCATTACTCCGCCAAGCTCTAAATTAAGCTCCGAGTCACTCGGATATAAGTCTTCTGTCAGTGGGGAGCGACATTCCTTCCATTTCTGGGATGCCACCTGCTGCAGGTTTTCACACTATTAATCATCACTTTGCTGCTTTTGAAATATTCAGACACTTAGGAGGTCATTACGATGACTGTCCGCCCGCCACCGTAACGGAATGCGGGACCGTCCGCAAGGGGTGCGGCGGTCCCGCACCTGACATTAGGATGTCACCGCCACCGCGGCGGTGGGACACCCTATTCCCAGCACCGCCCGCCACAATGCTGTGAATGCACGTCGTGCATTTGCATGAACAACGTGACAGGCACCGCGCGGTGCCTGCCACCTTGTGCATACAAATGCAGGGGGGTACCACAGGTGCCCCCCATGTGCACCTCCCACCCACCCAACATCCTGGGGGCCCGCTACGGGCCCCCAACAGCGAAGACCGTATGCCTTTCCATGGCGGCTGATCTCCGCAGGCATTGTAATATGGATGGCGGTGTCTTGCAGACACCGCCACCATATTAACCTTGTTTTCCGCCGGTCGACGAGTCGACCGGCGGACCCCCCAGCCATCATAATATGGCGGGGGGTCTTTGCTGTGTGGATGGCGGGCGGATCGCCCCGCCGGGCCGGCGGTGACTACCGCCGGCCCGGCGGGGGCGATCCGCCCGCCATCGTAATGACCCCCTATTATGTGTCTCCAAAAGAAAGAATACCTTTTCTTGGTGGGGAGGGGAATAGGAACCCTCTGATTTGGGTGTTGGGGAGGAAAATGTTTTTCCAGTGATACAAATAAAGCAAACAAGCATTGGCAAAGCCAATCGTTCTTACTTTGCCACTGCTGTACAGACAGCGCTTTGGCTTTGCCACTGCTGGGGACTTTTAAAATGCCTCAGCATTGGCAAAGCCAGGAGCGTCGACCGGCCATGTTAAAAGTATAAAAAGCATTCATTTCTATACTTTCAAGATGGCTGCTGCATTGGGAGACACTTTTAACATTCCTCGTCGCCACTGTTGGCTCTGGCATTGGTGGAACATTTTTAAAACCTCCTGGGATTGGCAAAGGCAGCAGCGGTGGCTACTGTGGAGCAGGAGAAGAGTGACGAGGAAGGGAAAGAAGCCTGGCAAAGGGGGTACAAAGAGGGCAAGTTCCAGGGCATCACCAAGGCCGCCATTCTGTGCCTGGAGCGCCACCAAGGAGTACAGAAGGGAGGGTCTAGAACAACGAGGAGCGAGGGAAAGAGCACAAGAGTGCTCTGAAGAAGAGAAGGAGCAAGAGATGAGGGCGACGTAACAAACTAAAGCAAAAAGCAAGTAGTTCCATGACATCATCAGTGGAAGAATACTTCTCATCCAATCAAAACCAATGGTACTCAAGCTATGCTTCAGAGGGGTGATACGGGTCAAAGAGGATAAGGAGGAAAGCCATCCAATAAAGAGAAGGGAACTGAGACTGCCGAGTAACCCATGCTATCAAGTATAACAGCTGACGCAAAGCCACTCTGTGCAGTAATATACACAACCCTGTCTTCAACAGTGTGTCGCAAGACACTGACCTTAGACTCAGGATCCAATGAGTGATCACTCTTCCACCATGACAGTACCTACCATCAACCACTGGCAATCAGGATACATTGGCTAATAGTAGAAACAGACGGGGCCTGTGGAGTGGGACAAGTGAGGAAATAGACTCCTCTGGGGACTGACATCTGCAGGTCGAAGGAGATCTCTAAAAATGATGGGAAATCTCTTAATATTCTGCCATGAATCGAACCTTACGCGTAGTCTCTGGGTCCCAAGCAAATCTGGTCCAGGAATCAATCAATCAATCCATCCATCAATCCATCCATCAATCAATCCATCAATCAATCAATCAATCCATCCATCCATCAATCAATCAATCCATCCATCCATCAATCAATCCATCCATCAATCCATCAATCAATCCATCCATCCATCCATCCATCCATCAATCAATTCACCCATCCATCAATCAATCAATCCATCCATCAATCAATCCATCCATCCATCAATCCATCAATCAATCCATCCATCCATCCATCCATCCATCAATCCATCTATCAATCAATCCATCCATCCATCAATCAATCCATCTATCAATCAATCCATCCATCCATCCATCCATCAATCAATCCATCCATCAATCCATCCATCCATCAATCCATCCATCCATCAATCAATCCATCCATCAATCAATCCATCCATCAATCCATCCATTCATCAATCAATTCATCCATCAATCAATCCATCCATCAATCAATCCATCCATCCATCAATCAATCAATCCATCTATCAATCAATCCATCCATCAATCCATCCATCCATCAATCCATCCATCCATCCATCCATCAATCAATCCATCCATCCATCAATCAATCCATCCATCCATCCATCAATCAATGCATCCATCCATCAATCAATGCATCCATCAATCAATGCATCCATCCATCAATCAATCCATCCATCCATCAATCAATGCATCCAACAATCAATCAATCCATCCATCCATCAATCAATGCATCCATCAATCAATGCATCAATCGGCATTTGTAAAGCGCAGCACTGTCACCACTAACGGTTTCTGGGCGCTGAGGGTGAGGTGTCTCTGACAAAGACCTAGATCTTGAACTTCTTCTGAAGTCCGTCAGGGAGGGGGCTCTTCAGCGATGGAGGGGCAGGTCGTTCCAGGTCTTGAGCTTCTTCTGAAGTCCGTCAGGGAGGGTGCTGTTCAGCGATGAGGGGCAGGTCGTCCAGGGCTGGAGCTTCTTCTGAAGTCCGTCAGGGAGGGTGCTGTTCAGCGATGGAGGCGCAGGTCGTCCAGGTCTTGAGCTTCTTCCGAAGTCCGTCAGGGAGGGTGCTGTTCAGCGATGGAAGGGCAGGTCGTTCAGGTCTTGAGCTTCTTCTGAAGTCCGTCAGGGAGGGGGCTGTTCAGCGATGGAGGGGCAGGTCGTCCAGGTCTTGAGCTTCTTCTGAAGTCCGTCAGGGAGGGTGCTGTTCAGAGGTGGAGGGGCAGGTCGTTCCAGGTCTTGAACTTCTTCTGAAGTCCGTCAGGGAGGGGTCTGTTCAGAGGTAGAGGGGCAGGTCGCCCAGGTCTTGAGCTTCTTCTGAAGTCCATCAGGGAGGGAGCTGTTCAGCGATGGAGGGGCAGGTCGTTCCACTTCTTGAGCTTCTTCTGAAGTCCGTCAGGGAGGGTGCTGTTCAGTGATGGAGGGGCAGGTCGTTCCAGGTCTTGAGCTTCTTCTGAAGTCCGTCAGGGAGGGTGCTGTTCAGCGATGGAGGGGCAGGTCGTCCAGGTCTGGAGCTTCTTCTGAAGTCCGTCAGGGAGGGTGCTGATCGGAGGTGGAGGGGCAGGTCGTTCCAGGTCTTGAGCTTCTTCTGAAGTCCGTCAGGGAGGGTGCTGTTCAGCGATGGAGTGGCAGGTCGTCCAGGTCTTGAGCTTTTTCTGAAGTCCGTCAGGGAGGGTGCTGTTCAGCGATGGAGGGGTGAGGTTGTTCCAGGTCTTGAGCTTCTTCTGAAGTCCGTCAGGGAGGGTGCTGTTCATCGATGTGGGGGCAGGTCGTCCAGGTCTGGAGCTTCTTCTGAAGTCCGTCAGGGAGGGTGCTGTTCAGCGATGGAGGGGTGAGGTCGTTCCAGGTCTTGAGCTTCTTCTGAAGTCCGTCAGGGCGGGGGCTGTTCAGCGATGGAGGGGTGAGGTCGTTCTAGGTCTTGAGCTTCTTCTGAAGTCCGTCATGGAGGGTGCTGTTCAGAGGTGGAGGGGCAGGTCATCCAGGTCTTGAGCTTCTTCGGAAAGTCCGTCAGGGAGGGTGCTGTTCAGCGATGGAGGGCTGAGGTTGTTCCAGGTCTTGAGCTTCTTCTGAAGTCCGTCAGGGAGGGGCTGTTCAGCGATGGAGGGGCAGGTCCTCCAGGTCTTGAGCTTCTTCTGAAGTCCGTCAGGGAGGGGGCGGTTCAGCGATGGAGGGGCAGGTCATCCAGGTCTGGAGCTTCTTCTGAAGTCCGTCAGGGAGGCTGCTGTTTAGCGATGGAGGGGCAGGTCGTCCAGGTCTTGAGCTTCTTCTGAAGTCCTCCAGGTAAGAGGCTGTTCAGTGATGGAGGGGCAGGTCGTTCCAGGTCTTGAGCTTCTTCTGAAGTCCGTCAGGGAGAGTGCTGTTCAGCGATGGAGGGGCAGGTCATCCAGTTCTTGAGCTTCTTCTGAAGTCCGTCAGGGAGGGTGCTGTTCAGCGATGGAGGGGCAGGTCGTCCAGGTCTGGAGCTTCTTCTGAAGTCCGTCAGGGAGGGTGCTGTTCAGAGGTGGAGGGGCCAGTCGTTCCAGGTCTTGAGCTTCTTCTGAAGTCCTCCAGGGGAGGGGCTGTTCAGCGATGGAGGGGCAGGTCGTGCCGGGTCTTGAGCTTCTTCTGAAGTCCGTCAGGGAGGCTGCTGTTCAGAGGTGGAGGGGCAGGTCGTCCAGGTCTTGAGCTTTGTTAGACCTGGCACTGTTGGCGTGGGTCTCCCTTCCATTTTTTGCTGTTGCCTCATGTGTTTTTGTTGGTTTTATGACTCTGGGCACTTTACCACTGCTATTCAGTGCCACAGTGCAAGTGCTCCCTATGGTAAATTGATGTATGGATTAGTGACTCCATGTTTGGCCTATTTGATTCACTGTCAGACCCTAGTACAGTGCACTGATTGTGCCCAGGCTTGTGACTCAAATGCTGCTGGTGGGCTTGCAGCACTGGTTGTGCCACCCACAGGAGCAGCTTGCAAAGTGTGTCTCAGGTCTGCCATTGCAGAGCCTGTGTGCAGTCTGGTACTGCCATGTCGACTTGGTAAGTGCACCCACTTACCAGTCCCCACACCTTCCCTTTCCTGCATATTAGTCACCCCTAAGGTAGGCCCTAGGGCAGGGTGCATTGTATGTGTAAGGTAGGACATGCCTTGGTGTGTGTGGCATGTCCTAATAGTGAATTACAGCCATTTTCGTTTTTCACTATTGCAAGGCTACCTGTTCCCCATAGGCCAGAATGGGCAGTTTGATTATAACATCTTATAATCCTAACTGACCCAGGAACATGGTAGAAAAACTAATTTAGTATGCCTGAACTCAGAATGATAAAATACATCTTTTAGTGAAGTTGGTTTTAACATTCTGTGTTTGAAAATACCACTTTTAGAAAGTAGGTATTTTCTTGCCTAACTATCCAAGCCTGCCTCTGCTAGGTTGTGTATTCCTTGTCTGGAGTTTGAGTGACAGGGGCTGGGGCTGGGGGATTCCAGGAGACAGGGTGAGTCAGCACAGGGCTGAATAGAGAGATCTGCATGTAGATGGGTGGGAGGAGTTGCACCTGGGACCTGAATAGGGCTGTGCCTTCCCTCCACAATGCTGGCTCCACCTCCTGTGGTGCGTCTGATGTCCCTGGCCTACACTGTCAAAGGAAAGAAGGAGTCTTGTCAACAAAGTGCTCCAGGACTGACCAGAACTGGTTTGGACTAGGCAAAGGCCTCTCTGCCTTCAGAGACAAAGGATTTTGGTGTATAAAATAGGGGACCCAAACCCCAGAACTTTAGATCACTTTGGGAAACAAGAAGAACCTTTACTGAGGAGAGGAACCAGAGAAACTGAGGAGGAGACTATCCCTAAGCTGAGAGCTGTTTGGGGGATTGGCCTGCAGTGGTTGCCTGACTGCCAAAGAAAGGAGAAAGGAACTTTGTGTGTACTTTCATCAACTTGTAAAAGATCTCCAAGGGCTTGAGAGAAGAGCTTGCCTCCTGCTGAAGTCTCAGGAACAACAGACTTCACCAACCAGCTCCCCAAGAGTCTTTCTGGAAAGTGCCTGCTGCTGTGCTGGACTTTCTGAGGAACTGCGTGTCGCAAGGAGCTGGAAGCGCGACTCACAAAGAAGAAGCGTCGCTGCAGAAGCGCCTCGCATCGCCGAAGAAAAGGATCGACGTCGCATCAGACGCCGCCGCATCAACGGAGAAGAGTGTCGTCGCCGCTGTCGCATCGTTGCCGAAGCGCCTCGTATCGCCGGAGAAGAGGATCGACGTCGCATCAGACGCCGCCGCATCACCGGGAAGCATGTCGCAGGGCCTGTCGCGGCTCAGAAGAATCGTTGAGTCGCCGCACGGCCGTCGCATCGTTGCCGAAGCGCCTCGCCGGAGAAGAGGATCGACGTTGCATCAGGCGCCGCCGCATCACCGGGAAGCGTGTCGCAGGGCCTGTCGCGGCTCAGAAGAATCGTTGAGTCGCCGCACGGCCGTCGGCGTGCACGCATCGTGTTGCATCAAGAAGAAGACGCCATCTTTGTTTCATTGCACCGGATCTTCATCGCATCACGGCGTTGCTGGTCGCATCGCCACGAAAGCGCAGTAAGAAACCGACGCATCACCTCCCCACGCTGAGAAGAACCGATGCATCCCCTACGCATCAGTAGGGACCCGACGCATCACCGTTCTTGCGTGTAAGGAACCGACGCATCACCTTCCCTGCAACACTTTCGTTGTATAGCGTTATGCATCCTAAGGTACATTGAACTCAAAGTGTCGCATTTACCACCTTAAGAGAACTGAGCTAATTCTACCATTTTTGAAGTACAGTATTGTGGATTTTTGTCGTTTGTGGTCTTGTGTTAAATCTATATAAAAAATACTTATTTTTAATATACAACTTGTGTGGTGTCCATCTTTAGTGTTGTCACTTGATTACTGTATGTGTTCACAAATGCTTTACACACTGCCTCTGAGATAAGACTGTCTGCTCGTGCCAAGCTACCAAGGGGGTGAGCAGGGGTTATTTTAGTAGTGTATCCCCCTTACCCTGACTAGACGCAAGGGTCCCTATTTGGACAAAGGTACCTACCTCTGCCAACTAGAGACCCCCAAATCTAACAAGCTTCTTCTGAAGTCCATCAGGGAGGGTGCTGTTCAGCGATGGAGGGGCAGGTCGTTCCAGGTCTTGAGCTTCTTCTGAAGTCAGTCAGGGAGGGTCCTGTTCTGCAATGGAGGGGCAGGTCGTCCAGGTCTTGAGCTTCTTCTGAAGTCCGTCAGGGAGGGTGCTGTTCAGAGGTGGAAAGGCAGGTCGTTCCAGGTCTTGAGCTTCTTCTGAAGTCCGTCAGGGAGGGGGCTGTTCAGCGATGGAGGGGCAGGTTGTCCAGTTCTTGAGCTTCTTCTGAAGTCCGTCAGGGAGGCTGCTGTTTAGCGATGGAGGGGCAGGTCGTCCAGGTCTTGAGTTTCTTCTGAAGTCCGTCAGGGAGGGTGCTGTTCAGAGGTGGAGGGGCAGGTCATTCCAGGTCTTGAGCTTCTTCTGAAGTCCGCCAGGGAGGGGGCTGTTCAGCGATGGAGGGGCAGGTCGTCCAGGTCTGGAGCTTCTTCTGAAGTCCGTCAGGGAGGGTGCTGTTCAGCGATGGAGGGGCAGGTCGTCCAGGTCTTGAGCTTCTTCTGAAGTCCGTCAGGGCGGGGGCTGTTCAGCGATGGAGGGGCAGATCGTCCAGGTCTTGAGCTTCTTCTGAAGTCCGTCAGGGAGGGTGCTGTTCAGCGATGGAGGGGCAGGTCGTCCAGGTCTTGAGCTTCTTCTGAAGTCCGTCAGGAAGGGTGCTGTTCAGAGGTGGAGGGGCAGGTCGTCCAGGTCTTGAGCTTCTTCTGAAGTCCTCCAGGGAAGGGGCTGTTCAGCGATGGAGGGGCAGGTTGTTCCAGGTCTTGAGCTTCTTCTGAAGTCCGTCAGGGAGGGTGCTGTTCAGAGGTGGAGGGGCAGGTCGTCCAGGTCTTGAGCTTCTTCTGAAGTCCGTCAAGGAGGGTGCTGTTCAGCGATGGAGGGGCAGCTTGTTCCAGGTCTTGAGCTTCTTCTGAAGTCCATCAGGGAGGGGGCTGTTCAGCGATGGAGGGGCTGGTCGTCCCAGGTCTTGAGCTTCTTCTGAAGTCCTCCAGGGGAGGGGCTGTTCAGAGGTGGAGGGGCCAGTCGTGCCGGGTCTTGAGCTTCTTCTGAAGTCCATCAGGGAGGGTGCTGTTCAGCGATGGAGGGGCAGGACGTCCAGGTCTTGAGCTTCTTCTGAAGTCCATCAGGGAGGGTGCTGTTCAGCGATGGAGGGGCAGGTCGTTCCAGGTCTTGAGCTTCTTCTGAAGTCCGTCAGGGAGGGTGCTGTTCTGCAATGGAGGGGCAGGTCGTCCAAGTCTTCAGCTTCTTCTGAAGTCCGTCAGGGAGGGTACTGTTCAGAGGTGGAAAGGCAGGTCGTTCCAGGTCTTGAGCTTCTTCTGAAGTCCGTCAGGGAGGGGGCTGTTCAGCAATGGAGGGGCAGGTCGTCCAGTTCTTGAGCTTCTTCTGAAGTCCGTCAGGGAGGCTGCTGTTTAGCGATGGAGGGGGAGGTCGTCCAGGTCTTGAGCTTCTTCTGAAGTCCGTCAGGGAGGGTGCTGTTCAGAGGGGGAGGGGCAGGTCGTTCCAGGTCTTGAGCTTCTTCTGAAGTCTGCCAGGGAGGGTGCTGTTCAGCGATGGAGGGGCAGGTCGTCCAGGTCTTGAGCTTCTTCTGAAGTCCGTCAGAGCGGGGGCTGTTCAGCGATGGAGGGGCAGGTCGTCCAGGTCTTGAGCTTCTACTGAAGTCCGTCAAGGAGGGTGCTGTTCAGCTATGGAGGGGCAGGTCGTTCCAGGTCATGAGCTTCTTCTGAAGTCCATCAGGGAGGGGGCTGTTCAGCGATGGAGGGGCAGGTCGTTCCAGGTATTGAGCTTCTTCTGAAGTCCTCCAGGGAAGGGGCTGTTCAGCGATGGAGGGGCAGGTTGTTCCAGGTCTTGAGCTTCTTCTGAAGTCCTCCAGGGGAGGGGCTGTTCAGAGGTGGAGGGGCCAGTCGTGCCGGGTCTTGAGCTTCTTCTGAAGTCCATCAGGGAGGGTGCTGTTCAGCGATGGAGGGGCAGGTCGTCCAGGTGTTGAGCTTCTTCTGAAGTCCATCAGGGAGGGTGCTGTTCAGCGATGGAGGGGCAGGTCGTTCCAGGTCTTGAGCTTCTTCTGAAGTCCATCAGGGAGGGTGCTGTTCTGCAAAAGAGGGGCAGGTCGTCCAGGTCTTGAGCTTCTTCTGAAGTCTGTCAGAGAGGGTGCTGTTCAGAGGTGGAAAGGCAATTCGTTCCAGGTCTTGAGCTTCTTCTGAAGTCCATCAGGGAGGGTGCTGTTCTGCAATGGAGGGGCAGGTCGTCCAGGTCTTGAGCTTCTTCTGAAGTCCGTCAGGGAGGGTGCTGTTCAGAGGTGGAAAGGCAGGTCGTTCCAGGTCTTGAGCTTCTTCTGAAGTCCGTCAGGGAGGGGGCTGTTCAGCGATGGAGGGGCAGGTTGTCCAGTTCTTGAGCTTCTTCTGAAGTCCGTCAGGGAGGCTGCTGTTTAGCGATGGAGGGGCAGGTCGTCCAGGTCTTGAGTTTCTTCTGAAGTCCGTCAGGGAGGGTGCTGTTCAGAGGTGGAGGGGCAGGTCGTTCCAGGTCTTGAGCTTCTTCTGAAGTCTGCCAGGGAGGGGGCTGTTCAGTGATGGAGGGGCAGGTCGTCCAGGTCTGGAGCTTCTTCTGAAGTCCGTCAGGGAGGGTGCTGTTCAGCGATGGAGGGGCAGGTCGTCCAGGTCTTGAGCTTCTTCTGAAGTCCGTCAGGGAGGGGGTTGTTCAGCGATGGAGGGGCAGGTCGTCCAGGTCTTGAGCTTCTTCGTAAGTCCGTCAGGGCGGGGGCTGTTCAGTGATGGAGGGGCAGGTCATCCAGGTCTTGAGCTTCTTCTGAAGTCCGTCAGGGAGGGTGCTGTTCAGCTATGGAGGTGCAGGTCGTTCCAGGTCGTTCCAGGTCATGAGCTTCTTCTGAAGTCCGTCAGGGAGGGTGCTGTTCAGCGATGGAGGGGCAGGTCGTCCAGGTCTTGAGCTTCTTCTGAAGTCCTCCAGGGAAGGGGCTGTTCAGCGATGGAGGGGCAGGTTGTTCCAGGTCTTGAGCTTTTTCTGAAGTCCGTCAGGGAGGGTGCTGTTCAGAGGTGGAGGGGCAGGTCGTCCAGGTCTTGAGCTTCTTCTGAAGTCCGTCAGGGAGGGTGCTGTTCAGCGATGGAGGGGCAGGTTGTTCCAGGTCTTGAGCTTCTTCTGAAGTCCATCAGGGAGGGGGCTGTTCAGCGATGGAGGGGCAGGTCACCCCAGGTCTTGAGCTTCTTCTGAAGTCCTCCAGGGGAGGGGCTGTTCAGAGGTGGAGGGGCCAGTCGTGCCGGGTCTTGAGCTTCTTCTGAAGTCCATCAGGGAGGGTGCTGTTCAGCGATGGAGGGGCAGGTCGTCCAGGTCTTGAGCTTCTTCTGAAGTCCATCAGGGAGGGTGCTGTTCAGCGATGGAGGGGCAGGTCGTTCCAGGTCTTGAGCTTCTTCTGAAGTCCGTCAGGGAGGGTGCTGTTCTGCAATGGAGGGGCAGGTCGTCCAAGTCTTGAGCTTCTTCTGAAGTCCGTCAGGGAGGGTGCTGTTCAGAGGTGAAAGGCAGGTCGTTCCAGTTCTTGAGCTTCTTCTGAAGTCCGTCAGGGAGGGTGCTGTTCAGAGGTGGAGGGACAGGTCGTTCCAGGTCTTGAGCTTCTTCTGAAGTCCGCCAGGGAGGGTGCTGTTCAGCGATGGAGGGGCAGGTCGTCCAGGTCTGGAGCTTCTTCTGAAGTCCGTCAGGGAGGGTGCTGTTCAGCGATGGCGGGGCAGGTTGTCCAGGTCTTGAGCTTCTTCTGAAGTCCGTCAGGGAGGGGGTTGTTCAGCGATTGAGGGGCAGGTCGTCCAGGTCTTGAGCTTCTTCTGAAGTCCGTCAGGGAGGGGGCTGTTCAGCGATGGAGGGGCAGGTCGTCCAGGTCTTGAGCTTCTTCTTAAGTCCGTCAGGGAGGGTGCTGTTCAGCTATGGAGGGGCAGGTCGTTCCAGGTCATGAGCTTCTTCTGAAGTCCGTCAGGGAGGGGGCTGGTCAGCGATGGAGGGTCAGGTCGTCCAGGTCTTGAGGTTCTTCTGAAGTCCGTCAGGAAGGGTGCTGTTCATAGGTGGAGGGGCAGGTCGTCCAGGTCTTGAGCTTCTTCTGAAGTCTGTCAGGGAGGGTGCTGTTTAGACAATGGCATCAGCATGGGTATATTAATCCGTGATGTTTGATACCAAACTTCCCTCTTTTCAGTAAAGCCATCATGCAACTGGGGAACTCATTTACACCATGTTTTAAAATGGCTTCCCGGTTCCCTTGTACTGGCAGCAATGGATGTGACCAGCACAGGGGCATATCTGCTCATGCAGATATGTCCTCACATGTAATATAAGGTACCCTGCCTTAGGGCTGTAAGGACTGCTGTAGGTTTGACTTACAAATATTACATGCAGTGTTAGGGGACATGGCACACGGGGATGTGTGTCATGTTGTGTTTTCACTTTTTTCTGCACCAAGACACGCAGCTTGCAGTAGCAGTTTGCATGAGCTTGGTGAGGGGTTCTTCAGGGTAGCACAATTCGTGCTGCAGCTCTTAGGGACCCTCTTTAGTGCCTCAGGCCCTAGGTACCAGAGCTACCATTTACTAGGGACTTACAGAAGGTACTAAAGGTATTGCAAATTGAGAAAAACAATTGCACCCTTTTGGGGAAACAAAAATTGGCACTGGGGACCTGGTTAGCAGGAACCCAGTGCACTTCCAGTCGAAACCACATCATATACCAGGCAAAAAGTGGGGGTGACCATGTCACAAAAGGCACTTTCCTACAAGCAGTATTATTCAGATATGCTGCAAGGAAAGCTTCCAGACCTGACAGGACCGTGTTCACCAACCTTTGGAAGGCGGCAGATACATGGTTCAAATTGCATCACTTTGAACTGAAAGTGGCCCTCTGGGGTTGAAAATGCTGACCTCTCCTTTGCTCCCTGGGTGAGGGCAACCTGCCAGTAACCTGAAGTCAAATCAAATGTACAGAGGTACTTGGCAACCCCCAATTTGTCAATCGACTCATCAGCACTTGATTTGGCGTGTGCATCAGTCTTGGTGACTGCATTTAGGCCTCTGAAGTCCACACAGGGCCTTGATTCAGGTTTTCCACCTTTGGGTTTGGTTTTGGCACCAACACCACTGGCCTGGCCTGGGTCAATCACCCCCAGTTCTAGTATTTCATAAACTTAAGGTAAATCTAGCTTTGACCTGGTCAGACAATCTGTAAATCTTACTCTTGAGAGGCAAGCTGTCATCTGTGTCCACATCATAGATATACTATTTTTTTAGACCTGGGGGTCAAGGAAAACAGATCAACTGCCTCAGCAGGTTGTGACAGTCTTTTTGTTGTTCGTCCGTCAAATTGGAAGAGAGCACAAGTTCATCCACTGAACAAGCCTTGGCATTACTTAACAGGCAGTCATGGAGAGGCACACTTTCCTCTTCCGCTGTCCCATCTGCCACCACAAGCATGGTCATGTCAGCCCTGTTATGGTGGTCACATGAATCATCCTGTGAGGGTGTCTTTGCGTTCCCAAGTCTACCAAGTAGATCACCCCCCCTTTCTTCTTCAATATTGGGTAGGGCTCAGTCTACTTGCCTTAATGGGGCCTGGAAGCTGCAGGCTCTACCATCCACACCAGTTGACCTAGCTTGTACTCCACCAAAGTGGAATTTTCATATCAGTGCTTGACAAGCTCCTGGCTGGCTTCCATATTTTAATTTACTTTTTTCATGTACTCAGCTATGTGAGAATGCAGGCCCACCACATAATCCACCATGTCCTGCTTTGGTTCCATGATGGGTTTCTCCCACCCTTCTCTGACCAAACTCAGAGGACCCCTCACAGGGTGCCCAAAGAAAAGTTTAAAGGAGCTAAAGCCCACTCCTTTTTGTGGCACCACCATGTAGGCAAAAAACAGGCATGGCAGTAGAACAGCCCACCTTCTGAGTTTTTCTGGTACACCCATAATCATGCTTTTCAATGGTCTTGTTGAACCTTTCAACTAGAGCATTAGTCTGAGGGTGATGGGGGTGGTAAACTTATGAGTAACTCCTCATTCATCCCACATAGGTTTAAAAAATGCAGCCACGAAGTTAGTACCCCTATTTGAAATTACCTCCCTAGCAAAACTCACTCTGGCGAAGAGGCTAAATAGGGCTCTTGCCACCACTGTGGGTGCTCTGACTGTTCTACGGGAAAATTGTTCTGGGTATCTGGTGGCATGATCCGCTAATACCAAAATGAACCTATTCGCAGAGGCAGTCATGAGGGTCAATTGCACAGCAATGTCAATCCCTTCCCTCTCAAAGGGAGTCACAACAACAGGTAGTTAGTGTTAGACTTCTCTGCAGGGTCACCCCAAACGTTTTGCCTTCACTCTCTTCCTTTGTTAAAGCCGTTTTTGTTGGCTTTGAGGACTCTGTGCACTTTACCACTGCTAACCAGTGCTAAAGTGCTTGTGCTCACTCCCTAAAACATGGCAAAATTGAGCTTCGCCTGATTGGTACTGTTGCAGGGATTCTATCTAGAAACAGAACTCTGCCTGGGACCACAGGACGTCATAATGTAGGGACTGTGTCACCATACCACTTCAGTACCTATGGGCCTAAATCTGACTAACTCATAGTGCCTTACCTGCCCTCCTAACCTTCCCAGAGTAACAGGTAAATTGGCATCCCAAGACACAGCTCTTTAGCACCCAGGGGGATCCGTGGAAACAGATCGTCACCTTTCGTTTTCTTACTCATTCATGTCCATAATAAACAAAGAAAAACATGAGGACAGTTTGCAATATTTAATAAAAGTATCGTGCTCTATTATGAAATAACTGTGCCGCAACTAGAAAACATACACAAGCTAGCAAAGTAATTAGCATTTCAAGTAATTTATATACAATTAGAAGCCCTACCATGGTGAATTATGTATCTGTCTCAGCCTAGCCTCACTATGTGGGCACAGTGATATATCAGAGATCTCTGGGATTAGGACCGACCCCCATACCTGGCATTTGTATTTAGGTAGTCTGCATCTTAGGTTGTGTGAAGCTGGCACGTTTGTCTCAGGACCTTTCCCTCTGCAAGAATTCCCCTCTCTGTTTGCAAAAGGCAGGTCTCTGTACATGTGATAAGATGTGTCTAACTTGAAAACAGCAGATGTGAACTTATGTTGTGTCTAAATGCCAAGTGACACTGCCAACCGATCACTGACAAACAGGGGTCCAGTGTTGTTCAACCTTGTACGAAGTGTTCAGATCAAGTCTTAGAGAAAAGAACCAAATAACAAAAACATGTGCAATGTATTTCTAAAATAATATTGTGGCACAAAAATAACGTGATGTGTGTAACGTGTGCAAAGCAAAGCGGCCTTCAACTTGCAGTTAGGCTAATATCAGGAGAACTAAGTGGGCCCTAATGGGAACTCATGACAGTACATTCAATTGACTTGTAAGTAAGTCAGTTTTTATATAGCGCAGCTACTCACCCTTACGGGTCTCAAGGCGCTGTGGGCCGGAGTGGAAATTAAGTGAGCTATTGCCCAGAGTCACATGGTGCTGAGGTGAGCTGCCGCCGGAGCCGAACCATGAACCCTGTGCTCTGAAGTCAGCTGCCCTGGCCGCTGCACCACACCTCTCCACTCTAGATGATACTACGTGTACCTAGGGCCTGTAAGGTAAATGCTACTAGAGGGCCTGCAGCACTTATTGTCCCACTCACTAAAGTGGCCTTTTAAAACAAGTCTCAGGCCTGCCACTGCAGGTTGTAGCACAGGTTTAAACTGCCATTTCGACCTGACAAAATAAACATTTTGCCAGGCCCAAAACCTTCCTTTTAATATTTATAAGTCACCCCTAAGTTGGGCCTAAAGGCTCATAGGGCAGGGTGCATTATATTTGAAAAGTAGGACATGGGTATTTAAGTTTTACATGTCCTGACAGTGAAACATTCCTAAAGTTGTTTTTCACTGTTGTAAGGCCTATCCCTCCCATTGACTAATATTGTTTAGTTTAGTTTCATATATAAATTATTGCTAGGTTAATTAAAACCTTTGCAACATAAAACAATAATAAAACATGATAAAAAAACTTCAAATAACAATGTCACCAAACAATAATTACAGGTTCACCATACAATGAGAGCAAAAATTCCCACTTTGAGTCCCGTTGTGTGCTCTGCTGATATATATCTAAGCAGTGGTTAAGTCTTGCAGAAAGACAAGTCATTGAGTGCAAAGCTTGAGGACATAATGTTTATTTCGCTAATAGAATTTATAGCTTTAGGTGCAGTCTAGGCGATCTAAAATACAGAGTGTATGTCTAAAATATCTGGAAGGATGCAAAAACATTTAGGGGTCGATTCCGATTCGGGCCGGAAATCTCTCCGACCGAGCCGGACCCGGAGAGATTTCCGACCGAATCGGACCCGTGCAGTCCGACCGAACGAGTCCGATGCATTCGTATGCCACCGGACACGAGTCGGTCGGACTCCCATTGAACTCAATGGGAGCCGGTCGTACAACGCGTACGCGGGCTCCCATTGCCTCAATGGGTGCGAGGCGGACAAGGGCGCCCCTACAGCGATTACGCCGCGAGCGCTCGCGGCGTACACGCACAGGTAGGGGGACCCATGGGTCCCCCTGTGTGCGCCTCGCACGGGTACGCGTACAGGGGGTCCGACACGGACCCCCAAAGTACGGCTCCGACAGCGAGTTCGAGTCGGACGGCGCGAGTCGGTCGGAGCGGTCGAGGTGCGCATCGTACTTACCCGGCCGGAAAACGTCTCCATTGCGCGGTGCGAATCGGGTCCGAGCGAGTCGGTCGGAGCGGTACGATCCGGGTACGAGTCGGTCGGAGCGGTCGGGTCGCCCGGACGAGTCGGTCGGCGACTCCGCATCGTACTCGCTCGGCCGGACCCGCGTACGATTCGGTCGGGAAAAAGGGCTCCGAATCGGATCCGGTAAAGCCGAATCCTATTCGGAGCCCTACCGGCCGAGATCGGAATCGGCCCCTTAGTCTGCAATGTTCAAAATAGGGACATTGCCAATGTAGGTAAAAACCCATAATGACCTGAGGTATCTGTAAAGTGCCTTTAAGGCTACAGTGCAGAAAACAGGCCTCGCGGGCCCTGATGGCCATTAAAGCTTATGGTGCAATTAAGCAGTCACCACTGTTTTTTAGGAAGTGCAAAGGACTTTTAGGATTGCCTATGTGCAAATAGCAAGGTGTTCAGGCCACAAGGACTTTGCCCCCTAACCTTAAGGTGACATGTGTATTCATTAGTCAGTGTTTGTACGACTTTCTAAAGAAATAGGGAACAGAAACCAGGAGTTGCAGTAGCGTTCGCGTGTCCTTGTATTCAAAGAGGGGGACATTCCAGCAACGTGCAGGCGGCTGGTCCAGGGGGAAATTTATTTTCTGTCTTAACCAGGAATTTCACAAAACGGCAGTTCAACTGTGTGTCCGTTTGGCGAAAAACAGGACAAGACAGCTTGTCTGCATGATCATATGCTTCTTTGCTTGAAGAGTGGGCGTAGCATGGCCCTTCGCTCTGCCTTTAGCTCCTTGCAGATGCACAACAAGTGTACCATGTCTTCTTTCCCTTTGCCACTCAGCCGGAAATCGGTCATAGTGGTGGTGGGTTTCCAAGGTGGATAGTGTAAGAGGGATGGTAGTAAGCCCAGTCGGTATCTCATAATTTTGTTTTTATTGAGGTTGTGTATCCTGTATGAAAGTAGGGTTGAGATGTTACTTTGCCGTAGCTGTGTAGCACGTACCAGCCGTGGGCTCTGTCCACCACTGCTGATTTGTCCTCGGTTGACGAGACTAATTTGATGGTTTTACTTAAAAGCTTTTTGAAGCTGCTGTGAGTTTCAGCTGTTTCACAAATGTCCTGACTAACATTACCTAACATTGGGTTACCTTATTACATTTAACAAGTGCTAACTTTGATTTGGGAGCAGATAGAGATATGCTGTTAGGCTCAAATGAATTGTAATTTAAAATTCTCCTTAATGGTAAAGTCAGATTTTAAGTCACAATTCTGAAAATACCACTTTTAGAAAGTTAGCATTTCCTTGTCCTAACCATTTCTGCCTTCTGCCATTGGCCTGGGTTACATGCATGTCAATGGTTCTGTTGTTGGGATTTGTGTATTCCTGACAGACAGTAACACAAAAGGGGCTTAGGTATGGACAGGATGGGCCATCTAGCCTGTACGGCTGGAAGCGGAGCTGTGCTCCGCCCCTCTTACATTTCAAAGGGCTTTTCCCCCTGTAAACGTAAAGGAATCTGACACCAGGCCTGCCCTCTTTTTTGTCCCTCCAGACTTCTTGGAGCCTTGACAGGGGTAAGGGACAAGTTTCTAGAACCAGATGTGAGGGTAGTATAGGAAAATTCCCCCACTTCAAAGGCTGGCACTAGGTATAAATATTGGATTTCTATGGAAGTGGTCCTGATGCAAGGGATGAAGGATGCCTAAAATGCTCAAAGGATGCTGTGGATGCAATGCGGTCAGTGGGGGTCTTGCTGCGACTATGCCTCGGTCCACCAAGGAGGTGAAGCGGTCCTCCTGGTCACGGGGTCCCACAAAATCATCTTGGTACTGGCAAAAGCCCAGTCACCAATGGACTACCGGTTGCCAAGTATTGCAGTCACGGTCCAATCTTTCCTGGGTCGATAATTAATCCTCTGGGAGTCCCAGCTGCACTTCAATGACACTCCCAGGTTCAGTGAGCTCGGGTACAACTTTGGTCATCGGATCCTGGTCCCTGGTTCTGCATGGCAGCAGTTGTGTGGTGGGTTGAAGAGTTTCGGCCACCAACTTGCCCCGTCAGGCTTCTCAGCTGTTGTGTCCTTGTGCTGTGAACAAGAGGCCAGCTCACTGACCCTTGGAGTCTCTTGGCTGGGCTCTAGAGACGACTTGTCTTCGAGCAGGCCACAAAAGGCACAGTCCCTCTCCTTTGCTAGCCACCAGGTTCAGCAGTTGCAGTCAGCACCAGTGCAGTCAGCACCAGTGCAGCCTCTCTTTGAGGTGCAGCAGGGCAGACCTTCTTTGGTTCTTCTTCAGGACCAGTTGAGATCTGAGTTTGGGGTGCCAGGGGTGCCCTACTTATGCACAGAAAATGCCCTCTGGGCAGGATGCAGTTGGTAGCAATGGGCTACCAGGTTCCTTCCCTCTTGGTGACCACTTACTGCGAAGTATGGCATCTTAGCATCCCGGGATGCACCATTCTGCCCACTTCCAATATGGCAAGACCCCTCTTCTAGCGTGTGGAACTCCCTAGCTCAACGCAGAGTTGAGGCTACCAAAGAACCTACACACCCCTGAAAAACTGGTATGGTATCTGGATTCCCCTCTCCGGTCCATAGTGCCAGCCTGTCTGCCGGAGCAGGCTGTCTGTCTGAACAATGGAGCAGCCTGTCTGCCTGAACAACGGAGCAGCCTGCCTGCCTGAACAACGGAGCAGCCTCTCTGCCTGAACAATGGAGCAGCCTGTCTGCCTGAACAACGGAGCAGCCTGTCTGCCTGAACAACGGAGCAGCCTGTCTGCCTGAACAACGGAGCAGCCTGTCTGCCGGAGCAGGCTGTCTGTCTGAACAACAGAGCAGCCTGTCTGCCTGAACAACGGAGCAGCCTGTCTGCCTGAACAACGGAGCAGCCTGTCTCCCTGAACAATGGAGCAGCCTGTCTGCCTGAACAACGGAGCAGTCTGTCTGCCTGTACAATGGAGCAGCCTGTCTGCCGGAGCAGGCTGTCTGCCTGAACAACGGAGCAGCCTGTCTGCCTAAACAACGGAGCAGCCTGTCTGCATCAACAAAGGAGCAGCCTGTCTGCCTGAACAACGGAGCAGCCTGTCTGTCTGAACAACGGAGCAGCCTGTCTGCCTGAACAATGGAGCAGCCTGTCTGCCTGAACAACGGAGCAGCCTGTCTGCCTGAACAATGGAGCAGCCTGTCTGCCTGAACAACGGATCAGCCTGTCTGCCTGAACAACGGAGCAGCCTGTCTGCCTGAACAATGGAGCAGCCTGTCTGCCTGAACAACGGAGCAGTCTGTCTGCCTGTACAATGGAGCAGCCTGTCTGCCGGAGCAGGCTGTCTGCCTGAACAACGGAGCAGCCTGTCTGCCTAAACAACGGAGCAGCCTGTCTGCATCAACAAAGGAGCAGCCTGTCTGCCTGAACAACGGAGCAGCCTGTCTGTCTGAACAACGGAGCAGCCTGTCTGCCTGAACAATGGAGCAGCCTGTCTGCCTGAACAACGGAGCAGCCTGTCTGCCTGAACAATGGAGCAGCCTGTCTGCCTGAACAACGGAGCAGCCTGTCTGCCTGAACAACGGAGCAGCCTGTCTGCCAGAGCAGGCTGTCTGTCTGAACAAATGAGCAGCCTATCTGCCTGAACAACGGAGCAGCCTGTCTGCCGGAGCAGGTTTCTGTCTGAACAACGGAGCAGCCTGTCTGCCTGTCTGCCGGAGCAGGCTGTCTGTCTGAACAACGGAGCAGCTTGTCTGCCTGAACAATGGAGCAGCCTGTCTGCCTGAACAACTGAGCAGCCTGTCTGCCTGAACAATGGAGCAGCCCCTCTCCCAAGTGTTATCTATTTGCCCCTCAAATGCGGCTTCTTCTTTCAAGCTCGCCTTTTGGGCCAACACCCGGGTGGTTTCCTGTAAGAGGGAGGAGACACCTCCTTCCAGAGCAGGTCCGAATTGTATCCTTTCCTGGGAGTCGTTAGCACGTTTCCCTAGGAGGGCAGAAAGCTGTCTCGGCGACAGGACCCTGTGTGCTACCAGTATGGGCACAGGAAACTAAAGGCAGCAAAGTGGCAACTCTGCTAAAGTTACACACTGCAACGTGTTACATTAATTTCGACCTGGGAATCAAGTAAGGCTTCATGTGACGAGTTGTTTGATACCTTGGATGACCCACTTTGGTCACACCGTTCCAGAGTTAGCACCGCTGAGGGGCTCGCGCCAACTGGCCGACCAAGCTTTTCCACAATAAAAATGGCAGTTTCTCATTTATACGATCAGAACATGAAAAATTACATGTTTAATCTGTGGGATATGGGGCACCCTGCCTTAGGACTCGTTAGGCATGCTATAGGGGTGACTGACACATATACCAGGGGTAAGTATGGCTTTGAAATTGCTTTAAATGGCAAAGTCGGGTCAGCAGCTAAAACTGCTCTTCCAACCTGAAAATGGTGGTCTGGGGGTCTAGTTTTACTCGTGTCACACTCAGGGTGGCACAACTAGTGCTGCAGGCCCTGGGGTGTTTGTCGAGGAACAGGTGTTCCCTTGGTGTAGAGCTATATCAAACAATGAGCATAGAAATTAAATAGGTTCTATGCCACAAGCTTTGAAATAAGAATATTGTAAAAATATTTATTCAATCACATAACAGAAGAACTTAATGGAAGTGGGAAACATAAAACAAAAGGAAAAAGACAGCAACAAGGGGAATACTTTACAACTCAGACATTTCTAAAAAGAAGTGACAAGTAACAATGCTACAAAGATTCTGTCCCAATTTTTGGTACCAATGCTACTGAACTTATACATTAGTGATATATGCAATAGTCACCGTACTGGCCCTGGGGTGACCATCTATCTTCCATGCCCTGGGTACCATTTACTAGCAACTTACAGGCAAGTTAGATTAGCTAATTGGGTGAGCCAATTTGACACGCCAGTTTAGGAGTAGGGGCACAGGTGCTGAGGTCAGGTCAGCAGGCCTCAGTGCACTCTCTGAGTCGAAAAATCAGCAGCATCAGTGCTAAAACCTTTGGGGTGACCAAACAAAAAGAGGCGTTTCCTTACTTGACGAAAACCTTATCATTACAGAAATGATATTACACAAGACAAGCTACTCTAAAAACCTTCCAAATGTAACACTCAATGAGAACCTGTAATCTACATACAAGGGGAAAAAGATATTACGAGATTGAACAATGAACTAACTAAAATGAATAAACCAACGGCCATTTGTAGGAACAGCCTTGAACATTTCTAAGAGTACAATAACTACATGAACATCTCTGCAAAGTTCCTTCACAGCTCTGGGGGCAGATTTACAAGCCCCATGCGCCACATTTACGCCGCCGTTGCGTCACTTCTGTGACGCAGCGGCGGCGTAAACCATGCGCCACGTTGCGCCTTATTTACAACGTGATGCATCTAGGGAGATGTGTCACGTTGTAAAGCCCTGCGCCACATGAAACCTGCGTTAGGTTTCATGTGGGCATTCCGGCGCAGGGTGGGCGTTCCGTCGCAGGAACGCCTCGTAAAAGTGACGCAGTGAAATCTACAAGATTTCACTGAGTCACTTTACGTCCATGCTACGTCAAAACCCTGCACCTGCTTGAAGCAGGCGTAAGGAGTGACGCAGCATGTTAGGCATAGGGCGCCCCTGAGCATTGCTGGAGCCGCGTTGCGCTTGCGACACGACTCCAGCAATGTGCCGCCCTTACGCCACAGGATGCGACACGCATCGCCCTATCCTTGCGCCATGGTGCGCCGCATTGTAAATGCAACGCATTCGTGGTGGCGCAGGGAGGGAATTGCGTGTCGCATCTTTTCTGGCGCATCCCTGCTGATTTGCAGAGATGCGCCAGAACTCGTAAATCTGCCCCTCTGTTTTTAGTACCACACGAATAGCCAACACCACAGAAAAGATCACACGTTCAACCATTTTATGAAATGACAGGCACTGTAGAAAAAGAAAAAAAAAACTTCCCGCATTTAGCTGTGAGTGCCGTCAGATCACCAAGCGCAGTAAATTAGATTTGCGGCCTATTTATGTTAACTTAAAAGCTTTCTCATGTTCAATACAGCTCAGTTATATCATCTACGACCTATTCGTGTGAATAAAACATACTTTATTTAATTATTTTTAAAATCACTTTGGCAGCATTACAACCATTCATTGGCCCAAGAGAGTGTCCATCAAAGGCCGATAGACGCCTATGCCAGGGTTACGCCCCCGCCCTGCCTGCTGGCGTCTGTTGTGCCAGAGTGAGGGAGAAAGCACCAAACATCAGACCTGATATTGAATCCATGATTTAGGGAGGGATTTCGTAGAGACGGGATTAGTCGCATGAAGTACAGAGCTTCCCCTAACGCTACAGTTTACACCAATGGTTTTTTATGGGGATTTTCATCTTAAAAGCAGGACTTTCAGATCTCTTTTGAAGTTGTTCCAAGAAAAAGAAATGGTCTGAAAGTAGTGACTAAAATGGTGAATAAATGAAGTGGTAAGAAAATGTACCACCATTGTCAGCACCGACTAGCACTCACAAGGAAATATTGCCAGTTGCAGACAAACTCAAGGTACCTAAAAGTTGGCCCCTGAAACTGTGACCGTGTGTTGTAGGGTCTGGCTTGGTGACCCTTGGGCTCCTAGTAGTCTGACTGGCCTTGAACAAGCGACTCTTCGGCATGCGCTGAGCTCAAGACCAGTCGCTCGGCTTCTCCTATCAGGACCTGCAGAAGGACGCTCTGCTGGGGCTGAGCCGCCACTGTTGAACTTTTAATAATGGAGTTAAGTGTGAATACAAACTCCTCAGAAACAGGTTTTGAGCAGTAGTGTAGTAATCTTTGGATGCTGGTAGATGGGTGATCAGGACAAATGCAGCACAGAGTGTCTCCTGCATTGTCCATGTGCCAAACTTTAAGGCACTCGTTGGGGACTCGGACTGACTTATACATTTGTTACACATATACTGAATCACAGACTTTGCCCCACCAGCACTCGTCATGTCGTCGCGTGTTCGTTCAACGGACCTCGCTGCTAGCCAGGCGAGCCAAAGATACTCATACCCCACCCATGCAGCATTCGAGAGCGGCCCTTGCCAGGCCCGGCTTGCATCTGCCAAGCAGGCCGTAGCATACTCTAGAACCAGCTTTGTTTCAACTCCATCTGGGGAAAAAACAAAATGGCTGCCAGACAGGAAGTCAGCCAGACAGGAAGAGGAAGGGAGGAGCCTGCTCACCCACTAAGGGGAAGTGGTTTAAATAAGAAACTGGCATAGCAACAGAGGTGTCGGTCTGGAGCTGAGGGTAGTAGCTCATGAAAGTACTATGATCCCAGGCTAATACTTATCCTAAATTTGGTAATTTTCACTGGTCTCTTTTTCCACATTTCTTGTCATCTAAACTCATCAGCTGCCGCACAGCCTTACCTGTCTACTTTGACATGAGGGAAGTGTTTTTAGAAAGTTTTCATTTTTTTCAGCATCTGATGAATATTTTCAAGTCAGCAGTTTACAAACAGTTACCGAACAATTCATGATCGTTTATTGTTTACCTAAAGCACAAATAGACTTTCATTAAAAAAGCAACCTGGCACAACTGGGACCCCTTTCACGGGCTCCTACACAGCATCACAGGGTCACAAACTTTTTCAAATACATGTTTTTATTTGATCTGTTTCTTGTACAGTCAAAAGGACACCAGGAAACTGTGTCACAGCACTTAGAGACTGATTCACAGTTTGACAGACACCAATTCTAGCTGACATTGTGGCAGAGTTCCAAGGAGAAGGCGGATAATCCACCATATTTATACCGCTGCGCCAGAGCCGCCGCAGAGGATAACGCGCCACTGGGTATATTAATGAGAGGTTTGCGTCACGCTTGCACCACACAACCTGGTACACGCACGACGCAAACCTCTGAGTCATATTCATGCAGCCACACAAAGCCACTTTGTGTGGCTTCAAAAATATTGAGCAATGAAACAAAGAACAAATCGGTTTGTTGCATTACTTTGCGCAAGGGAGGCGTTCCATGGGCGTTGCGTGGGCGTTGCGTGGGCGTTCCGTGGGTGTTGCGGTGCGTGTCCCCAACCAAATCCCAAGGTTTTTTACGCATTCCCAGATTGACTAAACCTGGTAAACCTGAGAATGCACCAAAAAGATGCGCCTCCCAGGGGAGGCGCAATGAGAAGAAATATCTTTATTTGCGTTCTGCAGCCTACATAGAAAGAGGACAACGCCTCTCAGGATTGTGTTTGTGCAGGAAGGTGCCGCTTCCTGCCTACAACAGAGGAACCCTTGCACTGTGGTGCAAGGGTGCCTACATTGGCGCTAGGCAGCAAAAACGGCGCCAGCGCAAGGGGAAAGGACAGGAATGCGCTATATTCCCTGTGATGCAGGGCAGCGTGACTTGCTGCGCTGCGCCGCTAATTTCATAAATATCCCCCACAATGTTTCTAGTGGCGCACCATTTAAGGATGGGACATACTGTTTGGAGAATTTATGCTGGCTCTACCTCTTGTAGGCTGACCCTTGATCAGTGGCGGCTCCTCCGCTAAGGCGGAGGAGCGTCACCCCACTGCTTTTTTTCAGCTGTATTAGAAAAAATAAAATGCTAATAACTCAGTTATTATCATTTCACTTTTTCGTGCGCATCGGCTTTGCGAGGCGGGGCTGACAGAGCAGCCGAGGAGTGGTTTGCCCCCACTCCTAAGTGCACATGACTGTCTGGTCGGCGTAGCAGCGTTGTGATTGGCTCAGGGGAGCCTGGGCGCTTCCAGGCTGCTTCCTGTTCCTGCCGGTGGCAGGAGGAGAGACGCGACCAGGAGGAGCGGCAAGGAGGACACGGCAAGCAGGACACGGCAAGGAGGACACGGCAAGCAGGACACGACCAGGAGGACACGGCAAGGAGGACACGGCAAGGAGGACACGACCAGGAGGAGCGGCAAGGAGGACACGGCAAGGAGGACATGACCAGGAGGAGCGGCAAGGAGGACACGGCAAGCAGGACACGGCAAGGAGGACACGGCAAGGAGGACACGGCAAGCAGGACACGACCAGGAGGACACGGCAAGGAGGAGCGGCAAGGAGGACACAGCAAGGAGGACACGGCAAGGAGGACACGACCAGGAGGACACGGCAAGGAGGACACGGCAAGGAGGACACGGCAAGGAGGACACGACCAGGAGGACACGGCAAGGAGGACACGGCAAGGAGGACACGACCAGGAGGAGCGGCAAGGAGGACACGGCAAGGAGGACACGGCAAGCAGGTAAGTTGAATACATTTTTTTATTTAACCTCACAAAACAATTTTGCCACCCCCGCTGCCCCTCACCCCCGATCTGTGCCGGCCACCACTGCCCTTAATCCACAAATCGCCTTCTGCCAATCCCTCCACTATTTGCGGTTCAGGACTCATTTCAACTTTGAGTTTGAATCCATTCACGATGCATTTTTATCTCCACCTCAGCACCCCCAGAGGCACCTGTAGACACGCAGAAGACTTCGCACTTTAAAATGAATATTGCATTCTGTGTATGCAGCGCTCAACGACGCTTCATCGTTCGTGAAACAGGGCAGTTTAATCTGGCAGATGGATGGAGAATTGACTCTGGCTTCTGGACTGTGAGGTCTGCACTTGGCCTTAAAACAGCTGCAGCCTTCCTGGAGTGCAGATGCAAGGCTTAGATGGAGCACAGAGCTCTTGGCTGCAGCTCCTGTCAGTGTTCATGGCCTTGTTAGTTAGACGCGGGTGATGACTACATTGGCAGCACCCTGGATCCTGTAGGAGACAGACACACACACAGAGTACGTCTGAGCTGAAACTGGGAGCCTGTCGTCAGCACTGCAGGAGCCCAGAGCAGCAGGGCTCCATAGCCTGGCCCCTGGCACCAGGGACAGTCAGAGAGTAACTTAACGCCAAGAGCCTGTCGTCAGTCCAGCTGCCAGTGTGCTCTTCCGGCACAGAGGGAAAGGGCACAGGGACAGCCCCCAGCAGTGGCACTGCAGCTGCCCATAACAGAAGGGCTCCACAGCCTGGCCCCTGGCACCAGGGTCAGTCAGAGAGTAACTTTACGCCAAGAGCCTGTCGTCAGTACTACAGCTGCCCAGAGCAGCAGGCCTCCACCGCCTGGATCCTGGCACCAGGGCCAGTGTTGGGCATGGGCAGCATCGGCAGTTGCCCAGGGCCTGGCGCTCAGCCCACCAACAAGGGGCCTTGTGCCAGTGTCTCCCCTGACCAGGGAGTCACACCTATGCTGCAGCACTACGAGGCCTAGGGGAGGGGCGCCTCTATGCTGGGTCTCGCAGCCATGTGCAGCGCTGTCAGGAGTAAGGAAAGGGGCTCTTCAAAGGACAAGCAAATCTTAGTCTTTCAGCCCTTGATCAGATGTGAAAGAGATGCTTGTCAGTGTCTGGGAGGGGGCGTTGCAGCGCAGGAGGGGTCATGCAACATGCAGGTGAAAGAGATGCTTGTCAGTGTCTGGGAGGGGGCATTGCTGCACTGGAGGGGTCCTACAACATGCAGGTGAAAGAGATGCTTGTCAGTGTCTGGGAGGGGGCATTGCTGCACTGTAGGGGGCCTGCACCATGCAGGTGAAAAAGATGCTTGTCAGTGTCTGGGTGGGGGCGTTGTAGCGCAGGAGGGGTCCTGCACCATGCAGGTGAAAGAGATGCTTGTCAGTGTCCGGGAGGGGGCATTGCAGCACAGGAGGGGTCCTGCACCATGCAGGTGAAAGTGATGCTTGTCAGTGTCCGGGAGGGGGCTTTGCTGCACTGGAGGGGTCCTGCACCATGCAGGTGAAAGAGATGCTTGTCAGTGTCCGGGAGGGGGCATTGCAGCACAGGAGGGGTCCTGCACCATGCAGGTGAAAGTGATGCTTGTCAGTGTCTGGGAGGGGGCGTTGCTGCACTGGAGGGGTCCTGCACCATGCAGGTGAAAGAGATGCTTGTCAGTGTCTGGCAGGGGGTGCTGCAGCACAGGAGGGGTCCTGCACCATGCAGGTGAAAGAGATGCTTGTCAGTGTCCGGGAGGGGGCATTGCAGCACAGGAGGGGTCCTGCACCATGCAGGTGAAAGTGATGCTTGTCAGTGTCTGGGAGGGGGCTTTGCTGCACTGGAGGGGTCCTGCACCATGCAGGTGAAAGAGATGCTTGTCAGTGTCCGGGAGGGGGCATTGCAGCACAGGAGGGGTCCTGCACCATGCAGGTGAAAGTGATGCTTGTCAGTGTCTGGGAGGGGGCGTTGCTGCACTGGAGGGGTCCTGCACCATGCAAGTTAAAGAGATGCTTGTCAGTGTCTGGGAGGGGGTGTTGCAGCTCAGGAGGGGTCCTGCACCATGCAGGTGAAAGTGATGCTTGTCAGTGTCTGGGAGGGGGCGGTGCTGCACTGGAGGGGTCCTGCACCATGCAGGTGAAAGAGATGCTTGTCAGTGTATGGGAGGGGGTGCTGCAGCACAGGAGGGGTCCTGCACCATGCAGGTGAAAGAGATGCTTGTCAGTGTCTGGGAGGGGGCGTTGCTGCACTGTAGGGGTCCTGCACCATGCAGGTGAAAGAGATGCTTGTCAGTGTCTGGGAGGGGGCGTTGCAGCACATGAGGGGTCCTGCACCATGCAGGTGAAAGAGATGCTTGTCAGTGTCTGGGAGGGGGCGTTGCTGCACTGGATGGGTCCTGCACCATGCAGGTGAAAGAGATGCTTGTCAGTGTCTGGGAGGGACGTCACAGCACATGAGGGGTCCTGAACCATGCAGGTGATAGAGGTGCTTGTCAGTGTCTGGGAGGGGGCGTTGCTGCACTGGATGGGTCCTGCACCATGCAGGTGAAAGAGATGCTTGTCAGTGTCTGGCAGGGGGCGCTGCAGCACAGGAGGGGCCCTGCACCATGCAGGTGAAAGAGATGCTTGTCAGTGTCTGGGAGGGGGCGTTGCAGCGCAGGAGGGGTCCTGCGACATGCAGGTGAAAGAGATGCTTGTCAGTGTCTGGGAGGGGGCTTTGCAGCGCAGGAGGGGTCCTGCACCATGCAGGTTTAGGATCACCTTCAGCTATTAAGATGAAACTAGGATTGCCGCCTTTCCTTTTAAAGCCTGCAAAGACCGGGACACAATACTAAATAAGACTTTAAAGAAATTCGTATTTCACATGCTTGAATCATTCCCCATTGTTGAAGTGGGAGTCCCACTGTACAGAAACCGCCTCCGACTTCACTCCAAAAGTCCCCGACAAAACATCTGCATCTTCTCAGGTTAGAAGTCCAGACCATGCTCAGCAAAGGGGCCATGGAACAAGTCGTCAGAAATCAGAGGGGAAAAGGTTTCTACTTCAGTTTCTTCCTGGTCCGGAAGAAGTCAGAGGAATGGAGATCTAACCTGGATTAAGGAAAGTTGAACAAATATCCCAGGAAAGAGACATTTCACATGATCATGCTCGCGGATATCCTGCAGCTTCTAAACCAGGGAGATTATATGACAACATTAGATTTCCAAGATGCGTATTTTCATATCCTAATTCATCCACCACATCGAAAATGTTTAAGGTTCACAGTAGCCGGCAGCCATTATCAGTTCAAAGTCCTCCCATTCGGCCTGAAATCGACATCTTGCATCTTCACAAAGTGCCAGCTCTGGCAGCGGCATTCTTAAGGCAGGAAAAACACCACGTATTTCCACACCTCGACGATTGGCTGGTCAAGGCACCTTCCCATCAATCTGCACAGAGGTCAACCACGACATGCTTACGCCTCTTCAGCAAACTAGGCATTACGCTGAACCTGCAAAAATCAGTCCTTCAGCCGTCCACGAGAATAAGGTTTTTAGGGGCTACACTGGATACAGTGCAGAACAAAACATATCCAACTCCAGAAAGATGTGAAAGATTGCTGCACTTGGCTTGTTTATTGCAAAGGAAAAGGTCACTTTCAGTTCCCTGATAGGGATGACATTAGCAAGAGGAACTGGACAGGCAATGGATCCCAACACAAGGATCTTTCGAAGATATAGTTTGTGTCACCCCGGAAATCAGGAAGTCCTAGAGGACATTTTCCACCAATGGGGCAGGACAGTTTGCAACCTCCCAGAATCGGAAATGCCTGTTCTACACAAGCTGGCATCCACAACCAGGGTCGTGGGAAGGGATGCGTTTTCGATCATATGGTCAGGAATCTTTGCATACGCTTTTTTTTCTGATTCCTCTCCTCGCAAGGATTCTCGGGAAGAGAAAAGCGGAGGCCTGCAGGACAATTGTTTTAGCTCCGAGATGGCCAAGACAACATTGGTTCACAGAGCGACTTCTCCTATCAGATAGACAGCACAGCCAGTTGCAACCACTTTCGTTTCTAGTGACAAGGAACCAAGGCCAAGTACTTCATCTGGATCCGAGATCTTTACACTTGTGGGCTTGGCTGCTGAATTCAATGAGTTTGCGCATCAGAACATCCCAGAAGAATGCAGCGATATTTTAGCCAGAGCTAGAGCGGATAGTACGAGCAAGACTTACAGTGTGAAATGGAAGCTGTTTTGCATCTGGTGCCAATGGTCAAGCGTGCACCCAGTGTCATCTACACTGGAGGAAATTCCTCCCTACTTGTTACATCTGGCACAGTCAGGTCTCGCTCGTCCCTCAATTAAGGTACACTTAGCCGCCATATCTCGCTTCAGAAGATCATCGACATCACCATTGTTATGGTCTAGCAGACTCATTAAACTCTTTCTCAAAGGTCTGTTTAGGGTTTTCCCGCCAGCGAGACGTCCTCCCCCACTCTGGCAACTAAATACTGTGCTTTCCCAACTAATGAAAAGCCCATTTGAGCCTATACACAAAGTGGGCATTACATTTCTTTCTTGGAAAGTTGCTCTTCTGCTGGCACTAACATCGGCAAGACTGGTAGGTGAAATACAGGCATTCACCATTCAAGAACCCTTTCTTCAATTCTGGAACGATAGAGGGAATCTGTGAACGAATCCAAAATTAATTCCAAAAGTGCCATCAGACTTCCATTTTAATGAGCCTATAATTCTAAAGACATTCTTTCCAGATTATTCTAAACACATTCTTTCTAGATCACAAGAATGTAGCAGAAAGGACATTACATTCCTTGGATGTTAAGAGATGTTGGTTTTGCCTTGAGCAGAGAAAGCAATTCCGCAAATCCAGTCAATTGTTAGTGGCATACAGTGCTCCTAGCACAGGGTATCTACTCTCTAAGCAGAGCTTAGCAAGATGGATAACTCATGGCATACAATTTTGTCATCAAAAAGTTGGCACACCGTTACAGACTGAAGTGCGAGCTCATTCGACCAGACAGGGTTGGATTGGGATCAAAAATCGGCCCGGGAACATCAAAAAAAAGCGGCCCATATTTGCGGATTACCTTTTCGCAAAACACTTCTTCAGTGAAATTATATGAAAAGAAAGGGGGTGGGGGGCATGTTTTATTAACTTCCCTTAGATAAAAAAGAATTGCACAGATTAATTCACACTGCCGAGACACACATGAATGCAAGTGAGACCACTTCGGCTCAGGCCCCCTGCCCCCGCCCCATCAGCATACATTAATGGGCCGGCCCAGCAAGAGGAAGGGAGTGACACCTCCGCCCATCTGCCTCTAGAAAGGCCACTCAGGCAACCATTAGGCCGCTGGCGGCATCCTAACAGCGCAGACAGCCCCCAGGCTGCCCAAAAAAGCAGCCCACAGCTAGAACTCGGCTACCGGCCCTTCGGCCATTTCCCGAGTGCCCGTGTTACCAATCCGACCCTGCGGCCAGAAGTATATCGACCTCAACAGCGTTGTTTGCTGGTGAGTCTATCCAAGATATCTGCAGAGCAGCGACCTGGAAGAATAGACACACCTTTATGCAGCGCTAACGCTTGGATTCCACAGTCCACAGCGATGCGGCAGCGGGCCAGGAGGTGTTACGTCATCTTTTCCAGCGTAGGTGAGCTGTCATGGTAAGTGATATCCCGCCATCCGCTAATGTATTGCGCACATTTCACATTGCAAATATATGTATATAGGTGTATATGGACATGCATACAGACATATTCTAATGTTTACATATGAAGTGCTATGGTCTGCTATTTAATCTGATTCAAGCATGTGAATCTATGAAAGATCCAATACTGGAGAAGAAAATAAGTTACTTACCTGTAGCTGTAGTTCTCCAGTATTGGTATCTTTCATAGATTGATGTGCGACCCACCCTCCTCCCCTGAGAGATTCGCCCTCTCTTTGGTACTATACATATTCACACTTGTGCTCTAAAAAGAAAATCCGAGAGACAGAAGTCTCTGAGGGGAGTGTTCTACAGGGGGCTGCAACCTGATTGGTTGAAGTTTGGTCTCTTTTAAATGACAGAGACGTGTTACTTAAGCGAAGGCTTCATGGCCTTCCAGGCTATGTTTATCATTACACTGCATTTCTAGTTGTACCGTGGGACTCCCACTTCGACGACGGGGAATCATTCAAGCATGTGAATCTATAAAAGGCATCAATACTGGAGACCTATAGTTACAGGTAAGTAACTTATTTTCGTATTCATTTGTAACACGACTTTTCGGACTTTGTTTACTATAATTATTAGTCAGGGAACGTCAACACAGCTCTAGAACACATTTAAGCGTGTTTTCTGTTTATATTTGATGTCCGAAGTATGTATAGATAAGGTCTAAAAAATACCTGCTTTCGCTGATTTTGATTATTTTTGTACCGGCCGGCACATTAAAATACCGGTGGTGCCGGTAGAAAACCAGCCAGGTGGCAAGCCTAGAATGAGTAAATGAAATCATTTTTTGCAGTTTTATATAGGGAAAACTTGACCCAAAGGTACTGGAGCACTTTACATGAGTACCGGTTACATTACACAAGGACATGTTCTGTTTTTTAGGCAGAGGGAGATTAAGTGATTTGCCCAGAATCACAGGATGTCAAGCTCACGCCAAAAGTGGAACTTGGTTCCCCAGTTCCAAAGTTGGCAGCCATAACCATAACACAACATCCTGGTTAGAGGGAGGGTGGCAGGCAGAGGCCATGTGAAAGCTCAGCTCATTATGGGCTCGAGGATCCAACAGAACCATGAGCTCAGGCAGGAAGTACGCCCTTGGTATCTATTTCTCACATTAAGCCTGTTTCAAAGTGCTGCCATATTGTCAGATCAGTGGACGAGGACAAAAAACAGCGAGAGCATTATTTGTCCAGGATCAAACTGTTTGTTAAAATAGTAGACCCAGGACTGCAGTACACTGCTGCTTACTGCAAAGGCTAAATATTAACCACCGTAATGCATTTAGGTGACTATACCGTGTAACTGGGCACCTCCCTCTCTCAGGAAATATTCAGTGCATTTTTTAAATCAAGCTGACCAGCAGGTTTTACATTGAACCAAAACCCTCCCAATCATGCCAAAAAGGGAGTAGCAGAGCAATAAACTGGAATTATGCAGCAGGTGAGGGCCATATTATGCGGCAGGGCAGAGTAAATTATGCATAAAGAAAAGGCAAATTATGCTGTGTAATGTGGCACATTTTATGATATTACTTCACTATAATGTAATTTTCACACTTGTTAACACTGCCTGGGAATTGGGTGCATCTTGTTAGTACCAGTTTAACATCGAAACGTATCAATGGGAACCAGAAAGGTGATCAGTCAAACTTTGCAATGGGTCTTCCACTGCGCAGGAACACATGTTGCTAAGTTTTCACGAACTTCTGAATAGTTTGAGTGATTAGGGCCCATCAGCCTGGTATAGGTTGGTTCCAGTGACACAGTGTGCATGGGACACACGTCTCCGCATACCCGCCTCATTTAGGGCGACTCACTAAAGCATACAAAAGAATTCACAATGGAATGCTTGAATTAATTTCAGCCACTGCTGAGACTGGTGTGTCCCTGAGATCAATTGAGGCCCACCTGGGGGGCTCCTTCCATTTTGAAGACCTCTGCTTACACCATTTGTTTTGATATTTTGTGCACTTCCAATATGAGAGATTTGACTTAGCTGATGAAGCAATGATTTTTTCTTTTACATTGTTATATACCGAGAAGTTCGATAGAGATTTTTTGCTCTGGTTCAGACATGAAAATACTGTCCATGCCTGTAAAATACTGACCAGACACAGCCCTAGAGGCCTGGCATCCCCCCTCTGAGCTTTGCAGCCGTGGTCCATCACTGTGAGGCCCAAGGAAATGGACCGGTTAGTGGGCCTGGCTCGCAGCATTATTTGATTGCATTTGAACGTGTGCTTTCCAGGTGTTGTGAAAAATAGGGGGAAATCAAATGAGAGGAGATGTATCTCAGATCTGTTAATTGAATCTGCATTATGATAATTTACAAAATGAAATGCACTCTGGAACCATGTAAGTGTTTACTAATTATTAGTATCAGAACTTTTAAAGGCTTCAGAGGACTTTGATAGAAGTGTTGTTGCCATGGCTCATGGTCCATAACACTAAACCCTTTCAGCCTCCATATGATTGTATTCTGGTAGTTTCTGGTGTTTTTCAGTGACTTGGGTGATGCCTTTAATAGAGATCAAGTTGTTTTCAACTGTTTTATTAGCTTTCTTTCATATCTTTAGTACACAGACCTTATCTTCCCGGGGTATCTGGGAAATCATCCTTGAATTATAACCCCCACTGGCTCCCCTCAAGGGCATTCTTCATACTGCAACACACCTCACTATGACATGAAGAAATATGCCCACATCATTCCCCCGTGATGGAACTCCACAGGTCCTCCTTGCCGGCCAGCACAATCTTCAATCCCACCTGCATCTTCTGCAATGACAACACAAGGTATTAACAGTCAATGAAACAGCTACCCTGTGAGAGGCTGGCTTAGTATATGGTGCTCACTTATGTAAGTGTAGCCCCCTGCACTAATCCAGACAACCCACTTATGGTGATTTTAGTGGTCTTAGACAACCTTAGAAAGGTCACTAAGTGGTAGCTGTGGAGAGCAGCGTTATCTTGAAGGAGCGTTAAGCATCTTGTTTTACCAGAACTTAATCTTATGGTCTAGGTTAAGTGAAAAAGAACCACACAGTGTAGTTATAAAAATAGGTATTTATTATAAACACTCACTAACACAATGTATTACCTCCTACCCGGAGATACAACACAATACACACAATACTTTTGTCAATAGAATTCACCACCAGTGTTGTTGAGCCTTTCGGAGTCCGTGGGAGCCCAGGATCAGCAGACCGGTCAGCTCCGCTGCGGTGCCTGCAGATGCAGGGGAGTGACTCCTTCACTCCTAGGGAGATTCCTTCGGGTGTCTTGGATGTCCAATGGCCCTGTGAAGAACCTGTATGGAGCACAGGCACAGACGACGCAGCAGACTTGCAGGACGATGAGACCAGGAGCAGCAGGAGTCTTCCCAGTTGCAGTCTTGGTTCCCAACGCGAAGTCCAGCGAGGTCCAGAGTGCCCAGACGGTCGAAGTTGAAGTGGTATGTGATCTGAATCTTGTCCCATGAGGAATTCAGGGACCAACCCACGGGTTAGCCCTTAGGTACCCTAAGGAAAGGGTTGGAACGATTCAGGAGTCCCTCCCAGAGGAGGGGCTGGACAGTGGGGAGGATACTCCCATGTCCTTTGTCCAGTTTCATGCCAGAGTGGGTGCCAACGGCTCCCTGAACTGGTTTGGACAGGAGTATGCAAGGAGGGCACCAAATGTGCCCTTCAAGCAGTCTGAGTAGGGCTGGCAAGCGCACCCACCCTGTCCCAATACACTAAGTCCTGTCTGGGAGGTGGTCACACGTACCTGTGACAGGATATCTATTGTTCTGCCTTCCCCTGCTCGAGCTTGGCTCAGCAGCAGGAGGGCAGAATCGTGTCTCTGGTAGGCAGCAGCCATTTTGTGCTGTCTGGGTCTAGAAGACTGGTACCGGGAGCACTGAGGGCCTCCCAGAGGAGCTTTATAGTGCATAGAATCATACCTCCCACACTGTTTACGGTGTGGAGCTATGATTCCAACAAGTTTGATACCAAACACAACAGGGTTCGTTACAGCCAGCTTAGAGATGGTCATCGCATAATGACGCATGGCCACTATATGTATTGTAATGGCTGATGCACCTACAACCCGGGAGAATGGACTCTGAGGTTGTAGGGGTGTTCTGCTCATGCAGGGGCACCCTCACACTTAGGACTGAGCACCCTGCCTTCAGGATTGAAAAGCCTGCCTTAGGGGTGACTGATAGGTATTAAGTGCAGTGACCTCGGATAGAAGGAAACTTATATCTGTTGTAAGTGGTGCTAGCTTCTATCTTTTCTCCTCTAAGGCTCTGATCCTAGCGCGGGGACACACCGTTTGATGTAACCAGGTGCTCTACAAATGGTATTTGATTTGATTTGAGCACCAGCTTACACAGGCTGCAATGGCAGGCCTGTAGTCATAATTTGAGTCGTCTCTCATGGGTGGCATAATGCATGCTTCATCCCATGGGATACCCCTGGTGTATACCTATGCCCTGGGTACCTTAGTACCATATACTAGGGACTTATCAGGGTACACCAGTAGCCAATCTGGAGTGTACCTAAGTACTCACCATGTCCAATTTAGGGAAGAAGCACAGAGACTGGGGTCCTGATTATCAGGATCCCAGACAGACTAGTCAGAAAACATAGCAACACCAGGCAAAAAGTGGGGATGACCATGCAGAAGGATTCTACCTTTCCTATCACTCCTCGACTTTATGCTTGTCATTGACCCTGCACAGTGCGCTGCTGCCTTTTGGTTAGGTTTGCACGATACGACTATACGACTGACACCCCTGCCTTCTCGGATGACAAGCTTGCCATCTCCAGTGGCTCTCCACATACCCGCAGCAAGGACATCTTCCGATGGAAGAAGAAGATGAGCTAAAAAGAGAAAAAACAAGTAAAAGGCCTTTCCCACCTGTGCACCGAGGATCTGGAATGATAGCCCCGTATCCATCCAGACGGCCCGAACCCAGCGCCAATTTAGAAAAGAGCAGAATACTCACCTATCACATGGTGACTGTGTCTTTGGGTTTGACCCTGTATAGCGCTTTGCAGCCTTTCGGCTAGGTTTGTGCTGTGTAAATACCACATACAGAGACATACGTATCTAATGCACTAATCTGGGAACAAATAGTTGACATTTGGAGAAACTTATATGTTTTGGAGAGACCTAGGCCAAGCCTTTCCATCCAGTGTGACTAACTTAATATATTTGCAGTCAATCGGAATTTAAAATAAACATACTTATTTTATTAGTGTTAATATTTATGTTTTTATTGTTTTACTGATATCCACACCAAGAAAGTTGCTTCTTGCAAAGTCGCTCAACAATAGTCAATTAATGGCACTTCCTCTGATGTCATTTCCTGTGATTGCAAATTAGGGGGGTCTCACTTATTCCCTTTCTGTCCGGGGCCCCAAAAGTCCAAGAACCGGCCCTGCCTGGCACCAGGGACAGTCAGAGAATAACTTTACACCAACAGCCTCTTGTGAGCACGACTGCCAGTGTGCGCTTCCCTGCAGTGTCCAAGATGAGCGCTTAGACACAGCAAAAGAGTACAGGCAGTGCTTAGCAGACTCCATCCATGTGCCACAGCCATGCCCACCCTGGCCCCCACTCTACCAGTAAAACACACACCCATGTGATGCCCCCTTTCCCCGAGGTCTATTGTTGTCCCATCTATCCAGTCCTGCTATTTCACTTTGCATCTTTTTTATCCTATAATCAGTGCTTAATATGTAAAATAATAAGTGACAGGGCCAGGTACTTAGACTACCCATTGCCCCTGCCAGCGCTGCCAGTGACAGAACCAACACAACTACTAACCATCACACTCTTATAAAAGTGACAATTCAGACTGTTCCAGGCCCCCAAAGCTATGAGTGGTTTGGGTGGCAGGTATTAGTAGCTTTTAATGTGGACTAAATTAATAAAGAGCTGTTATTGTACTCTGTATCGGACAACAGCGCCACCTTGTGGCAGAATGTTATAAGTGAAGGTGTTGGAAAGTGGATTATTAGTAGTGGCAGATATACATTTACCACTGGCAACAATACCACTGACACGATATAGGGCTCAGAAGAGGTCTTGGAAAATTATTCCCATGCTCAACCCTTGGTAGCGTGGCTGCGAGCAGGCAGGCTTAACTTCAAAGACAGGTATGTAAAGCATTTAAAAACACCAACTCAGTGAATAATTAAGACACAACACACAATAAAAATCCAACACCAATATATAACAAGCATTTGCAATGCAATCGGTCCCGCCTTTGGGACCTTATAAGTATTTAGCGATGCAGCACATTATCGCACAAAACGTAAGCACACATTTTTTACACAAACCCAACAGGGGAACAATACTTGCTTTCCTTTCACTGCACCCAACCCCACAAAGAGATGAGCAAAATACAGAGCAGTGCAGAGATTTCCAATGAAGGTTTTATCACAAATACAGGGCTAGGTTTCCTCTTGAGGGACAGGAGAGGTTCCAGAACCAAATGCATATATAATTTACACCTGCAGTAAAGCCTTGTTGATGTCCAGATCACACGGTGCATCTGAGGAGCACGAGGATATGCTTGGACGGCCGGGACATGATATGCTATAAATAAAGCGTACCTGCTTCTGGGGTGTGGCGGACTTGACGCAATAGCAAGGACCGCAGCCAGGAGACTGGAGTTCAGGGACAATAGCGAGACGGGGAGGAGGGGTAAGATTGGCGAGAAAAGACGAGGCAGAGAGATAGAAATGATCAGAAAGAGAGAAGAAAAAAGTAAAGGAGGAAGGAAAGGGTTAGCACGTGAATGGAGGGGCTGGGGAATTGGTGGAGGGTAAAAGAAAAGAGAAAAAGAATGGAGAGAGTAGATATTAACGAAAAACACAGAGAGGGGATATTAAGGACACAGATCGGTGAACGGTAGCTGGTGAAGGAAAGTGGTCGAGGAAGGCTGGAGGGGGAGGGGAACCCAAGTGTGAATGGAGTGGGAGGGAAAATGAATTGAGGAGAAAAGAGGACAGAAAAAAAGGAGGGGGTAAAGATTACAGGGATGTAGAGGTGAGGCTGAGCCTGAAGATAACCGTATACAATTTGGGAACGTGAAGTCATGTGTGTGGGGGGATTAAGGGTGGGAGGGGTTAGTTTTTTAAGATGTATTAGTGGAGAGCAGTTGTTATTATTGTAATGGTTCGAGACGACTTACTTACTACATACTTGTCCCAATAAAGCATCACTCGCCAGTGGCATTTATTGTGTATCATTTCGCGCCCAGGGGGAATGAGGAGCAGAAAGGGACAACAGGGAGAGAGCAGGGAGGGAGTGCATGGACGGAAGGGAGAGAGCAGGGAGGGAGTGCATTGACGTAAGGTAGAGAGCAGGGAGGGAGTGCATGGATGGAAGGGAGAGAGCAGGGAGGGAGTGCATGGATGGAAGAGAGAGAGCAGGGAGGGAGTGCATGGACGGAAGGTAGAGAGCAGGGAGGGAGTGCTTGGATGGAAGAGAGAGAGCAGGGAGGGAGTGCATGGACGGTAGGTAGAGAGCAGGGAGGGAGTGCATGGACGGAAGAGAGAGAGCAGGGAGGGAGTGCAGTGACGGAAGGTAGAGAGCAGGGAGGAAGTGCATGGATGGAAGGGAGAGAGCAGGGAGGGAGTGCATGGATGGAAGGGAGAGAGCAGGGAGGGAGTGCATGGATGGAAGAGAGAGAGCAGGGAGGGAGTGCATGGATGGAAGGGAGAGAGCAGGGAGGGAGTGCATGGATGGAAGGGAGGGAGTGCACGGATGGAAGGGAGAGAGCAGGGAGGGAGTGCATGGATGGAAGGGAGAGAGCAGGGAGGGAGTGCATGGATGGAAGGGAGGGAGGGAGTGCACGGATGGAAGAGAGAGAGCAGGGAGGGAGTGCATGGATGGAAGGGAGAGAGCAGGGAGGGAGTGCAGTGACGGAAGGTAGAGAGCAGGGAGGAAGTGCATGGATGGAAGGGAGAGAGCAGGGAGGGAGTGCATGGATGGAAGGGAGAGAGCAGGGAGGGAGTGCATGGACGGAAGAGAGAGAGCAGGGAGGGAGTGCAGTGACGGAAGGTAGAGAGCAGGGAGGAAGTGCATGGATGGAAGGGAGAGAGCAGGGAGGGAGTGCATGGATGGAAGAGAGAGAGCAGGGAGGGAGTGCATGGATGGAAGGGAGAGAGCAGGGAGGGAGTGCATGGATGGAAGGTAGAGAGCAGGGAGGGAGTGCATGGATGGAAGGGTGAGATCAGGGAGGGAGTGCATGGATGGAAGGGAGAGAGCAGGAAGGTGGTGCATGGATGGAAGGGAGAGAGCAGGGAGGGAGTGCATGGATGGAAGGGAGAGAGCAGGGAGGGAGTGCAGTGACGGAAGGTAGAAAGCAGGGAGGGAGTGCATGGATGGAAGGGAGAGAGCAGGGAGGGAGTGCATGGATGGAAGGGAGAGAGCAGGGAGGGAGTGCATGGATGGAAGAGAGAGAGCAGGGAGGGAGTGCATGGATGGAAGGGAGAGAGCAGGGAGGCAGTGCATGGACGGAAGAGAGAGAGCAGGGAGGGAGTGCAGTGACGGAAGGTAGAGAGCAGAGAGGAAGTGCATGGATGGAAGGGAGAGAGCAGGGAGGGAGTGCATGGATGGAAGGGGGAGAGCAGGGAGGGAGTGCATGGATGGAAGGGAGAGAGCAGGGAGGGAGTGCATGGACGGAAGGGAGAGAGCAGGGAGGGAGTGCATGGACGGAAGAGAGAGAGCAGGGAGGGAGTGCAGTGACGGAAGGTAGAGAGCAGGGAGGAAGCGCATGGATGGAAGGGAGAGAGCAGGGAGGGAGTGCATGGATGGAAAGGAGAGAGCAGGGAGGGAGTGCATGGATGGAAGGTAGAGAGCAGGGAGGGAGTGCATGGATGGAAGAGAGAGAGCAGGGAGGGAGTGCATTGACGTAAGGTAGAGAGCAGGGAGGGAGTGCATGGATGGAAGGGAGAGAGCAGGGAGGGAGTGCATGGATGGAAGAGAGAGAGCAGGGAGGGAGTGCATGGACGGAAGGTAGAGAGCAGGGAGGGAGTGCATGGACGGAAGAGAGGGAGCAGGGAGGGAGTGCAGTGACGGGAGGAAGTGCATGGATGGAAGGGAGAGAGCAGGGAGGGAGTGCATGGATGGAAGGGAGGGAGTGCACGGATGGAAGAGAGAGAGCAGGGAGGGAGTGCATGGATGGAAGGGAGAGAGCAGGGAGGGAGTGCATGGACGGAAGAGAGAGAGCAGGGAGGGAGTGCATGGATGGAAGGTAGAGAGCAGGGAGGGAGTGCAAGGATGGAAGGGAGAGAGCAGGGAGGGAGTGCATGGATGGAAGGGAGAGAGCAGGAAGGTGGTGCATGGATGGAAGGGAGAGAGCAGGGAGGGAGTGCATGGATGGAAGGGAGAGAGCAGGGAGGGAGTGCATTGACGGAAGGTAGAGAGCAGGGAGGGAGTGCATGGATGGAAGGGGGAGAGCAGGGAGGGAGTGCATTGACGGAAGGTAGAGAGCAGGGAGGGAGTGCATGGATGGAAGGGAGAGAGCAGGGAGGGAGTGCATGGATGGAAGGGAGAGAGCAGGAAGGTGGTGCATGGATGGAAGGGAGAGAGCAGGGAGGGAGTGCATGGATGGAAGAGAGAGAGCAGGGAGGGAGTGCAGTGACAGAAGGTAGAGAGCAGGGAGGAAGTGCATGGATGGAAGGGAGAGAGCAGGGAGGGAGTGCATGGATGGAAGGGGGAGCGCAGGGAGGGAGTGCATGGATGGAAGAGAGAGAGCAGGGAGGGAGTGCATGGATGGGAGGGAGAGAGCAGGGAGGGAGTGCATGGACGGAAGAGAGAGAGCAGGGAGGGAGTGCAGTGACGGAAGGTAGAGAGCAGGGAGGAAGTGCATGGATGGAAGGGAGAGAGCAGGGAGGGAGTGCATGGATGGAAGGGAGAGAGCAGGGAGGGAGTGCATGGATGGAAGGGAGAGAGCAGGGAGGGAGTGCATGGACGGAAGAGAGAGAGCAGGGAGGGAGTGCAGTGACGGAAGGTAGGGAGCAGGGAGGAAGTGCATGGATGGAAGGGAGAGAGCAGGGAGGGAGTGCATGGATGGAAGGGAGAGAGCAGGGAGGGAGTGCATGGATGGAAGGGAGAGAGCAGGGAGGGAGTGCATGGATGGAAGGGAGAGAGCAGGGAGGGAGTGCATGGATGGAAGAGAGAGAGCAGGGAGGGAGTGCATGGATGGAAGGGAGAGAGCAGGGAGGGAGTGCATGGATGGAAGGTAGAGAGCAGGGAGGGAGTGCATGGATGGAAGGGAGAGAGCAGGGAGGGAGTGCATGGATGGAAGGGAGAGAGCAGGAAGGTGGTGCATTGACGGAAGTTAGAGAGCAGGGAGGGAGTGCATGGATGGAAGGGAGAGAGCAGGGAGGGAGTGCATTGAAGGAAGGTAGAGAGCAGGGAGGCAGTGCATGGATGGAAGGGAGAGAGCAGGGAGGGAGTGCATGGATGGAAGGGAGGGAGCAGGAAGGTGGTGCATGGATGGAAGGGAGAGAGCAGGGAGGGAGTGCATGGATGGAAGGGAGAGAGCAGGGAGGGAGTGCATTGACGGAAGGGAGAGAGCAGGGAGGGAGTGCATTGACGGAAGGTAGAGAGCAGGGAGGGAGTGCATGGATGGAAGGGAGAGAGCAGGGAGGGAGTGCATGGATGGAAGGGAGAGAGCAGGGAGGGAGTGCATGGATGGAAGGGAGAGAGCAGGAAGGTGGTGCATGGATGGAAGGGAGAAAGCAGGGAGGGAGTGCATGGATGGAAGGGAGAGAGCAGGGAGGGAGTGCATTGACGGAAGGGAGAGAGCAGGGAGGGAGTGCATTGACGGAAGGTAGAGAGCAGGGAGGGAGTGCATGGATGGAAGGGAGAGAGCAGGGAGGGAGTGCATGGATGGAAGGGAGAGAGCAGGGAGGGAGTGCATGGATGGAAGGGAGAGAGCAGGAAGGTGGTGCATGGATGGAAGGGAGAGAGCAGGGAGAGAGTGCATGGATGGAAGGGAGAGAGCAGGGAGGGAGTGCATGGATGGAAGGTAGAGAGCAGGGAGGGAGTGCATGGATGGAAGGGAGAGAGCAGGGAGGGAGTGCATGGATGGAAGGGAGAGAGCAGGAGGGAGTGCATTGACGTAAGGTAGAGAGCAGGGAGGGAGTGCATGGATGGAAGGAAGAGAGCAGGGAGGGAGTGCATTGACGGAAGGTAGAGAGCAGGGAGGGAGGGATTGCATGGATGGAAGGGAGAGAGCAGGGAGGGAGTGCATGGATGGAAGGGAGAGAGCAGGAAGGTGGTGCATGGATGGAAGTGAGAGAGCAGGGAGGGAGTGCATGGATGGAAGGGAGAGAGCAGGGAGGGAGTGCATTGACGGAAGGTAGAGAGCAGGGAGGGAGTGCATGGATGGAAGGGAGAGAGCAGGGAGGGAGTGCATTGACGGAAGGTAGAGAGCAGGGAGGGAGTGCATGGATGGAAGGGAGAGAACAGGGAGGGAGTGCATGGATGGAAGGGAGAGAGCAGGGAGGGAGTGCATGGATGGAAGAGAGAATTCAAAGGAGATGAAGAGTGTAATAAGACAGGGTATGTTTGGTGAATGCAGGGAGGATAAAACAGTATTTATTTAAGGGGGCGCTTGAGAGAAAAGAGGGACAACTAAAGGCAGAAAAAACGTGGAAAATGAGAAATATGCGGAAGAATGGATAGAAGAGGCTGTGCGGCAAGGGTGAGGCTTTTTATTGTCCACAAATTGTAATAGTATTTGTTCTATAAAAGCTTACTGTTGTTGCAGTGGGGAGGGTTGAAATTAACATTAGACCATATCCATAAAAAAATAAAAAAATGAACATAGGGCCTGAGGCCGGCCTGACACTTAGCAACAGTACTGAGTCACTCGGGGCAAAGCTGGAGACACTGAGGGGTGATGAGTGACAAGAGGTGGGACCTCATTGCCAGCCTTCTCTGCCCCAAAACATGTATGTCTGTTCAGAGAAAGGCTTTGTTTTCATCTCTGCGAGAAGCAGCGCCGTGCTGTATCCTGCCAGCTCTTCCATCACTGCCTCCTCCCCACCCCCTCGGCCCCCCAGGGGCCCCCGTTTCATATTCAGGACACATCCACTCGAAGCAAGTCTAGGCTGCACACCACAAAAGAAACTCGCACCACAGGTGAAAGCGTTATCGCCCCCTCCCAGCTTTGAGAAAGTGGGAGGGGGGTGTCCAGTTACCCCACCGCAGCCTTCCTCTAAGGGTAGTAGAAGTGTTTTGAAATGATAATGTACAATTACGAGTGCAATCACGAAAATGAGTATTTCAGTGTCAAGTGGGGAGGCCCACAAATAAAACAGAAGAGTGGAGGGGAAAAAATATAACTCGGAGTGAATATGGGGTCAACTGCATGCGAAATCCGTACACTCAAGACAAGCAATTCAGAAAAGCACTCCAGACCTGGCTATTGGAATGAACAGATCACCCTGAAGCAGGTAGCAAACTCTAGCGCCTTGAGACCCTCGCGGGTGATTTCCCACGCTCTATATGATTGATTGATTGGCTTCAGTATGCCACTGTTGATCTGTCAGTTTACACTTCAAAATCTGGGGGATATTGTCCAAAGCCTCCCCATCCCCCAAATCTAACATCTGGAGTGGAATAAATCTGTGAGTGCCTGAATCAGGCTGGTTTCACAGTTGTCAGTCTCGCTTCTAGGCACATTTCAGCGGCGCAGCCAGGGTGCAAACGGAAAGGGTGCCCTGGCCTCCCAGTTGCGGGGTAAAAGACACCCATCATTGGAATACAGTGGGCCCATCACCGCTCTGAGCCCCTTTGCCGCAGCGCTGCACCTGCTGCACTATTGGCAACTACACCCCTACATTTCTTCCTGCAGAAGGGACAGATTTTTCTAGATGAACTACTGGTGTTTATATTCAACCTTATCTGTATTTGCGGTTTATTTTCATCGCCTACCGAGTCCTCTACTTGAACGAGATTGTGTACCTCGAGTGTTACTTTTATTTGCATTCATAGTAGAAGTTTGTAATCCTTCCACTGGTCGCAGCAATGATTTTATTATGCGCTCGGATCTGCTATCGCTGCTGGTGTGTCCGGCCCTGGCATCAGCACCGATCATGTTGATTTGGTCAACATGAAGAGGTATTTATACCATAACAGCATCACTGCTCTTCACCTTGCGGGGGGGGCATAGGCCTACATTTTGCTGGAGCTCGGGTCGTACTTTCTTACTTCTGCTGTAGTTACGAGCCTTTACGTCTGCCAGCCCCCGGGCAGCTGGTAGTCAGGTGTGCCAAGGCGTCTGAGGCTCCCTTTCTGTGCAGTGAGGCAGCTGTGGCAGGGTGCGCGCCCTCGCCTCACACAGGGCCCGGATCGCTGCTACAATGAGCACGCATGAGTGCAGAAGGTGTGCCAGGCGCCAGCTCCAGGCACTTTCCCAGCTAGGGCACCCCCAGCTACAGCGGCGGAGCACACCTTAGGACCCGCGGCAAAGATGCCCGGCACTGAGCCACTTTCACTGGACCGAGCTAGCATTTCAGAGCAGGCAGCCTGGGGCAGAGGAAGGCCCAGAAGCGGCATTCCAAAGGCCGTTATTAATAGTAATTACTTCCTATAACAAGCATTTGCAATGCAATAGGACTCGCATTTATGCGAGACCTATTGCATTGGAAACGGGAGTGCGGGCGGGCGAGAAGGCACGAACGGGAGTGGGGGGGGCATGGGGGGCCCCAAGAAGTCACAGACTGCAAGGGGGTATGGGGGGAGACAGGGAAGAAAATAGTGTTAGGAGTAAAGGGACCAGTAGCCATGGAAGGATACTAATGACGACATGGGCGTCATGAGGAGGGACTAACAGGTCTAAAACCAATCGGAAGGCAGCATTTAGTACCTAAGCCAATGAAAAATATGGGCGGAGAGTGGGCGGAGCTTCCACGAAGCTTCCACGCTATACTGTATACTGCATGCCTCGCAAAGCGAGCAGCGCATGCGCTGCAACGCTAGGCTCGACCTAAAAACAGGAAATATTTTTATCTTTTAAATGACACCAAAACGAAAAAAATCCACTGTAGGAACCAGAGATATGAATGTTTAAAGATTAGTCAATTTCTAGTGCTTAGATACCAACAGTGCCACTTTTGGTCATCTCGTTGCCTCTGACAGGGACACATTCACATTTAACAATTGTTCTGGAGGATCTCTCACCAGACTTGTGCAGCCTCCTCCAGCAGGCTGGATCCTGTTAGAACTCCTTCCTGAAGTTTTTTTTGCGGGTCCAAAGTGTCCAACAATCGATCCAAAGTTCTCGAATCTCCAAGAGGGTCCTTGAAAGTGTGAGACTTCAATTCCCACAATTCCCACAATCCACTTGGACAAAACCCTTACAAATCCACTGGTAGTACTCCAGGCTGGGGATTCTTGGTGGTGATGTTCCAGGTGAGCTCTGTTAACCTGTAGCTTGCAGGGAGTCCACTCTTTAGTCCTTTTGAAGCAGGTTTCATCCACAGGGCTGTAGCTTCAGATGGTGCAAAAGGCGCAATCCTCAGAGTGCAGTGCCTGGTGAATGCATATCAAACTCTTCAGCATAGGCACTTCTGATTCTCTTAGGTTTCAAAAGCAGATATGAGAGGCACCACCCCTCTCAGATACTTATTCAGTGTTCCCTGGGGTCAAGCAGGAGGGCACTCCTGTCCAATGCGGTGCAGGGCAACACCCCAGAGCATGACCACTTCCTCCAAAGTGTGGCAAAATGCTAACCCAGAAACCACTATTCTTCCAAAATTCAATATATAAGAATTTTCATCAGAGGGAGCAGAACTAACTAAACCAGCCCACAGGATGGCTTCATCTGCACAGGTCCACTCCCCTTACATCTGGGAATGCCTCCTTAATCCCCCCATCTGGCTGCAGGGCAGAGGCGAGAGGTGTAAATGAAAACTGGTTTCTATAGCTTGTCTCCTCCTTCCCTTGAAGAACATTATTTACTATCCCTCCCCCTGGCTCTGGCATTCTTATGCCCAGCAACCTCTCCTCCCTGAAAGGCTTCCTAACCCCAGGGGTCGGTAAACAACATTTACAACGCATCGTTAAAACGCATGCCATTACAACGCAAGTCGTTACAACAACGCGTTGTTATATCGCATGCCATTAGAACGCAAGTCATTACAACGACTTGCTGTAGGGGGCAGAAGGTGTTGGATTTGTTGGATTTTCAATCCGACACCTTCCCTACTGTTGCGCACACTGGAGTTGGAATAGTAAATTATACTATTCCTAAGTCCAGCGCCCCCTACAGCAAGTCGTTGTAACGACTTGCGTTGTAATGGCATGCGATGTAACAACGCGTCGTTGTAACGACTTGCGTTGTAATGGCATGCGATGTAACAACGCGTCGTTGTAACGACTTGCGTTGTAATGGCATGCGATGTAACAACGCGTCGTTGTAACGACTTGCGTTGTAATGGCATGAGATGTAACAACGCGTCGTTGTAACGACTTGCGTTGTAATGGCATGCGATGTAACAACGCGTCGTTGTAACGACTTGCGTTGTAATGGCATGCGATGTAACAACGCGTCGTTGTAACGACTTGCGTTGTAATGGTTTGCATTGTAAACGCATGCGTTGTAACGAGTGCTATTTCCAGGGGTCATCTATCACCTCTTCAAAGCAGCCAGGCTAATCCACTTATCTCTGACCAATCAGGGCAGAGCACTACAGGGTTGAATTTTGGCTTACAGACAAAAAAGTCTTATAACTTCTTGTCTGTACATTTTAGAAGAAATTCAACAATACCATATCTTTGGATTTATCATTACCGTGCTACTGAGTCCTTTAATCCTAGTTTTAGGGCTTTTCTTTCTCCAGTTATTAATTAATATCCTCTTCCAATGTTAACCTATGGGCTGGGGATCTGCAATGGAAAAATGAACTGGGCAAATTCTCCAATACCAGTGCCTATAAAACAGGTTTTATAAGGACCCTGCTTATATCTACAGGACCCCCATCCCTGGAACACCTAGGAAAGACTTTAGGGGTTCTGAATATATCAAAATATTGCAGATCCTCATTTCACAGTGCTCCTTGCACAAAAGTCGATTTTGGGAAGCACTTTACTACAATGTGGGGAGTGAAATGTGCAATTTCACTAACCCCATGGCATATAAAAACCTTTTTATAAGGATTCCCTTTATAAGTACCTGACCCCCCCACCCCTGGAACACCTAGGGGAGACCCTGGGGGTACCTACCATGCCCAAACATTGTAGTTCATTTATTATTAAGTGCCCCAAACACCAAAGTCGAGTGAGTTTGGGAGCAATTTGCATTTTAAAAGCAGTCCTGCAACACATGGCCGCTTTTAAAATGACCTCAGGCTCTCAGCAGTGCACACACGCAAGTGCAGAAAGGGCTGCTGGCCTCTAAACTGCCCTGCCCTATTCTATACTAGGGACTTAAAGGTAGTTTCAATCCCCCTGCCCTATTATGTACTAGGGCCTTATAGGGGAGGCCATGCCAATCACAGGGGTACTCTAACCCATAGTGTACCCTAGTTTTTGTAGGTGTTTTCACTGTATTCTACGTGTGTCTTCAGCATAGCACTGACCCTGCGCCTGGTTAGGCAGAGCCCAGGGTCAGTCAGAGTCAGTTACCACCAGTACCAGGCAGCAAAAAGTTGGCGGTGCCCGGGGCACAGTATGACTTTGCAACAGACGGTGTTGACAATTAAGTGCCGATGCCAAGCACCGGAAACCACAGGCTCTAATTAAGCACTGCCTATATTTACATTGATAAAAAGAAAACTGCAGAGTTAAAAAACAGACAGGGCTGTGTGGGCTGCCCTCCCTGGACACGCAGACACTCAGCGTGCCACACACAGCTACACAAATGCACTGAGAAACAGCTGCATTGATAATCTGGTATTACCGCTCAGCTTCCACAGTCCATCAGTGACAGAAAGGAAACAGCTGAAATACTTTTTAACTGTGAAGTGGAACAAGACAGTTATGTCTGTGTAACCATATTCATTTCAGAGTAGTAGGGAGAAGGTTGCAAGGCTATTGTTTAAAGAGCAATATTTGGTCTGGAAAAAAGTTCAGTCAGGGGTGAGACACATGGAGCTGCTGACAACTGTTCATCAACGGCCGACTTTATGCTGGTGCGACTGGTGCAGCAGCACCTGGCGCTGAGCTCGGGGACCGCTGTGTTTAAAACTAACTTATGAGTTTAAAAGCCCCTGCTGCAAAGTTCCTTGTGTGTCCAGCATTTTTTAGGCAACAATAAAGATGTCAAAATAACTCTGGTGATTAAAGTTTCTGCTAGAGAGAGATTGAAATTTTGTCTAGCAGCAGTGTTAACTCATCATAAAGTCATGCAGAGGGTTAATATGCCTGTTGCAAAGAACATGACCCATGCAGATCACAGAACTGTATTTTCTGTGGATAGCTCAATCAATCAATCGATCCATCATTATTTGTATAGCGTGGCTTATTACACCCGGGGGTATCTAGGCGCTGAGGTCTGGTGAGCCTTAGTCAAAAAGCCAGGTCTTTAGTCCCTTCCTGAAGTCAGCGAGTGAAGAAGAGGTGCGGCAGTGGAGTGAGAGGTCATTCCAGGACTTAGTGGCGAGGTAGGAGAAGGAACGATCTCCACTGCGACTCTGCTGGATGCGGGGGACGTGTGCGAGGCCGATGGGGGCAGATCGGAGTTGACTGGTCGGTTGGTGGAAGGTCAGGGGGTGGTTGATGTAGGAGGGTCCGGTGTTGTGGAGGGCCTCGTAGGCGTGAGTCAGCAGCTTGAACTGGCATCTCTTCTGGACAGGGAGCCTGTGGGGCTTCTAAGGTGGGGGTGATGCTGGTCCATTTGGGAGGTCAAGTAGGAGTTTGGTTGAGGCGTTCTGTATGGTCTGTAGTCGCTTGAGGAGATGGGTGGTGGTCCCGGCGTAGAGTGCATTTTCGTAGTCCAGTCGGCTGGTGATGAGGGCTTCAGTCACTGTTTTCCTAGTGCTGACGGGAATCCATCTTATGAAGCTTGCAGAGGGTGTGGAAGCAGTAGGAGGCAACTGCATTGGCATGGCGCTTCATGGTAAGATCACTGTTCAGTATGATGCCGAGGTTGCCGGCATAGTTGGTTGGGGTAGGGGAGGGTCCGAGTGCAGTAGGCCACCATGTGTCATCCCATGGGAAGGTGTTCCTTCTGAAGATGAGCACTTCCATCTTGTTCGTGTACAGCTTCAGGCAGTTGGATCTCATCCAGTCAGCGACATTGGTCATGGCGTTCCGGAAGTTGGCCCTGGTGGTGGCGGTGTCTTCCGTGAGACAGAGGATGAGTTGGGTGTTGTCGGCATATGAGATGATGTTGAGTCCGTGGGTGCGGACGACGTCGGGTAATAGAGTCATGTAGGCGTTGAAGAGGGTGGGGCTGAGGAAGGATCCTTGGGGGATGACACAGAGGATGCTCTTGGATTCGGAGGTGAAGGGCAGTAGACGGATTTTCTGTGTGCATCCTGCGAGGAAGGAGGTGATCCACTTGAGGGTGTTTCCTCTGATGTCAATGTGGTGGAGGTGATGAGGGTGTGGTGAAGGCTGCTGAGAGGTCGAGGAGGATCAGGGCTGCTGTCTCACCACCGTCGAGGACGGATCTGATGTCGCCGGTTGCAGCTATCAAGGCAGTCTTGGTGCTGTGGCTGGAGTGGAAGCCGGACTGGGAGGTAACAAGTAGGTTGCTTCCTTCCAGGTGATCTGTGGGCTGGTGATTGATGGCTTTCTCCAGGACCTTGGCTGGGAAGGGGAGCAGTGAGATGAGGCGGTAGTTCTTGAGCTCGCTGGGGTCGATGGAGGGCTTCTTCAGGAGGGGTTTAACCTGTGCATGTTTCCATGCATCAGGGCAGGTAGCAGTGGTGATGGCTGAGTTGAGGATGTTGGTAAGGGCGCTGCTGATTTCCTTCTGTCCCAGGTTGAAGGCTTGGTTGGGGCCGGGGTCTGTTGCTGCTCCAGAGTGAATCGAGGTCTTGATAGCTGTGGTGACTGGAGAGGTGAGCGGCGTCCAATCGGTGAACTGAGGCTCTGGGAGGTGTCGGTGTGTGTCAGGAGTTACCCGAGGTCAGGTGGCTGCGGGTCGAAGTTGCTGTAGATGTCTGCTACCTTGTTGTGGAAGTAGTCCACCAGGGAGTCGCAGATGGCTTGGGAAGGGCAGATTGTGGTCTCGATGGCAGACAGGTAGAAGAATTTTCTGACGATGCTGAAGAGTTCTTTTGTGTGATTGGTGCTTGCCTCGATGCGGATGTTAGGGCATTCTTTTTGGCTTCTTTGAGGCGGTGGTGGTATTTGCTGAGGGCAGATTTGAAGGTGTGAGGTCTGAGAGGTTCCTGCTGGAGTGCCATTATCTCTCCAGTTACTTACACTCGTGTTTGAAGGCCGGGAGTTCGAGGGTGAACCTGATGGCGTGTTTGCTGGGTCTGCTGGTGCTGGCTGTTTTCATGGGGGCGACTGTGCTGGCGCAGTTGGAGATCCAGTCTGAGAGGTTTTGGATGGCTAGCTCAAGGCTGATGGTGGTGTAGGGTCTGGTGGTGTTGAGGGCGCCAGGCCATTGGGTCACTGTGATTTTGTGATAGCTCAGTGGGTTACTGCTTTTCTCACAGATATCCCTTTGTTACTTGCAATTCATAAGTTACAATTTTATGATAGCACAGTGGCCTATGAGCTGTCATCGAAGAGAAGCATGCGAACTATGTGGTATAGGTTAGAACATTATGTTTTCCCCAGTCTTTCATGATTCTGATGTTGCTAAAAAGGGGTTGCTTGAGTAGAGGTACATTTTTATTAGTAAAGTTAACCCCAACTACTGTAGTATGTTTTAAATCCTGAGTTTGAGCTTTTCCAGACTAAACACACAATATAGTGTCTACTATTATGGATGACATGCAATTCCAACACCTTGTTATCCTCATTCTATTATCTAACATTTCCTATAGACTGATTTACACACGTATGATTCATTTTCTCTGTATAATATGTGGGTGATGTAAAGTGCTCTGACATCCTATACTGGTATGAGTAGCACTATAAAGAAAATGAAATGCATGTAATGGTAGGGATATGGAGAGATGAGGGACCCTATTGGAGGGTGGTATTGAGTGAATCTGTGGACAGTGAGGTCCTGGGGGGGCAAAAAAGATTTATTTATTTATTTATTGAGAAGTTTTATATAGCGCTGGCCAGACCCGAGGGTATCGGAGCGCTTTACATTTTTAATGCAGGGTAACACAATAGGTCATGGTATATAATATTGTCTCGGAGGTCCCAGCGTGCTGTGCAACATTGAGGTAGGGAAGTCCTGAGAAACCTCGATGAGTGCACGAAGTCTTGGGTTAAACCTCTTTCAGGGAGGAGGGAACGAGGAGGAGAGGAGGGGGGAAAAGGTAGGTTTAAGTAACACAGTGTCAAGATGCTGCAGAGAGCAGGCTTGTGCGCTTCGCAGCTGTTACCGGTTCGGGAAGGCACGATTGAGGAAGAGGTCTTTTAGGAGTTTCTTGAATTTGACAAAGGAAGAGGTAGTCCTGATATCGATTGGGATGGAGTTGCAGATTTTAGGCGCGTTTCCAGCGAAAGACCGTGCAGCGGTTTTTTGTTTGCGTGTTTTCATGGGGATGAGTAGAAGGGTGCTAGAGCTCCTGAGGTTCCTTGTCTGACCGGCTCTATGGAGTTTTGAGGCTAGGTAGTCGGGTTTCCCTGTGTGCAGGGCTTTGTGCGTGAGGCAAGCAGTTCTGAAGCTGGCACGCATTTCGATGGGGAGCCATTTTAGTTCTCTGAGTGCGGGTGAGATGTGATCATATTTCTTGACTCCGGTGACCATTCTGGCTGCTGCGTTGAGGGTTGTTTTGAGGGGAGCTAGGTGAGATTTTGTTGTACCAGTAAGGACTGCATTCCCGTATTCGAGTCTGGATAGCACCAAAGATTGAGTGGCTAGTTTGAGGTCTTTGGGCGGGATGTTTGGTTTTATTTTGTTAAGTAGCTTCAGATTGAGGAAGGCACTCTTAGCGGAGTTCTTAATGTGTTTGTCCATGTCGAGTTTTGGGTCTAGGGTGATTCCTAATGATTTAACCGAGTTAGCCAGAGTGAGATTGCCATTGAGGGCGTCAATTGCTTTTAGCCATTCTACGAATTGGGGGTTTTCTTCTTTGTTAGAGATAAGGAGGATTTCTGTTTTGTCTTGGTTGAGTTTTAGGTGGTTTGTTGATAGCCATTGTTGGACTTCTCTTAGCGTGTCGTTGAGTCTCTGAATGTCATCAATGGAGGAGGTTTCCAGGTAGATCTGGGTGTCATCTGCGTAAAGGTGGAAGGGGATGTTGGCTTTTTTGAGTAGGGTAGTGAGGGGTTCCATGAATATGTTGAACAGTTGAGGAGAGAGCACTGATCCTTGGGGAACACCTCTGCTGACGGGGTGAAGGTCAGATGTAAAGGTTTTGATTTTTATACTTTGATAGCGGTTGTGTAGGAAGGAGGAGAACCATTGTAGGACCACCTCATCTGCACCTACCCTCTCTTGAAGAGCCTTAATGAGTAGGTTGTGGTCAACCGTGTCAAAGGCTGCCGAAAGGTCCAAGAGAATAAGTAGGCAGCATTTGTCAGTATCTAGAGATTTGTGGATATCGTCTATGACGTTAAGGATCGCGGTCTCTGTGCTACAGCCTTTTCTGAAGCCTGGTTGGTGTGGGTCTAGAAAGTTGATGTTGTCCAGGTGTTGGGTCAGTTGTAGGAGAATGCATTTTTCGAGGGTTTTGGAAAGGAGAGGGAGATTGGAAACAGGTCTGAAGTTGTTCAGATCGTTGGTGTCAAGACCTGGTTTTTTCAGTAGTGGCGTGACTTGGCCAACTTTGAGGCAGTCTGGTATGACGCTGGTTCTCAAGGAGCTGTTTATGATCTTGCACCAAAACGGGGCTAGGGAGAGTCCCAGCTTTTTGGTCAATTGGGAGGGAATAGGATCTAGGACGTGAGATGCGGGTTTGGAGGTGGAGATCAGTTTGAGAATCGCGGCTTCAGGATAGAGGGCGTAGGAATGGGAGGTGGGCTTTGCTGGAGGGTCCGGCTGTCTGGGGAGAAAGGGTGGGTTGGGAGGGGGAGATGTGCATGAGAGGGGGCTGTCCGAAGAGAGGGGAAGAGGGAGTCAAATGCCTCTAGGTTGTCGTTGTTGGTTTGGATCAGGACAGTGCCGTTGGAGTAGATGGTCACAGAGGTGTTCTCACTCCGCGGCGTGTGGTTAGGGATTGAGATCGACAGTTTGCAGCTATGGGGGGTGTTAGTGGTTTTGTCAATGTGGAGCTGAGAGCTGAGGATGGAGTTCCACTTATCGGGTCTTTTCGTGTGGAAAATGAGATCCATTTTTATCTGTCCTTTGGAGGAGCAGTGATAGATGTCCACGAAAAGTGATTCCGGGTGTTGTCTAATCAATTTGTGTTTGAAGTTTTTTTTCGCTTTAGGTAAAAAATTGTAAAAAAAAAAAAAATGTAAATCCGTATTTGTAAAGCGCAAACTACTCACCCTTACGGGTCTCAAGGCGCTGGGGGCCGTTGTGGAAATTAAGTGAGCTATTGCCCAGAGTCACATGGTGCTGGGCTGAGCTGCCGCCGGGGATCGAACCATGAGCCCTGTGCTCCGAAGTCAGCTGCCCTGGCCGCTGCACCACACCTCTCCACTGGAGAGAGGTTAGGGGGGTAACTGATTGAGAAAGAGTTCGGGCCGTGCGGTTTTAAGTAGTTAGGAGTGGGGGGGTTGGTGTAGGTAGGTGAGATGGGAGGCATTATGTCTAGGTTGGATGGGGGGCAGGTTCCCGATGGGAGGGGTGGGACAAAGTAGCGGATGTCAGGCCACTTCTTTAGGGGTTGGAAGGAGGCTCACCGGTACGCTAATGCGGGAGCTTACCTGAGCCGAATACCGGGAGTTAATCCTGGGCGGCCATCAAGGGGTCAGTCGCTGAGGCAGGGAGAGTGTCAGGTACTGAGGGTGTGCAAGGTGCACGACTTCCTGCCTCAACATAAATAATAGGTATGCCCGCTCTTATGAGGGCCCTTCTGTTCTAGGGGCTTTCGTACTTAAGGCTACTAAAACACAGAGCTAGAAGTCTTCTCAGGTGCTAGCAGGGCTCTAGGAATTCCAGTGTTCTGGTCCCTACGCTAAGGTGGGCTGAGGGTGAAACCGGTCACCTCCCAAACAGTCACGGATTTCGGATGTATGGCAAACAAGGAGTAGCTTTCACTAGTGGGTCGCTGCCATCCGATTGTGCAAAACGTCCGGGATGACAAGTAGTTGAGAAGACTCAAACCCGTTGGTGCTGGACCGCGTCACTGCAGACTGTGTGTCCGGCGGGTATGGGTAGGGTGATATGGTGGTCGGGTAGGGCTACGGTGTTCGGGCCACTACTTATTGGGATTAGTAGATGGCGGCCATCATGGGGTCAGGCACTGAGGGTGGAAAGAGTGTAGAGACGGTAGTCACGTAGATGTAGGGCCTGCGTCGCTAAGTTTCTGCTACCAGCGGGTCGGGCGCGTTGTTGCGCTTTTCAAGCCGATTAGTTTAGTATTTAGTAACTCACTAGAGCAAAGTTCGGGGATTTACTTTTGGGCGGCCATCAACCGGTCAGGCATCATGGGTCAGGCAATGGGTAGATAAGTGTAGCATGGCCGTCGGGATGTTGCGGGCCAGCGTCACTTACTTTTAGAGATCGGCAGGTCAGGGCGAGGTGTTGTGATGACCGGGTCTCTTTTAGTGGGTTGATTAGGAACTCGCCGGTGGAATAAACCAGGGTTTAGCCCTGGGCGGCCATCATGGGGTCAGACAGTAAGCAGGTAGAGTGCAGCAAGAGCTAGTTGCGCTGATGTTGGGGTCATGCAAGTTTAGTTCTGGGACCGGCGGGCCATGGCGAGTTGGTGGGTGGCCAGACAATTTCTTAAGGTTTGGTCAGTGACTCCCCGGGGTATTTTCCAGGAGTTAGCACTGGGCGGCCATTTTAGGGTCAGGCCTTGAGGGCGCGCAGAGTGGGGAGGCGGCGGTCACGATGATGCGGGGATCCTCAGTAACCAGTGGGTCCGGCCGTAGGTGTGACGGTGGCGAGCTCAATTCTAATGGGAATTGACAGAGACCGGTGTAGCTAGATCGTCCTTGGGAGCTTAGTGCCAAGGGCGGCCATCTTGTGGTCAGGCACTGGAGACTCCGCAGCGGAGCCTGTCATTTGCTCACACTTAGCACTGCTCTCCTCTCCGTTCTTGGGTCCAGGATAGTCGGGACTCCCGCAGGCTGCCTCTTGTGGAGAGTCGGTGGTTCACCGGTGTAGTTCGTTTGTTGGAGATAGTTTAGTGCCGGGGGTGGCCATCTGGCGGTCAGGCACTGGTGAGTAGCGAAGCTCGCTGTAGCTTAATGCCAGTCCTTCACTCAAACCTTGCTGTAGCTTAATGCCAGTCCTTCACTCAAACCTTGCTGCAGCCCTGCTTCTTGTTGTTTCGGTCCGGGTCCTGGGTCCTGGACAGTAGGGACTCTCGCAGGTCACCGGTGTAGCTCGTTTGTAGGAGATAGTTCAGTGCCGGGGGCGGCCATCTTGAGGTCAAGTACTGGCGAGTAGCGGAGTTCGCCGTAGCTTAATGCCAGTTCTTCACCTTATTTTGCTGCGATCCTGCTCCTTGTTGTTTCGGTCCTGGGTCCTGGATTGTAGGGACTCTCGCGGGTCCAAATGCAGGGTGTCCGTGAATCGAGTGATGTCCGCAGAGCCGATCACCTCCGAGGCATCCGTTGCAGTCCTGGAGGTGTCGGGATGCGGATCGTCGTTACCTCGTTCCTGGTGTTGGTGGAAGCGCGATTCAGGCTTGCCCGCTTTGGGATAAGTTCCGGTGAGTCCTCGTTCTCATGGGGGTGTGTAGGGGGGGGCAGCAGAGATTTTCATGGCAGTCGCCTCTTTAACGTTCGTGTTATGTTCAGTGGATTTGTAATGCGCTCGCTCACCCAGAAAAGGCATCCTAGCACAGGGAGGTAGGTGACAGACTGCCACTGAGAGTAAAACAGAGCTAGAATAGCCACATTTTCCGCTGCTTTTTGAAGACAGGGAAGGAGCTAATCATACACAGGTGCATAGGGAGTTTGTTTCAGGTAGTGGTTGACAGATAAGAGAAGTAACGTCCTCCAGATCTGGAGAGGTAAATGCAGGGACATAAATAAGTGCTGGTGACAGGATTGAAAAAGATGATTGGGCTGATGAAAAGAAATTCTTTTGGACAGAAACTGTGGGCCAGAATTGTGAAGAGCCTTGAGGACGTGGAAGGGAAGCGCGAAGAGAGCCCTTTTCTGAGTAGGTAGCCAGCGGAGGGTCTTGAAATGAGAGGGATATGGGGGATTGTGCAAGCAGCTTAAAAAGCATGTTGGCTAATTTGAAGTGTTTGAGGCAGGTGAGGTGGGATGCCAACATATAGGACATTCCCGTAATCGAGTTGGCTGATGACGAGGTCCTGAGTTACAGTTTTACGAGATGCGATGGGGATCCAGCTAAAGATTTTGAGGGAGCATCGCTAGGATGCCATGGCAGGATGCAGAGACTGAGTGAGTCTGAGCAGTCACAGACAGAGTTTTGTCCAGAGTAATACCACTGTTACTTGTGGAGTTGGTGGGACAAGGGTCGACCCCTGACTCTGAGGACCAGCAGCCTTCCACTCAGTGAGAAGCGACTTCGCTGAAAAACATCACTTTGGTTTTATCACCGTTCAACTTGAGACAATTGTTTTGCATCCACTTTGGAGCATCCGGGCATTGAAACTGCTTTGAGTGGCTGTAATGTCTGAGATGGAAAATAGTAAGTTGGGTATCATCAGCGTAGGAATCCATATTGAATCCGTGAGATCTGACGATATTGCCACGGGGGCGTCCACATTGAGAAGACTGGGGCTAAGGATCTCCACAAGGCACATGCAAGGAGTTGGAGAGGAACGGAGGAAGGAGGATGAATTGAGACCTTCCAGAGAGAAAGGATCTAAACCATTTGAGGGCATCAAGACATATACCAGCTTCGTGCAGATATTCTAAGAGGATACCATGGGACACCGTATCGAAGGCTGCAGAGAGATCGAGGAGGGGTACAGTGGCAAGTGACCCTTGATCCCGCCTGTGGCGAGTATCATCAGAAGCTGCCGATACGGCAGTTTCAGTGCAATGGGTGGTCCTTGACCAAGGAGTTTGTTATTTTCCAGAAACATTGAGAACCAAGTGTTGACAATTTTTTCAATACCTTTCACTGAATGGGGCAAGAGAGAAATGGACCTATAGTTGACTTTTCAATCTGCAGTGGGTTTCTGGGCAGGGGGTCACATTTGCACATTTCCAAGCTCTAGGCACTTCTGCCAGGGTCAAAGAAAAATTAAAGAGTGTCACGAAAGCTTGGGCTAAGATGTTGGGGATGAGAAAGCGAGAAAAAGTTTGTGGACAGGGGTCGTCTGGCGAGCCAGATTTAATAGTGTGCATCGAGTTGCGGATGGCCTCTATGTCAGGAGGCACTAGTTCAGGAAGCGTGGCCTTACTGAGGGCATCTAGAGGCAACTTGTTGAAAAGGAGAGAGCCTCTAGGGGACCAGAGCTCAAAATATTTATAGTTGGTGATGATTTTGCATAGGAAGAAGTCAGAAAGCTTGAAGCAGAGCTCCTCGGAAGCAGAGCTCCTCGGAAGCTGAGCAGAGCTCCTCGGAAGCTGAGCTCCTCGGAAGCTGAGCTCAATTGAGAGCAAGGAATGGAGAGGGAGAAGTTTTTCACAATGGAGAAAATGTACCAGGCAGAACTGGAGCTATTATGAATCCTATGAATCAAGAAGTTACGGAGCGTCGAGCTTCTTTACCTACAGTAGATAAGTCTCGCCCAAGCTGAGCATGTACATCTCCAGATGCATTCTAGCCCATTAGTGTAGCGCGCAACTTCTCTGAGATCATCCATGAGCCATTTAACAGATGGAGTTCCAAGGATGGTTAGGGGAGGGATTTAGAGGGTCAATAGCATCTAGAGACTGACTGATGCAGCTGTTAAAGGAGTCAAATGCTGAGGTGATGTTAGACTTCAGGGTGGGGTAAGTGTGACCTAGAGCCTCTTCCAATCTTTTGATTGGATCCACTGCTCACATTCAGGGAACTGCTTTTTTCTTTTTCTTTCAGCACTCTGCGAGGTATGGCACTGCGGCAAGAGTGACTGATTCCCGAGCGCGGGCTCACGGTTCGAGTCTCGGCACCAACAGCAGCTCAGCACCATGTGACTCTGGGCAATAGCTCACTTAATCTCCCCGACGGCCCCCAGCGCCTTGAAACCTTAAGGAGTGATATGTTCACACTTTACAAATATTATCTGCGAGTGTGCACTTGTTTTCTAGCTCTCTCCATCTTGTGCTGCTTCCTACCCCGACCCCCTCCCCTCATGCTCTCTGTGCTTTTCCTCATCCCTCCCCCAAAGCTCCTGCATTGCTTTAACCCACCCCTCCCTAACTGTTAATTTTTATTTTTTTGGCCTCCCTGTGCCCAGACTCAAGCGTCTCTGTTGCTCTCCCACCTCCTCACACCCCATTGCTTCTCCCACCCACTCCCCTCACTCACTCCTCTGTTGCTCTCCCGCCCCCTCACGCCCCATTGCTTCTCCCACCCTCTCCCCTCACTCACTCCTCTGTTGCTCTCCCGCCCCCTCACGCCTCATTGCTTCTCCCACCCACTCCCCTCACTGACCCTCAGTGGAGTCTGCAATCGAACCCACATTCGGCAGGACTGGTCTGACCATATGTTGATACCACAAAGAATTAATCATGAGTCAGGAAACTCTTGTTCCTCCTCGTCAGTGACCGCCCTCAACCCTCTCGACAGGGGGCAAATTATCAGGAGATCCCACCCTGGCCTGGGTGCTATCCTCTTCCACCCCCACTGTGTCAGGTAATGTGGAAAAGATGTTTCAGCTTTTACAAACTGGATCAGTCATGGCATTAATGCAGTAGCTCCGATAAACCCTACTAAGAGGAAATTGAAGTCTCTGCCATCAGCCCCGTGGTAATCACAGACCATAGCAGAATATCCCCTTAGATGTAAACGGCGCGAACGTAAATGGCGGAGAGCCTACAACGAGGAAGATCTATTACAATACAGAAGGGCCCTGAAAATCTATCATGGTCAAATCCAGATTGCAAAAAAGACCTACTTTATTACCCAGAAAGACAAAGCTCAACAGAATCAAAAAATGATTTTTAAAATCACTAAATCATTCCTACAACCGACAGCAATGACTAGGGATATTCCCTCCTCTTAATCCCTCTGTGATAAAATATCTGCATTTTTTGAGGAGGAAATATGGAGTAATAAGCATAAGTTCAGTACCTTCCCCCCTCTGGATGATGTATCGACTGGAAACATTCCCTTGATGGGACCAGCCAGGAGAGCTTTTCAGACTGTCACTCTATCTCAGCCTCGACAGGGGATTTTAACCTACAAGTCAGGATTCCCACAGGATCCTGGCTCTCCCAGTCTACTCCATACCGTGGTAGGCTGTGTAAATCCGGTGATTAACGAAACTGTGAATGCGTCACTGGCTGTGGCTTCAGGCCCGTTTCACTGGAAATCAGCAGTGGTTAAACCACTACAGAAGAAGCAATTAGCAGATCCCACAGTCCTTTCAAACCTCCCTCTTATTTCATTACTTCCTTTCCTGAGCAAGATCACAGAGAAATTGGTCAACGACCAACTTACAGCATTTCTAGAGGAGGCCAACATTTTACACCCACAGCAGTCCGGTTTCCACCCAAAACATTCCACAGAGACGGCTTTGTTGGAAGTCGCAGGGAAAAATGCAGTGCTGATTTTATTAGATCTATCAGCGGCATTTGATACCATCTCCTATGACATCTCGCTGCAAAGACTCAAGGATTGTGGGATTTCCCACCAAGCTCCGGCCTGGGTCAAATCCTTCCTTTCTGACCGCAGACAGATGGGGATGCTCGAAACTTTTTTTTTCCTCAGTAAAGTCTGTCACATCAGGGTCACCCCAGGGCCCTGCATTATTTAACATCAGTATGGCTCCCTTGATCTGGTTGATCGCCTACTTTGGCATCAAACCCACATCTTATGCTGACGGCACTCAGTTGATTTTGGCGTTGGCTAAGGGCTCGATTGGTTCCGAGACCAATTTTAAAAACTGTCTGACTGAAGTTGTTTGGTGGATGCACACAAACCATCTGAAGTGCAAAATCAACAAAGCAGATATTATGCTCCTAGGAAACTCCAAGGGGCATATTAACAAGGCGGCGTTAATGAATTATCGCCGCTTTAGCGTCCGTTTTCGGACGAAAGCGGCGATAATTTTATCGCCGAATTAACAAGGACACGCTAGCGCGTGATTCCTGACCTAGCGTCCGTTTCCTGCACGCCTCCCATCGCATCGCTAATGAGATGCAAAGGGGGCGTGCCTGTGAACTACAACAGGGAAATATCGCTAACCCAGGTATCGCCATATTAGCAACGTGGGTTAGCGATATATTAAATTGCGTTAAGTATGCCTTAACGCAGGAATTTAACGTCTGCTAAATTCCTGACTAAGGCATACCTAACATGGGGGTGGATTGTGTGGCTAAGACCACAGGCCCTATCGCCAAGTATATCGCCGTTTTCCATGGGACATCGCTGGAAAACCAGCGATGTTCCATGGAAAACATCGCTATCACTGGGAAATTATCGCCTTTGCGCTAAGCGTTGTTAATACAGCGCTAGCATGGCGATAATTTCCAGCGATAGCCGGCGATAGGATTCCTCACGCTAAGCACGGCCAGCGATAATTATCGCTGGCCGTTGTTAATATGCCCCCAAGTCTTTCGACCCGGCACTATGGTGGCCGTATGCTACTCCTCCAACACCTCCCTCGGTCGAGCTCGTGAAGAACCTCGGTGTAAAATGTGATGGTTCCCTGTCACTTCGCCCACAAGCCATAGCAGGAGCCAAAACCTGTTTCGGTCTCATGAAAGCACTGAAGACTTCTTTTGAATACCTTACATTGCTGGCTAGAAAAGCGGTGGCTTTTGCACTGATAACCTCTAGACTGGACTATTGCAACAGGCTGTAAGCAGGCTCTTTGAAACAAACCCTGCAGAAACTTCAGGTCAGACTAGCACTCAAACTCCCTCGCCGCTCCTCTGCATCAGCAGCACTGAAAGTACAACAGTGGCTGCCAGTGCACAAAAGAGCTCTTTTTCAAATCCTCATCTTCAGAGCCTTCAGAGGACTGGGGCCAACATATCTCATTTCCAGAGTCACCCACTATACAACTACACGGCCTCTTGGGTCCTCACAAGCCAATCTGTCAAACCCCCGCGTAAGGACTCAAAACTCAAGGAGGTAAATCTTTTACCTTCCTGGATACAAAGGCCTGGAACTCACTCCCTAGGGAGCTGAGATTAACTGAACCTGAAAGGATTTTTAAAAGGGCTTAAGACCTCCCTTTTTGGTATCCCAGATGATCTTTGCAACTCACCTATTCTCTGATGCAGTTCTTTTCTTCACTATGGATGTACCAAGAATGATTTAGCTCACACAGACACACGCATGTTTGCTTAGCGCCAGGATGCTCCTCTGTGAGTGACACTTCGCTCTATAAGTACAACATTCAATTCAATTCACTCCTCTGTTGCTCTCTCACCTCCTCAAGCCCCATTGCTTCTCCCCCCACTCCCCTCGCTCACTCCTCTATTGCTCTCCTCCCCTCATGCCCCATTGCTTCTACCCCCAATCACCTCACTCACTCCTCTGTTGCTCTCCTGCAACATTTCTTCTCCCCCCACTGTCCCAACACTCACTCCTCTGTTGCTCTCCTGCCCCCTCATGTCCCATTGCTTCTCCACCACACCCCTCACTCAATCCTCTGTTGCTCTCCTGCCCCTGCATGCCCCATTGCTTCTCCCACCCACCCACCCACCCACCACCTCACTCACTCTTCTGTTGCTCTCTCGCCTCCTCAAACCTCATTGCTTCTCCCACCCACTCCTCTGTTGCTCTTGCACCCCTAACGCCCCATTGCTTCTACCACCCACTTACCTCACTCACTCCTCTGTTGCTCTCCCACCTCCTCACGCCCCATTGCTTCACCCCCCACTCCCAACACTCACTCCTGTGTTGCTCTCCCGCCCCTGCATGCCCCATTGCTTCTCCCACCCAGCCCCCCTCACTCACTCTTCTGTTGCTCTCCTGCCCCCTCATGCCCCATTGCTTCTCCCAGCCACTCCCCTCACTAACTCCTCTGTTGCTCTCCCACCCCCTCACACACCATTGCTTCTACCACCCACCCACTCACCTCACTCACTCCTCTGTTGCTCTCTTGCCCCAATGCTTCTCCCCCCACTCCCAACACTCACTCCTCTGTTGCTCTCCCACCTCGGACACCCCATTGCTTCTCCCATCCACTCCCCTCACTCACTCTTCTGTTGCTCTCTCGCCTCCTCAAACCTCATTGCTTCTCCCACCCACTCCTCTGTTGCTCTTGCACCCCTAACGCCCCATTGCTTCTACCACCCACTTACCTCACTCACTCCTCTGTTGCTCTCCCGCCTCCTCACGCCCCATTGCTTCTCCCCCCACTCCCAACACTCACTCCTGTGTTGCTCTCCCGCCCCTGCATGCCCCATTGCTTCTCCCACCCAGCCCCCCTCACTCACTCTTCTGTTGCTCTCCTGCCCTCTCCTGCCCCATTGGTTCTTACACCCACTCCCATCACTCACTCCTCTGTTACTCTCCCACCCCCTAGCGCCCCCATTGCTTCTCCCACCCACCCACTCCCCTCACTCACTCCTCTGTTGCTCTCCTGCCCCATTGCTTCTCCCCTCACTCCCAGCACTCACTGCTGTCGTGTAGTTCCTAGGACCCCCTCAGGACCTGCGTGTTTTGGATGACCTAAAGTGAGGGCTTGGTGTGCAGACAAACTCTGGACACCCTCACAGGATGAGTCAGCCGTTAGACCAGCTAGCTCTACGGTGCCACTACCACCCCCCCTGTATTCTACAGTGGTGTATGTAGTTTCCGGCAACCACTGAACATGACAACCCTGATTCCTCAGGTATCGTGGAAACAATACGGTATCTTTCGCTCAGTCACTCGTACTTGCTTTTTTCAGAATACCTTAAATGACGATTGGAACGGTTTCAATAATTATTTATTGGTCAAGCGTCAGTCTAGTATGAAACATGTTACCTGCGACAATCAAAAGACAGGAGCAGACAAATGTAATCGCTAGTACCATTATCGTAAAAAGTAGATACATTTCTACCATAGTGCTAGTAAGATGAATAAAAACATATTATATAAAACAATAGCATTTACGAACTCCTACGATGCATAGCCTACCTAACTGTGCCTAGCCTAGATGTGTAGGTGAAACATGTATGTGTAAGTGCTAGGATATGTCCTAATGGAACCTAATGGAGCCAAGAATTCCCCGGGGAAGAACTAACCCCTCACCTGATGGTTCTGAATGAAGGACCCCATCTCTGCGTCGAGGATGGCACCCCGCAAGGGATGTCAGGTCTCTGCCTGTCGAAGGATCAGCCTGCAGAGCCTCGGTCCAGCCTGGAAGGAATTCTCCTCTGCCTTTGTAGGGAGGAGTGAGGGTCTTTTATACTAAAGTGGTCACTCCAGGGTTTTTCTAGAATCGATATTTTTTTAAAACATTCGCTAATCCCCTGCTAATACTTTTCTAAACAAACATGATCATGCACAGCTGGCTGTTGGTCATGGATGAAAAAAAGTGGTGACCCTTATACAGATTAAATCTGCCATGCCTGGAGACATGTTTACGTTCGTCAGGTACAGGGATTAAGATATGGTACCAAGAGCCTGATGTCGAAGAGACAGAAGTAAGCTACTAGGTAAAAAGTCACCTGTGTAAGACCGTTATGTCGTGTGGATGGGACACAATGTATGTAATCGGTATGTACATGATGGGACTAACCTAAAGGACATGACACTGCTCTGTTGCTCTCCTTCTCCCTCACGTCCCATTGCTTCTCCACCCACTCCCCTCACTCACTCCTCTGTTGCTCTCCCGCCCCTACATGCCCAAATGCTACTCCCACCCACCCCTCACTCACTCTTTTGTTGCTCTCTCATCTCCTAAAACCCCATTGCTTCTCCCACCCACTCCTCTCACTCACTCCTCTGTTGCTCTCCCACCCCCTCTCGCCCCATTGCTTCTACCACCCACTCATTTCACTCACTCCTCTGTTGCTCTCCTGCCCTATTGCTTCTCCCCCCACTCCCCTCACTCACTCCTCTGTTGCTCTCCTGCAACATTTCTTCTCCCCCCCACTGTCCCAACACTCACTCCTCTGTTGCTCTCCCGCCTCCTTTACCCCATTGCTTCTCCCACCCACCCCCTCACTCCTCTGTTGCTCTCCTGCCTCCTCAAACCCCATTGCTTCTCCTACCCACTCCCAACACTCACTCCTCTGTTGCTCTCCTGCCCCCTCATGTCCCATTGCTTCTCCACCCACACCCCTCACTCACTCCTCTGTTGCTCTCCAGCCCCTGCATGCCCCATTGCTTCTCCCAGCCACCCACCCACCCACCCCCTCACTCACTCTTCTGTTGCTCTCTTGCCTCCTCAAACCTCATTGCTTCTCCCACCCACTCCCCTCACTCACTCCTCTGTTGCTCTTGCACCCCTAACGCCCCATTGCTTCTACCACCCACTCACCTCACTCACTCCTCTGTTGCTCTCCCACCTCCTCACGCCCCATTGCTTCTCCCCCCACTCCCAACACTCACTCCTGTGTTGCTCTCCCGCCCCTGCATGCCCCATTGCTTCTCCCACCCACCCACTCCCCTCACTCACTTCTCTGTTGCTCTCCTGCCTCCTCATGCCCCATTGTTTCTCCCACCCAGCCCCCCTCACTCACTCTTCTGTTGCTCTCCTTCCCCCTCATGCCCCATTGCTTCTTCCACCCACTCCCCTCACTAACTCCTCTGTTGCTCTCCCACCCCCTCACACACCATTGCTTCTACCACCCACCCACTCACCTCACTCACTCCTCTGTTGCTTTCCTGCCCCATTGCTTCTCCCCCCACTCCCAACACTCACTCCTCTGTTGCTCTCCCGCCTCGGACACCCCATTGCTTCTCCCACGCACTCCCCTCACTCACTTCTCTGTTGCTCTCCCGCCCTCTCCTGCCCCATTGGTTCTTACACCCACTCCCATCACTCACTCCTCTGTTGCTCTCCCACCCCCTAGCACCCCCATTGCTTCTCCCACCCACCCACTCCCCTCACTCACTCCTCTGTTGCTCTCCTGCCCCATTGCTTCTCCCCTCACTCCCAGCACTCACTGCTGTCGTGTAGTTCCTAGGACCCCCTCAGGACCTGCGTGTTTTGGATGACTTAAAGTGAGGGCTTGGTGTGCAGACAGACTCTGGACACCCTCACAGGATGAGTCAGCCGTTAGACCAGCTAGTTCTACGGTGCCACTACCACCCCCCTGTAAGTTTTAAGAGCTGTCTCACTGATGTTTCAGCTTGGATGAACAATAATAAATTAAAATTAAACACTGAAAAAACAGAGGTGATGTTTTTTGGGACCAACAAGCCTCCAGACTCGGACTTGTGGTGGCCACAGGTAATGGGGGTGCCACCCACCCCAACAGGCACGCCGAAAAATCTAGGAGTTCAATGGGAGGTTGATTTGTCTTTTTCCTCTCAAATTCAACAAGTAACATCTTCCTGTTTTGGAAAATTGAGGTATATGAGGAAATTTTTACACCTGTTTCCAGAAAATTGCAGTCGAACCGTAGTTCATGCAACTGTGACGTCCAGGCTGGACTATGCGAATGGCCTTTACTTGGGCTTACCTACCTACATGGTGAAGAGACTGCAATTGGTTCAAAACGCGGCAGCACGATTGATTAGACTCGTACCTATGCGACAGCATATCTCTCCACATATCAAGGAACTTCACTGGCTACCGGTGGCCAACAGAATTAAATTTAAGGCCTTAACTTTGGCTTTTCGGTCGTTCCATGGTCTTTGTCCCAGATATTTGAAACAACGACTATCTGCCTACAAACAAACCCGCCTATTGCGGTCCAACAATCTGAATCTGCTGGCTACCCCACGAGTTAGGAAAGAGCGCTGGGGCGGCAGATCCTTCGTGGCAAGAGTGGCTAAACTTTGGAATTCCTTGCCGCCTGCCATGCGGCAAATTGATTCAGAATGTCTATTCAGGAAAGCAATTAAGACATGGCTTTTTAACATGGATTAATTCCGTAGATTGGCTGATGTCTGACCTTTTATGCTGCTGTCACTTGTTGTTATAGCGCAGGGACACCTCGTTCGGGAGGTAGCTGTTTTGCGCTCTATAAATGGTCGTATTATTATTATTCTACAGTAGTGTATGTAGTTTCCGGCAACCACTGAACATGACAACCCTGATTCCTCAGGTATCGTGGAAACAATACGGTATCTTTCGCTCAGTCACTCGTGCTTGCTTTTTTCAGAATGCATAGAATGATGATGGGAACAGTTTCAATAATTATTTATTGGTCAAGCTTCAGTCTAGTATGAAACAGGTTAGCTGCGACAATCAAAAGACAGGAGCAGACAAATGTAATCGCTAGTACCAATATCGTAAAAGTAGATACATTTCTACCATAGTGCTAGTAAGATGAATAAAAACATATTATATAAAACAATAGCATTTGTAATTGTAATTGTAATTGTAACCAGCATTTATAGAGCGCACTGTGACCCTACGGGTATCCTGGCGCTTGAACGTGAGATCAGCCACCCTCTGAGTATATTGGAGGGCACAGGGTCGGTAACGCCAAAAGGCCATGTCCGCCGCCTTAGGCCCTAGGAAAGAGCCAAGTCTTTAGCTTCTTTCTGAACGGCAACAGGTTGTCCATCTGTCTAAGTTCGGCTGGGAGTTTGTTCCAAGCCGAAGCTGCTGCAATGCTAAAAGCCCTTCCTCCTGATCTGACTCTTCTAAACTTAGGTACTCTTACCAGTTTAGCTGAGGAGGAACGAAGGTTACGTGAGGGGACATACCATTCAAATCTACTCTGTAGTGGCATGGGCCCAAGGTCATGCAGAGCCTTAAAGACTATGCATAGCGACTTAAACTGCACCCTCTGCATAACTGGAAGCAGGTGAAATTCATCAAGGGCCTGAAAGGCCGATGAATGACGTGGTTTAATCAAAGCTAGCTTGGCCGCCATCGACTGGATTCTCTGGAGTCTCCCTATCAGATATTTGGGAGATTCCAGCAGCAGTGCGTTACAATAATCCAGGCGGCTCAAGATGATACTCCTTACTACCAACGATCTGGTCTGTTTAGGGAGCATTGGGAGGATCCTTCGGAGCACTCTCATCAGAGCGAAGCAGCCACCAACTATCTTGTTTACTTGAGACTCTAGACTCAAATTACGGTCAAAGCTGACTCCTAGATTGCGTACTACCTTGGCGGGAATCAGTGGCGCTATCACCGGTAATGGCCAAAACCCAGTAGGAAGAGGAAGGGGAACCTTCCCAGCTGAGCAACACAGGATCTCGGTTTTTTCCCCATTAAATTGCAAGTAGTTATTTTGTAGCCATACTGCAATGTCTTGCAAACAGTCATGAAATTTTTCCAGCGAGAGTGACTGGTGGCCTTCTAGAGACAAAATCAGTTGGGTGTCATCAGCATAGTTCACAAGACTGATATTATGTGATTTGATGACAGCTACCAGAGGTCTCATATAGATGTTAAATAAAATAGGGCTGATGGCGTACTCCTACGATGCGTAGCCAACCTAGCTGTGCCTAGCCTAGATGTGTAGGTGAAACATGTATGTGTAAGTGCTAGGATATGTCCTAATGGAACCTAATGGAGCCAAGAATTCCCCGGGGAAGAACTAACCCCTCACCTGATGGTTTTGAATGAAGGACCCCGTCTCTGCGTCGAGGATGGCACCCAGCAAGGGATCTAAGATCTCTGCCTGTCGAAGGATCAGCCTGCAGAGCCTCGGTCCAGCCTGGAAGGAATTCTCCTCTCTCTCTGTAAGGGGGAGTGAGGGTCTTTTATACTAAAGTGGTCACTCTGGGGTTTTTCTAGAATCGATATTTTTTGAAAACATTCGCTAATCCCCTGCTAATCCTTTCGTAAACAAACATGATCATGCACAGCTGGCTCTTGGTCATGGATGAAAAAAAGTGGTGACCCTTATACAGAATAAATCTGCCGTGCCTGGAGACATGTTTACGTTCGTCAGGTACAGGGATTAAGATATGGTACCAAGAGCCTGATGTCGAAGAGACAGAAGTAAGCTACTAGGTAAAAAGTCACCTGTGTAAGACCGTTATGTCGTGTGGATGGGACACAATGTATGTAATCGGAATGTACATGATGGGACTAACCTAAAGGACATGACACTGCTCTGTTGCTCTGTTGCTCTCCTGCCCCCTCACGTCCCATTGCTTCTCCACCCACTCCCCTCACTCACTCCTCTGTTGCTCTCCCGCCCCTACATGCCCAAATGCTACTCCCACTACCCCCTCACTCACTCTTTTGTTGCTCTCTCGTCTCCTAAAACCCCATTGCTTCTCCCATCCACCCACTCCTCTCACTCACTCCTCTGTTGCTCTCCCACCCCCTCTCGCCCCATTGCTTCTACCACCCACTCCCCTCACTCACTCCTCTGTTGCTCTCCCACCCCCTCTCGCCCCATTGCTTCTACCACCCACTCATTTCACTCACTCCTCTGTTGCTCTCCTGCCCTATTGCTTCTCCCCCCACTCCCCTCACTCACTACTCTGTTGCTCTCCTGTCCCCTCCCACCCAAATGTTTCTCCCCCCACTCCTCTCACTCACTCCTCTGTTGCTCTCCCGTCCCCTAATGCCCCATCGCTTCTCCCACTCACCCACTCCCCTCACTCACTCCTCTGTTGCTCTCGCCCCCTCACGCCCTATTGCTTCTCCCCCAACCCGCTCGCTCACTCTTCTGTTGCTCTCTCACCTCCTCACTCCCCATTGCTTCTCCACCCACTCCCCTAACTCACTCCTGTTGCTCTCCCGCCCCTCGCTCCCCATTGCTTCTGCCACCCACCCACTCCCCTCACTCACTCCTGTTTCTCTCCCTCCCCCTCACTCCCCATTGCTTCTCCCCCGGTCCACTAGCTCACTCCTCTGTTACTCTCCCACCTCCTCAGTCCTGATTGCTTCTCCACCCACTCCTCTGTCGCCCTCTCGCTACCCATTGCTCCCCTCTCTCCTCTGTCGTTCCCTCGCTTCACATTGCTTCTCCCACCCACTCCCCTCACTCACTCCTCTGTTGCCCCTCACTACCCATTGCTCTCCTCTCTCCTCTGTCGTTCCCTCGCTTCGCATTGCTTCTCCCACCCACTCCCCTCACTCACTCCTCTGTCGCCTCCTCACTACCCATTGCTCCCCTCTCTCCTCTGTTGCTCTCTCGCCTCCTCACTTCCCATTGCTACCCTCCCCTGACTCCCCTCACTCACTCCTCTGTTTCTCCCTGAACCCGTTGCAGTCCTTCATATTTTATTTTATATTTTTGGTAGACACTGCAGCTCCACAGTCAAAAAGTATTTTCCCCAACTAAAATTATATGTCATCTATTTACAAATTCAAAAGGCGTCCGCCATCTTGGATCAGTAAATACACAAATAACGGCCCATGCGTCATTCTGTAGAAGCGCGCATGCATGGTGATGCGTGTGTGAGAATGCATCACCACGCATGCATGCCAGGTATTGCGCCCTTTGTCCTTTTCTGCCAATGCTACTCAGCAGAGACAAAAAGTAGTGGCAAAGGCAATAGGTCAAAAAGGAGACGGCCTACTGGCTTTGCCAATGCTTGTTCGATATTTGTATTTTAGGGCCTGATTTAAGGATTGGTGGGCGGGTTACTTTATCACAAACGTGACGGAAATCCCGTCCTTATTACAAGGGGCATAGGATGTATATATAATGCACTGTAATACGGATGGGATATCCGCCACATTTGTGACAGAGCAGCCTGTTCGCCAAGATCTAAATCAAGCCCTTAATCCCTCAGAGCACTCAGAAGTGGCCGAAAGCCTGCAGTGAGCGCTATATGACAAACTAATTCCTAAACAAACAGGCATTGCAAGCCTATACTGTGCTGCTGTCTTTGTCATTAGAATGCAAGAAGAGGAAAACAATGTACTGAGAAGAGTTTGCTTGTATTGTGATGATGCAACATGTTGGCCATGGATAATAATAATAATATTAATACCAACATTTATAGAGCGCAAACAGCTGCCTCAAACGGAGGCGTCCCGGTGCTATAGCAATAGGCGGCAGCAAAGATGGTATAGCAGCAGGAAACCCTGAGAGAATTAGCCTAGGCTAAAAAGCCACATTTTCACCGCTGTCCTAAATAGTGGCTTCAATATGGCGAATGTAGTTAGGCAGGGAGTTCCATAACTTGGAAGCCCCAACCGTGAAAGATCTACCGCCTGGCCGGGCTTTCCTAACTCGTGGAGTACAGAGCAGATTTTGAGAATTGGACCTCAACGAACGCTCCTGCTTGTAACTGCATAACCGTTGTTTCAGGTAACTAGGGCAATTACCATGGATTGACCGGAACGCCAACGTCAAGGCCTTAAACTCAACTCTTCTTGCCACCGGCAACCAGTGGAGCTCTTTGATATGCGGAGAGATGCGATGACAAAATGGTACACGTCTAATCAGTCTCGCAGCCGCATTCTGTACCATCTGTAGTTTTTTGACTAGGTACACTGGCAGGCCCAAATAAAGGCCGTTGGCATAGTCCAGCCTAGATGTCACAGTGGCATTGACTATGACTCAGCGGCAATTCTCCGGCAGCAGATGTAGAAATTTCCGCAAATTTCTCAGTTTGCTGAAACAGGAGGCTGTCACCTGTCGAATTTGGGCAGAGAAAGAAAGATCTGACCTAAATTGGATAATTTAGGTCATCTGTCCCAGCAAGGGGGGGGGGGGGCATTAGAGCAGATTTTAAACTCCTTTTGCCAGTTAGTGGTAAGCCAAGCTGCTGGAGACGGACAGGTCTGTGCCCTGGGATTAGAGGGTCATTCAGTAGTGCTGCCTGCAACATGGTGGGAGCTGTCTCTACACTACCCACCCACTGACCAAGGGCACACCAGAGCTCTCTCTGCACTGCCCACCCACTGACCAAGGGCACACCAGAGCTCTCTCTGCACTGCCCACCCGCTGACCAAGGGCACACCAGAGCTCTCTCTACACTGCCTACCCGCTCACCCAGGACACACCAGGGCTCTTCCTGCACTGCCCACCCGCTGACCCAGGGAACACCAGAGTTCTCTATACACTGCCTACTGACCAAGGGCACACCAGAGCTCTCTCTACACTGCCTACCCACTGACCAAGGGCACACCAGAGCTCTCTCTGCACTGCCCACCCGCTGACCAAGGGCACACCAGAGTTCTCTCAACACTGCCCACCCGCTCACCCAGGGCACACCAGGGCTCTCTCTGCACTGCCCACCCGCTGACCAAGGGCACACCAGAGCTCTCTCTGCACTACCCACCTGCTGACCCAGGGAACACCAGAGCTCTCTCTACACTGCCCACCCACTGACCAAGGGCACACCAGAGCTCTCTCTACACTGCCCACCCACTGACCAAGGGCACACCAGAACTCTCTCTGCACTGCCCACCCACTGACCAAGGGCACACCAGAGCTCTCTCTGCACTGCCCATCCGCTGACCAAGGGCACACCAGAGCTCTCTCTACATTGCCCACCAGCTCACCCAGGGCACACCAGGGCTCTCCCTGCACTGCCGACCCGCTGACCCAGGGAACACCAGAGTTCTCTATACACTGCCCACTGACCAAGGGCACACCAGAGCTCTCTCTACACTGCCCACCCACTGACCAAGGGCACACCAGAGCTCTCTCTACACTGCCCACCCACTGACCAAGGGCACACCAGAGCTCTCTCTGCACTGCCCACCTGCTGACCAAGGGCACACCAGAGCTCTCTCTACACTGCCCACCCGCTCACCCAGGGCACACCAGGGCTCTCCCTGCACTGCCCACCCGCTGACCCAGGTAACACCAGAGTTCTCTATACACTGCCCACTGACCAAGGGCACACCAGAGCTCTCTCTACAGTGCCCATCCACTGACCAAGGGCACACCAGAGCTCTCTCTGCACTGCCCACCCACTGACCAGGGGCACACCAGAGCTCTCTCTGCACTGCCCACCCGCTGACCAAGGGCACACCAGAGCTCTCTCTACACTGCCCACCCACTCACCCAGGGCACACCAGGGCTCTCCCTGCACTGCCCACCCGCTGACCCAGGGAACAGCAGAGTTCTCTATACACTGCCCACTGACCAAGGGCACACCAGAGCTCTCTCTGCACTGCCCACCCGCTGACCCAGGGAACACCAGAGCTCTCTCTACACTGCCCTCCCTCTGACCAAGGGCACACCAGAGCTCTCTCTGCACTGCCCACCCGCTTACCCAGGGAACACCAGAGCTCTCTCTACACTGCCCACTGACCAAGGGCACACCAGAGCTCTCTCTGCACTGCCCACCCATCGACCCAGGGAACACTAGAGCTCTCTCTGCACTGCCCACCCACTGACCAAGGGCACACCAGAGCTCTCTCTACACTGCCCACCCGCTCACTCAGGGCACACCAGGGCTCTCCCTGCATTGCCCACCCGCTGACCCAGGGAACACCAGAGTTTTCTATACACTGCCCACTGACCAAGGGCATACCAGAGCTCTCTCTACACTGCCCACCCACTGACCAAGGGCACACCAGAGCTCTCTCTGTACTGCCCACCCACTGACCAAGGGCACACCAGAGCTCTCTCTGCACTGCCCACCCGCTGACCAATGGCACACCAGAGCTCTCTCTACACTGCCCACCCGCTCACCCAGGGCACACCAGGGCTCTCCCTGCACTGCCCACCCACTGACCCAGGGAACACCAGAGTTCTCTATACACTGCCCACTGACCAAGGGCACACCAGAGCTCTCTCTGCACTGCCCACCTTCTGACCCAGGGTACACCAGAGCTCTCTCTACACTGCCCACTGACCAAGGGCACACTAGAGCTCTCTCTGCACTGCCCACCCGCCGACCCAGGGAACACCAGAGCTCTCTCTGCACTGCCCACCTGCTGGCCAAGGGCACACCAGCGCTCTCTCTACGCTGCCTACCTGCTGACCAAGGGCACATCGGAGCTCTCTCTACACTGCCCACCTAGTGACCAAGGGCACACCAGAGCTCTCTCTGGACTACCCACCCACTGACCCAGGGCACACTAGAGCTCTCACTGCACTGCCCACCCGCTGACCCAGGGAACACCAGAGCTCTCTCTACACTGCCCACACACCAAGGGCACACCAGAGCTCTCTCTGCACTACCCACCCACGGACCAAGGGCACCTCAGAGCTCTCGCTGCACTGCCCACCCGCTGACCAAGGGCACACCAGAGCTCTCTCTACACTGCTCACTGACCAAGGGCACACCAGAACTCTCTCTGCACTGCCCACCCACTGACTCAGGGCACACTGGAGCTCTGTCTCCACTGCCCACCAGCTGACCAAGGGCACACCAGAGCTCTCTCTACACTACCCACCCGCTAAACCAGGGCACACTAGAGCTCTCTCTGCACTGCCTACCCGCTGACCAAGGGCTCACCAGAACTCACCAGAGCTCTCTCTGCACTGCCCACCCGCTGACCAAGGGCACACCAGAGCTCTCTCTGCACTGCCCACCCGCTGACCCAGGGAACACCAGAGCTCTCTCTACACTGCCCACCCACTGACCAAGGGCACATCAGAGCTCTCTCTACACTGCCCACCCGCTGACCAAGGGCACACCAGAGCTCTCTCTACACTGCCCACCCACTGACCAAGGGCACACCAGAGCTCTCTCTACACTGCCCGCCCACTGACCAAGGGCACATCAGAGCTCTCGCTGCACTGCCCCCCTGCTGACCCAGGGAACACCAGAGCTCTCTCTAAACTGCCCACTGACCAAGGGCACACCGGAGCTCTCTCTGCGCTGCCCATCCACTGACCAAGGGCACACCAGAGCTCTCTTTGCACTGCCCACCCGCTGACCAAGGGCACACCAGAGCTCTCTCTACACTGCCCACCCGCTCACCCAGGGCACACCAGGGCTCTCCCTGCACTGCCCACCCGCTGAGCCAGGGAACACCAGAGTTCTCTATACACTGCCCACTGACCAAGGGCACACCAGAGCTCTCTCTACACTGCCCACCCACTGACCAAGGGCACACCAGAGCTCTCTCTGCACTGCCCACCCACTGACCAAGGGCACACCAGAGCTCTCTCTGCACTGCCCACCCGCTGACCAAGGGCACACCAGGGCTCTTCCTGCACTGCCCACCCGCTGACCCAGGGAACACCAGAGCTCTCTCTACACTGCCCACTGACCAAGGGCACACCAGAGCTCTCTCTGCACTGCCCACCCGCTGACCAAGGGCACACCAGAGCTCTCTCTACACTGCCCACCCTCTCACCCAGGGCACACCAGGGCTCTCCCTGCACTGCCCACCCGCTGACCCAGGGAACACCAGAGTTCTCTATACACTGCCCACTGACCAAGGGCACACCAGAGCTCTCTCTACACTGCCCACCCACTGACCAAGGGCACACCAGAGCTCTCTCTGCACTGCCCACCCACTGACCAAGGGCACACCAGAGCTCTCTCTGCACTGCTCACCCGCTGACCAAGGGCATGTGAGAAGTTGGCCTGGCATATGCTGTCCACTAGTTATAGTGGGCACCTTGCACCAGTCCAAACGACCCTTATTGATGATAGGTTTAAAGACAACCTTTATTGAAAGCTATCCTAGTGGTAGCTATGGAGAGCAGCCTTCAGGCTAAGTCTTGAAGGAATGTAAAGCAGCTTATTTTACCAGTATATAACCTCTTGAATGACCAAATGAAAGGAGAACCACACAAGGTATATATAAAATATATGTATTTATTACTAAACACTCTCTACTAACCTCTTTATGAGATTAGAGAACAAGGCACATAATATTACAATACTAGAACGACAGTAAATAGCACAATACACAGTGGGCTCCAGAGGGAGACCAAACCATATTTTAAAAAGTGGTATAACAACCACGACTTGACTAGACACAGTGCCTAGAGCACGTAGAATCGCTGGGACCCCAAGGAACCACCCAAGGTAGTGACACAGGGGACCCACGGAGGACGGTTGCAGTGTGGGAACACAGACGCGAGCTCCGTACAACTCTATGGGAAAGTCGCATTTGGAAATTTAGAGTTTGAGGACACTTCGGAGAGGACTTCAAGAAAAACCCAGTTAAACTTAGAAGGTTCTAAGGCCAGCACCCTTGTGAGTACTGAGGTACCCGTGTTACCTAGCCCAGGGGAGCCGGGTGCATAGGGGTCAAGTGGTGTCAGAAACCCTCGTCGTTTTCAATGGCGTGATGCGAAGAAGTGCTGCTGTCGTGGAGAAGAAAAGTGTCCGGTGTGACCCAAGCCTGGATCGGAGATGAGAAGAACCTGAAAGCAGAGGAGACAAAGTCTGGGTCACTTCACATGACCAGGAGCGGAGCAATCGAATGCCCACCGATGTCGGGTGCTTCAGGTGCGAAGAGGTGAAGCTTGACTCTGCAGCCACGGGGACCAGGAGACGTCGACGATGACCAGGATCCACAAGCAAGCTGTCCCATAAAGGATGTCAAGTGCTGAGGGGTCAGTTTCCGGATTGGAGAACAACAAGCCTTGGCAACTGCAACCCACGCGGTCAGAGTAATGATGCTTCAGTGAGGACCAGCAAGGTCCTGAGGACTCCCCAAGCAATGGAGAGTCAGGGCACGTCTGGAGAAACCAGGGAAGCCCACTGAAAGTTAAAGTTGCCTTCTCAGGGACCCACAGGTCAACGGACCAGGGATCACAAAGGGACCTCGAGAGGAATCACACAATACCAGCCCAGGGGACACTCGTGGAGTGTAGGCCAGTAATCTTCGGTGGAAACACTGCTCGGGGCTCGGACTATAAGTAGCCCAAAGCACAGCCTCAGGGATCACCTAAAAGCATATGCTGCTGCAAATGTGCACGTGTCCAGGGGTTCAGGTTGCACGGTCCCCACGAGGGCTGCAGGTCTCAGGTTTGCTGAGAGTACTAGTCAGCCTCAGGGAAGCTTGGGCACCCACCTCCTGTGTTGCAAAATCTTCGGAGTCCGTCGGGAGCTGCGTAGAGGCAAACCGGTCAGATGCGTTGAGGTGCCTGTGTTGCAGGGGAGTAACTCCTTTACTCCAAGGGAGATTCTTCAGTCGTCCAGCAAAGTGTAGATCGTCGAAGGTTACTTGATTTCTGTAGCAGAGTTTAATCCAGGTAAAATCTAAAGTCCTGTAGCCAGGGGTTCCTACTTTATACCCAAGGAAGGGGTGGGACAAACTCTGGGGACCCACCTATGGGAGGGTCAGGACAGAGGGGTGGCTACACCCATGTCCTTTGTCCAGTTTCGCGCCAGAGCAGGGGCTGATTGCCCCTGCAACCGGTTTGAGCTGGACTATGCACAGGGACACCAAATGTGCCCCCAGTGCAGACATCAAAGCACTCTTGGAGTGCACCCACCCAGCCCCAATACACTAAAGCCTGTCTGGGAGGTGGCCACACCTCCCTGTGACAGGAAACCTATTGTCAAGCCTTCCCCTGCCGGAGGTTCATCCAGCAGCAGGAGGGCAGACTCGTGTCTGTGGCTGGCAGCATCCATTTTGTGATGCCAGGGCTCTGTGAAGCTGGTACCGGGTGTACCGGTGCTGTCATATTTCTCCCTCTAGGAGGGAGGAATCATACCTCCCACACCAGTTACTGGTATGGAGATATGATTCCAAGGTGTTTGACACCAAACACGACATAATTCCTTGCAGCCGTTTTAAAGTTAGCATTTACCGCGAGGTTATAATGCACTTAAGAGTATATGGTAGGCTGCATCACAGACAACCCCGGAATAGTGGTGCCGAAGGCTGCAGAGGGGCTCTGCTCATGCATGGGCACCCTCTCACATAAAACCCAGCACCCTGCCTTCAGGATTGATAAGGCCTGCCATAGGGGTGACTGATAGGCTTATATGTGCAGTGATCAGGATAGATATAGTGAACCTATATCTAAGTAAGGGGTGCATGCACCACCTTACACAGGTTGCAGTAGCAGACCTGTTGTGTCATTTTGGATGGGCTCTCAGGGGTGGCATAATACATGCTGCAGCCCCTGGGAGGCCTCTGGGGTACCTATGCCCTGGGTACATAGTATACCATATACTAGGGACTTATAAGGGTACCCCAGAATCCAATCTGGAGTGTACCTAAAGTACATGCAATCAATTTAGAGGAGAAAGCAGATAGACTGGGGTCCTGAATAGCAGGATCCCAGTCAGACTAAGGCTAAAACAGTGAAACATCAGCAAAAAAGTGGGGGTAACTAGAAGAAGCAGATCCTACTCTCCTACAGGGCACACCAGAGGTCTCTCTACACTGCCCACCCGCTCACCCAGGGCTCTCCCTGCACTGCCCACCCGCTGACCCAGGGAACACCAGAGTTCTCTATACACTGCCCACTGACCAAGGGCACACCAGAGCTCTCTCTGCACTGCCCACCCGCTGACCCAGGGAACACCAGAGCTCTCTCCACACTGCCTTCCCGCTGACCAAGGGCACACCAGAGATCTCTCTACGCTGCCCACTGACCAAGGGCACACCAGAGCTCTCTCTGCACTGCCCACCCGCCGACCCAGGGAACACCAGAGCCATCTCTGCACTGCCCACCTGCTCACCAAGGGCACACCAGAGCTCTCTATACACTGCCCACCCGCTGACCAATGGCACATCGGAGCTCTCTCTGCACTGCCCACCCGCTGACCAAGAGCACACCAGAGCTCTCTCTACACTGCCCACCCGCTCACCCAGGGCACACCAGGGCTCTCCCTGCACTGCCCACCCGCTGACCCAGAGAACAAAAGAGTTCTCTATACACTGCCCACTGACCAAGGGCACACCAGAGCGCTCTCTGCACTGCCCACCCGCTGACCCAGGGAACACCACAGCTCTCTCTACACTGCCCTCCCGCTGACCAAGGGCACACCAGAGCTCTCTCTGCACTGCTCACTGACCAAGGGCACACCAGAGCTCTCTCTGCACTGCCCACCCGCCACCTAGGGAACACCAGAGCTCTCTCTGCACTGCCCACCTGCTGACCCAGGGAACACCAGAGCTCTCTCTACACTGCCCACTGACCAAGGGCACACCAGAGCTCTCTCTGCACTGCCCACCCATGGACCAAGGGCACCTCAGAGCTCTCGCTGCACTGCCCACCTGCTGACCAAGGGCACACCAGAGCTCTCTCTGCACTGCCCACCCACTGATCAAGGGCACACCAGAGCTCTCTCTGCGCTGCCCACCCGCTGACCAAGGGCACACCAGAGCTCTCTCTACACTGCTCACTGACCAAGGGCACACCAGAGCTCTCTCTGCACTGCCCACTGACCAAGGGCACACCAGAGCTCCCTCTGCACTGCTCACCCACGGACAAAGGGCATCTCAGAGCTCTCGCTGCACTGCCCACCTGCTGAACCAGGGAACACCAGAGCTCTCTCTACACTGCCCTCCTGCTGACCAAGGTCACACCAGAGCTCTCTCTGCACTGCCCACCCACTGACCAAGGGCACACCAGAGCTCTCTCTGCACTGCCCACCCGCTGAACAAGGGCACACCAGAGCTCTCTCTACACTGCCCACCCGCTGACCCAGGGAACACCAGAGATATCTCTGCACTGCCCACCTGCTGACCAAGGGCACACCAGAGCTCTCTCTACACTGCCCACCCGCTGACCAAGGGCACAACGGAGCTCTCTCTGCACTGCCCACCCGCTGACCAAGGGCACACCAGAGCTCTCTCTGCACTGCCCACCCGCTCACCCAGGGCACTACACTGCCCTCCTGCTGACCAAGGTCACACCAGGGCTCTCCCTGCACTGCCCACCCGCTGACCCAGGGAACAAAAGAGTTCTCTATACACTGCCCACTGACCAAGGGCACACCAGAGCTCTCTCTGCACTGCCCACCCGCTGACCCAGGGAACACCAGAGCTCTCTCTACACTGCCCTCCCGCTGACCAAGGGCACACCAGAGCTCTCTCTGCACTGCCCACCCGCTGACCCAGGGAACACCAGAGCTCTCTCTACACTGCCCACTGACCAAGGGCACACCAGAGCTCTCTCTGCACTGCCCACCCACCACCCAGGGAACACCAGAGCTCTCTCTGCACTGCCCACCTGTTGACCCAGGGAACACCAAAGCTCTCTCTACACTGCCCACTGACCAAGGGCACACCAGAGCTCTCTCTGCACTGCCCACCCACGGACCAAGGGCACCTCAGAGCTCTCGCTGCACTGCCCACCTGCTGACCAAGGGCACACCAGAGCTCTCTCTACACTGCCCACCCACTGATCAAGGGCACACCAGAGCTCTCTCTGCGCTGCCCACCCGCTGACCAAGGGCACACCAGAGCTCTCGCTACACTGCTCACTGACCAAGGGCACACCAGAGCTCTCTCTGCACTGCCCACTGACCAAGGGCACACCAGAGCTCTCTCTGCACTGCTCACCCACGGACCAAGGGCATCTCAGAGCTCTTGCTGCACTGCCCACCTGCTGACCCAGGGAACACCAGAGCTCTCTCTACACTGCCCTCCTGCTGACCAAGGTCACACCAGAGCTCTCTCTGCACTGCCCACCCACTGACCAAGGGCACACCAGAGCTCTCTCTGCACTGCCCACCCACTGAACAAGGGCACACCAGAGCTCTCTCTACACTGCCCACCCGCTGACCCAGGGCACACCAGAGCTCTCCCTGCACTGCCCACCCGCCGACCCAGGGAACACCAGAGCTCTCTCTGCACTGCCCACCTGCTGACCAAGGGCACACCAGAGTGCTCTCTACACTGCCCACCCGCTGACCAAGGACACATTGGAGCTCTCTCTACACTAGCCACCCAGTGACCAAGGGCACACCAGAGCTCTCACTGCACTACCCACCCGCTGACCCAGGGCACACTAGAGCTCTCACAGCACTGCCCACCCGCTGACCCAGGGAACACCAGAGCTCTCTCTACACTGCCCACTGACCAAGGACACACCAGAGCTCTCTCTGCACTGCCCACCCATGGACCAAGGGCACCTCAGAGCTCTCGCTGCACTTCCCACCCGCTGACCAAGGGCACACCAGAGCTCTCTCTACACTGCTCACTGACCAAGGGCACACCAGAGCTCTCTCTGCACTGCCCACCCGCTGACTCAGGGCACACTAGAGCTCTGTCTGCACTGCCCACCCGCTGACCAAGGGCACACCAGAGCTCTCTCTGCACTACCCACCCGCTAACCCAGGGCACACTAGAGCTCTCTCTGCACTGCCCACCTACTGACCAAGGGCACACCAGAGCTCTCTCTGCACTGCCTACCCGCTGACCAAGGGCACACCAGAGCTCACCAGAGCTCTCTCTGCACTGCCCACCCGCTGACCAAGGGCACACCAGAGCTCTCTCTGCACTGCCCACCCGCTGACCCAGGGAAAACCAGAGCTCTCTCTACACTGCCCACCCGCTGACCAAGGGCACACCAGAGCTCTCTCTACACTGCCCACCCACTGACCAAGGGCACACCAGAACTCTCTCTACACTGCCCACCCACTGACCAAGGGCACATCAGAGCTCTCGCTGCACTGCCCACCTACTGACCCAGGGAACACCAGAGCTCTCTCTAAACTGCCCACTGACCAAGGGCACACCAGAGCTCTCTCTGCGCTGCCCACCCACTGACCAAGGGCACACCAGAGCTCACTCTGCGCTGCCCACCCACTGACCAAGGGCACGCAAGAGCTCTCTCTGTGCTGCCCACCCGCTGACCAAGGGCATGCAAGAGCTCTATCTGCGCTGCCCACTCGCTGACCAAGGGCACACCAGAGCTCCCTCTGCGCTGCCCACTCGCTGACCAAGGGCACACCAGAGCTCTCCCTGCGCTGCCCACTCACTGACCAAAGGCACACCAGAGCTCTCTTTGCGCTACCCACCCGCTGACCAAGGGCACACCAGAGCTCTCCACACACTGTCCACCTGCTGACCAAGGGCACACCAGAGCTGTCTCTACACTGCCCACTGACCAACGGCACACCAGAGCTCTCTCTGCACTGCCCACCAGGTGACCAAGGGCACATCAGAGCTCTCTCTGCACTGCTCACCCGCTGACCACCGGCACACCAGAGCTCTCTCTGCACAGCCCACCCACTGACCAAGGGCACACCAGAGCTCTCTCTATACAAGAGCTCTCTCTACACTGCCCGCTGACCAAGGTCACACCAGCGCTCTCTCTGCACTGTCCACCCACTGACCAAGAGCACACCAGAGCTCTCTCCACACTGCCCACCCACTGACCAAGGGCACACTAGAGCTCTTTCTACACTGCCCACCCGCTGACCAAGGGCACACCCTAGCTCTCTCTACACTGCCCACCCCCTGACCAAGGGCACACCAGAGCTCTCGCTCCACTGCCCACCCGCTGACTGAGTGCACATCAGAGCTCTCCCTGCACTGCTCTCCCACTGACCAAGGGCACACCAGAGCTCTCTCTGCACTGCCCACCTGCTGACCAAGGGCACACAAGAGCTCTCTCTGCACTGCCTCTCTCTGCACTGCCCACTGACCTAGGGCACACCAGAGCTCTCTCTGCACTGCCCACCCGCTGACCAAGGGCACACCAGAGCTGTCCATGCACTGCCCACCCACTGACCGAGGGCACATCAGAGCTCTCCCTGCACTGCCCACCCGCTGACCGAGGGCACACCGGAGCTACACTGCCCACCTGCTGACCAAGGGACCCCAGAGCTCTCTTTACACTGCCCACCCACTGACCGAGAGCACATCAGAGCTCTCCCTGCACTGCTCTCCCACTGACCAAGGGCACACCACAGCTCTCTCTGCACTGCCCACCCACTGTCCAAGGGCACACCAGAGCTCTCACTGCACTGCCCACCCGCTGACCCAGGGAACACCAGAGCTCTCTCTACACTGCCCACCCGCTGACCAAGGGCACACCAGAGCTCTCCCTGCACTGCTCTCCCACTGACCAAGGGCACACCACAGCTCTCTCTGCACTGCCCACCCACTGTCCAAGGGCACACCAGAGCTCTCTCTGAACAAAGCACCAAGAGATGCTGGGTGGCCAGACAGCAGGGGCAGTGACTGCAACCATCCTTGGCCCCTAAGGTGAGTGACTCCCTCATATGAGGTACTGGTCCCTAGAGTTGGCCACTCACACTCATAAGATACTGGCCGCTAAGGTGGGTATCTCCAATGTATCAGGCCCTGGCTTCAGAGGTTAGAGACTCCCACATACTTGACACTGGCCCTTAAGGTTGTTGACCCCATGTATGAGATACTGGCCCCTAAGATTAGGGGCTCCAACATATGAGATATTTGCCCCTAAGGTTGGCGTCTCCCACATATGAGATATTTGCCCCTAAGGTTGGCGACTCCCACATAGCAAAGTAGATGAAATAGAAATAATGCTGCTGCCACAATTAAACAACACCTAATATTAACCCAAGTTTAGCCGCTCCTTCACATGCTGCACAACATCTGCTGTACACAACAAAGTAATAAAAAGGAAAACATTCACGCATAGTGGTAAAAGCTGCCTGCCTTTTCCATGGGAAGAGATCTTGGGCCATATGTATCAAATAAGAGTTTTGCAATTCTCAAATTGCGATTTTTAGCGAATCGCAATTAGAGAATCGCAAAATGCAATGTATGTAGGATTTGCTAAAAATGTTGCGAATCCTACATATTCCTTATTTGCGAATCGCAAATTGAGATTCGCAAATAAGGAATACCTTCCCATTCATTCCTATGGGCTAGGAGGCCCATAGGAATGAATGGGAAGACATTCTCAATTTGCGATTACCAATTAGAGAATCGCAAATTGAGAATGCAATTTCAAGGTTGCAAGGGTGCCAAAAGGACACCCTGTTGCACCCCTGAAATATGCATGTGTGCACATTTTGCGCACAAACATGCCCTAAGGGCACGTATGTGCGACATATGGCACTTTTAAAAAATCCAAAAAGTGCTTTTTTAAAGAAAATCACAAATTACCACCAACTTGAAGTTGGTGGTAATTTACAAATCCTAAGGCCAAATAGCAAATTTCTGGTGCTTCCAGAATTGCATTTAAGGAATCGCAATTTGCAATTCCTTAATTGCATTCGCAAAATAGAGAATCGCAAATTTTACGATTCTCTATTTTGCGATGGCCTTTTGGGATGACACATCCCAAAAGGCTTTTTCCCAATCGCAAACGGGCAGATTCTGAGAATCTGCCCGTTTGCAAACGGGAAAAAGGCTTGATACATATGGCCCTTAGGGGCATATTATCAAGAACGGCGTTAAAATTATCGCCGCTTTAGCGGCAGAAAACTGCCGCTAAAGCGGCGATAATGGGCTTGATAATATGCCCTTGAGAATTCCAATAGAAGCCCATGTTGACACCAGAACATGGGCTTCTATTGGAATTCTCAAGGGCATATTATCAAGCCCATTATCGCCGCTTTAGCGGCAGTTTTCTGCCGCTAAACCGGCGATAATTTTAACGCCGTTTCTTGAAAATATGCCCCCTAATCTTTTAATTTAACGGTCTGAAGTTGCGACAGTGAATGTGGCTAAAACTGTGTCAATTGCCCAAAATCACCATATGTTACGAGGACGCCAAGTCTTAAACAAGAATGTCAGAAACAATGTAACACATGTACCCCTTTTTCCCTACATGGAGAGATAAGTGACTTGCCCAGAATAACAGGATGTTCAGCAAACGCCACAATTCCAACGTGGGTTCTTGTGTTATCATTTGCAGCTCTACCTGCATATGCTCTCCAAAATGCCCCTTTAATGTTTTAAACATAAAATATATGCTACTATTTAATATTAATTTAATGTGAGCTTGAGCCGAAGCCTAGAAACAAGGCAGCAGGACCTAACCATTCCAGGGAAGAGGAGGGGAGGAAGAGGCTGGGAGGGCCGGTTTGTTAAAAAGACAGACCCCGGTTCGGGAGAAAAGTCACCGTAGTTTGGCTCCTGCCGCCTCAGGGGGTGAGTGTGCTTCAAGTGCAGCAGTTCCTTTAAGGGGCGCCGGAGCCCTGCACGATACTTATTGCAGAGGCACTATAGGTAAAGGTAGTAAGGGCGGGAAAGCGCTGCTCCATGAACAAAGGTAGGAACTGGGGCGCTGCCAACTGCAAAGAAGCAACAACAAGCGCGCAAACGCCCTTTCATGTTTTTAACATAAAGTGTGTGCCGCCATTTGATATGGGCGTTTCTTGAAACATTGCACAACCAAAACATTAGTAGTATGGGGGAAGCTTACGGACTCATTGTTAAAATAAAACTTCAAATAAATAAATAAAATATACTTAAAATAACAAGTTGTGCACAGGAAATCACACTGTTTTAAGGTACCGCTAAAGCAAAAGTAATGCTCCTGAGGTAAACATTTCAGCAAATAAAACAAAATGCCAAGTACACAAAACGAGTTTTAAATGACTTTTATTTGTAATTTTACTCTAGCGCGAACTAAAAGACAACAAAAGCAAATTCATAGCATATATTTTAGAATGTGTCTGAAAATTTGAAAGCGTTCTGCATTTCATTACAATGCATCCTACTATACTTTTTTATTTGGAAATAAAACACACGAGCACTTTGCAGAGCACACACTCGCTCCCTTAACAGCACATATAAAAATAGGCCTGTAAAATAAATGACACAATCAAAAAAATAAAACAGTGTGATGTGAATTTCACTCACATTGTAAGTTGGTCTCAAAGACAAAGCGTTGCTGCAAGAAGTTGAATACCTGCAGCCCAGGTTGGTTGCGTCCTTTTCAGTCTCTCGCTGGGTGTAGCGCACATGTCTGGATATTAGTGAAAATTGCAACTAATGATATTCTGGGTGCGTGGAGGGGTTGGGGAGAGAGAATAAGGAAGCGAATCATAATAAAACGGAGTCCAAAATGAAAGAGGAGACGCCTGAAAGCGTCAATGTTCCTGGAGAGCCAAAGCCCAAGGCCAGGAAGGACGCAGCAGCTCCTAAGGAGAAGGAGGGAGAGGCTGGCAGGGCTGGTGTGGAATAAAAACAGACCCCAGCTCGGGATAAAAAACACCATAGTTTGGCTCCTGCAGCCTCGTGGACTGCGCTCTGAGCACCGCAGTTCCTATACGGAGCGCAGGAGCTCTGCGTTCTCGTTATTGCAAAGGTAGCAAGGGTGGGAGAGCGCTGATCCATGAACAGATTTTGGAAGTGGAGCGCTACCAACTGTAAACACGCAACGAGCGTGGAAACTGATGCGCTTCCAAGTTTAACGAGCCGGAGTCACGGTGGAGGACACAGCAGTAAACAAGCGGCCGCCATTGTCCCGGCTGCGCACGTCGTCCTGCCTGCAGTAGGAAAAAAAGAAAATAGTGCTTACAAGTCTAAACGTAGGGTGCAACAACCGAAGTAAAGGGGCCAGTAGCCATGGGAGGTTACAAATGACGACATGCCAGTACTAAGGAGGGACTAAGAATCCTATTAAGGAATCGGGAGCCAGCATTTACGAAGGACAAAGACACAAGCCAATGAAAAATATGGACGGGGAGTGGGCGGGGCTTCTCTCCCGTACTGAACTACAACAGATCATCGCCAGAGCAGCGCAAGCGCGCTGGCTCAGGCTCGACCTAAAAAATTAATGAAGCACTTGTGTAATGTCTCAGACTAAACACGACAGTGACCAGTATTTTTACATATTATGGCATGAGTGCCTGTTTGACTGAAAGGTATGGAGCGTAGATTTTCCTTTCATAGTTTTTAACCACACTGTGATCAAGATTTTAATCATGTGTTATTTGTGTGTCGGAGTTGCAAAAGGTTAGGCGTGTTTTTCTAAGATCTTCATACATCAAATTCAATATTCATTCCGCCCATGAGGCCCATTTATTTGTCTTGTCCCCACCAAATGAAATGGTTTGCCATAGAATCTATCGATTTTTTTTAAACTTACCTGGATGTATACTAGGAAATTTTAATGTAATTTGTGATGTTGTAATATTTTGATTTCGTTTTATCTGGTTGTATATGTGTCTTAATATTTTTTCTCTTGCTTTTTTAGGAATGCTTTGTTCTATTTCGTTTCTTGTATGTTGTACTTTGACGACTGTTTTATTCTCCCCAGCATTCTGTATAGTATGAGGAAGAATTATTTATTGAAAGAAATGAATTTCCTGTTTTATCTGTAGTGTGTAATTTTGTGGACCTCCGTAGGAGTTCCATATCATAATAACCGTAAACTTTCCTTGACACTGTGGATAGTCGAATTGGTATTGTTTTTAGATTCCAATTGTGATAATAAACTATGTTCTCTTCTCTTACATTATTGAGTTACTTGCCTTTTATTTATATATGTACACAGGCGTGCAACGTCCATTGGGCTCAAAGGGCTTCAGCCCCCCCCCTCTTCACCGTGTGTGTCAGCCCCGGCTGAGACAGCTTCCCGGGAACAGACACAGACAGTTTTTGAGCTACTGTGGGCTGGCTGGTCTGGCGTCCGTCTTATTGCAGACGCACCTGAGTACTTCACAGGTCTTGAAAAGACTATTTACTTGTTACAGAGGCTTGGTTTTTTCAGCCCTTCTCAGAGCCCCCCCCCCCGAAATGTGGCTCTAGTTGCGCCTCTGTATGTACATCATATATTTTGAAGTAAACGATCGCTTGCCTAGGAGTTTTCTCATACAACAGTGTTTTCCCTGTCCCAGGAGCCCCATTTATAGCAGGGGTCCTGCTTTTTACATATATACTGTGACTTCGCCATATGCTCTGGTTGAGAAGCCAAAGGGGTGTCAATTGCTTCACGTGTGCTCTACTGGGCACAGCTACCCACGCCAGTTTATATTTTTTTCACACAGTATTTGAAGCGCGCTCATGCAATGCGTAGAACAAACACCAGCAATGCAAAGCAACTATCTGCAAAACAAAATAAAAAAACCCCACTCAAAAAACACGCACATACACACACGAAACGAAGCAAAGGGGAGAGACCTAAATACATCACATGAACTTAAAGCTACCTACCACAGAACCACTACACTAACTTGCCAGAAATACTGAAGCACGTCATGATCAGGCCAATCTGCTAAGGAAACCTAAAAAATAATTTCCTAGAGTCATAAAGTGGATGAAACTAGAATCTATGTCTCCTGTCAGGCAGGCTGCAGGGCAGGAATGCAGAGGGGCTGCTTGCAAGCCTGGGCTCTGCCAGTGTGTCCAGAGGGGGCGGGGGCACTGCCAGTGTGTCTAGAGGGGGCGGGGGCACTGCCAGTGTGTCCAGAGGGGGCAGGGCACCGCCAGTGTGTCTAGAGGGGGCGGGGGCACTGCCAGTTTGTCCAGAGGGGGTGGGGCACTGCCAGTGTGTCCAGAGGGGGCGGGGCACTGCTAGTGTGTCCAGAGGGGGTGGGGGCACTGCCAGTGTGTCCAGAGGGGTCGGGGGCTCTGCCAGTGTGGCCAGAGGGGGCGGGGCACTGCCAGTGTGTCCAGAGGGGGCGGGGCACTGCCAGTGTGTCCAGAGGGTGCGGGGGCACTGCCAGTGTCTCCAGAGGGGGCGGGGCACTGCCAGTGTGTCTAGAGGGGCGGGGGCACTGCCAGTGTGTCCAGAGGGGGACTGCTAGTGTGTCCAGAAGGGACGGGGCACTGCCAGTGTGTCCAGAGGGGCGGGGGGCACTGCCAGTGTGTCCAGAGGGGGCAGGGGGCACTGCCAGTGTGTCCAGAGGGGGCGGGGCACTGCTAGTGTGTCCAGAGGGGGCGGGGCACTGCCAGTGTGTCTAGAGGGGGCGGGGGCACTGCCAGTGTGTCCAGAGGGGGTGGAGGGCACTGCCAGTGTGTCCAGAGGGGCGGGGCACTGCTAGTGTGTCCAGAGGGGCGGGGCACAGCTAGTGTGTCCAGAGGGGCTGCTTGCAAGCCTGGGCCCCGCCAGTGTGTCCAGAGCGGGCGGGGCGAGTGATCAACAACCATCCCTTCACTGCTGTCACTAGTCATGCTGCAGCCATTGGATTTTATCTGTCCTTTTTAGGCATCCTCCCCCCTCCGCAGACATGAAATGTGGCTTTATCTAGGAGTTTACAATCAACTACTGCCGGGAATCCCCAGAAATGATAAGGAAAGAAAAGACACTGCACAGCAGGAACCCAGACAAAGTAACCTGTGGGAGAGGAGGCGAGGGAGGAGAGGAGAGAGGGAGAGTGAGGGGGGTGAGGGAGGAGAGGAGAGAGGGAGAGTGAGTGAGGAAGAGGGAAGGAGAGGGGAGGGGAAGAGAGGAGAGAGGGAGCGAGAGGAAGAGTTAGGGGAAGAGAGGAGAGAGGGAGAGTGAGGGGGGTGAGGGAGGAGAGAAGAGGAAGAGTGAGGAAGAGTTAGGGGGAGAAGAGGAGAGAGAGAGGGAGAGGGAGAGAGAGGAAGAGGGAAGGAGAGGGGAGGGGAAGAGAGGAGAGAGGGAGGGAGAGGAGAGAGAGAGGAAGAGGGAAGGAGAGGAGAGAGGGAGAGTGAGGAAGAGGGAAGGAGAGGAGAGAGGGAGAGTGAGGAAGAGGGAAGGAGAGGAGAGAGGGAGAGTGAGGAAGAGTTAGGGGGAGAAGAGGAGAGAGGGAGGGAGAGGAGAGAGAGAGGAAGAGGGAAGGAGAGGAGAGAGGGAGAGTGAGGAAGAGGGAAGGAGAGGAGAGAGGGAGAGTGAGGAAGAGTTAGGGGGAGAAGAAGGGAGAGGGAGGGAGAGGGAGAGAGAGGAAGAGGGAAGGAGAGGAGAGAGGGAGAGAGAGGGAGAGAGAGGAAGAGTGAGGAGGAGGCAGGGCTATAAGTGGGATGAAAAAACTGGGGGTCTCTCAAAGGGGCGTGGCCAATGAAATTAAGGGCGTGGTTTAAAACAAGTAAGCTAAGAATCTGTGCTCATCATAGTGTGCTGCCCGACTTGTATTTTGCTGTTTCTGTCATTGCATCCAGATATATGATACAACAAGCAACATCATACCTACAACAAGTCAGGACTATTGGCTTTGTCAATGGTTGTTAGTTGCATAAGATAAATAAGCAGCAAATATGGGTTGTATATAATATTGAAAAAGCTTCCACTTAAAGCCCTAGTGACACCACGATAATGTTGCTGCTCCTGAGTTTCAAAGGGGAACCCAGAGAGAAAATGACTCTCCTTCCCTTCCCCTACAACGCTCACCTGGCATGACGTAATGCCGTAACTTCTCTACTAGTGAGAAGTGAGCAGTGTGAGCTTGCACACATCGATGTGCCTGCTCTCACTGCATTGTGGAAAAAAACGGACTGCCTGTGCCAGGGCACAAAACAGGGCCCAATAGAGACCCGTTTCAAGGCCCCCATTAAAAAACTGCCGGTGCTCAGCACCGGTGAGACCCGGCCCACTTAAAGCCCTGGGGGGAGGAGAGAGGGGGAGGGAGGAAGAGGGAAGGAGAGGGCAGGGGAAGAGAGGAGATATCGAGAGAGAGGAAGAGGGAGAGAGAAAAAGAGATGAAGTACAAAAGGAGAGAGAGAGAAAGCGACAGAGAGAGAGGAGGAGAGAGAGAGGGGAGAGAGAGAGGGAGAGAGAGGAAAGAGGATGAGGAGAGTGGGAGAGAGAGAGAGAGGAAGAAAGAGAGTGAGGAAGAGAGAGAGAGAGAGAGAAAGAGGAGAGAGAGAGGCAGAGGGAAGGTGGTGGGGTGGGGAGACAGTGAAGGGGCAGGTAGATGGGATAGAGAGATAAGAAAGAGTGCAAAAAGCTGACGAAACTGCGCCCGGGCAGGTTCAGACAGAAGCAGCCGCTCTCTCCTCGGGCTGAGTGAGGGTTTACATGATACCTGGATGCCAAACTCAGCTCTGGCGAACAGTCACCTGGAACGTGGGTCATGGCTGCACGAACAGAGACCGACAGAAAGCATGACAAACACAAAGAATGAGACGTCATATAAAGGACAATGAAGTTCATCTACATTGTAAAGCAAGGAAAAGAACTGTTTAGAATACAAAGGTGTACGCAGTGGTATCATACAACATAGTTCCGATGTGTACCTTTTGAATGTTTTACATCAGTACTACAACGATCTATTAATTGTGGTACTGAACAGTTAAAGAGGTTTTCGCAGCTACCTGGTAATTTTCTCTTTACATTCGTAAATGTCTTTGAGGTCATTTTGTGCAGGATGTATCCATACAAGACAGGGCTATGCTACTTCTGGTTATTAACCACGGTGCAGATGATGAACAGTCTTGTCTAGGGAAGGAACTTGCCCATTAGGAAGATCTTCGCTTCCCTCTTGAATGTTGCCAAATTTGGAATTTTTCTAATGTTTGGAGGGAGTGAATTCCAGATTCTGGGGGCCGCTCCGGAGAATGCTCTGTCATACGTTTTCTTCTTCTGAAAGATGGGCGGTTTCAGCAACAGCTCTCTGGCACTCCTGGCCAGCCTGCTTCCCCCCAATAGCTCAATTTTCTGGGCTAAGTACATTGGTGTTTTGTAGTGGAGCGCTTTGTGGGTAATACAAGCCAGTTTAAGTTGAATTCTGGCTTCGTATGGTAGCCAGTTTAATGCTTTCAGGTGTGGGGAAATGTGGTCGTATTTTCTAGAGCCTGTAATGAGTCTTGCGGCCGCATTGAGACAAGCTTTTAGTGGTGCTGTGGAGATTTTTGATAGACCTGTTAGTGTTGTACATCCATATTCAATCCTTGAGATAACCAGGGACTGAACTGCCATTTTGAGGTCCGCCGTAGTAATGAGTGGTTTCACTTTTCTAATATAGTTCAGGTGAAACCGGGCACTATTAGCCATTGATTTGATGTGGGCTTTCATGTCTAGGTTCTTATCAAGCGTGATTCCCAGTGATTTGGTTGAGTCAACTAGGGTAGGGGTGCAGTTTAGCGCTGTGATCAGCTTGGTCCATTCCTTCACATTTGTGGGGTTCTTCAGCTGTGATATTAATAGGAATTCTGTTTTTGTGCATTTAATTTCAGATGATTGTTGGTTAACCATTGTAATGACATTTTTAAGGCCTCATTCATTGTCTTGATCTCTTCCAGTGATGATATCTTGATATAGATCTGGGTGTCATCTGCGTACATGTGGTAGGATATGTTTGCGTCTCGGAGGATTTCTGTAAGGGGTTCGACATATAGATTGAATAGTGATGGGGATAGTGTTGATCCCTGTGGGACTCCAATCGAGATATCTAAACGTGCGAAAAAATGAAGGGTGAAGGTAAAGAAAGGCAATGAGAAAAGCAAGATTTTAAAACGGGGAAATAAAGTGTTTTGATTTTTGTGTAAGGAATATGTAACAAGGTGTTATTGACAAACATATAACTTGCAGTAAGCTGAATATCAGTGCAAGTCCCCAGTCTGCCCTATATTTTTGTGTCCATGCTAATTAAAAAAGCTATACAATTATTTATTTTTTACTTTTGACCTATACACCTCAAACAAGAAGCACACAAAGAAACCCTTTAAAAATATCAGTTTCTTCTATGATTGTAAGAAATTGGATTATTATTTGGGGTGGACGACTGCCCCTCTCAAGGAATAATCACAACTCGAGACAGGGTGAACCTTCAAAGCCACTAATTAACCTCAGCTCCCCCCGATAGCCATGGCAGAGAGCAGACAGGCTTCACTTGGGCAATGTCTGACATATTTATCCACTGTCAGAACAGTAATAAAGTCAAAACACCAAGCAATAAAAATCCCAAACGAATTAGAAAAATTGAGTAAAATGTATTAGCGAAAACAACACCAAATAAGACTAGTCCATCCATGGGCACCAAAAGATATGAATTTTTAAAGATTAAAGTGATAATAGATAGAACCGAAAATAATTACACGCCAATGACAGTCAAGGGTCACAATAGAGCTTTACCTTGGGACTCAGGGCCAGATGTACGACCGATTTTTGCAGTCGCACATGGGAAATAGGCCCGTTTGCGACCGCAAAATAGGTCTGCCCCATGTACAAACCCTATTTTGCGAGGCGGTAACCTATTACCTACTCGCAAAATAGGGTTTGCGACTCGCTATTAGGAAGGGGCGTGCCAAGGGCGTCCCTTCCTAATAGCGGCTCGCACTTTAATGTACGATTGTTTTGCAATTGCGCTTGCAAAACACTCACAGTTTAGCACCTACTTCAAGTAGGTGGTAAGCCACTCGCAAACGGGAAGCGTTTCATTTTTTTTTTAGTTGCATCTCGTTTTCCTTCCAGGAAAACGGGCTGCATTTAAAAAAAAAAAACCTCCTTTATTTAAAAAGCAGTATCAGACTACAGAAGGTAGCCCATAAACCCTGTAGAGACTAGGGCAAACATCTGTAACATACAACAATGTCTCTAAGGGTGTTAGTTAAAGGTCAATTTCAAGCAGCTCAATTAATTGCTGTGAGCGGAAGGAGAAACCAGGGAGACAAGAAATTTTTTGACAACATAGAATAGAGTTTAGTAAATGCATATATTTGTCATATTTAACTTCATATATTCAAACATATGTAAGGGTGGCACTGTGTTACATTGAATGGCATGTAACCTGTTGAATACTGTGCACAAGTGCTCGTGAAAAATGGTGACGGCGCAAGTGACACGTGAGGAAGTATGTACAGCGACAGGAAGGGGCGCAACAAACAAACAAATGATGGTGAGATTTACATAGTTGGGATACCCAAACAATAAATGATAATATATACAAAAAGAGTCAAGCTGGGTATCCTTGAGGAAATAGCGCCGAAATTTTCGCTGTAAAAGTCGACGGCGTTTCGGCCTGTTGAAGTGTTTAGGCCATCATCATGACCAGGTTACTGTTATTTCTATAGCAGTGGCGACGTATCGCGACTGAATTCCCAATCGTGGTGGAGGAGGGTCCCGGGGCAGTCCAGGTGCAACCTGGGACACCTCTGCTGGTCAAGGGGCTCAGAGGAAGGGACAAAGGGAGTTCCCTGGAGGGTGGTCCAGAGAAGGTCCAAGAATTATCGCATCGAGTTGCGGTAAGACAGAAGCTGCTGGGCATAGTACTTGGTTTAGTCGAGTAGTCAACTGTGAAAAGGCAATGCGCTTCAGAAGCCGTCATGAGTCAGTCACAGACATGGTGGTCTGCTGACCCCAGCAGGCCACCTTTCCTGGGAGCGCTAGCCATTTCCAATGGGGTCGCAAATTGCAACTGCCTCATGAATATTAATGAGGCATGCAATTTGCGACCCCATTAGGAATCATAAACAGTGCCTGAGACACTGTTGTAAATTACATTTTGCGAGTCGCAAATGGCGAGTCGCAAAACGACGCAATTTGCGATTCACAAATTGTAAGGGTCGTACATCTGGTCCTTAGTCGGTGAAATTGAAGCCAAAATCCGTCAGTGGGTCAAGCCGCCAGTCTGTATCCGATGATGGGTTCCATGAGGCCCCCTGGTATAACATGGGCCCCTGCAGCCCCCAAGGTGCGGGGGAGCCCTCAAGCTTCAGGGGGCCCCCTTCAGCACAGTACCCTGGCCTGGGAGCTCCTGATTGAGTCCGGAAGGGGGGCCTCCTTCATGTACCTTGCAGGGGGGCTCCTTCAAGTTTAGTTATGCCACTGATGAGGCCGGGTACCTTATCGCACAGGGCCCACTGATTTGCTGCTGCGGAAAAGCTCTGAGTGGAAGAAACTTCTTTCTTCAAGCCAGTGAGGCTGTGCCTTGGGTGGATAGACTGGGTTTGTTTGTTCTAGTTCTCCAGAGGTCTGGAAATCCAAAAAGTTTGTACGTCCCACATTTTCATAGGTGGTTTGACAAGTGCAGTTAGACACAGCCCCAGTGGTGGCTGGTGAATTTTAAAGGTGGTGAGGCGAAAGGCCAATCCCACAAGCTATACCCAATCTTAGAGGGCTCAGATTTGTACCAGGTGAAATTTATCACACACTTTAAATTCTCTACCCAGGTGTATCGATTTCCAGATCCTGTGTTCACTTTCTACAGCATATAGTTGGGACTTTCAGGCAAGTTAAATGTTCCAAAGAGGAATAAGCCACATTAACCATATCTAAAAAGGCGCACAGGCACTCTACTAGCAGGGGTACATTGCACAGAGTTCTAAAGGCGGCAAAGCAGATATGGGAAATATCTGAAGGGACGCCACACAAAATATGGTAATTTCCTACAATGATTATTAAAAGGAAGCTTGATTGGACCCACACCAAAAATTGTCATTTCCTACAATGATTATTAAAAGGAAGCTTGATTGTTACAAATTAATATGGGACATTTCACACAAATACCTTTTCACTTGCCAACTCTTGGCTGTTTCAGAAGAGTAAGCATAACCAAATTATATTTTTTTCTGGTGCAACCCCAGTGTTACGTGGCTCTATATTATGAGAGATGTCAGTCTTCACTTTTAGTGTACATCGAGCATTCTGGGACTTGTAGTTTTTCTTTTAAGATTGACAGTATGGCTGAAATATTGTAGCAAGCAAACCGCTCCTGTGGCTGAAAGGAGACTATCTGGCTTGGGAACACTAAAGGTGCTGTGTGGGAATCAATTGTGCAATAGTCAAGAACCCGCAGAGAATCCGGACTTACCGACACCTGCAGCACAAGCTTCACTTTAACATACAAAAGTTACTGTCCAGGTTTATAGGTATAGACAGAGGTGTACTAGGTGGTTGCCTCAGGTGCCAAGTGAAGGCATGCCAAATTCAAGGGAAAAGTTTTCAAATTAAATAAACTGAGAACTAAAAAATATCCTTAGCCTCAATATGTTATTTGTTTTTGGTGGTGGATACACCCTTTACTTGGTTTGATTAGTGTGCCAGGTGCCAGCAGCCAATCCAGGGTGCCACTGGTTACAGCACATGCTCCCCTTGCTCTATAGCACTTAGTATGTCACATTTTGAAAAAGTTCTAAATGGGTGAGTAACACGACATGTCCATATTGGTTAAGTGAATACAATATTTTTTTCTAACAGTCTGCACCACTCTATGGGCCAGAGGTATCTAAAAAGCATTTTGCGATTCTCAAATAGCTATTTGAGAATCGCAAAATGCTATTTATGTAAGAAATCGCAACATTTTTGCGATTCCTTAATATTACCTAATAGCGATTCGGTAAACAGTGAATTGCTATTAGGTATTATGACTCCATTCGTTCCTATGGGCCAAAAGGCCCATAGGTGCGCATTGTTTTGCATTAGCTAATTTGCAATTACCTAATTGGTAATCGCAAATTAGCTAATGCAAAGCCATGGGTACCTGGGGGCCTAAGGCCCCCCTCAAGCATCCCCAAAATTTAAATTGTGCACATGTAAAGCGCACACATGCCCTAGAGGCATGTGTGCGCAACATGGCACTTTGAAAAATGCATTTTTGTGCATTTTTCAAAATTCGCACATGGTTACTATCAACTTGAAGTTGATGGTAATTAGCGTTGCCTAAATGCACAGTTCGCATTTACGAAAGGCTTCTTACATGTGCATTAGGGATTCACAAATTGCGATTCCCTATTTGCATTAGCAATTTAGGTAATTGCAAAAAATTGCAATTACCTAAATTGCGAATCAAATAGCCTTTCATGCGTTACTGTAATACCTGGTATCCCCTACTTTTCAAGGGTTACCTTTTAGCCCCTGGTCAACTCAAGGTGCCTTTTATTTGATAGCAAACTACAGTATCTTTTCACATTTTTGATTTTATTCAACAAGTTTTCACCTTCGGTACCTTTAGGGGATACCAAATATAATGCCTCATATTAGCTTTAATATATGGGATGCCCTATATTAAGTTTAAGTACCAATATTAAGTTTGACATGGCCTTCTGATGGCAGAATGAACACAATATTTTCCTGCCAAATAGCACCCTTCCCTGTGTTTTCCATAATCTTTTACTGTGGGGATACCACATATTACGGCTCCTGCATTGCTGTAATCTCTAGTATATCCTACATTTAAAGGTTTACCATTTAGCTATTGACCAACTCAAGTTGCCTTTTATTTGATAGCAGACTATAGTATCTTTTCACATTTTTGGTTTCATTCCATACGCTTTGAGATCTGGTTCCTTTGGGGGATGCCAAATATTCTGGCCCATACAGGCTATAATACCCCATAGGTTTTTAGCGTTAGAATTTGTCAGGCTACAATTCATTGTGATCTTATGTTGGCTGGGTAAACACATTATTCTTCTGCCAAACAGCACCCTTCCTTTTGTTTTACAACTTCTTTTACTGTGGGGATACCAAATATTATGGCTCATGATTTGCTGTAATATCTTGTGTCCCCTATGTTTCATGGGTTACCCTTTAGCCATTGACCACTTGAAGTTGCCTTTTATTTGATACCAGATTACAGTATCTTTTAAAAATGTCATTCCATAAGCTTTCACATCCGTTTCTTTTGGGGGATACCAGATATAATGGCCCATACGGGCTATAATATTTAGTACCCCCCTAGGTTTCTAGTGTGAGCACTTACCAGAATACAATTTGATGTGATCTTACGTTGGCAGGGTGAACACCGTTTTTTCCTGCCAAATAGCACCCTTACGTCTGTTTTCCATTATCTTTTGCTATGGGGATACCACATACTATGACTCATGCACTGGTGTAATATCTGACATCCCTACTTGTCAAGGGTTACCTTTTAGCTGTTGACCAATTGAAATTGACTTTTATTAGATAGCAGATTACAGTATTGTTTCACATTTTTGATTTAATTCCTCAAACTTTCACATCCGTTTCCTTTGGGGAATACCAAATTAATGGCCCACATGGGCTACAATATTTGGTATCCCCCAGGTTTATAGGGTTAGAACGTACCAGGATACAATTTGACATGGTCTTATGCTGGCTGGTGGGCACAGTATTTGTCTGCCAAATACCACCTTTCCTTGATTTTCCCAACACTCTTTACCATGGAGACACAAAATATTATGGCTTATGCATTGCTGCAATATCTTGTGTCCCCTACGTTTCAGGAGTTACCCTTTAGCCATTGACCAATTGAAGTTGCTTTTTATTTTATAACAGTTTACTGTATTTTCTTGCATTTTTAATTTCATTACACAAGCTTTTAGTTCCGGTTCCTTTGGAGGATATCAAATTTAAAACCTCGGAGGGGTATAATATTTGGTATCCTCTGTTTCTGTGGTTAAAGCTAGCCAGGACACACTTTGTCATGGCCTAATGTTGGCGGGTTGATGACAGTATTGTTCTGTGATGTTGCACCCTTCCTTTTGTTTTTCATTCTCTCCTTCTCTGGAGATACCAAATATCATGGCCCCAGCATTGCTGTAATATCTTGTTTATCCACCAGTCAAGAGTTACCATTTAACATTGATGTCCTCCTGAGGCTTGAGCCGGGAGCGACCTACAATCCGGTATTTTTTCATGTTGTACTTGTGATGGAGCAGGGTAAATAAAAAAAATTTAACCTCCTAATATTTACGTAAAATGATTAACAAACAAGTTCGTTTAAGTAAATAACCAACCTTGTATGTTACATGTGAAGGGTTAAAGGTAACACGCTATTTACGTGCAAACTAATTTACTTATAATCGTTGACGTGGATAACATAAGTCTAATATTTGCGTACTAATAGAATAATAAAATGCATGATTCGTGCTTTGAAAACAAAACGTGTAGTGGCAAAATAAAGCGATGGTAAGTAAGGGACGGCTTTATATGTCGCTTTTGCTAGGTAATACCTAATTTGGGTACGTAGAATGACGGGAGGGAAACGAAAGGGTTTATATTCTTTATTCTTAACTATATTTTGTTTATCTTTATAAATAGTGCGCTTAGGCCTGTTGAGCAGCGATATAAAATGGCCGCCATGAGCTAGAATACGCATGCGCGAGAGGAATTATGGAAAAGGAGAAAGGCCGTGAACAAGAGAGATCATGTGATCGTTCCAAGAGCCTAGGATGGAAGTATGGTTAAGGCTATTATGACCTTACAGAGTAAATGTGTGCCAAGACTGATCAGCAAGAAGCGTGAACAGTCACGGAGAATAAATGAACAAGAGACAAAGGGAACTGTTGAACCTAGAAAGTATCGGAAAATGATACAAATTGGACTACCAAAACGGATGAGTAATGTCATGAACTTGTGTGAAAGGATGAAGGCATGGACATTCCAAAAAGAACTGGTTAGAACAAGGATTCTGATGATAATATGTATATGGACTCGAATGAACCAATTAGAGAGAATCTCGCCATAAAGATGCAACATTTTATTTAGTAAGCTAGAATTAGGGTATAAGAAGACCTACTCTTGGTGGGGAGGGGTTGCTGTTGCTGGGCTGCTGTTGGTGCTGCGGTTGTTGTTGCTGATGTTGCTGCTGCTGTTTGCTGGGAGCTGCTTTAGCCACTTTGGGGTGCAGATGCTGATGGCTGACGAGCTGATGCTGCTGCTGCTATTTTATATTTTTAATTGAGCATAAGATGCTGCTTTTGGAGAACCTTTTTACTCTTGATAGATTTTTCCATTTAGAACTATTAGACTTTTATTCTTAAAATACTGTAAGGGAAAGGAACGAGAAGGCCTGTTTTCCAGGACAGATAGATAGATCTTTTGGGAGTTCTTGCTGTGACGAACTTTATTCTTCCATCTAATAGGTATGCATTGCAATTTCAATTTATTCTTATAATGATGATAAATGTAATAATCTGAATAATAAATCTGAAACTTATTCATGCTTCTAAAACTTTATATAAACTTTATTATCTTTAAAACATTGACTCAGTGGTTCTTTAGCTCAATGATTAATGTAAAATGTTAAAAGGTTTATTGTGATTGAGCTGGTCTTAATCACCATCAACTGATTCCTACTAGTTGGTCCATCGACCAATGAGCGGAATACCTTAAAGCTTGAGAAGTATTATGTCGTTTTAAAAGAGGTATTCCGTCTCCTTCCAGCGAATTGATCTACTGTTTTTCTTCTAGGTAAGGACGGAGGAAATCCAGGGGATATATGTGAGAGTGAATGTATATGCGGTGTTATGGGCCCCACCGTCATATGGATATAGTCTGTGTTGGAGAGAGATAGTTGTACCTGGATGACCAAAGCATATAGGAGAAGAATTTTTATTGTTAGCGCTGGATCACTTGCAATCACCTATTTTAACCTTCAACTGTGAATTTTAATACCCTGAATTTTAAAACTGCGTAATTTGCACAATTTGCACACCAGATTGCCTTACTCCCGGGGTCCGCACTGGTAGCACGGGACCGCCATTTTGGGAGAAGTCAGGGTAGCGGGCTAGGCTTTTTCCCACCTGACTATTTAATCAGAGGCTGGCGCGAGCGCGCACATTGATGTCCTCCTGAGGCTTGAGCCCGGAGCGACCTACGATCCGGTATTTTTTCATGTTGTACTTGCAATCACCTATTTTAACCTTCAACTGTGAATTTTAATACCCTGAATTTTAAAACTGCGTAATTTGCACAATTTGCACACCATCCCGGGGTCCGCACTGGTAGCGCGGGACCGCCATTTTGGGAGAAGTCAGGGTAGCGGGCTAGGCTTTTTCCCACCTGACTATTTAATCAGAGGCTGGAGCGAGCGCGCAGCGGACGCGCGCAGCGGGCACGCCGCTGGCGCGCCTAAGGCAAGCCCATCTGCGCCCGTCCGCGCACGGCCCGCACACAGCGCCAGCCCCCCTGCCCGTTCCAATGCAGGTAATCCCAGCTCCATCTACTACTCGAGCAGCACGCTGCTTAGCTTAAATGACACCAATGCCAACTCTAAGTGCATATGTATTCAACCCGCTACCGAATCCCCTCACGGTAAAATGATCTGCCCTGGTTGTAGGACCAAACTACCGGACCTTATATTCCGGCAAGTCAAAAAGATACAAAATACATTCAGGGACACAAAAAGACACGGGGGTAAAAAAGACTGGAAGTGTGTCCTTCTCAATGCACGATCTTTGGTTAAACATAGTACTGACTGCGCCTCTCTTATTGAGGAAGAGGAAATCAGCATCGCATTTATCACTGAGTCGTGGACGGACGATGCTTCCGGTCCGGACCTGGTCAAAGCTACACCTCCGGACTACCTCTGCTATTCCTTAAATCGGCCTCTTAAAAAAGGGGGTGGCTTAGCAGTGATATACCAAAAGTCAATAAACGTATCGTTTAACTGCTCTTCTAACGCTGAATGCGAAGCTTTGGATTTCTGCTTTTATCTTTCGCACCACCACACTTTTAGAGGTATCCTCATTTATAGGCCACCTGGCCCTAGAAGCCGGTTCGTAACACAAGCAGGCATTATGTTAGAAAATTAGCTAAGTGCTAGCTCATACATGATATTAGGAGACTTTAACTGTCATCTGGAAGTTTCTACTGATCCAGATACGGTAAGCCTGCTAGACCTAATGAGTAAAAAATAAAATAAAATAAAAAACATTAAAACAAGTATCCCCAGCTGCCCGAGTCCTGTATGTCCTATAAAAGCTAAGAACTCATACAGGCTGGAACAATTCCCAATAATAAATCAAGAAATATTTACAGCTTTACTGGCAAAAGTTAAATCTGGATCTCCAAAGGCCTGCTGCCCCCCCTGGATCCTGAAGGAAGCATTCACTGCTTGCCCAAGCCCAGCTGTGACACTTTTAAACGAGTCATTGCTCCAGGGTCAGGTACCGGACTCCTTTAAGGAGGCCATTATTATTCCCCTTCTAGAAAAGCCAGGAGCTGATCCAAAAACCCTAGCCAATTATCGACCAATTTCACTGCTCCCTTTTCTAGCCAAATTGCTCGAAGCACATGTAGCCAAAAGCCTTTCAGCCTTTCTAGAGCAATCTGAATATTTGGATGCACATCAAGCAGGTTTCCGCCCAGCCCACTCCACAGAATCAGTGATACTATCAGTATTGGATACTCTGAGGGGGGGGGCGGATACAGGTCTCCCTCAAGCCCTGGTGTTATTGGATCTCTCCGCTGCCTTTGACACGGTCGACCATAACATCTTGATCGACCGTGTCAGGGATGCGGGTATCGAAGGAATAGCCCTTGAATGGACTAGATCCTTCCTAACAAATCGATCTCAGGCGGTTCATCTTGGCGGTTTTACTACCCCCATGATTAAAACTACCTGTGGAGTCCCCCAGGGATCCTCACTTTCCCCTCACTTTTTCAACTTATATCTACTTCCCTTGATTCATGCATTAAAAGAAAGGAATATCCAAACCTTTAACTATGCTGATGATTTCCAATTGGTATTTCCCATCAATGACTCCCCGGCCTCCATCCACGAATGCCAGTCAACAATGCTGTTCATCCGTGACTGGATGAACAGCAACCAATTAAAATTGAATCCAGATAAGACAGAACTGATCCTCACGGGAGGCTCACTCAACCCCTGGAACTCCCAGTTCTGGCCTAAAGAACTGGGACAACCCCCGACCCCATCTAATCATGCTAAAACTCTGGGAGTCATGGTCAATAGTGACCTCACCATGAAAACCCAAATAGGATCTGTAATTTCTACCTGCTTCTTCCAATTAAGGAAAATAAAGAAAATAAGTAGATTCCTTACTCAGGAAGCAAAACTGCAGGCAGTCCTTGCCATGGTGATCTCGCATATTGACTATGCTAACTCCTTATATTTTGGAATCCCGGCCTATCTCATTCATCGTCTCCAACTGATACAGAACCAGGCGGCCAGACTGATTCTACAGGAAAACAAACGTCAACACATCTCTCCCCTGGGGGGCGCTAGAGGGCGCACTGCGGAATGGCTGCACTCTAGTGCTGCTCCGCCGGCCGGACTACGAATCTACATACGAAATATGCAAATGGCCCTTAAAACAACGAAACAACCATGAAAATGAACGTCGGAATATGCCAGCAATAAGACGCAGTGCTCCATCTGAAAGATCGAGAGCAAACCAAGGTAAAACACCGAGGGTACTGTGCGTGACTCGGTATCGTTTGGCCGAGACAAGATGGCGGCGCACACCGGCAATTATTTTACATCAGCGCTGAAATCAGGACCGCCGGTGAAACTCTACACACCGACGTCGACCCCGGACGACATTGCAGATGGTGGTATGTACTACAGCAGCCACCTGGACAGATAAGTACATGCCCATTACGTGTGGAGGAGATCTGCGGCGCTGCGCTATATTTAGCAGAGCAGAGCGCAATTCCTATACGACTACGGGAGTTAAATAATAAGATGGCGCAGGCTTAAATACACTAGACAACAGATGCATCTGCTTGATATTCCATCTAACTCGGATCGGTTCTGCTGAGGGAGGCACAGAAGGTGGGGGAATTCGCCATAATCTGTGGAGAAACCTTCCCTGGGGTGGCGGCCATCTTACACGGATAACTGCGGCGCTACAATAAAGGTTACACCTGCAGGAGATCCCAAGGCCGCATTATACACCGACGGCGGCATATCCTACGAAAACGGACAATGAACTTGAACGGCTGGAGGTAAACAGAGGTGCGTAAACCCCTCGGACGAATATCTCCTAACACGGGTGTGGGATAAAGTAAAGCCCAAAACAAGCGGATACCACGCACAGCGCGTAAAAAATACACAGCGACCCAGCGGATCCAACGAGGTACTAACGGTGTCTCTGAAACACGCCATACCACAGTGTGTAGGGGGAAAAAGATTAGACACTGGTGCCGAGCCGTGGACACCACCTGCATACCCAGGCTTTAAACTGCCACCTGAAAAACTGGGAGAGTCGCTAGCGGAACTGCATGCACTGGGGTAAGATCAGGGCACCAGGTATAACGAAGGGAGCGATACCAGCACTGCATCTGTGCCTATATCTTGGAGGCTGGGCTCGGGTACGGTCTGCACTACAGTGCCCCACGCGACGAAATACTACGGAACGTGTCCCGGTGCAGGACTGTCCCAGCCTGTCATCCTAACCAAGCATACTGCTAATAAAAAATGGGCAAAACAGATAAGCAGCAACCGAAACTTTCTTTTGACCCCCGCCGCACACCGAGGCTCACAGCTGCCCATTCGGACACAGAACTAGACGCTGCCCCTGCTAAGGATACAACAATGGAAACCGCACTACAAGCTATCCAACACAGTTTACAAAGCATAGATAGTAAAATCGATACCCTGACTAACAGAGTGGATAATATAGCAACCAAGCTCGATAAGCAGGGGAAACGATTAGACGCAGCAGAACAGAGAATATCAGCAGTAGAGGATGAATCGAGTGCCACAACTCAACGATGTACCGCCATGGAGAAACTACTAGAAAACATCAAAAACAAGAACGAAGATTTGGAAGCGAGGTCCCGCCGTAACAATGTACGCGTTCTTGGCGTGCCGGAAACCACAAACACTGGGCGAATGGAAGGATATATAGAACAAATGCTACAAGATGTATTTGGGGTAGAACAATTCTCACCTATGCTGATCGTCGAACGTGCGCATAGAACACTAGCGACGAGGCCTCCGCCAGGCGCTCCCCACGTCCCATAATAGCTCGAATACTGAACTATAGGGATAGAGACACAATTTTGAGACTAGCACGGGACAAGCAGACCATACAATACCAAGGAAATCGTATATCCTTCTATCCAGACTTTACCATCGCAGTACAAACGGCACGTAGAGAATTTCTACTGGTAAAGAAGAAACTACGAGACATGGACATAACCTATGCAATGCTGTATCCGGCGCGATTGAGGGTTGTACACGAGGACCAGACCAAAATATTCACAACGCCGAAAGCTGTGCAGGATTACATGCAAAGACTCAAACCAAGACGCAGATCTCCTATGCACGAGCATTCAACACCACCACCTGAGGAGGACGCAGAATAAGTACAAATACTACCCATGTCTGTCGTGGGAACCAAAAGCATACATGGCGGGATGGAGGAAGCAAAGCAGTGGTTCCATGCTCCGAACACTACAAGGTAGGATCTAACCAACACGCATATGTAAATGACACATGGACCCGCCCTATGAACATTGGGACATTGAACTACCCAGAGCGTGGCGTAACGTACAGACTATAATATTGTGCAGTAAACTGTTAGAAAGCTCATGGCAATGTGCTAAATGGTTGATATGCATAACAAAGTAATGTATATGATACGCACTATGATTCAATAGTATTACAGAACATCGGTCATGGCTGGTATATATGTCTGCTTAAGAAACTGGCCAAACTAATACCGAAAATCTGGCCACATCCGCTCTGCGGATGAGTATGTGAGTACCTAGCGGCCCCCATTACGGGTACTCCCCAACAAAGTTTTGATGTTTGGATGTTGTTATATAAGGATATGTCTTTGGCATAATTGGGATGCTAAAGTGGGTGGGGGGTTATGGGGTATGTTTAGTTTGTCAGGCACGTCATTACGAGACGCAGTATTACATAACATGGCTCTGCAACTGCACACAACTTCTACACTTGTAAACTATGTACAATACACTGTGCACATATCGCACGGTACAGATACACACCTAGAGACAATACACAATGCTCACAATGAGTGATCATACAAGATCGAGACCAATTCGATTGCTGACCTGGAACATAAGGGGCCTGAATAATCCAAAGAAAATCAGACAGATGTTTACATATATGGATAGACACCAGGTGGAAATAGCTATGATACAGGAGTCACACTTACCGAAACAAAATAAATGTACGATAGGGAAGCAGATGGGCGGAAATGACCCTGACATCCTCTTACTCGTCATACTCAAGGGGGGTACTACTGTTGATTAAAAAAGGGGTACAATTCCAGCAAGAGCGCACTATAGTGGACGACCAAGGGAGATTCATCATACTTACAGGATACCTCCGTGGACACCATGTGGGACTCATTAATATATATGGCCCTAATACAGACGACCCTGACTTTTTTAGCACTATACGGACACAACTAAGGGACCTACCAGACATAGCATTTATCTGGGGGGGAGACTTCAATGTAACACTTGATGAAGACCTAGACAGATCAGGCCATACTAGAGAACCACACAAGAATGCGATGAAAGCTCTACATGACGGAATGACTGAATTTGGAATGGTAGATGTTTGGCGAGAACGCCATCCACAAGACTTGATAAGCACACACACCTCCACACCCCACAACAGTTGGTCCCGATTGGACTATTGGCTAACTACGGAGACAGCCAGTACCTGGGTGCAAAATATCAATCACTTACCAAAAACGCTATCAGACCACAATCCAGTCCTACTCACACTGAACCTACCCAACTATACTCCCCGCCCTTTATATGGCGATTTAATGCCAAAGCGCTATTAGATCCACTGTACAAAGAAACAATACGGACAGCAGTGGAGGAATACTTCTCCTTCAATAAACAGTCGGTGGTAGATGCTAGCCTACTCTGGGAGGCCTTTAAAGCCACGATACGTGGCATTTGCATAAGCACCAATGCTGGAATACTAAAGGATATACGGCACCAACTTAGTAAACGCGAAGTAAAACTCACGGAACTAGAACAAACATATAATCGCACAAACGACGTATCAATCCTGGCTGAAATTAGAGAAACATTAACAGAATATCAGGACTATGCAGACACTGAGTTAAAATATGTCACGAACAGACACATTGCACGGAACTATGGAGAAGGGGGTAGAACAGGGCGCATACTAGCACAAAAATCCGTAAAGATCATCAGCCATATGCTATTACTAAAATAAAAAACAACCAAGGGAATCTGATATATGATACCGCAGGCATTCTGCAAACCTTTATGGATACTTATGGCGAAATGTATACCTCAAGGGATACAGCCACAACTGACGAAATTATGACATACCTAGAGGACATAGCCATAGTGTGGCTATCAAATGCCCAAAGAGAATATTTAACACAACCAATTTCGAAAAAGGAGATACAAGATGCTATTAAATCCCTGCCCAATGGTAAATCCCCGGGACCCGACGGGTTTACTGGAGAATTTTATAAAGAATACTTGGACATACTATGCCCCTACTTAGCTGAAATGTATAATGAGGCATATGATAGACAAATACTCCCTCCTACACTGAGAGAGGCATTATTGATAGCATTATTAAAACCCGACAAAGACCCAGAGCAGTGTGTATCATATCGCCCACTGTCATTGATCAATACTGATACAAAGATCCTAGCAAAAATTATAGCACTAAGATTACAACCCCTAATGACGACTATTATATTGCCTGATCAAGCGGGTTTCATACCCACAAGATCCACCTCCCACAATATACGCACGTTATTTGCACTATCCCACCAACTTAATCCGAAGTTAGAGGCGGCGGCGGTATTATTGGATGCCGCCAAAGCCTTTGACTCAGTTGAATGGAAATTTTTATTTGCGGTCCTGGTTAAAATGGGCATGCCTCCCAGTCTCCTACAATGGATCAAAATCTTATATACTGAACCAATGGCGCGCATAAAAGTGAACAAACATATATCGGGCCCAATTCATATAACTCGAGGTACGCGGCAGGGATGCCCGCTGTCACCATTACTATTTGCAATCGCATTGGAGCCTCTAGCCTGTAAAATCCGCCAACAGCATAAAGCTACAGCATTACAATTCCCGCAACGCCCTATCAATATCTCGCTATACGCGGATGATATGGTGCTATATGTGCGGAACCCAAAGGAGAACTTAATGCCTCTCCTACGGGAATATATCAAATTTGGTAGGCACTCAGGTCTCCAGATAAACTGGGGTAAATCGATAATCATTCCGTTAACGGAAATAACCCAACCTCACACAATAGAATATCCACTGGAATGGCAATCCGGACCTATTAAATACCTGGGGATCTGGTACCATCGTGACCCAAACACAGTGATACAGACGAATTACGGAGCGGCAATCATTAAGCTGGAAGGACAGGTGGAACGATGGATCCACTTACCATTGACACTGGCGGACAGAATTGCCGTAGTGAAAATGGTGATACTTCCAAAATTCCTCTACTTGTTCAACAATATTCCCATAACACCCCCAACTTCAATATTCCAACGATTAAAAACACTTATAACCCGTTTAATCTGGGCTGGTAAGCAAGCGCGTATAGAGCTTCAGACACTAACTCTTCCCTACTCCGAGGGGGATTCACGGTACCAGACTTATTGCTATACTATCTTTGTGCACAGGCGCAATACGCACACTTTTGGTTCCATCCCACACCGTTTATGGCCCATGTGGCAGTGGAAGATGGCGACGCAAACCCTATACCGCTCAGGAGTATCCTCACACACCGCAGACCACACCTAGCAAGAAATGAAATAAATACCATACGCACAACTAACTCAGCATGGCAACGTATGGGTAAACTAACACATAAACTACCATTATATGCGCCGGCACTACCATTGAAGCACCATCCGGATATCTCGGTAACACAGGAAAGGATAGGAATGACTCTACTGCCGCAAGCGGGAATAAATACGATGGGAGACCTGTACCATAATGACATCTTTATAGATAGCGCCAATCTCAACTATATCAGTAACCAATCAGGGTTATTTAAATTCAACCATTATAGGCTAAAGGGTGCAATCAAACAGTTATATCCAAACTTTCCTGCGGAGCCACCCACACTACTGGCACTCCAAATGATTATTACCAACCCCAATAATATGCACTTAGTCTCCAAACTCTACAAACTATTACAAGAAGACATAGCAGGGAACACTGAAAAAGCTAGAGAAAGGTGGAATATCCATCTAGAGGCACCACTGGATGCGATTGAATGGAACACTTGCTGTACACTGACAGGAATGCTGACCCCTAATGGGAACTTGAGAATCATACATTACAAATATTTACACCAAACATATCACACCCCCCTGAAACTGAAGAGATGCGGGTTGAGGGAAGATGCGCGCTGCAAAAGATGTGGGTCAGACAATGCAGATTTTATCCATCTAGCATGGCGCTGTGCAAAGGTTCAGGAATACTGGATGGAAGTAATGAACATTTTGAGCAAAATACTAGCAAGTACCATAGAATGTACAATACAGGTCTGCCTTCTAGGGTTGGTGAAACACTTGCGCTCCACGCAGAAAAAGTTATGCACTATAGCAATACTATTAGCGAAAAGACGAATATCCATTTGCTGGGATGGTAAAAATAGTCCAAACAGTAAAATGTGGTTGCAAGATATGGTGTATTGTAAGGACACATTAAAAACGTATGAAGAGGAGCTTCCATCTGGTTCAAAACCAAGAGACTATTGGGTACCACTCACAGAATACTTGCGATCTCATCCAGATGTTTTAAAATCAACCAATGTGTAAATATCCTTGTCTTACTGAAAGATGTGTATTTATCAAAAATACTGTACGTAAATAGACTAGCCTTTCGACAATTTTACAGGGGGCTCGTATGACAGTAATGCCTGTATGTTACATGATTTTTTTGTTGTGTTGCAATAAAAATCTTCATAAATAAAAAAATAAAAAACACATCTCTCCCCTTCTGAAGAAACTACATTGGCTCCCTATAGCACAGAGATGCGCATTCAAGATGGGATGCATTATCTTTAAATCCTTGAATGGCAGAAACCCCAAATTTATTAATAGCCTGATTAACAGATACAATCCAACTCGTAATCTGAGATCCGCCCACATGCACCTCCTGGCAACCCCTCCTTTAAACAGAAACGATTTGGTGGATCCAGGTTTTCTACACTGGGTCCAAGATACTGGAACTCTATGCCCCTAGAGATCAGATCCTGTACTGATTTCATAACTTTTCGTAAACTTCAAAAAACATGGCTCTTTAAACAGGCTTTCGCGTAATTCGTGGAATTCGTATATCATCTGAACAAACTTGCATCCATCACCTTCCTGAGGAGCGCCAAGAAACCAATCTGGTGTACGAGCGCTATATAAATTAGGTATAACATAACATATAACATAACATAATGCTGATCTAAAGCAACTTGTCATTGGCGCCACACACAAGGCAGGTCATACATTGGATGGCATATTCTCTAATAACACCCAGCTGGCATTTACGGCCCTTCTCCCAGTAGTTTGGTCTGACCACAAGGCAGTGTTATTTGAGCTGACTCTGCCTGACCGAATCATTAGGAAACCAGCAAACAAACAATTGGTTAGCAGAGCATGGAACAAGGTTGAAGCTAAAGAACTACATGAACTGTTGACCTCTTCTTCGTTTGTTCTACCTACTGACCTGGACGAGGCCACATCCTCTTATACTAACTGGCTGGAAGCAGCAGGTAACAAGCTAGCGCCTAAGAAACTCCTCCGCCCCAATAGGGCACGACCTACCTCTCCTTGGTACTCCCAGGAGCTTAGAGATCAAAAATTGGCCTGCAAGCATCTTGAAAGAATCTGGAGGAGGGAGTATAACGATACAGATAAAAACAAATACAAACTAAGCTTATGTCAATATAAGCAGTTGCTCCAAAACCAAAACAAGAATTTTTTGCTAATAAAATTAACTCAGAAAAAACTCAACTAACGAACTATTCAAAACGGTAACTACCCTAGCACACCCAGCCCCTCCTCCTATTCCGGCAAGCCAGGAATTGTGTGATAAAGTAGCAACATTTTTCTTTGACGAAGTTGAGGCTATTTTTTCTACATTCACTGGCTCAACAATCAAGACGACTTCCGCCCACTCACTAGAACCCATGCCAGTACAAAACTCGGTACCACAGTTTGATAAATTTGCCCCAGTTACTGTCAAAGATGTTTCTAAGCTTCTTATGACAGTGAAATCTGGCTCACCATTTGATCCATGTCCACCCTCTATACTAAAACTAGCACCCGAGCCAGTTACACTAAGATTGACCTCCATCATAAATGCTATGTTTGCGGAAGGGTATTTCCCCAAAGCATGGAAAAGTGCATCCATACTGCCTCTGCTCAAAAAACCGAGTCTAGATCCTAAAGACTCTAACAACTTCAGGCCCATCTCTAAACTCCCACTTCCGGCGAAGATTTCAGAAAAAATCATGAATGCACAACTCAGTTTGTACTTGGAAGAAGTTCAGGTGCTGGATCCCACCCACTATGGTTGCCGGGGGGGGAGGGGGCACAGCACGGAGTCCGCTCTCCTTAAATCCACTGAAGAAGTCAGGGTCATACTCGACCAGGGAGGAAAAGCGGCTATGATCATGCTGGACCTCTCAGCGGCCTTTGATATGGTCCATCATGCTCTATTGATGGACCGGCTGCAAGAGATTGGAATCCAGGGCACCGCCTGGAAACTTCTCAAATCCTTTCTTTCAAACAGAGTACAAACTGTGTCCCTCGGCGAATTCTCTGCTAAACCTTTCTCTTTGCCCTGTGGAGTTCCTCAAGGGTCATCCATGAGTCCAACACTTTTTAACGTTTACGTGTCACTGTTGGCCCCCTTGATTGAATCCTTTGGTTTTAATTTAACCTCATACGCAGACGACACCCAAATTGTAGTGTCACTGCAGCCCAGAGGGGTTCAGGGAACGGCGGCTCGATTCCATGATTGCATGACAGCGGTGGGTGGCTGGATGGCCCAAAATTGCTTGAAACTCAACTCCAGTAAAACGGAGGTGGTGCTGTTCGGCAATGACCCCAATTTTTGGACTCCGGCATGGTGGCCGGACACATTGGGTCCCCTCCCTATTCCTATCAGGAAGGTAAAAAATGTGGGGGTCTACATAGATAATAAACTTAGTTTTAAGGATCAAGTGAATGAGGTGGTCTCATCTACATCGTATATCCTTAGATCTTGCAAGAAAATTATGCCATTCCTGCCCAAAAACAGCCAAAAAACAGTCATCAATGCGTTAGCTATGTCCAGACTGGACTATTGCAATGGTCTCTATTTCAATATCCTGGAAGGTCTTATGAAAAAACTTCAACTTCTGCCGGCATACCAAAATATGCTTCAATCTCGGCCGAGATTAGAAGGCTTCACTGGCTGCCCGTCAAAAAACGTGTTCAGTTTAAAACTCTGTGCTTGGTTCACAAAGCGCTTCAAGGAAGTGGGCCCCACTACCTAAAACGGCATTTCCACTGGTACGTACCCAGAAGACCACTGCGCTCCTCTGAAGCAAAACTGGTAGCAGTGCCCTTTCAAGGAAGTGGGCCCCACTACCTAAAACGGCATTTCCACTGGTACGTACCCAGAAGACCACTGCGCTCCTCTGAAGCAAAACTGGTAGCAGTGCCCTTTGCAAAGAAAGCCAACTGGGGTGGCAGAAGCTTTGTGGTCGGCACAGCCAAGGCATGGAACGAACTCCCGTTGCCTCTTAGAGGCATGACTAACCTACTCGATTTCAGGAAGGCCTTAAAAACGTGGCTTTTTACCGTTTAATCATATCTCATTACTCCTCCCATGTCAGGCTTCTGTAGGACTTCATCTTAGCGCCAGGACACCCTCGGGTAACAGTCGCGCTTTAGAAATGTCATTAACATTAACCATTGACAATTCAAACTGACTTTTATTTTGACAGCAGGTTCCAGTATCGTTTAGCTCTTTTGATTTCATCCCACAAGCCTTTACGTCCGATTCCTATAGGGAATACCAAATATAATGGTGCATATGGGCTGTAATATTTGGTATTCCTTATGCTTCTTGGATTCAAATTTATGAGGATACAATTTTCTATGGTCTCGTGCTGGTGAGGTGAACACAGTGCTTTTGTGACAAATCACACCCTTCCTTGTGTTTTCACTTGTTCTTTCTATGAGGATACCAAATATTACGGATCATGCATTACTGTAATATCTGGTATCCCTCTGCTTTTAAAGGCTGCCTTTTAACCATTGACAAGATAAAATTGCCTTTTGTTTGACAGCAGATTACAATGTGCTTTAGCACTTTTGATACCATTCCACAAGCTTTCATTTCCAGCTCCTTTAAGGGATACCAAATATATTGGCCTAAATGGGCTGTAATATTTGGTATCCACTATGTTTCGAGTTTTAAAACTTACTATAGTACAATTTGAGAATATATACGTTTTTTTAGCATGCGTTTACAACGCATGCCATAATAATGCGGTTGTTACAACGACCGCGTTGTTATTTCGCATACACGTTACAACGCAAGTCGGAACCACGACTTGCTGTAGGGAGCGCTGGATGTTGGAATAGTATAATTTACTATTCCAACTCCAGTCTGTGCGGACACTAGGGAAGGTGTTGGATTTTAAATCCAACACCTTCCGCCCCCTAACGCAAGTCATTTTTCCGACTTGCGTTGTAACGGTATGCGAAATAACAACGCGTTCGTTGTAACGACCGCGTTGTTATGGCATGCGTTGTTCCGCATGCGAAATAAACGCTGTTCACCACAATTTGACATGGTCTTATGTGGACAGGGTGAACACAGTACTTTTCTGTCAAATTACAATCTCCCTTGTGTTTTCCTGTCTTTTTCTATGGGGATACCAAATATTACAGCTTATGCATTGCAGTAATATATTGCTTTCCTTACTTTTTAAGGGTTACCCTTTAATATTCATAATCTGTGAACAAAATAAAGTAGAGGCATTAGTTCAAGTATTTTTTTCAGACTACCGTGGAGAGACAGCCTTTGTGTAGGATGGTGTTTAACGTTATAGAAAACACTGGAGGTGACTTCAAGCTTCAACACTCACACCGTGGACAAAATGTGGTTAGGGATTGTCCAGAAGCAGCTACTGGGGACAGACAGAGGACGAGTCTGGCCCAGAGGCTATATCTCTTTGGAAGAGCTGAGGCTGGTGTCCCAACCCTCGCGACGGCCATCCGCCAGCCGACTCTGCTCGGGAGGAGTATTCTGCAACTCCTTGATAAACAAAAGGCCTCTTGGGATTTCTAAATGTAGCCTGGTCTCAAACTTCTCAGCTCAGTGTCTGGGTATCCTCCCTCCAGCTATGGTCGTGCAGGTAATACACTTTCACTGGCCGGGAAGCTATCCTCATCTTGTACAATGCCAAACCAGGGCATTCAAATGGACCTCACTTTGCTTTGCAAGGGTAAACATCAGCACACATCAGCTGTAGCATTCAGAGAATCCTCTTTCCAATGTTTGCATTACTTATCCGCCATATTCTCTCGTGCTGCTTTTATCATGAAGTAACTGATTTATTCAGGTGCAGCCCAAAGTGCTTGATATTTTCTTTTAAATGCATCCAGACATTACCTTGCGCTTCAAACCCCTGAGCTGATCAGCAGTCTTTGCTCAAGCGGTGGTCTAGCAGTAGCCTGGAAGTAAACAGACTGTTCACCTGTTTTTAGGGCCCATCAAAAGGACTTAAAAGAGAACAATCTCAAATGCAAACAATGTTTTGTGTCCATAAAGACTTGCTTTGCTGCTGTGGACTGCCCTGCTGAGGCCAACCTGCCAGTTTGGACCCAGAGCCTCCAGAGTGTCTCCAAGGGTCAGTCGACTGACTTCCTGTTCCAAGTTACGAGGACCAAACAGGCTCCTCGGAACTGATGCCGTTTCTTTGCGCCCCAATGCAGGACCACGCATCGCAGCTTAAGTTTCACGGCTTCGCAAGCATCGACCAGCATGATGCATCTCAACACCAACAACTAGCCCGCTCAACTCAGGACTGAGCATTGTAGCTTCTGATGAGCGGCTTTATCAGCACCAACCCAGCGCAACACATCTCGATGCAAACATCTAGCCCAGCTCAACGCATCTCGACTCAGCATGACGCATCTCAACGCAAGTCCTCGTAGCACCAGAGGCTTCATTGACCTCGATGCAATGCATACTGTTGCCCGCATCACAGCTCAGTATGGCGGCTTCACCAGCACTGACACAAAGTAATGCATCTCGACGCAGGATCTCAAGTTCTCATCAACATCTTGACAACCACACCGCACAGGCCAATGCAAGGACTTGTCATCTCTAGACCCAGGACACAAGATACTTTATAACTGTGGACTGGACTCAGTCCGGTGTCCAGCTCATGCTCCATCGTGGTCAGCCTCTGTGTCTTGGACCCGATCCACTGTGACCAGATAACCACAATTGGCGCTTCTTGCTTCTAAGAGCTGCTTTTCTTCAAAACTTTTAAAAATGCATATCTCTGGTTCTACTTACTGGATTTTTGTTGTTTTAGTCTTAAATTATTTATTACAGTTTAATCTACTGTTCTAGATTGGAGTTTGATTTTTTCTTTTCTTGTGTTGTGTTTTCACTTCATTACTGTTGCCTCTAGGTTAAGCCTGACTGCTTTGTGCCAATATACCAGAATGTTAAGCACAGGTTCCGTTGGGGACTGCTTGTGTTTCACCCTGACAGGAATTGTGGTTGTTTTTTATAGGGTTTCATCCACCGCAACCAATAACCCAATTTCCCACAAGAGTGTTAGGTTGCTAGATGACATTTTAACAAAGGTAGAATTGTTCATTTTATACTCATTGCTCACAGCCAGCAGTAAGGCTGTTGTAATAATATTCTGTGTGCTTATTTTCCATGGGCTAGGCAACAGATTGAACCTGTTGAAATGCACCCTTTTGTAATCATAAAAGGGGATTTAGACAGAATGTCGGAAATACAAATACCGTGGGACGAAATATTGTGTCATGAATATTGAGGACACTAATATTGTGAAGGTGTGTTTCTATAGGTAAACAAAGTTCGACTAAATATAACTCCATGTATATGAACCGTGACAATATGTAGATGTGGAGTTAAGAATTGTGGGCCCGATTCACAAGAGTAATCTGAGACAAAATCCTAACTTTACGACTTTTGGTATTCACAAAGGGCGTTTAGGAGTAGTAAAGTTAGGATTCCTAACTTTACTACTCCTAAATGCCCTTTGTGAATACCGAAAGTCGTAAAGTTAGGATTTTGTCTCAGATTACTTTTGTGAATCGGGCCCAGTAATTCTACGTTTACCTATTGCCACTTTCCTTCTCGATAGTTTGGTCCTCAATATTTTTTTCTGATATTCTGTCAGTGATCCCAAAAAAGTGCTTTTCTTAGAGCAGTGATTGTGTGTGATATTGAAAAGAACAAAGCTGGGCTCTCAAATTACCACTGCGTCCCTAAATTCCTGTTTACGGACTGTTAGTAACCCAAAAGCACAGACACCACATCAACTATGCATTGAGTTGGGCAGGGCTACAACCTGTCTTTCACATTCAAGCGCTGGTGCATTGAACTAAGTTCACTCGTGTCATCCGTGGGTGTGAAAACAAGCCTTTTAGATTTAAGCCAGAGTCTTAGTTTATGCAACATCACAAAATGTATATTAGCAAAATGACCCTTCAATAGTCCTCATGAGCCATCTACCTCAACCTCAAGCATGCCTCAAGACACACCAAATGGAATTTAGCACTCAATAAGCAGACCTAAGAATTCACCATTTCAGGGCCCTTTCTGGGGGCCATTGGGCCACATCCCTGGAGGTTGGGTTCAACGACACAGTATTGTGGTAAACAATATTATTAACAAAAATATTGTGCTAAAAATATTTTTTACCACAATATTGTGTTCCTATGCTAAAGAGCACTGCAAGAATATCAAAAAATATTGTGGATAGTAATATCATCCAAAAATATCAATTTTGTAATATATATACAATTTAAAGTAATAAATGTAAATGATATAATTTATCAAATAAATATAGGGTCTGAACTATGGCATGGAGTGCTGTGTTGTACAGTACAGTGCCACTGAGTGGAGTTGAGTGGAGCGGCGTAGCATAGAGTGGAGGAAAGTGACAGAGTTGTTGGACTAAAAATGTTTTAGCTGAGTTATCCATGCATTGTATGTCTTAAGTTAGCATTCACTGCACTATTTTATTTTCAGCCGCCATTTTGAGCCATGATTCAAATTAACTTCTGTCTCCCTCACTCTCTGCCCCAGCTGGAAGCAGCTGCGATAGTTTTAGTTTTTCCAAGGTTGAGCTTCGCTGTACTAATGAATACAATGTCTTTGTCAGTACATTCCTTTCCCTCTAGATAGGCCTGCTCCCACCCTTAGAACGGCGGGCGCAGGCAGAGTGACCTTGGCGCTGAGATAGCATGTGCCTGGTCTCAGGACTGAAACCCATCGTTCTGTATCTCCTTTGTTCACCAGCTGCCAACTGAAAATTTCCAGTCGGGGCTTGTCTTTATTGGTTTTGAGTTGTACATATTGTATTGTCATGCTTGCTGAAGTCAGTCCCTCTGCAGCAATCCAAGGAGGCTGGTCAGACCAGACTCCACTCGAGTGTATCCTGAATAAAACATACTTGGTTTGTGTTCTCTACTGTCTGACCGACTCTTCATTTGTATGGAAGGCTGAGAGGTGGTCGCGAGTGACCCGGGTGGCCCTAATCGGGTCACTTCACATCCTTCAGTTGGCGACTGAACAGGGACCTCATCTGGTGACCCATCCTCACCCTCGGACAGGTGGGGAGGTTGGGGCCACGTCGGGTCGGACGGGCGGACCAGGGATCCCTGCACGAGAGAGTCCTGAACTCGCAGCTGCCCCGTCTGTCTGACCGGGCGGTGCCTCACCCACCGATCATCCCGACTGGGGTCCTGAACGGCGAAACCCTTGGATCTGACCATTTGGTCCAAAGAGTCGGCAGTGGAGAATACATTCGTTTGACCTGTGTGCACCAGGTGAGTTTGCTTCGGTTCTTTGTGGAGATGGTACCATTTTGGTTTGTCTTTGGTATGGTCTGAGGACCGATTTTGGTTTGCATTTGGGACGGTCTGAGGACCGATTTGCATACAAAGTGTTCGCAAACATTTAGCCCGGCAACATAACGAATTTGGCCTACTTTTGAAAATGCCGGTTTGTAGTTGTTTCTTGGTTTCTTGTTGTCGTTGTTGTTCTGCTGATGCTCGATTGGAAGAAAGTCAGCCAGCGCCTCCGGAAGGCACTCCTAATTTTGACATGTATGTAAAACATGGCATTGGCCCTATTATGTTTAGTACGTTATGGCACAAATATACGAGGGACAATGCCGAGTTGCAGTAACCGTTGACGGGCACTTTTGATGAACAAAAAATTAGTTTCTTGCAGGAGATGTTGTTTGCGAAAAGAAGTAGGCAGTCTATGTTTGATTCCCTTAGAACATGGCACAAAGAGGCTAAACAGAGGCGAATGAAAGCAGAGAAAGAGGCCCGGAAGGGGAGGATGCAAACATTGACTCAGAAAGCTGAAGCGCTTGATAGAGAGAAACAGGAGATAGGAATTGAACGTGAAGATAGGAGGTTTCGACTGAATGTTGATAAATCTTATGTAGCCCGAGAGGAAAATTACGCTTTTGTAGAAGAATTGCTGGATGCTCAACCCCCACCTCCATATGCCCCACTGAGGGTATATCCTGCTCTTCCCCAACAGGCCCAGCCACCCGGTTCTTCTGTCTCTGCTGTTTCTGCTTCTGTTACTGTTGATCAAACTGCCTTGGCCACGGCACCTCCTGTCCTTTCTTTGTCTTTGCCGTCTGTGGCAACTGTGACTGTTAGCACTCCTGTAACGCCTATTGCTTCGGTGTCTCTTTCTACAGCTCTTACACCCCGGACGCAGCCAACAGCGACGTTAGTGCCTGCTCCTTCTGTTGTCACCCCCACTGTGTTCCTCCATTCCCCGACATCACTGAGTAGTGAGACACCAATGCGCGGCTCTGAGGATAGAGAGTGGACAAAATTTAAAGAGCGCATGGGGCGAACGTTGGTCCGATCTGACGTGGGAGATGCAGAGAAGAAGGTGGTGGCTAATCAAGCAGCGCAGTGGGCTCGTAACCCCATTTACAGTGTGGAAGATGTGTGGAGTGTGATGAAAGATTATGAGCCTTTCGTACAGCACAATGCCCTTAAGCACATGTCGGCTACTCTGATCGGTCTTTGGGAGCAGCATTTCAAGGGTGCAGCACCGCAGATTATATACGATATTAAGGATCATGTGTATATTACTGATATGGAGCATGCTCACGTCTTTGGTAATGTTGCGACATTGGTTGCTTACCGGGGAAGGCTGCTGGAGAAGAGTCCCACCCCGGTTTCCCAGTACCCGATGAGGGAGGTGCATCCTATATATCACCCTGAGATACCAGAGATACGGGATCAGCACGATCATGTGACTAGGCCCAGGGTACAGGCCCGTTTCCAGGAACAGTGGGTTTATACTCCATGGAAAAGGAGTGAAGTCTTGTCCCTTAAAACTCAGTTAACTAGGAAAAATCCTACTGCATATTATAAAGAATTGACTGAGGCTGCTTCATCAACAGTGATGACGCTTGCGGATATCGAAATGTTCTTTGGTTTGTTGGTACCCGTTGATATTTGTAGGCAGGTACATACACAGGATCACGTTGCCGAATTGGGTGGTACCTGGGATCAAATTAAGGTATGGGATCAGGAGAGGAAGCCTGGTGAGAAGCCTAAAGCGGAGATACTTGTCAATTGAGGGGGGTATGCGTTTGTTTGTTAGTAGATTTGTTTCAAATTTGCTCCCCGAGATCGCGACTCGATTACAGGCTTCTGAGAGCACTTGGTCCTCTTCCTCTCCTTCTGTTATCTTGAATATGGCACAGTATTACGAGCACAGGCAAAACGAGGATAAGGAGAAGATGGAGAAAAAGCATAAGGATTTGAAGACGAAGGTGTTGTTGCAGCAGGCCTCTCGAGGGAATGGTAGAGGACGTGGTGGTCCGGCTCGGCAGCTTCCTCGTACTAGCAGGAATACTACACCAGTAGGGCCGAATCAGTGTGCATATTGTAAGGAGGAGGAACACTGGCGCAGCGAGTGTCTGGTGCTTTTGCAGAAGGTGGCGGTCCCTAGAGGACGGGGTGCTCGTAGAGGAGGTCGTGGAGATGGTGGTTAGGACAGGGCTCAGACAGCTAAGACATTGCAAGGTCGTACTGATCAGAACTACATTGATGACCCTTGGGGCAAACAGTACTATCATGATGACTATGATACGGATGAGGTGACAGGGATGTCTTACAGCTAGGACAGCCAGGGTCAGGGTGAGGGACCAATTTTGATACCTGTAGACCAAAGAGGTCCGTAAGTTAGTGCGGACGTGCATGGTTCAACTAAGGAGTTTTTGGTGGATACAGGTGCGACGAACAGCTCTATTTCTCGTTCCTTGGTCCCTGGGGTGGCTCTGTCTGGCCATAATAATGTTTCGGTAGGATTTTCTGGTGTACCGGTTGTGAGCCCCATTTCCAAACCTCTTGCGTTGACTATTGGTCCTTTTACTGTGGATTCACCATTTCTGTTGACGTCTAATTGTGGGGAAAATTTAATGGGTCTGGATCTATTGAAGAAATTGCATGCCACAATATATTGCTCCCCGGAGGGTCTCTACATGACAGTGGGTCCGAATGTCGTGTGCGCTACGCAGTGTCTGTCCAAAGATGCACCCTTCCCTGCTGAATTTAAAGATGTACCACCCACACTGTGGGCAACGGGCGACACAGATGTGGGTTTGTTGCAGATATCGCCTGTTTCGATTCATCTCAAGGAAGGTGCTATTTTACCCCGAATTCCTCAGTATAAGATACCGCAGGCAGGTGAGCGTGCTTTGATTCAGATTGTGCAAGACTTGATTGAGAAAGAAGTGGTTGAGGAGACGACTGCTAATGTTTGTAACAGCCCCATTCTTCCGATCCTCAAATGGACGCCTTCGGGTCCCTCTGAGTATCACGAAGATGTTTACCGCTTTGTGATTGATTTGAGTGAAGTTAACAAAATAGTGATTCCCCAGTTTCCAGTGGTCCCTGACATTACGACTCTCTTGACGATGATTCCTTCTTCTGCTAAATTGTTTTCTGTTATTGACTTGAAAAATGCCTTCTTCAGCATCCCAATTCATCCTGACAGCAGGTATCTGTTCGGGTTCACTCTAGCTGGTATAAGCTTTAGATTCTGTTGCACTCCTCAAGGCTATACAGAGAGTCCGAGTATTTGTAGTCAGGCATTAAAAAGTCAACTAGATTCCTTGTCGCTACCCACAGGAAATGTATTACTCCAATATGTTGATGACCTGTTCATCGCCTCGGACACAGAGCAGGGTTGCAAAGACAGTACGGTTAAGCTGTTGCTCCACTTAGCTGACCATGGTCATAAGGTATCCCTTTCCGAATTCCAGTGTTGTCGACAGGAGGTCACCTATTTAGTTCACCTACTGTCGAAGGAGGGTAGGAGATTGACCCCTGAGCGCATCAGTACTATTGTGAAAATGCCTGTCCCGCAAACTCAGAAAGATGTGCACGCTTTCATAGGTATCACTTCCTATTGCAGGCAGTGGATACCTGGATACTCATTGCTTGTTAAGCCTCTTCTGGCACTAACACTAAAAGATGTGCATGAGCCTTTGCCTTGGACGCCAGAGTGTCAGCAGTCTTTTGAGCAATTGAAAACTGCGCTTTGCTCGGCTCCAGTGCTTGGTACCCCTAACTATAAAAAATGCTTTGTGGTGCACGTCTATGAGCTGGGTGGTTGTGCGCTTTCTGTTTTAACACAAAAATTTGGGGATAAGCAACGGCCGTGTGCTTATTTCTCTGCTATACTTGACCCTGTCGCCTGAGCCCTCCCGAGCTGTCTAAGAGCGGTCGGGGTCTGTGGCCATATCAATAAGACAATCGGCTGGACTCGTACTTGATACTGACCTCACAGTTATGGTACCCCATGCTGTGGATACACTTTTGAATAAGACAAGGACGCAGCACCTCACCAGTGCACGTCTGACTGGTTATGAGCTAACGCTCTTTCAAAAGCACATCACAATCAAACGCTGTGCCACTCTGAATCCAGCCACGTTACTACCCCTCCCTTGTTGAAAATGAGGAGATTGATATACATGATTGCATTTTTCGGACGGAGGAAGAGACGAAGGGACGGGTAAACCTGACTGATGTTTCCTTATCTGACCCCCAAGGGGAACTATATGTTGATGGCTCTTGTTTCAAATTGACAGATGGCACCACCACTGCAGCATATGCAATCACTACACTGCACACGGTAGTTGAGACATCACGAGTTCCCTATTAGTCGGCCCAAGCTGCAGAGCTGGTCGCCCTTATTCGAGCTTGTGAATTGAGTGAGGGACTGGTTGTTAATGTTTATACCGACAGCCAGTACACCCCCGGGGTCGCCCATAATTTTGGGCGGCTCCGGGCAGAGAGAGGGTTCCTTACTTCCCATGGGACACGCATTCAGCCTGGCTCTCTCATACATAGGCTTTTGTCCGCATTGACACTCCCTAAGAAATTGGCGATTGCGAAGTGCAGCGCTCATCGGAAGGTTACTGACAAGGTGGGTGAGGGGAACGCTTTTGCAGATCAGACAGCTAAGGAGACAGCCTGTACTAAGATGTAAAGAATGTTTGTAGCAGGTCCAGCTAGGTGAGTGCCCGAATTCTCTATGTTTGAGGATACACCAGAGAATGTGAAGGAGAACCAGAGTGAGGCCACGGTGGAGGAATTAGCAGTGTGGCTAGATAGTACAGCAACATTGAATGATGAGGGATGTTGGATCGATAAGTCAGGGAAACAGAGATGGATGCTCTTCCTGTACGTTCTTCCTGTAGTGACAATGGCCCATGGCCCAGCTCCCATCAGTGCTAAGGGTATTTGCAAGTTGCTAGACCCCGTATGGCAGAATGACAACATCTCCAAGACAGCTGCCCATTTAAGTAAAATATTGCATTGTGTGCATGATGCACAATCCTGGCAAGGGTACCCCTACTCCACCCGGTAATTTCTTACCTCCCACTTTCCCGTTTGAAGTCCTCCAGATGGACTTCATCGAAATGGATAGGGTCAATAATTTGAAGTACGTGTTGGTGGTTGTTTGTGTGTTCAGTAAATGGGTTGAGGCTTACCCCACTAAGGAAAACACAGCTATTGCGACTGCAAAGATACTCCGCAAGGAGTACTTTCCTCGGTTCGGCTTGCCCCGCTTGATCTGGAGTGATAACGGAAGTCATTTCAATGCCAAGGTTATCCAGTTAGTTTGTGAGGGACTGTACATCAGACAGAAGTTTCATGCTGCGAATCACACCCAGTCAGCAGGTTTGGTTGAGAAGTACAATGGTACTCTCAAACTGAAATTGGCAAAGATTCAGGAGACCACAGGGTTGCAGTAGCCAGATGCTTCACCATTAGCCCTTCTGTCCACCAGAACAACAGCACATTCTAGGACAGGATTGTCACCTTACGAGGTCGTGTTCGGGCACCCGGCGAATGTCTGGGGCGTCCCACGACCTCGTAAGTTTTCTGAGATTGAGTATCCTTTACTGATTGATTACCTGTACCAGTTAACTGAAAATCTGCGTTCTATTCACCAACACATCAGGGACACTCTTCCCGCAGTACCTGAGGGGCCTGGACATGATATTCGGCCTGGGGACTGGGTAATCATCACGAACTTTCAGCGGAAAAGGAGCCTGGAGCCTAGGTGGAGGGGGCCGGAACAAGTCCTCCTCTCAACACGCACAGCTGTGAAGGTCTCTGGCCGAAAGAACTGGATCCATTCCTCCCACTGCCGTAGGGTGCCCCTGCCTTTGCCCTACGACCAGTGGGTGAGGGATGGTATCAGGGACTCGGAGTGCGAGAGAGTTGCACGATTTGTCCCTTTTTCCAATGCCCAGCTCATGTGGACCCAAATGGATGCTGAAAACAATGAAGTACTAAATGCGGCAACACCCCCGGAGATCAAAGCAATTGAGGAGCCCCTTTCCATTGACCCCTTTGTGCCTCCGCCCCTTTTTACCGACCCTTCTGTGCCTGGAGTCACTAGGTACAATTTGCGCCCCCTACAGAGGAACAGTGCACCAAAGGAAAAGTCAGATTAGTTAGGGATGGACTGCGCAATTCAGGGTGTACTTGGCCTATGGTACCAACAGTGTTAATTTAGGGCGAGGCGAGATTGGTGCATTGTTCGGACATTGGACAGGATAGATCGAATGTGCTCCCTTGGAGGGGGCACAGTATCCTGGACGATGTGGGATTCATCATGAGCTAGGACTGAGCAGCTCCACCGCCGGTGCTCAAGAGCACCAACATTGATGAACAATAGGAGTCTACCAGTGAGGCTCAGACAGACACTGGGAACACTTGCCCCTTGCCATTAGTTTTATTGCATTCCCTTTTCATTGCTTCATAATGTATCCGTTTGGTCGGCCCATTACTGAGGAAGAACAGCCATTTGCACCTCCGCGTCCAGTGCGGGGTTGGTCCACAAAAAGTAAAATAGTCTTTGTGTCAATAGTTGTGATTGCACTAATAATTGTATTGGGAATATCCTAGTTCGTGGATGAGAAGTATCCTGTGCATTCTTTGGTTGGTACAACACTGATTCCTCCTGAACACATTTTTGTCACTTTGGCCCCTCACAAAAGAGAGCATCGAAAGTCTTACAAGGATCATGTATTTATACAAATGTTGCATCAGGCTCATAAGGTGTCGAATACAACTAAATGTTGGGTTTGTGGATTACTTCCCTCAGTGACTCATAAAAGTGATAACCTGTTGTCCATGGCACTGTCATACATCAGTAGTTGTGAGGGTTGGTTTGCACTGCTCAGTATGGTGCGTCCCCATCCCCAATTCGATACACTGGATAGGACACCTGCTGATTCTCGCACTATGGTACAGAATGTACATTTCCATCACAGGGCTTCCCCCGGCGGTTTGACAGGCCAAGAGCCGTTTGGTAGATTGTTTTTAAGGACCTGCATGAATATGAATGCATACAAAAGTGTAAAGAACAGGACATGGTCTCAAATGGAAATAGCTGACTTCCAGGGGTTCAACACGTCCTACTCGAGCGGCAGCTTCCTCAACGCGAACGATTGGTTTCTCAACGCTCGCAGTCGCGACCATCCGCGACCGCCCGCGTTGAGAAATCTCGCTGGGAGATGGTCTAGCGTTGGATTTTCCCAGCTTGCACTCGCCAACTTAATGTTGGGGAGCGTGAGCGAGGAAAAAACTCTGCTTGTGAAGCGGATTTTTGGGGGACTCCACTTGCTCCGCCGAGCACAGAGTGCGGAAAACTCTGCGAACGGAGCGGAGTTCACCGCCAGGCCTAGAAGAGAGAAGAAGGGATAAGGTTTTTGGTTAAACTGGCCCACATGACAAGTCAGGAAAACAATGTCTCACAAGTTCACTACATATCAGAAGCTCCTCTTTCATTTCACCTTCCTCCATATATCCTCAAACATAAAAGAAAATATGCTATTTCATGCAGTTTTTATGCTTTATTATCAAAACATTTTTTTCCAGTTATGTTATACATTTTGCATGCTTTATTTTTCTTTTGTGGTGACCTCATGCTATACATTATATTGTTTAATTATTATTTATAGACATTTTATTGAAAAGACTCTGATAAATTGAATGCAATATAATTTAATTCAGTGAGGCAACCTTGCACTTCTGCACCCACAGGTACCCCTTCCAGGAGCCGTATTATACAAAGTGCCCCAGGGGTGCAACGGGCATTTGCGCCTGCTTTGAGCGCCCCGGGGCACTTTGATATTACAGAAGGGGCTGCAGACAATTGTGCGCCCCCTTCTGTAATGCAGATAGCGCTGGTACACATATATCGCCAGCGCTATCATCAGAGGGCGTTCCCACATTTGCATTTTTGTGGGCTTCCCAAAGGGGTAGAAGGGTCCTACCCAGTCCTATTTTTCAAAGCATGGTTGGCGCAGGCAGTGGCACCCGTGAAACTATCAGCTCAATACCTTATGGAACGAACCCACCGAGTGCCAGTGCAGCGACCTGCACCGGGAGCTGCTCCCAGGCCGGGGGTGGCCAGACTCATGAACTACAGGGCTAAAGAGAATTCCACCAGTGGGACTGTTTATTGATTGTCTGGTCCGTTGGAGTTTTCTTGACCGCCCTGGGTTGGGAGTTAGGGGGTCTAGTTTACTTGATGGCAAGGCCACACAATGTGCATTTGTCTGGCCCTGAGTATTGCCTACCTCATATGCCACCACCCACCAGAAATATTTTGAGGGGCCCCTCCCTCCCCTGGTCCCTGCCGCCCTTCCCTTGCCTATACATTGCATTATGGCTAGGCTGCATATCATACAGTAGAATGTATGAGGTATGGGCACAGCACACAAGCATCACTCAGTACAACAAAATATTTAAAGGTGTGACGCCCAGATAGCCTTTCTCCAAGAAGCCCACATAGCAGGAGAGGATGGCGCGCGTCTCCAGAAACGTTAGCGTGGTCAATGTCACAGCACCACATATTCAGCCTTTGCTGGGGAGCCCTTATATGGGTTAGGCCTGCGGTTCCCTTTCGATGCATGGCCATGGAAATAGACCCCGAAGGGCAATATGCTCTGGTCGAGGGACAGTTAGAGGGCAGACCCCTTTTATTAGACAGTATTTATGCATTGAATGTAGCACAGCAAGCCTTCTTGGCCCACCTCACTGTCATCCTTATCAGATAGGTGCTTATCCCTTGTATTATTAGGGGGGATTTTAACTGTGTCTTAAACCCGCAATTAGATCGCTTCTACCCTCCTTTGCCGACCTCTCCAGTAGTGGCAGTTGTGACCTGCTTCACACAATGGGTTGCACACTGGTCCCCGTTGGATAGCTGGCACACCCTACATCCAGATATACAACGATACTCTTACTACTGGCCCCCACATGATCTTCGTGTGCACTGAATTCTCAGTCAACTCCAGGCCATAAATGCCGAGTACTTAGGGGAAACATTCTTAGATCACAACCCGCTCCAATTGCACCTTGAGTGGGGTGCACCGTGTCCCCAGTCCCTACATGGCGATCGCAGCCGTCCACATTGGAGGACCTGACATTTTGCGATGTGATCTGTGAAGCAATCTCCCATTACCTGATGGAGAACTGGAGTACAGCTACCTCCAGATCAGTAGAATGGGATGCACTGAAAGTGGTGCTGAAAGGCCAATGCATCAATGCAGTGGGTGGGTGGAGGGCAGACAATCATAGGGACCTGTTCTGGACAGCAACATCTCTAGGAGCCCTGGAAGTGGCAGCACATGTAGATCTCTTGGAGCGCCTAGCCCCGGCTGCTGCCACAGCATGCTACGCCCAACTGATACAACAGCTTCGATGTCTGGACTTTCGGGCCTACCAGGCAAAAATGCACGCGGAACGGGATAAGTTCGGCCGCCTTCTGGTATGCATATTGCGAAGCATATTGCCGAGCGCGATAAACGTTACCCCTATTACCATGCTTAGAATGACTCTGACTGACCTGGCAACTAGTCAGGAGGCTATACATGCATCATTTACCACTCATTACCATCACCCCTATGATCCCCCCCTTGCAGACCGCCAAGGCCCATAGCCAAGACTTCCTTGAGAGGGTCACATTACCAGTTGTATATCCCTTGTCCCGGGAGGACCTTAATGCGCCTATCACGCTGCAAGAAATTAGAGGAGGCATTAGGGAAGCAGCCATGACAAAGACTCCGGGACTAGATGGGCTTCCAGTCGAGTTTTATAAGATCTATGAGGACCTCCTGGCTCCCATGCTGCTCGAGCTGTATGTGGATGACCTCACGGTGGGTCGCCTTCCCCGACACTTTGAGAGTCCTTGCTCATGTCCCCCCCAAAGCCTGACACGGATCCACTAGAGGTGATGTCATACCACCCACTGTCCATGCTAGGGGCGGATTACAAAATCCTAAGTAAGATCCTAGGGGTGCGACTCCTAGAGCAACTGCCTGGCCTGGTCCACCAGGACGGCTTTATTACCGGCATATCTAAATATTCGCAGGCTTCCCTACAGTGTTGGAGCTGGCCCCCGCCCACTGGCCCTATGCGGCATGCATAGTATTAGACCTGGAGAAGACATTTGATCCCATGGACTGCAGGTTTATGGTTTTTTGGGGGGGAAGTTTTTTATAGCACAAACTCGACCCGAAAGTATCAGATCGCTTTACATGAGCACCAGTTGCGTTACAGATGGACACATTCATTTTGTTAGGCACAGGGAGATTAGGAGATTTGCCCAGAATCACAGGTGAAGATTGGGCAATGCATCTCAGACCTTATATGGGTGAACAGCGGAACATGACAGGGCAATGCATCTCAGACCTTATATGGGTGAGCAGCGGAACGCGACAGGGATGGCTCTTGTCCCCGCTCCTCTTTGCCTTAACGATGAAGCACCTGGCGCGGCAACTCGGACATCAGGACCAGACATGGGGCAAAAAGGAGCCGGGATGCATATCATCGCCTTATACGCGGCATCGTTCTGAAATAGCGGAAATCAGAGACATCCTAATGGAGTTTCGAGCCACTTCAGGCTTGAGTGTGAATTAAGGTAAATGTTTCCTGTTCCCGCTATGCACGGACTGCGGATGGTCTCGATCTTATGGTATTTGCCACACAAGATCGCATTAACGGTTACCTCACCAGGACCATTGCCTCTCTCCGGCCCCAGGTGGTGTTTTGGAGCATGCACCCACTCACTGTCTAGGGTAGAGTGCCTTTGTCCAAAATGGTGATGCTCCCACGATTACTATATTTCTTCCACAATTTCCCAGTGCACATACCTCGAAGTACATTTCGTGCCCTACATGCTAGGCTTGGGGCCTTCCTCTGGAATAAAGGCAGGTGCTGGGTTGCACTCCGTAAGCTGCAGCTCCATGTTGAGAAGGGGGATTTAGAGCCCCTAATTTCAAACATTATTATTTGGCGGCACAGCTCCAGTGGCAGGCCCACTGGCTAGCGGACAGAATACTTGCAAATTAGTGGTTCCAACACACATGGGAGGATGTGGGCGTTGGTACCCCGAGTGCCCTGTTGCAGAATGGTTGCACTCATAACATTCGATCAATTGCAAACTGAATGTGACCTACAAGCAGGCCAATTTCTGGCATATGGCAGACTATTAACTGAGATGAACCGACACTGGCAGATAGTTGACACGGGACCCGAGCAGCACCCCCTAGTGCATACACTTCACACCATATGCAAGTCCACCGGCTGGTCACCTGGTTCACACGCCCCTTCGCCTATACATCTCAAGACCCTTTGCTACCGGCCAGAGAGAGCTGGGAACGGGGACATAGGTCGGGTTTGACACAAAAAGAATGGGACATGATACTGATACATCCACGTAAGCTTCCTCGTAATGCCAAGTTTTAATACATTCAGCACGACATTTTGTATAGCGCCTACCTCACCCCAGCTGAGCTGCACAGGGTATTTTGTTCTGAATCGAGCTGCTCTCAATGTGGAACTCCAGAGGCACACATGGCTCACATGTTTTGGGACTTCCCAGTAGCGGCAGTATTGTGGAGGGAGGTCATGAGCGCACTGACCCACATTACTGGGCGGGGCGATCTCTACACTATGGTGGGCGGAACCCTAGGCCTGTTCAAGGGCATGAAAGCAGGGAGCGCTGTAAGCGGATTTATAGACCTGGCAAAGCTTATAGTTCACAGATCTATTGCCATGCACTGCCATGCCACCACGCTCCCGGGGATACAACACTGGTGCGCTGTGACACTCAAGTGGGGTAGGGCTGAATCGGTTGCGCTCAGACGAGAGGAGACTTGAGGGTTGCGCAGGGTCCCCGTGGCTGCAGACTGGGACGCACCCCTCCATGAGCTGCGAGAGTTTAAGGGAAGTCTCCCTGATTGAGGGAAGCAGAAACTGCTTACTGGCTGCTGATGCATGCTACAGGGCTGGTGGTTTCCCTGGGTTTATCCCCATGACGCTGTGCCCCACACGAATGATACTACCACGACATGGGGCAGGAACTTCCTCTATGCCCGCTCTGCAGCTGAAATTCCAACGGGGCACCCTTGTCATTCCATTCTTCTAATGGACCTATCATCAGGGTGACAGCAAGGTAGAGCGGCGACATGCCAACCTAGTGCCCGCCCCATAGGAAAGGATCAGACTGTGCTCCATTCACCCTCACTCTGGCCCAGAGGGCCACATAAGGGTCTGAACCAAGGTATTCAGAACCTGGAAGAAGAAGTCCCAGTTGACCGAATAGAAGGCCTTCTCAAATCCCCTGAGGCCCTGAGTGAAGGGCCTTTCAGCTGCATGGCCCAAAGCTGTTATTGAGGCGGACCCGGGATCTGCGTCGGCTCAAGTGAAATGTGCTGATTTTGTCCTGGGATGCAATTTACTGAGACTGGGACACATTTGCCTATTAGGATGGCGGGCGGACCTGAGTCCACCCGCCATCCCCGCGGTGTTGGGACCGGCCGCCAGACGTGCGGCGGTCCCGCACCGCTAATTAGGATGCGACCGCCACCCTGGCGGTCGCATTCCGCAATGTTGGCATTGCGGCGGGTGCTGAGCAGCACCCGCTGCAATGCCAAAGTGCCATGGTGTGCATTTGCATGCACAACGTGGCAGGCACCACGCGGTGCCTGCCACCTTGTGCATGCAAATAGAGGGGGGTACCATAGGTACCCCCCAAGTGCAGCCCCCCAAGCCCCTCCAGGGGCCCGCAACGGGCCCCCAAAGCACATCCCCGCCAGCCTTTCCATGGCGGCATCGCCGCCATGGAAAGGCCAGTTTCCGCACACATCATAATATGGTGGCGGTGCCTGGTAGGCACCGCCACCATATTATAACCCAGCTCCGCCCGGCCGGACCGGCGGAAAAGCGGCGGACGCACTTTGCGTTCGCCGCGATACCCCCGCCATTATAATATGGCGGGGATAAATCGGGTGGCGATGGCGATCCGCCTGCCATCCTAATCACCCCCTTAGTGTGTTTTGTGTTCAGAACAGCTACTAGGAGGTGGTGAGCAAACCCTCTTCATTTCAGCTCCAGCTTGGACCACTGCAAATCTTTCAGTAAAAGAGACATCAACCCATCCAGTCCAATCTTGGAACCCACTAAGGATCAAGACTTTGATGCCAGTCCCAGTTTTTTTTTTTGTTCAAATAGTTTTTATTGAGTTTTTCCAAGAAAAAACCAAAACAAACCAGAATAACAAATAGACCAAATGACAGTGGCAAAATAGGTTAAATTAAAAATAATGTATTTAAATAAATTCAAAGTAATCTCAAAGTAGTTTCAGTTTTAATGGACATACGTTGCTGACAACATAAAAGTCAAACCTGATTGAATAGTACACAGAAAGCCTGAGTAAAACGGATAGATATCAACGGTGTCACTGTTCTATGATTTTAAATTGTAAACTAAAGTCCCGACGTGGAGGAAGCCTTCGTTCGATTCTTTTGTACATCGAGGATTCAAAGATTCCCCACTTGTAATTGTAATTACGACGTTTTAGAGCACTCACACACCAACGGTTTCTTGGTGCTAACTAAACAGAGAATCCTGCAATGAATAAGAGAATACTTCTTTGGAGAGCCAGGTCTTAAGGGATTGTATTATGCAGAACAAATCATTCTTAGCAGGCAGCGAGAAAATTCCATATTGTGGGGGCACAAACTTGGAAATGCAGCCCCATCTCTTTCTTTGTCAAAAGTAGGCACTGTAAGAAGGTGGGCAGAGGAAACACACAAAGAACAAGTGATAACTTGCTTTGTGACACAGGAAGGGGCCAGTATGTGGAGGGTTTTAAGGGCAGTACAAAAGTATTTTAAATTGAATTCTATATTTCCCAGGCAACCAATGGACATGTTTTAAAGGTGTAATGTGAGATCTCTTGGAAAATGGTGGTAATTAGCCAGATTATGCAGATATGAAGCAAAGAATGAAATAATCCCACGTAGAATGAGTCTGGAGTCGATCAGGGACACAGCTGCAGATTTTAAGCTATTCCGTGAAAAGAACAGCTCTAGCTTCCTGATATGCCTAAGTAGAAAAATACACTTTGAGGCTACCAAAGAGATCTGGGGTTTCAGCATAGGTCTGCTATCCAGGGCCACTCCGACAACTTTAGCCGGTGCAGTAGGGTAGGTTCCGCTTCAGAAGACAGGGAACTCCTTCCAGAGATCCATTCTGTCATTGACGACAATTACCTTGATCTTGCCCTATTCAGTTTACTTCGGTGATTGCCCATCCAGTTCCAGATATAGCACATCACATTCTGAAATGTGGGTTGAGAAGACAAATGACACTCAAGGCCCAGCTGAATCTGGGAGTCCTGTACATACAGCTTACAGCATCTGAAAGTCAGCTCCTTAACCAAGGTTAGAACATAAATACTAAAAATATGCACTCCACAACGGACGGAGACACTCTTGCCCAAAAGGACTGACAGCTGTATTCTATACAAACAGCCATATAGGAAAGACTTCAGAAACTGCACTGCTGGGTCCCAGACGCCGGATGTCTCTACACAATCTCGCAGGATGTTGTGGTTGGCTGTGTCGAATGCAGCTGACAAATCCAAAAGCACCAGGGCGTGGGTGTGCCCTTCCTGTGCTCCAATTCGAGGTCATCCATAGCTGCAAGCAGTATCGATCTGGTGTAATGACAAGGGAGAAAACCAGTTGCGACAGGTCCAATAATTGGGAGTCTGAAGATGTGTGCTTGTGATGTGAGCAACATGAGCTGCAAAACAGCAACAAGGATATTGGCCGGTGGGAGGACACCAAGATGGGCGCACTTGTGTGAGGCTGCAGGAACACAACATTCAACAGAATCATGATGCAGAAGAAATGAACATTAATCAACAGAGCCACCACATACTCTGCAACATCAGGGGCATTGATTCATGTGAAGATGGGGCTGAAAGACTGCCTCGTTACTTAGATGCGACAAACAGGGCCTGGACGTGGAGATCAGCGCAGGCGGGCCGGAGCAAGCCATACTGTGTACTGATCCCTGGCAAACTGGAGAGGTCGCAGCATCGAGGATATTGGCTCTGACTCTGCTGAGGATAAGAAAGTTGTATTTGCAGGAGTAGACACGCATACCACAGAGGAGAATCCCAGCTGATTGTATTAAAGTAAGTGTACGGCTCCGAGAATGAGTGGTGTTGGGCTCAGCCAACATTAACGCCACTAAGCCATAAAACACAAGCTGGTGCCATCACCGGACATCGGGGAAGCCACTTCAAAACAGGAAATCAATTGTGAATACGCATGGCTCTTTGCTGGCATGAGAAGTGCGGGCTGTTGCATCCCTGAACTGGAGGTCGATGGAGGTGGGCCCCACCACCCCAAAAGACTATGCCAGAAAAACCAGGAAGTGATGGGGGAAAAACTGTCCACCGGGCCCCACAACTAGACACCCAACTTCAACCACAGCCATAGCAGCAGCCAACCTGCTTGTGCCCTCTCATGCTTGGTTATGCTGAGTGAAGGTGGGGTCCAGAGAAGGGCCTTGCAACAGGCCTCGACTGCCATAACAACTGCTAAAAGAGACAGATACACTCCACAGAGAAGCAGTCAGTAAATACCAAATGTACAGTGAGAGCTGTGGTTGATGATGGGTGGAACTCTTCCCATGGAATGAGCAACTCTCAGCATAAGCCATGGGGAAGGAAGACAACAAACAAGCCAAACTTAGATTTGAAACCCGGAAGGGGCAAAGAATGGCAGACAGGGGCCTGCTGGCGTCCACGAGCAGCAAACAGCAAACGAAACAGCAGGAGTCTGAATCTGACATGATAAAGCTACTATAGGCCATGCACTGCAGCCTGTCCTCCATAGATGTCTAAATAGACTCCCTCACTAGCAGAATCAGCCTCATGAATTCCAAAATGGATAGAAAAAAAATGCTTGACAGACGTGGAGAAGAAGATATCGGACATTGCAGATAGCACCAGAAACAGTGTGCGTAAACTCCTGAAGATGGAGTCTGCCCTCCAGGTGATCAAAGTCAAGGATGAAGGTTTGGAGCCCAAGTTGAGAAGAAACAGCCTTTGCATCCTTGGGTGCCGGAGTTAACCCATATGGGCTGACTTGAGCCGTATATAGAGGAGATGCTATCAGCACTGTTCGGAGAGGAACACTTCTCGCAACAATTTACGATAGAAAGGGTGCACCACTCCCAAGCAGCATGGCCGCCACTGGAAATGTTCACATCCATGGCACGTACAGTGCTTTAGCTATCAAGGGAAAAGAAAGAACTTTTGTATGATAGAAATCGCATCAACATTTTCCCAGACTTCACCTGGGTGGTGCAGGATGCTAGTCAAGAGTATCTTCCCATTAAGAGCTATCTACAAATGTTAGGCCTTGGATATGCCATGCTATACCATGTGTGCCCTCGACTGAACCTGCACAGCAATGTCTGTATCTTCATTAGCCCGCAGCAGGCCATAACAGCACTGCAGAAAGAGAAGGCCTTCAGACAGGAGTCAACTAAAACTAAGACACCACTGCTTTGGGAGAACCATTAAGTGATTAACTAAGTCTCAGGCCTACTGTGATACAAACTGCTTAACCCATGATCCACTGAGAACATGAGCTATGCTGTGGTGGCACTGCTAGTAATGAGCACATGTTTCATGAACCCTAGGTGCAGACACCCCCATGTCCACAATTAACTAAGATGCAAAACAGTGATATGGGTTATACATAAGCCTGGGCAAAGTTTGTGTAGCGGCGCTAAGCGGAACTCCGCGAAGTTGCAAAAAAACTCCGAGTTCCGCAAGTGGGCGGAGTTGCTTGTCCCGCCCGTTCTCATGACGTTTCCGCTGTACGTCAACGCAGATTGCGTGTTCGGGTGAAAATACCGTGCGAACTGCACCACGCAGTGGCACATGGGTGCGGCCATCTTGTTTCTTACTCTGTTTATGGTGCTGGGGCCTACTTTTCCATCCTTATTCAATCTTTGCAATCCCTGCTTTCTAAAACTTTTTTTCCAATCTTTTTTATTTATTATCTTACCTTTTGTCTTTCTAAGTGTGTATTTGTGTTTTTTTTCTACTTTACTGTGTGTTTTTGGTGAGTTTTGCACTTTTTTATTTTTTAGCTTTCCTACTTCCTTATTCCCCTCCTTCTTTCTTTTTCCCTGTTTCTTTTTCTTCTCTCTTCCCCCCCAGCCCCATGGCAGATAAAGGCGCACTATGGTGCGCAAGTAGCAGCCGCCTTCCTTGCGAAAGTCGGCGCCAGGCAGGGGTGCAGCCCTGTGCCCTGTTTTCCGAGGTGGAGGTGGCAGAGCTGGTTTTTTATATCCAGTGCCACCTCCCCTCCACCCTGGCAGCAGGCGGCAGGCCTGGGTCCGGGTACGGGATGCGGGAGCACCAGCAGCGCTGGGCGAGGGTGCCCCGGGCAGTTTACCGCTGCTCTGTGGTCTGGCGCACCCATCAGCAGTTGGCACATCGCTGGTCCGACATCCTGAACCGAGAGCAGGACCTGCTAGGCCTGCTAGGAGTTGAGGTTGTGGGGCTAGGTGAGTAATTATTAAAATTATTAATTTTTATTATTACTTGTGTGTTCTATGCTGTAGCTAATATTTTTCCCAAATAATAGCAAGCATGCTGCTCAAATGCAGGTAACTTAAGTTTTCAAATATTATGTAATAGTCTATCATTCTAGACAGGTGCTTAGCTTACTTGGTGCTACCCACCTAACCTAGTTATCGAATCGTACTTGTTGCCGCTCACTTGGGCTGATGTGATTAGTGATGATTATGTAAGACGTTCTGTAATTAGTTATTTGTAATTTCGTAACCGCATGGTGCATGCCACACGGACGGTGCAGGGATGTTTGTGAACAACAACATCCATTTTTAAATGGAAGCTTGTGCTGCGGGCCTTTTTCGCCTGCCACACAAGCTTCTATTGACAAATGGAGGTTTGTGACTGCTCTATGGGTGATCGCATAGATTCGTAATAGACTAGTGCGGTCGTCGTGACCGTGGCGCCGACCTAAGGTCGGGCGGTTACAGAACCGCAATGGCGTCCGCCCGACATCGTTGTAATCATTATAATAAGGCCCTTAGTGATTAGTGCATTGGCCCGTCAAAGGGGGTTGACTTGAAACTGAGAGATTGCGAATAAGATTTGAGAAGAAGCAAACATCATTTGTTGCAATTTATTATTAGTAATTCCAAAATGCAGTTTACTAAATTTGGAATAGGAGTGGACTAGGTAGGTAGTGTTTGGAAATTTTGAATAGGATAGGACGGTCCGCGATATACTACTCCTAGTTGATCCGATTTAGAAAAGTTCAATGTTATGCGATTGCCTTTGCCTGCCAAAATATATTTTGGGGAGATATTTATTTACCACTAATCTTTTTTTGTCTTTATGTTTTACATCAACATCCAGGGGCAAGAAGAGGGCTGAGGCGGGTGAGGGTCCGGGAGCTGGAGGTGCCTCCTAGAGTTCCTCGGTCGATGGCTCTGCTGACCCCAGTAAGTCCTCCTGGTGTTAACACTAATATATTTATTCCCCTCATTTTTCTGCTCCTCTTTGAATAATTTGGAGTCTACCCGTTTTATATTTTTTTTCAAAATCCTCTACAATCTATCCGTTTCTAAATTCTTCTTATCTCAGCATTATCCTATTTACTTTTTTCTATATTTCAAGTTTCTCTACTTTACGTCAAACTGTCTCTAGTTACTACTAGTCTGTCTACTCTGTAGCTCCCTTTCTTCTGCTTTTTCAGTCAGCTTTCCCTCTCCCCTTTTGTGGACTGCCTAGTGGTGGTACTCTAAGACTCAGAGAACCCATTGGTCACATAGTACTACTAGTACTACTTCTCCTCTGCCATGCAGATTGCATGCCCATTGACCAAGTAAGGTATTCTACGCATGTAATAGATGAGAAGGCTTAATCACTAAAACAAGAGAGTGGCAATGGGTACGTTGGACACCCCAAAGTTGTGTCTTCTTAGCTAGGCCTAGTATTATTAGCAGCAGTTGGTGAACTGATGACTGTGCACCATGTCTGGGAGGAAGTACGAGGAGGACGGCCCCATTGCATTTGCCAGCCAAGGCCATATGCTATTTTTTTCTCAAAGCATCAGATTCATCAATCAATAGCTCCAGCCACTCCTTAACAGCTTGTCTCTTGTCTTGACTTCAGGCTTTTTTGAAAATTGTCACCAACAAAATGCCCAACCTGATATTTGATAGAAGATACTGTCTGTAATGTATCCAAATTGTAGTGAATGATGTGTGTGGTGTTTTTTTAATTTTGCTATAAAACATTTAATAGGGGGAGGTGTATCTGGCATCTAAGAAATGTGTAATCTTTTTTTTCAAGCCGCACCGACCACCAGTGCCGGGGCCAGCACAGATGGCGCCAGCCAGTCTGCAGATGCGGCAGCAGAAGGGGGTGAGCCAGCAGCAGTGGCGGGCAGTGGTAAGTCATATTGCTTGTTTAATATTGACAATTAATATAGCCTTATAGCCCGCCGTAGCAGGCTATACCGGCTATTAAAGGCCTGCTCAAGCGTTAAAGGCCCGAGCCGAAGGCAGGACTTTAATAGCCGGTATAGCCCAGCTACGAAGGTCTATAAGGCAATTAGAACATTCTGCAACTAGTGGGCAGAATGTTCTAACAAATAAAACAAAGGCCTCTCGGAGTTCGAGGGGGTTTAAATCCCCTCGGGCTCCGAGAGGCCTTTGTGAAAACAACATTGGAATGTTGCTTTGCGGGCCTTTACCAGCCCGTAGAAGCACGAAGCACGGAGCACTCCATTGTCTTCAATGGAGTGCTCCACATTCCAATGTTCTAATTATAATTATCAGCTCACTGTAAAGGTGTAGTCTTGTTGACTTGTGAACAACAGGTGAACACAGCAGGAGCTGAGCTGAGTAACTAATGGCCGCTCCTATCTTCAACTCAGCAGAGAAGGTTTCATGAACAGGACCTTTAACTATGGGTTCGATGCAAAAGTTAAAGAAGGATGGAAGGGGAAAGGTTGGATGAAATGTAATATATATGACTGAAAGAGAAGGATGCGTGGGTGAAAGCGCTGGATGCATACACAATAGGTGGCTGATAGCTAGGATGCATGGGTGGGTGAAGGATGGATGAAAGGTATACGGGTAGGAAGCTTGCCTGGGTGGGTGAAAGTGTACGTGTGAAAGGATGCCTGCCTGGGTGGGTGATTGGAATCCTGTGGGGGTTTCTTTTGATTGAAATAAACTTAAGGACGCATGGGTGGGTAAATGTCAAATGACAAATGTATGTTGTTGAAAGGTTTGTACTTGAGATCATGAGACTAGAGTGAGACAGAGAGCCATGTTTGGATGGATGGCTATATGGATGGATGGGTAGTTTCAATGGTGAAGAGTGGATTGAGAGAATGTAAAACTTAAATGGTGGTGAGCAGCAAAGCCAAGGGTGAAGAATACAAAATAAAATGCTAGAAAAGCAATGCAATGATGAATGGAAAAATCCTTGGGAAGGAGAATAAGGGACTAGGGTGCTCCTCTGTAGGGGTGTTCTTCTTACCTTTACTTGCCCGGAATGGTTTTATATTTCTTCAGATCTCTTACTACACCCCCTCCATGTCCAGCCTTCTACCTGCTATCTGTGGCCGGCTTCTCATTCCCTCAGATGTTTGTCTTGCTTGAACGTGTGCTTCCTGAAGAATTCTCTTTCCTCTGGCCCTGAGCCTCTTCACTGACTCCCGCTCTTTTTCAAGGTTTTTTTGATTTAAAGGGTTGAGGAGGTGGTATTTCAGACTCCTCCCTGGACTCAAAGTAATTTTCAAGTGCAACATTATGTATCCTTCCTACCCACCTATCATCAATCACCTCCCCCCATACCCATGGCATAATTTTCTATGTATTTTGCTAAGAGCATTGTTTACAATTTGGCTTCTTTCTTAATATGTAGCTTCTCCTGCTGCTCCAAAAACACCGAGCAGGCAGGAGATTGCAGCCCGGACCCGGCGGCGGAAAATGGAGGCCATCAGGGCCGACTACCAGTGGCTGGTGGCCTTGGAGGATGAGGCAGAAGCTGCTGCAGATGACCGGGTCCCAGCCAAGCCACAACAACAACCACCCCACCACACCGTTGCTGCGGTCCAATGGGCACCCGCCGCCATCCCACCAGCACTGCTGCTCCCCCTTATTTCCACCAGTATGAGTGCCGCATCATGCTAAGGCTGGTGAATATTGAAGCCAGGCAGGAACAGATGGACAGGCACCTGAACAAGCTCCTAACCCGCCATTAGTGCTTTCTTCAGCCCCTTTTTGAATCTGTTTTTGGATGGGTGGGAGGTGGGAGATTGTTGGGTTTTTCTTTATTTATGGACATTTCTTGGACACTACTTGGACATTGGTTGGGGTTAGGGAGAGGGGTGGGCCAGTTGTGGGTTTGGTTTAGATTTATTCAGGGAATAAACTTTTCATACATTTACATTTTATGATTATGAATGATTAAAATAAATTTGGTGGGGTTATTAATTGTTTGTTTTACTTTGCACTGCTGCCTTTGCCGCAGCCAGTTTTAAAAATCTGCTGATATTGTAAATAAAATAGTGATGCTGTACCCTCCCTTGTCCTACTACTCTCTCCTCTTAGTCTCTGCTACTATATAATATTATTAAACCCTAAGGATTCGGAGGGGGCGGGGGTGAATTGCCATTGTATAGAATGATTGCCGTTCAACAATGATCAATCAACCACAGTTCACTTCTCTTACCTGATCAGATGAAGCAAGGGCTCCATGGTTTCCTAAGGTGCCATCATGGTGGTGGTAGTAGTAGCAGCATGCATTGCTAGCGTTTCTTTTGATATTGAAGGCAAACTCATCAGAACTGAAGCGAGGTTCCACTCCCTCCCAGGCAAACTAGAGCTGTAGGATAAGGACTCGGAGAGTGGGGACTATTCATCGAAAGGGAAGTTAACAAACTGAAATTTTAAAAAACTAGGTTAATGCCGTTATATCTATGCAAGCTTGATGACAGTCACCAGAGACTAGACTACTAGAACAGACTCAGTCTCAGACACAAGAAGAGAGTATGACAAGCAATGACAAATTTAATTAATCAGAACAATGTTGAGCTACTACGAACTGTACGAAGTGGACAAGCTTAACCTTAGACGCAAATTAATACAGTGCCTGATTGATGATGCTGGCAATGAGATGTTCCTCTGAAAAAAATATCATACACTGTGCTGGCTGGGGTGGATAATATAATGTATAATGTCAGTGTAGGCTATATGAGCTTAAGAATAAGATCCTCCTCACCCTGCACTGAGTTGCTGTGTTGCTTTCACCACATCCGCCCTACCAAGTGTGTGATCAATTAATGGTGTAAATTGTTAGGTCACACCTCAATAAATCACACAGCCTTTGGGAAGAGGGTTAGGGGTTTGATGAATGGTTGGGAAGGGGGATTTGAGGGAAAGCTTTGACAAAGACAAACACTACAAATGGACAACACTCATCTTGGCAGCCGACCATCATAAATCTGTTATGGGAGGTAAAGGAAATGCATGCATGATGATGAGTGGTACTAGACAAGTACAGGGAAGTATATTAATTATGCAATTCTATGTCTGCCCCAGAGAGACCCAAGTTACATACATTATATTTATGTTCTATTGTACTGGGCTTAGAAAGATAGCAAATATAATTAAAGGATCTGTAGGAGTAAAAAGCAAACATAAACAACACACACAGTCGTAATGATTGAAGAGAAAAAAAAAGATACTGTATAAATTGGGAGTTGTGTCTCCGCATTCCTCTTGGACTGTCCGCCCGTCAATCTTGGGTGCCTGGCGGTGCGGTTTGGTAAGGTAAGTGTGAGTTGTTTTTCCAGTATGGCGCAGGGTAAAGGGCCTGTAAATGGAAAAACAAAAAGGATATTGAAAAATCAACGAGAAAACAAAAAGTTAAACTGCATAAAGAGTGCAACAAGAAGACTTTCAGCGGCAGCATGGCTAAATCATGTCTGTTTCGGGCAGTTACCTCCAACAACAGCCCAGCCCCACCCAAACTCCACTTAGCATCGGATTTGAGCGAGACAGCACTGAGCACACATACATACACACAGCAACATAACATTTTCCAAATGAAGTAAAAATAAAAATCAATGCACCGCTGTCAGTTACACCACACTCACCGCCCACCACCGTCCACTACACAGACAAGTAGGTCTGGTCTGTGTTGTTGTTTACCTTTAGGCCACTTCAAAGTCATCATCATCCAAATTGGTTGGTTTCAGTGAATTTGAAAACCTCCATCTTCTTCTGGTGGCATTTCTCAAAGTAGTCACGCTCACGCCCTGAGTTATTCCATCAATCATCTCTGATCCTCCTGACCTGACTCTGACTGCGAGTATGGTGTCCAACTCCGAGTCCGTACCAACAGTGTCCGACTCCCGAGTGAGTCCTCCAGACTCGTCCCGACTCAAAATGCAATGGATCGGCCTGCAGTAGTACAATTTTGTTATTGAACAACAAGAAAGGAAAGATTGACTTGAGTCACTTCGTAGAATAGTAGACATTCACAACAAACAACAATCACTCATCGTGCAATGCATGCCATCATTTACCTGTTCTTCCAGGGCAGTCCCTCTAGGTTAGGAAAGGATCAATCAATCAATCATGTCACTTATAAAGCGCACTACATACCCGCGAGGGTCTCAAGGCGCTGGGGGAAGAGGGGGGTGGTGCTGCTACTGATCGAAGAGCCAGGTCTTGAGGAGTCTTCTGAAGGCCAGTAGGTCTTGGGTCTGTCGGAGGTTGGTGGGGAGGGTGTTCCAGGTCTTGGCGGCGAGGTGGGAGAAGGATCTGCCGCCGGCGGTCGTTTTCCGGATGCGGGGGACTGTGACGAGGGCGAGGCTGGTCGAGCGGAGCTGGCGGGTGGGGGTGTAGAAGCTGAGTCGTCTGTTGAGGTAGGCTGGTCCGGAGTTGTGGAGTGCTTTGTGTGCGTGGGTGAGGAGCTTGAAGGTTATCCTCTTGTTGACAGGGAGCCAGTGCAGGTCTCTCAGGTGGGGTGTGATGTGGCTGCGTCGGGGGATGTCGAGGATAAGACGTGCAGAGGCGTTCTGGATGCGTTGCAGCCGTCTCAGGAGCTTAGCCGTCGTTCCTGCGTAGAGGGCGTTTCCGTAGTCCAGCCTGCTGGTGACGAGGGCCTGGGTGACTGTTTTTCTTGTTTCGGTGGGGATCCACTTGAAGATCCTGCGGAGCATTCGGAGGATGTTGAAGCAGGATGAGGAAACGGCGTTGACCTGCTTAGTCATGGAGAGGGTGGGGTCGAGGATGACCCCTAGGTTGCGTACGTGGTCGGTGGGTGGCGGGGCTGTTCCCAGTGATGTTGGCCACCAGGAGTCGTCCCAGGCTGAAGAGTTGGAACCAAGGATGAGGACCTCCGTCTTGTCCGAGTTCAGCTTCAGGCGGCTGGTCCTCATCCATTCGGCGACGGCCTTCATTCCTTCGTGGAGGTGGGCTTTGGCGGTGTGAGGGTCTTTGGTGAGGGAGAGGATCAGCTGGGTGTCGTCGGCGTAGGAGATGATGTTGAGGTTGTGCTGTCGGGCGACGTGGGCGAGGGGTGCCATGTAGATGTTGAACAGCGTTGGGCTGAGGGAGGAGCCTTGGGGTTCGCCGCAGATGATCTTGGTGGCCTTGGATCGGAAGGGGGCGAGGCGGACGCTTTGTGTTCTGCCGGAAAGGAAGGATGTGGTCCAGTCCAGGGCCTTCTCTTGGATCCCGGCGTCGTGAAGGCGTGTTCGTAGTGTGTGGTGGCAGACCGTGTCGAAGGTGGCTGATAGGTCCAGGAGGATGAGGGCTGCTGTTTCTCCGTTGTCTAGCAGGGTCCTGATGTCATCGGTGGCGGCGATGAGGGCGGTTTCGGTGCTGTGGTTGCTGCGGAAGCCGGACTGGGAAGGGTCCAGGATGTTGTTCTCCTCGAGGTAGCGGGTCAGTTGTTTGTTGACGATTTTCTCGGTGACCTTCGCGGGGAACGGGAGCAGAGAGATGGGTCGGAAGTTCTTGAGGTCCTTGGGGTCTGCCTTGGGTTTCTTGAGTAAGGCGGTGATCTCGGCGTGCTTCCAGCTTTCCGGGAAGGTTGCTGTCTCGAAGGAGATGTTGATTATTTTCCGGAGATGGGGCGCGATGGCTGTACTGGCTTTGTTGAAGATGTGGTGAGGGCACGGGTCTAGCGGTGAACCGGAGTGGATGGTGTTCATGATCTCGCTGGTGTCCTCGTCGTTGATGTTGGTCCAGGAGAGCAGGCGGTTGGTGGTTGTGGGGGCAGTGGTCTCGGTGGTTGCCGGGGCGGTCATAAGGATAGATAGGTAGTCAGGGCCCAGGGTTGAAGGCAGGCACACATTTGCTTGAAGTCTCCATCCAAAGTCTGGCTTGAGGGAAATGGCTTTTGGTCGAGTCAGGAGTGGACTTTACTTCTTCACTGACTGCACACAGTTGCAACTCCGATCCGGTAATAAAAAGAGTAAGACGGTGGGGATGGATTTGTGAACCAGAAAGACAGTGACACACACAAATAATAAAGTAAATAATGTACCTTAGCTATATCTTTTTTTTAGTTTTTTTTTTTGGGCATCAAAGAAAGAAAGAAAGTAACTGGAAAATGAAAGAGCCTAGTTGTCAGGGAAGTAGAGCTTGTCCTCAAACTCAGGGGGTTCGCCCAGAAGTAGGTCACCTAACACACTGCTTCTATGACCGGAGTCGCCGTCAACATCTTCCTGCTATGCTACTTCAGGTATGGTGTAATCCTGTGGTATAAAGTGCTGATTCATTTTTAGCATGGTTAACCTCTCCACATTTTGGGACGAGAGACTGGTCCTTCTCACTGTCAGAATGGCACAAGCAGCACTGATAACACGTGTAGGAAGGTGGAATCTGACTGCATGGTTGCCCCCACTTTTTTCCTGGTGTTTTGCTGGTTTTCGGGCTTAGTTTGGCTGGGATCCTGCTATTCAGGACCCCAGCCTATCTGCTTCCCCTTTAAATTGATTGCATGTACTTTGGGTACACTCCAGATTGGATTCTGGGGTACCCTTATAAGTCCCTAGTATATGGTATACTATGTACCAAGGGCATAGGTACCCCAGAGGCCTCCCAGGGACTGCAGCATGTATTATGCCACCCCTGAGAGGCCATCCAAAATGACACAACAGGTCTGCTACTGCAGCCTGTGTAAGGTGGTGCATGCACCCCTTACTTGGATATAGGTTCACTATATCTATCCTCATCACTGCACATATAAGCCTATCAGTCACCTCTATGGCAGGCCTTATCAATCCTGAAGGCAGGGTGCTGGGTTTTATGTGAGAGGGTGCCCATGCATGAGCAGAGCCCCTCTGCAGCCTTCGGAACCACTATTCCGGGGTTGTCTGTGATGCAGCCAACCATATACTCTTAAGTGCATTATAACCTCGCTGTAAATGCTAACTTTAAAACGGCTGCAAGGAATTATGTCGTGTTTGGTGTCAAACACCTTGGAATCATACCTCCACACCAGTAACTGGTGTGGGAGGTATGATTCCTCCCTCTTAGAGGGAGAAATATGACAACACCGGTACACCCGGTACCAGCTTCACAGAACTCTGGCATCACAAAATGGATGCTGCCAGCCACAGACATGAGTCTGCCCTCCTGCTGCTGGACGAAACTCCGGCAGGGGAAGCTGGACAATAGGTTTCCTGTCACAGGGAGGTGTGACCACCTCCCAGACAGGCTTTAGTTTATTGGGGCTGGGTGGGTGCACTCTCAGAGTGCTTTGATGTGTGCACTGGGGGCACATTTGGTGTCCCTGTGCATAGTCCAGCTCAAACCGGTTGCAGGGGCCATCAGCCCCTGCTCTGGTGCGACACAGGACAAAGGACATGGGTGTAGCCACCCCTCTGTCCTGACCCTCCCATAGGTGGGTCCCCAGAGTTTGTCCCACCCCTTCCTTGGGTATAAAGTAGGAACCCCTGACTACAGGACTTTAGATTTTACCTGGACTAAACTCTGCTAAAGAAACCAAGTAACCTTCGACGATCTACGCTTTGCTGGACGACTGAAGAATCTCCCTTGGAGTAAAGGAGTTACTCCCCTGCAAGGCAGGCACCTCAATGCATCTGACCGGTTTGCATCTACGCAGCTCCCGGCAGACTCCGAAGATTTTGCAACACAGGAGGTGGGTTTCCAAGCTTCACCGAGGCCGACTAGTGCTCTCAGCAAACCTGAGACCCGCAGCCCTCGTGGGGACCATGCAACCCGAACCCCTGGACACCGTGCACATTTGCAGCAGCATATGCTTCTAGGCAATCCCTGAGGCTGTGCTTTGGGCTACTTGTAGTCCAAGCCCCGAGCAGTGTTTCCACCGAAGATTACTGGCCTACACTCCACGAGTGTTCCGTGGGCTGGTATTGTGTGATTCCTCTTGAGGTCCCTTCGCGATCCCTGGTCCGTTGATCTGTGGGTCCCTGAGAAGGCAACTTTAACTTTCAGTGGGCTTTCCTAGTTGCTCCAGACGTGCCCTGACTCTCCATCACTTGGGGAGTCCCCAGGACCTTGCTGGTCCTCACCGAAGCATCTTTTCTCTGACCGCATGGGTTGCAGTTGCCAAGGCTTGTTGGTCTCCAATCCGGAAACTGACCCCTCAGCACTCGGCATCCTTTGTGGGACAGCTCGCCTGCAGAATCTGGTTGTCGTCGACGTCTCCTGGTCCCCGTGGCTGCAGAGTCAAGCTTCACCTCTTCGCACCTGAAGCACCCGACATCGGTGGGCATTCGATTGCTCCGCTCCTGGTCACGTGAAGTGACCCAGACTTTGTCCCCTCTGCTTTCAGGTTCTTCACATCTCCGATCCAGGCTGGGATCACTCCGGACACTTTTCTTCTCCACGGCAGCAGTACTTCTTCGCATCACGCCATTGAAAACGACGAGGGTTTCCGACACCACTTGACCCCTATGCACCCGGCTTCCCTGGGCTAGGTAACACGGGTACCTTGGTACTCACAAGGGTGCTGGCCTTAGAATCTTCTAAGTTTAACTGGGTTTGCTTGAAGTCCTCTCCGAAGTGTCCTTAAACTCTAAAATTCCAACCGCGACTTTCCCATAGAGTTGTACGGAGCTCGCGTCTGTGTTCCCACACTGCACCCGTCCTCCGTGGGTCCCCTGTGTCACTACCTTGGGTGGTTCCTTGGGGTCCCAGTGATTCTACGTGCTCTAGGCACTGTGTCTAGTCAAGTCGTGGTTGTTATACCACTTTCTTAATATATGGTTTGGTCTCCCCTGGAGCCCACTGTGTATTGTGCTATTTACTGTCGTTCTAGTACTGTAATATTGTGTGCCTTGTTCTCTAATCTCATAAAGAGGTTAGTAGAGAGTGTTTAGTAATAAATACATATATTTTATATATACCTTGTGTGGTTCTCCTTTCATTTGGTCATTCAAGAGGTTATATACTGGTAAAACAAGCTGCTTTACATTCCTTCAAGACTTAGCCTGAAGGCTGCTCTCCACAGCTACCACTAGGATAGCTTTCTATAAAGGTTGTCTTTAACCTAATCATCAATAAGGGTCGTTTGGACTGGTGCAAGGTGCCCACTTTAATTAGTGGACAGCATATACCAGGCCAACTTCTCACAACACGCTCAGCAGAGACACTTGCTACGGGCCATTTTCTCTCCAGCCTGCTGAGCACTGGCCATTAGTGCCTTTTCCCATACCAATACAGCAATTGGTTTTTATCAAAGTAGACCTCTGTTGGGTCATCCAGATAGGCCTGGACCATCCGCTCAATGGTCATGGGTGCTCCACTTTGCTCAGCCTCTTTTGCCTTTGCCTCAGCACTGGACTTAAGCCCTGCCTGTAGAAACCATTCCTGTGCCGATTTTGAGGCTGATGCTCCTGTTTAGGTCTCACGCCTAGCGTTGCAGTGCGCTGCCCTGCTCGCGCAGCGCGAGACCTCTTGTATGGGCTTTAGAAAGCTAACCACACGCTCGTGCGTGTGGTTAGCTTTCTGAAGCCTGGCATTGGCTGTAGCGTGCGTTTTTTTTAAAAACACGGCACGCAATTGGGCAAAGGCGGGCGCATGTCCCGCCTTTGCTCCGCCCATTCCCGTCCGTGTCTAGGACGCGCATCAGCGCGCGTCACAGACGACAGGCTCCCTCGCCCCCCCGCTCCTCTGTGATGCGCGCGCACCACTGGTTTCTTTTTGTGACCGAGGCTAGTTTCTTTCGGCTTTGATAATCAATGAATTCATTTATTCTGCGGTGCTGGAACCACATTCTGTAAATGTGCAGAGTGATTCATGAACCTGGCTGTGCAGGCTTCGCAGTGAGTGCTTGAAATCACTAGGCCTGCCGTTTGTTATCTTCACCGGCCTGTATGATTCCCCGAAATAAAAATGAATCACAGATGAGGAGGCTGGGCGCGAGCGGCTTGTTGGTAATCTACAGAGATGGGAATCGGACGCTTCCCTCTCAGAACATCATTTTCTTCTTTCATGCTCATGGTCGGGTTTGTTTTCCTCCATGTTCCACGTGTACGCTGTTTGTATTGCTCCTTCCGTGCATGCTCCTGCACCGGTCCAGCTTGGCAGACCAAATGAGATGCCGTTGTCTATTGGCCATGCAGCGCAGGGCAGTGCGATAGAAAGCCAATTTTGTGCCAGCGCCTAGCACGCCGTTGAAATAAGATTAATGCCCGCAGCATTTTAGTTGTTTCTCTAGGCTAACGTTTTGGACTGCTAAGTAGTTCAGCCCTGGTAAAGTGTTTGGGTGAGATGTGAGGTGTGGGGTAGCAGAAGGCGGATTCTTTGAAAATGAATGATACCAAATGGCAGTGCTTTGTACTAATAACTGACCTCTTTTGGCTCTAGAAATGCTTCATCCACCAAATTCTGCAAGCTTCAAACAAATGCCCCTCCTTCCTCGCTTAGTTTGCCGACAGTTCAGAAGGGCTGCAATGATTGATGATGGTGAATAATAATTCAGAATATGTTTAAATGCGTAGAAGCGTGGAGAATTCTACTGATTCCAGCGCTATCCGCATTGAAATGGAATTAGCAATGTATATATAGTATCTGAACTGCGCATGGACAAACTGAATAAAGGATTGGAGTACGGCTATTGTTTTACGCCCTACCACTTTCAAATGTCACCAGCCGCCCCTGGTTGGCTGGTTGGTTGGGAAAAGGTGCAGTTGAATTTGTCAGGAAGCCCTGACGGCTCTGGTTGTGCTCGCCTGTGGCTTTCGAGATGTTCGTGTTTGCTTCTGTGCCACATCATCCCTGACATCATTGTGGGCACAGTAGCGTGTTTTCAGACCGCTGGAGGATCCCGTGGTTTGAATCGGTGAGCAGACTTGGAAAAGCGCAGGACTCCAAAGCGAATTCCTTGTAAGCGTCCGCAGGCTCAACTCCCTTCTTTTTGGGCTCTTAGTAACGTTTTTTCATTTTTTCTAATCACTCTCAACTTCTTCATGCAATTGGGCCAAGAGATACACATTAATTTGCCCAGGATCACACAGTTTGTAGCATGTGAGAAAGCTGGGATTAGAATGCAAGTCTCCTGGATGTGAATATTGCCAGTGCACACACTGGATCACATCTGCTGCCCCTCATGAAGAGGGGGCTGGGCTCCCAGTGCAACGCTTTTACTCCAGAATCGTAGTTAGCTAGATTTGGGAACATGGTTGCAAGCACTCTGGTGAGATGTTTTTCTCGCCTCTTTTTCCCTATTTATTTACCTCACAATATCTCATGCTTTTTATTCTCGGCTTTGCTTCGGTTTCAGCTTTCTTTCCCAGGCTCACTCTGTCTTTCCTTTGTCATGTCTGGATCAATTGTGTCACCGCCTCATTTGATTTGATTCAGATGTGCACCTTAAAAGACCTATATAAATACTATAATCTCATAACCCAGACAGAAAGAAGTGTCCCATACGCCGTTCCTCACAACTGGCCCATTTCAGCATGACATTAACACAAGATGGACTCCGGGACACCAGTAAAGAGTAATGTGTAGCTGAGAGGAGGCAATGGTTGAACCAGAATTGCCTCCATACTTCATTACTGGTTTCCAGGTTGTTGCTGTGCTTGCAAATGGACCCCCGGATATTTGCTTTTACAGATGAGATTAACTACCCGCGTGGGTTAGGTTTTTTATAGCTTTGCAGACTTTCTTTTGCGCCACCCTGATGTTTCAGTAAATCCTTCTTCAGGGATATGTTTGCAGCTAAAATGTGCAAATGCTGAAGACTAGAAGTGGAACCGTGGAGGCTAGTCCGCATTGATCTGCCTAGGGTTTGGGGTCCTGCTATATTTTTTTCAGCATTCTCTGTCATATCCTGGGTAGTCACCATCATTGAGTATGTTTTGTTTCTTCAAAAAATGACGAAGGTTCTGAATTGGGCCTACAAAAGGGCCATAAGGGTTGGAATAATCGTCCCATCAATAGCACAGATAAAAAAGAAATGAATAGTGTGGGGGAACTGTGTAAGAGAAAGCAAGCTGCAAATCAGTGTTGCAGGTAAAAAAATGTCTTCTACTGTGTCACCAACTATTGCTGCAGGCTTCATCCTCCGAAGGCCGAGCCAATCTCCAGGCATTCAGTTACTGAGCCTCCATGGCAGCAGAGAAGAACCCCCAGTTCTGTTGGCTATATTTTTAAAGAAACGGGACTTAAAGGTCCAAAATCCTAAATGACAAAAAACATACACGTGTAGTGGCGGTGGAAAGGGGGCCTTTTCACCTTTTCTACCTAGTTACTTATTCAACTAGCCACAATATTGTCAAGCATTTGCAATGCAATAGGTCTTGCATTCACTCAATTTTAAGCTATTAGTATTGGAAATAACAATGCCTTGTATTAGTTTTAAAACCCAAAACATAAATAGAAGGCATTGTCATTTACAATGCCAATAGCTCAAAATCGTGTGAATGCGAGACCTATTGCATTGCAAATGCTTGCTTTGTTGCTGTTGTTCTTGGTGTTGTTGGTGGTTTTGGCTGCTGTGAGCCAACCGCACTGACCTCAGGCTCTGAAGTTGAACTTGAAGGCTGCCCTGCAGTACTTGTGCCCCGGAGGAGCTGGCCTCTAATTCCCGTCCGTTCTTTTTCTAGCTGACTAGCTTGAACAGCTATCCAAGTTTTGTAGCTGGCAACATCCCCGTCTGAAAAAGGAATGAAAGTGTGCAGTAATGGTTGGATGACACAATGCCTCTTTGCATCCTTGTATTTTCAGATAAGCGAAGGGTTAAGCTCTCCACCAACTCATATGCTTCTTTTTTTTTCTCCACACCTGCGTAAATTGCAGACACCCCCTTCAGCTGTTCCTTTAGAATGTGCAACAGTGGGATGGCTTGGCCCATGGTACAGTCCTCCTTGCTGACTTCACGTGTGAAGACCTAGAAAGGAAGCAGCATCTTTGTCAGGCATTTAACTAGGCCCCATTGGTCCATCTCAATGATCATGCCTTTCACAGTAGCATCCCCTCTTTGCATGACATATTCATTGATTGGTCTGTACTGCTCAAACAGATGTTCAAGCATGTAATAAGTTGAGTTCCAACGTGTTGGCACCTCCTGGATGAGTGCTTTGACTGGCATTCTATTATCACATTGAATGTTCCTCAGCTGCTTCCGGGCTTTAAAAGAATGGCTGAAATGTGTGCATATTCTGCGGCAGGTGGTCAGTAAGTTGCTGACTCGGTCTTCTTTTTTCAGAAAGTCTTGAACAATGATGTTAATGCAGTGCGCCAAGCACAAGACCCTGAAATAGCCACCATCGCCCATGGCCTTAACTATATTACTGCCATTGTCCGTGGCAACAAAACCAATGTTAAGCCCTCTTGGGTGCAGCCATTCAAAGACCTTGTTGTCAAAGTTTTCCAAAATGTTTGCAGCAGTATGAGATTTCTCCATGGCGAACATGGCTACTGTTGCATGTTTCCAAGTGGCATTAAAAATCTCAGCAGTGTCAACACCTGCAGATATCTTTTCTCTAACCCCCACACAAGAGATCCAGTGTGCAGTGATGCACAGGTAATTAGTGGCTTGGCAACTGGTCCACATGTCTGTTGTCAGGTGGATAGTGTGAACAACACTCTGCTGCAAAGCTTGTCCAAGCAATTCCAGCACGTCGTGATGTAGTGATGGAACAGCAACTCTGGCGAAATAGGACCGGCTGTGAACTGTCCACTTCGGGCAGATGGCTGCCACAAATTCAAGAAAACCCACCCCTTCCACAAAAGAAAAAGGGAGGAGGTCTAGCGCTAACAATTTAGCCAGCTTCGCATTGTACAAACGTGCTGCTGGGTGGTTGTGTTCGTACTACCCCTCCCACCTAAACATGCTGAGAATGGTAGCCTGGAATTTTAGGTCTCGCCTACGCAGCACGCATGCGCTGCATAGGAAAAAGACCTTTAGCCATCGATTCCCTTTTTCTGCCAAAAACGTGCACGCGTTGCATTGCTTTCAATGGCAACGCGTGCACGTTTGGCGATTCCCTTGGGGGAGCGAGCAGCGGCGCCATATGTTAGCAATTATCGCGCGTTGCTGCTCGCTCCCGCAAGGGAAACCGGCGCAGGCCCCCTCCTCTCTCCCCTCCCCCTGCTGCCGCGTGAGGCGCGCGCGCTTGTTGTACTTGTTTCTACTAGGCACTTCTACAAATTGCCTCCCTTGGTGTCATAGATCACAGCCTCTCGTTTCTTAACCCAGTAATCCTTCATCTCTTCCAGCCCTCTGTTCATCCCTCCAACCAGTTCCTTTGTGCCAGAAATGTTCAACTAATGTTGCCATCGAAATGTTAATTAAATTTACCATAAAGGAAACTGAAGTAAATGCACGCAACGTTTTCTCTCAGAGCAGCAGGCTTATCCTAATAACCAATTAACCGCTGGATGTAACCACTAACCTTGGGCTCACAAGTACCGTGCTACTTACCATAAAGCGCTTCAAGCCCCGTCAACGGTAGTGAAGCTCTATACAAATGCATTTACTATAAAATAAGTTCCCTTCCCCGGGATCCGAACCCGTTACCCGCAAGACACCCCCAGCTAGGTAGCAGGGGAATTAACCACGAGCCATGGGGTGACAGACAACCTGTGACATGCAGCGCACGCGCAGACCAGTGCAGCAGGAGGTGCATTAACCACCCGGGTTAACTCACGACCACTGGAGCGAGCGGGTTATAAGGTGATCCTGCAGAGGGGAGAGAGATAGAGAGTCTCTCTCTCTCTCTTCTCCCCCACCCCCCTCTCTCTCTCCCTCTCTCCCCCCCTCCGACCCTTTATCCGCCTGAGGTCGGTAAGACTAGTATGGTTGAGTTCTGTAGTAATAACTCCTGCTATTGAAAACGCAGCGTAGCTAGTAAAAATAATGCATCGAAAAATGTATGTCCGCCAGTGTGTGCGTGCACCACAACACTGGCAAGTGTAGCAACACAAGCCCGGTGAACACTGCTCCCTAAAGCTTTGCACGGCGCAGAAAGGACACCCTCTTCCGCCGCCCCCCCCCCCCTCCGGCCATTTCCGCCCCCTGAAGCCCCAGCTGCGCTCAGGGTTAGTGAGTGATCTATAATTCATAGCGCCTCCCTGCAGCTTCCGGGTGCGAGCTTTATGAGTGCAGAGGCAGGGTTTGCTCTCACGAGGACGTCCGAGGGTGTTTACTCTGTTGCTGAATGGCTCGCCTAGGCACAAGCTAGCGCCCTGAGGCCTTCGGTACGAGTGAAGGGCTACATTCGGGTCAAGCAAACGTTTGTGCGTGGATCACAATTACCACTAGTTGTGTGATACTAATATTTACCACGGGTAGCAAATACCGCACCCTTTTCTGTCCAACTTGTAATGAGGCCTCCGAGTCGAGTAGTGCCCAGTCTGGAACGCCGCACCTCCGGCTCAATGAGGAAATAAGTTTAACACCAATAGAGCAGGGCACAAGTCAGGGGTGTACACGTCTCCTCACTCTTTTCACAGGGTGGATGCTGTCCGTTGTGCCTAGAAGTCGGGCCCCTCTGAAATACGCTGAACCCGTCTCCGTGCACGTCCCAGACACCGGGGCACGTTCAGCAGCAGCGCCTGCGTGTTGTCTGCTTTCCTTCTGAGCAGCAAAGTGCAGGCAGCCAGGGAGCTTATCAGATTCAGTCGGGCCCATAACAAAGGCCAAAGCCAAGGGCCATCAGGCCTCCTTGTCCTAAGCATCCTGGCACGGGGGTACCTGGAGCGCCACACCAAGACGCACGTGCATGAAGAGGAAAGAAAGGCTCGCAGCGTGTTATTACTTCATCCTAAGTACTTAGAGGAGGCATGCTTTTGACTTTGTTCAGTCTCTGCATATAGGGATCGCCACATGTTGGGATTTTGAATCCCGGGACCCCCTTAAAATGCATTTTCTGCCCAGTCAAGGCCATGCCCGGCTGCCCTGCGGGTCCCTGCACACCTCCCAGCTGTGCCTCTCGAGTTCACACGTAGGGCCCGAGTCACAAACACAGAGGTGACTGCACTTGTAGTAGCCCCACCACAGGCGGATTCAGGTTTACTACGTTCTCTTATTCACAAGCGTTGCCAGCAGTGCGTTTAGAATGCCGTGACGTTTGCAGGTTTCTAGGCGCACTACTGCAAATGTCATCTGACCTTGTTTTACTATTTGTTATTTTCACAAAGCTAACCTCTAAACCAGTGCTTTAAATGGGAACAAATAAGTGCAGGTACTCATTAAAATAAGCTAGAGGTGTAGTGAGGGGGCGGGGCTAAGGGCGGGGCTAAGAGCAAGACATGATGATACTTAACAACTTCTATATTAGTTGCAGCACATACCAAAACACATGAGAAATGTGTTTATATAAACAAAGCAGGTTAACTCATTACACAAAATGAAAGAGAAATGCAATAATATGTTAACATTTCCTTTTTTTGCAATAGTTGCACCTTCTTAATGCCATACTGTTAATTGCTGTTTGGCACAATACTATATATTTTTGAGCACGTGAGAAGGAAGAAACTGAAAATACCCCCACGTCGAACCAAAGCTCTTATGGCACCAAGCAAATGAAGCAACTCATCATGACCCTCCCCGGAAGATATCTCTTGTCTCTTCCATCAATCTATCCATTCATCCTACCATTTACCTGCTGATGTCCACCATTTAACCTTTACATTCTATCGCCTATTCAGTCTTTCATCCATCATTCAGTTTTTCACCATTCCGTCTATCCACCCTTCATATCCAAACCTATCCATCCATCTCCAAACCTATCCATTCATCCTTTCACTCATCCATCTCTTTATCCACCCTTTCCCTCATCCATCAATCCTTTCGCTCATCCATCCATCAACCCTTTCACTCCTTTATTCCATCCACCCTTTCACTCAATCCCTCCTTTCACTCATCCATCATCCACCCTTTCATCCATCCTCCCTACCTTTCATTCATCCATCCAGTCTTTCACTTATCCACCCATCATCCGCCCTTTTATCCAATCACCCACCCTCTTTCACCCATGCATGCTTTCACTCATCCATCCATCTATTCATCCATCTATACATCCACCCTTGCTCACTCATCCATCCACTCACTCATTCACTCACTCACTCACCCACCCTCCCTTTTATGTTATTTATGAATCTTTGTCGCCGAGCAGACATGTACAAACAAAGTGCCACCCATTTTCTTTAAAATACCTCCTGAGAGTGTCTGGATTCTCTCTCTCTTTCTCTCACTTTTTTCTTACAAAAACAGGCATACACACAAACATAGCAGACACGCAAAAGACTAAAGTATGATAAAAGCCATCTTTTCTCTTCACCTACCATGGCTTTTTTAATTGCCACCAGGGCCGGACTGGCCATAGCCTGATTGCCACTGCCAGGGCACTGACATGATTCCTGTGTTTGCACAAATGCACAGGATAGTGTGACTGTGATTGACAACACAGGGCCTGAATGGACCCTGCTCTGTCAAGCACAGCGTGATGGTGAGCACCCGGACATTATTCAAATGAGCCCTGCTGAATAGCTCAGCTGGAGCTCAGATCGCGGGGGGGAGGGGTGCTGCAGAAGCGGCGCCTTGGCTGCCAGAGACACGTTCCACTCACCAGCACAAACAATGAGCCTACCTTTTCATGAGTACTCTCCACGGCAGTAGAGAAGTGCCGGTACTCAGAGTGATAAATCTAAGAGGTGCCGGTACTCAGTACCGGTGAGTACCGGCCCATTTAAAGCACTAGCTCTAAACGCAGAACAATTTCGTACTGGGAAGAGGCGGCCACGCTGTTCAGTTGCATATTTTCTTCTTCTCCGCCTCCCCACGGAGACTCCCCTCCCCTAAACCCAAACCAACTTTGGGCGTGTTCCGTTCCCTTCCCGCCTTGAATGGGGTTACTGCCCCTCTTTGCTGGTGCACATCTCTGCCTCCAATGTGTAAAAGGGCCAGAGAAGAGTTTGTAGGTGTTCAGAAACTCTCCAAACAAACCTCACCTGATCCACCCCCTGCCACCACTTGCATAGTGTTTGCTACTGTGTAAGCCTACAAAGTTGTGGCATACAGTTATGCAGAAGTAAAAGCAGATACCACTGCTAGGTATTCATCACTGTTTATCTAACCAGCATACTTAGAGCCATTTTCAGCCATGTACATAGGTTTACGGACAAAAATGGCGGTGTGAATCGGGCCCGTAAACTCTGCATTAATCCAGAAAGTAGAGCACCAAATATAATCAGATGGGCTCAGGGCACAAATCGAGCTCTCCCTTCCTGCACATAAACAATACTGCCTGTAACACAAGCTCCCTTGCAGTATGGCACAAGGATGCCTGCATGGTCGCTAGGCAGCACAGAGTGCACCAGCGGAAGGAGAGAACAGAAGTGTGCCCTGTCTTAATAGACATGGTGCATTTCTGCTCTCTTCCACACAACGCAGCATTCATGAAATATTCATAAATCTTCTGCTTAATGTTTTTTATTAAAAAAAAGCACATTTTAATTGCTTATTAAAAGAAGCTTAAAAATATAATAAATAGAATTACCAAGATACACATCTATTTAAAAATATTCCCACTTTTAGTCATTTTCAAGCTTAGTTGCACATTAATAGGAAAAAATACGGTGCAGAGTCGAAATATCGCCGCAAAAATATCGCGGGACAGAAATATCGCCGCAAAAATATCATGGAGAAGAAATATCGAGAACAAAAATATAGTTGACAAGAATATCGACTGACAGGTAAGTAATATCGATTACATAAATATCTTTGTAATAAATATCGTTTACAAAAATATAGTTTACAAAAATATCGATTTATTAATAATTTTATGTATTTTAGTGTTTTTAATGAGAATTGTTTGTTATTTTATTATATGTTTTAGAGTTTTACTAGTTATTAATTTATTTTAAGTTTAATTCTGCGTTTTTAGTTCCGTAGCGGGTTGTGGGTTTATAGGGGATTAGGGTGGGAAGTAATTTAATTTTATAAGATTTATTGAATAATTAATGTGTTAATTGATTAATTAATAATAGTTTAATAATTAGTTGTTAATTAATTTCAATTAGTCAATTAATAAATAATTAGGTTAATTGATTAATTAATTTTAGGTGTGTGTTGTGGTGTTTATATGTGTAAATTGTGTGAAGGGTGGTAATTAATTTTTTTATTGATTAATTATTAAATACTTTTAAGTTAATTACCATCAATTAATTAGTAATTATTAATTGTAATTGTGTAATTAATTTTAGGTGTGTGTTTTGGTGTTAATATGTGTAAATGGTGTGAAAGGTGGTAAGTAATTAATTTTTTATTGATTCATTAATAAATAATAAATTAATTTTCATTAATTAATTAGTAATTATTAAATTTAATTGTGTAATTAATTGTAGGTGTGTGTTGTGGATTTAATAGTGTTAAATAATGGGTAATTATTTTTTTTTATTATCTTTGTTAATAATAATATATTTAAATTTATATATTAATTATGTTAATATTGGAAATTAAATTTAATAAAAATGTTGATGGTTTTATTTTTTATTGTTTTGGGATCCAGCGCTTTCCCTACTGTTGCACTCACTGGAGTGGGAATAGTAATTTTTACCCCTACGCTATCCAACACCTTCCCTACTGTTGCACTCACTGTAGTGGGAATAGTAAATTTTTCCCCTCCGCTATCCATCGCTTTCCCTACTGTTGCACTCACTGGAGTGGGAATAGTAATTTTTACCCCTCCGCTATCCAGCGCTTTCCCTACTGTTGCACTCTCTGGAGTGGGAATAGTAATTTTTACCCCTCCGCTATCCATCGCTTTCCCTACTGTTGCACTCATTGGAGTGGGAATAGTAATTTATACCCCTCCGCTATCCAGCGCTTTCCCTACTGTTGCACTCGATGGAGTGGGAATAGTAATTTTTACCCCTCCGCTATCCAGCGCTTTCCCTACTGTTGCACTCTCTGGAGTGGGAATAGTAATTTTTACCCCTCCGCTATCCAGCGCTTTCCCTACTGTTGCACTCACTGGAGTGGGAATAGTAATTGTTACCCCTCCGCTATCCAGCACTTTCCCTACTGTTGCACTCACTGGAGTGGGAATAGTAATTTTTACCCCTCCGCTATCCAGCGCTTTCCCTACTGTTGCACTCAGTGGAGTGGGAATAGTAATTTTTACCCCTACGCTATCCAGCGCTTTCCCTACTGTTGCACTCACTGGAGTGGGAATAATAATTTTTACCCCTCCGCTATCCAGCGCTTTCCCTACTGTTGCACTCACTGGAGTGGGAATAGTAATTGTTACCCCTCCGCTATCCAGCGCTTTCCCTACTGTTGCACTCACTGGAGTGGGAATAGTAATTTTTACCCCTACGCTATCCAGCGCTTTCCCTACTGTTGCACTCACTGGAGTGGGAATAGTAATTTTTACCCCTACGCTATCCAGCGCTTTCCCTACTGTTGCACTCACTGGAGTGGGAATAGTACATTTTTACCTCTCCGCTATCCAGCACTTTCCCTACTGTTGCACTCACTGGAGTGGGAATAGTACATTTTTACCCCTCCGCTATCCATCGCTTTCCCTACTGTTGCACTCATTGGAGTGGGAATAGTAATTTTTACCCCTCCGCTATCCAGCGCTTTCCCTACTGTTGCACTCACTGGAGTGGGAATAGTAATTTTTACCCCTCCGCTATCCAGCGCTTTCCCTACTGTTGCACTCACTGGAGTGGGAATAGTAATTTTTACCCCTCCGCTATCCAGCGCTTTCCCTACTGTTGCACTCACTGGAGTGGGAATAGTAATTTTTACCACTCCATATCCAGAACTTTCCCTACTGTTGCACTCACTGGAGTGGGCATAGTAATTTTTACCGCTACGCTATCCATCGCTTTCCCTACTGTTGCACTCATTGGAGTGGGAATAGTAATTTTTACCCCTCCGCTATCCAGCGCTTTCCCTACTGTTGCACTCACTGGAGTGGGAATAGTACATTTTTAGCCCTCCGCTATCCATCGCTTTCCCTACTGTTGCACTCACTGGAGTGGGAATAGTAATTTTTACCCCTCCGCTATCCAGCGCTTTCCCTACTGTTGCACTCACTGGAGTGGGAATAGTAATTTTTACCCCTCCGCTATCCAGCGCTTTCCCTACTGTTGCACTCACTGGAGTGGGAATAGTAATTTTTACCCCTCCGCTATCCAGCGCTTTCCCTACTGTTGCACTCACTGGAGTGGGAATAGTAATTTTTACCACTCCATATCCAGAACTTTCCCTACTGTTGCACTCACTGGAGTGGGCATAGTAATTTTTACCGCTACGCTATCCATCGCTTTCCCTACTGTTGCACTCATTGGAGTGGGAATAGTAATTTTTACCCCTCCGCTATCCAGCGCTTTCCCTACTGTTGCACTCACTGGAGTGGGAATAGTAATTTTTACCCCTACGCTATCCATCGCTTTCCCTACTGTTGCACTCATTGGAGTGGGAATAGTAATTTTTACCCCTCCGCTATCCAGCGCTTTCCCTACTGTTGCACTCATTGGAGTGGGAATAGTAAATTTTACCCCTCCGCTATCCAGCGCTTTCCCTACTGTTGCACTCATTGGAGTGGGAATAGTAAATTTTACCCCTCCGCTATCCAGCGCTTTCCCTACTGTTGCACTCATTGGAGTGGGAATAGTAATTTTTACCCCCCCGCTATCCAACACTTTCCCTACTGTTGCACTCTCTGGAGTGGGAATAGTAATTTTTACCCCTCCGCTATCCAGCGCTTTCCCTACTGTTGCACTCATTGGAGTGGAAATAGTAAATTTTACCCCTCCGCTATCCAGCGCTTTCCCTACTGTTGCACTCATTGGAGTGGGAATAGTAAATTTTACCCCTCCGCTATCCAGCGCTTTCCCTACTGTTGCACTCATTGGAGTGGGAATAGTAATTTTTACCCCCCCGCTATCCAACACTTTCCCTACTGTTGCACTCTCTGGAGTGGGAATAGTAATTTTTACCCCTCCGCTATCCAGCGCTTTCCCTACTGTTGCACTCATTGGAGTGGGAATAGTAATTTTTACCCCTCCGCTATCCAGCGCTTTCCCTACTGTTGCACTCACTGGAGTGGGAATAGTAGTTTTTACCCCTACGCTATCCAGCGCTTTCCCTACTGTTGCACTCACTGGAGTGGGAATAGTAATTTTTACCCCTACGCTATCCAGCGCTTTCCCTACTGTTGCACTCATTGGAGTGGGAATAGTAATTTTACCCCTCCACTATCCAGCGCTTTCCCTACTGTTGCACTCACTGGAGTGGGAATAGTAATTTTTACCCCTCCACTATCCAGCGCTTTCCCTACTGTTGCACTCACTGGAGTGGGCATAGTAATTTTTACCCTCCGGCTATCCAGCGCTTTCCCTACTGTTGCACTCACTGGAGTGGGAATAGTAATTTTTACCCCTCCGCTATCCAACACTTTCCCTACTGTTGCACTCACTGGAGTGGGAATAGTAATTTTTACCCTCTGGCTATCCAGCGCTTTCCCTACTGTTGCACTCATTGGAGTGGGAATAGTAATTTTTACCCCTTGCTATCCAGCGCTTTCCCTACTGTTGCACTCACTGGAGTGGGAATAGTAATTTGTACCCCTCCGCTATCCAGCGCTTTCCCTACTGTTGCACTCACTGGAGTGGGAATAGTAATTTTTACCCCTCCGCTATCCAGCGCTTTCCCTACTGTTGCATTCACTGGAGTGGGAATAGTAATTTTTACCCCTCCGCTATCCACCGCTTTCCCTACTGTTGCACTCTCTGGAGTGGGAATAGTAATTTTTACTCCTACGCTATCCAACGCTTTCCCTACTGTTGCACTCTCTGGAGTGGGAATAGTAATTTTTACCCCTACGCTATCCAACCCTTTCCCTACTGTTTCACTCACTGGAGTGGGAATAGTAATTTTTACCCCTCCGCTATCCAGCGCTTTCCCTACTGTTGCACTCATTGGAGTGGGAATAGTAATTTTTACCCCTACGCTATCCAGCGCTTTTTCTACTGTTGCAATCACTGGAGTGGGAATAGTAATTTTTACCCCTTCGCTATCCAACGTTTTAACTACTAATGTTTTTATTTTGTTGTTAAATGTATGTATTATTATATTTTAATAGTTTAATATGTTAATTAAATATAGAATATTTTATTTTAAATTATTTATATGTGTTTATTTTATTTTTATATAATTAAAAAAGTTTATAAATTAAATAAAGATAATAGTTAATAAAATGTATTTAAGTAAATATATGTATATGTAATTTTTTTGTGTGTTTATATTTAATAAATTAAGTTTATTTGTTATAATTAGTTTAAATATATATTAAATTTAATTTATTTTGTTAATAATTTTAATTAATTTATTTTAATTTATGTTATTTTTTACATCTATATTTTTGAGTCGATATTATTGTACTTACCTGTTTAAGTATAGCAATTCGATATTTTTGTAATCGATATTTTTACATCTATATTTTTTTCAACTATATTTTTGTAATCTATATTTTAACATGGAACCAAAAAATACATGTGTTTTAAAAAAGTAAAACCAAAATGCTCTTTGTGATTATGTTAATTTGTTGCTTTTGTAAAATAGGCCCTTGGCCGTTTAAGTAATGATGATTAATTGGGCATTGCGCCACTTCTTGTGACATCACTTCCCATGACGTCCTCGTGAATTGTATATGAAGGGTTATAATTAGACCCCCCCCACACACTTTTTAGGTCTCGCCTACGCAGCGCGCATGCGCTACATTGGAGGGCCTTTAGCCGTCGCTCTGCTCTTTTTGAAGCACATACTCGTGCTTGTGGCGGCATCCACCTTGCGGGAGCGAGCAGCGGCGCGCATGCTAATTGACTGTTGCTCGCTCCCGCAAGGCGGATGGTGCCACAAGCACGAGTGTGCTTCAAAACAGTCATTAAGCAGAGCGCGGGCCGCGTTTTTTTTTAAATCTTACCTTCCCCCTTGTTTTTTTTGGTGTATGTTAAGGAAGAATGAAGGTTTATATTGTATTATTTTGGAGATGGTGTATATTTAAAAAACAAACATCTGAGCACTCAAAAAAAAAAATGCTGTTTTTTTGTTTTGTACTTACGAATGGTAAAAAAAATAACGCGGAGCATTTGTTAATTAATTATTTTGAACATTGTGGGAACTTACATGCTAATGCGTACATTTACTTTTTTTAAGCGACAAGAATTTTTTTCGTTTAAAAATGCTTGCTACTAGTGTTCTGCTTTCGGCCGCACTCCCCCCACCCCTCCCCCCGGAGCTGCATTCCTCGCATCCCACTGCGTTTTGCCTGCAGGAGCGAGCAGTGCCTCCTTGTTTACATAGAAAGGGTCAGCTTGCCTGCATTACTGACTATATCGTATGTGTTTTAATTAATCGCCCAATAAAGTATTAAACATGAACCCGCAGCTTTGTGGCCTAAAAACTGATCCTGCCACCTGAGCATTTTGATGAACTGCTCCACCTCTCTACCTCTCCCTCTACCTCTCTATCTCTCTACCTCTACCGCTCTACCTCTCTCTCTACCTCTCTCTACCGCTCTCTACCTCTCTCTCTACCTCTCTCTCTCTACCTCTCTCTCTCTACCTCTCTACCTCTCTCTACCTCTCTCTCTACCTCTCTCTCTCTACCTCTCTACCTCTCTCTCTACCTCTCTACCTCTCTCTCTCTACCTCTCTCTCTACCTCTCTCTCTACCTCTACCTCTCTTCCTCTCTACCTCTCTCTACCTCTCTCTCTCTACCTCTCTCTCTACCTCTCTACCTCACCCTCTACCTCTCTACCTCTACCTCTCTACCTCTCTCTCTCTCTACCTCTCTACCTCTACCTTTCTACCTCTCTTCCTCTCTACCTCTACCTTTTTACCTCTCTCTCTCTACCTCTCTACCTCTACCTCTCTACCTCTCTACCTCTACCTCTCTACCTCTACCTCTACCTCTACCCCTCTACCTCTCTACCTCTACCTCTCTACCTCTCTCTCTACCTCTCTCTCTACCTCTCTCTCTCTGCCTCTCTCTCTCTACCTCTTTCTACATCTCTACCTCTCTCTACCTCTCTCTCTACCTCTCTCTACCTCTCTACCTCTCTCTACCTCTCTACCTCTCTCTCTACCTCTCTACCTCTCTCTCCTCTCTCTACCTCTCTCTACCTCTCTCTACCCCTCTCTACCTCTCTCTACCTCTCTCTACCTCTCTACCTCTCTACCTCTCTACCTCTCTCTCTACCTCTCTACCTCTCTCTCTACCTCTCTACCTCTCTCTACCTGTCTCTCTCTCTCTCTACCTCTCTCTCTACCTCTCTACCTCTCTCTACCTCTCTACCTCTCTCTACCTCTCTACCTCTCTCTCTCTACCTCTCTCTCTCTACCTACCTCTCTCTACCTCTCTCCCTCTCCCTCTACCTCTCTCCCTCTACCTCTCTACCTCTCTCTACCTCTCTCTCTCTACCTCTCCACCTCTCTACCTCTCTCTACCTCTCTACCTCTCTACCTCTCTCTACCTCTCTACCTCTCTCTACCTCTCTACCTCTCTACCTCTCTACACCTCTCTACCTCTCTCTCTCTACCTCTCTACACCTCTCTACCTCTCTCTCACTACCTCTCTACACCTCTCTACACCTCTCTACCTCTTCACCTCTCTACCTCTTCACCTCTCTCTACCTCTCTCTATCTCTCTACCTCTCTCTACCTCTCTCTACCTCTCTCTACCTCTCCCTCTCTCTACCTCTCTGCCTCTCTACCTCTCTCTCTCTCTACCTCTCTCTCTACCTCTCTCTCTACCTCTCTCTACCTCTCTCTACCTCTCTCTACCTCTCTCTCTCTACCTCTCTACACCTCTCTACCTCTTCACCTCTCTCTACCTCTCTCTATCTCTCTCTATCTCTCTACCTCTCTCTCTACCTCTCTCTACCTCTACCTCTCTCTACCTCTCTGCCTCTCTGCCTCTCTACCTCTACCTCTCTCTCTCTACCTCTCTCTCTACCTCTCTCTCTACCTCTCTCTACCTCTCTCTACCTCTCTACCTCTCTCTACCTCTCTCTCTACCTCTCTCTACCTCTCTCTCTCCCTCTCTACCTCTCTACCTCTACCTCTCTACCTCTCTACACCTCTCTACCTGTCTACACCTCTCCACCTCTCTACACCTCTCTACCTCTCTCTCTCCCTCTCTACCTCTACCTCTCTACCTCTACCTCTCTACCTCTCTATCTCTCTACACCTCTCTACCTCTCTACACCTCTCTACACCTCTCCACCTCTCCACCTCTCTACACCTCTCTACCTCTACCTCTCTACCTCTACCTCTCTACCTCTACCTCTCTACCTCTACCTCTCTACCTCTCTCTCTACCTACCTCTCTCTCTCTCTACCTCTCTCTCTACCTCTCTCTCTACCTCTCTCTCTCTCTACCTCGCCACCTCTCTACCTGTACCTCTCTACCTCTCTACCTCTCTCTACCTCTCTCTACCTCTCTCTACCTCTCTACACCTCTCTCTCTCTCTACCCCTCTCTACCTCTCTCTACCTCTCTCTCTCCCTCTCTACCTCTACCTCTCTACCTCTACCTCTCTACCTCTCTATCTCTCTACACCTCTCTACCTCTCTCTACACCTCTCTACACCTCTCTACCTCTCCACCTCTCTACCTCTCTCTCTACCTCTCTCTCTACCTCTCTACCTCTACCTCTCTACCTCTCTCTCTACCTCTCTCTCTCTCTCTCTACCTCTCTCTCTACCTCTCTCTCTACCTCTCTCTCTCTACCTCGCCACCTCTCTACCTGTACCTCTCTACCTCTCTACCTCTCTCTACCTCTCTCTACCTCTCTACACCTCTCTACCTCTCTACACCTCTCTCCCTCTCTACCTCTCAACCAGTTGAATTCCGGGAAGCCCAAACCATCAGTATTTCAAATCTGCGCCTGAAACGTGGGTAGGATGAGCCGTGCAGCTCAGAAAGGGATGTTCTTTTTACATAATTTGTATTTAATAGAATTGGGAAGCAGGAGAACAGTCTCACAGTTGAGATAGGGATTCACATACACTGGCGACCGCTTTTGAATTGGCTTTAAAACCATTTAAAGATGGCTGCAGCGTCTACATGGGATGCGGTGGACTAAGTGGCAGCCGGAGCCTGATAGCACTGCTTGTCCTTTTCGGGGGGAAAACAAGCATTGGCATAGCCAATAGGTCTCCCCTTTGGGACCTTATAAGTGTTTAGTTATCCAGTACAATATCCTTGGTGCAACAACATCAAGTGTTGCATGGCTAAACACTTATAAGGTCCCAAAGGCGAAACCTATTGGCTATGCCAATGCTTGTTTTCTTTTCTGGTGCCACTGATGCAGGTGACTTCTTGACACCAGATGTTAGGCTCATGCTCATTTTTTCATTGCGGTACTCTCTTGCCTTGTACCCCTTGGTGTCTCAGCCTGACTCTTGTGCCATTGCGATGTTGCTGATGATGATGTGGGCGGTACCACTGCACTGCTGGGGACAGGGCTGCTTTGTGTACCGGAGAAAATGTCTCCCTCTTGTTCACCTTCCACCGTGATTGGATCTTCTTCAACCCCTCCACCAACAACACTTGCAGTTTTTTGGCCGCTAAGGTTCGCCTCCCACTGGATCAAGTGGTGTTTTCTCAGATGGGTTGTTTGGCCACTGGTACCATAGTTTGTACCAAGCTTACCCCGACTAACACCTACTCCACAAATGGAGCATATAGCAATGTTCACCTCCTTCCTGCTAACCGAAAAAAAGTCCCAAACTGGGGAGGTCAACTTTCTGATTCTGCTGGTGCCACTTGCAATGTCGGATGAACTGGTAGGTGGGCGTGACGTTTGACTCTCTGCAGTACCTACTTCTACTGAGGTGGTTGTGGTGGATGTAGGTCGCTGCCGGGACTTTGTAAATCTGGCAGCTGGAGGTGGTGTTGGTGGTATCTGTGTTGGTGGTATCCGTGCCACATCCCTCACAGCAATTTGGGATGGGGTAATATCGGTCTCTACTGGGGCTGGTTAATGTCCATGATGACTGGCTCGTCATCATCCTCCTCTTCTACATCTACCTCCATAACTCTAAGGCTTTCTGGAACTTTCCTTTTCCCTAGCCTTGTCTCGTGGCGTGTCTCACTCTCAGACTGAGGTGGTGTCTTCCAAGTGGCGTCTAGATCATCAGAATGGGGGTTTGGAGAAGACGTTGATGGACTAACCCTCCTTTTCCTTGCTGGTGATCTGGAAGACAATGGAACTTCTGAAAGAGTGGCTTGCTCTTCCTCTTCCTCAGCAGGAAGCTCGATTTCCTAAACTGCCCCTACTTTGGGAGGAACAACTACTATTGGGGGTGGTTGTGGCTGTTGTTACCCACTTATCGGAGTTTCCCTCATTGATTGGGTACTACTTTGAAATAACGATATGTCAATTTCAACATCACTGCTCGTCGGCGTTGTCCTGATTAGACTGGCTGCCTCTGCGACAGACATGGGCTTGGGCTTAGGTTGGTCGGTGGGTCCACTGATGCGGGGGTGCTGCTCCCAGCTTGCTCCCCAGACACCGCTGCTGCAGGTGCAGTTTTTGGTTTCCCAAAAAAGGTCCTGGGCAACATACCAGTGGTGGTAAGTGGCAGTGCCTTCTTCTCACTGGCAACTTGCTTTGTACTGGACTTGGTACCTTTCTTTGGGGCCATCTTGAAGATGTCAGTTAGCATGCAGTGGTCACATGTCACGTGACGTCATGCCCTGGGCACAGGCCTTCTGTCTGGCAGTACAATGGGTGATGTTGTCTCCTCCTCTTTTGTGCACCTAAAAACAAAGAAGCAAGAAGAACATCAGTGAAATGAGACATTGTTGTGGTTCAATTACTAGTACAAACAAATACAATATAATTTAGTGTGTGTGATCACACTTGTTAGTGTTTTTATCTCAGTTATTAAAACAATTGACAATACAGTGTAACCATTTGTGAGACTTTGACAACAACAAGGGCTTTCATGGTGTTCTGTAGTGTACAGTACACTCAGGAAGGATAGGAAAGAAGAAAAAGAACAAAAATACAAATGTAACAGTTTTTCATTGTGCATCTCGTGGGATGCAGCACTCAAGGAGCTGCAGCTGACAAATTACAATGGAAGCAATAAGCCAAGAGGAACAAAGGAAAAACATGCAGGCCTATGGCAAAAGCACACTAACTGCCACCACAAAATGGCCACCAGCCACAGGTCACACAACAACAACAAGCAGGAGGCCTGGAAAACAATGAACTCAAGCAGGCCTATATGGAGTATTGACACAGACTTTACAAAATGGCCCCTGGCCACATGGGGAGGCTCAGCCAAGGCAAATGCTGGCCCACTATTACAAACACACACTGGCCAGACAAAGGAGGCATGCTAAGCAACACATCTTTGATGCAATTATGCCAAAAACGAAAATCCACAGAGCTAAAAAAAAGGTTTGCAAGTTACAAGTTGCAACCACACACATCCAACAAAGGCATTTAACACACATGAAAAAAAGTGAAATGCCCAAAAAAAAACACATTTTGTATTTCAATCCATGCCCTAAATGAGGTTTAAATTCAACAGACACCACAGAAACAGTTGTATCATGCACCCATGAGTAGCTCTGGGCCTATTGGTTGGAAAACCCATTGGCAGACTAGGCCACATAGTGAATCAATTTAAATCAATATTGCAAATTTATTGAAAACATGGAGAAAATGTAGTGAACTGAGCTACTTGCTCACTTTGCCACTGGATTCAAGCTAGCCTGGCTGAAGAGGGGTGTTACCCCGAAACCGGTCCCAGGATGCTTGTTTCCGGTTCAGGGAAGACCTGGCTTGGCAGTTCGGGCTGGACTGTTCCCATGAGGCACAGGGTCAAGACTGATTTGCATATAGCTGGGTCTGAACTGAGGTGGCGAAGTGAGCTAAAGAACGATGATGGATTCAACCCAGATCTGTGACTGGGGGTGAGTGTTTGAAAGGTTTCAGCACTCCGTCCATCATCTCTTTGTGTTTGCTTTGTTCGCCCTAAGTTGGCAGGGTATGCCCAGACGTGGGTCCCTTGCTCACTTTGCCACTGGATTCAAGCTAGCCTGGCTGAAGAGGGGTGTTACCCCGAAACCGGTCCCAGGATGCTTGTTACCGGTTCAGGGAAGACCTGGCTTGGCAGTTCGGGCTGGACTGTTCCCATGAGGCACAGGGTCAAGACTGATTTGCATATAGCTGGGTCTGAACTGAGGTGGCGAAGTGAGCTAAAGAACGATGATGGATTCAACCCAGATCTGTGACTGGGGGTGAGTGTTTGAAAAGTTTCAGCACTCCGTCCATCATCTTTTTTTGTTTGCTTTGTTCGCCCTAAGTTTGCAGGGTATGCTCAGATGTGGGTCCCTTGCTCACTTTGCCACTGGATTCAAGCTAGCCTGGCTGAAGAGGGGTGTTACCCTGAAACCGGTCCCAGGATGCTTGTTTCCGGTTCAGGGAAGACCTGGCTTGGCAGTTCGGGCTGGACTGTTCCCAGAGGCACAGGGTCAAGACTGATTTGCATATAGCTGCGTCTGAACTGAGGTGGCGAAGTGAGCTAAAGAGCGATGATGGATTCAACCCAGATCTGTGACTGGGGGTGAGTGTTTGAAAAGTTTCAGCACTCCGTCCATCATCCCTTTGTGTTTGCTTTGTTCGCCCTAAGTTGGCAGGGTATGCCCAGACGTGGGTCCCTTGCTCACTTTGCCACTGGATTCAAGCTAGCCTGGCTGAAGATGGGTGTTACCCCGAAACCGGTCCCAGGATGCTTGTTTCCGGTTCAGGGAAGACCTGGCTTGGCAGTTCGGGCTGGACTGTTCCCATGAGGCACAGGGTCAAGACTGATTTGCATATAGCTGGGTCTGAACTGAGGTGGCGAAGTGAGCTAAAGAACGATGATGGATTCAACCCAGATCTGTGACTGGGGGTGAGTGTTTGAAAAGTTTCAGCACTCCGTCCATCATCTCTTTGTGTTTGCTTTGTTCGCCCTAAGTTGGCAGGGTATGCCCAGACGTGGGTCCCTTGCTCACTTTGCCACTGGATTCAAACTAGCCTGGCTGAAGAGGGGTGTTACCCCGAAACCGGTCCCAGGATGCTTGTTTCCGGTTCAGGGAAGACCTGGCTTGGCAGTTCGGGCTGGACTGTTCCCATGAGGCACAGGGTCAAGACTGATTTGCATATAGCTGGGTCTGAACTGAGGTGGCGAAGTGAGCTAAAGAACGATGATGGATTCAACCCAAATCTGTGACTGGGGGTGAGTGTTTGAAAAGTTTCAGCACTCCGTCCATCATCTCTTTGTGTTTGCTTTGTTCGCCCTAAGTTGGCAGGGTATGCCCAGACGTGGGTCCCTTGCTCACTTTGCCACTGGATTCAAGCTAGCCTGGCTGAAGAGGGGTGTTACCCCGAAACCGGTCCCAGGATGCTTGTTTCCGGTTCAGGGAAGACCTGGCTTGGCAGTTCGGGCTTGACTGTTCCCATGAGGCACAGGGTCAATACTGATTTGCATATAGCTGGGTCTGAACTGAGGTGGCGAAGTGAGCTAAAGAACGATGATGGATTCAACCCAGATCTGTGACTGGGGGTGAGTGTTTGAAAAGTTTCAGCACTCCGTCCATCATCTCTTTGTGTTTGCTTTAAATTCAACAGACACCACAGAAACAGTTGTATCATGCACCCATGAGTAGCTCTGGGCCTATTGGTTGGAAAACCCATTGGCAGACTAGGCCACATAGTGAATCAATTTAAATCAATATTGCAAATTTATTGAAAACATGGAGAAAATGTAGTGAACTGTGCTACAATTTTTGCTAAATAAAAGAAGAAAAAATTGCATGCAAAACAACAACCAGCAAGAAGACATGGCCACCACAAAGAAAGAAGGAATGCAGGCCTATGGCAGAAGCACACTGGCTGCCTTCACAAAATGGCCGCCAGCCACATGGCCAGGCCACAACAACAAGCAATAAGCCTGCAAAGGGAAGACAATGCAGGCCTATGGCAAAAGCACTCTGGCTGCCTTCACAAAATGGCCGCCAGCCACATGGCCAGGCCACAACAACAAGCAATAAGCCAAGAAGAACAAAGGAAAGACATGCAGGCCTATGGCAAAAGCACACTAACTGCCTCCACAAAATGGCTGCCAGCCACATGGTCACAACACAACAACAACAAGCAGGAGGCCTGGAAAACAATGAACTCAAGCAGGCCTATATGGACACCGACTTTACAAAATGGCCCCTGGCCACAATGGGAGGCTCAGCCAAGGCAAATGATGGCCCACTATTACAAAGACACACACACTGGCCAAACAAAGGAGGCATGCTAAACAACACATCTTTAATGCAACAATGCCAAAAACGAAAATCCACAGGGCTAAAAAAAGGTTTGCAAGTTACAACCTCACACATCCAACAAAGGCATTTAACACACATGAAAAAATAGTGAAATACCCTCCAAAAAAACAAATTTTTTATTTCAATCAGGCCTGGGCGTAGTTCGCAGAGTTTTGCTACGCGGAACTCCGCGAAGTTACAAAAAAACTCTGCTAAGTTCCGCGAGTGGCGGAGTGCAGTGCGAACTGCAGTTTGTGCTGGTATTCCTGCCGCTCGGGTAGAAATTCTACCCGAGCGGCAGTTCGCGCTCGCGAACTTACCGTTCGCGATAGCGAGCGGGGGAAAAACTCCGCTGCACATCGCGAAGCGGAGTTTTCTGCACTCCGCGGAGTGCAGAAAACTCCGCAAACTCCGCGAACGGAGCGAAGTTCACCGCCCAGGCCTAATTTCAATCTAATGCCATCCATGCCCTAAATGATGTTTAAATTCAACAGACACCACAGAAACAGTTGTTTCATGCGCCCATGACCATGAGTAGCTCTGGGCCTACTGGCTGAAAGGCCTATTGGCAGACTACTGGGCTACATAGTGAATTAAATAAATATTGCTAATTGATTTCAAAAGTTGGAGAAAATGTAGTGAACTGTGCAACATGTTTCCTTTATAAAAGAAGAAAAATTACTTACAAAGAAACAACTAGAACCCTACTGAAACTACAGGCCACCCACCACAATAACTTTTTTTTTAAACGATGAAAAGTACAAATAATTCTAGGTGCATGGCTCCTATCAAACAAACAACACCAATTTTCCAACTTACTTGTAAAATCTCAAATTCTAAAGTCCTCAAATCCAATGATATATGATGCAGCAGACACAAAGAGTGATCCTTCCAGCTCCAAATCCAAATAAAAAGTGACTAGGAGATGGAAAAAGCACTGGGAGGGGGGGCATGGCCAGGCAAGATGGCTGGGTGGACGTGATCCACTTCAGCTCCGGAGCACTGGATCTGCCGGACGGTGATTCCTCGGAGCAGATGATTTGAGACCACTGACATCGAGCCGTGATGGTGGCGTGAGGCAGTGCGAAGATTGGGCGCACACTTTCGCTGCAGCATTTTGGACTTTTTCAGGCTTTCCTCAGCGTGGCCTGGGGCTGAACGCAGAGGCAAGATGGCACCACAGCCGCTGTATGAGCGGGACCCCAGACAGGCATAGTATTGTGGAGGCAGCACCGGCAGCAGCAGTATCGGGAGCCGTCTGCCGACCTTCATTCCAGCGCTCAGCGGTGCGGGCAAGTCTCCTGCTCCCGCGACGCGTCCCCCGGTGATGAGAGGGACGAGCAGTCGCGGAGAATAGCGCCGCGGCAGAGGACCGCCCCAACTCCGCCGAAGAGATCAGGAGGTGAGCAAGGCACCAGGGTGCATCAAATTGGATTGCTGGGACGTCCCTGGGGGTCCCCCACTAGCGGAGCCTTTGCCTGGGGGAGTACTGAGGCCTGGACAAACACCGGAAGGCCAGGCAAGGGCAATGCCTGACTTTAAAATGGCACCCAGAACGGGACTAACCTACTAATACAGGGGGCACCAGAGCGTGAATGACTGGCAGGGGGAATGATTCCCACACAGCTCTATAATAATAATCCCCCACCAAGAGAGCCAACCGTTGGGGCGGTGGAGTGCCACACTGTCTCAGGCCTGCTCATTCTGAATGCCTGACTTTAAATTGGCTTCCCCAGCCTGACTCCTGAAAGCATTGCCGCCGATTTAGCTACAGCCCAGTAGAAAGCCACTGCCTTTCTCAACTCTACACAAGGTGCTCACGAGCCGGAGGGGGAGTATCACAACTCGTGGGAAAGGCTCACGCCGCTGCCCCTATGCCACCAAAAAAAGTATTGCATAAGGTCTCCAACTACTTCGCTTCTGCTGAAAAGGGTCCAGCACACGACGAAGGGGAGCAGAATACCACGATGGTGCTTACTAGAGAAGATCTAGTGGCTGCGCTGAGAGACTTTAAAACCGAACTATGTGCGGAGATTAAGCATGATCTACAGGCCTCTCTGGACCAACTGAAGGTGGACCTCTCCAGCCGCATTTCATCTCTCCAGCAAGATGTAGATGCCGTAGGGTCCAGGGTGCTAGAATTGGAGGACCAGACGCAAGCACTTGATATCTGCATGTCCAAGTTGCAGGAAAAACAGCACGATTTCCAGACGCAACTCCATCAGGTCCTCATGAAAGCGGAAGATTTTGAAAATAGATCCCGACGGGAGAACATTCGAATCCGGGACTTGGAGGAAGGAGCGGAGGGGCCAGACCTGGGAGCCTTTGTGGAGGGTCCCTTCGCTGAGATATTGAGCCCACGCCAGCTGAAGATTAAGATCAACAGGGTCCATCGTGTGGGGAACCAACAGACGGGAGAGCGGAGATGCACACGAGACGTACTCGTCAAGTTACACTCTTTTACGATGAAGGAAGCGATCCTACAGGCCGCACGGAAAAAAGAAGAGACCTCTTTTCAAGGCTATAAATGTGCGCTTTTCCAGGATCTGGCCCCCTCCACGTTGGCATGCAGACAGCAACTACGCCCAATTACGACAAAACTGCGAGAAGACAACATCCGCTATAGATGGACTTTGGGCTCGCTTTCGAATTCAACAATGAATGAATGAATGAATGAGGTCATTTATAGAGCGCAGCTATTACTCCGAGGAGCATCTTGGCGCTGAGTGACGGGTGGAGCGGAGTATCGAGGGGACTGGTCCCAGGCAACGCAGCTATCAGATGAGAGATAGAACCAGGCTATCTGGGCTGCGAAAATCCAGGTTTTCAGCATTTTCTTAAACATGGGTTCTGGCTGCGTGTGTCTCAGTTGGGTGGGCAGGTAGTTCCAGGCTTTAGTTCCAAGAACAGCCATTGACTTTCCTCCTCTGGACATCATGTGGAAATGGGGAGGTACCAGCAGGTTTTCATTGGAGGATCTCAGGGGACGTTGAGTAACATAAGGTTTAATTCTCGTCCTGAGGTATTTGGGTCCAGTTTGCCTGACCGTTCTGAAAGTTATTACTAGGATCTTAAAGAGGATCCTTTAGTGTATTGGCAGCCAATGGAGGGTATGGAGTGCCTCCGAGGCTGAGGACCCCCTTGGCAGTTTCAGTACTAGTCGGGCTGCTGCATTTTGGACAGTCTGAAGCTTTTTCAGAGTTATTTTCTTTACTCCTGCATAAAGACTGTTACAGTAGTCCAGGCGCGATAGGATTAAGGCCACTGCCACTGTCTTACAAGCAGTGGCTGGAAGAAGATCACATTTTTTTTAAAGAGTTTTGATCCAATGAAAGCAGGCGCTTGCCACCAAGAGTGCTTGCTGATGGAAGGACAAAGAAGTGTCAAATCTGACCCCCAGGTTTCTAGCCGTATCCACTGTATTTGGGGGGGGAGGGCGCTGTATCAGTCGGCCACCACAATTTGGCGTGAATAAGTTATATTTTCCCAGCAGCATGATCTCCGTTTTTTGGCTGTTACACTTGAGGTGATTGGATTTTATCCATTCAAAGACAGCGGAGAGGCATTGTTGGAAGTTTTCTTCTGCCGATGTGGATTCTTTATCTAGAGTTAGGATAAGCGCGTGTCGTCAGCATAGGATACAGACTCGATGTCAAAGGATGACACCAGGTCAAGTAAGGGCACCAGGTATATATTGAAAAGTGTTGGGCTCAGGGCTGAGCCCTGGGGAACACCGGAGAGCAGCTGTTTCTCTGTTGATAGGTAATTGCCGAGGGTTACTATTTGTCTCCTGTTCTCCAAGTATGATGTTAGCCAGGCTAACGCTTTGTGCGAGATACCGTTTCTTTTTAACTGTTCTCCCAAGATGGCATGGGAAACAGTGTCGAATGCGGCCGAGAGATCCAACAGAATCAGAACTGCCACCTTTCCTTGATCTAGGGCGAATTGTAGTGTTTCCGTAGTATGTAGCAGTGCTGACTATGTTGAATGCCCGGCCCTAAACCCTGATTGCCTGGGGTGTAACGTGTTGGTTTGTAGGAGGAAGTCATTTAGTTGCGTATTTACTAACTTCTCAGTTATTTTGCTTAAACATGGAAGCAGAGAAATAGGTCTAAGATTGCAAAGGGTTGTTGGGTCCGGTAGCTGTTTCTTTTGAAGGCGATTTTCCAACTATCGGGTACTATTGCTTGCCTAATTGAGGAGTTTATGATTTGATTGATAATTGGATTTATAATGTCGATAAGTGCATGTAGGATTTTTGGGGGGCAGGGGTCGCCCGGAGAGCCTGATTTACATGTGATGATGGCCTGTCTGGACTTTTCCAGGTTAATCTCCTTGAAGCAGTTGAGCATCTGTCTGTTTTCTGGATCCAGATCAGATCTTTCTATAGGTAGTATGTCTGTTGGCTTAAAATTCTTTTTTAGGTCTTTGACCTTTTCATCAAAGTAGTCCGTGATCTGGTCACATAGTTTTTGTGACGGAGGAATTTCATGATTAAGCATCTTGGGGTGGGTAAAGGATTCTACAATTTTAAAAATAATTTTTTGATCCGACGCTGCCTGCTTAATAAGATTGGTGTAGTGGGCCTTCTTTTCAAGTTTGATATTATGATGATAATTTTTGAGTGCTGATCTAAAAATGATAAGATCTTCAGTTTTATAGTTTATCCTCCATTTCCGTTCCAGTTTTCTGCATTTGCCTTGCAGATCTTTTAGCTGTGAAGTGTACCAGGGAGCAGAGTTTTTACCAAGGGAAGCTCTGCTGGGTGCGGCAACCGGCGCTAATTTATTGGCGAGTGAGGCCATCCAGTCATTAAAGATGTCCGTGTCAAGCGAAGGGTTAGAGTGGGTTTGCCTAGTTCCGCCACTGTAAGCACGTTTGGGTTTGTTGACATTTTATTCCATTTTCTTCTAGTTGTTTTGCAAGTTAGGTCGGAATTTTTCGCTGTATGTGTAACTGTACAACCGATCCCGAAAGGGATGAACTTGTGGTCAGACCAGGTTAGAGTAACCGGAGGGTCAACTGTGAGGTTGGTTGCATTAGTACAGATTCCATCCAGGGTGTGCCCTGCATTGTGTGTTGGAGCCGTTATCAGCTGCTTAAGTCCTAAAGTTTCTATCAATTCTCTGAAGTTTTTTATAGTTGGGGAGTCTTCCATTTCCAAATGTAGGTTAAAGTCCCCTAGTATGGTGAAGTTGGAGTACCTAACTATCAAGGCACTGAAGCTTTCTCCCAGGGTATCTAGAAACTTAAGGCTGGTCCCCGGTGGCCGGTAGATCAAGGCTCCTGCGAATGACATTGAGCTGTTTAGTTGGAAGCAGAAGCCTAGACTTTCTGCCCCTGTGATCTCTGTGATGTCAAACGTGGAACATTTTAGTGTGTTCCTATGGATTTTTGCTAGGCTCCCCCCTCTTTGTACAGGTCTGTCTCTTCTGGATATGGTATATCCTGGTGGAAGGGATTGTACATTGTCAGGGTTGGACCAGTCCTTTAGCCATGTCTCTGTGATGAAGAGGTTGTCTAAGTTGAGATTAAGGATTAGATCGTATATATGCAGGGCATTTTTGCCTAATGATCTAACATTAACCAGGCCACAACGTAGTAGTCTGAGGTCCGTTATTAGAACTGCTTTAGGGGCTTGATCAGGGACAGTGCTGGATTCATGTTGGAGTTCATAGCGGCATTTTAAGCAGGTAGCTGAGCCTAGTATTTTGTCTAATTGCAAGGGGTTATGACATTCGCTTACTTGTGTGTTGACCGACAATATTTCTTCTCAAGAGTACTGATACTTAGGGTTAAAACCGGCAGCATTTCTGGCCCTGGCCGCGTTCGGGACGCGGACGGGCGCAGACGGGCTTGCCTTAGGCGCGCCCACTGCGTGCGTCCGGCTCAGCATGTGTGTTTTATTGCTGGCCGGATGCGATCAACGAGCTTTGCCCCACCCCCCGGAAACACCTAAGGAAGGGGGAGTGTCTGGAGCCCCTCCGCACCAAACGGCAAAGCCGCGGTGGACCGAGGGCACCAGACAAAGCAGAAAACCATCCCCAGAGCAATGCTGAGGCAGTGAGTTTTTTCCAAATTATGCTAACACCAGTGCATGCCTACATAAAATATTTCCAACAAATTAAAATGTATGAAGCCCGTTTTTAAAGTGCAAAGGTTCGTAAGTTAAAAATATTTGAGAGTAAAAATGATAAAAAGAAACGGGATAGCGAGCGTTACGAGGCAATCTCCTCCAAACTCACCCGCTGCGTGTCCGGCTCAGCATGTGTGTTTTATTAACAACAAACCAAGACACATCACAGATCTGGAAGAAGGCCTATGCATTCTGGGTCTACCGAATCCAGACGAGGTTGGCAGCCACGGCCCTACGACAGGATTAGAGGCAACGCAAGGAGCTGCAAGGCAGTGGCGCACGGTCTCCAAAGGCAAACCTAGCTCAAAATGAAGGCAACATAGCGGCACAGGTTCTCAATGAGCGAGGACGCTTTCTTTAACTCTTTTGCGGCACCACGTCGATACATGTGCAAAAGGAGATGGACTACAGCCAGAAGCATTCCTACACTACCATCACGAAGACCTTGCTGCGGTGGACTCCAGTCCACACCACTCCCAAAGGTTATTTTCTACATGAAGCAACCGGCAGCCGGGGTTTTGGGCTATGACCATGACGCCCGTTACCATATGGTTTTTCTTCAAGTTCGAACTTGTTAAGAGCCCGTTGGCTCTGCAGCGTAAGGTTTCTAAGGGACACTACTGTGAGAAGTTGGCCTGGCATATGCTGTCCACTAATTATAGTGGGCACCTTGCACCAGTCCAAATCGACCAGGAAGGCGATGAGCAGATGCCCACCGATGTCGGGTGCTTCAGGTGCGTCGTTGGTCATCTTGACTCCGCAGTCACGAGGTCCAGGAGGCGTTGTCGGCGTCCAGGAGCAGGATTCGGACTGTACCACGACGTCTGCTGCTTGCTGAGGTGTCGGCGACCGGATTGGATCCAACAAGCCTTGGCAACAGCAAATCTCGTGGAAGTGAAGAAAAGTCGATGGCGCAGACCAGCAAGGTCTGGGGAACTCACCCAGCGAGGGTAAGTTAGGGCAGGCCTGGAGCAACCAGGGGAGCCCTTTGGTTTCTTTAAGAAGTCTTCTGGGGACCCACAAGCCAGCGGGCACGGGATCGCGAAGACACCTCGGGCGGAATCACTCAACAGGGGCCCACGGTCACTCGGGACGGTGTAGGCCTCTGATCTTCGGAGGGATTCCTGCTGGAGGTCGGGACCACACGTGGTCCAAAGCACAGGTTCGTAGAACGTTGTGAAGGGGTTGCACTCGACAATAGTGCACGGTACCCAGGGGTCGCGGTTCCTCGTCACTCGTGGGGTCCACTTGCCTCAGCTTCGCTGGGGACTCACGATGGCCTTGGAGAAGTCAGGAAATCTACTTCTTGGGCTGCAGGGACTTCGGACTCCGGCGGGAGCGGCGTAGTTTGCGACCGTCGTTGTCGTTTTTGGTGCCTGCCAAGCAGGGGAGTCACTCCTTGACTCCAAGGGAGATTCTTCAGTCCTCTAATCGTGATGTAGAGCGTCGAAGGTCCAGGATTCAGTTTCAAAGTTTAGTCCAGGGATATCTAATCTTGCTGTGGCAAGGGTTCCCCATTTTAACCAGTAAAACAGGGAGGGACTAACTCTATGACCCCACCTATGGGAGAGTCAAGGGAGGGGGTGGCTACACCCACTTCCCTTTGTCCAGTTTCGCGCCAGAGCAGGGGCAGGTAGCCCCTGAGCTGGTTTGAACTGGCATATGCACAGAGGAGCCTTTTGCTCCCCCAGTGCAGGACTTCAAAGCACTCTAAGAGTGCACCCACCCAGCCCCAATACACATTATCCTGTCTGGGGAGGTGGTCACACCTCCCTGCAACAGGAAACCTATTGTCCAGGCCTCCCCTGCCGGAGTTTCGTCCAGCAGCAGGAGGCCAGACTTGTGTCTGTGGCAGCAGCATCCATTTTGTGATGCCAGGGCTTCAGAAAGAAGTTACCGGGTAAGCCAGAGTTAACATGTCTTTCCCTCTAGAAGGGTGGAATGCTACCCCCGCCGCCAGGATTGGCGGGGGGTAGTATTCCAAGATGTTTGACACCAAACACGACATGTTTAGGTGCAGCCATTCCAAAGTTAGCATTTTACCGCGAGGATATAATGCGCTTAAGAGTATATGGTCAGGCTGCACTACAAACAGCATCAGAGATGGTCTCCGAACGCTGCAGAGGGGCCCTGCTCACGCAGGGGCACCCTCTCACATAGGAACCACGCACTCTGCCTTTAGGATTGATAAGGCCTGCCTTAGGAGTGACTTATAGGTTTATATGTGTGTATGTATTTCGTGATATAGGTAACCTATATCACAGTAAGGGGTGCATGCACCACCTTACCCAGGCTGCAGTAGCAGACCTGTGGTGTCAGTTTGGATGGCCTTCCAGGGGTGGCATAATACATGCTGCAGCCCCTGGCAGGCCTCTGAGGTACCTATGCCCTTGGTACATAGTATACCATATACTAGGGACTTATAAGGGCACTCCAGATTCCAATCAGAGATGTGCCTAAGGCACATGGAAACCATTTTACAGAGAAAGCAGATAGACTGGGGCCCTGAATAGCAGGATCCCAGTCCAACTAAGTCATAAACCAGCAAAACACCATAAAAAAAGTGGGGGCAACCATATAGTCAGATTCCACCTTCCTACATAACCCCCCCCAAACGAAAGGAGATAAGGCTAACCTTGGCCAGTTGAGCCTTCATTGACTAAGTGGTCATATAAGGAAGCACCTGCACTAGCATGGTTGCCCCCTGTCTTATGGTCCACTAAGCAATTCCTCACCCTAAGGGTATAAGAGGGTCTCCACCATGGGGAATCACTACCTGTGGTGTGCTTAGGTAAAGTACAAGGCTGGTGAGGTGTCTGAGTAGGGAAGTGAGGCCCTAGGAATATTGGCCTCAGTTTCCTCAGATCACTGTTCACCATGTATGCCTGTCTTTCCATGACTGAGTTGCACTTTGCTCTAAGGGTCAACCTTTGGCTGCCTACAGCTGGGGGTTGGGTCCCTTTGGATGGACTACTGGAGGGACATGGCAGGTTTGGAACCTTCTGGTCCCAGGTTTGCCCTTGCCTACCAGAGTCCTTCTGGGGGAGGTCCCTACATAAAGGTATGGGGGATCCCTCAGTGTTTAGAGGAATTTTCACCTGGCTAGGGCTACTAGACTGGGTGCCCCTAATCTGCTGATGGGGGCTTCCTCTGGACAGGGGGCCCTGGGGGGTCCACTGACCTCCCTGACCTCTGCAGCCCTGGGCTGACTGAGGCAGGGTAGAGAGGGGCAGGTTACCTGCTCCAGACGGGGTACCACCTTGGAAGGGTCCTCTGCCATCAGGGGTGTGGCCAGGCCATGCCTGACTACCTCTGTGGCAGTTCCTTCACTAGGGGTAGGGTCAGTTCCCTGAGGAGGCTGACCCTTACCTACTGTCTGGGGGGAAGAAGACTTTTCTTCAACCCTTGTGCTCTCTTTTGGGGAGAGTGGGCCATTCTTTCAGGCTCCATCTCTCCAAATTCTTGGGCTGGGGCTGTGGCCATCACAGCCCCACTAACCTTTACAGGGACGCCCAACATCCTAAGATGGGTTTGGTGTTCCACTTCAGCCCAGGCTGAAATTTCCAGATCATTGCCCATCAGGCAATCTACAGGTAGGGTTGGGGACACTGCCACTCTTTTTGGGCCTGTGACCCCCTCCCAGCTGAGATTGACTATGGCCATGGGGTGATCTGTTCTGACACCATCAATGTTGGTCACCTGGTACTTAAACTCAGGTAAAAACTGGTGAGGGGGGACTAGTTTCCCTGCCACCATGGTGACACTAGCCCCTGTGTCCCTAAATGCCACAGCTTTCTGACCATTAATCATTGGCTCCAATCTGTACCTGCCCAATGCTATGGGACCCATGGTAAAGGTGGCAAATCCTATACCACCATCAGAGTCAGAGGAGTCTGTTGAGGGGTCCCTGTCTAAACTAGGGCCCACCTCTGTTCCTCTTGCAAAAGCACCTAACTTTTTGGGTGCACTACTCCCAACTGGAGGATTACTACTGGTAGTACCAGGAGGGGTGGTAGTAGTTGTGGGAGGAACATTTTCTTTATTGCCAATCCTGGGGCAACTGGGATCAGTTTTCCAGTGCCCAGGCTTTTTACAGACATGGCAATATGGTTTCTTTTCAGGAGAGGAAGGAGTTTGGGACCCACCCCCAGAAGAGGAATTTTGGGGCCCTGTAGGGGACTTATCCTTAGATTTATCCCCACCTTTCTCTTGGGACTTAGTAGAATCTTTCTTCTGGTCACCACCCTGATTTCTAGTTTTTAATCTGGTTCTGACCCATTTGTCTGCCTTCTTTCCCAATTCTTGGGGAGAGGTCAGATCAGAGTCCACCAGATACTGGTGCAAAAGCTGGTTTTGACAATTATTAAGGATCTGCTCCCTCATAATCAAATTGTACAATCCTAAAAAGTCATGCACTTTGTTGCCATGTATCCAACCTTCCAGAGCCTTTGTAGCACAATCTACAAAATCAACCCAGTCTTGAGTCTGAGCTTTTTGGGTGTCTCTGAACTTCAACCTATACTGTTCAGTGGTTAGGCCAAACCCATCTATCAGAGCACTCTTCAAGACTGTGTAATTGTCAGCATCCTCTTCTCTTACAGTGAGGAGCTTGTCTCTACCTTTGTCTGCAAAGGAGAGCCACAAGATTGCTGCCCACTGCCTCTGGGGGACCTTCTGAACTTTACAGGCCCTCTCCAGTGCAGTTATCCATTTGTGGATGTCATCCCCACTCTGGTAGGGAGGGACAATCTTGTTTAGGTTTCTATGGTCATAAGACCTTTCCCTATCTCTAGGGATATTGTTGCCACCATGGGACTCTAGTCCCAACTTTCTTCTCTCTCTAAGGAGATCTAGGGATTCTCTATCTAAAGCTAATTGCTTTTTTCTGAGTTCCAGCTGAGTTTCCTCATACTGGACTAGCCTCTTTCTTCTCTCATGAGAGGATTCTCTCCTATGAGATGAGACAGAGCTCCCTATAGAGGTGCCAGAGTGGTTAGACTCCTGAGAAGGAGACCTAGACCTTCTGGGCACACTCTTAATCCTTCCTGGGGGACAAAGAGGGCATCATTCTGATCATCCTCATCATCTTCCACAGGAGGGATTGGGTTATCCAGGTCAGGGTCATTGTCACCCTCCTGGCCAGTTTCAGAGGGGGGCTGGGGGTACTGGTACCCCTAGCGTCCTCCTCTTCTCCTGCCCCACCCTCAGCTCCTACCCCTTCAGTCCCCAAGGGCTTACTAAGGTCATAAGCCACCAACAACTCCTTGAGGTGTTGGGTGGTGGGGCTTTGGCCTGTCCTTAATTTTCTCAAGTTGCATAAAGCTCTCAATTCCAAGAATGGGAGTGTATCATACTTGGAGGGTGGAAGCTCACTGGCTTCCTGCAAGGATTCTTTGGATCCTCCCTTTAAAGACATTACTAGTGTGGTGTGGTGTATGCACTACCTACTCTAGTGTGGCCTACTAAACTCTCTTGAGTTGTAGAAAGGGTTGTGCTATCCCTTAACACACAACTCTAAGTTCAGTAGAACTTACTGTTATTCTAAGCTTAAATTATATGTACCTTAGGTACCTTTAGTGGTTTTCAGTTGATCAATTCAATTGAGATTATCTGGTAAAACAATAGCAAGCTGGAATCCCACACGCTGCACACCAATGTGAGAAGTTGGCCTGGCATATGCTGTCCACTAATTATAGTGGGCACCTTGCACCAGTCCAAATCGACTCTTATGGTAGGTAGGTTAAAGACAACCTTATTGAAAGCTATCCTAGTGGTAGCTATGGAGAGCAGCCTTCAGGCTAAGTCTTGAAGGAATGTAAAGCAGCTTGTTTTACCAGTCTATAATCTCTTGAGTGACCAAATGAAAGAGCACCACACCAGGTATATATTCAAAATATATGTATTTATTACTAAACACACCCCTCTAGTCTCTTTATGAGGCTAGAGTTCGAAGTACATAGGTTATAAGATTTTAAATCACAGTAATAGCACAAATACACGTTTGGGCCCTAGGGGCGTACCAAACCATATACCAATAAAGTGGTATAAGAACCACGACTGAACTAGACACTAGGCCTAGAGCCTCTAGAAGTGCTTGGACCACAAGGAACCACCCAAGGTAGTGACACAGGGGACCCACGGGGGACGCGTGCAGTGTAAATACACAACCGCGATACGCCGTTTACTTCTATGGAGAAAGTCGCGGTCAGGAAATTAAAGGAAAGGGACATTTAGAGGAGGACTAGGAACAAACCCTTTGAGATCTAGGACTTTGAAGAGTCTCTACCCACGGGAGCACCGGAGTACTCGTGTTACCTCACCGAGCGAAGCCGGGTGCATAGGTGCCGTTCGGGGTCGGGTTTCACTGTCGATTCCTATGAAGATCTGCTGCAAAGTGCTGCTGGCGACCAGGAGGAAAGTGTCCGGGTGGATCCAAGAGTGGATCGAGGATCTGAAGTACCTGAAAGCAGAGGGGACAGAGTCTGGGTCACTAGCCAGTGACCAGGAAGGCGATGAGCAGATGCCCACCAATGTCGGGTGCTTCAGGTGCGTCGTTGGTCGTCTTGACTCCACAGTCACGAGGTCCAGGAGGCGTTGTTGGTGTCCAGGAGCAGGATTCGGACTGTACCACAACGTCTGCTGCTTGCTGAGGTGTCGGCGACCGGATTGGATCCAACAAGCCTTGGCAACAGCAAATCTCGTGGAAGTGAAGAAAAGTCGATGGCGCAGACCAGCAAGGTCTGGGGAACTCACCCAGCGAGGGTAAGTTAGGGCAGGCCTGGAGCAACCAGGGGAGCCCTTTGGTTTCTTTAAGAAGTCTTCTGGGGACCCACAAGCTAGCGGGCACGGGATCGCGAAGACACCTCGGGCGGAATCACTCAACAGGGGCCCACGGTCACTCGGGATGGTGTAGGCCTCTGATCTTCGGAGGGATTCCTGCTGGAGGTCGGGACCACACGTGGTCCAAAGCACAGGTTCGTAGAACGTTGTGAAGGGTTTGCACTCGACAATAGTGCACGGTACCCAGGGGTCGCGGTTCCTCATCACTCGTGGGGTCCACTTGCCTCAGCTTCGCTGGGGACTCACGATGGCCTTGGAGAAGTCAGGAAATCTACTTCTTGGGCTGCAGGGACTTCGGACTCCGGCGGGAGCGGCGTAGTTTGCGACCGTCGTTGTCGTTTTTGGTGCCTGCCAAGCAGGGGAGTCACTCCTTGACTCCAAGGAGATTCTTCAGTCCTCTAATCGTGATGTAGAGCGTCGAAGGTCCAGGATTCAGTTTCAAAGTTTAGTCCAGGGATATCTAATCTTGCTGTGGCAAGGGTTCCCCATTTTAACCAGTAAAACAGGGAGGGACTAACTCTATGACCCCACCTATGGGAGGGTCAAGGGAGGGGGTGGCTACACCCATTTCCCTTTGTCCAGTTTCGCGCCAGAGCAGGGGCAGGTAGCCCCTGAGCTGGTTTGAACTGGCATATGCACAGAGGAGCCTTTTGCTCCCCCAGTGCAGGACTTCAAAGCACTCTAAGAGTGCACTCACCCAGCCCCAATACACATTATCCTGTCTGGGGAGGTGGTCACACCTCCCTGCAACAGGAAACCTATTGTCCAGGCCTTCCCTGCCGGAGTTTCGTCCAGCAGCAGGAGGCCAGACTTGTGTCTGTGGCAGCAGCATCCATTTTGTGATGCCAGGGCTTCAGAAAGAAGTTACCGGGTAAGCCAGAGTTAACATGTCTTTCCCTCTAGAAGGGTGGAATGCTACCCCCGCCGCCAGGATTGGCGGGGGGTAGTATTCCAAGATGTTTGACACCAAACACGACATGTTTAGGTGCAGCCATTCCAAAGTTAGCATTTTTACCGCGAGGATATAATGCGCTTAAGAGTATATGGTCAGGCTGCACTACAAACAGCATCAGAGATGGTCTCCGAACGCTGCAGAGGGGCCCTGCTCACGCAGGGGCACCCTCTCACATAGGAACCACGCACTCTGCCTTTAGGATTGATAAGGCCTGCCTTAGGAGTGACTTATAGGTTTATATGTGTGTATGTATTTCGTGATATAGGTAACCTATATCACAGTAAGGGGTGCATGCACCACCTTACCCAGGCTGCAGTAGCAGACCTGTGGTGTCAGTTTGGATGGCCTTCCAGGGGTGGCATAATACATGCTGCAGCCCCTGGCAGGCCTCTGAGGTACCTATGCCCTTGGTACATAGTATACCATATACTAGGGACTTATAAGGGCACTCCAGATTCCAATCAGAGATGTGCCTAAGGCACATGGAAACCATTTTACAGAGAAAGCAGATAGACTGGGGCCCTGAATAGCAGGATCCCAGTCCAACTAAGTCATAAACCAGCAAAACACCATAAAAAAAAAGTGGGGGCAACCATATAGTCAGATTCCACCTTCCTACAACTACTATTTTTTCCTTTTTGAGGGGGGAAGGTTCCTGGTGGTGGTTCGGGGGGACATTCAGGCATTTCAGGCGCGTCGGTAATGCAGGCATTTCATCCAGAGCCAGATAGGTCACGAGGGCGCATGGGGAAGGGATGGGCGAGGTAGATGGAAAGAGTCATGGGGGGTAGTCTGGAGAGGCACAGGGGACAAATATCTATAAAATGGTGTCCTTAGCCTCCTGGAACGTGAAAGGATTAAATTCGCCCTTAAACAACAAAAAGTCTGGAAATATCTTGTGACCACCAATTCAATGTAGTAGCGTTGCAGGAAACGCACCTTAAAAAGACTGAAGAACTTAGACTCCTTCATAGAAGCTACCCCTAATTTATAGATCCTCTGCCAGTTCCAAACAGAGAGGGGTTGCATTCTTATTTCATAGTGCAGCAAAATTTCAACCTGTAGCCATAAAGACAGACAAGGAAGGCAGGACAATTATGGTGAAGGGGAAACTGAGAGGTAGACTCTGCACACTCATCTCCACCTATGCTCCCAACACGGGACAGGCGCTGTTTTTGACCTCTCTCTTAGATCTGATAAGCAGCTTTGCGGAGGGGCCTGTGGTGCTCATGGGAGAGTTTAACCTAACAAGGCACGCCGAATTAGACAGTACACACCCACACAGGGCAGCTACTGGCAACTTCCCAAAGGGGCTCAAGCAGAAAATGCAGGCCCTGGGTCTGAAAGATGCGTGGCGAACGCTTTACCCCACTACTAAAGACTATTCGTTTTTTTCACACGTTCATTTGACCTACTCTAGGCTAGACCACATATTTGTAAGTCAATCTATGCTAGGCTCCTTACAGGCGGCAAAGATGCTCCCAATTACGATTTCAGATCATAGCCTAGTGACTATCAGCCTCTCCTGGGGTTGCAGTGGGCAAGGCACCCCAAGATGGTATTTCCCAATCTCCCTAACTAGGGTCATGATACTGCGGGACGAGTTAAGAGCCGCCATCTCGGAATACTTCGAACTAAACCAACCCCAGGCCACATCTCCTCAGAATAACTGGGATGCTTTTAAAGCAGTCCTCAGAGGCAAATGTATTCAACTGAATTCCACACTAAATAAACGAAGGGCTAAGGAACGAGAAGAGTTGGAGAAGGAACTAGAGAAGGCTCATAAGAGTCACCATCCGGAGTATCAATCAATCACGGCATTTAATCAATCACGGCATTTATAGAGCGCGATACTCACCCGGGAGGGTCTCAAGGCGCTGGGGAGGGGGTAAGTTACAGCTTAGTGCACTGAAGGGGAAAATCAAGGCGATTTATACGAACAGGGCTGAATACACACTATTGAGACTCAGGCAGATATCCTACGCACAGAGGGGGTAAAGTGGGCTCCCACCTAGCGCGACAGCTGTGCTAAAAAAGAGAATGAGAATACATTGGGGGCATACAGGACATGGATGGTACACTAACACTCTGACGAGTCCAAAGCCTGCATCTTTGGAAAGTTCTATAGGGACCTTTACACTGGCCCGCCTACAGAAACATCTAGGCAACAACAATACCTAGACTCTCTAGAACTCCCCCACATCTCGCCGGTTGAGAGAGATCAATTAAACGAGCCTATCACGGCCGAAGAAGTGAGACAGGCAATCGCGAAGCTTAAAATCCACAAAGCCCCTGGACCTGATGGCCTGACGGCACACTTTTATAAAATCTATACGGCGGAGCTTCTCCCACACCTTACAGTGTTGTTTAATGCAATAGCAGACGACTCCATGGTGTCGACCTCTATGGCTGAGGCCGTGGTCATGGTTATCCCTAAACCAGGGAAAAATCCCCAGAATTGCGCTTCATGCAGGCCTATTGCGCTGCTAAACCTAGACGCCAAAATCTTCTCCGCGATATTGGCTGCACGCTTAGAAAATGTAATGCCCGCACTAATCCACCCTGATCAATCCGGCTTCATAAAAGGTAGACAGACGCATGACAATACCCGGAGGACAATACACCTGATTGAAAAGGTTGCCAAATTTAAGATTCCAGCGATATTGGTGGGTTTAGACGCAGAGAAAGCCTTGGATAGGGTGGATTGGTCGTTTCTCTTCCTTACCATGCAAAAGATCGGTTTCGGGGATAGATTCCTTAATATGGTTAGGGCTAACTATCGGCACCCACACTCCAGAGTCCAGGTCAATGGCGTTTCGTCTCTCCCGTTCGAGTTAAGCAGGGGCACGAGGCAAGGCTGCCCACTCTCCCCCCTCTTATTCGCCCTTAGCATCGAACCCTTGGCTACCCGATTTAGAGCGAACCCAGAGATCAAGGGCATTCACTTTGGGGGTACAGAACACAAGGCCTCGCTCTTCGCAGACGATATTCTGATGACACTCACAGACCCAGGTCCCTCGCTTCAGGCACTACAAACAGAACTGGGTAAATTGGAAGGGGTGGCGGGCTTTAAGGTCAATTTGTCAAAATCCTACATTCTAAATCAGTCTCTGAGAGAGAGGCTTTGCAACTCCGGGGGCAGACCTCCCTTCAGTGGGCCAGACGCTCCCTGCAATATTTAGGTATTCAGCTCACAGAAGATTGCAGACCTGTTTAAAGCGAGCTATCCCACATTACTGTCCCAGATCCAGCAAGAGCTTAAACGCTGGAAATCGCTATACATTTCCTGGCTCGGACGGATAAATGCCATTAAAATGACACTACTTCCCAAGTTGCTCTACCTGTTCCAGGCACTCCCAGTCGACTTAGACCGCGACCTATTACCACGGCTTCGCTCCCTTATTACTAAATTCATATGGCAGGGGGGTAGGGCGCGTCTTCCGTTCCATGTCCTACGACGACCCAAGAAGGACGGGGGTGTAGCACTCCCGGACTTCTCACTATATTACAAAGCAGCACAACTAAGAGTGATGGTAGAATGGTCAATGAGAGAGTCCGACAAACACTGGCTCCACATGGATAGAGCGATAGTGGGAAGGACGATTTGGGATGTGCTCTGGAAAAGGAGGAAAGACAGATCGGCCAACGCTTACATCAGCACCCCGACACGTACCACTCTCAAGGTCTGGGATGAGGTCACGAAAGACGAGAGATGGACTACCTTCCCTCACCTTACACTCCCATCCATTTTAACCCAGATTTTCCCCCAGCTATGAGGGAAGGCCCTTTTGATGGGTGGCGGGAGGGAGGATGCTTGATGGTCTCAGATTTGTTCCACAACGTTGATGTGCTAACCTTTGCGAGCTGCCAAAGGGAATTTCAGGTTCCGAGTAGCGAGCATTTCCAGTATCTCCAACTCAAACACTGGGTATCCCAACCACAGATGAGGGAAGCCGCCACCAGAGAGCGTACGCAGATAGAACAATGGATACGGAGGGCGGGCTCAGCGAAGGGGCGATTTCCGCGCTCTACTCAATGTTACTATCAACAATTCACACACCACGAGCACGCTACCAATCGTTCTGGGAACAAGTAGTGGGAGGGACATTGCAGAAGAGGACTGGCGTCACATATGGCCGGACATTTCCAAGCATAATCACTCAGTGGCATTAAGGCAAGCGCACCACAAGACCATGTTTGATTGGTACCTATACCCTTCCAAACTCAAGAAGATATTTCCGGACACTTCCGAGCTATGCTGGCGAGGTTGCGGCCTTCTTGGGGACTTTCGTCACATATGGTGGGATTGTCCTGCAATTCGAGCTTTTTGGGAAGAGATTTTATCATACATTAAAGATATGCTGGGATATCCCATACCAACCTCTATAGAGGGAGTACTATTGGGCGTTAGAGACCCTGACCTTGAGCACCAGACGAGGGCGGACAAGGCTATCCTATGGGCGTGTCTTGGGGCAGCCAAAACTACTATAGCAGCGGCCTGGAAAAAGAAGGAGGCACCTTCTCTGTTGCTTTGGCACTCGCGTGTCTGGAGAATCCTCACCATGTAACGGATGGCAGATATCTTCAGAGACGAATACAAAAACTTTGAATACAAATGGGGCCTGCTGATTACTTTCCTGTCCCAGGGTCTCCCCTCGGCGGTACGTCCCCCCTCCGTGAGAGCTATGCACCTCTTTCAGTTTTAAGCTGACTAACTTCCAGGCCCGTTTTAGCGCCCCAAACTGTTAAGGATGGCAAGATATCTGCGAGAAAGTTAACGCCCCTCTATGCGGCACAAACCTGATTGCCCAAACGCTTACCTTCGATGTTATACCACCACCAGGGAGGGGGGGAGGGAAGGGAGGGTTAGGGGAGGGTTTTTGTTTATTTGAATTGTTTGGGGCGTTTCCCCCAATGTTGGATTTGGTAAAATGGACATGACTCTCAATGCGTGACAGTGGCGAGAGGACATTCCAAGGTCAGAAACTGAATCTGTATTAGATGATAATTCACGCGGGAAGTCCTGTATAATTTGCGATGTGTTACATTTCATGCAGAAGTCTTGTTGAATAAAAAGATCTTTGACAAAAAAAAAGCACTGGGAGGAGACTGCTGGACAGGAACAGGAAGTTGGAGCGGAGTTTTACGCCCAGGGTTAGTTATATAGCGACACCTGCTTGGAAAAAAATAGCCTTCTTCTGACTACTTATGGCGGCTTGCAGAGGTTTGAGTCCGGCACTAAGTTCACCTCCACAGACAAAATATCCTACAGTGAGTAAGAAAGTTGTATTAAGATTCTCTGGTAGCAGAACTTAGGGGCCGATTACGATGTCGGTCGGAAAGCAACCCGACCGACTTGTCCTCGGAAACATTCCGACCAACTCGACCGCGAGCTTTCCGACTGCCGTATTACTATGCATTGCATGTAAAACTCCGACCAAGTCGGTTGGAAAGCATTCCGCCCGTCCGCTTCGTTAGAAAACAAGTCCAAACCGACCAAGTCGGTCGGAAATGCTGTTGCATGGCATTCCGCTTACGAACAAGACTCGGTTGATCCGACAAACAGATTACGATGCATCCAACGCGGTTTCGGAACCGTGCTGGTTTGTGTTACACATGGCAAGTGTAAAATGACAAAATCAGTCACAGCAACAAGCATAGGCAGCGCCAAATAAAAAATATATATATATAAATTAGGCATGCCCACCAATCCACCTATATAAAGGGCCAAAAAATAACCATGATCCTTTGTTCACAAACTACTGCTGCCAGCCCACAGGAGTCTGTCTACATTCCTTGCTCTCTGCCTCTCTGCCTTACACACACTCACACACTTCACCCAGCACACAACTTACACAGATTTTTTTTGTTGAATACCTTCTTACAAACACACCCTCTATTTTATATTCACACTCACCTCCACCTCCACCTTCACACTCACCATGCCCCAGAGTAAGCAGCCACGTTTTAAAGATAAGGAGTTGATAGTGCTCGTAGATGAAATAGTCAAAGTAGAGCCACATTTATTTGGGACCCTAGTCCAACATACCCCCATCACCCAAAAAAATAGGATGTGGGATAGGATAGTCAACAAGCTGAACGCAATAGCCGACACACCACGTTCAATGGAGAATATCAGGAGAAGGTGGTATGAAGTCAGAAGGAGGTTCAGAAAACTGCTAGCAAAAGACCATGCAAATGCCCAAAGGACTGGCGGTGGCCCTCTTGCACCACCAGTGCACTTCACTTCCTGGAGGAGAAGGTTCATACCGTCCTTCCGCCGTAGCGCATCTATGGACTCACAGAAGTACCAGAGTCTGGTAAGTAGCTACTCCACATTCCTCTAAAGTTAGCAATTTCACCTCTACAGACATCAATGTAAAGGACCCTGTTAATTAAATGACCGTTTTTAGATTTTTAAAATACTATAGTCAATGAGCATGTGATGTGTATGTCATATTGATAAACCACATACCTGCTATGAAATTGAAAAGGCTCAAAACTACTAACATGTGCACACTTCTTACAAACTCACACCAAGGCGTTGTGCTCCAAACACCAGTCTCCAGGGTCAGCCATCTTGCCAGCACATTTCCACTCACTATCAGGAAAGCAGAGTCACAAGTAGGCTTGTTGGGATGGGTGGAAAGGTGTGTGTGGGCACAGGCCTGATGGGAGTTGTAGTGACAGCAAACACTCATCCCACACAGCACAACAATCCCACCTGGAACTCTGCTTTCCTGACAGTGAGTGGATATGTACTAGCAAGATGGCTGACACTAGGGGCTGGTGTCTGGAGCACAAGGCCTTGATGGGAGTTGTATTCAAGTCAAACAACAGGCATCACTGTCAGACATCCTAATAGTACATTTTGAACCACTGTGAGGAAAGCATAGTTCATGTTGGGCTGTTTGGGCTGGGTGGGAGGAGGAGTGTTTGCACTGAATACATCTCCCATCAGGCCCTGTCCTACACACACCTTCCCACCCAGCCCAAACAGCACTGCTGGAACTATGCAGTCCCTGATAGTGAGTGGAAATGTACTGGCAAGATGGCTGACACTGGGGTCTGGTGTTCAAAGTACAAGGCCATGATGGGAGTTGTGGTCAGCTCAGACAACAGTCATCACTGTCAGACATCTTGAGGGTACACGTCCCCTCACTGTCAGGTAAGCATAGTTCCAGGTGGGCTTGTTGGGCTGTTTGGGATGAGCAGTGTTTGCAATTACTACATCTACCATCCGGCCCTGTTCTACACACACCTTCCCACACAGCCCAAACAGACCACCTGGAACTATGCATACCTGACAGTGAGTGAAAATTTACTGCCAAAATGGCTGACTCTGTGGACTGGTGTTTGAGCACAAGGCCATGATGGGAACTGTGGTCAACTCAGGCACCAGGCACCACTGTCAGACATCTTGATAGTACATTTTGAAACACTGTGAGGAAAGCATAGTTCATGCTGGGCTGTTTGGGCTGGGTGAGAAGGTTTATGTACGACACGGTCTGATGGGAGTTGTAGCCATTACAAATACTCCCCCTCACACCCAGACCAACTAACTCCTCTGGGCCCATTCCTACCTGACATTGAGGGGAAGTGGACTAGCAAGATGGCTGACACTGCTGTGTGGTGTTGAACTTGAAGTCAACTCCCATCGAGGCCTTGTGCACCAAACACCATGCAACAGTATCAGACATCTTGATAGTACATTTCCATTTAATGTCAGGTACCCATAGGCACGGATGAGATGGTTGGGCTGGGTGGGAGGAGGAGTCTTTGCACTGACTTCATGCTCTGTCAGGCCATCACACACATACCTTCCCACCAAGCCCAGCCAGCCCCCCTTAAACTCTGCTTTCCTGACAGTGCATGGAAATGTACTGTCAAGATGGCTGACACTGGGGACTGGTGTCTCAGTTGACCACAACTCTCATCGTGGCCTTGTGCTCCAAACACCATGCAGGTCTGTCAGCCATTTTGGCAGTACATTTCACCTCACTGTGAGGAATGCAGAGTTTCAGGGGGGCTGGATGAAGGGCTGGTCTGGCCGTAGCGGGCACCGGGCGTTTCCCCGATGGGCTGCCAGGGTGGGGGCCAGTTTTAGGGCCCTGGGGAGCCGTTTTTGTTACCAGGGTCCGGCAATATTGGCCCCCGGTAACAAAATCGGCCGAAACCGGCCCTAACAAACAGCTCGGCCGCACCCCCCATCTCCCTCCCAGGGGGGCTGGCCGAGCAGTTTGCCAGGGCCGGTTTCGATTCCCAGTCCGGCCCTGTCTGGATGGGTGGCTGGGAAGGAGTTTGGAGGACAGGGCCTGATGGGAGATGGAGTCATTGCAAACACTCCTCCTTCCACCCAGCCCAAACATCCACCAGGAAGAGTGGTGTACAGACATTGAAGGGAAGTGCACTATCAAGATGTCTGACACTAGTGCCTGTTGTCTGAGCTGACCTCAACTCCCATCATGGCCTTGTGCCCCAGACACCAGTCCCCAGTGTCAGCCATCTTTACAGTACATTTCCACTCACTATCAAAGACTGCATTTTGTTTATTTATAAAGTTTTATATAGCACAAACATGACCCTAGAGGGTATCAGAGCGCTTTACATTACGACGTACGGAAACATTAGATGGTTGAGGGGGTAATATACATACATTCAGTAAACGACATTCAATACAAAAAGAGGTAGACAGTGGTATATAAGATAACATCAGTTGCTAACAGTGACATATGATTTAACGTGTTAGGAAGTGAATTTGTTCATTAGAAGCATTTTCACTTCTTTTTTGAAGGAGGAGGAGAAAGAGATCCTGCGTACATCTGGTGGTAAGGAGTTCCAGATCTTCGGTGCGATACCAGAGAAGGTTCTGCAGCACGTTCTCTTTTTGTGGAAGGATTGTGGTTTCAGTAGTAGTGAGCTCACGCTTCAGGAGTATCTGCAACCTCCAGATGGCACTAGCTTTTGTGCTAAGTAGCTGGGGGTTTGAGATGAAGGGCCTTATGTGTCATGCAGGCAATCTTTAGTTGTATTCTTGCCTCATATGGTAGCCAATTCAGATCTTTTAAGGTCGGTAAAATGCGGTTATTTCTTTTTGTTCCAGAGACGAGCCTGGCCGCAGCGTTAAGAGAAGCCCTTAGCGGGACCAACTTGTATTTGGGGAGACCGCAGAGAGTGGTACTTCCGTAGTCCAGTCTTGGCAGCACTAGGGCTTGTACCGCCATTTTTAGGTCGGCCTGTGGGAGGAAGGGTTTAAGTTTCCTTAGGATACTCAACAGATGATTAGCTGCTTTGGTGGCATTACTGATATGCGCCTGCATGTTCAAGTGTTTGTCTAGGGTGATTCCCAAGGATTTAGCAGAGTCAATGTTGTGGGGAGAGCAGTCAAAGGATGTTAGATGCTTCAGCCAGAGGTCTATCTTGGGTGTGTGGTTGGGAGGGGAGATGAGGAGGAATCCCGTGTTTTTGGTGTTGAGCATGAGGTGATTGTCAGTGAGCCAACTTTGAGTATTATGCAGAATAGCGTTGAGGGAGATGACGTCTTCTGGGGAGGAGATTTTCATATAAAGTTGTGTATCGTCTGCATACAGGTGATATAGAATGTTCACTTAGTTCAGCGCGTTTGCCAGGAGTTCCATGAGTAGATTGAACAGAATGGGTGATAGTGCTGAGCCCTGTGGAACCCCTAGGGTGACCAGGGAAGGTTGAGAGAATGATTGCTTCATCTTGATTCTTTGGGTTCTGTTGTTAAGGAAAGAGGTAAACCGTTGAAGCACGAGACCAGATAGTCCCATCCTTCGTTCCAGAAGGGACAGTAGGTTGTCATGTTTAACCGTATCGAAAGAGGAGGATAAATCAAGAAGTATCAAGAGACATGACTCATTATGGTCTAGTATTTTTAATATATCGTCCATTATGTGGGTGAGTGCTGATTCGGTGCTGTGACCTTGACGGAATCTGGATTGGTGTTGGTCTAGAAGGTTGAAATTCTCAATGTGGTTGCATAATTGAGTTTGTACACATTTTTCTGGTAGTTTCGCCAGAGTGGGGATGTTGGATATAGGACGGTCGTTGTTGAGATCTGAGGAGAGGCAGTTGACTTTCTTTAGTACAGGTGTGACCTGCCCTACTTTATTTATTTTTTAAAACTTTTTTATTAAAGAACAACAGTGTGGTTGCATAAGTACATGACATTGAAAACATTGGTGCACACATGACTGTATGAAATGCAAGTTTAAAAAGCATATTGGTTTCTTAACCTGCCATACTTTGAGGCATTCAGGTATGGTGCCTTGCCTGAGAGAGGCGTTTACAATCTTTGTCCATAGGGAGAGAATAGAAGATTTTATCATTTTGAATAGAGAAGGAGGTAGTGGATCAGTGAAGTGATTGGAGGGATTAATCGCAAGAAGAGTGATATAGATGTCGTTTTCAGAGTAGGGCGTGCAGGTGTGCCAAGAGGCATTATTTTTTGGAGTTCCCGTTGGTGTACTAAACTGATCCTTGACCTGGGAGTAAAATGTAGACTCATGGTCGGTAGTTGGAGGAGGGGCATTCTTAGATTGTATGTCGTATTCTATGCTTTTAGTTTTTTCTAGGAAGAAATTGGCAAGCTCCTCGCAGCTAGGGGTAGCCGACTCTCTAAGTTCCATAGAGTTTGGTGTGTTGAGCGATTGTTGTTTGACTATTTCAAATAGCTTTTTTGGACGATTGAATTCCAGGTGTGCTGTTTGGGCTGGGAAGGTGTGTTTAGGACAGGGCCTGATGGGAGATGTAGTCAGCGCAAACACTCCTCCTCCCACACAGCCCAAACAGCTCATCTGGGCCTATGCCTACCTGACAGTGAATGGAAATGTACTGTCAAGATGGCTGACACTGGGGACTGCTGTCTGATTTGAGCACACCTCCCATCAAGGCCTTTTGCACCTGTGTCAGACATCTTAGTAGTTTCTCCCTGTAGGAAGCTGGCTCTGTATATACTATACCAAAAGAGTCCAGTGGAACCCCAAAGGTAGGCAGAGGTGAAAGTAGATAGCACCTTACCCTCTATTTGTGGTAGTGTGGGCGAGCAGTAAGGCTTTATCAGAGGGTAGTCTTAAGCATTTGTTGTACACACTCAATCAGCAAATGATGTCACACACTCAAAGACTGAACTCAGACCAATTTGATTTGTATAAAAATATTATTTAGTTGTATTTATTTCCTAGAACCAAGCAAGCCTGGCACAAGTAAGGGCATATGGTACTTTTTTTAAGGCAGGTTGAACAATGCAAGCAAGCTGGATGAAAATGACTTTGTTACAGGTTTGTAAATGCTTTCAATACAGTGGAAATTACTGTTAGATTACTTTGGATTACTTTACAGATTACTTTCTGGATTACTTTTTTCTACTCAGTGTGATACACCTAAATATCACACTGGGACATTTCCTAGAGAAAAGGTAAGTAAGCAATTTTTCGTTCTTTGCAGTTTTTCAAAGTTCCATACAAAACCAACACCACACAACATTTTTCAAGGAAAAACAGTCAATGTATTCCTATGGAGAGAAATGAAGTTATCGGTTAACAGGTAAGTACTTTGTTGTGGGAGTTGGTATTCTGGGGTTAGAACCAGGCTTCCCCCAGGGTCAAGGATGCACTCTCAAAACACCCTCAGCGGCACTACGGCGGCTGGGTGCAGAGTGCTGAGGCCCAATATTATCCAATGGGGGATGGGGGCCTCCGGTTGGTGGCTGCTCACCAGCAGGCCACAAGGTTGTGGGAGCAAAGCTCTTGGTGTTAGGCTCAGGGCAAAGGGGGATCCGGTTTAGCACACAAAGTGCACCCGCAGCGGCTCAGGGGCGGCTGGGTGCAGGGTGCTGTTTTGGCATCGGGTGCCCTGTTGTTTTCAATGGGAGTTGCCGGTTTTGGGTTTTGGCTGCAGGCTCGGTCCAGGAAGACTTCCGGGAGGAACCAACAGCTGGGCAGGTAATTTGGAGGGCTCGGGGACGTAGATGCACCTTGGGTTCTTTTCTCCAGGGCGCAGGGCGGCTGGATGCAGGTGTGTCTTTTGAGGTTGGATTTCACCCTTCGGGCCACTCGTGGTTGGGGGGTCTCCGTGCAGAGGCTACAGGCGACGTCAGGGAGTCCTGGAGGGGTCAACCCACAGTGGACTCGGGCTCTGGAGCGCTGTGGGACCTCGTTGGGACTGGTGGGCCACCCGGATTTGGGCCGTAGGCGTCGGGTGCAGTGATGGTTCCAGGCGTCAGGTTTCTTTGTCCCCAGCAGGCTCAAAGTCTGTCTTGGGAGTTTCTTTTTATCAGAGCTGCTGTTCACAGGTGATCCGGTCTTTGTTGAAGGCAGTCAGTCCTCCCAGGGTTCTGGAGGTTGCTGACTGCAGGACAAGGCAACTTTTGGCGCAGGGTCTCTGGATACTGCAGATGGGCCGGTAGGGCTGGAGCCAAGTCAGATTTCCCTGCAGTCTACTTTGCTGGGCGTCTTCTTTTGTCTTTCTTCTTCTTAGGTTGCGGGAATCTGTCTTCTTGGTTCAGGGCTGCCCCCTAAATATTGTATTTAGGGGGCGTTTTAGGGGTCTCGAGGTCAGTAGCCAACGGGCTACTGACCTTAGGGTAACTACACCCTTGGTGTGCTCACCCCACAGGATTAGCCTGATTGGAGAGTGCCTGCCATCTGCAAGTTGGCAGGCACTGAAGAGTGGGCTTCACCTCGCCTCCCCCACCTGAGGGGTGGGGTTGGCAGAGGTGGGCACACCTTCTGGGCTGGCTACTTTTTCCCACCTGTCTTCCTGCTAAAAAGGAGGGGAGACAGGAAGGGGGCCTGCTCCTGATAGCAGGAGAGGCTGGGGGTCGCATTACAAAGGCAGCAAGGCCTTTGAAGCTCCCCTGCCACAGATGGCTCTTCTTGGCCTGGGGGAGGTGTGAACACCTCTGTCCAGGAAAGGCTTTGTTTCTGGGCTCAGGGGGCAAAGGCTCCAACCCCAGGGGTCCAGAAACCTGTCTTGTGGTGGCAGGCTGGTGTGTACCAGTCAGGGAACCCACCAGAGGCTGGTCGTTTTTCAGGGGGCATCTCTAAGATGCCCTCTGAGTGCCTGTTTCATAAAATCCCACACTGGCATCAGTGTGGGTTGAATGTGCTGAGAAGTTTGATTCCAGACTTCCCAGTTTTTAGTAAAGCCATTATGGTGCTGTGGAGTTCGTAACGACAAACTCCCAGCACCATATACTCTTAATGACAGCACTGCACTTACCATGTCTGAGAATTGGTCTAGACACAGTAGGGGTTCAGGGCTCATGCATCTGTACCATCACCACTGGTATTGTGCACCCAGCTAGAGGGGTGACTGATCTATGCCAGGTCAGTGGGTTGTAGGCATGGCACACAGGGATGTGTAAGCAAAAGACACACAATTGATGGACGGAATGCAGAACAAATCAAAACATTCACCCCCAGTCAAGAGATCTGGGTTAAATCCATCCTTCTTTTGCTCACCATGCCACCCCAGTTTAGACCTGGCCATATGCAAATCAATCTTGACCCTGTGCCTCATGGGAACAGTCCAGCCCGAACTGCTAAGCCAGGTCCTCCCTGGACTGGAAACAAGCATCCTAGGACCGGTTTCGGGGTTTCACCCCTCTTCAGCCAGGATAGCTTGAATCCAGTGGCACAGTGAGCCCGGGACCCACGTCTGGGCATACCCGGCACACTTAGGGCGAGGAAGCAGAAGACACACAATTGATGGACGGAATGCAGAACAAATCAAAACATTCACCCCCAGTCAAGAGATCTGGGTTAAATCCATCCTTCTTTTGCTCACCATGCCACCCCAGTTTAGACCTGGCCATATGCAAATCAGTCTTGACCCTGTGCCTTATGGGAACAGTCCAGCCCGAACTGCTAAGCCAGGTCCTCCCTGGACCGGAAACAAGCATCCTAGGACCGGTTTCGGGGTTTCACCCCTCTTCAGCCAGGATAGCTTGAATCCAGTGGCACAGTGAGCCCGGGACCCACGTCTGGGCATACCCGGCGCACTTAGAGCGAGGAAACAAAAGACACACAATTGATGGACGGAATGCAGAACAAATCAAAACATTCACCCCCAGTCAAGAGATCTGGGTTAAATCCATCCTTCTTTTGCTCACCATGCCACCCCAGTTTAGACCTGGCCATATGCAAATCAGTCTTGACCCTGTGCCTCATGGGAACAGTCCAGCCCGAACTGCTAAGCCAGGTCCTCCCTGGACCGGAAACAAGCATCCTAGGACCGGTTTCGGGGTTTCACCCCCTCTTCAGCCAGGATAGCTTGAATCCAGTGGCACAGTGAGCCCAGGACCCACGTCTGGGCATACCCGGCACACTTAGGGCGAGGAAGCAAAAGACACACAATTGATGGACGGAATGCAGAACAAATCAAAACATTCACCCCCAGTCAAGAGATCTGGGTTAAATCCATCCTTCTTTTGCTCACCATGCCACCCCAGTTTAGACCTGGCCATATGCAAATCAGTCTTGACCCTGTGCCTCATGGGAACAGTCCAGCCCGAACTGCTAAGCCAGGTCCTCCCTGGACCGGAAACAAGCATCCTAGGACCGGTTTCTGGGTTTCACCCCTCTTCAGCCAGGATAGCTTGAATCCAGTGGCACAGTGAGCCCGGGACCCACGTCTGGGCATACCCGGCGCACTTAGAGCGAGGAAACAAAAGACACACAATTGATGGACGGAATGCAGAACAAATCAAAACATTCACCCCCAGTCAAGAGATCTGGGTTAAATCCATCCTTCTTTTGCTCACCATGCCACCCCAGTTTAGACCTGGCCATATGCAAATCAGTCTTGACACTGTGCCTCATGGGAACAGTCCAGCCCGAACTGCTAAGCCAGGTCCTCCCTGGACCGGAAACAAGCATCCTAGGACAGGTTTCGGGGTTTCACCCCCTCTTCAGCCAGGATAGCTTGAATCCAGTGGCACAGTGAGCCCAGGACCCACGTCTGGGCATACCCGGCACACTTAGGGCGAGGAAGCAAAAGACACACAATTGATGGACGGAATGCAGAACAAATCAAAACATTCACCCCCAGTCAAGAGATCTGGGTTAAATCCATCCTTCTTTTGCTCACCATGCCACCCCAGTTTAGACCTAGCCATATGCAAATCAGTCTTGACCCTGTGCCTCATGGGAACAGTCCAGCCCGAACTGCTAAGCCAGGTCCTCCCTGGACCGGAAACAAGCATCCTAGGACCGGTTTCGGGGTTTCACCCCTCTTCAGCCAGGATAGCTTGAATCCAGTGGCATCAGTGTGGGTTGAATGTGCTGAGAAGTTTGATACCAGACTTCCCAGTTTTCAGTAAAGCCATTATGGTGCTGTGGAGTTCGTAACGACAAACTCCCAGCACCATATACTCTTAATGGCAGCACTGCACTTACCATGTCTGAGAATTGGTCTAGACACTGTAGGGGTTCAGGGCTCATGCATCTGTACCATCACCACTGGTATTGTGCACCCAGCTAGAGGGGTGACTGATCTATGCCAGGGCAGTGGGTTGTAGGCATGGCACACAGGGATGTGTGCCATGACGACTCTTCACTTTGTTCTGCACCAAAACACGCAGCCTGCAATGGCAGTGTGTGTGTGTAAAGGTACAGGGCCTCTAAGGGTGGCACAATAAGTGCTGTAGCCCTTAAAGGGCTTCTCTGGCCACAGTGCCCTTGGTACCCATGGTACCTTTTACAAGGGACTGACATGTGACCAGAGAGGTGCCAATTGGGGGTACAAGGTACAGATTTGGGAAAGAACACAGGCCCTGGGAACCTGATTGGCAGGGACCGAGGCACACCAAGTCAAAGTGCATCAGTAGTCTGGCAAAAATGGGGGGGTTACTGCAACAGAAACTCAGCTTTCTACACTCGCCACTCACTGTCAGGTAGCCATAGGCCCATCTGAACTGGTTGTGCTGGGTGGGGGGAGGAGTTGTTGCCATTACTACAACTCACATCAGGCTCTGCCATACACACACTCTTCCCAACCATCACAGCCAGCTCCCCTTGAATTCTGCTTTCCTGGAAGTGAGTGGGAATGTACTGCTAAAATGATTGACACTGTGGACTGGTGTTTGGAGCACAAGGCCTGGATGGGAGTTGTGGACAAATCAGACACCATGCACCACTGTCAGACATCTTGCTAATCCATTTCCAATCACTGTCAAGAAACCATTCTGCCATGTGGTCAGGATTCTCTGGATGGGAAGAGTGTGTGTAGGACAGGGCCTGATGGGAGTTGGAGTAATGGCAACCACTCCTCCTGCCACCCAGCACAACCAGGCCACCTGGAACCATGCTTTCCTGGCAGTGAGTGGAAATTTACTGTCACGATGGCTGACACTGGGGACTGGTGTCTGACTTGGTCACAACTCCCATCATGGCCTTGTGCTCCAAACACCAGTCCACAGCGTCAGCCATCTTGACAGTACTCCTCCACTCACTGTCAGGTAGCCATAGTCCCAGATGAAGTGGTAGTGCTGTGTGTGAGGAGGAGTGGTTGCCATCACTCCAACTTCCATCAGGCTCTGCCATGCACACACTCTTCCCACCCAGCCCAACCAGCCCCCCTGAAAACTCTACTTTCCTGACAGAGAGTGGTAATATACTTGCATGATGGCTGACACTGGGAACTGGTGTGTGGTGTGGCCACAACTCTCAGCAGACCCTGACCTACACACACTCTTCCCACCCAGCCCAAACAGCCCATCATGAACCATGCTTTCCTCACAGTGGTTCCAAATCCACTAGCAGGATGGCTGACAATGGTGAATGGTGTTTCACCTGTCCCCAACTCCCATCTAGGACATGTGCTACAAACTCCAGTCCCCGGTGTCAGCCATCTTGAAAGTACATTTCCCTTCACTGTCAGGAAAGCATAATTCCAGGTGGGCTGTTTGGGCAGGGTGGGAAGTGTGTGTGTAGTACATGGCCTGATGGGAGATGAGGCCATCCACTACCCACACCCAAACAGCCCACCAGGAAGAGTGGTGTTCAGACAATGAGGGGAAGTGTACTATCAAGATGTCTGACAGTGGTTCCTGGTGTCTGAGTTGACCACAACTCCCATCATGGCCTTGTGCTACAAACACCACTCCCCAGTGTCGGCCATCTTGCTACCGTATTTCCACTCACAGTCAGGAAAGCAGAGTACCAGCTAGACTGGTTGTGGTGGGTGGGAGGAGGAGTGTAAGTTACACAAATAGACCATAAGCACTCAAACCTCAACTCAAGAAATTAGTTAGCCACAAAATAGCAGAAATCAGAGTTTGTCATCTCATCTGACTATGGAGTCAATTGACAAAATCCATGATCTGTGTAGGCACAAAGCTAAGCAGTCACACATGTGGCTCCTTACAGGCATTCACTTGTGTGTCATGAGATGAGAACAATAAGTACCTCACTCACACCATGACCACAAAACTCAGGGGAAAGCAACAGACTGTGAGTGTGTAGGCAGCCACACCTATGTGACTGCTGAGACATGGACTAAGCCCAGTACACAGGACTGACAAATTCCAACACTGGGAGCTAAAGAGTACGTATGTCACCGTGAAAGTACAAATGTGGACAACGCCAACCCACCAGTGTCATTCACAGAGTGTCAGGTACCAGTCAATGTCTTTGGACATGTAATGAGAACTAAACACAACATGCCCATTTATGCACATAGGTGGACATGTTCACCAATCCACATCTTGTCAGAAGTGCATTGTTCTCCAAAAACATCATGGATGTAGGAGGCCAATCTATCTTCATTAACTCCTTCTTAGGTTCAGTCATCTATGTAATGGGTATGATTTGAGGTTCAGTGGACATTCACATCAATGACTGTGTCATTTCTGTACCCACAGGGTGAGCTCGGAACACCACTGGACCAAATGAGGATAGCCAGTCCCAAACTGTGGCTGACCAGGAGCTCTCCGGCAATGACGACTCTCACCCATCCTCGGACGACGAGGACCAACCTGGCCCATCAGGTTTGGGTCGGCCCACAGCACCAGCATCTACAGCAGGATTCACTGCCACCACTCCCGCCTCAGCTGACAACACCCAGCTGACCCCTACCCTGACGGACACAGCAGCCCGGGACAACACCAACAGCACAGCAACACAGAGCACTCTGGAGTTGACCGACAACAACACCCCCATCAATGAAGAAGGAGGCTCAGTGTTGACTGTGCCACCAACAACTGGGCCTGCTCAGTTGGGTAGGGGTGGTGGGAGGGGCCGTGGGGATCCACGCAGTCATGCAGCTGGTGTTGCCAAGGAAGAACACCCAAACTTCTCCCAGGTGATCCACGCCTACCAGGCTTATCAGGGAGAGATGGGCCAGGTTATAGGGATCCTCCGCAACCTGGAGCAGCTGCAGGCAGGGCAGAACCAACGCCTGGACACATTGAACCAGAAAATGGATGATATGACTGGGGTGCTGCCAGACATTGGTACCAGCCTCCGCCAGATAGCAAATCACCTGACCACACCTCCCTGTGTGCCCACAACATCTGGTGCATCAACATCTGCCCAAGACACAGGGAGGGACGTGGAGTCTGGCGGACAGTCCACAGTACCCCAGGAGCCTGCAGCGGAGGGCCCCCCGCAAACATGGGAAGGGTCATCCGAGGAAGAATCCCTGAGAGTCAGATGGCAATGCACCACCCCCAGGTAGTGACAATGCACCCCTGATATCCTCCAGTGTGTGCCAAGCATTCACTTTGTTGACAGTCATCAAGAACTGTCCCACATTGGATGGAGGGTCAAAGTTGGACTTAGGACTCAAATGACTGTGGTTTTACTTTGGAGAAGTTCATCTACAAACACTATCAACTCCTCTCTGCACGCTCTGTCTTTTCTGTGTGACCACACCACCATTGTGTGGCTTTATTTGACCACTTTATGCACAAAAATAAAGCACTTTACACCGTAATACTTGATTATGTCATGACTTTGAATTCCAAATGCACATATTGTAATGACCCGCAAAATCACAAAGAAGAAAGTGTCAACAACATTGGTAACAAATCACTACCAAAAAGTAAACTAAGGGCTCGTGAGTAAATGTACCTTGGCACAGCATGATAGATATACACAACCAGGTTATCACACAACCCATAGTACAGGGTACATATTCACTGGAAGTCAATTGTCTACAAAACTATCACTATTTGCCTGCATAATCAAGAATCATGTGAGCAAACCAGTTCATCATGGTAAAACTTTCATTAGAAATCTCTTTGGATGTTTGATTACAGACAAGGCACACCTCAATGGGGAACACAGGTTTATTCTCCAGATACAAACTGGTGTCTGAACACACAGTAAAATAACATCACATAGTGACGAAAGGCACTAAAAAAAAATCACCAGAATATCAGGTCTGAAGAAAGTGAGTGCCAGGGACTTCCGCAACAGTTCAATGTCGGAGTGTGTCACAGCATCATGTGTCTGGTTAGGTCACAACTTGCAAGCCCACTCTGCAGATGACAAGGCAAAGTACCCTGGTAAGGAGAAACATAGAACAGAGTCAGGAAATCAGGAATAAGGTAGCACAATTCAGCAAACTATGTCATCTAAAGCACAAAAATTGTCAGTGTGAACACTAGCTAGGCTTCCGGGTATCACTGTACATGTTAACCTGAATAATTCAATGAATCATCTTAGAAAAAAACTCAGGCCAAATATCAGACACTCAAGCATACATATACATTGTACAGCAGCAACACAACGACAAAATATTGGGGTTTGTCTCCCCCTTTCATTGCATAGTTACAGTCATGTGAAAAAGTTGTGGATAAGCTGTCGCATCAAATCCAACCCATCCTCCTCATCACCACTGTCATCATGCCCCAGTCCTGGATCCTCCATTGCTGGCACTTGCTGGTCTCTGTCGTCCAGTATGAGAGGTGTGCCCTTCCGTATTGCCATGTTGTGTTGCATGCAGCAAGCTGTGAGGATCTGGCACACCTTCAATGGTGCTTATTGGAGTGCTCCTCCCGTCCGATCCAGACAGCAAAACTTTGTCTTCAGTATGCCAAAAGTCCACTCCATGACTCCCTTGGTCCTACCATGGGCCTCATTAAAGCGCACTTCTGCTGGGGTGACAGGGTTATGGAGTGGTGTCAGTAACAAGGGCTGGTTGGGGTATCCAGAGTCTCCTACATTGAACACAGAAAAGACTTCAGTTGTCTGACAACATATCACTATCTGACATACAACCAACACACACTGCAACATACACATACAACATCACCTACCAACAAGCCAAGCCCGTCCCGGATGCAGTTGAGACATCAAATGGGGGATGGCTCTGTTTCACATGATGTATGCGTCATGTGCCGAACCAGGGAAACGGGCGCAGATGTGTAAGATGGACATGTCCGCAAAACACACCACCTGTACATTGATAGAGTGGTAATGTTTACAGTTCCAATTGACCCGTTCATTGGCCTGTGGTGGGATCAATGCAACGTGGATGCCATCAATGGAGCCAATGACATGGGGTATCCGTCCGAAGGCATAGAAGTCACCCTTGATGTCAGACAACTCTCCAGGTTTTGGAAACTGGATGTAGTGGTCCAGGTAACGGAGCAATGCCTGCAACACATCCCGAAGGACATTGTTTAACATGGCCTGGGGCATTCCACCCGATTTTGCCACTGTGTATTGGAATGATCCTGTGGCAAAGAAATGTGATGCTGCCATCACCTTCACCTTGGGGGTCAGTGCTGTTGGATTTGTGCGACCCGGCTGCAAATGAGGTGACAACTGCTGGGACAACTCTTCAATCATTGCCCTTGTGAAACGGTATTCCATGTTCCGTTCTTCCATGGTTTGCAGGTCTGGAAAGGGCCTGTACACTGGAGGTTGCCTGCGATACCTATGCGTAGAGTGTAAACACAGTTGTTGTTAGTTCACAATGTACAAACCAACATGCATTACAACAAACCCACCATAAAATATGAGCACACCTAAATCTAGTTGACAATGGAAATACACATTGCACTGAATGAGGTTGACCTTATATACATATCACAGTATTCTGATCCTTGCTAGATATGTTTCCGAGGTATGGTGACACAGCAATTAGAGTGCAGTAGTGTAAGATCCACTAGTGTCTGTCACCGTTCATGTAACGCAAGCATCACATACTCAAAAACTCACCACCAAATAAGCCAAAATATAGGTTTTTGAGAACAATCACATGGTTCAAATATAGTCACAATAGGATCATGTAATGCAAGATATGTGGGACACCACATTCACACAGCATCTCACAATGTAAATTATGCACACTACTGTCACAGGGTGGACAATGTAATGTTGTCATGTCTACATTACACATACAATCACATACACAAACCATTAACAATGTAGTAGTTGCACATAACGTGGTTGTCCACTTAAGTGTGGGACACAAAGATGTATAGTAAATCACATATCAAACCTAAGCTTATGTGGCTGCTTAATGTCATGATGTAGTCATTCCTTGTTAAGTGCATTATCCATTACTTGGAAAACACACCACCTTTCCAGTCTCACATCACACGGATTGCACACTGGGTCACACTGTCCCGTAATGTAGTGACTAGGTAAAGACTGTACTTGTATTGTCCCAAAACATGCATTGTGACTGTGACCAAGCCTAAGAGGCTAAATGGAGTTGTTGTTTTCCCAGTTGTTATTAGCCTCCCAATCAGTGTGTCATGTGCCCCTCAATGTTAGGTCCTCAGGGGAGTGTGAGCGATTCAGTTAGCTGTCCATTTTTCCAGGAAAAAGCTGCCACCAGCCATGTATTAGCACAAAAATACAACAATTGCACAAGTGTCTGTCCTGCAGATCGATTATTCAAAGGACGAGGTGGGTGCAACATACCCGATTCGGACACAGCCATAGGCTGGCAGTTGTTATGGTGACCGACGCGTGTGTATATTCAAAGGACGCGGTAGGTGCAACATAACCGATTCGGACACAGCCATTGGCTGGCAGTTGTTATGGTGACCGACACGTGTGTATATTTAAAGGACGCAGTAGATGCAACATAACCGATTCGGACACAGCCATTGTCTATTAGTTGTTATTGTGACAGACACGGGTTTAGGATTCTGTCTGCATCGCATGGAAACCGACTTGGTTACTGTTAGACCTGTCAGCCCTAGGGTGGTCTTACCCCGTTTTTTTCTCTTTGCGCCTCATTTTTGCCACTACCTTTTTGTTGGACCTAGGTCTCTGGGCGCCTTACCACTGCCAAACAGTGCTGAGGTGCAGGTGCTCTCTCCTAATAAGATGGCTGTCACAGGCCCCTGCTACTGCGGAGTGGCCATTGTACATGCACGCACCAATAGTCAGGATCAGGCTGGGGCATAATGATACTGTATCCATGCCGTCCCGCCTCTGGGCCTCATAGACAGACATGAGGGAAGCTTCTAGAACCTTCCAGCTCAGGGAGGAGTTATGTTTTGCCGCCTTTCAGGAGGGTCACCTGACCTAGGGGTATAAGAGGTTTGGAGGGAAACCTAGTTAGTCAGTTGGGGCACCACTGGACCTGGGGGAACCTCTGCCGGAGTACAGGCTGTCGGGCCTAGGGGGGAGACCTACACTACTAGTACTGACTGGGCTTACGCACTGCTGTGCTGAGATAGATGAGGAACACCTTCCGCCTGCTGACCTTGCCCAGCTTGAGGGGACCCAGGGAACCACCTCCAGTGTGCCTGCAGGGCACCTAACTGCCTCTTGTGCCCACCAACTCAACCCCCCTTCCCCTCAAGTAACTGCAACTGAATTAACTGCAACTCAAACACCTACATCTAAGCCTGAAACCAAGAAACTGCAACTGTAACCCTGCAACCGGCACATGCTGCTGGGGGATCACCAGGTAAAGCGCTGAGCCCTGTATCCAGAAGTGCTGTATGCCGCCCTAGCGCTGTGCCCTGTAACCCAAACGCGCTGTGAACTGTAAAGCGCTGTGCCTCCTGAGCGCTGTGTGCCAAGAAGCGCTGTGCCAAAATCACCGCAGCGGCCCCGTGCTCAAGAGAGAAGAAGCGCTGTGCCAAAATCACCGCCGCGGCCCCGCGCTCAAGAGAGAAGAAGCGCTGTGCCACAATCACCACCGCGGCCCCCGCGCTTAGTGCAACCGAAGCGCACTGCCCAGAAACTCACCGCTGCGGCCTCTGTGCCCTGTAAAGAGAAGCGCTGGGCCAGGATCACCGCCGCAGCCCAGGCGCCGCAGGAGAGGAGCCGGGAATTGCACCGAGGCCGCGTTGGGCCTCCCACGTGGTCCCCCGTCGCTAAGCAACAGGAGCGCCGGCCACGTCCTAGGCCGCGCCCCCGGGAGCCGCGCTAGGATTGGCTCCTGCCGTCTGCCTCCTCCAGAGGCCCGAGACTCGAGCTGTTGTCGCCGGAGGGGCTCCGCTGCACACGGGAGCCCCCCTCTACCGCTCTGCATGTTCTGGCCGCCCCCTCCTCTGCATTGAGGCCTACAACCCCTACCACCACATCAGGGCACTCCTCCGCCTCTCCCGGTCGAAGCCCCACACGCAGTCAGGAGCAGGCTGACCGGGGAGAAGGCGGCTGGCGTCGTGTCCGGCCTACACCAGCACCGGGACTGTAAGGTGAGCCCGGGAGGCCTGGGAGGGGGAGTACACGCATCGAGAAGGCCTCACCTTGGAAGAGTTTCCCCCGCATATCGCCCTGAGTGCATTGGGAGGAGCAGTCGCCCTCATTCTGCCATATTGACTGCCTCCTCTGTGCACGAGGCTGGGCCCTGTGAGAAAGCTTAGGCCTGCCCACCTGCTAAAGGGATATTACGGAGGGGAATGTCACCAGTGATACATACCTACCGGCTGTAAGGTCACCTTTGAATTGAAATGTACCTTGATGTAATGCATGTTTAACCGTGGTTATATGCTGAAGCCTGATCTTCCACTTCAGTTTAAGTCACTGCTTTGATTCAAATGGTCATATGTTGAATGTTTACCTGCATTAAGACGCCCACTGTACTGAATGTGGTTATGCCTAGTTTGACACAGGTTCCTCATCACCTATAGTGTTATAGGCTTACCTGCATCTTATTTTTGGTTAATTGAATGTGCCTGATTGGGCTGTTGTTTATGCTAATTGCTGCCCTGCATTACCTACAGAATTACCTGCTTTCAGATGCATGTTGCTAATGTCTCTTCCCTTATAGGAAGGTTTCATGCTTTTTATGCACTTGGATGAATTCCTCAAGTTCTACTGTGAAATGAATTGAATGTTATCCTAAGATTATCTGCCTCATCAACTACTGATCCAAATTAGATAAAGGATCTTGTTTTTATACAAAAGCCTGGTGTGGTGTCTCCTTTATTGTTGCGCATTACTGAGTCAGTGTGAGTGTGTGCTGCACAACTGCTTAACACATTGCCTTCGGGTGCCTTCCTGCCTCGCGCCAAGCTACCGTGTCGGAATCGGTGACCCCGGTTCTAACAGTTACCTCCCATTGCCAATGTATCAAAGTCACTTGCGGTTCGATTATATTACTTTGAACCGTGCTGTAGGCGTGTCGTCTACAAACAATGTAATGCATTGGACAGATGCGGAAAATGCGACCAGCGTGAACCTATCGCTTTGCCCGCATGGAGTGAAGACCGCCTCTGCGGTTTAGATATAAGTCTGTCTGTTCCCTAGAGACTTCACCTGCCTGCACTACCTGCATCATTCCTGCACCTCCCCATCTCTCTGCTGCTGTCCACATCCTCTGGGAGCTACTATGACACGTACAGAGAGCAGGGCCCCAGCCTTCACACAGGAAGAAAACCAGGTGCTGCTGGACTCCCTCCTGCCTCTGTACAGGCAGCTGTATGGCCAACCAGAGGAGCAGGTGAGTGATGATCACACTGCATTGTCATTTGACATGTGCAATAACCATGCACTACTGGAATTAGGAATCTCACAGACAAGCATGTAAACTGTTTCTTTGAAAGTTTTAAAGTGTGTAGATGACTGTTCTCGGCAAGTACACTGCTGTAGAAGTGTGTGTACTGGTGTAAACATCTTATCACTGTTCTCATTGGATGAGGTCACCATTGAACACAGGAGATCTGCACATAATGCCACTTGCCTACCCCTTGGACATTGTTGCCATTCTGACCATGACCCACGTGTACCAGTGTTTTGACTCACAAACATGTTGCATGTGAAATTAGGGTCAGTCACCATGTCATCCTTACAGGTCAATTCCCATCAGAAGGACAAGCTGCGGAGGACCATCGCCCAGAAGGTGCGCTCCGTGGGGGTCGCCAATCACAGCACCCATCATTGCCGCAAACAGTGGCAGGACCTGAGAGGATGGACAAAGAAGATTGTGAAAGTCCAGCTGGGCCTGTCACCTCCAGGCAAGAGGGGTGCGCACTGAACCCCGACCCCCACATGCTCTGCATCCTAGCGGTGCTCTTCTCTGACCTGGATGGAAAGTTGAAAGCCACACATCAGCAAGGAGGTGTTGAGTATGTGGCTTTTTGCACAACTTTAACCATGCATGTTGAAGTGTCTTAGCCTGCTGGCCCTTTTACAGGTTGTAAGACACCCAACACCACTGTTCAGTGTCAAAAGATGCATATGCTCAAGGATAAGTAGAGGCCTGGTTGTACCCCTTTAATCTTGGACATGTGAGGAAAATGTGTTCATGGTAGTGACAGTAGTGCCATGCTCATGTGATCTGAACAAATTACAACAACTTAAGCATAGAGATAACCTTCTGGAATAATGCGATTGCTAAACATGTGTCATCACATTGACTAATGTGTGAACTGTTCTCTGTGTGATCACACAAAACCGGCAGTATGTTGTTGTTGGAGCACTAAAGTGTAAAAAGCCCATGCTATACATCCCGGTAGCAGTTGATGTCTATGTTGAGGCCTTGGTGAGTTTTGATTGGTCAGTGTGCCAATGTTAGGTCCCAGATGTGGTGCTCAGTGTCATCCAATGTATCGCATGGGATATTTAGAGGTTTGGTAACTCAGGTCACCTGTCAGACTGGCCTTTCACATGATTGGGTGTAAGATGTAAAAATGAGTCCATGTGTCTAACTCTACAATGGTGATGAAACATGCCATTCTGTGGCAAACACAGGTCGTCACTGGTGGAAACAGGGCTGGAAATGTAAGGTATGATGTCAGATACACATTCACAACGGTTCCCATGTGTGTAAATGCTCTAGACTATTCATACTTGATGGCTTTTCGAGAAAATATGTCAGATGCATCACTGTTAGATTCATAGATATCACAAGTGCATCATTTTGATGTCATTAAACAAAATGATTTGTAAAACAAAAGCAATATCAGCTGTACAAAGTGTGCACAAAGGAAAAATAGGGAGTGACATTCAGACTTGGACTCTTCAAATGTGGACTTCTGAAGTCTGGACAGAATGGTACACAGTGTTGACTAAACTCTTAAAGAAAAGATGTTCATTACTGATAGTCTGTACAGACGATGCACCCAGACGGCCCAGTGGCATGGTGATACACCTGAATCATTGTGAAGATGCAGTCATTGGACTTGGCAGTGTGTTGAGCATTGTTCACATCTGAAACTGGTGAGATGTTTCCAATGTGCTCAAGATTCTGAGTCATCTTCCTAACACTGTGCATAGATAACACAAGACTGTGGGCCACGTACCTCTCACCCTAGCTATGCCTACTACCTTGGTGTCTCCACATTAAGAATTGGATGTGTGACCGGACAGGAAAGAACTTAAGCTACAGGACAAAGGAGCGCAATCACTGTAATCTGTGTGATATGACTTATACAATGACTACGTCAGCTTAATGTAGGACAAGAAAGTTATATGACCTGTGACATTAGACCCAATGGTTCCCAATTTGATGACTAGTGACTGCAGAATGGATACCATGTCTCGATTCACTTGTGTGACTCTTATTCCCATTGTGAGGTCTAAAATCCCTTGAATTAGATGAGACAGGTATGTCATGACACAAGGCCGTCAGTACCAAAAGACAATACATCAGCTGGTACATAGTGAAGGAGTTGACATTGTGGTTGTGGAATTTGTTATCGCTACACCCAATGTCGCTGACAACATCATGTGTGAGGGAGCATAGGTTAACTGGCATACTAACAAGTGCTATGTACATAACAATATTAAAATGTAATAGCACAAGCCCAATTGATGTATTTGGTTGATCTGTGAAGCTATGTGATGATACCTATGTGTCAAGTTCATACGGACGACTCATGTGATTCGTTTTCCTTTTTGTTCAGAGCATCAGAACCGGCTAGCGGAGGAGGCAGTGCCACGGAGCAAGGGGAAGCAGCAAGCCAGACTGGATCCAGTTTTGAGTCTGAGCAGGAGGGAACCAGTGGCACAGAGGGTGAGGGGATCTTCACTGAGAGCACGTCGAACACAACATCTGTTGGATCACCAACCAGTTCGAGCTCCAGTGAGGATTCCCTTGTGGTGGTGGATGTCCCAGGGACTGAATCATCTACATCCAAGTCCCCAACCACCCCTACAATCTCCACCCTCCCAGCTGCTCCCCGGCCAAGTGTCTGTGTCTGCTTCCCTGGAAGGGGAGGCATCTCCTTCACCCCAGGCACCTCACCCCGTGCCACTGTCTTCCCTGCTGCCCTGAGTGTGGAGGCCATAGACATCCTGAGGCAGATCGCTGTGGGGCAGACAGCAGTGCTGAATGTCCTCCAGGTGCATACCAATCATCTAACACAAATGGTATAATTCCTGGAGGGAATTCACTCTGACATGTCTGCCCAACAGAGATCCAATCAGGCTCTGGCCTCCACGCTGATGGCAGCAGTGTCCCAGCTCCAGCTGTCCCACCCCTCTCCTGCCTCTTCCCCATCTACTGTCCCAACTACCCTCCCTGACCCAAGCACACACAAACATGGGCATGCATCCACCTCAACAGCCACACGCAGCACACAAACACACAGACACAAGGACAAACCCACACGCACACACAAGACAGACAGCACACTCACCCCCACAGACATACCACCAGACAGCACACATGCATCCACAGACATGCCGCTTTATTGCATTCTCCTGCACTGCTGTGTGTTGCAGGGTGCAGGAGCACTGTGTTTTTGCTGTTTAATTTGCGGTTTTTATTATTTTTAAACTGTTTTTAAACTGATGTTATACTTATTTTCACTGCACATTCACTCCTACCTGTTTCTGGGGAGGGGCTTCCTGCTTCTGCCTCCCAGCCATAAGGGTGTTGTTTTGCTCACTCGTTTACATTGGGACACGCATAGACACGCATAGGTGCCATTTTGGGAGGGTCAGCGGTCTAGTCTTGCGACCGGCAGGCTCTGCCTTCTACTTTATGGGAGCTGCGTCACGGATGCGCAGCGGACTCCCGGGGGGATAGTACGGGTAACGCCAGCCTCGTTTGGGCATTGTTTAACTACTTACTACTGTTCCGCTTTTTTGCATTCTCCTGCACTGCTGCGTGTTGCAAGGTGCAGGAGCGCTGTGTTTTTGCTGTTTAATTTGCGGTTTTTAGTATTTTTAAACTGATATTACACTTATTTTCACTGCACATTCACTCCTACCTGTTTCTGGGGAGGGGCTTCCTGCTTCTGCCTCCCGGCCATAAGAGTGTTGCTTTCTTCACTCGTTTACGTTGGGACACGCATAGACACGCATAGGCGCCATTTTGGGAGGGTCGGCGGTTTAGTCTTCAGACAATGTAATACATCCACCACCTTTTCTACAGAAACCTGGAAAGCCAGAAATTAAATGGAAGCAACGGATTCGCACATTTGAAAATTATTTAATGGGCATAGATGGTCTTAATTACACTCCTCCAAGGAAGAATGCCTTACTTTATAACCATCTAGGAATTGCTGGACAGAACATTTTTGATAATCTACCTCCCCTATTATCCCCCGGAGGTGATTGTCTCTGGCTTTCCAGGTTTCTGTAGAAAAGGTGGTGGATGTATTACATTGTCTGAAGAGGCCATGGCTAAGAAAGCACTCTACAGAAAATGTAAAGACCTGAAAAGAATTAAAAGTAACAAAAATAAAAAATATATCAATACATGAGAGGTTCAGAAAGACTAAATGCGGAATGTGTTAATTCAAATAGATGAAGTAAACGATCCAAATAAAGGTGAAAGCAAAAGTTAACAAGAGTACAATCAAAATTCTTACTTAAGATGGCGGCCAGGCAGGTGACGTAAGCGTGTTAATTTCCCAGAGTTCCATCATTCAGAAACGTCCGAGATGGCTCAGAAGACGTTGTTGCAGGGAGTAGTATAGACGAGAACTTGCAGCCAGACTGAGGGGTCAAGATGAAGTGAACAAGGCAGAAGTAGCAGCGATGCTGGGAACAGCGGGGCGGGCAAAGACGGCTGGAGCGACCTCCCACAGCCGGAGCGCACGTTAGAAGCTTGAAGGTTGCTAAGAAGAAGGTTGCTATGCCAATGGGTGGAGCGAGCTCCCACAGCTGAAGCACAGGCAAGAGAAGGAGCTGCTATGGTAACGATTCAGGATATGGTCTGGTGCAGAACAATGCAGGCGAAGCGCACACCAGGAGTAGGGATGAGTAGAGGCTGCTATGACGATGATTCATGTATGGTCGCGTGCATGACAATGCAGGGTGTAGCGCGTGTAAATTGAATAATGCAGCAGTTGAGACCTGACCGAAATCTTGGCTCTAAACAGAGACACGGTAGATAAAATAAAGTGTGCAGCGCCAATCACCTGGGGAACACAAACCTGTGGGTCCGGGTTCTTCCTCCAGTCTCTCTCTCTTTCCTCTTATTTCTTTCCCTTTTTCTATTTAGTTCTCGGAGGGAAAACAGGCTGAAGGGCTCTCCGTCGGGTGTCAGGCACGATACAGCAGTGAAGAAGTCAGCCCACTCCTGGTACCAAAACGTTGCATTGGGGTGACTGGAAATGAAGGAGCCAGAGATTCTTGAAATACAAATGTATCTGAGTTTATCTTCTTAAGAAGCCCAAGAACAGGACCCACGGCATAAAAAGAACCGCTATGGAGAAAGGTCAGGCGACGAATGCCTACCTTCTACTCACCGAGTTCTAATAGAGAATCAGAACATTGACAATAAAAAGAACACGACACTTAAAGGGTAATGTCTTAATAATAATAAAGACGCAACACACTAAAACAGTACGTATGAGAGCAAAGATGTGGATACTACATAATGTGTCCTCAAAATGGATTTCTGGTTAACTGTCATTCATGTGTAATGTGTGCTGTAAGTATACAATGATGCTACTATGCTGTGGATTGCATATGGTCCGTGGAGTACAAGCACTTGGTTAGTATGTATCCTAGATCCTTGTGCCTACTTTGGCTAGATGTCAATGTCAACCTTGGTTTTGTCTATGAGTGTGACATGAAGTCACAAAGGCTTGTGTAGGAAAATACAGCTCCACATGGTTCATGCTTTTACATGTCAACATAATGCAAGTATGTCAAAGTACAACAATTTGGGAGAAGCATTCTGCATATGTTAATGATGTGCAGAAAGACACCTGTCTCATCAATACACCTGAATACATATGGACTTTGAATACATGCTAGTGGCTTTGGACACAACCATGTACACAAAGTAACGGTACAATACTTGTATGTGACTTGATGTTGGTGGACCCAAGTCTGTGTCTACTATAGATGGGGTAGACTAGAGGCAATGACAACCTTGCCACAGGTGGCAAGCCACTGTAGGCCAATACCCTTCAAGGCTGTGTACCCATCTGATACATTTCCTGTGCCCATGGTGAGTGTAAGCATTATTCTGACAGTGTCCCGACCCTGTTGCCTCCAAGGACTCCACTTTCTGCATAGATGTCTGTAGTCTTTATTGTCCAGTGCCTTTAAATTTAGATGTCAGTCATTACAGCCCTGCCAAGTACCACGCATCAGGCGTTAGATTAACACATTTCAGTGAGGTGGTCCGCATCACCGCACTGAAATGCGAAGTCAAACATAATAGCGAAGTCACGCGTAATAACGCCAACTAATCATGCACCTGACCAATACTGCCTGATGATTGAAAGGAAAGCTAGCTGGTGTGGTCTGAGTGGCAGCGTGCCGTGCGCGCTGCTTCCGGCAGGCTTGGGGGCGGGTCTGCAGCTATAAGCTGCTACAATGTAATAGATTCACCCGACTCGCGCCACCGCATGATTAAGGGCTATCGGTTTAGGACCAACGCTGCGGCGCAAGTGGTGAGCGGTGGCTGCAGTTTGAATAAACTGGTAGCTACAGTGAGTGGCAATGGCAGCGGTGCGCTGCTCACACCATGACCAAGTTATCTCAGTCAAACACACGAGGGTCCCGACCGGCTGATCATTTGAACTCCGCACGGACCTTGCCAGGCTCTGGAGTTGTTCCCAAGCAGCACACCAGCCCCTTCTGTGCAGCTGCTGCTGAGCCACACAATCCAATCATGCCTGGGGTGTTGCTTGCTGCGGTGGGAGTCGTCGCAGCGAGGTGCGGCCTGCACAATTGCCGTTCCTCGCGTTGACTAACAAAGTAAGTTGTGCCTTTCAGCGAGATAGCTCTCTTTTCTTCAAAGTGTACTTTAAATTTTATTAATAGCGCTAGCACGTTGCTAGTGCTACCAGTCCTATTACTTTTAGTGCCAGCGACCTTAATTCAGAGCACAGATCACGTGGTCAGTGCCTGCCACTGAGTGAGTGTCAGTGTAGTAGCTCTGTGACAGCCCATAACTGAAAACAAATGTGTGCAGCAGCCCCTGTGTTCATCTGGGCATTGTGCGGGCTCTGCATTCACATTACATTACGTTATGCAAGTTAGACGTGTTGCAGAGGCCTGCTTTGGAATTGTTTAACAGTGACACTAGTGTATTTAAATCTGAACCCCTCTCGTTATGCACATGCTCCGACTGCTTCCGATCTCCATGACTGCGTTTTTGTCTAAACGACGGGCTGTTTCTTTAGTGCATTATGGCGTCTTGCGGCACCTCTAAGCGCTGGGAGTTCTGGAGTCAGTTTTCATGTTACAGAGTGCTGCCATCCGCACGTGGTGTCCTGCTCTCCACATGTGGCCTAAGCAGCATATTGCTTGTAAGACATGAACGCTTCTGTTTTTATAAATGCCTAAAACAAAAACCTTTTTTGAAAAGCAGTATGAAAACGGAAAAGGGAGAAATGGTCCCTTAAAAAAAAATCACATTTGGACTAAGTTACAATTCACAATTAATGGTTCTAAAATGTATTTCTCAATTACTAGGATTGATTATGTGCAATTTCTACCACCATGGAGTTTTAAAAGACAAGCCTGTTGCTAGCCTTAAATATAAAATGGCTCCTCACAGATCCCCTTCCTGTAACAATCATCTTAGAAAGGGCAAGTAGGTTAGTAACTTTGCAAGCCAGGGGTTTTGCAACTGCTTGAAAGTCTTTCCAAAGCTTATTATTTTTTTAAATGGCTTAATTTCTGATATTTATCTTTTTCCGTAGACTTAAGTGCTTGGTTTTATTTTGGGGGGAAAAAAATTCTCTGTCACTGAGAACTGCAGTCACACACTCTGTCTCCGGTTAGTGCTCTTCCTTCCATTTCTGGTGATGATCTGCAGTTTTAAGATCTTAGGGGCATATTCTCAAGGAGCTATCGCCGAGTTATTGGCACTTTATCGCAGCCAAAGTCGCGATAATTTCATCGCCCCATTCACAAGCTGGTGCTAACAGCCGATACCACCAGTTTACCTGCGATAGCAGCTGCCAAAAACATCGCCACAGATGACCCCGGCAACTATCGCTAATGAGATGCAGAGTAGGCGTTCCCGAGCAAAAAGCCGCAACAACACCACACCTCAACATTCTCAACGACCAGCCACATCAGCGATAAGACCACAAAACAGGCGATAAGGCGCGTTAGCAGCAGGAAATTAACACCTGCTCTGACCTGGTGTAAAGTCGGACGACAACCTGCACCATCAAAGGGAGCCCAGCCCAGAGCCACACATGAAGAACAACAGATGCCATGGAGCTACTCACCGTGCATCCCGGAGCCCCGAGAGGGCACCAACACCCACCGTCACCAACCCCAGGATCGCCCCCCCCCCCGAACCCCCACCCCGGACCACCACAGAGGCAGCGCAGACAAAGACAGCGGACCTTCAGGAAATGCACCAGCCTCACAGACCTAACACCAGACAATGTCAATGCCCACTACAGGCTCGAAAGGACAACCATCCTCCGCATCCTGAACATCATTGCCCACAGGCTGACGGTACCAACACAACGGACAACCAACATCCCTCCGCAGACAAAGCTGCTGGCTGTGCTGCACCTGTTGGCCTCTGGTACCTCCCAACCAACAACCACCAGAGTCGGAGGAGTCTCACAGCCAGCCCCATCCAAGTTCCTCACACCTGTCCTGGATGCCATCATCAGCCAGGTACCCCAGTACCTATACGTCCCCCACAATGCGCAGGAACAGCTGGAGACCAAGCAAGGACTATACGCCATAGCTGGATTCCCGCAATTGTTGGGGGCAATCGACTGCACACATGTCCTACTTGTGCCCCTTGCCGACACTGCACACAATTACCGCAACAGAAAGCACACGCATTCCATCAACGTGCAGGCAATAGTGGACCACAGGGGACTCTTCACCAATGTCGTAGCCAACTACCCAGGCAGTGTGCATGATCCCCTCATCCTCCGACAGTCCAACATCAACCAGCGCTTCCAGGATGGCACCTATGGGAATGCAATGCTCGTTGGCAAGTACCAAATGAACACACCACACACCTCAACTCCACAATCATGCAACTCACAACTCTGGCACTGCACACGTCACAAAATCACATACAACATGCCAAACAACATGCCCACCCACCAGACACGACAGCACAACTTACTGTGGCAACCTTGGTTTGACATGTACATGAGCCATCAACGGCATGGCACCTCAGCCACACAATAGCGGAATGTGGGGAGAGGTGGGAACCAGGCATGTGCGAAGGAGGCAAGTGACCCATGAATGAGTATGTACACAATGCCAAGTGTGGCGTGGAAGTGAGGGACAGACTGCAGTATGCAGACCACAGACATATCCATGTCTACATGCACTGCTGGTGTTTGGAGTGTAGTGAACAGTGGACGCAACCATGTCACCCCAGCCAGTGGGTAAGATCGCGGAAATGTAGCTTGTGACGTCCCCCCTGTAAGCATGTGTGGAGTGGGCTGGCCCGGAGGACGCCAGGCCAGCGTAGGGGTGTGAATAAAAAGCACATAGCTCTGGGCGTGGTTCTCTTCCGGAATGCCCAACGTGTCTGCCAGGGCAGCGCCTCCTACCCCGTCACGAGGCCGACGCCGTCGCCGTGAGCGGTGTGGCCTGCGATCCTATGCGCCTGCTGCACCCCGGGCCGCTGGTCCCCGAACCCGTCATGCCCGCCCCTGCGCAGCCAGGCCTCACTGCTCACCTGTCGACACCGGCGTGTGTCGAAGAGGGCCCATCACGTGCCGGCGCAAGCTCCAAGCCCGAAGCCCGCGACCTTGGCAGTCTCCTCAGACCATCACGGCCTCCGCGACACAGGCCCGCTTTACTCCTTTTTCGTTTACGTACTCCACCGCTGCCTCTGGCCTACACTACGGTCAAGTAGGTCACACATTTGGAACTGAGTCTTGATTATGCAATGGCAGAGTACACACTTTATGGCTGAGTTTATATCACTGTACTCCCTTCGATGTGGTGCCACCAACTCTGTGCATAGCATTCGAACTATACCTGTCTGTGGTCCCTTGCTGACTACTGCCTTCGGCCTACACTGCGGTCGAGTAGGTCACACATGTGGAACTGAGTCTTGACTTCTGCATGGCGGAGTTCATATCAATGTACGCAAGGAGACGGGTAAGAGGAATACGCGCTTCAGTCCGGAGGAGAAAAGGATCATCGTTACGGAGGTGATTGAACACTGCCGACAACTGCTCTGGTGTCACTAACTCTGTGCATCGCGGGCCAATGACACGTGGCTGTGGGCCACTGCTGACCGCTGCCTCGGGCCTACACTGCGGTCAAGTAGGTCACACATCTGGAACTGAGTCTTGATTATACAATGGCCGAGTTAACATACCAATGCTGAGTTTAAATCACTATACTTCTTTCGATGTGGTGACACAAAGTATGTGAATGGCATACCAACCACACGTGTCTGTGGGCCCTTGATGACTACGCCTTCGGCCTACACTGCGGTCGAGTAGGTCACACATTGGGAATTCAGTCATGATTCATTTATGGCAGACTTGATATCATTGTACTGGCCTCATCGCAGACTGCATCCCCTTTCAGCTCCGGTGCCACTAAGTCTGTTCCCCGACATCCATGGACACTTTCTGGTTGAACTTTGGTGGCAACTGAGTCTATGGACTGGGGGTTGTCTTCATCATCATGTAGCTGATACTGACTTTGTGGCAAAAACAAGGCTGTAGCATTCCACTCCTCCATTTGCCGCTTCCGGCCGGCTTCTGCCCTCTGCATCATGCCCTGGAGGACACCTTCCACTGTCCCCCGCAAACCTCCGCTACAATCACCTTCGACATCGACGAGGACCCACTCACCTCGCGTGGCCCTATCTCACTGCACCGCAAGTCACCGTCCCGTGGCGGTGTGCCTGTGCCGGCCGCAGTGCATCCGGGGCCACTAACTCTGTGCAGCTCAAGTCATGGCCCCTGTCTGATAGCATATTGGATGGCCTCTGGGTCGATGGACTGGGGGTCATCAACGCCATGTGTCTGTGGCCCTGCGCTGTCCGCTGCCTCCGGCCTCAACTGCGGTCCACCTGGCCTCACACATCAAATTGAATCCTGACCTGCACGGACGTCGCATCACCGCAGGATGCACACGCCGCCACCGCCAGGACCAACTCCAAACAACAGGTGCCAGAGTCGGAAGTGTCTTACTGCCGGACTATCAGAGTTGCTCACACCTGTCGTGGGTGCCATCATCAGCTGGATACCCTGCTCAGCTCTTCAGGTGCCACTGACTCAATGCACCACAAATCATGGACCATTCTGCTTACATGTTGGGTGAACACTGTACTCCCTCCGGCTACCACCATGATGCTTCACAGTTCTTTCTGTTACGCTGGTGTTTTCTGTTTCTGCTTTTATTGTAATCACTGTTCAAGTTGTTGCCAGCACCAACAACTCCATGCGGGCTGGCTTACACTCACCCCACACACATCCAGCACATGCGTCACTGTACATGTGACCATGCCAATAAAGGTGTCGAGGGCACGTGCCCGTAGCCATTTCAACAAACTATCTGAGTGTGTCCGTGTGCTAATGATGTATGCATTAGGGCCCGGGCCCTACAACATTACATTGTGCCGTGTACAGAGGACGCAGCCATGTCACCGCATTGCACATGTAGCTTTGTCGTCCCCCACTCAATACGTAAGAGGAGTGAACTGGGCCGGCGTACGCCAGTTCAGCGTGGGGGTGTGGATGATCATCCCGTGGCTCTGGGTGTGGTTCAGTCCTGGAAATGTGCGAAGGCATGTGTCTCTGTCGCAGTGTGGGTCTCCGTTGGGGAGTGTAGGTGGTCCCTGATGGGACTTAGACACCCACCTATGTGATCTAGTTCGGATTCCATGAGGTAGTACCCCACCCGCACATGTTCGGCCACCCCCTTCTGGCAGTCTGACACCTGGCCTTGGATTGCGATGTGTGCTTCGGTGGGCTGCTGGGGGCCAGCTGGGGTGGTGGGTGCGTCCAGCTGTGTTGTCTGTGCAGGGGGTGGGGTATCTGTCCATGGACTGTTGTAGGGCGTCGGTGTCGGAAGTGTGGAGGGCCTCTTCAGCATCACTGTAGAGTTGTCTGGTCTGCCCTGCTGGAGGTGTTGTGTGTTCCTCTGCAATGTGAAGGGGAGATGCTTGTTGACATTGTGTTGGCATGTATGTTGCCGCATTGTTCAAGTTTACATACAGACTGCATGCTGATGTACATTGTGACTGTTTGGGAGGGGCGGACTATTTGATGCGGGACAGTGGACATTTGGACTACATGAGGTAGGTGAGGTTGTATACGTACATTTGCATCTCACAGTTTCCTGCTATGTCCGATGTGATTGGCCATTTTCTACGCACAGGCGGACCCAGTTGTGTCCTCTGTTCTGCAGTGTAAGTGTTGCACTGTGTACCACATTGTCGTCCATGTGGATGTGCTGTCATTGCTATGTGTGTGTGCTGCATTGTGTGAGAGTCGCACCTGCAGCTGTGATTTTGCTGCCCCTTATCCCTTGGAGGCGGTGTGCCTTTGGCTTTTGTGCTTTTCAGGTGCTGTGATGTTGGCGACTTGGGTCATTTGTGCTCTTGGACGGTTTTTGTACTCTTGTGCATTGTTTGTCTGCAGATGTATTGTTGACGTCAGTTGTTGTTTGTGCACGTGGATGTGTCAGAGTGTGACCTGCTCCTTTCCGGATGTGGTCCACACTCAGCCACCTCAGTCTCGTGGCGTGCACAATGTCATGGTGATTGTACTCCAGCCATGCTGCTCGTTATGTGGTGTCACTTGCATTGTCAGTGTGGCTCTCACATACGCATCTTTGCTGTGTTTCGCACGGGTGCATGTGTGTGTTGTGGAATTGGTGATGTGTGGGTGGGAGCCCTTTGGGCACATGGTGGACGGGGGCCTACTTGATGTTTGTATGTGTGCTGCAGTGTGCCACGGGGATCAGGGACATGACCAGGGGTCATTGTGGGTGTGCGGTGTGCTACACGTCGTTGTGCATGTGTGCCATTGTGCCCGTCCCCCCCGTCCCCACAGTCCCTGTTCATTACTCACCCTGTTGATGTTGTGTCAGGTCATATCGAGCAGTGTCCGGACTCCCGACTCCTTGCACCGACTCCACACTGATGACTGTGGCCAGCATTTGCTCCAGCTCCTCCTCTGGCGCAGGACTCCCACCTCCATTCGCCGTTGCTGCCTTCCTGTTGGCAGCGGGTTTCTGCTTGGTTTGGCTTTTCACATCGTGCCAGCACATCTTGGCCTCCTCGACACTCCGGCTGCATTCACGATGGAATGCCATTTTTCTGTCTGTGTTGCCAATGACACGGTGGAGGTGACGGACAGTTGTTGTTAGTGCTCTGTCACCTGCGTGACGACGATCTGGTTGTCATGCGGACTGTACCCCGTCTTCCTCTTCCTCTTCTCCTTGGCCTTCCCGGACCCCGAGGTTCCTTGCTGGTGGTCTGTGTGGCTTGTGGGCTTCGCGTTGACCTGGGCACTCGTTCCAGGTGCATCCATGTTGCTACGCAGTTTATTTTGTTTTTGGTGTGTCTTTCTTGTTCGGCTTTTAAGGTGCATTTTCCTGCATGACGTGTGGGAATTGCAGGCCTGTCGCTGGTTATCGCTGATTTTTGTATCGCGGTTGGCATCATCGCAACTTTGTTCGCATTCGTGTTTCGCATTTTTGCGGCGTCGCGTTGATTTTAACGCGGTCATTTGATGCGTTATCGTGGGACTATCGCATGGTGCCGCCAGGTTGGGAATACTACGTTAACACAGCGTTGTTTTCCCGCGATAGACTGCGATGTGCAAAGTTGCGTTAAGCTACTCTTGCGGTGGTTATCACACGTTCTTGAGAATATGCCCCACAGAGTTTCTTAATGCTCAAATGGGTGTAATTTCTGATATTTATCTGTTTCTGGTAATAATCAAGAGAAGAGCGAGGAGATAGGGGCCAGTTCACTTCCCCTGGGTATAGTATAAGTATCAAAGTGAACTAGCTACTAAATAGGAGCTCCTAGTATGTGTATGTATGGCGACACATATGTGTTTTTAGAAGACCCTCACTCACCAACCTAGTTGGTGACATGCTTCATCATCGGGTCCCACCCAAGGTACCGAATGTACCTTGGGTGTGCTGCGACGCCTGGATACAGCGGAGCTGGTTCTGTGCAGTGAGTGTGCAGTGAGAGTGAGATGAGTGTGGTTTAAAAAGCTGTCCGTAGGGTCCCGTTCAGGTAACAGAAGGACTATTTTAATATATGGGCCCTCGGCAGTGGTTAAAAAAGAGAGGTGGATATCTCTGGAGTTAATTAGGTTCCGATATCCTGGTCAACATGTTTCAGCCAGTCTCTCTATACTGGGCTGGCTTTCTTCAGGACCTTATGTGTGTGAGGTTAAAAGGTGGTCTGGAACAAAGTGTGTAAGAGACCATCTATGTGGTGCACTCGCTAAGGTGCATTATGTGATGGAGGATGATTTCCTCTGGCGACGCATACCTGTTATAGGGGTAAAAAAAGACGATAGACAAACATACACATTGATCCATTTAGATGTTGTTGTTTAAGCACATCTATTATTGTGAATCAGGAGCGTGGTGTCCGTGCTCTAATCGAATAAATTGCGTAGTGAGGACGGACCGTGGCGTTTTGGTGCATTGTAATTAGATCAAAACAATGTATACGCCTCTTATATATGCGTTAACAGGTGAAAATCAATATGCGATATTACATGGTGATAAATAAAGGGATAAAAAGGTAAAACCATGTTTGCTCACTCAGGAATTGTCTGAGAAATGCCCCATGAGTTCCGTGGGGGCCCGACCTATTGTCACACTCTGTATGTTTTCGGAAAAGAAAATGGAAAAAAATGAAAAGGAGTAAGCGGTAAAGCACATGCATCGTAAGTTGCTGGCGTGCCATATTACTGCAGGACTATTAGTCCCTCTCTGGCTGGAACCCCACTGAACAGAGCCCCACTTACTTCTTCAAGATCAAGGGCCCGTCTCCGTACCTAGTCTGGCCGCATCGGAACTCCGACGGTGAATGACTGGTACGCGATGGGAGTTTAAATACCTTAGCAGATTCTGCCGGTAAAAGCAGGTTTTCTCTAACGACCTCCAGGTGCGGGTGATCAGTTTCCATTCCTTGCACCTGCGAGGATAAACAGAGAAGAAAGCGTGCGCACGTGTTTGTGTGTTTACGCTGCGTATGGATAAAGTTAAATTAGGAATACTAGTAAATAGGTTAAATGTCTGGAAATTCCCTTTATGGTATTACTTAACTTTATAATTGAAAAGGATATTTTTATCGGCTGTATTGTACTGAGGAACGCGCGCTAGAATGTTGGTTGTTTGGGTATATCTCCTCGGGGATAGACAGGACTCCGTGCTGGGACTGCCTCCTAGGGGACGTTTAACCATATGCACACGTGTTGGTGCCCCGCATGTGGGTATCGTACATATGTTCAGAATATTTTAGCAATATTTTGTGGGTCGCCGATTTTAAGTGGGACGCCTGTTAGTTGAAGACTCGTTATATGCCTGGATCGGGTGTGCATATATTACTCTCTGCATGGTGCAGTGTATAAATAAGTAGTACATAAGGAAGTGGTCATGATGAGGACACATAGGTATTTGAGGGCTCTTAATCAAAACATAGGGTTTTTTGTGTAGTGAGAAAAGTACATATAGTCAAACGTGAATACTATTCCACGGTATATTGTCATTCAATCCTGTGTTATTAGTGGAAAGACGATATATCCAACGTTGTTCTTTCTGCAGAAGGATTTTCTCATGAGTGTTACTATGGCATGTGATCTGTTCTATGACCGTCCACCTGATGTCATTAGGTGTATGTCCTGTAGTGAGGAAATGGTCTGTAAGTTTGCTCAAATTCTTTTTGCAGCGTATGGTGCTGCGGTGTTCCACAATGCGCGTCCTTACTTTACGGCTTGTCATGCCTACATAACGTAGTTTACATGGGCATTCGATTAGGTAGATTACATTTTAGAATTGCAGTTTGTGTGTTTGGTTTGGTGCCAGGTTTTGTCTGTTTCTAGATTTAAGGTTTTAGTTGCTTTAGTCAAGTGACAGACGCTGCAATCACCACAGGGATAGTGACCTACTATCGCTGGGAGGCTCCATGCGTTCAGTATGGTGTTTGTCATGGGAGTAGGTCTTTCCTTTGGTCTTGTGAAGACCAAGCGGTCCCTGAGGCTACCTGCTTTTTATAGGCAAAAAGTGGGGGTCCCAAGAGAGGTTACCAGTATTGAGTAAGCGCCAGTTTCTCTTAATTATTTTGGCCACCTGATTGGAGGCTGCATTGTACGTGGTGACACAGGTAAGTGGGGTTGGAGTATTATCCCGTGTATTGTCTTCCAAAGGGATTCTCTTGGTTGGTTACGTGCCCGTTTGTTGGTGATCCGAATGATTTTATCTGGGTAGCCACGTTCCCCTAACTTCTTTGCCAGCGCTGATGATTGTGTTTTGTAATCCTCTATTTGGCTACAATTGCGACGTATGCGCAAAAATTGGCCATATGGAAGGTTTTCCCGGAGGGGCCTGGGGTGGAAACTACCAAATTGAAGCAGGAGTTTCTTGAAGTTGGTTTGTAGTAGGTGGTTGTCCGGAGTTTGCCCGCTATGGCCATGATGTTGAGATCCAAAAGCGATTTTGGAATTACTGGCACTGCTGGTGAAACGTAGGAAAGGGTCCCGTCCATTCAGCCATGTGAGAAAGGAGGTCAATGAATCATTTGATCCTGTCCATATCAGGAGGATGTCGTCTATGTAACGGCGCCAGAATCGAATGTTTTGGCTGTATGGGTTATTAGTTGGTAGAATGTGTGTTTTCTCAAAGTGGTAGACGTAAAGTCCAGCCACACTGGGAGCAAAAACACTGCCCATAGACGTGCCGTTCGTCTGTAAGTAGAAATCGCCCTCAAATTCAAAATAATTATGTTTGAGGGCTAAAGTTGCGCATTGTAAAATGAATTCTCTTGGCGTGGTGTGTTCCCAGAGTGGATTCTTGTAACATGGTTCTGAGGACCCTAATAGTGTCGTCCTGTGGGAGGCTGGTATATAGGCTTTCAATGTCCAGTCCCACTAGGAGTTGGGACTCGGGATCAAAGTCGATGTCCTGAATCAGGTTCAGTAGATGTTTTGTGTCCTTGATGTACGTGGACGACTTTTTGCACCATAGGGTTTAGGAAAAAATCACAGAAACGTGATAGCGGTTCCAATAAGGAATTGATTCCTGACACTATTAGGCGACCAGGTGGTGGTCTTGTTTCCTTATGAATTTTTGGAACTGTGTAGAAATATGGTATTCTCGGCTTTTTGATGCAGAGGAAGTCTGCCTCCTGTTTAGAGATCTTATTAAGTGCCTCTGCTGTCTCTACCAGTGAGATAATGGTGTTCTGCAGTGTGGTAGTAGGGTCTTCCTGGAGGCGTCTATAGTTTCTGGCGTCACTCAGTAGTCTTCTACATTCATTGGTGTAATCCATTTTGTTCTGGATGACTATACCGCCCCCTTTGTCCGCTGGTTTTATGACAATCTGGGGGTTGTCTTGGAGGTTGTGTACAGCTTCCCTTTCTTTTTGGTGAAGTTGTTAAAGGTTTGGGTTGTTTCAGTTCCTCAATTTGGTTAAAGACCGCCTGTTCAAAGGCGGCTACTTCAACTGGGATACATACTGGTGGTGGTAAGAAAGTGGACTTAGGTCTAAGTCCTGTTTCATTGCTTAGGCGTGTAGTCTCTGTCGGCGGCTGTTTCTCAAAGAATGCCTTTAGTTTTAGTTTACGAAAAAATGCGGCCAATTCCACCTGAAGTTCGAATTTGTCTAGACGGGTTGTGGGCACAAATGAGAGTCCTTTGTTGAGGACCCTTTCCTCCGTCATGGAGAGTGAAGTATCTGACAGATTAAACACCAGGGATGGTGTGTGTTGGTTGGTTTTATTTATCTCATCCCACTGGGTCCTGGTTGTGGTTCCCTTGTTTTGCTTCTGGTTGCCCCTGCTGGTCCCTCTTCGTCCGACCAATGTACTTGGGGTTGATTTCGTCTCCTTCCTCTGGTACGATGGCCTCTCCCTAAAAAAGGGGGGCGTTGGTTGGGTTGGTAGTAGACCTGTGGACCGGGTTGGTACATTGGTGGCCATCCAAAGAATGGGTTCTGTGGTGGTGGGTTGTATAGTGGTGGGCCATAATGTTGGCCTTGGTGATGGTATGTACCCCATGGTTGTCGCCATTTTGGTGTTCTTCCTCTGTTTCGCGTGTTGTTTGCACTGCCAGTACTGGATCCACTGGAGAAAGAACTATCATCCTCTGAATTATCTGATTTGGATTCCTGTCGTTGGGGTATAGAGTAATTTTCATCAGCATATGGATAAGCTTTATTGTATGAGAACCGTTTGAGGTCCTTCTGGAATTTGTTGATTTTGGACTGGGTAAGGTACTCCTTGTATTCTGTCACTTCCCTATTGGTTTCTTCCAATTTTTCTTGAAACATGTGAGGGTTGTTTTAAAGTGGTTCTCGGTTGCTTGAATGTCAATAATCATGGCATCAGAGAGGCGTTTAGCGGTCTTTATAATGAGCACTAACCAGTCCCTGGTGCAATGCCACGCTATCTGTGCCCAGTCTTTCCTGAAGGAGGCATCCTCCAGGAAAATCCTGGGAGCATTGGTCACTAGTAAGCCCTTAGGTGCTGTATTGGTACGGAGATACTCTGTAAGGATTACGCCATGTAAAATGGTGCCGAATTCTATTGCGCTTTTGTTCAGTGAGTTTGTCCCAGTCAGTTGTCTGGGCTATTACTTGGGATATGTTAACATCAGCCATTAGAGGTGGGTTAGAAGAATTTCACTGATCTCTTCTTCAGCGAAAGTTAGGCCGGGGTTCTCCGCCATGGTAAATGGCGGTGATAATGGAAATGTACTCTTACAGCTGTGCGCTGCTGATAATGGTAATAATCAAGAGAAGAGCGAGGAGATAGGGGCCAGTTCACTTCCCCTGGGTATAGTATAAGTATCAAAGGGAACTAGCTCCTATTTATTACCATTATCAGCAGCGCACAGCTGTAAGAGTACATTTCCATTATCACCGCCATTTACCATGGCGGAGAACCCCGGCCTAACTTTCGCTGAAGAAGAGATCAGTGAAATTCTTTCTAACCCACCTCTAATGGCTGATGTTAACATATCCCAGTAATAGCCCAGACAACTGACTGGGACAAACTCACTGAACAAAGGCGCAATGAATTCGCACCATTTTACATGGCGTAATCCTTACAGAGTATCTCCGTGCCAATACAGCACCTAAGGGCTTACTAGTGACCAATGCTCCCAGGATTTTCCTGGAGGATGCCTCCTTCAGGAAAGACTGGGCACAGATAGCGTGGCATTGCACCAGGGACTGGTTAGTGCTCATTATAAAGACCGCTAAACGCCTCTCTGATGCCATGATTATTGACATTCAAGCAACCGAGAACCACTTTAAACAACCCTCACATGTTTCAAGAAAAATTGGAAGAAACCAATAGGGAAGTGACAGAATACAAGGAGTACCTTACCCAGTCCAAAATCAACAAATTCCAGAAGGACCTCAAACGATTCTCATACAATAAAGCTTATCCATATGCTGATGAAAATTACTCTATACCCCAACGACAGGAATCCAAATCAGATAATTCAGAGGATGATAGTTCTTTCTCCAGTGGATCCAGTACTGGCAGTGCAAACAACACGCGAAACAGAGGAAGAACACCAAAATGGCGACAACCATGGGGTACATACCATCACCAAGGCCAACATTATGGCCCACCACTATACAACCCACCACCACAGAACCCATTCTTTGGATGGCCTGCCAATGTACCAACCCGGTCCACAGGTCTACTACCAACCCAACCAACGCCCCTTTTTGGGAGAGGCCATCGTACCAGAGGAAGGAGACGAAATCAACCCCAAGTACATTGGTCGGACGAAGAGGACCAGCAGGGGCAACCAGAAGCAAAACAAGGGAACCACAACCAGGACCCAGTGGGATGAGATAAATAAAACCAACCAACTACACCATCCCTGGTGTTTAATCTGTCAGATACTTCACTCTCCATGACGGAGGAAAGGGTCCTCAACAAAGGACTCTCATTTGTGCCCACAACCCGTCTAGACAAATTCCAACTTCAGGTGGAATTGGCCGAATTTTCCGTAAACTAAAACTAAAGGCATTCTTTGAGAAACAGCCGCGACAGAGACTACACGCCTAAGCAATGAAACAGGACTTAGACCTAAGTCCACTTTCTTACCACCACCAGTATGTATCCCAGTTGAAGTAGCCGCCTTTGAACAGGCGGTCTTTAGCCAAATTGAGGAACTGAAACAACCCAAACCTTTTAACAGCTTCACCAAAAGAAGGGAAGCTGTACACAATCTCCAAGACAACCCCCAGATTGTCATAAAACCAGCGGACAAAGGAGGCGGTATAGTCATCCAGAACAAAATGGATTACACCAATGAATGTAGAAGACTACTGAGTGACGCCAGAAACTATAGACGCCTCCAGGAAGACCCTACTACCACACTGCAGAACACCATTATCTCACTGGTAGAGACAGCAGAGGCACTTAATAAGATCTCTAAACAGGAGGCAGACTTCCTCTGCATCAAAAAGCCGAGAATACCATATTTCTACACAGTTCCAAAAATTCATGAGGAAACAAGACCACCACCTGGTCGCCCAATAGTGTCAGGAATCAATTCCTTATTGGAACCGCTATCACGTTTCTGTGATTTTTCCTAAACCCTATGGTGCAAAAGTCGTCCACGTACATCAAGGACACAAAACATCTACTGAACCTGATTCAGGACATCGACTTTGATCCCGAGTCCCAACTCCTAGTGGGACTGGACATTGAAAGCCTATATACCAGCCTCCCACAGGACGACACTATTAGGGTCCTCAGAACCATGTTACAAGAATCCACTTGGGAACACACCACGCCAAGAGAATTCATTTTACAATGCGCAACTTCAGCCCTCAAACATAATTATTTTGAATTTGAGGGCGATTTCTACCTAGAGACGAACGGCACGTCTATGGGCAGTGTTTTTGCTCCCAGTGTGGCTGGACTTTACGTCTACCACTTTGAGAAAACACACATTCTACCAACTAATAACCCATACAGCCAAAACATTCGATTCTGGCGCCGTTACATAGACGACATCCTCCTGATATGGACAGGATCAAATGATTCATTGACCTCCTTTCTCACATGGCTGAATTGCCGGGACCCTTTCCTACGTTTCACCAGCAGTGCCAGTAATTCCAAAATCGCTTTTGGATCTCAACATCATGGCCATAGCGGGCAAACTCCGGACAACCACCTACTACAAACCAACTTCAAGAAACTCCTTGCTTCAATTTGGTAGTTTCCACCCCAGGCCCCTCCGGGAAAACCTTCCATATGGCCAATTTTTGCGCATACGTCGCAATTGTAGCCAAATAGAGGATTACAAACACAATCATCAGCGCTGGCAAAGAAGTTAGGGAAGCGTGGCTACCCAGATAAAATCATTCGGATCACCAACAAACGGGCACGTAACCAACCAAGAGAATCCCTTTTGGAAGACAATACACGGGATAATACTCCAACCCCACTTACCTGTGTCACCACGTACAATGCAGCCTCCAATCAGGTGGCCAAAATAATTAAGAGAAACTGGCGCTTACTCAATACTGGTAACCTCTCTTGGGACCCCCACTTTTGCCTATAAAAAAGCAGGTAGCCTCAGGGACCGCTTGGTCTTCACAAGACCAAAGGAAAGACCTACCCCCATGACAAACACCATACTGAACGCATGGAGCCTCCCAGCGATAGTAGGTCACTATCCCTGTGGTGATTGCAGCGTCTGTCACTTGACTAAAGCAACTAAAACCTTAAATCTAGAAACAGACAAAACCTGGCACCAAACCAAACACACAAACTGCAATTCTAAAAATGTAATCTACCTAATCGAATGCCCATGTAAACTACGTTATGTAGGCATGACAAGCCGTAAAGTAAGGACGCGCATTGTGGAACACCGCAGCACCATACGCTGCAAAAAGAATTTGAGCAAACTTACAGACCATTTCCTCACTACAGGACATACACCTAATGACATCAGGTGGACGGTCATAGAACAGATCACATGCCATAGTAACACTCATGAGAAAATCCTTCTGCAGAAAGAACAACGTTGGATATATCGTCTTTCCACTAATAACACAGGATTGAATGACAATATACCGTGGAATAGTATTCACGTTTGACTATATGTACTTTTCTCACTACACAAAAACCCTATGTTTTGATTAAGAGCCCTCAAATACCTATGTGTCCTCATCATGACCACTTCCTTATGTACTACTTATTTATACACTGCACCATGCAGAGAGTAATATATGCACACCCGATCCAGGCATATAACGAGTCTTCAACTAACAGGCGTCCCACTTAAAATCGGCGACCCACAAAATATTGCTAAAATATTCTGAACATATGTACGATACCCACATGCGGGGCACCAACACGTGTGCATATGGTTAAACGTCCCCTAGGAGGCAGTCCCAGCACGGAGTCCTGTCTATCCCGAGGAGATATACCCAAACAACCAACATTCTAGCGCTGCGTTCCTCAGTACAATACAGCCGATAAAAATATCCTTTTCAATTATAAAGTTAAGTAATACCATAAAGGGAATTTCCAGACATTTAACCTATTTACTAGTATTCCTAATTTAACTTTATCCATACGCAGCGTAAACACACAAACACGTGCGCACGCTTTCTTCTCTGTTTATCCTCGCAGGTGCAAGGAATGGAAACTGATCACCCGCACCTGGAGGTCGTTAGAGAAAACCTGCTTTTACCGGCAGAATCTGCTAAGGTATTTAAACTCCCATCGCGTACCAGTCATTCACCGTCGGAGTTCCGATGCGGCCAGACTAGGTACGGAGACGGGCCCTTGATCTTGAAGAAGTAAGTGGGGCTCTGTTCAGTGGGGTTCCAGCCAGAGAGGGACTAATAGTCCTGCAGTAATATGGCACGCCAGCAACTTACGATGCATGTGCTTTTACCGCTTACTCCTTTTCATTTTTTTCCATTTTCTTTTCCGAAAACATACAGAGTGTGACAATAGGTCGGGCCCCCACGGAACTCATGGGGCATTTCTCAGACAATTCCTGAGTGAGCAAACATGGTTTTACCTTTTTATCCCTTTATTTATCACCATGTAATATCGCATATTGATTTTCACCTGTTAACGCATATATAAGAGGCGTATACATTGTTTTGATCTAATTACAATGCACCAAAACGCCACGGTCCGTCCTCACTACGCAATTTATTCGATTAGAGCACGGACACCACGCTCCTGATTCACAATAATAGATGTGCTTAAACAACAACATCTAAATGGATCAATGTGTATGTTTGTCTATCGTCTTTTTACCCCTATAACAGGTATGCGTCGCCAGAGGAAATCATCCTCCATCACATAATGCACCTTAGCGAGTGCACCACATAGATGGTCTCTTACACACTTTGTTCCAGACCACCTTTTAACCTCACACACATAAGGTCCTGAAGAAAGCCAGCCCAGTATAGAGAGACTGGCTGAAACATGTTGACCAGGATATCGGAACCTAATTAACTCCAGAGATATCCACCTCTCTTTTTAACCACTGCCGAGGGCCCATATATTAAAATAGTCCTTCTGTTACCTGAACGGGACCCTACGGACAGCTTTTAAACCACACTCATCTCACTCTCACTGCACACTCACTGCACAGAACCAGCTCCGCTGTATCCAGGCGTCGCAGCACACCCAAGGTACATTCGGTACCTTGGGTGGGACCCGATGATGAAGCATGTCACCAACTAGGTTGGTGAGTGAGGGTCTTCTAAAAACACATATGTGTCGCCATACATACACATACTAGGAGCTCCTATTTAGTAGCTAGTTCCCTTTGATACTTATATTTATCTGTTTCTCTCATCTTCATTGCTTGGTTTTGCTCGAGAGAAAGTGTCACTCATAGTCATTGAAATGTCACTCATACTTACACTGACATTATGAAAATTTCACACATAGCTGCCAAGGTTTCAGATTGCTATGTCATTACATCCTGCTTTTGTTTGGGTACATCATGTGGATGGTGTGTGTGTCCAGGACATGTGTCAGTAAGTTACAGTGTTTTCCTGTGTTTACAGGGACACAGTTGTTATATGTGTTAGTTGAATGTGTACACAGCGTATGGTACATGAATGTTTGTCACACAATTGGAATCATAGTGATGCCATGCTGTGATTGCAGAGTTGTACAGTAGCTAGCGTTGTAATGTACAGCTCATTCTGGCCTCATGCCACAGTTCTGGTGTGAGTGTCTGGGCATTTCCCAGTTCTGTGAACTGGACATAGGAGATATCATGCTCATGTGATGTTAAATTTGATTCTGTATCGGTGCACACATGGCCGTGCGTTTGCTCACACAACCAGAAAATGATGCACCAGGCGAGACTGTGGTAAGCAGCAGGATGGGAATGTATGGTCTATCCCGGGATGATGTTAGCTGCAATAAGTTGTCCAAGCTTTTCAATGAGTATTTGTGCGATAAGTGACTTTGACTGAGTCTACATGGCCAGAGAGGATGTGTAACAAGCTAACTGTAGCCAAGACACAATGCATGGTACTTCAGGCTTGTGGTTGTTTTGTTTGTTCAACTGGTTTTTTGCATTGTGATAAGCTGTATGTTGTTGATTCAATGAAACCTACTGTGTATCCTGGTTTGTCAAGGGTTTGTTTGTGTGTCGTCATAGGGATATGTGTCATCGGTATGTGTCTACCTTTTCAACCCAACTGACCAACTTGCTAGTGCATTTCACACATGGGCACTAGTTCTAAATGTTTAGGATTCAGAGATGGGATATGCCACTCCTAACATTGTACCTAAGATGGCAGGCAGTTTGTATCTGCCAAAGGCTGCAATAGTCATATCATTTAGGTGACACAAATGTGACTTAGCTACATATGGGTCAGGAGTTGTCACGATACTGTCAGGAGTGGATTGTGCTTGTTGTGTCCAAGATTTCCATCTACTTGGTCAGAGACAATGCTGGGCGCTGCATGCTCTTTGAGTCTCATTTCTGTTTCAACATTTAGGGAAAGTCTAGTCATTCCAAAGGCTATTATTTGCGTACATCCAATTGTCCGGTTGGGAATGCTACGCTATGTCACGTCCTGTTGGTGCATTTATAGTGATCAACATTACCTCCACGTCCCTCTCGCTTATCTCCATTATGCAATGAGGCCCCTGCGCCTCGTAGACACACCCCCTACCAAAATAAAAAGGCACAGCCCCCTCCACAACACCTGTTCTTTTGTGTCTGTAGACACGGTGGGGTGGGTGCGGCGCGCTCGTTCCGGTGTTGCTTTGTTTAAATTCTTTCTTTTTTTTTTTTTTTTGGACGGTGCCGGCTGCTGCCTTTTTACTGAGCTGGGCGAGGTGTTGGTTCGCTCACTACACTGTGCTCCGGCGTTCATGATGGCCCTGTTTCTGGCCGCGCTGTGCCGGCGGTTGCAGGGGCCTGCTTCTGCTTTCTCCTCTGGCTGTCCTTTCAGGTAAGAGTGGGAGTGGGTCTGCCTGGGAGCAGTTGTTCAGGGCTCCTCCCTCGTTCCATATCTTGCCGGGCCGGCGGTCTGCGCTGCTTGCCTCCGGCCAGCTTGTGGGCATGTGCCAGTGCTGGGGAGTCTGTCTCCTTCTCTGCTGGGAGGCGTTACCGGTGTTTTGGCGCCTTCTTGGTTGCCTGCAGGTTTTCGCCTTGACCGGAGGTCGGCGGTGCCTTCCTCCGGTCGGGGTGGGCATGGCCTGTTGTCTGGCCTGATTTCCGCCCGCCGGAGGTTTGCTGTGCCTTTCTCCGGCCGGGGTGAGTGATTGCCTGTGCGCTGGTCGCACGGTGGGCAGTTGGGGGCTCTGCCGCAGCACGAGCCTGGATCCTTTGGTTCCTCTGCGGCCACTTTGCGGGGCCCGTGGCCAGGGTGCGTTTTTCTCATGCGCAGTGTGTGCGCTTGTTGGTCTGGGGCACCTCTCTGTTCCTGCTGGCGATGCTGTGGGGGGTGAACGCGCAGTTTTGGCGTCTCCCAGCCTGCTGGTTCCCTGTCGGGATCGTGGGGGTGGGGGGGTGCCTGTCCCCTTTTCTTTATTTATTTATTTATTTATGGCCAGGGGTGGTGTCTTGTGTATCCTGTGGCCCACGTTGGGGGGGGGGGACTGCATCTGCTCGCGGTGTGACAGACTTGTCCCTGATTTTATGCTGGTTTTGATCTCCCGGCCGGAGGTCTGCAGTGCCTTTTCTCCGGTGGGGTGTTGTTGCTGGCTCTCGGCTTCCCTGTCGGTGGTGCTCTGGGGAGTGTTTCTGGCTTGCGCTGGCTTGTTTCTGTTTGGGGCGCCATGGTGGGGTGCGTTTGTTTGGTGCCTAGCGGGGCCTCGTGCAGTGCTCTGGTTTTCGTCCGGATGGTGGGCTGCAGTGCCTTTTCCGGCCTGTGTGGGCGTTTGGGACCTTGGCCCTCTGGTATCGGCACTTTTTCCTTTGGTGCTTTTCTGTCTATTATGTACAGGCCCACTTGCGGCCCTCTGCGGTAGTTCCCTGTCTCTGGCTCCTGTTTCTTGCTGGGGCTGGGCTTTCGTGCCGGGTGTCCGTGTCCTGCAACAGGGGTTTGTGCAGGCTTGCTCCTATGGTGGTTTGTCGGCGTCTGGTCTTTGGTGTCTGTTGCCTCTAGGGGTGGATGCCTGGGCCTACGGCTGGTCCGCCCTGGATCCCCTGCTCTCGTCTGTTCTCAGAGGTTACGCAGGGTTGGGCTTGGTTAGTACCCGCATGGGAGTCCTCAGGGTGTGCCTGGTGCTGTAGGCTGCACTCCGCTCGCATCAGTGGGGGTTGCTTTGCTGCTTTTGGCCTTGGGTCTTGCCGGGTCGTCTTTGTGGCTTTCCCTGTCCACCAGGCCTTTTCTTCTGTGTTTCATAACTTTCCTTCCTTGTGGGAGCTTGTCCTCTGGCCATGGCTGCGGAGGCTTCCCTACGTTCTGGGGGTCCTGTCTACCCGTGTCTGGCAATGCTCTGTTCCAAGTGCGGGTTCGGCTATTCGGTGGTTCCTGGGTTTTAGGGCCTCCTTAGCCTGTGGGTGTCCCTGTGCTTGTCGCTGCACTTCGGAGCGGTGCTCTGGCTGTCGCTGTGCCTTGTTGGGCCCCTCGGTACTGGGCTGCTCCCTTTTTGCCCCTTTTGTTTTATGTGTTGGGCCACTCGGCCTCTGTGATGGGGGTCTGTTAGTGGTGGATGCAGTGCTAATTTCCCTTTCCCCTCCGTCCGTCTGGGTTGGACATCCTTTGTTGTTTTCTGCATAGCGGTGCGATGTCTTTTGTTGTTGGGTTGTTTCCTGACAAGGGGGCTGTCCTTTTCCCATTGCTTGTGGGTTTTCCATGTTCTGCCTCTGTGTCTGCGTTGCATTGCTTGCAGGCCTGGCGCTGTTTTTGCTGGGGGCGTCCCCCCGGCTGCTGGGCGTCCGTGTTGGATGCTGGGCGGGGCTTCGGGCTGGCCTTCCCCTGTGTTTCTGTGCTTCCTCTGTTTTCAGCTTCCTATGGGCTGTGGCGATGGGTGCCTTCGGGGAGGGATGCACTCCTGCCGGGGTTCCTGTTTTCGGCTTCGGTGTCTGTTTGGGCTGTTGCTTGTCGCTCTGGGGGCTTCTCTGTGTTCAGTTTCTCCCCCTTGAGTATGGCTGTAGCCTTTCTCTTCGGCTTCCCCTGCGGGCTGTTTGGTGGGGTACCGTGGTTGCTTCTTCCTGTCTGGTTGTTCCGTCTTGGTTCCGCCTGTTGGCGGTTTCTTGTACTGGGACTCTTTGCCTGCTGTTCCGTTGGTTTGCCGGCTTCTGGTGGCTTGTCAGTCTTTTGCTGGCCTCTGGTTTTGGCCTGGCCTGCCTTGTTGTGCCGGTGGGGCATGTGTACCGGTTTCCCGGGTGCTGTTGTCCCGTCCTGTGGTCTTCCAGGGTGTTGCGTCTGCAGTTCTGGTTGGGGGCGTCTGTGTCCTCCGGCCTTTCGACCCTGGTGGCTCCTGCCTGCGTCTGTTCTCAGGCGTTCTGCGTTGTCGGCCCTGGTTCGTTCCTGGGTGTGTGTCTGTCTGGGCTTGCCGGGTGCTGTGGGCTTCGCTGCCTCCTCTTCTTCAGGCCATGCTGCCGTGAGTTGCCTGTTCGCGTCTGCTCCCAGAGATTGCGCTGGGTCGGGCCTGATTCGTACCTGGATGGGTGCCCGCCTGGGTGTGCCTGGTGCTGCTGGCTTGGCTCTCCTGGCCAGTGGTCTGTGTTTTGTGGCTTTCTGTGGTCCGATTTGGGCTTCACCCTCTTCAGTTCCGTGATATGGCGGTGTTTTCCGGTTCCTGCTTCTCGCATTTCTGGGTGGTTGGGGGCGACGCTGTGGCCCTATGCGTCCTGCTTGGTTCCTTTTTGGCTCCTCTTGTGGCCACGGCTTCTTTCCGTCCTTGGGGCTTCGTGGCGGCCTCCTCTGCTGTCCTGGCCTGCTGGGTCCTTGTGGCTGATGGTGGGCTGTTGTGGCTGCCCCTTGTTCCTGCCTGGGTCCCCTGGATTTTCCTGTGGGCTGTTCCCCATTCCTTTTCCTTCTGTGGGCCTTTCAGCCTGGAGGGGGTTGGCATCTGGCTTCCACCGTGCTGCCGGTTCCTCGGGCTGTGCTCCTGGCTTGGGTTGTCCAGTGTGCGCCTGTCCTGTGCCTGGTTGCTTGGGTTGTTCTTCCTGGACAGACTGGGGTGTTTGCCTTGTGGCTCTGGGGCCTTCTTGCCTGCTTTCTTTTTGCGGGTTGCGTTACGGCGCGTCCCCGTTTGTCCGCGTCTTCTGCGGTTTTTGGGGTTCTGTCTGGGCCCTTCCAGTTCCTGCCATTTGGGGCTCTGGGCTGTTTGCTGTGGGGCCTGGGTGTGGGTTACCATGGTGGCTGTTCGGGGTCCTCCTTCTGCTGCTCCCCGGTTCGGTTTGGGGATGTTCGGGGGTGTTGGTTTGGGGAGGGTTGCCCTGCGGTTTCCTTGGCCTGCGGGCCTCTTACTGGCTTTCCTCTTTTGGCCTTGTTCCGGGGTCCTGGTTCGGTGGGTTGGGAGTCTGTTTTTTCTGCGGCCTCCTGCCTGTCCTTGTCCTTTGGTTCCTCTGTTATTGGAGCTGGTGGTGGTCTGGATTCTCCGGTTCTGTGGCCCTGTGGTTTCGTTTTCTCCTGGTGCCTTCTTGGGCATTTCCAGGGTGGGAGTCTTGCTGTTGGGGCTTGGTGGCTGGCGATGCCTTGGTCTCTCGGCTTCGGTCGCCTCTGCTCTGCGTGTGCTTTTGTGGGTCTGCCTGGCTTCTTGTGCTCTGCATTGGCTGTTGTTTGGGGGCTTGGTGTGCTCGTGCGCACGTGGTTCCCTTTTCTGTTTCTCTGCCTCTGGTGCTCCGACTGGCCTTTCAGGGCTTTTCCGGTCCCGTTGCTGGGGTCTGTTGGTCAGTCTGGTTGCCTGGTTCTTTGTGGGGTGGTCCTTCGCTCGATGGATGTGTCCCTTTTGGGGCTTTCCCTCCTGTTTGGTGGGCTCTCTGGTGTCCCCCTTTTTTTTCTTGCCTCTTTGGGGGGTTGCGCCTTCTGGCTCTGCTGTTTTTTTTGTCCTGTTGTGTCAGCTTGCTGGTTTGGGGGGTCCTCGGCTCCTTGTTTTTTGGGTCTTCTTTCTTGCCCATGTTTGGGGCTGGGCTTGCCTCTGGGATGCGGTCGGCTGTGTTGAGTCTGGCTTGTCTTTCCTGTTTGTTTGCCCTTCTTTGGTGCATTTTGTTCCGATGTTCTGGGCTTGTGCTTGGACAGTTGGCCTGGTTTTCTTTGGCTTGGTATGTCTCATTGCATAATGGAGATAAGCGAGAGGGACGTGGAGGTAATATTTCTATTACTTACCGGTAATATCATTACTCCTAGTCCTACTCTCGCTTATCTCCATTACGGCCCGCCCTCCCTCCCGGTGGTCCCGCCAACTGTGTCTACGGTGGCTTGGTACGTACAGGTGTTGTGGAGGGGGCGGTGCCTTTTTATTTTGGTAGGGGGTGTGTCTACGAGGCGCAGGGGCCTCATTGCATAATGGAGATAAGCGAGAGTAGGACTAGGAGTAATGATATTACCGGTAAGTAATAGAAACATTTGTGTGTGCTTGGTCATCCAATGCCCCTTCAAGCCCCCTCATGTGACACAGCCAAAGGTGTATCTTATCAGCATGATAATGCACTGCAACAATCTCCTTCTTTGCTCAGTTCATGCAAGCAGACTGAACCTCAGTTGTTGGTAACAGGAGTGGTGTAGAGACAATTTAGTTCAGGGTGGATGCTATCTGCCAGTCCGGGCTGACGCTGCCCATGGTCAGCTGGCCAGGGCCTCACAAACACTAATGACTACAGAGCCCAGCAACAGAGCACTGACTTTAGTGGGCTGAGACTATTACGAGCTACAGGTGGACAGACCCCTCCCTTGGGTTTTCATCCACAGTGCATCAGGGTGATGCACAATCAACGCACAACACCCCTCACCTGGGACTATTAGGAATGGGCTGAGATGTCAATCTGTTTGGCACAAACAGCCCTTCAGTTTGCAGACTGGAATGAGAATGTTTTATCTGAGTTTCTTTTCATGCCACACTTGACTTGCTCTCACCCCTCACTCAGCATACACAATGCATAGTCATCATTACGACATGAGGCCACATCACTTGAGGGTGCTATGGATGTGACCGCAACCTGCCCCTGCCTGGATGAACATCGAGGAATTCTATGGTATGCTCAAACAACTGAAGTCTGACAGACATAATGGCATCATAGCACAATGGGCAGAGGGAGAGGAGTGGAGGATGAGTGAGATTTTGGATTTTTGCTCACTTTTTCACTGACAATTGTTTTGTCTGTACAAGCTAGGACTATACAATTTTACCCACACATCATTTGATCATTTGTAGTTGAGCATATGATATGTGTGTATGTTGTCATTTGTGTATTGAAACCAATGGAGTACTTTTGCGATATGCTTGATGCTGGCCAAGATCACACAAAAATAAACCACAAGTTGCCATTGCCTTGTTGAGTTGTAAGTCGGATCTAGACATTCTGGATAGCTGGCGTCATAACAATCCGGTTAAACGTGAATATTCTTGTTATTCGGCAAAATATGATTCAGCATCTAGGCTAGACTTTTTCTCACTTCTCATAACCTTGAAGTTAGCAAATATGAGCATATAGTAAATGCCTTCTCAGATCATGCCCTCATTAAGTTGGAAATTATGTTAGATAAGTTAGAGGATGAATCATCAAGGAGATGGTATTTTAATAAACTTAATTTAGCTGAGAAACAATGGTGCGCAGAAATAGAAAAGGAGATTAGCTCCTTTTTAATATAAATAAGGATTCCGCACCAATTAACATAATATGGGAGGCATTTAAAGCCACTCTGAGAGGCATAATCACCTCAAAAGAGATTCCAAAACATAAGGCTAAGAAGGAGGAGAGAATGGTGATAGAAAATAGTCTGGCCCATGCAAATCAGGAATATTTCAGAAATAGGACCCCAGCTACTAGACAAAAAGTATTGAACGCAAAAATGAGAATGAGGGAATTCTACTACGAACTAGGGGATATGTCAAGTAGGCTATACCTCCAGACTAGTTATGAAGATAGTGAATATACAGGAAGATTGCTAGCTTGGCAAGCAAAGGAGAAGCAAGTTCGAAATAGAGTCGAGTACATTCAAGATAAAGTAACTAAAACCCGTGTAAATACCCCTTCTTTAATAGGTGAGGTTTTTCTTAACCATTATAAAGATATATATCAGACATCCTATCAGATTCCTGTAGAAACAATTGACGAATTCTTGCAGGGATTGCCTATTCCAACTTTGGGAAATAACTTTAAAGAGCTGCTGCTAGCCGAATTTACGAAGGAAGAACTAGATGCGGTTATCAGCTCTTTACCTAATTGTAAAGCTACCGGGGAGGATGGCATTCCTGGGGAATTTTTTAAAACATTTGCTACAATACTTTGCCCTGCAATTCTAAGACTCGCAAACTTTTTATTACATGGAGGGGATCCGCCAGCATCTTTTCGTATTGCAGTAGTGGTCAGTATTTTAAAAAAAGATAAAGACAGCGAAAATGTGAATTCTTATTGGCCAATAAGCCTTTTAAATACTGACTACAACATTTTTACTAAACTGATTGCCAATAGATTAAATAAGATGGTGGGGTCACTTATTGGAACGGATCAATGTGGTTTTATAGCAGGGAGACAGCTCTATACTAATACAAATTTTTTATTAGAAGCTTTGGATTTTTTAAATATTAATAAGGTTCAGGCACAGATATGGTTTTTAGATGCCGAAAAGGCATTTGACCTTGTTTCTTGGAATTGTCTTTTTACGATTTTAGCAAAGTTCGGTTTTCCAAAAGAGTTTATAATTTTATTAAAACAACTTTATACAAACTCTCAGGCACAAATATTAGTTAACTCTGTTAAGATAGGGACATGCCAAATAAATAGAGGTACCAGGCAAGGCTGTCCCCTTTCACCGATTTTATTTGCTCTTTTTATAGAGCCTTTAGCAATTGCAATCAAGGAAAAAGAGCACATACAGCTCCGGTGCAAGGAATGACGAATATAAAATTGTATGCTGACGACATTGTACTCTTCTTGAATTCGAAGATAGACACTCAGGTGGAAGTGATGAGAGTTTTTGCAGACTTCCAAGATATAGGAGGCTAAAAACAGAAATTATATTGTGTAACTGTGGTGTGAACTCTTTATTATTAGAATTTAGACAGACGTACAATACTCGTCCAAAGAGATATTTAGGGATCTTTGTTACAGAGAAAGTAGAAGACCTTTTTCCTTAAACTATACCCCATTATTGAAAAAGGTGAGCTCTCAGTTAACACGCTGGAATCAGCTCCCATTGTCAATAATAGGACGAGTTGCGTTAATTCGAATGTCTATCCTTCCATTGTTTAATTTTCTTTTTAGTGCTGCTCCCTGCGCAATACAGTCCTCTTTTTTTAAAGAGTTAGATAGTATGCTCTCCTCTTTCCTATGGGCAAACAAGGTATCAAGGTTAGCACTTAGCACTTTAAACTATCCTGTGGAAGAAGGAGGTTTATCTCTTCCGAATATTAGAAATTATTATTATGCGAAATTTGTACATCATAGTTTTAGATTCTTTTTTCAGATCCTCAAGAGGCAGATAATTTTTTTATGAAAAAGATCCTAAAGGAATATAATATTAGGGACCCCACAAGAGTTACTGAAGTACCCTAAGAAAGTTCGTTATAAGACCTTACAGTGGTTATTTAAACAAAAAACACAGCTTTTAGCATATTATGATATTTTAAGAATTAATAACTCAACCAGACTTTCGAACATACATACGGGAAATAGGTATTTTAGCGAATAATATACTAAGGCTATGGGAAGAAAATGGTTACGTCCAAATTCAGGATTATATTAGGGGAATTGTTGGAAAACCTGGATGGAAATTGAAATGGGCCTCCAGCATTCCAATATAATTTTTAAAGTGGTCATTTGTTAGATTAAAACCTATATTGGAAAAATTAAATATAGAAAATTTGGACTATAAATTCAGTATTAGTGAAGCCCTTAACTGTCCTATACATAGAAAGATTAGTGATTGGGTTAAGATATTCGATCAGAATAAGTCTTCCTCGTTATATGAAAAAGTTAGGGATAAATGGAGGAAAGTGGAAGATATACAGATTCTTCAATCAACGTGGAATAGGTTAAATACGTTTAATGCATGTATATTTAGAGGGGCGAACTTCAAACGTATGCAATTCTATTCGAAATGGCTAATATATAGAACACCCTCCTTTCTTCATAAATTATATCCGCAAATTGAAGATAAATGCTTTCGTTGTGCAGAGAAAGGCACTTGGACGCATATTATTTGGAAGTGCCCAAAAATTCAGAGTTTTTGGGGGGAGATCGAGAAATATCTTAGATTTACAATAGACACTCATATCTCACTCGATGAATCTATTGCGGTTTTGGGATGTTCTTCTGATACTGCCGAATATGAAGAATGCTTGTTTATAGTAGCATTATTGGCAAGATCTTTAATTTTGCAACTCTGGAAAACAGAGAAGATACCCACTTTCAATGCTTGGAGGGCAAAATTATCCAAAGTACAAGAATTGGAAAGGAAATATGCAATAAGATCAGGAACATTAAGAAGGTATGAGAAATATTGAAGTATCTTTGAAATATAGGATAACATATTGTATTTCGGTATACAGACAGAAAGGGTACGTGGGTACCTATCTGGTTTTAGTATTATTGTATTTTATCTTAATGTGATCTTTCTATGTATTTATCCGCCATAAGTTTGTATTTGTACCTGATTTTAATAGGATCTTTTTCGTATTTTAGGAATAATTTGATTGTACTGCTAAAACATTTTTTGAAATGAGTATCTGTAATTTTTTAATCTCTGCACTTTGCACTTTAGATCGAAGTTAATCATTTTTCTCCTCAATATTCTGGAATATGTATTTATGTATACTATCATGGAATGTGTGTAAGATCTATGAACTCTCAATAAAAAAAAATATATAAAAAAAAGATGAACTGGGAGTGCTGTTATGTCTAGTGGATTGCCCTGTGCTACATGTGGTAAGCCGAGTGGACTGTGAGTGCACAGAAGTGTTATGGGCCCGTCTGCTGTGCAGATGCTACAGGAGCCCGTGTTACACCCATGCACTAAATTGACAGACAGGGGAGGAGGTGGGTGTTGGAATGTGAGGCCTAGCTGCACATGTGTTTTGCAAGGTTGATGTTGCATGGGCTGAGCTGGCGTAACAAGGGTAGAGGTGAGAGAGACTTGTGTTTCCATTTTGGAAATGGAGGGGAGACTCAGACGTAATAGGGGCAGTACAAGTAAGAATTTTGTGAGAGTGGAAGGGAGGAGTTAAGGTCAAAGGCAGTTCTTGGATAGGATATGTGAAGTATCCTCATTATTACAATGTGAATTGTTGGAAATGCTAGGGTGCGATAATCAGAGTGTGGGACCTTGAAAAACTGGCTTAAGCCTGTTGGAGGTATGCTAGGAATAGGTAGATGTGATGAAGGTAGAACCAGCTAGACAAGGTTAGAGGCAGGCAGGAGATGAGAGCTGTAGTCTGTGGCACTTCGGTGAGAGATGACTGTGATAGGGCAGTGTCATTGGGAAAGGTAGTTGTTAATGTGCAGAAGTCAATAGAGGTATGGAGTATGGAACTGAGATGTGGATGTGACAGAGCCACAGTGAGACAAGGTTAAAGTTTTTAGATGAAACAAAGTGGATAGGTGTATGTCAAGGGTGAACACCAGTTGTGTATGTTAAGGTGCTGGATGGGGAGATGCAAGGTGTTGGCCAGTAGATGCATGGTGTGTTTGAATCTGTGCATGCACTGGTTTGTCAAATGACTATTGGTAGGCCTTCAGCAGAGTAGGGTGAGTGAATGGTGAGAGGCGAATGAATGAGGACAGATTCATTGAGCAATGTAAGTGTCTGGTTGAGAGATGTGGTGAGGTGTTAAGTGTGAATGTCAGAGTTGGATGTGATGCTGCACCCTGTGAAAAAAGTGTGGTCAAAGCCATTTAGGCAAAGTCTATTCATGTCAAAGGGCATTTTTGGTGCCCTTCTAATTGTCCGGTTGGGAATGCTAGGCTATGTCAAGTCCTGTTAGTACATTCTGAGTGAACGACACTTGTGTGTGCTTGGTCATCCAATGCCCCTTCAAGCCCCCTCATGTGACACAGCCAAAGGTGTATCTTTTCAGCATGACAATGCACCGCAACAATATCCTTCTTTGCTTAGTTCATGCAAGCAGTCTGAACCTCAGTTGTTGGTAACAGGAGTGATATGGAGTGGATTTAGTTGAGGGTGGATGCTGTGTGTCAGTCCGGGCTGACGCTGCCTGTGGTCAGATGCCCAGGGCATCACAAATGCTAATGACTACAGAGCCCAGTAACCAAGCACTGCCTTTAGTGTGCAGTTACTGTTACCAGCTACAGGTGGACAGACCCCTCCCTTGCATCCATAGTGCATCAGGGTGATGTAGAATCAACACATAACACCCCTCACCTGGGACACTTAGGAATGTGCTGAGACGTCAATGTGTTTGGCACAAACACACCGTCAGTTCACGGCCTGGAATGTTGTATTTTTAAAACTGCCTTGGCTTTTATGCCACACTTGACTTGTTATATATTACAAAAACAAGGGGACCCCAATATTTGAACCTGGGGTGTTAGATTATTTTCAAAGAACAATGGTTCATGTACGGCCAGTAGGTCCTAAAAAAAGAACTGTTCTCTAAGGAAAATTATTAATCAATTAACCTCTGGCATAAGGCACTATACTAGATAAATGTAGGAAGGACACAAGTGGACATTTGAAAGGCGGTTCATTTATTTAACAATATTATTATTTTCATAACAAGTGGATTATAGATCCAGTGCTCACAAAAAAAGTGAGAAAGAGCGTGATGTGGTGAGTGAAGAAATCATTAAAAACATACATCGCATTGACAACATAAACAGAACTCCTTGGTACAATTTCTAAGAATAAAGGAGTTCAGTTGTAACAAGAGGTCAGCGGCGTTTCGATCTCACAAATTTTATATCTTCATCAGGACAAAGATTGTGAGCATGTAGTATCTATAAGATAAAGACACTGCAAGCTTCAAAATTCATTAATTAGTCCCAACCAATTAATTTAAAACTGACAATGTCGAGCACCATCTGTCAGAGAATCAAAATTATGTAGAATAAAAATTGCCAGAGCAACAAAATAGGAAAAAAATTGCGAATTTAATTTAGATGTATTAAATATTAATTTATTTAGAGAAGAGAGATAGGGAGAAATGGATCCCTGGCGGTGCTAAGTGCCTAAGGAATGGTGGTCATAGCACCAAGGTGATCATGAGATATCGAGCCTGAGTGAGTCAAGCTAGGTCAGCTGGGCATAGTCAATTATGAGGTTGCCAGAATTTTATGAAGAAACTCACTTAGTGATCCCGGAGGAGGCGAGTATGATCCTGGTCGGGTACGTCAATATCGACAAGTCAAGGTATGGGGGGGCAAGTCTTGGCAGGAAGAGAGTTACAAATTAAGTGACTGGGAAAAGAAGGTGCATCTAGCCACCACGAATGGGTAATCAAACCGCACTTACTTAAAATATCAAAGAAGAGACCGCAATGATATGGTCCACTGGCTCCAGGGGCCAGGTATCTTGGAAGAGGCAGAGTCCCCAGGTTAATCTCGGGTATGATGGGACGGGGGAGACAAGCCCCTGAAAATTGACCAAATCCACATCGCGAAGTTGGTGTAATAGGCACCACACAGTCGGCGTACTGAAATTCAACTAGGAAAAATAAAAAACAAAAAAACAAACAGTTTTGGGAAACCAATTGAGAGGCAGGAGGGGCCGGGGAGGTGTGGGGTGGTTGGACGGAGTCCCAAGACTTACTTGTAACCACATCAGTTGTTCGAGCACAAGGACGGGCAGCCGCTCCGTCTGTCTACTGGTAGGGAATTCTACCGTGGGAAACTGAAACAGGAAACCAGAACTACTTGTAGGACCGGTTGTGAGTCACATGAATAACCACTAGACCTTGAACCCAGGCAGGCATTGAGCATGCGCACGTTAGTTGCTGGTATTGTATGACAAATGAAGTCACTGGTGCATAACTGTAGTGGGACGATGATATAGCCGATCGTGTCCAATAAAAAACTGGTGCAAATTTAAAAATAGAGAGAGTCAAGAGTAGTCTACCAACATACTTAAGAGGTCATAGGGAGCAGAACGAAAGACAGTTATCAGTGAGAAAGAATTCGTAGAGGTGGAATGGATCAAAGAGATACAAAGATTGTAATGATTCAGTGCTCAACAAAATCAAAAGGTCGGTATTGAAATTGTTAAGAACTGACACAATAGTTTGCATAGAGATATGTTTTGCAAGGTTGATGATGCATGGGCTGAGCTAGCTTAACAAGGGTAGAGGTGAGAGAGACTAGTGTTTCCATTTTGGAAATGGAGTGGAGACTCATACGTAATGGGGGCAGGACAAGTTTGGATTTTTCTGTGAGTGTAAGGTAGGAGTTAAGTTCAGAGGCTGTTCTTGTGTAGGGGACGTGAAGTATCCTCATTGTTTCAAAGTGAATTTTTTGAAATGCGGGGGTGTGAATCAGAGTGTGTGACCTTGTAAGACTGCTTAAAGTCTGGGCAAGGTATGCATAGGTAGATGTGGCAGAGGTAGAACTAGCTAGACAAGTTTGGAGTCTGGCAGGAGATGAGAGCTGTAGTCTGTGGCACTACGCTGAGAGATGACTGTGACAGGGCAGTGTCATTGATAAAGGTAGTTGTTAATGTCCCGAAGTCCATGGAGGTATGGAGCATGGAAATGAGATGTGGATGTGACATGGCCACAGTGAGATAAGCTTAAACTTGTCATTTGCAACAAAGTGGATAAGTGTATGTCAATGGTATACACCAGTTGTGTAAGTTAGGATGCTGTATGGTGAAATGTGAGGTGTTGTCTAGTTGATGTATGTTGTGTTTGAATCTGTGGATGCAGTAGTTTCTGATATGACTATCTGTAGAGCTTAAGCAGAGTAGTGTGGGTGAATGGTGAGATGCGATTGAATGAGGACATATTCATTGAGCAATGTAAGTGTCTTGCTGAGAGATGTGGTGAGGTGTTAAGTGTGAATATCAGAGTTGGATGTGATGTTGCACATTGTGATAAAAGTGCAGTCCAAGGCATTACTGAGGGTCAAAATGGTGATGAGAGTTGTCCATTTACCTTGATACGTTTAACGTCTGCTAAGGAGGTGATGAGTACAGTACATTGTTCACATGTCATGTATGGGAGAGGTGTTGTGTACATAGTGATGAAGAGTGGTGCTGTGAAAGGAAGTGTGGATGTAAGAAGGGCAGCGCCAGTATCAGACTGTGAGAGTCGGGGTGGAAGAGTTAGAGTACAAGGCTGGAGCTTGGAGGGCAGACATGGTATTCCGGATAGCTGCACCAGAGGGGGATTATGACAAGCTTGTGTATGTAGGATAGTTTGAGAGATAAGCATGTATTTTGAGGTGGATGTGAGAGGGGTCAGACGAGCACAAGTAGAGATAATGCAGGCCAAGAGGTAATGTTGAAATGTACACATGTGTATATTATGTGGATGTAAGTATGCAAAAACAGTTGCCAGATGAAAGTTGAGGATGTAGTATGCGTTTGCTGCAGCTTGCTGTCTGACACTGATTGTTCATGACAGATTGTTGAAATGGCCGCTTTGAGTGCACTGGCATATGCAAAACCTATTGGCATCACAGAACACGTTGCCTCCACCTAGCCTTGCCTTCTCTGAGTTGTGTGTGGGCATACGTGCCAAGTTACCCTTTGTAGGTAGATGTAGTCACTGATTGCTCATTCATGCCCTTGGATACTGCCCTGTGATGGAGGTGTTGATTGCTCATATTGTACTGTCATTATGCAGAAACATTGGATGGCAGTCCATTGCTTAGCGGGCTATTGCCTCCCCAAGTGAGAAGTCAATGATGTGTGTTGATGGGCCACCTGGGGGCAGACTACTCCTGAAACGCATCCCCACACTTCCAAGTACACTACACACACATGGGTACTAATGAAATTCTGACTTTGAATGTCAGAGGTATGGGGACACCAAGGGAGATAGACGCATTGTAATGATATCTCTGGTTGTGCTGATGAAAAAACATTGCACTGTTATAAGACAGACATGTGACACCGGAACATTACACCCAGTTCCATAAGTGTTTGCATTGTCAATATTTTTTCCTCCTCTAATCTGATTTGGCATGGGTAGCACTTGTGTGGGTCCATATGGGGTCCCATTTACCCCATTAAAAACTGCCACAGAGCCTGAGGGCAATATGTCTTTGTAGAGGGTCTCCTTGAGGTTTTCAAAGATATGGGGACAGTGTTTCATTGCCAAATGTGGACAAAGCAAGCTTCATTCTGCACATATCCCTCATCCTCACAAGGTGTCGGCCTAACGGCAAAGGCGGTCGGCCTCAAATCTGGGGAACTGGGTTCGAGTCTCGGCAAGGACGCGCAACATCCTGTGATTCTGGGCAAATCACTTAATCTCCCCGTGCCTAACAAAAATGAATGTGTCCTTATGTAAAGCAACTGTTGCTCGTGTCAAAGCAATCTGATACCCGATACCTTCGGGTCAAGTTCGCGCTATATAAAACTCTGTAAAAAAAAAAAATCCCCTGGCTTGAGGACGGCTATGTCAATTGTGTCCGAGAGCCACAGATTAAGCCCCCCACCCCCGGCATACTCACCAGTGCTGGCAGCTTATCTTACACAATGAGCTGTGCAGTGGTCCCTCCAACAGCACTCATGAGCACTCCTTCTACTCTGCAGTACACAATCTGCACCTTCTGATTGGTATTATTTGTTAGCAGCTCACACTACAGCCTGAGGAGCTAGATGCTGAATACCTGAAGATGACCCAATACACATACAGATCAGGTGTAGTGTGCAGCGCCCTCCAGCACACACATGGTGACTGTACCCTACATTGTTGTTGGCCCATGCATTTTCTCATTCATGAGGGATTCCGTCTCCAAATATTTCACTGACGACTGGGACACAACAACGTCTAGGTAATTGGAGTGGGAAGCACTGAAATCAGTACTGTGTGGCTGGGTCTGGGGACTTGTGTGTTGTCTAGGGCCAATATCCCCAGGGACTCGCTGTAGACAGAGGCCTCACTAGGTCAGAAATAGACTGCGGTTCAGTTGCAGGCTGTGATGTTAGCCATGCTGCCAGATGCTCAAACACACCACACCCATCTGATTGAGCAACTGTGTTGCTTTTACTTTGCAACATGACAAGCTGGAATGCACGCGGAGGGAGATAATTCAGGGCAACTCCTGTGCTGCCTCCTCTGTTGCTTAACAACAACCCAGCAGATGTTGATGTTTATGGTTCACCTGCGGACACTGTCACACTCCCGAATGTTTGAACGGGTCAATAATAATTATTTGCTGTACATGTTGTAATGGGTGCTGGTGGGTGCCGCCTACTGATCTGAGGCGTGAATCAAAATTAATAGCTGTTGCGTTTTCCTGAAGGGATAACGTCCCCACTTAGCACTCCGAAAATAATTATTCTCGGAGTGCTAAGTGGGGACGTTATTTCCTTCAGGAAAATGCAACAGCTGTGGTTCACCTGCCCCAGATGCACAGTAGTCAGGCAACCATCCATGAATCCTTCACGGTTTATTGTTGTGGCCTATACATTGCCCCCTAGTCTGAACGCAAGGTCGATGTTTCCAAATTCCTGACTGGATTGAATCTACCTGTACTTGATCTGGCAGCGCGTGCAGTGATCAACAACCTATTGGTTGGTACAAGAGATACTCGGAGTGATTCTGTGCACTGCCACGTTGACCACTCATGCGTTGGACAGCCTCCCTCCCAGTCTCGAGAAGGCGTATGAGCTTGTACTTGAACACAGGTGACTGTATCTCTCTTGGGCCACCTTCAGTGATTTGAGACACCCACAATCCATGTGGCAATTTCTTCGGTGTACATTGTTAAAACACAACAGTGACCTAGCTGAGCCTATGGCCACAAACTCCTTTGTCCCTGCTTGCAAGGAATTGATAATTGTTAGTAATGGCGCCTCACCTGCTGGTACACCAACGGCATCTAGTGCATAGTGTCCAAAATGATTCTATCCCTGATAGATCCACGATGCTTAAAATTCATATGCAAAATAGTATGCTGTAGCTGGTCCATGGGAGGTGTCCCTACGTAGCCTGCTTAGTGCTGGAATTGGTGAAAGCATACAATACCGTTGATTGTGTATACATGTTTGCCACTCAGTCAAAACTGGACGTAGCAGGGCAGCTGCAACAACACATTTGTGTTTTTCATGCCAAGCCAACTGCCCAAGTCAAGTGTCACCCTCTTTTAGATTGTGCAGGGTGACTTGTCGGGGCTGTCCCCGTTCCCGACTTCTATTTGCCTGACAATGTAGCCGCTAGCCAAGTAATTTGTCTGGGGTGTTAATAATAGTGAGTTCCACTTGGTGATGAGGTACGTGCAGTATCCATTGATGCAGACGACATGCTGCTCTATATTCAGTCTATCTGCTGGGCATTCCAGATATTTCTGTGAGACAATTAGTTTTGCAGGGATGATCCTCCACAAGAGGTGATGGCGGATGAGCAGAGTGTGATGCGTGACCTTGATGTTTTTTGGTACTTATGGATCTGTAACTGTGATGATGCAAAGTATCTTATTGTGTGAATCTTAGCAGGGACATATCCTCATTATGTCCACAGATGTTTTATTTTAATCACTCTTCCAGTTACAGGGCACTGCTGTATTTCACTTCCTGAGGAGATAATGCTCCCCTGCATCTTGTGCTTTTGCCATCACCGTATAGTGGTTGTGCCGGGTGCCACCTCCAGGGAGTTTGACACATGCTGCGAGGGTTGATCTGCAATAGTGGCATGATAAGTATGGGTCGATGTGGGCTGCATCTGGCAAAGCAGAGGCTGTCCAGGCTGTGCATTTTAAAAGGAAAGTTATGTGGCAGGACCACTGCAATGGCCAGTGTTAAGTTTGTTTGGCAGGCAGTTGTAGAAAGTGAGCATGTTCCCACAATGCAGGGCACATGAGATTGCGGGCTCAATGTTGCTCCCTGAAGCACAGCTCCCTGTGGAGCTGACAACCTAGTGAAAGTGTGTTTTTGGGGTAGTAGGGCCTGTGGCTACTGAGGGACATGATCCCGTACTTTCCGTTTCTTATCCTGCCCATCCTGGCTCATTTCCATAGAAGCATTACTGGGAAGGACTGACAGCATGGAAAGACATAGGATTGAACTCAGTGGGGGACCTCATCAGGATCTGGGAGCACATAACATGTGTCCAGTTGCAGAAAGATCCTGACATTGCATGGGTCCATTTCTTGCCACATGACACACTGATGGCTGAGATGGGACACATGTGTAGAGTGACAGACACTGATTCTGCACATTGGCCACTAACCCACGGCCTGCGCATCATGGGTGGAGTTTTGAGACTGGTGATCTTATTTCTTGATGTGCTCGCTAACTATGGGACACTGATATATTATGAGTCCTCCACGTGCGGGGAGTGAGAATGGACTAGACACTACCGATGCACAGTATGTCATGATAGAAAACTCCATTCCATTAAATTTGACATGTGGCACAGGAAAGTGTGTGTCCTGCCATCTGTGCACACAACGTAATGCACCTATTTTGTCATTGATACATATTTTCTGGACATGGCTGTATGCTGCTAACCTGTGTTGCTGAGTTACAGATGTACTTGGCCCAGTGAAGGGTTGGTTTAACCTCCTACCATTGGAGTGGATGCAGAGAGGGATATTCCTGCGGATGATGTTTTTGAAGTTATCAATTGAAAGGTTAGATTTGTAAATGCTCATCAGACGCCAGGCCATTTGCATGCATTGTTAGTCCACTGCAGTCCCAACACTGCAACACTTGTGCACAGCAACTCGCTAATGGTGTAAGGCTGAGGCTGCAGCGCAGGGAGGGAGTGAGTTGTGTGCCTCCACAGGATTGCAATAGCTAAGCTGTGGGACAATTTGTTACACGAAGAGCCACTGGATAGGTGTAGGACTTTGTAGGGTGAGGGTCAGAGACACGTGGTCATGGACCTATCAGAGGTGTTCCAGACATGGCTAGATGAGGCAGCTGCTCAGTCATGTGAGGCAGACTGTCTGCATGACATTTCCTCCTTAGTTCACGTCTGGGGGGGTCTTTTAGGGTACACATATGCTACAATGTCAACTGGTGACAATGGCTATTGTATCAAAGGCCCCGGTCTAACCCCCAATGTGTGTCCTGTGAGGTATGTGTGTTGCTGACCTTCTAAATGCACATGATCCCTCTGTGCTGTTCTTTCTTGTTTTGTTTATCGTATTGTTCAATTTTGTTCCATGTGCTCCTGTTGTGGTATGCTTGACTCATTGCTGAATGTTTGTTCTGCCCATCTGACCAGATCTGCATTTTCTGATTAATAAAGATGATTTACTATACATCCCAAATTGTGTCCAGGACATAATAATGAACTGATAGTGAGGTTTTGGTTAGGATGTTGAAATTTCTTGTGACTTGTGTGCAGGGACATTCATTGCGCCATATGCCAGCAAACGCATTTTCCTGTGTCTGTCTTTTGTATGTGAGAAATTGTCTTTTTTGGGAGATGTGTGTCTTCCTTCGCCAAGGTTTTGGATGATGAACCATCCTTTGTGAACCTGTAGATTTGATGCCTGCTCCATGTGGACTGTTATCACTTTATCTATTTTTGAGTGTTGTGGCTCCAAGTGGGACATTTTGCTACCCTGTCCTGACTGTACAGGTAGGTAACCTATCCCATGCCCTGCTGGCTGGCCTGAGTAAACAGTGGTGGGTGAATGGCACGGGTCCACCAGGAGCGTGTCAACGTGGCCTGACAAAGCATAGGGGGGCTCAAGATAGTTGGGTCCCAATGTATTTGAGTGCGGTGTGCGTGCTGGGAGACCTGGGTGCATGCTAGGGATTTTATGTAAGAGATTTATCTGTCTGAGTCCTGCTCTGGAACTGTGCTGGATCCTTCACATGTTGTTATTCCTGACACATACAACATCCCATTCTAGATGTGACTCCCTATGATGACCTGGCTATGTGCCCTGCGGTGAGCTGAGATAATGGTGGATGTAGGCTTTGGTGGATACCTGCTTGGACACTGCTGTACACATCAGGATGCAGGATGTGTGACTGCATGATTGGGCTGATGGGGGAGTGGCAGGACAGGTTAGATTGTAGTAGTCAATTTGTTGTTCATAGACATGTATTGATCTGTCAACAAATGGTGCATCAGGTAAAGTGAGGTGTGAGAGAGTATAGAAACTAGGCCTAGGTTCCACATCTGATTGGGTGGATGTATTTTGTTGCTACTTGGTAGATCAGCCACAGATTTTGACTTCACTCTTCTGGGTGCTATATACATGTTGTAGTTTATTTAGAAGCTATCCAGAGTAAATAATGTGCTTCTCGCTAGGGGTTTTTGAAAATAGCAAGGTAATTAGGACAAATGGTGTCACTTCCTGCAATGTGAACTCCTAGAACATGAGGTGTTGTTGTCTTTGTCTGTGTTTCAGATATTTTTATTTTTCCTGGGGAACTGATGGATAAAATCTGGGGGATAGTTGTGAACAAAAAGAAATTCCAATTGGAGAATGGCATGAAGTGGAAGATAGAACAAAATATAACTTGTAAGATGGTTGAATGTCCCTTCAAAATGAAATACGTAGGAAGTACGACATGTGAAAGAAAGAAGAGGATACTTGAGCATATTCGGGTGACAATCAATAAAGATCGGAGCAATGCTATCGCAAAACATATGGAATCATACCACAAAAGTAACTGGGAAGATCTAAAGTACTATGCTATTGAACAAATTCCAGCATTGGAAAGAGGTGGTAATCGTAAAAAAAGCTCCTGCGGCAGAAAGAATCAAGGTAGATATTATCAATGAAAACTCTTACTCCAAAAGTTTTAAATCAAGATGAAGAGCTTTATGTGCATTTGTAAGAACTGCAGTATATTTTATCGAGATGGACATTTTTATGGGAATTTTTGTAAAAATTGTAAGTAAGATTTTTATGAAGATTTTTATGGAAGCTTTTATCGAGAAGAGATTAAAAATGTACTAGTCATGAAATTAGGATTAAGAATATAGGGGCCGATTCACAGAACTAATCTCAGATAAAATCCTAAACTTACTACTTTTGGTATTCACAGAAGGCATTTAGTAGTAGTAAAGTTAGGATTTTATCTCAGTTTAGTAGTAGTAAAGTTAGGAGTCCTAACTTTACTACTACTAAATGCCTTTTGTGAATACCAAAAGTCGTAAAGTTAGGATTTTGTCTCAGTTTAGTAGAAGTAAAGTTAGGAGTCCTAACTTTACTACTACTAAATGCCTTCTGTGAATACCAAAAGCAGTAAGTTAGGATTTTATCTCAGTTTAGCAGTAGTAAAGTTAGGAGTCCTAACTTTACTACTACTAAATGCCTTCTGTGAATACCAAAAGTCGTAAAGTTAGGATTTTGTCTCAGTTTAGTAGAAGTAAAGTTAGGAGTCCTAACTTTACTACTACTAAATGCCTTCTGTGAATACCAAAAGTCGTAAAGTTAGGATTTTGTCTCAGTTTAGTAGAAGTAAAGTTAGGAGTCCTAACTTTACTACTACTAAATGCCTTCTGTGAATACCAAAAGTCGTAAAGTTAGGATTTTGTCTCAGTTTAGTAGAAGTAAAGTTAGAGTCCTAACTTTACTACTACTAAATGCCTTCTGTGAATACCAAAAGTAGTAAGTTTAGGATTTTATCTCAGATTAGTGGTAGTAAAGTTAGGAGTCCTAACTTTACTACTACTAAATGCCTTCTGTGAATACCAAAAGTAGTAAGTTTAGGATTTTATCTCAGATTAGTGGTAGTAAAGTTAGGAGTCCTAACTTTACTACTACTAAATGCCTTCTGTGAATACCAAAAGTACTAAGTTTAGGATTTTATCTCAGTTTTGTAGTAGTAAAGTTAGGAGTCCTAACTTTACTACTACTAAATGCCTTCTGTGAATACCAAAAGTAGTAAGTTTAGGATTTTATCTCAGATTAGTGGTAGTAAAGTTAGGAGTCCTAACTTTACTACTACTAAATGCCTTTGTGAATACCAAAAGCAGTAAGTTTAGGATTTTATCTCAGATTAGTGGTAGTAAAGTTAGGAGTCCTAACTTTACTACTACTAAATGCCTTCTGTGAATACCAAAAGTCGTAAAGTTAGGATTTTGTCTCAGTTTAGTAGAAGTAAAGTTAGGAGTCCTAACTTTACTACTACTAAATGCCTTCTGTGAATACCAAAAGTAGTAAGTTTAGGATTTTATCTCAGTTTAGTGGTAGTAAAGTTAGGAGTCCTAACTTTACTACTACTAAATGCCTTCTGTGAATACCAAAAGCAGTAAGTTTAGGATTTTATCTCAGATTAGTGGTAGTAAAGTTAGGAGTCCTAACTTTACTACTACTAAATGCCTTTTGTGAATACCAAAAGCAGTAAGTTTAGGATTTTATCTCAGATTAGTGGTAGTAAAGTTAGGAGTCCTAACTTTACTACTACTAAATGCCTTCTGTGAATACCAAAAGTCGTAAAGTTAGGATTTTGTCTCAGTTTAGTAGAAGTAAAGTTAGAGTCCTAACTTTACTACTACTAAATGCCTTCTGTGAATACCAAAAGTAGTAAGTTTAGGATTTTATCTCAGATTAGTTCTGTGAATCGGCCCCATAGTCACTATAAGTGCCACACTGCAATGATAAAGAGTTGTGAATGTTGAAAAGAATAAAATGAAAAGGGAAAAAGAAAAGAAAGACTCTGCATATCGGAAAATGCTTTCTATTTCTCCAAGCAAGTAAACCCACTAGAGGGTTATAATATATAGCTGCAACAAGGATGGACATCATTGTGCTATAGTCTAAACAAAACAAAATTTAAAATGAGTCTGCTCAGTAGAGAGCGAGAAGCAAGTAGTGCAGGGAAGGGGAGAAATGTTGATTGAGGAATCCTATATAAGGATAATAATAAGTGCGACACATGGACTAAAATGTGGGCATTGCTTTGTGCTACAATTAAGAGGAGAAATTAGTTAAAATGACCCAGAGAACAACAGTGGATGGGAATCACCCCACTGAAGGGCGAAGAAAAAATGTAGCACAATAGCTGCAAAAGGAGAAATATACAAGAGACATGTTGTAGGAAGCTGGCTCTGTATATACTATACCAAAGTGAGGTATAGTGTGCACAGAGTCCAGTGGAACCCCAAAGGTAGGCAGAGGTAAAAGTAGATAGCACCTTACTCTCTATTTGTGGTAGTGTGGTCGAGCAGTAAGGCTTTATCAGAGGGTAGTGTTAAGCATTTGTTGTACACACTCAGTCAGCAAATGATGTCACACACTCAAAGACTGAACTTCAGACCAATTGGTTTTGTACAAAAATATTATTTTAGTTATTTTATTTCCTAGAACCAAGCAAGCCTGGCACAGGTAAGTGATTTATACTTTGCAGTAATAATACAGTTTGAATTGCAGTTGTATATATATACTTTGTTTGATTACAGTAGAAATACTGGTAATGCAATGCTTTGAAATTCTGTACCTATACTTTGAATCGGCTTTTCAATACGATGTCAATTAAATTACTTCACAGATTACTTTTCTTACACAGTGTAGTATACCTGGATACTGCACTGGGACATTTCCTGTAAACAGGTAAGTAAAAGCGTTTTGGTTATTTGGTTACAGTTTTAGAGACTTTTATAGATTTTCCAACTCCACACTTAGAAACCTTTTCATGGAAAAACAGTCAATGTTATACTATGGGAGAAAATAGTGTTATCGGTTCAGAGGTAAGTACTTTGTTGGGGAAGTTGGGTTTCTGGAGTTAGACTCAGGGGTCTCCCAGGGTTGAGGATGCACTCTCAAAGCACCCTCAGCGGCACTAGGGCGGCCGGGTGCAGAGTGCTGAGGCCCAATGTTATCCAATGGGGGATAGGGGGCCTCCGGTTGGTGGGTGCTGACAAGCAGGCCACAAGGTTGTGGGAGCAAAGCTCCTGGACTAAAGCTCAGGGCAAATGGGGGTACAAGTTAGCACCAAAGGTACACCCTCAGTGGCACTAGGACGGCCGGGTGCAGGGTGCTGGTTTGTCGTTGGGTGCCCTGTTACTTTCAATGGGGATTCTCTGGTTTGCAAACACACTGCAGGCTCTGGGACGAAGGTCTTCTGGGAGTGACCACCACTTGGAGAGGTAAGTTGGGATGCTGGGGGTTGGCTAGACACCATTGGTTGGGCCACCCAGGGCCGTGGGGCGTCGGGTACTGGGGTGTCTTTTAGGGTCGGATCTTCTTACCAGCTCCTGGTCGCGGTTGGAGGGACCTTCCGGATTGAGGCTGCAGGCGTCGACTGGAGGCTTGAGGCAGGTCAGGGATCACTGGATCTCGGGTCAGGATCGCCGGGGAGACCTCCTCGTGGTGTTGGGCCACTCGAACTCGGGCCGTGGGCATCAGGTGCAGAGTGGAGTCTGTTTGGTGAACAAATCCAGTGCTCACAGGAGACAAAGTCTTTTCCTTGGAACGCAGGGCAGGTCCTCGGGGTTCTTGAGGTTGCTGGCTGCAGGATATACCGGAGTTTCGCTTCTGCAGGTTCGAGGTGGGGACAGGCCGGTAGGGCTGGGGCCATGTCAGTAGGCATCCTCCTCTTCTTAGCTTCGGCACGGCTGTTCGGCCCTTCTTCTTCTTTTCTTCTTGGTCGTTGCTTGTCTGACTTCTTGGGTCAGGGCTGCCCCCTAAATACTGTATTTAGGGGGGTTTTTGGGGTCTCGAGGTCAGTAGCCAATGGGCTACTGACCTTAGGGTGACTACACCCTTGGTGTGCTCACCCCACATGGGGGAGTGAGCACAATCCCTAATCCTGATTGGGGAGTGCCTGCCATCTGCAAGATGGCGGGCACTGAAGAGTGGGCTTCACCTCGCCTCCCCCACCTCAGGGGTGGGTTTAGCAGAGGTGGCCACACGTTCTGGGCTGGCAAATTTTTCCCGCCTGTCTTCCCGCCGAAAAGGAGGGAGGACAGAAAGGTGGCCTGCTCTTGATAGCAGGAGAGGCTGGGGGGTCGCATTACAAAGGATGCAAGGCCTTTGAAGCTCCCCTGCTACAGATGGCTCTTCCTGGCCTGGGGGAGGTGTGAACACCTCCACCCAGGAAAGGCTTTGTTTCTGGTCTCAGGGAGCGAAGGCTTCCAGCCCAGGGGTCCAGAAACATGTCTTGTGGTGGCAGGCTGTAGTGTACCAATCGGGGAACCCACAAGAGGCAGTTCGTTTTTCAGGGGGCATCTCTAAGATGCCCTCTGAGTGCATTTTTCATTAAATCCCACACTGGCATCAGTGTGGGTTTAATGTGCTGAGAAGTTTGATACCAAACTTCCCAGTTTTCATTAAAGCCATTATGGTGCTGTGGAGTTCGTACTGACAACCTCCAAGCACCATATACTCTTAATAGCATTACTGCACTTACAATGTCTAAGAATTGGCTTAGACACTGTAGGGGTACAGTGCTCGTGCACTTGTACCCTCACCACTGGTATAGTGCACCCAGCTAGACGGGTGGCTGACCTATGCCAGGACAGTGGGTTGTAGGCATGGCACATAGGGATATGTGCCATGTCGACTCTTCACTTTGTTCTGCACCAAAACACGCAGCCTGCAATGGCAGTGTGTGAGTGTAAAGGTACAGGGCATCTAAGGGTGGCACAATACATGCTGCAGCCCTTAGAGGTCTTCCCTGGTCACAGTGCCCTGGGTACCTATGGGACCATTTACAAGGGACTGACATGTGGCCAGAGAGGTGCCAGTTCGGAGTACAAGGTACAGTTTTGGGAAAGAACACAGGCCCTGGGAACCTGATTGGCAGGGACCCAGGGCACATAAAGTCAAGGTGCGTGAGTAGTCTGGCAAAAAGTGAGGGAGGAGTTACTGCAACAGGAACCCAGCTTCCTACACATGTGCACAAAAATTGTAAATAATTGTCATACATGAGTTCAAAGTTTAGCCTCTAACAAGATTTTAATTTTCAAATTTGCACATTAGCACTTTGGCACTTTGTAATTATGAATTGCAGTATGTTGCACATTTGAACATTGTCACTTTAATTATTTCCATAGTAACAAAAACTACATTGGCCACAATGCAATGGGGCGAAAAGAAAATGAGGTTATGATATTGGAAATAAATGGCGTCAGGGGTCGAAGGTTTCATATCCCGAGTTCAAGGTCCGAGGAGTGGACCGAAACACATTGGGCGTTGTAACCACTTGTTGAAATATAAAGAGATTCGCTGTAAAGATTCCCTGTGAGTGCGCTTCATATATATTAGGCTGCGTCCTGTACAGGCAGGGGGGCAGGCACGCGAAAATAACGCTTCATTATATATACATTCCAGAGTAATTGCAAAGTTTGTTAGGTCTGCTCGTTTACCATTCTGCCAGTGAACGCCGTGTCCTCATTACGGCCCCCTCTCTGCACCTTCAGTATGAATTCTGGTGAGTAATTAGTTCGCATTTCTTCCCGCGCTCCCTGGATGGAGCCATTAAAGGATGATAAATGCCCGGTTCATGGCGGGAGTCGTGCCTGTGTGCTGTGTGTTATGTGTGTTGTATGTGCCTCCGTGTGTGTGTGCGTTTGTTGTGTGTGTGCACTTGTGTGTTGTGTTTGTGTGTGCGTGCGTGTGTCCTGAACGGTAGTACCTCTTGACTCTCCCAGGCAGGCACCGCACGTGCAAACAGGGCAGCACTGCCATTGCTCTTTCGACTCACAGACTGCGGCGCCACTATTTTTGGTTCCCAGTGCGGCTGGTTGCGCAGTGTTTAGTGTGGGAACCGAACCCAGGCTCTATTTGCACTATAGTGCAGTGGGTTCATTGTGCGGTAGAGTCTGGTCTACCTATGCTGTAGTACCAGGGCCCGGCGACTAACAGAGGTGCAAGGGTAATGAGTTTGTTTCCACTGCAGGTACACAGTAGTTGTGCTGTAGTCCGGAGGCTCCTGTCAAGTTGTACTGTAGAGTGGGGCCTTTGGATATAGCTGTCCTGTAGTGCAGCCTTTCGGGGTTAGTTCTTTAGGGAATGGAGTCTAGATATTGTGTAGTGCGAGTGCTGTAGAAGACCACCTGGAACCTAGCTGTCTAGTATGGGGGTCGAGTGTTAGTTGTTCTGCGGACAGTGTGGGCTGCAGGGGTCTGGTTGAGCTGCATGAGTGTGTCTGTGCATGTCCTGTGCTCTGCTGTGTTCTGTGCTGTCCCGTGTATGCATGCTGTGCGCAGTGCTGCACGGTGCTGTGCTCTATTAAGCGCTGCTGTTTTGCATTGCATTGCACTGGGTACAGTGCTGTACTTTAATGTGCTGTGTATTGTTGTGTTATGTTATATTCTGCTTTGATGTTCACTGCTCTAATCGAGTGCCAAGGGGTTTCCTGTATTGAATTGGATGTCCTGATTTGTGCTTTTGTCTGTGCTATGTTGCACTGTATTGCACTGTTGTATTCTATAGTTTTCTGTACTGTATTGTGCGGTAACGTTGTGTACTGTGCTTTTTATACCAGTCTTATGTTTGCTGCACAGTTCTGAGGCTTGCTGGACCGTGCCGTGCTTTGCTCCACTATACTTTGTGGTGTTTTACTTGCTTTGCTGCGCTGCACTATACTGCGCACTACTGATGTATACAGCAATGGCCGCAGTCTGTGCTTTGCTGTAGTGTTGCACCAATCAGCGCAGCTCACAGCACTCTGACTCACAGACAAACCCGACCCAAGCATACTTTGCTGTCACTGTAATTAATTAGTCTCGCATGATGAAGCACTGACTATGCAGCGCTAAACCTTACAGACAGGTCTGTCTGCCTGTGTTCCATTGCTCTGATCAGCCAACTCCACTTTCTAATCTCTTCCCAGACGCCTGTGCCTTTGTTCGTCGGTTCCGACCTCCATCACGCTGTGGTCTCATGGCGTGGGGACTCCCGGAACACTCCGCCAGTGTTTCTCAGTTCGGGTCAACACCAAACTCTCCAAGACAGTAGTCCACAGGCAGCCCTGATTGCGCTGGCATTGACATACTTTGATTTTGTTCCTGCTTGCACCAGCTATTGGGCATAGTTCCACACATGGCAGCTGCAAGAGCCTGGCTTAAACTTACTTGCCCTGTTTTAATTTTTAACCACTTTTGGCTATATGGTCTTTTGTGTATAGAACTATGGAACATTTGCACGGTAGTAGTATAAGCGGATACCATTCATCACCATTCGTGTCCTTAAAAGTGACAGGTCCCCCCTCCCCGGTAATATGGTGAAAGGAACATGGGCTGATGGGGTTTACATGTAACACAGGTATGACAAAAGGAGCATAAGGAACAACGGGGCATATTAGCAAGACCGGCGATAATGGGCTTGCTAATATGCGTTATAGAATTCCAATAGAAGCCCAGGTTAGATGTCCTGGGAATGGAAGACAATAGAAAGTACCCTGCTTTTAAAGAAACAGAATTAGGCAGAGGTCTCAAATGAGACTTGCAGTTTAGTGGCTGGATAATTTATCCATAAATGTTACTCAGTTTTTGGGCGTTTATCTTCGTAGATGGTTGTAAACGAAATATGGGGCGATGGGCTCAGGGCTCTTAATTAGGGAGGAAAATGTCTAAATGTATGAAAGTGCATTTCAGAACCTTTGGACCTTTTGAAGCTTCACAAGGAGGTCATTAGCTGGGGTTATATGTGGCACTTCAGAAGTATTCCAATCGGAAGATATAGTTAACCCGGTATGAACGTTTCTTAACAGGGTGGTGTCAGTGGGAAGTAAGAGGTTGATTTTATTTTATTTTGGTTGTGATTAGTTTAAAGCACTCATTTATGAAAGAGAGCTGTTTCTACGATGCTGTTATATAGCAACAGGCCTCAGTCTCCTTGTAAGTTGTAAGGTTGAGGTCAACATTTTTGTTTTCACAGTGCGCTTTGGGAATAAAAGGTTCAAACCATGAAAAATAAATAAAATGAAATAAAGCAGGTCAGAGTGTTCGCAAAGTGGCTAGATTGATTTTATTCACAGAAACAATAAAAATGTTATGATAACGCTGATGGTTAATGTTTTTCCTAGAGAGAGATCAGAGTTTTGTCTAGTGGAAGTTTTGACTCATGGAAAGGTAGCGCAGAAGGTTAATGTGCCTGCTGCAAAGAACATGTACCTGATGCGGATCACAAAATGCACATGATGTAAATAGGTCAGTGAGTCACTGCTTTTGTCAGAGAGATCCTTTTGTTACTTGCAGTTTATAAGTTAAAATCCTAACATAGAACAGTGAGCTATTAACTGTCATCTAAGAGCTGCATGCAAACTGCAAAGTAAAAATTAGAGCGTTATGTTTTTCCCGCAGTCTTTGTTTGATTATCCTAATGTTTCAAAAATAAATTGTTATATTTTTATTTTCAGCACCTGGTAAAGCCGGACAAGCATTACCTAATTTTTGGGCCATTTTTGGGCGAAGAACAAGAGGCCCCAACCTCCTTTGCTGCTCTTTCACCCCGGCTACAACCCAGCAAACACCAGTGTTAAAGGTAAGGAAACTGATGCGATATTTTTTTACATTGGAGTTAGGGCTATGTATGTGGTCACTCTACATGGTGGTTGGGGTGGGTGCACATTTTGAACATTGTACCCTCAGTGGATGGAATTTACTAATAGCCTTAGCCCTGTGCTTTGGGCAATAACGGTTGTTAAAGGCACGATCTATCCCTTGCCTTGTTAAAGGCCTTCAAGCAGTGTCTGTTTCAGTGCCTTCAGCAACCAGTATGGCACACAGAGGCCGCAGGCAGTAAGGCTGTATTTTTAGCAGTCATGTTGTGCAAAGGGGAGCTGTTGGAAATATATTGCGATAATGCACAAGATATATGTATTTATACTGAAATTTGATATTATTGCACCAAACCTTATATGTTGTTCTTTGATTAGTGACAGGTTTCTTTAATATTGGTAAGGTCAGCATCGGCACGATGAATACAGTAGAACAGCTACTTGCAAGGGCATTCTTTGGACGGACACTTGAAGAGAAACTAAATGTAAAGCAATTAGGACCTGATCGGCCTGACCTAAAACTACAAGAAATTTCCCAGGACAGAGGGAAGACTTACAAACGTACATTCTCAAACACCTGGTACACAAAAGTTGATTGGCTTACAGGGTGCGTGTCAAAAAATTCTCTGTTCTGCTTCCCCTGCTTGCTGTTTGGTGGTGACATTCCTTGGACAAAACAAGGAGTGATAGAATGAAGCATTTGTCTGACAAAATAAAGAAGCATGCACACACAAGAAGCCATATGGAAAACCTGACGAGACTGGGAATGTTGGGAGACACACCGATTGAGCACCACATAAACGATGCATACCGCAAAACAATACAGAAACACAATAAAGCAGTTGATAGGAATAGACGCATACTATCAAAAATAATTGATTGCATTCGTTTCTGTGGTGCTTTCGAACTGGCATTGCGAGGCCATGATGAATCAGAAGGTTCCCCAAATCCTGGAATATTCAGAGGCCTTGTGGATTTAATAGCAAGCATAGACAAGGAAATGGAAGCACATTTAGCAAGTGCTACAGTCTTTAAGGGCACCTCTAAAACGATACAAAATGAACTCCTTGAGTGTATGCTAGAAATTATGAGAAGCCATATTGTCCAAGAGGTGCAAAACACAGACTTTGTGGCTATTCAGGCTGGTGACACCACTGATGTGGCCACAAAAACACAGTCCGTATTAGTCTTTCGGTACCTTGACAATGACAGTAAAGTTGTGGAGAGGTTCTATGGTTTCACACATTTAAGAGACTCTAGTACAGAAACCATTACTTCAGCTATACTGCGTCAACTAAACTTCATTTTTCCAGAGCTGCCTCAAAAAAAAAAACTTATCGCACAAAGCTATGATGGTGCGTCCGTAATGAGTGGAAGCCTTGGTGGAGTACAGAAAAGAATTCGAGATGTGTACCCTTATGCTCATTATGTGCCCTGTTACGCCCACCAACTTAATCTTTTTATGCAACAGGCAGTATCAAAGATCTCCGAGACACAAATTTTCTTTCACGATGTAGGAGGCATGGCAGCATTCTTCTCGCGTTCCCCCAAAAGAACTGAAATACTTCAGGAGATTGTGGACTAAAGGCTTCCAATGGGACCCTCAACTCGTTGGAACTTTAACATACGTACAATCAACCTAATATATCAACATAGGGAGGACCTTGAGAAATGTTTTGACGCCATAGAAGCCAATGAAGACTTTGATTACAGAGTCAGAATGAAGCCCGTGGCTTTGCTAGAACACTACAAGACAGAGAGTTTCAGTTCTTTCTGTTTTTATTTCATGACATAATGTATTTTGTCAACATATTATACGACCAGTTACAAGCACGAGCCATAGATCCTGTCTCTGTGCAAAGAGATACCAGTATGTTTGTCACCAACATGAGCAAAGTGAGAGATGGGGTTGACAATTTAGACAGCAAACTGCCAAAGGATTCTACTTTTTCAAACCGCAGGAAAAACATCAGCAGTCTGGTCCGAATTGCAAAGGAGATATGTGACATTATAATTGTGCATGCACAAAAACGTTTTTCTTTCACAAAACATTTGGTGAGTGCCGCATTATTGCAAAGTGAACACTTTGCAAAATATGATGAATCCTTCCCTGAGCGTGCTCTGAATGAGGCTGTGGAAGCTTATCCTATGCTCAACAAAGAGGACCTGAGAACTGAGTTGACTGTACTGTATGGAATGAGTGTATACCGGAAGGCCACTGGTGCCATTTCTTTGCTGGCTTTAATTCAGAAACTTAATATGGAAAAGTCACTTACAGAGACAGTGGCTTTACTAAAAATAGTCATTACCACTCCTATGACAACAGCAGAGTCGGAACGATGTTTATCCACCTTAAACAGAATTAAGACATTCCTGAGGAACACCATGATTCAGGAAAGACTGAGGGGCATATCATCAACAACGAGCGATAAATATCGCTAAACGCGTCTAGCGCGTTTTTCATTATCGCCGTATATCGCCGGATCACATTGTCATGTTAGCGGCGTATTTGCAACGATTTGCTAACAGGCGATGTGAAATCCGGCGATATACGGCGATTGTCATCAATATCGCATGAAAACCAGCGATGTTAGAACAGCGCCGAAGAAAATGTTGTAAATAGGGAGAAGTGGATGTAACCAAACAATCCACCTCCCATTATGTACATGGCTAAGTCGAGAATTTAGCAGACGTTAGTATTTGGCGATAGGTACGGTTGGCGATCATGTTCCTGTTGTTTCCTGTAAGGAACCCCTACTTTGCATTTCATTAGCGATGCAAAGCTAGGCGTTGGAAAAACGGCTGCTAACATGCGCTAATGCATGTTAGCGCCGCCTTGTAAATAGGGCGATGTAATTTTCGCCGCTTTTTTGGCTTTTAAAGCCAAAAAAGCGGCGAAATGGCCCTTGATAATATGCCCCTGAATGCTTTAGCAATGCTCTCTATAGAGAGCGACCTAGTTAAAAGAATCCCAGACTTTAACGTTCAAGTTATTGAAAAGTTTGCTGCTCTTAAAGACAGACGTGCTGATTTTATCTACAAAAAGTGAACAATATGTTGAATGCTGCTAGTTTGCGACCTGTTTAGTTGTTTGTTAAATAAAAAACATCTGTGAGGTACTCAGAAATGCATTGTATCTCGAAGTCTGTTATGAAGCTCTGTGGTTATACTGAATAAGCAGCTACCTATGTTATATGACATCTCTTTATTAATGTAATAACTGCACTTTCACAATTGCTTTATTAACCTTCCTGCTTTCTCAAATTTGCTTGAAAATGCACCATTTGTCCACTCGCTTTTCAAAATTTTCTCGGGGGGAGAACCCCCCCTGACCCCCCTTAGGTTGTTCGGGCTCGCTCGCTACGCTCGCTCGCTACGGTGCAGTATGACAATCATTTTACGCCCACCACTTTCAAATTTCACCAGCCGCCATTGGAGGCAGGGCCTGGTCGTAGTGAGCCATGCATGGCGGCCATCCCCCGGGAGACATCAGCCTGTAATACTAACTAATGTGAAGCTCTGTGGATGACGGCGGCTCGTGCGGGAGGGGCCCACCAACGGCGAAATTGGAATATTAGATATGAGGGACTGAAATAGGGGGATTGGAGAAGAAGGGGAGGAGCATGTAAGAAAGCATATGGGTATGCAAGCAAGAGAGTGGGTAAAGTGACAGATGGTGGAAAACAGAGGGCTAGCGAATGATAAGAAGACAGGGTGGGTGGCAAGCATAATGGGAGCACGGCAAATAAGCGAGGAATGGCATGATGTTGATACACGCACACACACACTTAATTGTGCTGCAGGTGTGCAGTATGCACAGTGTCAGCACAAAAGAAAGATACATGATATCAATAAAAAGGCACAGAGAAACTTCATGCTCACTCACAAACACATGCACGTGCGCTGGCAGACAGACTCGTGCACTCAATCGCAGTCGCACGCATATGCACACGCACGCAAGAGAAAGCGTTGCACTGTCCCAATAAAATACCTTATTGTTAGAAAGCAAGCAGAGCAAAAATCGCAACGTCACAGGTGTACACCTTGATATACAGTGCACAGAAGATACAATGATGTTTTCTGGGCGCTATCTCAATAAGGCGGTCAGACAAGTGAGTGTCGCCATTACGCACTGAACACGAGTTGTGTCGTGTGTCTGGCGCGGTCTGCTGCTGCGACGACGTCACGGTCGTCATCATGAACGAAATGGCCAATCACTGTCTGCATGGCTTCACATAAGCCACAGTGATTGGTCATACGTTTTCACCAAGTACCACCCACGCGCGGCACCCAATGCCTATTATGCCTCAGACTGCGCCAGTCTGCGCGGTGAACGCGTGCCTCTCAGCCAATCCAGACGCTGCTCCAGCAGTGCCAGGATTGGCTTGAGCAGGGATACTCCCCCGCCCATTAGGAGACCGGGGGCTGCGGCATGAAGCAACCCTCGCTCTCCTAATGTGCAGGCTAGTGCGCATGTTCGGGCTGGTCGGAAAAATGACCAGCCCAAAACCGAACATGCGCACTATTGCTGCTGCACTTAGTGCGCTAGACCGTCACATCACCACCCTTGCTTGTTGTCGTCACTGACTCACTGTCAGTCAAACCCTGAGTGCTGCCGCAGCCCCACCCCCTTCAGCGTCCTGATTGCCTCGGGCGTGGCCCGGTGACCGGCTGGCCAGGAATTCAATTAGCGTGAGTTAGAAGTGGAACGAAGTTGTAAACGATGTTGGGGCCATGTGGCATTAGTGGGGCAATGCCCCAGCGCCCCAATGGATGCACCGCCACTGCTTAGCCTCCCAGCAGTGGTGCCGTCGGCCCAGCAGAGGGGTGCGGTTACCCGTGCCCACGTGCTTTCTTTATCCATGGCTACACCACGGCCTGCTCCTTGCTCTTCCAGTCATGGAGCAGACACTGGTGGGGCAGGGTCCAGGAGGGTTCCTGGGGCAGCAAGGGCACACAGTGGGGCAGCAGGGCCACGTAGTGCTGTGGCAGGGGTTGCTGCTACTTCCCAGCCGGCAGGAGGTGGCTCTGCTGCAGTAAGGGTGGGGGTGGCTCTGCTGCAGTAAGGGTGGGGGTGGCTCTGCTGCAGTAAGGATGGGGGTGGCTGCAGCACCTGATGGTGGCTTGCCCCATGCTGGTAGCAGTAACCCTTCTCCGGGTAGGCGTACTGCCGAGGTACAGCGCCTCGGCCGGCGGAGGCTTCTAGCCAGACTCCTGTTCTTAGTAGTAAGCGGGCGGCGGCAGGTATCCACCCTGCAAGTACTCCTCGCATGGAGGGAACTTGAGCTCAATGTAGTCCAAACAACAACTTTTTAAACTGGCACTATCTTTCTCTTACAAAGGAGATAACCCGACCGCACTTAGTAAAGAAATATCTCAGTGGCATTCAGATACGGTGAGCAAACTTTAGTTCGTGTTTTATTTCTCTGTATGCTTTAGACTCTTTCAGAACGGTTAACCCGCTTTTGAAATTGAGACTAATTTCAAACTCGGGTTAAATGTTCTGAAAGAGAATCGCTCACCTCTTCTGAATAATGCTGAGTTATTTCTCTACTAAATGCGGTCGTATTTTCTGGATGGCAGATGGTTGAGTTGTTATTAAACAGTCGACCAGTCCCAAGTAATGAAGCTCACTCTCTCGTGATCAGGAGGATAGGCGGGCATAGTGACCAGCGTGGTTTTTTTTGTTGTGTAATACGCTGCGCATGCTCAGAACATGAGACGCTACTTACCGAAATACTAATTGCCATCAGCAGGTCTTAGCGAGGGTTTGCCAGTCATTAGAGTACGTAAATGTCACATTATAGCAGTGCTGCCCAAACTTCAGCTAAAACACATGCCAGGTGACTGGAGTAACAAGAAGGACGTTACTGTGTTGATGGAGAAAAGAAAACATTCCAGAAGGCAGAGCGTAATACGCAAATATGTAAACTGACATGGATTCAAAATATCGATACAGTTTAATGTGTACCACCTTATTGTACCCATACAAGAAGATAAAGTGAAAAGGGCACAGCGCTGAGTAAAAATGTGTTAAAGTCTCCTGAAAATAAAGATGTGGCAGCTTTGTTTGCCTGACCCTAATATGGCAGCCAATTGCGACACAACTTTTTTGGCGTGCCCCATTTTAAAAAACAATCAGCGACGTGGGAAACAAGCATTTTTTAAGTAAAAGCACCACTTGTGTTTTCACTGCAAGTTACCTAAAAGTAGATACAGCAGTGGCTCCTACGAGGCAGCAGCTGTTGTAAAATGGCAGGAGGGGTGAGGAATGGGACGGGAGCACCAGGCACAAAAAGGAGTGGGAGACAGGACTTCAACAAGTCCAATCCCCTTTAAAGGAAAGCCCAAAACAGACCGAATTTCCTACCAAAAAGAAGCCCCACGGAAGGTAGACACGAAAAGTGCAAAAAGACTAAATAAATACAATAAAATTAGCGGGAGACACGGCGAGGGAGGCAGCATTAACACAACTGTGGCATTAAGAGGAGGTGGGAGGGAGGAATGCTAAATTTACACGTAAGCAGCTATGACACCGAAGCTGAACACAGGCAAACAGTCACAGACCAGGAATCCAAGAAACAAATAGTCCCTCATAGAACACATAAAGAACCATAGCGGAATGAGACAGTACTTAGTCCCTGCTGCGTGGGAGGAACAGAAGGGAAAAAGGAGGGACAAAGAGGCAGGGCTGACCACTAGCAGGCAAGGATTTTCAAAGGACACTGAAACAAACAAATCAAAAGAAAGGGGATGGCTTTAAGCCTGCAAGAGAAATTGCAACAGGTCTCGAATGCTCGACCTAAAAATGAATGTATCTGTTCTCCTTTGAATGTCTGCCTGGTATGTCACCATAGACTGACCCACCCAGATCCAGAAATGATGACTGCATCAAGATAGTGATGTCAACAGTGCATACCTGCCTTTCACCAAGGAACATCGTCATTTTCTAATTGCATTGGTAAATCGCCACCGCCATTCCAGACAGCTACAAGATCATTCACAAGGAACACATCAACAAACCGGGTGGAGGCATCGCCATCGTATACAAAAGCACCCTCCGCCTCACCACCCACTCCGACAACCATTCGACCAACATGGAGCCTCTCCACTTCCAGGTCCGGACCAACCCAAACACCACCCTCCACGGCACCCTCATCTACAGGCCCCCCGGACCCTGTCCACCATGCAGCAATTCCATCATCGACTTCATTGCACCCCACGCTCTAACCACTGAAGGAAGTGGCCCAACTAGGGTCACCCGGGTCACTCTCGACCTCCTCTTGCCTTCCAGTAAAGAAGAGTCGATGACGCAGTAGAGCATGCAAGCGAACTAGTTTATTCACAAGATACACTGCAGTGGAGTCCAGTCTGACCAGCCTCCTATGATGGCTGACGAGGGACTGACTCTATCAAGCATAAAGTTACATTATGTAGGTTGCGGAGCCCACAAAGACACGCCTACTATGGAAAAGTACTGGCAGCTGTCGTAATACAATGGGTCACAGAACATAAGTTTCGATTCCGCAGCCTGGTACAAGCTATCTACTGTCCAAGGTCGTCTGGCCTATCCTCCCTTCTAGACAGGTGGGAGAAGGCCTCTATGTAACAGAAAAGGCATGCGTTAATGAGCAAGTTTCAGCATTAGAGAAACGAAACTTACTGACCAATGAACAAATAACAGTTTCGATTGAAATGCAAAATGGAGTCTTCGAAGTCTAAAATGTCAGCGCAGATGTCAACTTAACTAGCGCAGCTTCTGCATTTACTGATTGCATCTACACACAATATACAAGTATAATGTATTACCCATATAAATGCTAACATAATTTTGATTAAGACACAAATAAAATGACAATATTACATTTAAATTCTATCAGACCCTCCTTTTAGCATTTAATGCTAATACGGATAACCTTTATTATTGCTATCAGGTAGTGTCTTTCGAATTCTAGACAAAAGAAAGGAGAATATGGCTATACAAACGATAGTATATCGGATATGAAGATGTATATAGATATAGCTAACGTGAAGGTAAATACAATACTAAACATCAACAATAGTAGTAGCATCAGGAGTAGAACCTGCAAGGGACATAGTTGTACCAAAAACTCCCTCGTCCAACTACATCATGGTATCAAGCTCTTTTTGAAACATTGTTGCATTTGTATCATGAATCGAAATTCTTTTGGGAGTGAGATAAGTAGTACAATATGAGCAACATAAGGGAAGACACTGAATCAGAATACAGCAGCATACTAGAAGGACAATAAAGTATATTATCCTTTCTAAAATCCAACCCCAACCGCCGAACAAAGACCAGCTCCAATTTCTACTTTCCATCCCTTTTACATTTTCCAAAATGTCTAAAATATGCTGTGTAATATTCTTTTCCATATTCGTAATACCGACCACACACTGTTCCACTATTATTGCGCATGCACCACAGTTTTTGGCTAAAATAAAATCGACAGCATATCTCGTTTGTTCGGAGTATATGCGCATACTTTCTAACTGAGTGGTGATGTCCCGTAAAGCTGCCACTGTGGAATTAGATAAAATTTGCAACTTACACCCAAAATACTCTCTAGCTCGTTCACCCCTGGCCATGGCGGTACCACCAAACGTAATAATAGAGGAAAGGATGTATCCAAAGGTGATACCATTACTATAATTATTAACTTCCAAATCGGTGACTCCCTCACAGAATTCCTTAGTCAATGTTCTTTTTATCCATCTTATATTTGGTCTACTATGCCTGCAAGGTACCCCAAGAGGTAGCACCATTCCCAAAGCCACATCCTCTGTACTGTTGTACATATTAGAATACGTACCATTTGATAAAAAATAAAAACCCAGATGTGCATAGAGTGGACCTTGATAATCTAATGGAGCATATCTAGTATTCATCCCCTTCATATTGGGATCATCCTTCCTTCCTAAACGCATCACATTTTTATACACCACTTCTCCAGAGCAATTGAGATACAAATAAGTATCAGTAGTATTTATTACGGGGCAACACGCAGGATAAATACCTGCCTCTTGAGTGACGGTCAGAACCTGGTAATGCCAACCTGTCAGGGTGATATTTCTTTTACTAAGATACAAATCACCACAATACATTTCAGGCATGCATCCAGGATACCCTGTTCCCCTTGGCTTTCTGTAGTATAAGCAAGGTTCAGGATATCCCAGGCCGAATTCACCCTTTACCTCTATGAATTGGGGAGGACGAACATATGTGTAATTCACCAGTGACAAGGGGTAGGCGGTCCATAAACTTGTAACAGAATCAGTGGGATAACAGGCTGTGTTATCCCCAAAGAAATTTCGATGTGTGTCTAAGAAAACATTGCCATGCATATCTCTTTTTCCACAATCCAAGGAAACAGCCCGATGTAAGATACATGATGAGGTATCATCTGAGCACCAGAGAAAGAGACGTTATATGATGGAGCCAAATAATGGAAAGGACACAAAAAAGTAAAAACGTCAAAAAGAAAGAATCAGGGTCCGTTCCAAGCCTCCCTGGCAGGCTTCTATCGTCCAATCCTCGGTGGTGCTATTGAGCATCTGAGCACTCCAGCATCCAGAACAGCCCCCCTCCCACCAATAGGAACAACAATATAACTACAACCCAAAATATTTTCTTCCTGAGCAACCATGCAAAACCAACCTGCCGGGCGCAGGGCAATAAGAAACTGTTCATCTTCTGCATACGGTCGATCAAACAAATACATTTTCTACTACGATGTTACCATTTAAAGCACCAGAGAAAGAGACGTTATATGATGGAGCCAAATAATGGAAAGGACACAAAAAAGTAAAAACGTCAAAAAGAAAGAATCAGGGTCCGTTCCAAGCCTCCCTGGCAGGCTTCTATCGTCCAATCCTCGGTGGTGCTATTGAGCACGCTGCGGTGGAGCCACACTGTTGCAGCCCATCTGTAAATGTTCTATGTTCTCGGAATGGGGCACTTTCCCTCCTTGGAAAATACCCTCAGCTCATCCCATCCTGAGTCACAAGCAGTGCACCAAATCTTCCACTCTCTAATCTAATGGGAAAACGCAGAAACAAGGGGCATTGGCAATAATCCTATCCAAAGAAGTCCATCCCTAACTACACTCACTTCTCTTTTGGTGCACCACCCTTCCGTCGAGGATGCAAATTGTACCTTTCTACTCCAGGTATCGTTTCATCTTGAAGAAGAATCTGAAATTCAGGGGGCGCCAGGGACTGAGACTCAGGTTCCTGCGAATCAGATGAAGTGGAAACCTGAGCAGCCTTAATTTCTGGGGGGACTGCCGCATTCAAAACGGCATCATTTTCTTCCTCTGTCTGCGTCCAAACTATATTTGGGCACCGGAGAACGGGAGAAATCTTGGGACTTTCTTGGTCTCATGGTCTCCAATGCCATCACGCACCCAGGCGTCGTAAGGAAGGGGTAGCGGCACCCATCGGCAGTGGGAAGCATGTATCCAATGCTTCCGGCCTTCCACTCTTACCGCTGTCCTTGTTGTGATGAGGACCAGATAGGGTCCCTTCCATCTAGGCTTGAAACTGTCTCGTCTCTGGAAACTCTTGATTAAAACATATTCGCCAGGTTGAATTGTGTGCCCAGGGCCCTCTGATGCTGAAGGTAACACCTCGTGTATCTGTTGGTGAATAGAACGCAAGCTTTTAGTGAGTTCATACAAATAATCAATCAATAGAGGATACTCTATTTCTGAAAACTTCTTCGGTCTAGGGACACCCCACACATTTGCTGGACGACCAAAGATCACCTCATAGGGTGATAATCCTGTTCTAGAATGGGCTGTCATTCTGGTGGACAATAGGGCAAGAGGTAAGGCATCTGGCCATTGCAACCCAGTACTTTCTTTTATTTTGGCCAATTTTAGTTTGAGAGTACCATTTTACTTCTCAACTAAACCTGCTGACTGAGGGTGATTGACTGCATGGAATTTTTGCTTGGTGTGCAGACCATCGCACACTAGTTGAATCACCTTCGCGTTGAAGTGACTTCCGTTGTCACTCCAAATCAAATGGGGCAAACCGTAGCGCGGGAAAAACTCCTTAATAAGAGCCTTTGCCGTTGCCACGGCAGTGTTTTCCTTTGTTGGGTAAGCCTCAATCCATTTACTGAATGCACAAACTACCACTAAAACATATTTTAAATTGTTAACTCGCTGTAGCTCTATGTAATCCATCTGGAGTACCTCAAAAGGGAAAGAAGGGGGTGCAAAATTACCCGAGGGTGTAGGGGTACCCTTTCCAGGATTGTGTTTTAAACAAATCATGCAGTGCTTCACTAAATAAGCAGCAGCCTTTGAAATATTGTCATTTTGCCACACAGGTTCTAGTAATTTACAAATTCCTTTAGCACTAATATGGGCCGGACCATGTGCCATGGTAACTACGGGAAGTACATATGCATCTGGTAACATCCATCTCTGTTTCTCGGATTTGTCTTTCCAGCATCCTTCATCATCTAGACGCCCTGTACTCTCCTGCCACACTGCCAACTCCTCTACTGTTGCCTCACTCTGTATCTCTCTAACACTCTCCAGTGTATTCTCAAACATACCAACGTCTGGTACCCATCTAGCAGGACCTGCCACAAACATTTTCGTCGTTCTTGACCTTGCTGTCTCTTTCGCTGTCTGATATGCAAAGGCATTTCCCCTCCCGCATCATCCGCAATTGCTTTATGAGCACTACATTTAACTATTGCCAATCGTTTGGGAAGAGTCAAAGCTGTCAGGAGTCTCTCTATCAACGGACCATGTTGGATTTTGGTCCCATGTGAAGTCAAGAATCCTCTCTCTGCCCAGAGGCGTCCAAAATTATGGGCCACCCTGAAGGCATACTGGCTGTCAGTATAAATATTGACAGTCAGTCCTTTACTTAATTCACATGCTCGCAAAAGAGCTATCAGCTCCGCAGCTTGCGCGGATTGATGAGGAACACGTGATGTCTCAACTACAGTGCGCAGCGTGGTAATAGCATACCGCTGTAGTGGTGCCATCTGACAATTTGAAACAAGAGCCATCGACATATAGTTCCCCTTGAGGGTCAGATAAGGGAACATCAGTCAAGTCTACCGTCCCTTCGTCTCCTCCTCTGTCCTAAACAGACAATCATGGACATCTTTGTCTTCTTCTTCAGAAGGGAGGGGTAGTAACGTGGCTGGGTTCAGTGTAGCACATCTTTTAACAGTAATGTGAGGTGCAAACAATGTTAATTCGTATCCAGTCAGACGAGCACTGGTAAGGTGCTGCGTCTTTGTTTTGTTCAAAAGTACATCCACAGCATGAGGCCCCATTACTGTGAGATCATGATTAAGAACGAGCCCTGCCGATTGTCGAATAGAGACCGCCGCAGCCACCACCGCTCTTAAACAGCTCGGGAGGGCTCTGGCGACAGGGTCAAGCGTAGCAGAAAAATAAGCACATGGCCTCTGCTTACCTCCAAAGGCTTGTGTTATCCCTGAAAGCGCACACCCAGCTGTTTTGTGTACGTACAGCACGAAAGGCTTCTTATAATCGGGCGTACCAAGCACAGGTGCAGAGCAAAGCGCAACTTTTAATTGCTCAGAAGCATGCTGGCATTCATGCGTCCAGGGCAGGGGTTCATGCACGTCCTTAGTTATCAAGCAAAGCAAGGGCTGTATTAATAGAGAATAAGCAGGAATCCAGTGCCGACAATACGAGGTGATGCCTATGAAAGCATGCACGTCCCTCTGAGTCACAGGCTCTTAACAATGGCATCAACTCGTTCAGGTGTTAGCCTCCGACCCTCCTTCGACAGCAGATGACCTAAGTAGGTGACCTGCTGTCGACAATATTGGAATTTGCAAAGGGACACTTTATGTCCTGTGTTTGCCAAATGCTTTAACAATTTAACCGTAGCATCCCGACAACCCTCTTCGGTATCGGAGGCTATCAAAATGTCATCCACATATTGCAGTAATACATTACCTGCGGGAAGAGAGAGAGAGTCCAATTGACTTTTCAAAGCTTGACTATAAATACTAGGACTGAGGAACCATACAGAATTGAAAACTTCGGCCAGCTAAGGCAAAACCGAATAAATATCGGCTGTCTGGATGTACATGAATGCTAAAAAAATGCATTTTTCAAATCAACAATAGAGAAGTATTTAGCTGTGGGAGGAATCATTGTTAAAAGGACGGTAATATCAGGGACTACCGGAAATTGAGGAACAACTATTTTATTTATTTCCCGCAAATCAATTACAAAACGATAAACATCAGGATGTGCATCAGGGGAATTCACAGGTGCCTTTTTAAGAATAGGGAGAATGGGGCTGTTGCACACGTTCGCTACTGTCTCCTCCACTACCCCTGATTTGATCAGGTCCTGTATGATCTGCATCAAAGCCTGTTCCCCAGCCTGCAATATTTTGTATTGGGGAATACGAGGCAGCACAAAATTATCTTTAACCTTTATTGAAACTGGTGGTATCTGTAACAACCCCACATCTGTATCCCCCTGTGGCCCACAATGAGGACGGCACATCCTTAAATTTAACAGGAAGCGGTGCATCTTTTGCCAAACACTGCTTTGTATTAACCACATTAGGTCCGAAAGTCAGATAAACACCGTCCGGGGAACAAGAAATGGTGGCATGTAACTTCTTCAATAAATCTAGACCTAATAAATTTTCCCCACAATTTTCCGTTAACAAGAATGGGGAATCTACAGTAAAAGGGCCAACTGTAAAAGCAAGAGGTCGGGATATGGGGCACAAACCTACGAGACATTATTACGGCCAGACAGGGCTGCCCCGGGGACCAGCGAATGAGAAACAGAGCTATTCATTGCACCTGTATCCACCAAAAATTTAACCATGCAAATCTGCTGTGACATAAGGACCATTCTGATCTACAGGAATTTGAACTGGTCCCTCACCCTGTCCCTTGCTGTCCTAGCTATAGGACATCCCTGTAACTTCATCCATCTCATAATCATCATGATAGTACTGCCTTCCTCGGGGGTCATCGAAATAATTCTGATCCGAACGACCCCCTGAAGATGTACCAACTTTGTCCTCATCCCGATCAACCTGTCCCCAGCCCCTTCCACCTGAACCCCATCCTCTGGGTACTGCAAGTTTCTGTAACAGTTCCGGACACTCACTTCTCCAATGTCCCTCCTTTTTACAATACGCACACTGATTTAGCCCCAAGGGCGCACCACCTCTTCCCGCACCCCGTGACCTTTGAAACGAACCAGTGCCTCGACCCCTTCCAGACCCCCTTGCAACCTGCTGTAACAGCACCTTCATCTTCAAATCCTTACTCTTTTTCTCCACTTTATCCTTTTTCTCATTCTCTCGATACTCATAATATTGAGCCATACTCAATATCACTGAAGGGGAGGAATTAGTCCAAGTGCTCTCAGAAGCCTGCAGCCGAGCCGCAATTTCAGAAAGTAAATTCGTAACAAACCTATTAACAAACAAACGAACACCACCTTCAACTGACAAATCCTGCCCACTGAAATAAAGAAACAGCCCTTCAAAACGAGTAAAGAAATCTGACACACTCTCCTCTTTCTTATGACGGCATGCTGTTAACTTGTCCCTATCCACCCGTCTTGGTGGGATAAGAGAATGCATATAGGTGATAATGCAGCTTGGCAAAGCCAAAATTTCAGCTTTGGGCTTTTCACCAGCCTCTCTCATTATCCCATACCCTAATCTCATTCCAAGTACCACCCAGCTCCGCTGCATGATCCAGTGTACGCACTTGCTGCCAAATGTCCACTGGTACCAAAAGCCCAAAAAACATCTCAATGTCTGCTAAAGTCATAACTGATGAGGAGGCAGCTTCTGTTAATTCTTTATTGTATGCAGTAGAATTTTTCCTAGGGTCTGGTAACTGACTTTTAAGAGCAAGGACCTCACTTCTTTTCCATGGGGTATAGACCCATTGTTCCCGAAAATGAGCCTCCACCCTCTGTTGAACCACATCTCCATCCTGGTTACTCTGTTCTGGGATCTCAGGGTAAAAAACAGGGTGCACCTCTCTCATCGGAAATTGGGACACTGTAGTTGGAGTACGGTAAAGTAACCTTCTTCAATAACCAAGGAGTGTTCCAACATTCCCAAAAACTTCTGCAGGGGCCATACCAACTGAATATACACGATCTCGAATATCATAAATAACTTGAGGAGCTGTGCCTCCAATACACTGTTCCCACAAACTAATCAATGTAGCCGACATATGCTGCAAAGCATGCTGTTGTACAAATGGGTCAAAATCTTTCATCACACTCCCTATATCGTCCACACTATAAATCGGATTCCGGATCCATTGTGCTGCCTGATTTGCAACCATCTTCTTCTCCTCTGCACCCACATCAGACTGAATTAATGCCCGCCCCATTCGCTCCCTTGCTGCCGCCCAATCCCCTCCATCTGACCCTCTCACCGGTGTCTCAATACTCCCCAACACCATAGATGAAATACCTGGGACAGACATAAGAGGTACAGACGCAGATGGCAATGTCAACAATGACTGTGTAGTGGGTGCAAGAGAAGGAGGAGAAACATGAGGGGAAGCAACAGACACTACGGGGGTGCCTGCAGTCACCACACTCGCAGGTTGCGAAACCAGAGGGGAGACGGACAGAGCTGGAGCCAAAGCTGTTAAATCTGCAGAAAGACCAGAAGGGGGCGGTTGGGCAACAGAGTACTGAGGTGATGGGACAACAGGGTATATTCTCTGTGGGGCATAGGGAGGTGGGGGACGGGTGCCCAACAGATCCTCCACAAAAGGATCCTCATCCTCTCGTAACAACATATGTCTTATTACATTGCAATCGAAATTTCCTATCTGCACACTCAATACCCTTTTCAGCTTGCTCCTTATCATAAGCTACCGCTTTCTGAACCACTGTTTGTGTTGCCTTCTTCCTAGACTCCTTCTCTGCTCGTATACGCCTCTGTTTCGCTTCTTTCTGCCACACCTGCAAAGTATCAAACATCGACTGCCTACTTCTTCTAGCAAATAATTTATCCTGCAAATAATTCAGCTTTTGTTCATCAAAAGTACTTTCCAGTGGCCACTGAAGCTCAGTATTGTCCCTCGTATACTTGTGCCATAACGTACAAAACATAATAGGGCCAATACTGTGCTTCACATACATCTCAAAACTCGGAGTGCCTTCCGGAGGCGCAGGCTGCCTTTCCTCCAGCCGATGCTCAACAGAGCAACAGCGGCACCCCAAGCATAACACTTTACTCCAACAAGGCATTCTGGCTTCAGACGCATTCACTCTTCACCTAAATCACACACACACACAACGAGAACGCACAAACAAAAAGAGCTCTCCAAGTCAGTCCGCAGACTGCACCAAGACAAGATAGGCTCTAGCCCCAGGCCTTTTCAATATTAAACCAAATTCAGTAAGTGGCCTGGCAGAACGTTCAAAACGGTCCGTATCACAAGGGTCCACAGACCCACCAAGTTAATCAAGACGGCGCCGCACTTACCAAAACTCACCCGGTGCACACAGGTCAAACAAGATTATTCTCCACTGCTGACTCTTCGGACCCAAACGGTCAGATCCAAGAGTTTTGCCTTTTCAGGACCCCAGCCGAGATGATCACTAGACGAGGAGCCGCCCTATCAGGCGGGGCAGCTGCGAGAACCAAGCTCTATCATATGGGGATCCCCGATCCGCCCGTCCGACCAGACGCAACCCCGGCCCCCTCGACCCGATTGCGGGCGGGATGGGTCACCTGGTGGAGTCCCTGTTCGGGCGCCAACTGAAGGAAGTGACCCAACTATGGTCACTCTCGACCTCCTCTTGCCTTCCAGTAATGAAGAGTCGATGACGCAGTAGAGAATGCAAGCAAACTAGTTTATTCACAAGATAAACTGCAGTGGAGTCCAGTCTGACCAGCCTCCTATGATGGCTGACGAGGGACTGACTCTATCAAGCATAAAGTTACATTATGTAGGTTGCGGAGCCCACAAAGACCCGCCTATTATGGAAAAGTACTGGCAGCTGTCGTAATACAATGGGGCAAAGAACATAAGTTTCGATTCCGCAGCCTGGTACAAGCTATCTTCTGTCCAAGGTCGTCTGGCCTATCCTCCCTTCTAGACAGGTGGGAGAAGGCCTCTATGTAACAGAAAAGGCATGCGTTAATGATCAAGTTTCAGCATTAGAGAAACGAAACTTACCAAGGATCGTTTCTCGTAAATGAACAAATAACAGTTTCGATTGAAATACAAAATGGCATCTTCGAAGGCTAAAATGGCAGCGCAGATGTCAACTTAACTAGCCCAGCTTCTGCATTTACTGATTGCATCTACACACAATATACAAGTATAATGTATTACCCATATAAATGCTAACATAATTTTGAGTAAGACACGAATAAAATGACAATATTACATTTAAATTCTGTCACCTCCACAGACTACATATTCCTCAGCGACCTCAACTTTCACCTGGACAACTCCAACAAAAAGAACACCTCATCCCTGCTGGAGAACCTCCCCACCGTCTGACTCAAACAACTGGTCACCTCCCCAACCCACTCAGCAGGACACACGCTCGACCCCATCTTCTCTGCCAGCGACAATATCACCTTCAGCCACACCTCCGAGCTCCTGTGGACTGACCGCCGCTGCGTCCACTTCTCCTTCACCAAACCCACCACACACCACCACACCCACTGCTACCCTCGCAGATGTTGAAACAAGGTCACCGAAGAACAGCTCACCACCTCTCATCAAAACTCCTCCACCGACATCCACAGACACCAACACCTCGGCATGCAACCTCCACCAATGGATCTCCAAATACACCGACACACAGACTCCCCTGAAGAAAGCCCCAAGCAAGTGACACTCCAAGAAAGCCCGCTGGTTCTCTCCCTCTGTTCATGACTCCAGATGCACCTGTAGATGGCTCGAGAAGAGATGGAGGAGCAGCAAGACCCCGGAAGACCACTCAGCCTTCAAAACAGCTGTCACAGAACACCACCACATCATTAGAACAACAAAGAAAGCGGCCCTACGAGAAAGGATCAATGCCAACGCACTCAATAGCAAAGAACTCTTCGCTGTGGTCAAGGAATTCACCAAACCCAGCACAGAGACAGCAGACATCCCACCCTTCCAAGACCTCAGCAACAACCTTGGCATCTTCTTCCACCACAAGATTAAGAAGACCATCAACAGAGCCGGCACCTCCATCGCCTCTGAACTCTGCCGAACCGTCAACTGCTCCATCAACTATGCCACTTTCCTGGAAGACTGGAAACATGCAGAGATCAAACCCTTGCTGAAGCAACCCTCTGCAGACGGACCTCAAGAACTTCAAACTCATCTCTCTGCTCCCCTTCCCAGCCAAGGTTATCGAGAAGGCCATCAACGCCCAACATTCCAAGTTCATTGCGGTGACCCACATCATAAACCTTTCCCTATCTGGCTTCCGAAGCAACCACAGCACCAACACGCACTCCTCATCGCCACAGACGACGTCCGCAGCCTCCTCGGCCGAGGGAAACTGCAGCCCTCATCCTCCTTGACCTCTCGGCCGCCTTCAATACCGTCTCCCACCACACCCTATGCACAAGAATCTATGACGCCGGCTTCCGTAACAAAGTCCTGTAATGGATCCGGTACTTCCTCACCGGCCGAACTCAGAGTCAGAATACCACCGTTCCACTCTGAACCCACAGAGATCAGCTGTGGAGTGCCTCAGGGCTCCTCCCTGAGCCCCACTCTCTTCAACATCTACATGACCCTGCTCGCAGCCATCGTCAGGAACCACAAACCCAACATTGTCTTCTGCGAGGACGACACCCAGCGGATTCTCTCCCTCACCAACGAACCCACAGTCGCCAAGAACAACTTCCACGACGGGATGAAGGCTGTCGCCACCTGGATGAAAAACAGCTGCCTCAAGCTCAACTCAGAAAAGACCAAAGTCCTCATCCTGGGCTCCACCCCCTCCACTTGGGACAACTCCTGGTGGCCCGCAGCACTTGGAACCCCCCCAGACCCACAGACCATATGCGAAACCTCGGCATCATCCTGGACTTCTCGCTCACCATGAACCTCCAGATCAATGCTGTCTCATCATCCTGCTTTCACATGCTACGCCTGCTCTGAAAGATCTTCAGGTGGATACACACCAAGTCCAGAAAGACAGCCACCCACGCACTCATCAGCAGCAGAATCGACTATCGCAACACACTCTACGCCAGCATCACCCAGAAACTCCTCAAGAAACTGCAGAACATTCAGAACACCTCCGCCAGACTCATCCTCAACACCCCCCGCTGCAGCTACATTGCCGGCCACCTGAGAGACCTCCACTGGCTCCAGTCAACAAAAGAATCACCTTCAAGTGCCTCACACACACATACAAAGCTCCACACGATGCGCAACCTGCATACCTTAACCACCACCTCGCATTACACGCACCCACCAGAGACCTCCGCTCAGCCCAACTGGCTCTGGCCACCATACCACGTATCTGCAAGACCATGGCCAGAGGAAGATCCTTCACCTACCTTGCAGCAAAGACCTGGAACACCCTGCCTCTCCAACTCAGGCAATCAGCGTCACTGCCTCAATTCAGGAAGGACCTGGCTCTTCAACTGAATCAAAGCGCCATCGACGGAGCAGCAGTCCCCCTCTCCCCAGCGAATTGAGACCCTTATGGGTGAGTAGTCGTGCTTTACAAGACATTGATTGTTTGATTGATCGATTGTTAGAGGGCTGGCTGATGGCTGAACTAGGTGAGGGGGCAGGCTGGTAAAGTTAAGGACAAACTTTAGGACATTCTGGAGCAAAATAAAAGTGCATAGCAAACTGTTTTCATCAGCTCGCACTGAATTGAAACCTGCTGAAGCTGTCCATAATACTGCCTTTACGTGCTCGTGGCCTGGGCCCACCACAAACATGTAGTCACTGTCAGAACTCGGTGTGCACGTGCTGCTCTGCACTGGCACTGTATAAAAACTGCCAGCACTCTAATTGCAGTGCTGCATGAGCCTAGCAGTGGCAGCATTATGGGGAGCAAGCACGGCAGGTCAAACTGAACTGTAGACACTGGCATCCGCCTGTCTGGCATACACTGATTAGAGTATGATTGTGACCTGCTGTGACCAGCTAATTCTGTGTGCGTGTGTTTTGAAGATTCTGTGGGGCGGGCGGGTATGTGTGTATCCTCACCCTAGTCTGACATTAGCAAAGTGCATTTTCCCCTCTATAGTGTCTGTCAGCTACTAATTTCCGGTATGTTTGATGTGAATGAAGCTCCACAAAGCCGCCTGAGGAAGAATTGTTCAGAGCAAACCGTTCTGAACAGGGGAAAGGACGAGCTCCAAAGGGTTGGCCACTGAGTGAGGCTGTGCTGGTTTGTTCGACAATGAATGTGTGTGTGCACAGGATCAAACTGTTTAGTAAAGTGAAAAGACAGGATTAGAATGGAGGCTATCACTCAAGTGACTGTTAAACTTATTACTGACAGAAATTATGTCATACCGTGGATTATTTGATATTTTAAGTGACTGTTGATGACTATGGGCCTGATTACAACTATGGTGGTCCGATGGGCCGCCGTAGCCGCGGTGGTGGTGCAGGCACCGCCGCACTGATCGTCCAACCGGCCTATTGCAACTTGGGCGGTCAGACCGCCGTTGCACTTCCGCAACCGCCAGGGATCAGAGATCCCTGGCGGATGCACGACGGTCTTGAGGCTGCAGTATGCTTTGATTTTGATTTGATTTGTAAAACACCTGAATCACCCCCAAATGGGTATCTCCGTGCTACTGAGGAATGAACACAGGCCAGAAGGAATTAGTTACAAAAAAGATCAGTTTTAAGTCGTTTTCTAAAATGAAGATGGTCCGAGCACTTCCGGAGGTGAGAGGGTAAGTGATTCCAATAATGGGGAGCCGGGTAGGAGAAGGCTTTGCCCCCAGTACGAGATTTCCTAAAGCGGAGAGTAATAAGGAGGGATTTCTCCCCAAATCGTAAGGATCTGCTCTGCTGGTAAGGGATAAGCTTTTCTGTTAAATAACTGGGCCTCTGCCATTCAAAGCCTTATGTACTATGCAGCAGATCTTGAACTTAATTCTTTTATGTATAGGGAGCCATTGTAGTGGTCGCAGAAGGGGGAGAGAAGTCATTCTGGCTGGCATGTTCTGGACCAGTCGGGCTGCTGTGTTCTGAACCACCTGGAGTTTATTCAATAAAGATTCGTTTTCGCAGCCAGGAGTGTGCGTTACAATAGACCAGGCGACTGATTACCAGTGCCTGAATGAGAGTTTTTTGCACATAGAATGGAAGGAGAGGAAAGACTCTACGCAGCAGACTCATATGAAAGCAGGTGCCAGAGGTAGCCACTACCTGATCTTTCATAGTAAGAGTCTGATCCAGTCGAACACCCAGATTTTTAACCACTGTCTTGGGAACAGGTGCTGTACCTAAGTCTAGAGGCCACCACTCTGCAGACCAGAGCGATTGGGCATTGCCAAAGAGCATAATCTCCGTTTTACATCTTGTGATTCTGGGCAAATCGCTTAATCTCCCCGTGCAAAAAAAAACATTGTCCTTGCATAATGCAGCTAGTGCTCATGTGAAGGGCTCAAATGCCTTTGGGTGGAGTTTGCACTACATAAAACTGACGAAATCAAAATACAAAATATTATGAGGTAGGAAACTGTTTACAACTGTTAAATATCAGTAATTGATGACTGGCTGTAACTTAAGTGTCAACACAATACATTGGAATACTGGCAGGCACCAGATGGTTTTATGTCTGAGCATCATCTCAAGTCTTTAGTTTCACGCGTTTTGTCTTTGGCTTTCTGATATACGTTTTCAGGGTAATGATTTGCATAAACACCTACATCATTTTTTTCATGGAGTCAGGTTTGTTTTGGCTCACATATAAAATGGTTCAATCCTACAATATGGGCAGTTTTAACAACAGCACTTCCTGGTTGATGGGAGACGGGTCAGGCAGTACCTGGATATCTTTAGTGAGTTTGTTGCTGGCAGAAGGTGACTAGTTATAATACTAAGGAAAGAACTACTTGAGGACTTGGTGAATAGAAACTATTTTCTCAAATGGCTGGTGGGCAAAAATGAAAGTTGCGATGAGCTGGTACCAACTGCACATTTCAACGCACAAAAGAAAAGACAATGAAACAAAGTGAAAGCTGTTTAATATTAAATAGTTTAGTATTAATTGCAAGCCTCAGTGTGAGAGTCAGGCCCGGACTGAGTTCCAGTCTCTCCCCAGCAATGCCTGCTTTCTCAGTCTTCCACACTCTAGTCCGTCTCTCCCCAGCAGTGCTTGTTCCCACTCTCTCCATTTCCTGTCCATCTGGACATTCTTTCCTCAGCAGTCATTGCTCTCCCTTTTCCTCCCAAAATTCTCGCCTACAAACCTCCTGCTCTCACCCCTTTTCTCCTTTTGGGCCCTCTCTCCGCAGCAGCGCCTGCTCTCTCACTCTCCCTCCTCCTGCCTGCTCTGTTCTCAGTATTGTCTTCTCTTATGCCCTCCCTCTCCTGGGCCGCTCTCTTCTCATGAGTGCTTTCTTTCTATCCTGCCCTTTCTCCTGGTCATTCTTTTCTCTGAAGTTTTGCTCTGCTTTGTACAAGAGGGTGCTGCGATTTCACTGGTGAGACTGACAACAGCCATATCCCAGATCTTGGTGTGTATCTACAACATGAAAGTTATAACGCTGTTGAGGGAAATTGGGTTGTTGGTTGAGGAGGAGTGTGAGCCATTCTAAAACAACGGTCACAATCCCTGTCAGGGTGAACCGTAAAAGTTACTGAATTAATCTGTTCTAAATCCTCTGGTAGCTTGGCACAAAAGCAGTCAGGCTTAACTTAGAGGCAATGTGTAAAGTATTTATGCAGCACACAAACAGTAATAAAGTGAAACACAACACAAGAAAAATCCCTCAATTTAGAAAAATAGGATACATTTTAATACATAAAAGGACACCAAAACAAATCCAATCAGTACAACCGAAGTTTTGGTTTTTTAAAGTTGTCAGTAAAATCTAGCGCCTAAAAGATCAAAGTGCCAGCCAATGGTATTTGATTGCGCAAGAAAGGTACAAGATCAAAAGTTAAAGCTGACCACAATGGAGCACAAATCACAAGGTGGACGGGCCCAGTCTCGGCTTACCTTCGGACTGAAAAGAAATTTTGAAAAAAAGTCCAGAAAAAGGTAGTGGGGCAAGGCAGCAGGCTGTGTCCAAAGAGGAGTCGTCATCATCGGGAAGTGCTGGACGAAGTCTTGGTGAAGCAATTGACAATGCCACGAAAAAGCTCTGAGCAGAAAAGGCTGAATTTCCAGGCTGAACAGTTTGTCGTTGTTGATGGCGAACTGGTCAACATCGAGCCCGTTGAAGATTTTTACCTTCCAACTTAGAAAACCTTTTGGAAGTTGAAAACCTCCAGCAGGACAGAGCTACAAGCTGTAGCCGAAGAGGTAGCCACAAGGCCAGATGCCGTCGCTGAGAGGTCCAGCCGAACAGGATTTGCTACTTTGGTGAAGAACTTAGCGGGAGCTACTGCAAAGTCATACCGATTGGCGATGCACCTTGGGCAGATCGACTGGCAGGTAGGTCCCAGTCTTTTGTTGGTTCTTCCAGCACTTTTTGGTGAAAGTTTTTGGAAAGTCCCAAGATTTAAGGGTGGATGGTAATAGCACTTCTAACACCACTTCCAAAGGTGCAGGATGGGGGAGGGCACCATTTGGAAGCTCTTATGACTCACTCCAGCAGAGCAACCAGGTGCAGGGTTCAAGGTCTCTGGAGCTTGTTATGCCACTGTAGCTCACACAGGAGGCCAGCCAACTAGCCCTTAGAGTCACATCTGGTGGTCCTGCGTTCAGGGCGATGGTCCAGTTCTCCTTCAAGCAGCAAGGTAGGTCTCTGGACGTAGCAGGGCAGTCCTCTGGGGAGCAAGGCGGGTCTCAAGCAGCAGGGCAGTTCTTTGGTAGCAGCATGGCAGTCCTTTGGGGACCAAGGCAGGTCTCAAGCAGCAGGGCAGTCCTCTGGAGGTCCATTAAGTCCTTCTGAAGTCTTGCACAGGTTCAGAAGCGTACTGAAGAGATGATCTGAGGGTCCAATATTTATACCTGGTGCCCGCCTTTGAAGTGGGAAAATTTCCTATGCTACCCCCACATCTGGTTCTGGAAAGTTCTTCCCTTACCCTGCCAAGGCTCTAAAAATTCTGGGGTGAAAAAGACTAGTGTCAGGTTTCTTTGTGTGTGTACACTGGAGGCAGCTCTTTTTAAGTGTAGGTGGGGCAGGGAACAGCTCCACCCCCAGCTGTTCTAGCAGGTTGGCCCAACCTGCCAACATCTAATCCCCTTTTGTCTCACTGGGAGGAATGTACAAAGTCCAGCAGCTAAGCTACTCACAATCATGTGAAAATGCCAACTTTCCAAAAGTGGACATTTTCTGAATTTCGACTTAATAAAGAGGATTTTAAGTTACAATTCATAGGAGTCCAAAATTGACATCCTTACCTGCTCCCAATGAAACGTTAGCACATTTTAAATGTAGTACAGAAACACAATGTTATCCAATGGGAGAGACAGTCCTAACAGTAGTGAAAAATGAATTTAGGGGTTTTCACTGCCAGGGCACGTAAAACTTAAAAACTCATGCCCTAAATTTTTATTTCAATGCACCCTGCCCTATGGGCTTTTTAGGGACTGCACAAGGGATGGCATATTTATTAAAAAGGAAGGTTATTTTGCCAGGTCACATTGGCAGTTTAGAACTGCAATGGGGGGGCATGGCTAAGCGGCTAATGGAGTGAGACGCACTCCTCTGTGTCTCTGCACCCCACGGCCCACATTTCAAGCTATCCTACCGCATCGGGGGTCAGTGAGCTCCCGTCTGGGGTTACCGGAATACATCTGGAGGTGGGGGAAACTGCGGGAGCAGAGGATACCTCCCTGGCTCCTCATTAACTGACCTGATTTTGGCTGGAGGCCCCTTCATCGGACGAGGTCTGCCATTGTGAGACTGGCCTTGGCGGAACGGAGCTGGAAGCGGGCTTCGTGAGGCAGCCTCTCTACCTTGCTTGGGCCCCGGTGATTGCGCTGCTCCTGGAGCCTGGTGGCGGCGGCTGGGGAGTGCCTTCGTCCACGCTGTTTGCTTGAGGACCCCGCTCGGACGGGCGTTGGTTGCGGCTCGGGGCCTGGGCTGGACCTGCTGTGTCGTCTGGAGCGGGCGGGCCTAGGTCCTCCTTCAACGCGGAGCAGCCGCTCCGCATGTGGGGGCTGCTCATCTAAGGACTGGTGGCTGGAGCTGCCCATCTGTGGGACACAGAGCGCGTCTGTTGCTGCTGCTCATGTCGGCTGCTGCCCGGAGGGACCGGGCTCCTCCCGCTTTCCCGTGATTGACAAAGGCTGTGGAGACGGAGTCGGGCCTACAACCGTGCTGTCGGGGCACAGGGCCTACTGCCCTCCCCCGTGGCCCCTGCTGCACGGAACGCCACTGGGCTTAGAGGCCCTCTTCCCGCTTTGGAGCCCTGTGCGTACCCGACGCCATTGATTTGGATTGCCCTTTGGGTCTACCGCAAAGGGAGCCTTCGCCTGAGGGGGAGGAGGGTTGGACTCCTCTGAGGTTGCTACTCCTGCCTCGGGACCCCTCCGGGGCCGTGCTCTTTCCCCCCTGAGTTGCTGGTGACCACCGAGGACAAATGCGGTCCCCGCTGCTGGATATTGTAGCTCTTAGCTATCAGGGGGCACCTTGCGAGGCTGCAGCCACCTTCTGGAGGTAAAGAGTGATCGGCTGCGGGGGTCGCGCAGCGGGCCTAGTTCCCCCTCCTTGCCGCGGCGTCGCCGCCTGGTCCCTTTACATACACCTTTGGTTGCCCCGACCACTTGGGCCCCTCAATAGAACGCTTACCGCGCCACTGGGGGGAGGCCCAGCCGGCTGTGGGATCGCACAGTGGGCCAGGGTCGTCTCTCTTGTTCACGTCCTGTAGCGCAGCCCCCATCTCTGTGGACTGTGGGAATCAACCGTGGCCATTGTTAAATTACCGGTGTCCCCCCTTATGTGATTGATCCACCACGGATCTCCACTTGCCTCGGGGGGGGACGGGAGACGTGGCTTCTGGGAGCGGTGGGCCTAGGCTGCGGCACTGCGGTGCGCGCAGGGGGGTTGCTCCCGAGAAAATATGCTGTGCACCAAAGCTTGCAAGGACATCACATCAACCCCAGCTAGAGACAACCGGGTCACATCCCTGTGGCTTAAATCCGGCTCTCCTGCCCCGGCTACTATGGAGTCCGTTCCTGAGGTGCAGGCTGAGCCGATCACACAAGCCTATATGAACTCCTTCCTCCACGAAATTAAAACGGAGATTGGATCTCTTAAAGCCGAGTTTAAAACATGCCTTAAGGAGCTGAGGAAAGACATCACAGAAATTGGGGGGCGAGTAGATGACCTGGAGCGTACCATAGACAACCGGACGGAAGACCAAGAAATCCTCTGGAAGAGAATGTCAGCACTGGAGAACCAACATATCGAATTCGAAGAAACAACATCCGCATCTGAGGAGTCCTTAGGAGGGCTCGGACATTATGACCTTCACGGCGGACCTGCTTCGTGAAGTCAGAGGCGACGACGACGCCTCCCCACCCGCCCTGGCTAGGGCCCACAGAGTTGCAGCGCCCCTGGGACGCCCAGACCTTGTACCGGACATCCTCACGAGAGTGCATTTCTTCACTGAGAAAGAAGCGATTCTGAAGGCCTCGAGGGGGAAGTCAGAACTAATGCACAAGGGGCACACTATCCAACTCTATCAGGACATTGCTCCAGTAAGGCTGCGCCGCCGGAGGGATTTCAAGCCGATCACGGACAAGTTACGAGAACTAGACATCAAATATCAATGAGGCCAGCCGTTTGAACTTATCTTCACCTGGTAGGGCAGACGAAGAGTAATGCCCTCTCTACGAGAGGCCAAACAGCTCCTACAGCTCCCAACGTCCTCTAGAGAGGCCAGCCCTCCCCCGCCATTCGCTTCCTCTAGGGAGCCCGTGCTCCCGGAATGGTCCACGGTGCCCGGGCCACGGAGGGGTGTGCGGGCCAGAGAGCAAACCTCGGCACAAGCCAAACAGGACATCATGCAGCACCTTCGGACCCTGGACTGTGGGGGGTCTCCTGTCTACTCCTCCGTGCCCTCTGAGTAATACTACTCATCTCTCAGCCATGGTTGCACTAAACATGCAACGTTACAATGAGGGGGCCCTACTCCCACCCTGATACCGGCTGGCCGCGGGGGAAGGGATTCCAATGCTGAGGTGAGTTGTTTCCTTCTGGCCCGCCCTGACCAACCCTGCCGAAGGGAGATTGATGTCTCCGGAATGGCCCGAGCCCTTTTATCGGAGCCTTCTCTGGACTGGAAAGGACTTTGTTGGCCCTGTTGGCCTCATGTTATTGATGATTTTCTTCTATCCCGACTTTCCTTTCTCCTTTTCTCCATCCCCGAGGGATGGGGGTGGAATGGAAAACTGAACTGGGTGGCTTCATGGTCGGAGCTGGCTCTCACACTGGGATTACTGCGATTCCTCACCTTGGTTGTTAATTCTGGCCTATGCTCCCACGCGCTTACCTTGCCCTCCCTTTTTTCTAGACACATGGGCGGTGCTAAACCATACGCACAGTCGACAGCGCTGGGAGGCGGCGGCTGGCCCCTGGGAACGCTCCGTGCTCGAACCAAAAAGGCGCCCCTAGCAATTTTTCCTGACCTACACAATGGGCACCACCTCTCAAGTTAAAATTCTCTCCCTTAATGTAAAAGGCCTTAACGCCCCCAATAAAAGACGCCAGGTATGGCGTTACTTATTCCTGGAGGACCCGGATATTGTATTTTTACAAGAGACCCACCTTCTACACTCAGACACACACCACATGGCACACCCAAAATACCCGATCCAGTATTGGGCTTCTGCCTCAACCAAAACAGCGGGGTTGCAGTCTTACTTAAAGCCGGGGGACGCCACGGGTGGTGCGAGACAAGGAGGGTAGGTTCATTAAACTTAAACTGCAATACGGGTCACGGCCTCTCACTCTCCTTAACGTATATGCGCCCAATCAAACACAAGACCTCTTTATCAGGAACGTACTAAGGGATCAGGTGGCGCAAGATGACAACCAATTGATTCTGGGGGGTGACTTTAATCTCATCTGGGACCCCGCCCTGGACCATAGCTCTAACTCCTCTCAGGGTACCGGGGCGATGTCTGCAGCACTGAAGCGGACCCTCACCGACCTGGGCCTCATAGACGTGCGGAGATATCTTCACCCTGACACGAGAGATTTCTCTTACTATTCACTCGTCCGCCGCACATACTCCCGCATTGACTATCTGTTTCTCTCCCACTCACTCGTGCGGGGCATGGACACTGCCTCTATATCAGATATCTCCATCTCTGATCATGCTCACCTGGAAGTACTAGTGCATGGACTTGCCAATCTGAATCGCCCCACAGCCCGGTGATGCCTCCCCCTCATGCTCTGCATGATCCGGTGGATGTGGCAGAGATTCGGACAGAGATATCGGCCTATTTCACATCGAAATCCCTCCCCGAAACCCCCTGCCCTGTCGTGTGGGACGCCTTTAAGGCAACAATCTGGGGTGTCATTACGTCAATTGCAATAGCACGAAGTCGGGAGGCCAGGGTTGTGGAAACGAGCTTAACCAGCGACATAAAAACACTAGAGAGACTAGATCACTCGAAACCTTCCAGAGCGAATAAATGGCGCCTAGCTATGCTGGGGGGTCAACTGCGGTCCCAAAGAAAAAATAGGGCAGAAGGAGCATTGCTAGCGGTAAAACAGAGCTATTATGACGGAGGGGACAAGGTAGGGTCCATTCTTGCGCGTAGATTGCAACGGCGAGAGGTGAGGGCACATGTCGCAAAAATTAGGACTGCGGACCAAACTTGGGCTATATCAGAGCAAGACAAATTAGAAGCCTTCCGCACCTTCTACACCGCTCTATACGACAGCGGTTCCTTGTCCCCGGATCAGGTGCATTCTCTCCTTACAACCTGCCCGTGGACCCCCTTAGATAGGCAACATTCCCAGGCCCTGGAAGAGCCCATTACGCTAGCTGAGCTTCAACGGGCATTGAAGGATCACCATGTGGGTAAGACACCAGGCCCTGATGGCCTCCCAGTCAACTTTTACTGCATGATTCTGCCACAAATGCAGGACTAGCTGCTGCAACTGTTTAACTCATTTGCAGACTGTCCTGGGCTTACTCCTACAATGGCGATGGTGGAAATTGCCCTCATCCCTAAGTCAGGCAAGGACCGTACATTGTGTTCGTCATACTGTCCTGTTGCACTCCTCAACACAGATGCCAAAATCTATACAAAGATACTGGCCAACCGGCTCGAGCCATACCTGCCCGGACTAATCGACCCGGACCAGGTGGGGTTCATTCGCCAACGCCAGGGAGCAGATAATGTGCGTCGGCTGGCTCATTTGATGGAAAAGGTCCACCGTCAGAACATCCCCGCCTGTTTATTATCACTCGATGCTGAAAAAACATTCAACCGGGTGGACTGGGTCTTTTTACGGGCAGTTCTCCAGAAAATAGGACTAGGGCCGATAATGGTCTCTAGAATCATGGCACCACACGCCACCCCTCAGGCGCAGGTTAGGGTCAACAGTCAGCTAACACGCCCAATACACATACGCCGAGGCACCTTGTCCGCTCTCCCCCTTACTCTTTGCCCATGCGAGCAAGCCGCTGGCGATAGCGATACGCCAATCAGCAGATATCGGGGGCATCCCCTTGGGGGGTATTGAGCATAAAAGTGCGCTGTTCACAGATGACCTTTTACTCACTGTGACGGTGCCTAGAACCTCACTTCCAGCGCTGATACCACTTCTTAGAAAGTTTGAAGCAGCCTCAGGCCTCAAAATTAACCTGACCAAATCATGGGTGTTGAACCTGACTGTCCCTAGAGAAGACGTTCTGGAGCTGCAAACCCTCACCCCCTTTCGGTGGGCACCACACTCGATTCGTTATCTTGGATTAAACTTGACTCCCTCCCTATCAACGTGGACGCAGCCGAATTGGCCAGAATATAGGAGAACTGTACTCGAGGACCTCTGCGTTTGGAGGTCTCTCCCGCTCTCCTGGATGGGGCGGATCAATGCAATTAAGATGTCCATCTTGACAAAAGTGTTGTACCTGTTTCAAACACTTTCCACACTGATACCGCACGCTGCCATACAATGCTGCAACTGGACTTCACTAATTTCATATGGTAAGGGAAGCAGCTGAGATTTTCAAACAAAGTCCTCATGCTACCTAGGAATAGAGGGGGACTAGCATGCCCTAATCTCCTAGAGTACTACTGGGCCTCACATCTCCGTTACATCTCGGAATGGTTGGTTCACGAAAGCGAGAAGCATTGGTTCCATATGGATCGGGCAGTGGCCTGTAGACCACTCTGGGACCTAGCTTGGCTCCCGCTGGGCTCTCGCCCTGGGAGTGCCTATATAGCGACACCTACGAGGACAGTGCTGGACATTTGGGATAGGCTCGCAATCTCAAGGGGTCTCACCTCTTTTCCATCCCCCAACACACCGGGTGCGCACAACCCGGATTTCCCCCCAGCCCTGCAGCCACAGACCTTTCCGGCTTGGAGGGAGGGAGAATGCAGTACAGTTGGGGACCTCTTTGAAGGAGATAAGCTTAAAACCTTTGACCAGTTTTAAAAAAGAATATCGTCTCGCAGAGGAGGCTCGGCTACAATACTATCAGCTTCGTCACTGGCTACACACACCACTAAATACTCAAGGGGCGACTCGGCCTCTCACACCCTTTGAAACGCCAGTGCGCTCATACGACGGCTTGCGGGCCTAATCTTCAGCACCTATCTGGTACTACAGCACTCCACGCCGACCAGGCCCCACACATACCAAGTACTATGGATGGCAGACCTAGCAGAGGAGGTTACCTCGAAGTAATGGGAGCAATTATGGTGCGAGATACCGAAAATATACAAAAGCATCCTTCAGCGGGAAATCGCGTATAAACTCATGACACAATGGTACTATACCCCTCAACACCTACACAAGATGTATCCCACTTCTTCACTTTACTGCTGGCGCTGTCAGGCTGCGGAAGGGAGCTTCTTACATATTTGGTGTACTTACCCACTTTTAACCCTGTTCTGGAAGGAGGTCCTAAGCCACATCAAGGACACTGTAGGCTTTCCCATACCCAACACCCCCATTGTCACTATCCTAGGGATTAGGCCTTTAACACACCTAGCTATGACTCATGCGGATTGGCGCCTCATCTTGCACATCATTGGAGCGGCCAAACAACTAATAGCCCTTTATTGGATGAAAAAAAAACAGTGTGCCGCCCATTGCCTTGTGGTTCACGCGGCTCTGGCACACCATGGCAATGGAGCCTCTTACATCCTGAATGACGCACACCAAACCTAAATTCACAGCCACATGGCAACCCTTGCTGGATCACTTCTCTAAATTGGAGCATCTATGCTTCTCCCCACCTAAACTTCGAGCTCTTCAATTATTTGAAGATGCCCCACTAACCCAGTCCATGGATACCACCCACGACACTCCCCGTCACGATATTATAGAAAGCCCGATAACCAGCCTTTAATCCTCAACGGAAAGAATTGGGACCCTTCTCCTGAGGCACCCCCCACCCCCTTTCCCTCTTCTTGCTATCTGTTCCTCTCTCTTACTGTTTTCTCACTAGATTGTCTCATCCTATAGCCAGTAATTGATAGCAAGATATAGCTGATCATCCAAGTACTAAGATACTAGAAAGATGACGTTTCGTAAGACTGCCATTACTGAGCCAGTGTAACCATATGATGGCGGCTGTATCTTAAGTTGTAATCAGTTCACTTCTTTTGCTTGTGACATCTATCTGGAAACTTTGATAAACAGATTTGAAAAGAAAACTGCAATGGGAGGCCTGAGATGTGTTTTAAAGTGCTACTTTAGTGGGTGACACAATGAGTGCTGCAGGCCCACTAATAGCATTTTGTGCCAGATTTCTCAAAATGTCACGCAACGCAGCACAGCAAGACACCTTGATGAGCTGCGTGACAGGGAGAGGGCAGGAATGTGCCATATTTAACATTATATGGCGCATTCCTGTTCTTTCCTTGCGCTGGTGCACTTGTGGCTGCTTAGCACCAACGCAGATACCCTTGCACCATGGGGAAAAGGGGCCTGCTTTGCAGGCAGGATTGTTTTTGTGCAGGAAGGGGCGCCTTACTACACAGAAACAATCCTCTGAGGCTTTTTCCTCTATTGACGTGTGCTGCATTCTGTAGCACACGTAGAGAAAGGAACAAACAAGGAGAAATGAAGATATTTCTCCGTGTTACGTCTCCCCTGGGAAGGCGTAGCATTTTGACGCATTCCCAGGCCACCACTCATGGTGAATTGGGAATACACCCAAACTGATGGGTGGGTGTGCAGGAACATCCACGCTCCACCCATGGAACGCTTCCCTAGGGCAGAGTGATGCAAGGCCGCGACTTATGCTGCTGTGCGTTACTCCAAATTTACCAAGCCACACAGGGCCACACAAGCTGACCTTGCGTGGCTTGCTAAATCTCATTCTAGATTTTGCTACACCCTGTGTCCCCTTGCGTAGCTAAAGGGCGACGCAAAAACCTTTGATAACTATGCCCTTTAATTTACAGGTCCGGAGTACATGTAGTACCATATACTAGGGACTTACATATACATTAAATGTACCAATCAGGTGTAAGCAATTGCATTATGTTTTAAGGAGAAAGCACAAGCACTTTAACACAGATTGGTAGTGGCAAAGTGCACAGAGTCGTAATGCCAACAAAAGCGAATTAAGAAAACATAAGGGGTAAAAGCAAAAGGTTTTCGGAGTAACCCTGCAAAGAGGGTCAGGTACAACAGGTACCTTGATTGAGAGAGGACTTCAGTAAAGTAATTAGGCGGCTGACCATAAATGCTTTCGAATGCGGAAGAGCAAAGGTCTATCAGAGAACCAGATTTCATGCTCAAAACCCTTGTAAAGTTGGAACAGAGCAGCCAGGCTTACCTCAGAGGCAATGTGTAAAGTATTTTTACAACACTTCAAACAGTAACAGAGTGAAAACACTCCACAAAAGGATCCTACAGGAGTTTAGAAAAATAGAGTAATTTTTAATAAATAAAACAAGACCAAAACAACAAGAATACAGTCAATAGAACCGGCGAAATGCAGGTTTTAAGATTTCAGTAAAAATAGCGTCAAAAAGCGCAAAGCTCCAACTGTGGATATCTGGTTGCGCCGGACTTGAACAAAGTTCAGGCCAACCATGATGGAGCGTGGGCCGGCTACAGGGACCTAGTTACGCCCGCTGAACAAAGTACCTTAAATCCTGGTTTGCTCAGCCTTGCGCGGTTCCAAGTCGAAGATACGTCGCCCAGCTGAAGCAATGCGTCTGTTCTGAGGTGCAGCGAGGCTGCAGTGCGAGAACCTGTGCCATAGTCGACGATCCCATCGACAAGGGCTTGCAATGCAAAGTCCAGCTTCGAGGATGCGTTGTATAGTCGGAGCAGTGCGTTGGTTCTGAGGAGCTGATAGGCTGCGATGCAGAGCTCAGAGTCGTATTCGAGGCTGCTGTTGATGATGGATGGGAAGCCCTGCACTGAGGATGCATCACACATTGGCAGTTCCGATGCGGCAATAGACTGAGATGCAATGCAGGTCTTTGAGGCGGTACTGATTCAAGCAGAAGTGGCGAAACATTGGTTGTGCTCAGAGTTGCGCCACGAAGCAGCAAAGATGCATCTGTTCCACTGGTTCCACAGAGGCTGGCAGAGCCCCTTAAGCCCACTTCCAAGGGTCCAGGACTGGGGTGACACCACTTTGCAGGGTAGACTCACTTATGTCGCAGTCCAGGTGCTGAGCTCAAGATTACTGGAGCCTTCTGTCCCTGAGGTTCAAGTCAGGAGGCCAGCCAACTAGCCCTTGCAGTCACTTTGGGGTCCTGGGGTCAACACATGCAGACACAGCCCTTCTCATCCAGGCAATAGGGCAGCAGGCAGCAGGCAGCAGGTCAGCACAGTGGGCAGTAGTCATTCTCCCTGGCAGAGTATCCACAGGTACAGAAGTGTACTGAAGAGTTGGTGTCTGAGGTCCAGTATTCATGTCATAAGCCACCTACCTGGATTCTAGATGATTCCAATGAGGCACCGACGCTAGTTTCCGAATCCTCTCAAGACTGTCCCTCGGTTTACAGGAGAAGACACTGCTCCAGTGGCAAATCCCAGGGAGAAGGGGGTTGGGATGGAGAGAGCGTGTAGAGTCAAAGATGCTGTGGCTCGTCTACTCAACAGCAACACTGCAGCAGGCCTTTACAACATTCACAACATTTTTCTTGTTCTTTTTTCCATCCAGGTGCAAGACTAATGCAGGACGTTCTTTGCGGTGAAGTTAAAGTGGGAGGATCAAGGGAGCTGGCAAGACAGAGTCCTAGAAGCCGGGAAACAGGTAAGTGGCAGGTGAAGAGGCTAGGCGAAGGGGATGAGTGTGGACGGTCTTTAAATAAGACTGCTTTAGAACGTTCATAAAGGTCACATTCTAATTGTTTGTAACAAAGAACAGATGTAGATAATTAACTTGATGAGGCTGCCTTCTAGAAGGTGTTTTAGAATGTTCCCAAAGGTCACATTCTAATTGCTTATAGCAAGGAACAGGTGCAGGGGATTAATTTGATGAGGGCGGTCTTCTGGAAGGTTCACATTGAGGTCATCTATGCCAGTTGCTTGATGCTTTTTCTGGTGGATTTTCTGGGTGTTTCCGTGGCCCCTCAAACCTGACCTTGCATATGCATGGTAAAACATTTGTAAAAGCTATTAAGCCTTTTCAAACAAACCGGGGAACATCAGTTGCAGCTAGCTATTACCAACAGCATGTAATATGGTCAAACGTCAGGGTACAAGACTTTTGTTCATTCATAAGTGTTGGGAGTAATGATATGAGTCATGCCGGTATATTGTGATAGTCATGAGAGGTGCGCTGTGGCAGGAATCCTGACTGTCGCCCCTCCTAAAGGCAGTCTTACAGGTGGTGGTTTGGCGGGATGGAGGGCATGAAATTGTCTCACTAGACCGGGGGAGGGGCCTGAACCGAGAAGGTCGGTTCCCAGGAATACTCTGAAGGGTCATAGCCTTTCCAATCTATAAGGTAATATAGTTTTCCCTGAGATTGTTTAGAGTCCAGGATACGGTGAACTTTGTACTCTTGTTGGCCAATAATCAGAACGGGTAGAGGTGGGGTATCTTTTCGTGTGGCGGGGTGGTATGGCTTGATCAGTGAAACGTGAAACACTGGGTGGATAGTGTATTCAGGGGGAAGCCGTAGCTTGACGGTGCATGGATTAATTATCTTAATAATGTCATAAGGATCAATAAACTGTGATCGCAGTTTCCTTGGGCCTTCCAGTTGAAGCTGTCGTGTTGATAACCATACCCTGTCTCCTTCCTTGTATATAGGTGCTGGGTTCTATGCTTGTCAGCTTGTGCCTTCATGACCAATTTGGCTTTTGCTAAACTTGCCCTAGGGTGTTTTTGAATCTCATGCAGTTGTTCTAATCTTTCCGTGACTGAAGGTAGCGTAGTAGAAACTCCTGATATATCAATGAGAAGAGCCCGAGGATGTTGTCCTGACATGAAGAAGAAGGGAGTGTAGTTTGTGGCTGAGTAGGTGCTATTATTTTAAGTGAATTCAGCTAGGGGTAAGGCCTGATCCCATTTCCTGTGTATGTGGATAGTAAGCATCTTAGTGTAGTTTCTAGGGATTGGTTGACCCGTTCCGTTTGCCCTTCGGTGTGTGGGTGGAAGGGAGATGACAAGTCTACCTCTATTCTTAACTTATCACAGAGTGTTCTCCAAAATTTAGATGTGAACTGAACGCTGCGATCTGAGATGATTTTAGTCGGTAGACCATGCAGTCTCAAGATATGATCAATGAATATTTGACTAAATTCTGCGGCGGTGGGTATCTTTTTGACTGGGATGAAATGTCCCATTTCTGATAACAAGTCAACAACTACTAAAATGGTGGTGAAGGTATTGCTTGCTGGAAGGTTAGTAATAAAATCCAGACTAATGGTGTGCCAAGGAACTGAGGGTATAGGCAGAGGCTGTAATGGGCCTGCAGGCGCAGTCTTAGTGTTCTTCTTTCATGCACAAGTTGGGCAACCAGATACATAATCTTGTAAAACCTCCTGCATGCTGTTCCACCCGAAGGTTTTTTGACAATTTCTTCAGGTTTTCGTTATACCTGGGTGCCCTGCTAATGCTATGTCATGATTCCATTGAATTACCTGACGTCTTATTTCTATAGTAGGGATGTACAGTTTCTGAGCGTGAAGGAACAGCTTGTCCGTGATAGTATGGTTAGGTGTTTTGCTCTATTTTTCAGCCTTTAGTTTTTTATATTCTTCAATGCAGGCCACCATAAAGATGTCATCCTCACTGACTGCGACCATCTTTTCCGGATGAATGACAATAGGGGAGTCTGATGTGGAATGGGAAGAGTGGGCATACCCCAGTCTAGAAAGAACATCAGACTGTAACTGCTTGGTTCCTGGGCGATAGGCAATGATGAAATCGAACCCACTAAAGAAATGCAGCCATCGCATTTGACAGGGGGTGAGAGCCCTAACGGAGCTAAAGAATTTTATTGTTTTTTATGATCTGAGAATATTGTGACTGTGTGTTTAGCCCCCTGTAGGTAATGTCTCTCCATTCAGTGAACACCAGTTTGATGGGCAGAAGTTCTCTTTTAGCCACTGTATAGGTTTGCTCCACTGGTAGAAGTTTTTGGGAATAAAAGGCTATGGGATGCATGTGGCCAGTTCTTAGGTTCTTTTGAGATAAAATTCCTCCTACGGCTACCTGCAAAGCATCAGCTTCGACGTAATAGGGCTGGTCTGGATTGGGATGCTGAAGAATGGGTGCAGTGGTGAATTTAGTTTTTTACAGTTGCAATGCCTGATTGGCTTCTGGAGACCACGCGAATGATTGCCCCCTTTTTTAGCAGCTGTGTTATGGGTGCCATTATCTCTGAAAAGTGTGGGATGAAACAACGATAAAAATTGGCAAAGCCAAGTATCTGTTGAATTTCCTTGACATTTGTTGGAGTTGGCCAATTGGTAATGGCTTCTAGCTTTTTGGGGTCCATAGTGATGTCTGTCGGAGATAAGTGATACCCCAGAAACTCTACTGACTGTACATGGAAGGAACATGTGTCTAATTTAGCAAAGAGAGCATTTTCCCTAAAGCACTGCAAGATGAAGCATACATGCTGTACATGTTCTTGTTCTGAGTTTGAGTAAATCAGAATGTCGTCTATGTAGACGATTGCACAAGCATCCAAAAACTCCCTCGAGACCTCGTTAATGATATATTGAAATGCTCTGGAGCTTTACATAGCCTAAAGGGCATAACAGTATACTCAAACAGCCCGAACTTAGTCCTAAAGGCAGTTTTCCATTCATCGCCTTCCCCTACATAGATTAAGTAGTAAGCTCCCCCTAAATCTAGTTTCATGTATCTGGTGGAATTTCTGACCTGATCAAGTAGTACCGGAATCAATGGGAGAGGATAGCGGTTCTTAAGAGTCACCCTTTTGACCGCCCTATAATCCACACAACCCCCCAACTCCCCATTCTTCTTGGGTACGAAGAAGAGTGGGGAAGACATAGATGATGTGGTGTGGCGTATAAAACCTATCTCTAGTAGTTCATTCAGATATTTGCATAGATATTGAGTTTCAGGTTCTGTCAACGCATAAACTCTACTGCAGGGCAGCGTTGCTCTCAGGAGGAAATTTATGCAGCAATCAAAGGCTCTGTGTAGGGGCAGTTGGGTGGCTTCACGGGGTGAAAAACATCTTGAAAGTCCTGGTATTCTTTGGGTAGTTTAAGGTCTTCTGTTCCTTGGACCAAGACGCAATGCAGAGGTATTCCCACCTCTGGAGCCTCTTGGTAGCAGGTAGTAGTGCAGAATGGTGAGTCCAAGGTTATGGTGCGGTGTACCCAATCGATTTTTGGATTATGGTGTTCTAGCCAAGATACTCCCAAAATTACCCCAAAGGTGGGAGTGTCTATTAGATCAAAGACAAGTTGTTCAGTATGCCCATTATTGCACACTAAGGTTAGAGCCTCTGTCTGAAGACAAATTCGTCCAGAAGACAACTCTGAACCATCTACTGCTCACACAGGCTCAGGTTTTTCTTTGGGAACGTTTGTGAGCCCGAGGTTGGCAGCCGGGGTCATATCAAAATATCAAAGAAATTGCCTGTGGTTCCTGAGTCAATAAGAATAGATATTATGTGCCTCCGCTGTGGGGATAGGATTACTGTGACTCGGATAGTCAGATGCTGCGGAATTTGTGTTCTTACATTGGTCAGATATTGTGAGATCTGTACGGCTTCTCTCGATGAGACGATCTCCCTTCTGGTCGAGAGCCTTAGTTTTCCCTGTTCTTGATCAACCTCTACACTAGCCACAGCCTTAGTCTTTTTTGGTTTTGCAGAACATTCCCTAGAGAAATGACCAGCTTTGCCACAATAAAGACATAGGCTTAATTGGCGGCGACGTTCCTTTTCCTCATTAGATAGTGGACCCATTATACCTCCTATCTGCATAGGTTCAGTAACATGAGTCTTACTGTCTGACTCTTTCTTCTCGGTTTTGAGAACAATTACTCTGGTGTCACTGCAAGATCGGTCACCCTTTCGCTCACCCAATCGGTGATCTAGCTAAACCACAAGATCAATAAATTCTGCACAATCGTCGGGCAGATCAACGATGTGCGAAAGGGAATCTTTAAGGTCATCTCTTAACACTCGATAGAATAAGAATGTTCTTTTCTCTTCTGGCCAGTGCGTTTCCACCACCAGTCAATTGAAAGTAGTGATATAAGTCAGCAGGTCCTTAGAACCTTGTCATAGGTTTAATAACTCATTGTCACTTGCTTGGATAAAAACAAGTTTTGTAAATAACTTAGGGCCTCATTATGATGGCGGTCAGACTTATGTCTGACCACCATCATATCGGAGACGGGACCATCCGACTTGCTGTTGGTGGTCCTGCCAATGGCATTACAATGCCACCGCTTTCAAGGAGGTAGCAAAGTGTACCTTTTTTTATTGGGGCATGTGCTGCAGGTTGCAGCACATGCTGCAGTACAAAAAATACACTTTTAGCATATCCCTGCACTATGTGGCAGGCACCATGCCGTGCCTGCCACATGGTGCAGGGATATGTAGGGGGGCACCATTGGTGCCTCTCAAAAACCCAAAACTGAGTGCCAGGCGGGAAGAGAGGCCCACTACGGGCCCCCAATGTCCCTTTCCACCAGCCTTTTCATGGCGGGTAAACCGCCATGAAACGGCCGGTGGGGAGGGACATCATAATCCTTATGGCGGTGCCTAGCAGGCACCGCCACCTTTGTAGGATTCAAGTTCCCTCCAACGGTCTGACAGGCTCCTTGAGCTGGTCAGCTCCGTGGCAATCGGTCTCTCTGACCGCCACCCATCCGCCACCCATCTGCCACCCATCCTAATGTGGCAGGCGGAAAACATGGTTACGATGGCGGTGGGAACGCCAACGACGGGCTGTCATGGCAGTCTCACCGTCATCATTATCAGGCCCTTAGTCACGGCAGCCTTAAAAGCAGAATAGTTATACAAAAGGGGATCATTTGTTTCTATTAAAGGAATTGCCCAGTTAGCGGATACTCCTCCCAAATAAGAGAATACAAATTGGGTTTAGTATCCCTCTATTGTGTGAAATGTGTCCTAACTCATTGCAACTCTTCCTTAAATGTTGCTGCTTTTGACCTATTTAGATCTAGTTGCAACTGGTGCATTAATTCAGACAGATTGTTAGTGTCAATGAGGTCCCCTGATAAGGCACATGCTAGATCGTCCGTGAATATTTGGTCTTGATTGGTCACGGCACCACCCAAAAGGAATGTTAGGTGTGTGGCCTACCCTTCTGTCACACGCCACCTTCTGGATCCCAGATGATTCCAATGGGGGGGTGACACTAGTTCCCGAACCGTCCCGAGACTTACCCTCGGTTTACAGGAGGATTCACTGCTCCGGTGGCAAATCCCAGGTGGAAGGGTGTTGGGACGGAGAGAGCGCGCAGACTCAAAGATGCTGTGACTCATCTACTCAACAGCAACACTGCAGCAGGCATTCACATCTGTCTGATGAGTGGTACCGGCAGATATGGTGCCTTTAATTTTGTTGTTGTTTTGTTTCATTTAGATTGTCCGTAGAGGCTCCTTTATCAGAATGTTCAAAACTGTACTGAGTATGATTTCAGCATCAAACCCACAAACAAATTTGAATGGGGTTAGCTTCACCCAAGTCCTCTCTGGCAGAGCCCTGCCAACAGTATGTACAAGTCGAACAAAAACACTGGTTACCCTGTCTGCAAGCACAATGTTGCGACTGAGCACAGTGCGTACCAAAATCAAGTCTGTTAATGCGTCTCTCAGTTTCTTCTTGTTCTTTTTTCCATCCAGGTGCAAAACTATTGCAGGACGTTCTCTGAAGTGAGGTTGAAGCGGAAGGATCAAGGGAGCTGGTAAGGCAGAGTCTTGGAAGCCAGGAATCAGGTAAGTGGCAGGCTAAGAGGCTAAGAGAAGGGGAGGAGTGTGGAGGGTCTTTAAATAAGACTGCTTTAGAACGTTCATAAAGGTCACATTCTAATTGTTTGTAACAAGGAACAGGTGCAGATAATTAACTTGATGGGGCTGTCTTCTAGAAGGTGTTTTAGAATGTTCACAAAGGTTGGTTCTAATTGCTTATAGCAAGGAACAGGTGCAGGGGATTAATTTGATGAGGGCTGTCTTCTGGAAGGTTCACATTGAGGTCATCTATGCCAGTTGCTTGATGCTTATTCCGGTGGCTTTTCTGGATGTTTCCGTGGCACCTGAAACCTGACCTTGCATATGCATGGTAAAACATTTCTAAAAGCTATTAAGCCTTTTCAAACAAACCGGGGAACATCAGCTGCAGCTAGCTATTACCAAAAGCATGTATTATGGTCAAAAGTCAGGCCCTTCAATCCTGCCAGTGAAGGCCCATCGAGGCACACATATACTCTCTATTGTGTGTGGCTGTCTAGGAGGAACACACAAAGCCCATCTCTCAGCTACACCCAGTCATATGACCCAGAGACAAGTTACAGGCACTAAATGGCTAAGGCAGGAAAGTGGCAACTTTCTAAAAGTGGCATTTTCAAAATTGTAACTTAATATTCAACTTCATCACAAGTTAGGGTTTTTCATTACAATTCCAAAGACACCAAACACGTCCTAGTTACCTGCCCCCATTTGGAAATTACAGCTTATTATAGGCCTGATTACAAGTTTGACAGTCTGACCACACGAACACCGTGGCTGCCAGTAGACCACAGCACTGGTGGTCTTCAGACCGCCGTATTACGAGTTTACCACGGTGCCGGCGGTGTGGCTGCAGAGCTCTTGCAGCGGTGGTGATTATTTTTCCATGTGTATCAATGCCTGTGTGAACATTGCGACAGCATATGTGTTGAATGCACACATATGCATGATACATGTGGAAAATACCATCTACCCATTGCCGGAGTCTGGCCCATATGTGGGCAGTCCAGGCAATGGGAATATGGCACAAAAAGGACTTACATGTATATCACCGCAAACAGGGTCGTAATCCCCTAGGTTAAGATGCTGCTGTGAAGGGGGGACCTGAAGAAAGGGATCCACGTCGAACTCTGATGGAAAGAACAGGAAAGGGGTGAGTAAGCACCCCAAATCCTTTGTTTCCGCCAACTTGAAGCTGGTGGTCCCACTGCTGTGGTCGGCTCGTCGGAAAGCCAACTCGTAATATGGACGGCGGTGAAACTCTTCTGTACTGCCCTGTGGAAGCTGCTTTTCCCGGTGGTCTGCGGTGTGCTGGCGGTGTCTGCGGTTCAGCCGCGGTCTTTCCAATAGCAATTTACCCAACTTGTAATACGACAGTCGGACCACCGAGCTTGCGCCGGTCGGACCACGACCACGGGTATGTCGGTTCATGTACCATCAAACTCAGAATAAGGCCCTAAATGTGATAAAGTAACTCTAATGTTATCCTGTGGTAGAAATAGGCCTTCTAGAAGTGAACAATTAATTTAAGAGTTTTTCACTACCAGGAAATTTAAAACTTAAAAGTAAATGTCTAAATCTATATTAAAAAGGAAGGTTTTGGCCTGGAAAAAGGTTTTATTTTGCCAGGTTAAAATGGCAGTTTAAATCAGCACACACAGGCTGTGATGACAATCAGCACACACAGGCTGCGATGACAATCAGCACACACAGGCTGCGATGACAATCAGCACACACAGGCTGCGATGACAATCAGCACACACAGGCTGCGGTGACAATCAGCAGACACAGGCTGCGGTGACAATTAGCAGACACAGGCTGCGGTGACAATCAGCAGACACAGGCTGCGGTGACAATCAGCACACACAGGCTGCGGTGACAATCAGCACACACAGGCCGCGATGACAGGCCTTAGACATGTTCCAAGGACTACTCAAGTGGGTGTCACAATCAGTGCTGCAGGTCCACTGGTAGCATTCAATTTACAGACCCTGGGCACAGGCAGTACTACTATACTAGGGACTTATAAGTAAATTAAATATGCCAATAAAATATGCCAACTGGAGATAAGCCAATGTGACCATGTGTCCAGGACCCTATACACACCACAGGACACACGCTGGAACCAATTTTCACCTTCAGCCACCGCGTCAAATACAGCCATGTCACAGAACTCACATGGACCGATCACTCCATTGTCCACTTCAGCATCTCCAGGCCCCGCACCGCCACCCCCAAGATGACCAGCGCCCCCCACCAGAGGTAGAACAAATCACAGAGACCAGCTGGGCGACCTCCAACCCTGCTACCACCACCAACCTCGAACAGGGAGTGAAAAACTTCCACAACTGGATCACCAATTGCGCAGAAAGCACTGTCCCCATCAAGAGCAACATCCAGAGAAAATCCTCTGAAAAGGTCAGCGGGTATACCCAAGAACTCAGAAAAGTGAAACGCGACAGCAAACAGTTGGAGAGGAGATGGCCCACCAGCAGGGACACCTCCAACAGGGCAGACTTCAAGACCCCTGTTGGAACCGGGGTTACCGAGTCCGACACTGTAGCATGGCGTGAAGCGGGAAAGGCACGCGAAGGCAATGTGTAAGGCAGTTGTGCAGCACACTCTCACTTTGACTCACAAATGCGAACGCAATAACATGACACCACACCAGGCTTTTGTATTTAAAATCAAGATCTTTTATAAATAAATTAAGTTGGCATCAGATAAGGCAGGTTAATTCAGATCTACATTCAAATTCATTATATTACTCAACTGGTGCACATTTTAAATAAAGCTGCATAGCTCATCAACATTGTAGGCCACTAAGAGGCCGCAGGAATTATCTCCTACACGTAGCACTTAATAATGATCTCAAGGTACGTTAATAAAACATAGGCCTAAACATACAGTTCACTTTAGCATATTCAATTATTTAAAAGAAGGCTTTTCACGTTACATTTAAATAGGCCTGCATTAATCTAAGCGCACCCACATTCAGTACAGTGGGCGTCGCAACTCCAGTACACCTGTAACATAAAATACTTCAACTCTTGGCGGTGTACACTTCAGCTCAACTCCATTAAACACTTTCCCCTTGTGGTAAAGACTTAACAGTTAAAACCATGGCCTAGGCAGTAATTATAATAGGCATCGGTATAAATTATTAAATACTGTGGGCATCATCATTACCTGAATGAACTATGTGGGGAATCCCTCAACATGTCCTGTATTCTGGGGCTTCTAGGTCCCTCAGGGGTTAACTCAGGCCAGGCCCACTCCTCTCTGGGGCCTCGCCTCGTAGGACTAAATTCGTAAGGGTTAATAGTGGCCCCCGGCCCCAAGTGGCGTCTTATGGGCCCTAGGGGCCTCCAGGGCTCACCTGCGGTGTGGTCGTTGGTCGCGCTTCAGGGCGACTGGCGATCTTCCGGGCCGGCCCGTGTTCTGTCGGGCGGGGCCCGGTCGGGGGTGCCTCGGCCTTCTGGCCGGTGTTGCGGGTCGTTGCGGGGGCCGGTATTGCCTTCCTCCGGCCCCCGGGATTAGGGAGTAAGTATGCGGCTCGTTGCGGCGGCCGGGATCACCCTCCTCCGGCCCCCGGGCTCAGGGTAAGTGCAGGTGGGGGCTCAGGGTTGCTGGGGAAGGGAGCGGGAGCCGGCAGTCCTCTCCGGCCGGCTCCCCGTCTCCCTCTGCACTGCCGGGGCTCTTCCCGGGCTTCCTTCGGCGCTGGGCGTGACTGGGGGCCGGCGCCCAATCGGTGCGCGGCCTTCCCGGGTCACGCCGAGCGACCCCTGGTTGCTCGGCAACAGCGTCTGCGGGGCCTGGAGGCCTCGCTGAAGATCGCGCTAGCGATTTCTTGGGCCGCTTCGGCGGCGGTGGCAATTCTTTGGCGGCGGCGGGTGCAATTCTTGGGCCGCTTCGGCGGCGGCGATGATTCTTCGGCCGCGACGGCGGCGGGGGCAATTCTTGGGCCGCGACGGCGGCGGAGACGATTCTTCGGCCGCGGCGGGGGCAATTCTTTGGCCGCTTCGGCGGCGGCGATGATTTTTTGGCCGCGGCGATGAGGGCCCAGGGCCCAGTCTCTGGAGGCTCCGGTGAGGGCGCGGACGGCGCTCCTCACCTCACACACCTGAGGGGCTTCCTTTACCTCAGCGCTTCCCCCGATGAGGGTGCGACGGCGCACCTCACCACACGGTGCCTCTTCTCAGGCGGCGGCGGCCGCGGCGGTGATCTCCTTCATAAGGTCAGTGACCTGAGGGGCAACAGAAAGCAGGGTGCACCAGCAGCCTGTGGGCAGGGCTGACTGGCAAAGTACTTGGGGGCAGCCCAGCAACAGGCAAAAGTGAATAGGGGAGAAGGTTTAGCGCTTCAGGGTACGGCGCTTTACCTGGTGATCCCCAGTTGGGCAGTTCTAGGCTTTAGGCCTTGCTGGACGGTCAGGCCTCCTCAAGTTAAGGGTCTTGCGACTGCTTCAGCTTGGTTGCTTCTTAGGCGCTTCTAGTTGTAAGTTTCTTGTCAGAAGTTCCTTGTTATAAGTTCCTTGTCAAAGTTTCCTGTCAGAAGTTTCTTCTTATGAGGGGGGATGAGTTGGTGGTCTGGGAGTGCTTGATGTTCCTCCCCGCACGCTGAAGGTGGTTCCCTGGGTCCCCTCACACTGGGCAAGGTCAGTGGGTGGTGGGCGTTCCTCAGCTATCTTACTACAGCAGGGCCTCAGCCCTGTCAGCAGCAGTAGTGTAGGTCTCCCCCTAGGCCCTAAAGCCTATACTCCGGCGGAGGTTCTCCCAGGTTCAGTGGTGCCTCATCAACTGACTAGAAAGTTTTCCCTCCAAGCCTTTTATACTCCCAGGTCAGGTGACTCTCCCAAAGGCGGCAAAACATAACTCCTCCCACAGCCCGGAAGGTTCTGGAACCTTCTACATGCCTGGCTATGTGGCCCAGAGGCGGGGATGGAATGGATACTGTATCCCTATACCCCAGCCTGACCCTGGCTACTAGTGTGTATGCGTGTCAGGCCCCTCTGCAGTAGCAGGGGCCTGTGGCAGCCATCTTGAGTGAGAGAGAGCACCTGCACCTCAGCACTGTCTAGCAGTGGCAAGGTGCCCAGAGACCTAGGTCCAGTAAAAATATGGTGGCAAAAAGGAGGCGAAAAAGGAAAAAAAATAGGGAAAGACCACCCCAGGGCTGACAGGTCTAACACGCGTCCCCCCCAGCCGAAAGAGGGGAGAGCTTCCCAACCTCTAGGGTGTTCTCTTCGCTAAGGCGGAAAAACCGGGAGAGACCGTCAGCGGTGGCGTGGTCTACACCGGGTCGATGTTCCACCCGAAAGTCCATCCCCTGGAGGGAAATGGACCACCTCAATAATTTGGGGTTTTCGCCTCTCATCTGCATGAGCCAGCGAAGGGGTCTGTGGTCGGTCTGGATCAGGAAGTGACAACCAAAAGGTATGGCCTCAACTTCTTGACAGCCCAAACCACAGCAAAGGCTTCTCGTTCGATGGTACTCCACCGCTGTTCCCGGGGAGTAGTCTTCGGGAAATGAAGGCCACTGGCTGGTCTTGGCCATCGTCATTCAGCTGCGAGAGCACTGCTCCTATGCCATGCTCAGAAGCGTCTGTCTGTACAATAAATTCCCGTCCAAAGTCTGGAGTCCTGAGCACCGGTGCGGTGCACATTGCACGTTTGAGGGTCTCAAAGGCTTCCTGGCAGGTAGCCGTCCAGATGACTCTGCGTGGCTGCTTCTTTGAAGTCAATTCCGTCAATGGGCCCACGATGGTTCCATATCCCTTGACGAACCGGCGGTAGTATCCCGTGAGGCCGAGAAAAGCCCGGACCTCTGTTTGGGTCTTGGGGGGCTCCCAGGCCAAGATGGTCTCGATCTTGGCTTGGAGGGGTTGCACCTTACCTCCGCCCACCAGATGTCCCAGGTACACGACAGATCCCTGTCCAATCTGGCACTTGCTGGCCTTGATGGTTAAACCAGCCCGTTGCAAAGCCTGTAGCACCTCCTGGAGATGCTCCAGATGGTCCTCCCAGCCGCTACTGAAGACAGCTATGTCATCCAGGTAGGCAGCAGAGAAGGCATCTAGGCCAGACAGCACCTGGTTCACCAACCGCTGGAAAGTGGCTGGAGCATTTTTCAACCCGAAGGGCATCACCCGAAATTGAAAGTGGCCCTCGGGGGTGGAGAACGCAGTCTTCTCCCTTGCTCCTTCTGCCATGGCTATCTGCCAATAGCCTGACGTCAAATCAATGGTACTCAAATACCGGGCTGCTCCCAGCCGGTCAATGAGCTCATCCGCCCGAGGGATCGGGTGAGCGTCGGTCTTAGTGACTGAGTTGAATCCACGGTAATCCACACAGAACCGAAGTTCTGGTGTGGTGCCCGGTGGGGCCGCTTTCGGCACCAACACCACCGGACTAGCCCAAGGGCTACTGGAAGGCTCAATCACTCCCAGTTCTAGCATCTTGGTAACCTCACCCTGGATACTAGCCTTGACTTTATCGGACAGCCGGTAAGACTTGGTTTTTACTGGCGGACTGTCCCCTGTGTCCACATCATGGGTACACATGTGCGTGATTCCAGGCGTGAGGGAGAACAACGAGGCGTACTGCCCCAAGACCTGGCGGCAGTCCCTCTGTTGCTCTAGGGTCAAGGATGGGGCGAGGACCACTCCCTCTACCGAACCATCCTTCTCATGGGCCGCCAGAAGGTCTGGAAGAGGCTCACTCTCCTCCTCCTCACTTCCATCTGTTATCATTAGGAGAGTGAGTTCTGAACGCTCCTGGTGGGGCTTCAGGCGGTTGACGTGGAACACCCAGTGGGGTTGACGTGGGGTCTTCACATCAACGACATATGTGGTCTGGCCTTTCCTTTCCAAGATCTCAAACGGCCCAGTCCACCGGTCCTGGAGGGCGCTAAGCTCTCCTGGCTCCATGACCCACACCTTCTGTCCAGCGTCTAACTCTACCGTCCGCGCGTTCCGGTCATACCATTTCTTCATGACGGCTTGACTTGCCTCTAGATTGTCCGAGGCCTCTTTCCACAGCTTGGCTACCTGGCTGCGGAATGCCAGCATATAGCTGACCACATCACGGGGAAGCTTCGAGGAAGACTTCTCCCACCCCTCCTTGACAAGACTGAGGGGCCCCCGAACGGGGTGGCCATAGAGCAGCTCAAAGGGGCTGAAACCGACCCCCTTCTGCGGCACCTCTCGGTAGGAGAAGAGCAGACAGGGTAAGAGGACGTCCCACTTTCTTCTCAAGTCCTCGGGTAGGCTCCTGATCATCCCCTTCAAGGTTTTGTTAAAGCGCTCCACGAGTCCGTTCGTCTGGGGGTGGTAAGGAGTGGAGAACCGGTAGGTCACTCCACACTCCTTCCACATGGCCTGCATGTAGGCCGACATGAAATTCGTGCCCCTATCTGACACCACGACCTTGGGGAATCCCACTCGGGTAAAAATCCCCATCAGGGCCTGCGCCACCACCGGTGCAGTGATGGTCCTCAGAGGGATTGCCTCTGGGTACCGGGTGGCGTGGTCTACCAGCACCAAAATGAACCTATGTCCTGCAGAAGTCGGCGGGTCCAATGGCCCGACAATGTCAATCCCTACCCGCTCAAAAGGGGTATCGACAACTGGGAGAGGTTCTAGAGGGACCTTCACTTTAGTCCCTGTCTTGCCGCTCGCTTGGCAAGTGGTGCAAGTCTTGCAAAAAGTGTCAGAAGTGACGCGCATCCTGGGCCAGTAAAAATGTGGGACTAGACGCGCAAACGTCTTGTCTTGGCCCAGGTGTCCTGCTAGTGGTATCTCGTGTGCCAACTCTAGCAGAAAGGCTCGGTAGCATTGGGGGACCACCACGGCTCGGGCGGACCCATGCACCGGAGCCTTAGGCTCACTATAGAGGAGACCATCCTCCCAGTAGACATGGTAGTTACCAGTCTCTGTTCCAGCTGCTTGGGCTTCGGCCTGTTGCTGCATGCCTTCAAGCGTAGGGCACTCTTTCTGCGCCTACCCGGCAAAATTCCTCCCGGGTAGGCCCTCCTTCCACCTGCCACTCTGCAGGGGTCAGCGGGTCCCCCACGGGAACACCAACCACCTCAGCGGACTCCGGGGTCACCTCCACCGGCTCCCCATCCATCTCACCGGGTGTCTCCTCCTGGACATCTCCTCGTCCAGCAGTGGGCTGGGCCATTATTTCAGGCTCCAACCCCAGCTGAGTTCCTTGTCGGGCAGCCATGGACCGCGTGACAACGCAAGTCCATCCTGGTAATCCCAACATCTCAGCATGGGCATTGAACTCTACCTCCCTCCAGGCAGTATGTTCCAAGTCGTTGCCCAGCAGACAGTCAACTGGCATGGCAGGGCTCACCGCAACCTTCAACAGACCTGATACTCCTCCCCACTCAAAGGGAACTTGGGCCACGGGGTAATGACCCAGGCTATTATCAGCCATAACAACCGGGTGGAATTCCTCAGGAATCACCTGCTCTGGGGACACCAGCTGACGTCTCACCATCGTCATGCTGGCACCTGTGTCCCTCAGAGCCTCCACCTCCTCCCCGTTCACCAGGACCCTCTGCCGATACTTGGCAGTGTTCGCGGGTACCTGAACCCGTGGGATGATCTCTCTATCCCCCAGGGAAACTAAGGTCAAGCCTGTCCACTCACCTCCCCTACCTAGGGACAACTCCTCCCCAAGCGCTACACTGGCCACCCCGGGGCTCTTACCTCCTGTGGGGGCTGGGGTTCTCTTGCGACACTTGGGATCCCCCTTATAATGTCCAACCTCCCCGCACTCGTAGCACCGGACAGTTCTGGGATGCTGACTCCTGTCAGGATAAGTGGGTTTCTGAGATCCAGATTGGGATGGGGAACCTACCCCTCTCCCAGGCGGTTTATTTTGGTGACCTTTAAAGAACTCCCTCTTTTTATCTCCCCCCTCTTTCTTCTGGGGGAGCCCCTGTCCACCTTTCGGGGGTCCGCCCCGGCTCCCTTGTGGGACACCCGAGTGCTGACCCACGTGTCTGCCTCCTCCGCAAGCTCCCTAGGATTGGTCAGCTTGCGGTCCACCAAGTACTGGCGCAGCTCCGGAAAACATTTCTCTAGGAGGTGCTCTCTCAAGAATAGGTCGTACAGCCCTTTGTAATTGTCAACGTTGCTGCCACGCACCCAACCCTCCAATGCCTTCCGGGCATAGTCAAAAAAATCCACCCAGTTTTGTGTGTGAAGCTTGTGGCTGTTGCGGAACTTTTGGCGGTACTTCTCTGGGGTGAGGCCAAACTTCTTGAGCAGGGCCTCCTTCATGATAGGGTAGTTAGTCTGCTCCCCCTTATCCAAAGTTAAAAGTGTGTCCCTTACTAGTGGAGGTATGTACCTATAAAGACCTCCCCCCCAGTAGCTCTCAGGAACTCTATGGGCCACCAGAGCCACCTCGTAGGCCGCCAACCACTTGTCGATGTCATCACCTACACTAAAACTGGCCATCACCTCTCTGGGTAAATAGAATTTGGGCTCCTGTGGAACCCCAGCAGGTACGCTGCCACCATTCATTTTGCCCTGCATCTCCACCTGCAAGGTCCGGAGCTCTAGCTCCTTCAGGCTAAGCTCATGTATAAGCTTCCTTTCCTCCATGGCTCTTTCCATCCTAGCAAGTTCTAATGTTAATTGCCTCTGCTCCCTTCTGTCCTCCAATTCCTCTTGTGACAAACTTCCCCCTGACGCACTACTGCCTGCCCTGGAACGTCTTCCTGGCAACACATTCTCGCTAACATCAATGCTCAGTAGGTCCAGTTCTCCTGGGTTGTCTGTCTCCCCCTGCTCCTCATCCCCTCTTCCCTCCGGGTGGGCCATTACCCATGCCCTCAAAGCTTTCTGAAGCACCTCCTTCCTGGCGCCTCGCTTGACGGCCACCCCCTCTCTAGGCAGAACTCCTTGAGCTGTGTCACCGTATACCTTTCTAGGTTGGCTAACTCAAACTCCATCCTCCTAGGTGGGGTCCCAGACAATTTAAGGAAGGGGTTCTAAACTGTAGGTAACAGGTCTACCGCAGGAGTGTACACAGTCGGCAATTACCATAGAATTCCTAGCACTCTCATTAACATAGGTGTCTAATTGCGGCGCACATTGAGTCACTGTAGGGTGCTGCACAAGCACCAGTCCTTATCCAACCGCTGAACACCAAATGTTGGAACCGGGGTTACCGAGTCCGACACGGTAGCATGGCGTGAAGCGGGAAAGGCACGCGAAGGCAATGTGTAAGGCAGTTGTGCAGCACACTCTCACTTTGACTCACAAATGCGAACGCAATAACATGACACCACACCAGGCTTTTGTATTTAAAATCAAGATCTTTTATAAATAAATTAAGTTGGCATCAGATAAGGCAGGTTAATTCAGATCTACATTCAAATTCATTATATTACTCAACTGGTGCACATTTTAAATAAAGCTGCATAGCTCATCAACATTGTAGGCCACTAAGAGGCCGCAGGAATTATCTCCTACACGTAGCACTTAATAATGATCTCAAGGTACGTTAATAAAACATAGGCCTAAACATACAGTTCACTTTAGCATATTCAATTATTTAAAAGAAGGCTTTTCACGTTACATTTAAATAGGCCTGCATTAATCTAAGCGCACCCACATTCAGTACAGTGGGCGTCGCAACTCCAGTACACCTGTAACATAAAATACTTCAACTCTTGGCGGTGTACACTTCAGCTCAACTCCATTAAACACTTTCCCCTTGTGGTAAAGACTTAACAGTTAAAACCATGGCCTAGGCAGTAATTATAATAGGCATCGGCATAAATTATTAAATACTGTGGGCATCATCATTACCTGAATGAACTATGTGGGGAATCCCTCAACATGTCCTGTATTCTGGGGCTTCTAGGTCCCTCAGGGGTTAACTCAGGCCAGGCCCACTCCTCTCTGGGGCCTCGCCTCGTAGGACTAAATTCGTAAGGGTTAATAGTGGCGGCGTCTTATGGGCCCTAGGGGCCTCCAGGGCTCACCTGCGGTGTGGTCGTTGGTCGCGCTTCAGGGCGACTGGCGATCTTCCGGGCCGGCCCGTGTTCTGTCGGGCGGGGCCCGGTCGGGGGTGCCTCGGCCTTCTGGCCGGTGTTGCGGGTCGTTGCGGGGGCCGGTATTGCCTTCCTCCGGCCCCCGGGATTAGGGAGTAAGTATGCGGCTCGTTGCGGGGGCCGGGATCACCCTCCTCCGGCCCCCGGGCTCAGGGTAAGTGCAGGTGGGGGCTCAGGGTTGCTGGGGAAGGGAGCGGGAGCCGGCAGTCCTCTCCGGCCGGCTCCCCGTCTCCCTCTGCACTGCCGGGGCTCTTCCCGGGCTTCCTTCGGCGCTGGGCGTGACTGGGGGCCGGCGCCCAATCGGTGCGCGGCCTTCCCGGGTCACGCCCGAGCGACCCCTGGTTGCTCGGCAACGGCGTCTGCGGGGCCTGGAGGCCTCGCTGAAGATCGCGCCAGCGATTTCTTGGGCCGCTTCGGCGGCGGTGGCAATTCTTTGGCCGCGACGGCGGCGGGTGCAATTCTTGGGCCGCGACGGCGGCGGGTGGAATTCTTGGGCCGCTTCGGCGGCGGCGACGATTCTTCGGCCGCGACGGCGGCGGGGGCAATTCTTGGGCCGCGACGGCGGCGGAGACGATTCTTCGGCCGCGACGGCGGCAATTCTTTGGCCGCTTCGGCGGCGGCGATGATTCTTTGGCGGCGATGGCGGCGATGAGGGCCCAGGGCCCAGTCTCTGGAGGCTCCGGTGAGGGCGCGGATGGCGCTCCTCACCTCACACACCTGAGGGGCTTCCTTTACCTCAGCGCTTCCCCCGATGAGGGCGCGACGGCGCACCTCACCACACGGTGCCTCTTCTCAGGCGGCGGCGGCCGCGGCGGTGATCTCCTTCATAAGGTCAGTGACCTGAGGGGCAACAGAAAGCAGGGTGCACCAGCAGCCTGTGGGCAGGGCTGACTGGCAAAGTACTTGGGGGCAGCCCAGCAACAGGCAAAAGTGAATAGGGGGTGAAGGTTTAGCGCTTCAGGGTACGGCGCTTTACCTGGTGATCCCCAGTTGGGCAGTTCTAGGCTTTAGGCCTTGCTGGACGGTCAGGCCTCCTCAAGTTAAGGGGTCTTGCGACTGCTTCAGCTTGGTTGCTTCTTAGGCGCTTCTAGTTGTAAGTTTCTTGTCAGAAGTTCCTTGTTATAAGTTCCTTGTCAAAGTTTCCTGTCAGAAGTTTCTTCTTATGAGGGGGGGGGGATGAGTTGGTGGTCTGGGAGTGCTTGATGTTCCTCCCCGCACGCTGAAGGTGGCTCCCTGGGTCCCCTCACACTGGGCAAGGTCAGTGGGTGGTGGGCGTTCCTCAGCTATCTTACTACAGCAGGGCCTCAGCCTTGTCAGCAGCAGTAGTGTAGGTCTCCCCCCTAGGCCCTAAAGCCTATACTCCGGGGGAGGTTCTCCCAGGTTCAGTGGTGCCTCATCAACTGACTAGAAAGTTTTCCCTCCAAGCCTTTTATACTCCCAGGTCAGGTGACTCTCCCAAAGGCGGCAAAACATAACTCCTCCCACAGCCCGGAAGGTTCTGGAACCTTCTACATGCCTGGCTATGTGGCCCAGAGGCGGGGATGGAATGGATACTGTATCCCTATACCCCAGCCTGACCCTGGCTACTAGTGTGTATGCGTGTCAGGCCCCTCTGCAGTAGCAGGGGCCTGTGGCAGCCATCTTGAGTGAGAGAGAGCACCTGCACCTCAGCACTGGCTAGCAGTGGCAAGGTGCCCAGAGACCTAGGTCCAGTAAAAATATGGTGGCAAAAAGGAGGCGAAAAAGGAAAAAAAATAGGGAAAGACCACCCCAGGGCTGACAGGTCTAACAACCCCCCTGAACCTTTACCACCGCCTGCTGAGGGCAACTAAGAAGACAGCTATTACTGTACACATCGAAACCAGCGCCAACATCACCAAGGAACTTTTCAACATCGTTAAGGAATTCTGCAACCCAGCTGCCAGTGAAAACAACATCACACCCTCACAGGAGCTGTGCGACAACCTCGCCCACTTCTTCCACGTCAAGATCGCAACCATATACAGAAACTTCAAATCCCAACCCATTACCATGTTTGCAATGCACTTATGTGAGAGATGTCCAACACTGGTTGACATGCAACCACCTTAAACTAAATCCTGACAAGACTGAGACACTCCTCATCTCGAATAAGGAAGATAACCCCCAAATTGCCGAATGGTTAAAGGCCGTCGATGCGCTCAACGGGAATCTCGCTCTAGCAGACTCTGTCAAATCACTAGGCATCACTCTAGACCCAAAACTGAACATGACGAGACACATTAAGAATTCGGCCAAAAGTGCTTTCCTTAACCTCAGACTACTGAACAAAATAAAACCCTTCATTCCGCCCAGTGATCTCAAACAGGCCACCCAATCTCTGGTACTGTCAAGACTGGACTATGGGAACGCAGTCCTCTCAGGAATGCCAAAATCGCATCTGGCTCCCATCAAAACAACGCTGCATGCGGCTGCCAGAATGATCACCGGTATCAAGAAATTCGATCATATCTCCCCTGCACTCAGGGAACTTAAGTGGCTTCCAGTCGAAATGCGGATTAGCTTCAGAACAGCCTGCCTCACGCATAAAGCCCTACACACCGGCAAACCCGAATATCTGGCGAAAAAACTCAAAAAAGCCGGCCAGACCAGGAACCTGAGAAGCTCAAACTCCCTCCTACTCATCCCACCAAAAACTAGAAGAAAGAAAACTGCGGACCGATCCTTTGCCGGAAGCGCTCCTAAAATCTGGAACTCTATTCCCCCTCACACAGGCGCGGTGCGTCCATTCGGGCGTTGGGGCGTACCCCCCCCGCCCGCAGCTCCCTCGGCGTCTTTGAACTTAAGTAAACTGAATCAGTTTACTTATGTTCAAAGACGCCGAGGGAGAACTGACAATCATGTCAGTCAGCATGATGTCAGACCGCCCACCCCCTTCAGAGTCTGAAGGGGGTGGGCAGTCCGGCGTCATGTTGACTGACATGATTGTCAGACGGACCAGGGGCAACAGGCAGCAGCACAAGTGCGCATGAGTGGGGAAGGGCAGCGGAATTTTCGCGCCGTGCCCAGTCATGCGCACTTGTGTTTGCACTGGCTTGCGCATGCCCATTAGGAGAGCGAGGGTTGAGCAAAGGCTCAAACCTCGGTCTCCTAATGGGCAGGCGGGCGAGTACTAACCGTGCCCTAACCCAATCCTGGCGCTGCTGGCAGCGCCAGGATTGGCTGAGAGGGCTGTAGGCGCCATTGCGCCAACGGACCCGAGGCAGCGCGGACGGCAGACCTGCTGCTCAGGTAGGATTAAGGATTTCTTTTAATTATTTTAAAACTTAACTCCCCCACCCCCGCGCGACCCCCCCCCCCCCCCGCGAGCCGCGACTGCCCTCACATCAGAACCAGTCCCTCCTTTGTAGAATTCAAAAGCCAACTCAAAACCCTGTTCCTCAACCGCTCCCTAGGGAGTGGATAGGATCACTCGGGGCAGCTAGCGGACATTGCGCTCTGCTCCAGCTCTAAGACTCCGAAGAATCCTGAAGACTAACACTGTCCTGCACTACAATGTGTCGCTCTTTTATTTTGCGTTCTTCTGTTAATATGTCGCTCTTCTATTTTGTATCTGGTGATTATCTGCTATGTACCTGCTGTAAAGCGCTCCGATATCCTAGAGTCAGGCCAGCGCTATAGAAAACTTCTTAAATAAAAAAAAAAAATTATGTGTGACATTCCATGTCTTATATATGACACCGCAATTGACTCATCACGAGTATGAACTACAAATATGCTTTATAATTAATGACCCCATTATTAAAATATTGAACATTCTTCTAGGGCTAAAATTTACGTTCAAACCAAATTCCTCACTTAAGTTCTCTTCTCCATCACTCAGGTGATCTCCGTGCAGCACCCTCCCATCGGAGAGACCTATTGGCATTGCCAATGCTTGTTTTTAGAGTTACGGTGTGCACTCCCAGCTGCTCCTTTCCGTTTAAAATCGTAAAGTTAATGAATAAAACGAAACTAGCAGTGAAGTGATTGCTATCATGTGATATCTTTTTCATCAATCATGCCAGTGGCTTTGCTCCTTCTAGTAACACTTAAATCTGTTTCATTCTAAACAAAACAGCACGACAGATCACAATCTGTGTCCTACTGTTCGTTTAAAAAAAGTTTGACAGTTGGAGTTACCGCCAAAGTTTCTTTTTTCAACAGATTGTAAATTCAGGCTTGAAACAGTTTGTTTAGTTACATGAATAAAGTTAAGGCGGTAACTTCTGTAAACTGATTTCTTGGCGCCACCCAGCGGCAGACAGAAGGAATGCAGAGCATGTCCTCGACTCCTCGATCTCATGGGATGCACATAGCCACAGCTTGTGCCTCTCTGCTGCCTGAGCTTCTACTGCGCCTGCGCCGGTTCTGCGGCTGACAGATGAATATATCCCGGACACAGAAGATGTATGAGGGTGTGCGCCCTTGTCTTAGATACAAGTTACTCAAATAATATGTTGTACTTACCTATGCTTGTTTAGGGTTCTCTTTAGAACCACCACGAGTTGCCGTGGTGCTCCCGTGCGTGGGGGCATTCCATCTGTGGCAGTTGGTGTTTCTGGCAGACCTGGTGAGCGGCGGTGGCTCGTTGAACCTTCAATAAACTAACTTGGACTTACCTGCTGTCTTTTGTTTCGTGTCCTGTACTTGGTGAGCACAACATCGTTTTTGGCGACGAGGATGGGAGAATGTGTTATCGATCCCCAGGGCTGGCAGGTGGGAGATTCACAGTGGCTCTGGTATTTCATTTACATAACAAGCACAGTCGAGCCTGCAATGCTCGTCAAAAAAGATAGGGGCGTCAATGTATTAGTTAGAGGAGACACAGATGTTGTGAGCGGCTGGTCACTGTTCTAGTGTTTCAGTATGTCTGCCTTTACCAGCTGCTCCTAATGGGCTGGATTCTACACCTACCCCACACACCCATCCATCACAGGTGTCACAGGACATGTGACCCTGCCAATAAAAGGGCCTGGGCGCTCGTGCCCTGGGCCAGTTCCAGATACTATGAATATGAGTCTGTATATGGGGGCCCAGGGCCCTGACCCTTTACAACATCCTTCTGAGAGGAGCAGCCGGCCAGGTGCGGCTCCCCTGGCGGCGGTAAAGGAACAGAGACAAATATGAAAGAGCAAGATGGCTTTAAGGGCACCTGCGACATCCGCGTGTGTGACCCGCAAGCAACGAGTTTGAAACCTGGCAGGGCCACCTTAGCCTCTCAACCGTCTCAGGTCGATAATTTAGGTGCTAGTAAATAGGATAGTTTACACCGCTTGCAGATACCAAAACTGTGGTAGCCGGCACCATTTATAAACAAATTATTGTTACATTTAATCATTAGCTTGAAGTGCACCGGCCACCAATAAGATTAGTAGAAATATAAAATACACATACAATTCAAAACAACTTATTGCTAGGAACATCTTGAACTTCTTTATTACATCTGACTGTTGTCGGCACCATGGAGTCTGTTTCTCACCTACAAAATCTCTGGGCCTCACTATGAGCACCCCCGTCAAATGATATGTTGATTCCACACTGAGCATTACTGATACCGCATAGTGCCTTTTTCCTGGGTAAAATATTACCACATTGTCAACTCAGGTAGGGCAGGAGTAACGTGGATACGCGACTGAAAGTTGAGAATCCCCTGGTGAATAAAGACTGACTGGGGGGGTCGGTAATTCCGGTTCTGATGCCTCAGGTAATTCCTCCTGCTCTTCCGAGGGTCCCTCTGATAATTTGGTTAATTTCAGCAGTCCAAAATCTCCGAGGGTAAAATGACATGTCCGTGAGCCTTGCACAGACTTTGCAATTCCCGATGGGGTAACTCTGCTTCGACCCCCGCCCGCCCCCCAGGTATCCTGAGGCACTCCTAATGAAGCACCAAGTTGAATTCTCTCTGTAGTCAAGGCTATGTGTTTTCCTTGCGTCCGCTCTGTTGGGCTGCAAATATTTGGATTTTAGATAGTATGTAAGCTGGATTTTAGAATTACTGCTCTTATGAAGTATTTACAATATATCGCCTTTCTCAGTAAACAAGACAGAACACTTTTACAGAGTTTCTTTAACTTATATTGCACAACTGCTCACCAAGCTACAACTTAGAAAAAAAAGTTATTATGAATCATATAGGTGAAACCTAATGCATTTACCAATGCTTGTTAAACATGGAGGAACTGCTCCCTCTTCCAGCCCTGTTTAGTAACCCACCACTGTAGATTAATTTCACCAGCTGAATTTATCAGTAATTCTACGTTACAAGAGTAATGCAGAATTACGAAATTCCTTCGATTCTGCCGGCGGAATTAAAAAATCCGCCAAGGCCTAGTTTTGGCCGCCACATGTGTGACTACCGGGACCTGAATGGCAGTCACTGTTGCCACTGCCTCCCCGCTCAGATTCCACATCTTGGAGCAGATGTCACTGTGGGGGAAGTGGAGTGAGTGAGAGGAACATGATGTGCCAACACAGGATGAATGGATAGCCATAGAGTCCTGAGGTCCACATGTGAGGGGTTAACTTGTGCGGTGTGATTGCATGGTGTTCATGCAGCGTCTTTTGGAACATGTGTGACACTGTTTGTGTGGCACTTGATTGTAAATGTTTACATTTGCGTTTATGCATCATAATAAGTTGCTGTGACAATTTTGCAGAGTGATAGCGTTCCTGTAGTGAGTTGTCTGTTAAGGTTACACCCTGCTCTGACCAGGAGGAAAACTTTGGTGGAATTTCCTCAGGTTCCTCTGGGTACCACACATCTTGTATTACAGGGGAATTGTTCTCTTTCTGAATACAATTTTACGGCATGCGTCACCTCGGAAAATCGGGTAAAATAACACATTGCAGTAAAATCGTATGCAGAAAACTTATAATCGGACAGAGTGAAATGAACACATAAACTGTGGTAATTCCACTCTGCCCGCTGTGTGATTGGCCCCTCCCATGTATTTGTGCCATGTCTCTATGCACATGTCTCTTCACTGGCCATGTGACCAGGCTCCACATTGTCTGCTTCTTCCCTTATGCCTTGACCTCCCCAGACGTCATGCCCCCAGACCTCTCACAAACCCTGCATAAACTCCAGATGCTGCACTCCTCTGTGCCAGAGGTTCCTTGTGTAGGATGCACTTATGCCCCAGAGCCCGCACTGTCCATGAGCACCGCAACCCTCGCTAGATATTCATGCATGTGACGTCTATCATACCTGAACATGCAGCCTCATTACAAGGTTTGCGGTAAATGGGTGTGGTAATATTGTAGATTCTATCACTACTGGCCAGTAATTCCATACACAACAGCGGGAATTACCAGTTATTACCGGGTATTGGAATTACCAGGCCTAGTATTGCATCCCACATTACCCGGTGAAAGACTTGTCTTGGTATCTCAAGATCTGGAAATGTCGAGCTTGGAGATGACTGGGCCAAGTCGAACTGAGCATGCACAGAAAAGGGCAACCTAAAGGAAACACATTATCAAGGGTGGCAAAAAACTCAGAAGGACTTCCTGGAGTGTCATTTCTTACCATGGGCACATCTCTTTACAGATCTAGAACAAAGAACTGCACTCTGGGCAACAAGTTTGTGAAATCTGGAAGCGCTCCAGAGACATCCTCTCTGCACATCAGTCATCTAGCCAACCATACCACCTCAGAGCATCACCCCGGCCTCAGCAAGGCTCAGAAAGATGACATTTGCAGTGTCTGCTCCAGGTACTTGCCGAGGAAGTGGTCATAGAGAAGCCACAGCTCAAGATACCACCAGCTCTGAGCAGGTGAAATCTTTCGCTGGTGTTCCCACCTGTCAGGCATTGTCAGCTACAGCGTGTCATAAGAGTTTAAATCCAACACAGTTTTACTTGTAATTGGGCTGAGTGGGATCAATGCTGCTTCACACAACTTGTAATGAGAGCCCTAGTCTACCTCATTCTGTGCGCCCCAAACTCCTCACACTGTGTGTCCTTGTACCTTAACCGTCACATACCGATGCTCTCGTTTCAGTCCATATTATAATAATTTCAAGGCACTGATGGAGCAAGGACTCACAAATGAGACTTGCTCGGATGCAATCTTCTTAAAGTATTAATGTATTAAATTGTATTGTTCATACTAACCATTGCACACACAAATATAAGTAGCAAGGAAGCTTGCCTATGTGTTTTTACTAACAAGTAACGCTTGTCTATTCTAAAATGGCCGCTAGAGCGCGGGAACTTTACTGCGCATGTCTCAACCATATCACGTGGTGTGACGTCTTTCTTTGCTTGGTGGGAAAATTCTTGCTTCTGCGCAGTGTGATTTAAAATGGCTGCTATATGTTCTCACATGCTACGGCTTGCTCTTATGTTTTGTTTAAACTGAAATATTCTAACGCTATTAATGCGGGGATGAGTTGATAAGTAAATGGGAATAGAATAGACAAAGCGGGTATACAGTGAAACATTTTATTTGTGATTTTAATATTTTCTTCTTTGACTTTATTAGTTCGTAAATGTTGGGCCTGGGGTTGGTGAACTGAAAACTCGTGTGACAATGGTTCTGCGCATGCTCCTTGAAAGGCTGCCCAGAGGGAAAAGGATGAAGTCAACCTGGGCGTCGGCCAAGGCCACGACCTGATGGCCAATATTGTTGTATTCATGAATGTCCCTATAAAAATGTAACAATGTACTTGAAGAATGTATAAACTTTGTCATGAGACGGGTGGGAAATAAAGCAAATGTATTAAAAGTGAGGGGCGGTATTCTAAAACAAAGGGCTTTAAGAAAATGAATTAAATCAATATGGTGTGAGGATCAACCCCCTGGCCCCGTCCAATCAGAAGTAGTGGCCCCATAATTCTGCAACATTAAGGGGAGGTACATGGGCGTAGAAGGGTATAATAGATATAGAATTAGCTAAGTTAGCTGGCACTCTGGCATTCTAGCATTAAGCGCATAGAAGAGGATGCTATGCTCGACGAGCTGAGCGATTGCAGACTGAACCGCTGTCCAGAGAGGTCCTGAGGTGGGGGCGGCTGAATCCATTAGAAGGAAGACACGGGAGAATCGAGGAGAAGCGAAGTACGAGAGAGGGGAACGACGCAGGCGTCGTTGATAGAGAGGTCACCGGCCCTGTCCTGATCCGGGAGGAGGTCTTTGCTCTTCATCCTTCCAGGGTCCTATCTTTCCAACTCCTTGGCCAAGGGGTTTGGTTCTCGCACTTTAGGTAAATATAAATGCAAACCTTAGTTGCGCTGCTGTCTCTATCTTCTCTTTTCCTAAGGGACCGTCATTAATCGATAATTCATTTTTATGCTTCCTCCTTGCGATACGATTTAAGTATCATGTGGTTTTGTATTTACTCTGCTAAATCTTTAGATAAACATTTTAAAACTTCTTGACTCAGTGATTATTTAGAAAATTATGAATTGTATGGAACGTCACTCATTTTAAACTTCCCAATTGGCAAAGGATTCATTGGTAAGTCATTACTCTTCAATCAGAAGGTAATTGGTAGCAGGGATTTTGATAAAGAGTACCAACTGACCCACCAGCGGAAATTGCTAGCGTAGTATGAATGTATGGGCCCAAGTGAGTATTTTGTGTATGAATGCTTGTTGCTAGTAACCCGCTGGATCAGCACGCTGTAGGAAGCTGGCTCTGTATATACCATAGCAAAGTAAAGTATAGTCTGCACAGAGTCCAGTGGAGAGGTATAGCAGAGGCTACATTAGATAATCACCAACAGCTCTCTGTGTGGTAGCGTGGTCGAGCAGTTAGGCTCATCAGGAGGGCGTGTTAAGCATTTATTGTATTCACTCACTCAAGAACTGATGTCACACACTCAATGACTCAATCCGAGACCAATGGTTTGTAAAAATATTACTTTTTGTATATTTATTTCGTAGAACCAAAGATACTTTGTTGCAGTAAAATACGTTTTGCAATAATCAATCAATCAATCATGTCACTTATAAAGCGCACTACATACCCGCGAGGGTCTCAAGGCGCTGGGGGAAGAGGGGGGTGGTGCTGCTACTGATCGAAGAGCCAGGTCTTGAGGAGTCTTCTGAAGGTCAGTAGGTCTTGGGTCTGTCGGAGGTTGGTGGGGAGGGTGTTCCAGGTCTTGGCGGCGAGGTGGGAGAAGGATCTGCCGCCGGCGGTCGTTTTCCGGATGCGGGGGACTGTGGCGAGGCGAGGCTGGTCGAGCGGAGCTGGCGGGTGGGGTGTAGAAGCTGAGTCGTCTGTTGAGGTAGGCTGGTCCGGAGTTGTGGAGTGCTTTGTGTGCGTGGGTGAGGAGCTTGAAGGTTATCCTCTTGTTGACAGGGAGCCAGTGCAGGTCTCTCAGGTGGGGTGTGATGTGGCTGCGTCGGGGGATGTCGAGGATAAGACGTGCAGAGGCGTTCTGCATGCGTTGCAGCCGTCTCAGGAGCTTAGCCGTCGTTCCTGCGTAGAGGGCGTTTCCGTAGTCCAGCCTGCTGGTGACGAGGGCCTGGGTGACTGTTTTTCTTGTTTCGGTGGGGATCCACTTGAAGATCCTGCGGAGCATTCGGAGGATGTTGAAGCAGGATGAGGAAACGGCGTTGACCTGCTTAGTCATGGAGAGGGTGGGGTCGAGGATGACCCCTAGGTTGCGTACGTGGTCGGTGGGTGGCGGGGCTGTTCCCAGTGATGTTGGCCACCAGGAGTCGTCCCAGGCTGAAGGGTTGGAACCAAGGATGAGGACCTCCGTCTTGTCCGAGTTCAGCTTCAGGCGGCTGGTCCTCATCCATTCGGCGACGGCCTTCATTCCTTCGTGGAGGTGGGCTTTGGCGGTGTGAGGGTCTTTGGTGAGGGAGAGGATCAGCTGGTTGTCGTCGGCGTAGGAGATGATGTTGAGGTTGTGCTGTCGGGCGATGTGGGCGAGGGGTGCCATGTAGATGTTGAACAGCGTTGGGCTGAGGGAGGAGCCTTGGGGTACGCCGCAGATGATCTTGGTGGCCTTGGATCGGAAGGGGGCGAGGCGGACGCTTTGTGTTCTGCCGGAAAGGAAGGATGTGGTCCAGTCCAGGGCCTTCTCTTGGATCCCGGCGTCGTGAAGGCGTGTTCGTAGTGTGTGGTGGCAGACCGTGTCGAAGGCGGCTGATAGGTCCAGGAGGATGAGGGCTGCTGTTTCTCCGTTGTCTAGCAGGGTCCTGATGTCATCGGTGGCGGCGATGAGGGCGGTTTCGGTGCTGTGGTTGCTGCGGAAGCCGGACTGGGAAGGGTCCAGGATGTTGTTCTCCTCGAGGTAGCGGGTCAGTTGTTTGTTGACGATTTTCTCGGTGACCTTCGCGGGGAACGGGAGCAGAGAGATGGGTCGGAAGTTCTTGAGGTCCTTGGGGTCTGCCTTGGGTTTCTTGAGTAAGGCGGTGATCTCGGCGTGCTTCCAGCTTTGCGGGAAGGTTGCTGTCTCGAAGGAGATGTTGATTATTTTCCGGAGATGGGGCGCGATGGCTGTACTGGCTTTGTTGAAGATGTGGTGAGGGCACGGGTCTAGCGGTGAACCGGAGTGGATGGTGTTCATGATCTCGCTGGTGTCCTCGTCGTTGATGTGGGTCCAGGAGAGCAGGCGGTTGGTGGTTGTGGGGGCAGTGGTCTCGGTGGTTGCCGGGGCGGTCGTGGTGTTGAAGCTGTCGTGGATGTCGGCGATTTTGCGGTGGAAAGAAGGTGGCCAGTGAGTCGCACAGGTCTCGCGACGGCTGGATGTCGTTGGTGTTGGAGCTGGGGTTGGAGAGTTCCTTCACGATGTTGAAGAGCTCTTTGCTGTTGTGTGCGTTGTTGTCTAGGCGGTCTTTGAGTGAGGCCCTTTTGGCGGATCTGATGAGGTGATGGTGACTGCGGGTGGCGCTCTTGTGGGCGGCATAGCTGTCCGCTGTCCGTTCGTGGAGCCAGATCTTCTCCAGTTTTCGGCATGTTCGTTTGGAGGCCTGGAGGTCTTCGGTGAACCAGGTGGCTTTCTTGCTGGTGTGGCTGTTGGGCGGATTCTTGAGCGGGGCGGGGTGTTGTCGCAGTCGTCGATCCACTGTCTGAGGTTGCGGGCGGCGGTGTCGGGGTCGGAGGGTTCGGCGGGTGGGCTCAGGGCGAGGGTTGTGGTTAGCTGGTCTTCCGTGACTCTGCTCCAGCAGCGGCGAGGCATTTGTTCGGTGCGGTGGTGCGTGGTGGGCTTCCTGTAGGTGAAGTGGATGCAGTGGTGGTCAGTCCAGTGGGGTTCGGAGGTGTGGTTGAAGGAGACGTGTGGGCTTGCGGAAAAGATGGAGTCGAGCGTGTGGCCAGCGGCGTGGGTGGGTGTAGTCACGAGCTGTCTGAGTCCGAGGGTGGCGAGGTTGTCGATCAGGGTGGTGGAGTTGGTGTCCTTGTTGTTCTCGAGGTGGAAGTTCAGGTCCCCGAGGAGGATGTAGTCCGTGGAGGCGATGGCGTGTGTGCTGACGAAGTCAGCGATGGAATCGCTGAACTGTGGTCGGGGTCCGGGGGTCTGTAGATGAGGGTTCCTCTGAGGGTGGTGTTGGGATCGGTGTGGATCTGGAAGTGCATGTGTTCGGCGGTGCTGAGGGTGTCGTCGGTGTTGGTTGAGACTCTGAGGGTGTTCCTGTGGACGATGGCGATGCCTCCTCCGACTCCGTTGGTGCGGTCCCTGCGGGTGATCTTGTATCCGTCCGGGATGGCAATGGCGATGTCGGGGGCTGAAGCGGGATTCAGCCAGGTCTCCGTCAGGAATGCGACGTCTGGGAGGTTGAGTCGAGAAGGTCCCAGAGTTCGATGGCGTGTTTGCGGGCGGAGCGGGTGTTGAGGAGGATGCATCTGAGGTAGTTGGGTTCTTTCCTGGGCGGTGGTTTGGCGGGGCGGGTGCTGGCGAAGCTGCAGTTCCGGCAGGTGAAGGGCCCTTGGGTGCGCTTCGGGGTGGCCTGGTAGCAGGCGTGATCTTTTCCGGGGTTGAGTGCGTGGAGGGTGCTGGCGTCGTATCGGCGTCTGTTGATGTGGCGGGCACGGGAGATGCCCGGACCAGGGGTCTGGCGCTGGGCGCGGTCACGGCGCGGACGGGCGCAGACGGAGCTTGCCTTAGGCGCGCCTTTGTCGCGCCAGCGGCGCGGCCGCGCAGCGGCCGCCATAAATGGGGAGGTGGGAGGGAGGAGCAGGGAATGGGGCAGCGAATGGGCAGTGAGGGGCGGGCCGCAGGGCGCAGCGGCGGGAAACAGGCACAGAAGGGAAAACGAGCACAATCAGTGCATCAAGGGGGCACAGAAAGGAAAAAACTAGCACAATGAGGGGCAGCAAGGGGGCACAGAAAGGAAAAAACTAGCACAATGAGGGGCAGCAAGGGGCACAGAAAGGAAAAACGAGCACAATCAGGGGCAGCAAGGGGGGCACAGAAAGGAAAAAAACTAGCACAATCAGGGGCAGCAAGGGGGCACAGAAAGGAAAAAAACGAGCACAATCAGGGGCAGCAAGGGGGCACAGAAAGGAAAAACGAGCACAATCAGGGGCAGCAAGGGGGGCACAGAAAGGAAAAAAACGAGCACAATCAGGGGCAGCAAGGGGGCACAGAAAGGAAAAACTAGCACAATCAGGGGCAGCAAGGGGGCACAGAAAGGAAAAAACGAGCACAAGCAGGGGCAGCAAGGGGGCACAGAAGGGAAAAAAATGAAAAAACGAGCACAATCAGGGGCAGCAAGGGGGCACAGAAAGGAAAAAAACGAGCACAATCAGGGGCAGCAAGGGGGCACAAAAAGGAAAAACTAGCACAATCAGGGGCAGCAAGGGGGACACAGAAAGGAAAAAACGAGCACAATCAGGGGCAGCAAGGGGGCACAGAAAGGAAAAACGAGCACAATCAGGGGCAGCAAGGGGGGCACAGAAAGGAAAAAACGAGCACAATCAGGGGCAGCAAGGGGGCACAGAAAGGAAAAACGAGCACAATCAGGGGCAGCAGCAGGGCACACAGACGGAGCTGTGTGGTGGGGGAGCGACCTACCAGTCAATATCACTGTTTTTCAGTACAAAAAGTGGACACTGCATTTTTCAATCCTCCTTACTCTTTTTGACTGGGAAGATTGGTGTGTTGCAGGAGATACTCCCACATGGAGAACCCCCTTGATTGATTAGTGCCTGGATTGTGGGTACTATACCCTCATCAGCTTCCTTGGAGAGCAGGTGTAGGAAGCTGGCTCTGTATAAACTATACCAAAGTAAGGTACATTGTGCACAGAGTCCATTGGATCCCCAGAGGCTTTACAGAGGCTCAAGTAGATAAAACCATTCCTCTCTTTTGCAGTAGTGTGGGCGAGCAATTAGGCTTATCAGAGGGCAGTGCTAAACAATTGTTGAACAAATACAGGCAAGAAATTATTACACACACTCAGTGACTAAATCAGAAATCATTGGTTTGTGAAAAGATTACTTTTAGTATATTTACTTTATAGAACCAAAGATACTTTGTTGCAGTAAAATACGTTTTGCAATATCACTGATTTCAATCAATACAATGTTATCCTATGGGAGGCAACACAATCAGCAATATGCAGGTAAGTAAACAATTTACGATATTGAACTTTTGGCTGAAGAATCAGTATCAGGCAGGGTTCAGGTAAGTGACCTCGCTGCACCACCAGCGGCACAGGCACGGCCGGGGGCAGAGGCCAAACTCGGGTTCTGGTGCCAATGTTATCCAATGGAGAAAGGGGGGAATCAAAGTGGTGCTAATTACAGGTAAGTTGAACAGTTTGTCAACCCAGTCTCCAGGGGTTAAGGTAAGCACAGGGGGGGCCACAAGGCAGCACCAAACTTACACCCTCAGCGGCACAGGTGCGGCCAGGTGCAGAGTAAGAAAACAGCATTGGACCTCAATGCAAACAAACGGAGAATCTCAAAGATGGAAAAAGGTTGCAGGCTCCGGGAGGCCGATCGAAGGAAACCTACAGCTGCACAGGTAAGTTGGGATTCGCTGGGGCATTGGGACACTGTCCGTTGATCTCTCCAAGGCCCAGGGGCTGCAGGGGCAGGGGTGTCCTCCAGTGCTGGAAATCAGCTTACAGATGCAGTCGCCGTTGGGGGGGGTCGCCGTGCACAGGCTGCAGGCGTCGACATGGAGTCCGGCAGGGGTCAACCCACGGTGGACTCTTGCTCTAAATCGCTGGGAAACCGTTGCTGGACCAGTGGGCCACTGGAATTCGGGCCGTGGGCGTCGGGTGCAGAGGTAGTCGGTTTTGTAGTTCCGCAGGCAGAGCACTTTGTCTTTAAAGTTGGGTTGCTTTTAGACAGGTCTGCTGTGCACTGGAGATTAGGAGTCTTTTTAGAAGGCAGGCAGTTCTCCCAGGGCTCTGGAGGTCGCTGGTCTGCGGGATGAGTCGCTCCTCTTTAGCAGTCTCTTTGAGGGCTTCAGGCAGGCCGGTAGGGCTGGGGCCAAGTCAGTTGATGTCTTCAGCCTTCGCTGCTGCACAGCTCTTCTTTGTCCTCTTCTTCATAGGTTGTCGGTAATATGAGGATTAAGGATCAGGGGTGCCCCTAAATACTCTATTTAGTGGGGTTACAAGGGTTAGAAGGTAGTAGCCAATGGGCTACTTACCTTGATGATCACAGGCACAAATATGGTGACAATCACATAGAGATGCTGAAACATGCACCTCCAGACAACAAATGGCATCAGATTTCACACGATACATACAGATCCGGCCAGCCTTGGTGTGGAACAGCCACAACCATCACACACCTTTTGGCTTCTGCGAAAGGTTCAGATTTTGGTGACGTTTTTTACTACACCCTTTGTATGTCAACTCCCTTTGGGAAGGGGGCATATCCTTAACCCTATTGGCTAGAATCATCCAAAACAATATGAAAGGAGAGGGTCACTGCAGCTCAGGGCACTGTAGGGGTGGCAGGGCCGGACTGGGATTGCAAACCAGCCCTGGCAATTACGTACCACCGGCCTCCGAGGGGGGGGGGCTGGCGGGAACGCTGCTGCGCTTCTGTTACAAGGGGCCGATTTTGCAGCACTGCTGCAAAACCGGCCGCTAGCAACAAAACCGGCCCCCACTGGTACAAAACCGGCCCCCACCCTTCTGGCCCACCGCGGAAACGCCCGGTGCGCACTACGGCCAGTCCGGCCCTGAAGGGTGGCCGTGGCTGAGAGGGGACACATCTCTCGTGTTTACTCATTTTCCCGCCAACCTTGCAGCCAAAAGTGGAGCTTGGTCAGGTGGGCAGGTATCTCCACTATCTGGAGAGGCCTTGGCTAGCATAACAAAGGACGGAAGCCTTTGAGGCTCACAGCCTTTCAATGCTGTTCCTGCTTGGGGGTAGGTGTGAAGCGCCTCCACCCCAAGCAGGCTTTGTTCCTGACCCACGAGAGCACAAGGACTCCCACCTCAGGGGGCCAGAAATATGTTTAGAGGTGGCAGGCTGGTGCAGACCAGTCAGGCGCACACTAGTGGGTTGGTGGGTTTTCAGGGTGCACTTCTGAGGTGCCCATTGAGTGCATTTATTAATTAATCCAACACTAGCATCAGTGTGGGTTTATTAATCTGAGATGTTTGGTACCAAACATCTTGGGAATCAGTGAAGCCATCATGGAGCTGTGGAACTCGTATTGACAAGCTCCCAGCCCATGTACTCAGTATGGCTTCACTGAGCACTTATAATGTCCAAGAATGGACTTAGACACCATAGGGGAATATCTGCACATGCAGTTATGCCCTCACATGAGGTATAATGCACCCTGTCTTAGAGCTGTAAGGCCTGCTGTAGGGGTGACTTACCTATGTCTCTTGCTTTGCTGATAGGCCTGGCACACAGGGAGGTGTGCCAGGTCGAATCTTCACTTTTAGTTACACCAAAACACGCAGGCTGCAGTGGCATGTGCATGTGGTTGGTGAGGGTTCTCTGAGGGTGGCATAATACATGCTTCAGCCCTTAGAGACCCTCTCTGGTCACAAGGCCCTTGGCACCACTGGCAACTTTTACAAGGGATTTATATGTCAGCCAGAGGTGTGCCAATTTTTGAAACAAAGGTCCAGATTTAGGAAAGAACACAGGCACTGGGAACCTGGTTAGACGGAACCCAGTGCATATTCAGTCAAATATACATCAGAGTCAGGCAAAAAGTGGAGGTAAACATGCTAAATGGGATACTTTCCTTTACATACCAAACATTGGAACACTTGTAATCTACATTTCAAAACATCACTTTTATTTCAGACCATGTCATCATCATGCCAATGCATGCCATTTAAACATGGGTCATATTCATTTCAAAACGTAACTTATTTTTTTCATTCCATACCCAATTTATCTCACAAGGTTTCGTATTATCTTCAACAAGTGTCATAACCATTTTAATGTACATCATATTAATTTTTACACAAGTCATATTAATTTTAACAAGTGCTGCATTTATTTGAAAATGTGTCATATTCATTTCAACCCCTGGAATTCTAATTTCAAGATATGCAATATTCACTTCAATCCATGCTATATTAGTTTCAACAAATGTCATAATCATTTCAGTGTAGGCCATATTCATTTTAAGACATTTCAAATTCTCTTTAAAGGGGTTCCACTACTTTTTGACTTATTAATTTTACGACATCATATTTACATCAATATAGGCCATATTTATTTTAATGCATGTCATATTCCTTTTAGGAGGGGCATATTAATTTCAACACATATATTTTGTACAGTGAGTGTCTTAATGCATTTCAATGTGGGTCATATCCATTTCTGTGCATGTCATATTCATGTAAGCATGGATTACATTGATTTTAGTGTTTCATATCTTTTGACAGATCTCATATTCTTTTTAACATATGCCTCACTAATTCATTTCACTGTGTGTCATTTTCCTCTCAATGAAACACATAGTCATTTTCATGCATGATCTATTATTTTTAGTGCAGGTCACAATCATTTTAACACTTCTCATCCTCATTTCAAAATATCTCTTACTCAGCTGAACACGTGTCAGTTTTCTTTCATTGTAACATATTATATTTCAACAAGTCTCACATTAATGTTGATGTGTGTTAGATTCATTTTCAAGTGTGTTATGTTCATTTTTAATGTGTGTCATATAAAAATTTCAATGCCAGTCATATTCATTGCAATAGACGTAATGTCCATTTCAATGTGTGTCAAATTTTTCAACAAGTATTATATTCATTTCTAAATATACTATAGTTATTTTAACATGTGTCATATTCCTTTCACTGAAGGCTATATTCATATCAGCGCATCCTATTCATTTGAATGTGTCATATTTCTCTTAACACATCAGGCACTTCGGCGAATGTCATGTTTGTTTCAATGCAAATCATATTAATTTCAGTGCTTGCTATATTCTTTTCAGTGGGGCCCACATTCATTTTAGTTTATGTTTTATTCAATTTAGCATATGTGTTATTCATATAATTAACTAAGTAATGTATTCATGCTAAAGTGTACCATATTTGATTTGCTATATGGTAGATTGAATTAACCATGTTTCATATTTGTTTTGAAACATATATTTATTTCGTGTGTGTTGTATTAGCTATAGCTATAGCTATGCATTTGAGAAGGTGTTATATTTGTAGCGCTGTAATTTTGGCATGAATGACTTCCCATTCTAACGGACAAACAAAAGTAACAATAATAGTTGTTAATTGTTGACAAAGTCAGTATTATTCTATATAACGCCATGGAAGATAAAATGTAACACTGAGAAATAATATGCTTGGACGTTAAGTATTCAAGTAAGAAGTATGAACATGTTACTCACAAGATGTAAAAGCAAAAGCAAAAAAACGACCAAAAAATTCTACATATTTAAGTGTGGCTTGAATACCAGCTACGCATATGAGTCCAACTTTAATATGACTCACAGCCTTAAGGCAGCCATCTAGTTGTCTGCGTTTGCATACCTGAGAACATTTATTTCTGATGAACACTTCTAACCTCAGATTCCTCATCTTTTGAATAGTTCCCAGGCATCAGTTTGGTTTGAAAAATTCAAAGCAGTATCCTGCATGCTAGTATGTGGTATCGTGCAGCTGTGTGCCAACGTTGCTGTGCTCCAGAAGTGACTAGCGGAGCCGCATATAAGCACCACCTATGCACGCTGACATCAGTTCCTTTCCATCTGCACCTTCAGACACAAATGTGAAGCTACTCTATGGTCTTTTAGACCCTTTTTTCAAAATGTCTACACTGTGCAAAGGAAAATGCAACACCTTTCAAGCTGTGTAGGTACTGTTGCAAACAGATGTCTGTGACGGACCCTTACAAAGTATGCTTAGGGTGCATCGGGTCAGAATACAATTCCAGGGCCTGTGATGACTGAGCTCAGATGAATCTGAAGGCCTTACGGGACCACAAAGTGAAGTCGTATGCCGCCAAACATTGCAAGACTCCATGCTGTGACCGGCGAAGTCGAAAGGAAGGTCGCGTTCCCAAAGCCGTTTCTATGGTAGAGAGGTGGAGATCAGAGACACCACTCCACATCAATTTGTAGAAGTTGAGGGCTATTCGCTTGACTCTGAACGCCTTCTTGCGCAGCATCAGAGGAAGGTTGGTGCAGATGCTCACAGACACCACCATGTGGTACTGAAACCAGCAGGGCAGGGTGGTGTCTTGCACCCTGTGTCAGGAAGCTATACACCTCTTTAAGTGGCTGTATCACCTGGGGAATTTCTGTTATGTTATAGGTATTTCTAAAGCGCGGCGATTACCCAAGGGTGTCCTGGCGCTAGCTACTATCCTCTGAGCATTGAAATGGTATACAACATTACAGGTTAAAGAGCAAGGTTTTTAATCCCTTCCTAAATGTAAGGAGGTCGGTGGCATTTCTCAGATGGAAGGGAAGGTCATTCCACGCCTTTGCTGCGCAAACAACAAAGCGTCTCCCACCCCATGAGGCTTTTTTAATGGGTGGTACTATCACCAACTTGGCTCCAAGGGAGCGAAGGGTTCTTTTAGGCAGGTACCACTGCATTTGTCGTTTCAAATAATCTGGGCCTGTGCCTTGGAGTGCCTTGTACAAGGTGCATCAAGCTTTGAAACGCACCCGTTTCCTAACAGGCAACCAGTGAAGTTTCTTGATTTCCTTAGTAATGTGGGCAAATTTGGGTGTACCAGTAAGCAACCTTGCTGCTGCATTTTGCAACAGCTGAAGTTTATTCAGAAAACGTTCCTGTATATTTAAATAAAGGCTATTGCAGTAATCAAGCCTCGACAGGATAAGTGCCGTAACTACTGTCTGCCGACAATCAGCCGGCAAGAAGGGGAGTATTTTCTTAATCATTCTTATTGCATAGGAGGTGGTTGATGCCACTGCATTGATCTGGTCACCAAAGTTGAGTTTATCATCAACTATAACACCTAAGTTTTTTACTTTCCTGGTAGGTATAGGAAGAGTCCCCATAGCTTCTGGCCACCAATTCGGGGTCCAGAAGTTGGCATCATTTCCAAATAAGATGACCTCCGTCTTTCCTGAATTCAGTTTTAGGCAGTTTTGTGACATCCACCCCCCGACTGCTTCCATACAGTCATGGAACCGATTTTCAATTCCTGCTGCCTGTCCCGGCCGCAGAGTCACAACAATTTGTGTGTCGTCTGCATAGGAGGTAAGGCTAAAGCCAAAGGAGACAATTAAAGAGGCTAGTGATGATACATATACATTAAATAGAGTGGGGCTAAGTGACGACCCCTGTGGCACTCCACAAGGCAGAGAAAGCGGTTTAGAGTGAAATTCACCCAGTGCCACAATTTGAGATCTGTCCGTCAGAAAGGATTTCAGTAACTTCCATGCTTTACCTTGTACCCCACATGCCAACAAACGGTCCATCAATACATCATGATGGACCGTATCAAAGGCCGCAGACAAGTCCAACATAATTAGGGCAGCCTTACCTCCCCTATCCAGAGCCTCCCTTATCTCTTCTGTAGATTCTTAAGGGCGGACTCTGTACTGTGCCCTTCTCTGAACCCATATTGAGTGGGATCTAAAACTTGGATTTCACGTAGAAAGGCACTGAGTTGCAAGTTCATTGTTTTCTCAATCAATTTTGCGGGTAGTGGGAGGCGTGAGACCGGCCGAAAAGTATTGGGATCCTTTGGATCTAAACTGGGCTTCTTTAACAGAGGTAATATTGAAGCAACCTTCCAAAGTTTAGGGAAGTGCCCTGCTTCAAACATTGCATTGAACAGGGAAGTAAGTAACAGGGCCACAGGTACCAAGGCACGTTTGATCACTGAAACTGGACAGGGATCATAGGGGGAGCCTGATCTTGCTGACAGGAGAAGCTTCTCAATGTCAGTTGTGGACAGTAAAGCAAAGCGAAGACAGGGGGGGGGGTTCACAGCTAGCCTCCTTCCCTCCATCAGAGCTGCAGCCCCTACCGGGCTTTGGTGACTAAAAGCCGAGAAGATGACCTCCACTTTATCCAGAAAGAACCTAGTGATATCCTCGCATAGTTCCTGACTCGTCTGAATCTTCGTAGGGCTGGGGGAGGCCAGACTTGATACAGTTTTAAAAAGTTCTTTCGCAGAACTTTTTGCTAGATTAATTCGATTTGTAAAGAACCTTTTCTTAGCTTCAAATACGAGTTGCTTATAGATAGCGAGACTTTGTTTATAGCTCTTTTTCTCTCCTTCCTTATATTCTTTCCTCCAGTTCCGCTCAAGAAACTTGCAAGAGAGTTTTTGTTTCCTCAATTCCTCCGAATACCAGGGGGCTGTTGGTTGAGATCTTTTAGGAAATAAAACTTTTACTGTGGCCAGTTTGTTACAGACTGTTTCCACCCATTTAGTGTAATAGGTGGAGGCCTCCTCTACTCCTAAGGGTATCTGACCGGCAGATGCCATAAGTGCATCTTGTAATTCTGCGTCCTCAATTTTGTTCCAGGCTCTGCTTTCAATCTGAATCTTAGTTCCCCTCCCCATAGTGCGATGAGCGGGAAGGGTTACCTCAAATTGTACAGCTGCGTGGTCTGTCCAAGTGAGAGGCAACAAACCCAAGTAACAGAGTTGTGGGTGGTTAGAAAAAATTCCATCCAACGTGTGCCCTGCCACGTGGGTAAGGCCTGTCACCTGTTGACTTAGATCAGCACTCTTCATCATGTCAATAAGGGCCACTGTATCTGGTTCCAACAAGGTTTCCAGATAGTAATTAAAATCTCCCATGATAGTAAAGGAATCTGTACAGAGCCCCTCTTCCAGCAGATTACCAACAGATTTTAGAAAGGTGTTCCTAGGTCCCGGGGGTCTGTATAATAGGATGCTCTTAAACATGTGGTGGTGTGATAGACTAAAACTATCTAGTGCTGAACCACCTGGTGGGATCTCTAAACGCCAGAGTCGGCAAACTCAGCCACCGACACTTAGTGGATTATGAATGGTAGCTGCACCCTCAGGTAGTTCAGGGCATCTAACATAAATGAGGAGAATCCCATTTGCTACCACAGAGAACAATCAATGGCAGCACTTTTGCGGGTTCGACTTTCGAAGGCAGCTCTCGCTGGGAGACCCCATCCATCTAGAGTGGATGTTAGAACTCTTGTATGCCTTCCCGTCGCTGCCTCTCTTTCTCCTTGTTCTGAAAAAGATCAGGAACGCCCAGACCCAAGTCATCCTAGTGGCACTGGATTGGGCAAGGAGAGTGTGGTACCTGGAACTCATGACATGGGCATCTCTACTCTGATCAAGCTGCCGCTTCGAGAGGAACTTCTGTCGCAGCAGCAGGCCAGGGTGCTGCACCCGGGCATGCACAATTTGCATCATCATGCTTGGAGATTGAGCAGCGGTAGTTGACCTCTTTTGACCTTCCTCCTGAGGTCATTGATGTCATCTTAGCGGAGCGGCGTAACTTCACAAAATCAGTGCACGGCAGTCCTTGGGATAAATTTGTGATGTGGTGCAGCACACAACAAACTGACCCACTATAAGCCAAGTAGTCTGAAGTTTTGTTGCTTGTTTTGTCCGTAGCCCGGCAACTACTTGCCTTATGCACTGCAGTTCTTTATTTAAGTCTCCAGTTGTGAAGAGATGTTTGGAAGGTTTGCAACATTTCTTTCTGCCAACACCCTTTGTGATGCCACAGTGAGACTTGAACTTAGTTACCACTTTTTTGATGTGCACCCCTCTTGAGCCGTTGCACAGTTGTCTTTTAAGACTCCTGATGTTGAAAAAGGTCTTTCTCATCACCATAACATCGGTGAGGCATGTGAGTAGGCTGCACAGTCTTTCTGTCAAACCCCTTACACTACAGTTAGTGTTGAGGACCTGAGCTTCCTTTTCATCGAAGGTGGTCTCTAAATTTAATGTTGTGTATGCTTTCACCATTTTGGCATCCTTTGCCCCACCTCTTCCTTCTAAGGAGGATGAGAGACTTCACTGTTTGGAACACAAAAGGGCACTAAGCTTTTATATTGATCGCACCAAAGAACTTCAGGTGAATGATCAGCTCTTTGTTTTTCTCCAGAGAAAATAAGAGCAAGACCGTGTAAAAGCGGACCATCTCCCGATGGATTGTTCTCTGCATAAAGATCTGCCACGCACTGCCAAAAAAGCAGCTTCCAGAGGGACTAAAGTCTCATTCCACAAGCGATAAGGCTGCTGCTATTACTGTGCTAGCACGCCGACTACCTGTCCTGGACATTTGTTAGGTGGCGATGTGGGCGTCGGCACATACGTTCACGTAGCACTACTGCCTCAACAGTCAGGTCCATCGAGAGGGGCATTTTGCCTGCTCAGTCCTGCAGTACCTTTTGGTTTGAACCAGTTCACAGACCCACCACCTGGGGAGGTACTACTTTAGTCTGAGGGTGTTGACAGCCTAAGAAATGAACTAACATCCGTGTACATGGGTGGTGCTTGTTTGTGGCTCTGTTGGTCATTTCCGAAACGACGTTGGTGGAGAGCTACCTGCAAACCTGCAGGAGTACTGCTTTGACTTTCCCGGATCTAGTCTGATACCGAGGGAATATTAAAAAAGTGAGGAATCTGCAGATGTCCACAAAAAGACAGCTTCTGAAGGTAAGTACCTTGTTCAATATTTACAAACCTTTTGTTTTTAGTATTTTTGGTAGACAGCTCATGATGTTATCACAAACATATGATATTAGTTTGCGTGTTTCTGCGTCTGAGAACTGATCGTACTCAGTATAAATAGGTAAAAATTTGGAGAACAGCTATTGTGATAAAAATATATTTGGCTGCATAATTTGTAACATGGCCATTCCATGTTTTCTTCTTGTGTGTGGGTGCATTTGATAATTTGTCCTGCTTGGGTCCACCATGCCTTACATGCCAGTCCCAGGTAGTAAGAATATGTGTTGTGAGGCACACACCAAGTAGAGCAGGCCTTCTGATGCAATGAAAGATTGGCTCTCTGATGGGTGGCCTGCTGGGTCCCAGGTTTCTGATCCATCACTGTGCCAGCAAGCCGATGCCCCATCTGTATATGAGGGTTTAGCGGTGCGGGAGCCCACCGCAGTGGCTTGAGGGTGCCCCTGCAAAGTACATGGAGGAGGCCCCCCAAGCTTTGGACCCAGTCAGGAGCTCTCAGGCCAGGGGCTCCTCCGCCCATGCAGAGTGCCGGAGGGGGCCCCCTGGAGCTGGGCCCCCCGCACCGCGGGGGATGCAGGGGCTATTGTTATGACACTGGCCCACCATCTCACCACTGGGTTCCAGCCTGGCAAACTCTGACTTCATAAGGCACAAACCAGGAATAGGAACCTTTTTGTTAATTCAGTAATCAGTATTTGTTACAGGAGCACATGTTTCTTGTCACTCAGGCAAGATTAGCATTTAATATCAAAAAAACGAAAACCTATGTGAATCAGGGTGTGTTTTCAAAGCTTTCCAAAATAAAACCAATTGTTATATAGTTCTAGTTCCATAGAATCGGAACTCCTTCCAGATGAGGCTAAGTATAGAAAGAGCAGGCGTTACAGCTCAGTTGTTACAATGAAAACAGTTCTCAAGGTATTGGGAGGAAATGTTCCCTCTAATAATTTCTATATGAGCACACATTCGTCGACCCTGGGGAGGTGGGAGGATCACCTTGCCAGTGATGGTGGTGAGTGATCTTCATGCCGGAGGGACGCTGACAGCTCTGGGGGGTCAGAAGTAGCTTGCTGGAGGGTTCCCCAGTGAGACAGAAGACGCAAGTGCGCCCCCTGCTGCTGGTTGCAGATCCAAGTGTGCAGCCTGGACCCAGCTTTGAACACCAGAGGAGTTGGCCTAACGGCTAGGGCGTCCGACCGGGGGAACTGGGTTCGAGTCTCGGCAATGACGCTGAACATCCTGTGATTCTGGGCAGATCACTTAATCTCCCCGTGCCTAACAAAATGAATGCGTGTCCTAATGTAACGTAACTGGTGCTATGTAAAGCGCTCTGATACCCGATTCTGGTCAAGTTCGCGCTATATAAAACTCTACAAAAAAAAAAAAAAACATGGCCTCACCATGGGAGAGTTTGCAGTTCGTTCCCCTGCTCTGGGCCAGGCTCGGTTCTTTACAGATGTGCTGAAAGTTTTTTATATGAAGCCAGCAAGGTTTGCATGAGGTGGGTTCACTTCTCCCATCCAAGGCTTAGTAAAAGTAAATAATGTACAGATGATAGAAGTAATAAATACTACTTAAAACTAAACTCTTGTGGATTGCGTTCTCCCTGCAGTATATCATACGGAAACACTGATTGGTGTAACGGAGAGAGGCTGCATCCAATCCCTTGCGTTCTCCCTGCTGTATACCCTGCAGAGACGCTGACTGGTGAAACTGAGAGAGGCTGCATCCAATCCCTTGCCACCCTGCAGAGACACTGACTGGTGTACCCGAGAAAGGCTGCATCCAATCCCTTACACTCTCCCTGCTGTATACCCTGCATAGACGCTGATTGGTGAAACTGAGAGAGGCTGCATCCAATCCCTTGCGTTCTCCTGCTGTATACCCTGCAGAGACGCTGACTGGTGAAACTGAGAGAGGCTGCATCCAATCCCTTGCCACCCTGCAGAGACACTGACTGGTGTACCCGAGAAAGGCTGCATCCAATCCTTACACTCTCCCTGCTGTATACCCTGCATAGACGCTGATTGGTGAAACTGAGAGAGGCTGCATCCAATCCCTTGCGTTCTCCCTGCTGTATACCCTGCAGAGACGCTGACTGGTGAAACTGAGAGAGGCTGCATCCAATCCCTTGCCACCCTGCAGAGACACTGACTGGTGTACCCGAGAAAGGCTGCATCCAATCCCTTACACTCTCCCTGCTGTATACCCTGCATAGACGCTGATTGGTGAAACTGAGAGAGGCTGCATCCAATCCCTTATACTCTCCCTGCTGTATACCCTGCATAGACGCTGACTGGTGAAACTGAGAGAGGCTGCATCCAATCCCTTGCCACCCTGCAGAGACGCTGACTGGTGAAACTGAGAGAAGCTGCATCCAATCCCTTGCGTTCTCCCTGCTGTATACCCTGCAGAGACGCTGACTGGTGTACCGGAGAGAGGCTGCATCCAATGCCTTACACTCTCCCTGCTGTACACCCTGCAGAGACGCTGATTGGTGAAACTGAGAGAGGCTGCATCCAATCCCTTGCCACCCTGCAGAGACACTGACTGGTGTACCCGAGAAAGGCTGCATCCAATCCCTTACACTCTCCCTGCTGTATACCCTGCATAGACGCTGATTGATGAAACTGAGAGAGGCTGCATCCAATCCCTTGCGTTCTCCCTGCTGTATATCCTGCAGAGACGCTGATTGGTGAAACTGAGAGAGGCTGCATCCAATCCCTTACGCTCTCCCTGCTGTATACCCTACATAGACGCTGATTGGTGAAACTGAGAGAGGCTGCATCCAATCCCTTACGCTCTCCCTGCTGTATACCCTGCAGAGACGCTGATTGGTGAGACTGAGAGAGGCTGCATTCAATCCCAACTGAGTGAAATCATTCACACTCTGAGCTGAGTTTAGACCGACCTGATGTGCATGGGGGCCCTGGAAGGATCAGGCAACGACGGAGACGCCGACACCTGAAGATCCAAAGAAGAGAGGGGGGCCTGGAGGGGCCACTAACCTTTTTGTCCCTTTTTCTCTTCAACACAGGAACCTGATGGCGACAGGGGAGAGGAGGATACAGATGAAGACAGGTGTAGTAAATGTAAAGTGATTTACTGTAATGTATTTGATTAACTTGACCTTTTTCCTTACCAGATAAAAGGTCACTGGGATAGCTTGTGCACTTGTTGTCAAGTTTGTTACCAACAACTTATGAATAATAGGTCTTTGTGGAAGGTGACGATTGATGTATCTGTACCAAACACGAAGTCCTGACCACAGTAAATATGTGTCGTCTCCAAGCTCAGCACATCACCTAATATGAAACTCTAACTCCAGCAGGCACGTTGTCTAATAACATCACACAGGAACATTTGTTTCTGCTGGGAGGTTGCTGCACTGCGTTCAGGGCCGGACCTGGCCGTCCTACCCTTTGGGGCAGCATTCGGAAGTCAGGCTGGCTGCGCCACAGACCTCAGGCTGCACACTGATGAGGTCCTACGAGGCTGAAACTCGTCTAGGGTTACCCCTGTCCACTTCCAGAGGGTACTAAGCTGGCAGAATTCTCTGGACCCCCCTTGTGGGACGAGACCAGGACTGATGGGCGTATGGTTGGTCTCTGTCTGCAGTGGCACTGAGATGAATTGAAGCGTTGCACCATCCCTTCTTGTGCTGCTTCAGTGAGGCTCCCTGAGGAGGAGGGCCACCCCCAGGGATGGCCCCTGAGCTTGCTGTGCCATCGGACTGAGGTGGCACCCTAATGATGGCCGCCAGCAACACTGAAGCCATGCTGCGGTAGCTTGGTCTGTAATCAAACACGAGCTGTGTGCTTGCACAAAGAAGTTGCGCGTGCCTAACGAGTTGCGCCATTGTAACTACGCAGCTTTATTTTGTTATCATAGCATTGAATATGGATCCGGAGGGAATCTTTCCTGGCAGATGCAGCTGGATGGACTGTCCCCGGTGGGCCAGGCCTAGCCTCATTTGCATATGATTAGTTTATGTCTGAAATACCACAGACGCACTACAAAACAATGGATTGGAATGGGGCCGAGAGTAATTTCCAGTGGCTGAGATTAATTAGGACATTCCACTCATCAGTTTTATGCTCTCCATGTATAGATACTGTAATAATGGGTCGGCTGATGGATTCCCGGAGCACCTTTTGAAATTCCCAGTCTGCTTGATGCCTTACTTTTTCCATTTCCTCAACACATCCTCAATTCATGCAGCTCAAAGCACCTGCTACAAATAAGAAATCAAACTCAAAAGTCTCATTTACTAACAGAAATCATTTCTATACTGAGTTACAGGCCTAAGCAGACAAAGCAGAGCTTTACATTTTACTAAGAAGTGAGCGGGTAAATGTTACGAGTCTGTGATAACATTTAGATGGCACTAAAGAGGGCGGGGGCTGTGGTGAAGGTGGGCTTGGGGGCTTGGAAAGCCAGGGCGAGCTGGTCATCTCTCTTGAAGGACTGTTTCATATGTGTGATGAAGATGGCGTAGACGCTTCAACTGTTATATCAAGTGATTGCAGCTGTCTTGTTGCTGCTGAAAGTGCATTAGATGTGTCTTTGATGTGGCTGAACACATCTGCCATCCAGTTCCCACTTCTAGATGTCACTTGTCCTCTGGTCCCCTTTCTACAATAGCTTCATGGTTTCTGGAGGACTGTTCACACTCGCTAAGGGCGCCCCCCACAGGCCGATGGCCACCACTGCTGCTGGCTTTGGCCTGACTCTGCAGGGCACCGTTGACACAGGATGCACTTTCTGGGGGAGCTGCCTCCTTGCTGTGACTGCTGTTGTCAGACAGACTTGTCCTCCTGCACATACCCCCTTCCTGGCACACGTTTGTCAGTGAGATTCCATTCTGCCCATCATGTTGGCTGTGGGGAAAGGCAGTATTGTTCCTGTTGGAAAGAAAAGAAACACATGGGTGTTAGGATAATATATTCTAAAAAGTGAAACTTCCTAGTTAGGTCTCAGCTAGACAGCGCATGTGCTGTCTCGAAGAGACATGTTGAATATACTTTGTGGCTTCAGCCCGTCCATAAGCTTCCCATTTGCTGTCTCCATCGTCGTTCTCATATTCTTTCTCCTCATTTGTCCATGGCACGCATTTGTCATCCCTTGTCCTGTGTTTATCCCTCACCGAGAGCATGTGCCAATTACACTATCCCTCCACTGTTTCCATGTTAGGAGCTGTTTTAGGAACTACTTTTTTCTTTGTTAAAGAGCAGTTAACACGAGGGCTCGTTTCACTCGCTGCTCCTGCTCCTCTGTAAACAGGCCAAATTCCGGACGCTGTTCCGAGGGCGCCTGTTTGGCTATTTTCCTCAGGATTGGTGTACGTCAACACTCAGATCCAGCATCAGTATGGTATAGTTGTAATTCTGCGTGCCTGTGATTGACTTTCAAAACACGTGGCTAAATCACACTTCTAACACTTTAATTTAAAGACTTTATTTGGGTGCGTTTTTACAAACAAAATCAATTGATGTAAAGCCTTTGTTTAAGCGCATGTTGTAAAAGTAAGTCACACAACGCATTCATAATTAAATGTAATGTTGCACTGGCAAATCAAAGTTAAATACTTTCAACATACTGCGTTTATTTTTCATTTTGATTTGCCGGTGCAACATTACTTTTAATTCTGAGTGCATCTGAGCAAACATACTATCAAACTAAGGCTTTTAATTGCATGATTTTCTTTATGACTACATACCTACATAAATTCTTTCCATTGCAGTGATAGAAGTGTGATTTAAGTGTGTGTGTTGGGTGCAATCATAATTAAAAATGTTTCACCAGCTAATCAGGGTACAAATAAACACAATGATTGGCCAGTTCAACATTACATTTACTCGCTTAAAAAAACTTTACATTAGTTTCACGTCTCATGTTTCAGACATGCAAGCCTCTATGAAATACACAGAAGTGAGAGTTTATATTTACATCTCCCCTTGACGTATTATTTTATCATGGCTGTGCGCTTCATTTTCAAATGTCACATCCATCAAATTAATGGCTGACCATCGCATGGAAACAACAGTGACTACATTATATTTACCAACATACATTTCCTTTATATGCCTTTTATTAATCTCTTTCACGTGATGGAACAAGAAATATATAGTGGAAACAAACATACTCAGTAGGAACATATACATTGTTCCATGCATGCAGGGAGACCACAATATCAACAAACAATTGCTTACATTATGCCAACTAATGTAAATAACATTGTTATAACATTGTTATTACATGAGCCATTTGTAAGCAGAGAACTGCTGTGGAGATGTAGCTTCTCTATGTCGATGCGTGTCTGCGGCGCTGCTTTCAGTGTTCTGGTCCCAGAGGGGCAAGGGCACTTTACACGCTCCACTGGTGACGCTTCGAAGGAGGGCAGGCTTCACCTGGCTCCCAGTGTGCATTGCTGCGCTGATGTGCCATTAGCATTGACAACGCATTGACAACGCCTATAGACATTAGTATTGGCAACGCTTATAACTCTCGGATTGCTGAGACCTATTGGCTTTGCCAGTGCTTGTTTTTAATGTTGCTTTGTGACCGCCGGTATTTGGAACTCTGTTTAGATTAGATTATGAGCTATAATGTGTAGAACCCGCCGTCTCATATGAGGCCCGCTGCTTATGGACACCTGGTGCAGGAAGCTCTGAATAGTTTGCAGGGGATACTTTGGAGAGTGTCCGCACTTTACATGCTTTGGGTGTTGTATATGGCGAGTGTGGATAGTATCGAGAATGCTTTGCTGTATGGAGGGAGGAATCCATTTGGCATCCCCTCTGTGTGGATGCTACACAAGACGGAGGATGACGAGAGCTTGCCAGAGCAGGAGTTAAGTTGTAAGACATTCCTGAGATCCTTTAAAGTGCACAAGGCTAATGTAAAAGGGAGGAGGGAGACAGATGAAGTGCAGAGATAGTGCAGAGATTGTCTCTCCCCTTCCTGCTTCATTCTTCTCCAGAGGTGTAAATGCAGACAGGTTTGTAAAGCACCATAAGCGTCCTCATCATGTATCAGGCACAGTGGTAGTCCTGGGTGGGATACCACTCCATCCGATCACGACTGGCCCGTTGTTCCCGCAACCTAAGTTTTCCTGGATGCGGACACCAGGTCCAGTTTATTCCAGGCAGTAATTCTGGCTGTTAAAATCTTACACGGCTTTGCCTGCAACAGAATCTAAGCCTCCCCCGCCTGTTCACCTTTTTCCACTTCTCCACCTTACCCTTCCAATTCTCCTCCCTCCACCCCCTGACCACCAGCTCAGATTTACCACCTGCTCTTTTGATCGTTAATCTCTTCGGAAGAGGTAAAACCATCTAAACCTATAACTGGTATAACCAGGTCCTCTCAGTTTTTTCCAATTGGGGTGGATTAACTTGTAATTGTATAGTACTGATGTATTGCGTTACAACACAGTAATGTCAATTTCCTGTGTGCAATTTGCAGCCCACCACTACTGTGCAACTCATAATGAGGTTGTCAGGTGTGTTGTTGTGTTCTGGGGGCCACCAAGAGCAACAGTGACCCACCACAAGTCCCTCATAAGCAGGGAGGAAGTCTCCCAGGAGGGGTGCTAAGAGACAGAGTTGAACCACAAAGGGTCCCACACTCACAGGACAACACAGAAACTTGGCCTTGACAGCACCTCTAAAGCTTGAGCATTATCCACTCACCGGTCGAGATCAGGGCATGATGACCTTCATTCTCTCACTGTGCATTTGAGCCTATACCTTTACGAAACATAAACCTTAGGAATGGAAAGGCAGCCTTGTATTTGTTCTCCTATAGGTTAAACCAGGGCATTATAAAGGATTATTGGAAAACCAGAACTGAAAAACGAGACGCTTCAAATTGTGTCTTTCTTAGAAAGCATGGTATACTGAACCCATAGAACTCCTAGCACCAGTATTTCATATTTGCTTGGTGGGCATCATATAATTATTTTTTGAGGTTTCCTACCATTTGTTACATTTCAAAAATTTAAATTGAACTTTTCTTACAGAACTGCACAAATGGTGTGAGATCGCTATATATATTCTGATAGCACCATGCCAAGACATTACTCATTCTTGGGGAGCGAATATTGAAAAAAAATACCTAACTCTTTATTCTAACTTTGTAATCTCCAGGGGGCATATTATCAAGAACGGCGTTAAAATTATCGCCGCTTTAGCGGCAGAAAACTGCCGCTAAAGCGGCGATAAGGGGCTTGATAATATGCCCTGGAGAATTCCAATAGAAGCCCAGGATCACAGCAGAACATGGGCTTCTATTGGAATTCTCAAGGGCATATTATCAAGCCCATTATCGCCGCTTTAGCGGCAGTTTTCTACCGCTAAAGCGGCGATAATTTTAACGCTGTTTCTTGATAATATGCCCCCAAGTATTTAGGGGCACATTACGATACCCGGCGTAAATAAATCCGCCAGGCATGGAAGCGGCAAAAATCCGCCCGCACACACCGCCTGAACACCGACCACGCCATTATGATTACACAAACCGAAAACCGCCATCGGCGGAAAAATCACACAAAATACCGCCCGCCATCGTCCGAGTCTGAGTCAAACCGCCCGCCACGGACGGAAACACGCACGACAACACAAAACCGCCCGCCCACACGGCCGACACACCGCACGTGAAATTACGATCGCACCGCCATGAGCGCGGAAAAACCACAAATATACCGCCCGCCAGCGCAAACAACGCCGATGAGAATCGACACGGCAGAAGCCATGGCGCCAACGTACCTGCACAGAAACCATCCGCACACAAAACCAATAGCACACAACATGGCCAACAAGTCCACACAGCAAGGCACGCACAAATACACAAGCACAGTACACATCCCGAAAACACCCCCCGGACAAACAAAAAATACAAAGGCCAGAACCCCAGACACAACACACCTGAAAACAACAGACCATGAGGACACACCCACATAGGTGAGTACAAAAGCAGCACTCCCACAGACCACAACCCCTTGCTACATTGCAAACCAGAGAGGAGAGGAGAGGACACAGTGACACAGCAAGGACAGCAGCACACCACAGAAACGCACACATCACTACCACCACCACCACCACCACCACCACCACCAAACACCGGCACCACAAACCCCCTGCACATTACACAACACACACCGCACCAGCACCACAAACACCATGGCACCACAAAGGATGCCCAAGTTCACGCCCATGGAGCTGACGGTCATGGTCGACGAGATCATCAAGGTGTACCCACAAATCTATGGGAACATGGTCCAGCACACACCACTAGCCACCAGAAACAGAATGTGGAACCGGATCGTAGACCAGGTCAATGCAGTCGGGACCCTGCCCAGGAACAGAGTCGAGATTAACAAACGTTGGAATGACGTCAAGAGCCTGGTCAAGAAGAAGGAGGGCAAAAACAGAGAGCTGGCTGCCGTCACTGGCGGAGGGAATCCCGCGCTCTTTAAGACCTTCAAAGCGTGGGAGGAGAAGGTGCGAGTCGTAATCCATCCGGAGATCCTCGCCGGATTAGCAGGGGGAGTGGAGGCTGGTAAGTACAAACTAATGTATACCAGCACACCGCTATGTACTCACATGCGCAACTACCATGCCACAGCTCCCAGGGACAAACACCCCCATGTCCAGCACACAATACACAACACATCACACACACATGCAACAGACACTACCACACACAGCCCAAACCGAACAACTGTAAGATGCGTGGGGACATGTGTACACTAAGCCAGCCACGTAACCACCAACAGGTCCCCAAATATGCCAGAAGCGCCACAACGAGCACCCACCACACCCATGTGTCCGCCACAGCTGCACTAACCGACAAGTAACAGGTAAGTGGCAGGAACACAAAGTGCAGTGGGTGGGACGGTGGACAGCCCAGGTACAACACACACCAGGCCCCAGTCTCACAGCACAGCAAGGAGGAGCATCCCCCACACCCCACAGCCACGTGTCAGCCACCGCAGTGCACAACGACAGCCGAAAGGCAGACATCACGGTCCACAGCAATCGGTGTCAGTGGGTGTACAGCCACCCCCACGACCCACAACACCCCCCCACCCCCACAGACCTGCAACATGGAGCACCCCCGCTTAGAGCCATGTGGCATCCAGTACAGTGCACGCACGAACAACTTGCAGGTGGGAAACTGGACAGGGCTGGATTACTGGAGGCATGAGGACCATAACACCACCAACACATGGGACATGTCACGTAGCAGACGAACACGCAGCACCGCCCACCGTCACGAACAAGTGAACAATGGGCACACGGACATGAACAACAGACTCACACCCCACATGACCCATCACAGACATAGCAACACCCAAGGAGCCACGTCTGCATGCACAAGCCACACTGAATATAGTCCCACACGGCAGCCACTGTGCAACTCATCACACACAACCGAAACACCATTGAAGTCCTGTCCATGTAGCCCCCACTGCCTGTCAACCCCACACCCCACAACTACGCCTATGTAAGACAAACAACACTAGACGCAACAGAGCGGAACAACATAAATGCACACGAACACCACTGAACCCATCAAACTCACAGACACACCATGCACATACAACATACCTTCCATCCCATCCGTCAGCCCCAGTCTCATGAAAGGCATGTCATCCGCACAGCTGCCACACATACAGCAGTCACGCTAAGACACATGCCCATGACCAACCATGTGCCAGAAGTCAATTAAGCGCAGGACACACTGTGAGCAACAACACACAACATGGGCCACACCCCCCGAGCACTGCAGTGATGCACATGGCACAGGGCAGCACGCACACCAAGGAGATGGGACAACTGCAATACGTTGGCTGGCACACAACTATCACTCACTCATAACGATGCGTCCAATGCCATGTCCAGTAATCACAACAGACAGCAAATATGCAGGGCATGTCAGGCATGCACACACCTCAGACCATGCACTGTCATGCTGCCACAACACATGTCACGTTCGGCACCCATGGCTCACAGCATGTACCCCAAAAGCATATCCCCTCCCAAATGCGAATCTGGGGCATGGCCCCCATGTTGCCATTTGCGTTCCTAAGCGTTCCATTTGAACCCCAAAAGCATATCCCCTCCCAAATGCGAATCTGGGGCATGGCCCCCATGTTGCCATTTGCGTTCCTAAGCGTTCCATTTGAACCCCAAAAGCATATCCCCTCCCAAATGCGAATCTGGGGCATGGCCCCCATGTTGCCATATGCGTTCCTAAGCGTTCCATTTGAACCCCAAAAGCATATCCCTCCCAAATGCGAATCTGGGGCATGGCCCCATGTTGCCATATGCGTTCCTAAGCGTTCCATATGAACTCCAAAAGCAAAGTACAAACCAGACCCAGGATGGGCCAGGAGCCCGCATACACCAGAGTCACAATGAGTAGGGGCACAGCAACACACCCATCGGCATGGCCAATCCGTCCCATGCCACATGTGCACAGCACACAGTCCCGTTGCCTAGCACACACAACTACAGATGCCACAGCCACACACTCGCCTCCGGGAAACCCATGTACGAGATTGCACGAACTGCCAATGTCAGACGACTAATACATACTTCGCCAGGTGCAACACAATAACAAATCTCATTCTCTCCACAGGTGACGAACTGCCGGATGCTGGGGATGGAGACAGCAGCCAGCACAGCCAGCCCACAAGCCCCCAACGAGGACACACGGATCTGGAGGATCTGTCCTCCTCTTCGGACACGGACCACCAAGCTGGCCCATCTGGCGTGGCAGGGCCCAGCCGCTCCCCAGGACCCCTCCTACCCACCAACCCATCATCCAGGGATGCTGAACAGTCCCAGTCCCCTGCTGCCACTGTCGTTGCGGCCACACCCACGGTCATTGCGGCCACTACCACTGCCGCAACCGCCACCATCGCCGCACCGACCACCACCGCCTCCACCACCACCACGTCTTCGCTGGCACCAGCCCCAGCGCAGGTGGTGGCCCGGCCGACTGGATCCACCCTGGGAGCCACAGCGAGGACCGTGGTGTGCAATGTGGCTAGTGGGCAGGCCGGTGGCAGCAGGACTGGTAGGAGGAGCAGGGTCAGGGAAACGCCAGCCTCCCCTGGGAGCCATGCCCTGCCTCAAATGGCCAGAGTCCTTGGGGCCTATGAAGAGGCCCAAGGACAATGGGCCAGGTCTGCTACAGACACGCGGGAGGTGCTGGGGGTGCTGAGGTCCATGGACGCCCATATGGGCCAATTCGTGTCCCGTATGGACCAACTCGTGGACCTCATGGGCCAGCTGGTGGTGGCGGTGGGGTCACAGGCAAGGCCAGCAACACCACCTCCGCCACCACCTGCTAGGGCGCAGGGTCGGGCAGCAGTGTCCACTTCCCCTGCGTCCACAGCCAGTGAGCACACCTCACCCACCACCAGCAGGTCGCCACCACACACCCCCTCCCAAACGTGGAAGGGGCCGTCCGAAGAGGAAACAGATCTCCCGGGAGGACTTCGCACGCTCCAGTCGCAAGTGAGGCAGCCAGCCAGCCTTCCGCCAGCCTTCCTTGACCAGCCACTGCATTGACTTGCTCTACGATCCCACTCCACACAGCCAGCTGGATGGCATGTGTGTGTTGGACTATGGACATAGAACCAGTGGGTATACCCTGATCATCACGCAGCCATGACCGACAGCTCATTGTCACTGCACGCACCACTTTTGTCATCACCTTACACACAATCACATGTCACAGTTTGTAATAAATGCACCTTTTTCACTAACTGCTGTTTGTGCCCTGTGTTTTATTTGTACGGAATACAACGGCCACCTTGGGCGGAAAGGCACCTGATGCGTGGCATGGCAATGGAATCCGGAGGGCCTGTAGGGACCTAGGGGTGGGAGACAGAACAGGAGCACATTCAATGAGTGTGTCACACACCCATCACACAGTACATGTCAACAACTACAAGCAATGTACACACATCGCACAGAGCAATAGGGCACAATGCCACAGTCACCAACAGTGGCATACTACCCTGGCCATGGAGCGTTGACACACTGCACGCAGTGAACATACGGCCACCCTGACACAGCACACACACACCTGCACAGATACAGACACATCATCCGTCGTACATGGACACTCACCGTCAAGTGAAGTAGCGGGCGATAAGCTGCTGGCGCACATTCCCAGCTTCCTCCTCTCCGCTGTCCACCTCACTCGAGCTGTCCTGGTCTGCGGGCTGGGGCCCTGGTTGATCTCCGTCATCCACAATGAGGGGGATCTGCTTCCGAATGGCCAGATTGTGCAGCATGCAGCACGCCACCACTATCTGGCACACCTTCTGTGGGGAGTACGCCAGTGCACCCTCGGTGCGGTCCAGGCACCTGAACCTGGACTTGAGGAGGCCAAAGGTACGCTCGACCACACGTCTGGTCCTCCCATGTGCCTCATTGTAGCGATCGTCTGCTGGGGTGCGAGGATTCCTCAATGGACTGAGCAGCCATGCCCCATTCGGATACGCAGAGTCACCTGGGTGTGAGGGACACAGAGAACCGTTGCTATTCCAACTGGACAGGGGACAGCATCGCACAACCAGCACGCTACACCACTCCACATACTCACCGACAATACAGCCACGATCCTGTTGCAGATTGGCCATCAGTCGTGGCAAGATGCTGTTGCGCATTATGTGTGCGTCATGTGCCGAGCCTGGAAACTTGGCACACACGTGGGTGATCACCATGTCCGCAAGGCACACCACTTGCACATTCAGGGAGTGCGTGTGCTTCCTGTTGCGGTACAGGTGCTCAGTGGCCTGTGGTGGAACAAGGCCAACATGTGTGCAGTCAATGGCTCCCACGACGTGTGGGATGCTGCCAAGGGCATAGAATGCACCCTTCACTGCCGCCAATTCACGAGCCCTGGGGAATCTGATGTACCTGTTTCGGCACAGCATCATGGCTGCCAGTACATCCCTCAGCACCTTGCTGAACATGGGCTGGGACATCCCTCCTCCACTGCCCACTGTGTGCTGGAATGACCCAGTGGCGAAGAAATGCATGGCGGCCATCACCTTAGCCGTGGGGGTGACAGCAGTCGGATACACCCTGCGGGGACGGAGATGGGGCTCTAACATGGCACACAGTCGATGCAGAGTTGGCCTGTCCAGCCGAAACTTCCTGATTACCTCTGTATCGTCCATGTCCGCCAGCAATTGGTATGGGCGGTCAATGTTCGGTCTCCGCCTGGGTTAAATGGCAGAGGACACATGTCAAAGCAACACGGCACATAGCAATTTCGCATACACATCACTGACATGACTGAGCAAGCACATGAGCCACAGCCCAGCTGTCAAGCTGGGACGGCACGGCCACAATACACTTACACAGGTCTCCCAACAATGGCAATGGCAAGTGAGACATACCACTGCCATGTGCATGCACATGGGGATCTAGGCCCCAATGACTTGCGGGGCGTGCTGATGGGGACTGACTGCATATTCGTCAAGCGGCAACGCCACGGCAACATGAGTGTCTGCTGAGCATGGAACTGCTTCCGAGGCTGGATGAGTATGGCACACGACGACGACGATGTGGGCACGGGCTGAGCGGCCAATACAAGTGGGACCTGTGGCACGAGGGGATATGAGACAGTAGTAGGTGTCAGCACTGCACCCTATGTACAGCACTGTACGGATCACAGCTCCCGAAACATTGACTGGTGTCCACATTGACAGCCCCATGCCAAGACGGCTGTGTGCTTGCAGTCACACGTCACAGGTGAGAGGTTACATTGCACGTGCCAGGTGGCAGACGTACATAGTGGGAGCTGGCATGTGTGTGCATGTGTCTCCTGTTCAGGATCCACCAGATGGGCGCTGACTCTGTACTGACCATTGGACACAGCATGTTCCGTGGAAGGCTTGTGTGTGTGGGATGGTGGCACTGGATGTGCCTCCGTTGTGTGGGGGGCCATGCACAGGGCGGGTACGTCGATGATTGCGCATTGTTGGTCACGGTGGGTGCACCAACTAAGATGTGTTGCCCTGTGTTCAATTCCTATGTCCGCATGATGATGGACTGTGGATGTGAGCAGACTACACATTGGTCGATGTGCTGTCTATATGCATGTGCCTTCACACCAGGCACAGCTGCCCCTGCACATGTGACCCCTGCTGGACTCGCTGCTGGGTCTGTGGAGCTGATGCACCTTCTGCGCGTGGGGCGGACAGCTCTCCTCACTTCCCTCATTGCGCATGTCATGTCTTTGCCGCAGGTGACATGGATCATGGAGGGCCCACATGTACGCGTGGGTAGGCTACACATGATTGTTCACTGGTCGCCACCCCCAGTCAGTGTTTCGAATGGGAAGGTTGTCGTGCTGGTGGTATGTTCGATGTGGCGGATGGGCGGGCCTAGGTGCGGGCTTACATTCCGGACATGGGGGGTAGTTGGATTGGCGACTAGTTGCAGTACACACGGGACACGTCTCTTCCTTTCCACATCTGGGTCATCCCTTGTACTAACTGACAGTGATACAGTCATCTTCGCCCCAGCCCTCATGTCCTCCCCTCGCCCCCCAATATGCATGCTCACCTGCGAGGCTAGCGCTTGCACAGGCAGCCCCAAGCTCGCACCAGAGAGGGCAAGGAGTGTATGTGTGGGTCCAGTTGCACGAGTGGGCTGTCTCAGGGTATGATGTGTGGCGGGACGCCGTCCACCTGCGTGGTGCCCCAAATGGAGACCCGGCCTGCATGGACTATGCATCACAGTCTTCGCCTTCCGGATCCGCCACCTGCGACACCCAGTGGCTGTGGCTGCCCTTGCGGCCAGGCCGCGTCCGTCTGTGGCTGTTGGCCCACACATTCACTCTTTGGCCTCTCTGGGGAGGGCTCGGGGGTGGTGGCGCACGCGCTTGCACTTAGTCGCAATGGCATGTGTCGTGGTTGGTATGATGGGCAATGGATGGGATGGTGCGAGCCACCTCCCGTGACGTCAGTGCTGCTCGTGCTGTGGTGCGTCCCCCCTACACTTCCATCTGACTTGTGCCATGCTAGACGTTGAGGTTCTATTGCCTGCGTGATATGACCAGGAGGAGCGCGAGGAGACCTCACACACACCATGCTCCACTGCCATCCCGTGCCCTGTATCGCCTGTGCGGATTGACTATGTTGGGGTTACACCTGGTCGACTGGGGCTGTGTGTGCCTTGTCAAGGGGCATGGCGGGCGCACAACAGGATCCAGCTTGTCCACAGAGGGTGGGCTGAGGTGCGCCTGGTGCCGCTTTGTACGTGTGCCCGGCTGCTGTGCACACACGTGTTCACTCCCCCCGACAGGTGTCCTCTCACAATGCCCAGGGAAGCGGTGGTGTACTGTTCATGACCCCTCCCAACACGGCGTGCTCCAACTTGGCATGTGCGCATCTACCCGTCGCACCCACCCACCTGAGCACTGCGTCCATACGACTTCACACGACACATGTGTGTCTTCCACAGTAGTGCTACTCATTTGCGTTGACATCCAATACCAGTGGACTACATGGTCATGTCACGACTGCCGTGTACTTCACATACTCTCATCCTCTCTCATTCGTACTTGTGAAATGAGTCAGCGGAGACAGTTTTGGTTTCAAACATTATATTGAGTCTTCTGTCCTCTGTGATGCAGTATAGTGGACACTACTGGCAGCGGGATACATGTTGAGGATATACTGAGCATGATTACAAATGGGATAGGGTGTAGGGTTACATGTGATTAGCTGTTGCATGTGGGATGTGGGCTTCAGAGTTACATCTGCTTGGCCAAGGCTGTGCTAATGTACATTTACGTATAGCTGCGGAGCTGCGGACTTTGACACAGACGGTGTACATGTAGCCTACCAGACCGCTCGGCATCATGGGCACAGTCCATCTCAGTTCCATGTGACAGGTTTGCTGCGGTTGTTCCTCATGCACGCGTGCATGTGAGATGACATCAGGGCATGTGCTTGCGTGCATGCAGCGGCGTGCCACTTGTTGTTGCACTGTGGTGGTTACTGGACATGTCACAGTCACTGGGGTCGTGTTGTTGTTGTATGCACTTGTCGTCCATGCAAAGGTCCTGGTATGGGATTCCCGGGGCGGGGGTGGGAGGGGTGCAGCACCCACAGACTCCAGGCGACCTATTCATGTCCACTGAGCGGTGTGTGTGTCCATGTGCGCTGGATCCATGTCGTGTCCTGGTTGTTCGTGCAGTTCCGTCCATGTGGGTGCGATACACAGAGCCCATGCCACTGCCTCCCACGATGCATGCGGTGTTCCTGGTTGTGATGGGGAACAGTGTGCATGTCCCGGTCATATCCGATGTCATGGCGATGTCGTTGATGGTGTGGTTACAGTTGCCGGTCGTTTGGTATGGCTGTTGTGGTGGTGACTGGCCAGTCCGTGCGGAAGCTGAGCATGGGTGCGGGGTTGGACTTCATAGGTCACTCGGGGAACCTGCGTTGTGGTCCGACGTATTTACAGGTTGTCAGGTATGCGATGCCGTCCAGCAGGGCTTCCATGTCATTGGTGGTGTACATGTTTGCCAGCCAATGAAGCGGATGGTGGCTGTCAAGGTGTTGTTCGTAGGTTGTCCCTTGGAGGACCATGATGGGGCATGCTGGGTGACATTCGATGTAGCTGTTCTCGATGATCCGTCGTGTGGAGGCACAGTGGTTCCATTTCAGTGCGGGTGCGATGTTGGCCACATACGCCATGCCCCCATAGGCAGAGCAGGCCCTGTCGTGTGCGTCCAGAGGGAGGAGTAGTGGTAGCAGGTCCGCCTTCAGACATGCCGGGTTGGAGAGGCATATCTCGACGGGATGCTGGTAGGGACACCTCCGACAGTAGAAGACGGGCATGACGCAGCTGAACAATGTGATGCGGTAAGTCAGTCGGTAACTTACGTTCAGCAGGGACAGGAGATCGCATCCCAATGTATGTATCGTGTTGGTTTTGTACAGCTTGAGCTGTTCGGCGTAGTTGGGTAGGTGTGTTGCGGTTGCCATTTCGCAGCGGTTCGTTGAGATGGCGTGCTCCGGCTGTGTGTGCAGTCTGCAATGTGCACGCTCCGGGGTTGCTGTGAGCTCTGTGTAGTCGTAGGGAGACAGGACTTGTGTTCTGTTGGCTTGTTTGGAGGACACGGGCCCTCTTCCCACATGGTTCTCAGACAGTTCAAGGTCAGTGCTGTGTGACTCCTTCCAATTAACTTGCATGTGGCCGACATGGGGGAGTGTTTTCTTCTTTCTTCCCCGTCCGTTGTGTGCTTCTGTGATATGCGCTATCTGCCCTGTGGTCGGTCTCCTCGGCATGCCTGTGTTGGTCTATTCTTGGATAATGGCTGTATTCACCGGCTTCTGTCGTAGGGCTGTGGTTTCGGATTTGGAATGGAAGGTCATTCAGTGCTGTCTGCTCTCCCTTGTGTGGGCGGCAGGCTGCCTTTCCGCTCTGCGTTGGGCCTTGTGTGTGGATGTTATTCTTGGGCCACCTGTTGTCGGTCCCCGGGCTCTTTGGTGTTCCGTTTCATATGTCTTGTTCATATGTGCAGGGTGGTATGGGTTTTTCAGTGTGGTACTGGCGTTCCTCTTCCCGAAGGGGCCCTGCTTCTCCTAGTTGGTGTTGCCGCCGCTGTGTGCTACGCCATGTTTGTTACACTGGGGTGTGTCCTGCAGTTGCGTGTCTTCACTGACATGTGTGCGTCGGTTGTGTGGCGTTGGGTGTTGTCCGTGAATTGGGCGTTGGGGACATGTCTGTGGCCGGCCTGTCACGTGTCATGTGCGTTCGGGGTGGGGCTGATGTGTGTGCTGCTTGGTTGTGTCCCTGTGTCTGTGTGCGACGCATGCATGGCGCTGCGGTTGGCCTCTGCGTTGTGCGCATGTGTGGCGGCGTCATCGGCGCTTTGGGGCCGTGACGGGGTGGTTGGTTCCTAGTCCCAGGTGGTGTGTACACATGTGTTCCGCGATGTTAGGATTTGGCCTGTGTGTCATATGTGGATGCAATGGTGGATGTGTAGTGTGCACGCGCTGGTGGGGGGTTGTCCGCTTTTCCGCCCTTGCACTGTGTGCGCTGTTTGCGTGCACTTGTTGTGTGTGTGCCTACCTGCGTCTCCGCGGTACGTTGCGTCCTTGGTGGTGCATCAGCAGAAGCATGGGAAGGGCCTGCAGTGCTGGATTCATGCCCGGGGTGCCGCTTCTTCGTTGTCCGTGCTCTGCGTCCGTGTTTCCGCCTCTCTTTCACGTGCGGTGTCTCTTTGCCGTGGGAGCCGTTTGTTTGCGGCATCGTAATTTATGCGCCGGGCGGGACGTGTTTCGTCGGACGGTGTGTGTCAGTTGTGCTGCGCCGCTACGTGTACGGGCGCACTTTGATGGCGGACGGTGTTGCTGGCTTGCCGGCGGTGTTTGGCCTGCTTTTCGCATCGTAATTGGGCGGGCGTGTGGACTGCTGCGTGCCGGCGGTAACTGGTGGTTTTTGCATCCGCCAGCACGGCGGTTGTGCTTCCGCCCGCCATCGTAATGGGCCCCTTAGTTTCCCATATACTCAGTTATTATAGTATGGTTGATTAATTTAAATGTGGTATTCTAATATTTATCTTACATCCTATTTATAATTTATCCTACATCTTATTTACTGTGTTTACCGTGGAGAGATGAAACGAATATTTTAACCTTCTCTTGAATAGTTGAACACTATCTATGTACTTGGGAAGCACATTACCCCTTTAACATACTAGAAAAATGTTATTACTAAGACTCGATGATAAATACGATTACAATTCATCGAAGTGACTTCCTACTCTAAGAAATATTGTAATCTTCTCTCTGGTCTGCCACATAATAATAATATAGGATCTGATTCATTAAATAGAAGAGGTTTAATATTTGGTCAGTATATTGAAGAATAATAAGTGCTATATCGGCTGACGTGAAATCAATTGATTAAATACTAATATTGAACAAACTTACAGTATACTTTATTTAATCAAGATTTTTATCCAGTTGAGTGTTGTAAAATATTAGTACTGTTAAAGTTTTGCAATTATAAATTTGTCCAATTATCTCATACATCTTCCTAGTCTTGTGAGTAAAACAACTTTTTAACTCTTATCTTTTTGTTATTCTAAATGCTCTCTGAATTTTCATAGTCATCAATTGTTTCGTGGGTCTGTTTTGCTGTAATGTATGTGTGCTCTTTCCAAATGACAAGCCCTGATGAAGCTATTGAATAATCCTCTATGTTGCAAAAACCTGTGTTGACTTTTTCTACGTTTTAAAAAATTAAAACTTACCTTATCGTTTTGAAAATGTAAATTAAAACAGTTTTTAAGGTTTTTACTTGAAGGTTCAACTTTGTGTATTAGAATTTATTGTAGTTCGCGCCAGGAAGGGGCACTACATTAGCGAGGCTCTATAGCTGGTCCATTTTGGGCTTCCCTTCCTTTTAATTTAAGTTTCCGTCAAGGCTGGGCCACTGTGTTGCCCTGTGAGTGTGGAACCCTCGAGAGGTTGCGTGGCAACCTGGTGTAAAATACAAAGTATGCACTATGACTAAAAGATTCATTTTGAGTTCGAAAGAGTGCGTAAAAGCCAATAGATTTGGTTGAGTTACTGTGAAGTGCAAACATAATAAAATGTTTTGTTAAACCCCATAGGCAAAGATTGTTAAGGCCAATGGGGGTATGTAATTTCAAAACCAATAGGCTTGGCTTTATGCTAATGAACGGTAAATGTTACCTGTTTATTAAGTCAGTATTATATGTTACTGAATTCTAAGTTTCCAACCCACATCACCTGTCATAAGGAACCATCTCAGGAGTCACGTGCTAAAGCGATTTGCTTGATTAGGGGCTCTTGGACGCCACTGATAAATAACCTCATTTCATACAAATGGGGTCCAAGTACCCCTGGATGCCCCAGGGTCTGCATCCAGGAGTGCCCGAACCCTGTTCTAATTTAGAAAACAGGTGAAGGCCACACCTTTTAATGAACTCTACATCACAGTGCATCAGACGTGATTGCATTTACGCATTTGACCCTGTACAGCCCTCTGCTGCCTTTGGATAGGTTCATGCTGTACAAATAATACATATTTATGAAGTAGAGCCTTGTACATCTCTCACCTTGAGCCTCCCAAGGTGGCACTTCCGGGGCTGTCCTACTGGGGTGGGTCGGCAGTGACTCTGTATATAGGTGTTACGTTTGTCCCAGTTATATGGAATAAACCAGTGCTGATCTATACATCCTTGTCTGGAGGTGCTTATAGGGACTGGTATGGGATATGGCAGTGCGTGAGGGCAGCTTTCTGTACTTCATCGTTCTTTTCTTCTGATGTTGTGATGAAACGTTTGGTGGCATCCTCTCCTGCACGAATCCATGTACCATAGTGAACTCTCTCATACATGCTCGTCCTTCCAAGCTGATCTTAAGTCACCTGCTCCTGTTGACCACAGCTCCACCTTGGGCACCTTCTCATATAACATCACCCACCTGATGCACAGATAACTGCGGTGACTTCAGAAATAAGTCGTCATTTATGATAAGGGACATCTTTAGTTTAAACCCAGCAGTGTTCGTCAACACAGTCACTAACTGCTGTCCGGCCGAGGAGTGGCCTCCTAAACTGGCTAGGAGAAGAAAGCGTGCTCCACAGGAGAGTTGTCAGTAAAATGGCAGATCCCCTGAGGGGCGTGGCCAAGATGGCGGAGTGAGCGGACATGTCCTGCTCGAGCTCCGCTCCCTCCGGGCCCTAAGCACTTTTCAGAGCACCCACGGCGCCCGGATCCCCTACCTGGTGGCGAGGGTCTTCGCAGCACTTCAGGCCGGACGGAAGAAAGTGCCTGCATTCCGGTCGAGGCAAGCGGAGCGACCTCCGGAACACCTGCGGCCCCGCGCCTTCCGGCGCAGTGAAGCTGGAGCAGTGGTGGGGGCCGGTCGTGCGCTCCCCGAGGCGGTAGTGACAGGCGGGCATCATCGCTGGGCTCTGTCGGCCCCCCAGCAGAGAAACGAGGTGATCGGCCCGACCGAGAGACGGCGACTGCATCGAGTTCGGCCCCTGGGCCTGTGCTGCGGCTTGTGGTGTGGGGCTGGGCCGCGTGAGCGGACCCGCTAGGCCCCTGGTGTCTGAGAGGGCTGGATCTCCTGGGGTGCCTAGGCCTCGGCGGAGCTCTGCAGACGAGTGGGTGCTCATAGCCTGCTCTGACATTTGATTCCACCGCCCAGGGGCCCGCTCGATCGGATCGCGGCCTCCCGATATCCAGGTCAGCGCAAGAGGCCCTACGTGAGAGAGGAGCCGGGAGACCACGGAGCTAGGCCTCACTCCTCGCTACCGGTGAGCCACGCTGGGAGGTTCTGGCTCGGGAGGTGTGTGACGGCAGCGAAGTGTCCGCAACCCTCTGCTGGGCCCTTGCCCTGTTGATTGGGACGTGCATGGCCCCCTGATGCCTGGTGGGCTTTGGCGGAGGACTTGGCCCAGCCGGCTGTGAGGCCCATAGAGCTGGGAGGACGCCAGGATCGCTCTCCTCCAATCGGACCTGGGAGGGCCCACGCGTGTCAGTTGCCTGCATCCCCCTGGGGTACCAGGAGTCACCCATACCCCGCATTGCTCTGGAGCGGCGCAAGTGAGCGGTATCCACGGGGGCGAGGTCCCCCACAGAGTTTGGGCCTTGGTCACATTGGATTGTGGGCATTCCAAAGGCGGCACATTGGCCATTGTCTGCAATTAACGTGAGGCGGAGGTCCTGCTGGGGCTAGGCCCTGCTGTGGATCGCCAACGGCGCTCCCTACGGTCAGCTTGCCGTCCTTGGAGAGCGCTTGGGGCTGCGGGGGTGCTTGCCAGTGTGGTGGCGTTCTGGTGACCACGCATCCCTCCCCCTGGCGTATCTGCTTTCCACAGACGAGACAGCAGCACAGCCCTACAATGGCGTCATAAAAAGGAGCGTTCTGTCCGGGATTTGCTCATGAAGCAGGCCGGGACTCCAACGAGCTGGCCAGGTCGCATCCGGAGACGGCCCAGACAGAGCAGTCACGAGGGAATTCCTGGAAGCGCTGTTCGCTTCCCAGAGAGGAAGACATCTTGGCCATTAAGACGGACCTGCAGGCTGATCTCCGGGAAGTCCGGAGGGATATGGACGCGATCGGTGAGCGGGTGGCCGCTCTGGAGGACTCGACCACGGCCCGGGACGAAGAGGTCGCTGCACTTCAACAAGAAATCCTGCGGCTGCAGGACCAGCAGCTGGACCTTCAGATGCACTCGGAGGACCTGGAGAATAGGTTGAGGCGGAATAGCATCCGTATTCGTGCTGTTCCGGCTGGAGCAGAGGAGGAAGATTTGGAAAAATATGTTCAAGACCTTTTCCGGGCTGTTTTGAACGCGCCGGCGGAATCCTCCGTCAAGATAGATCGATGTCATCGAGTTGACCCCCCTCGCCAGCCAAATCACCCGCCTGCTGATATCCTGGTATGTGTACATGACTTCAAGGTGAAGGAGGAGATCCTCAAGGCGGCCCGCTCCTGTCAACCCCTGCGATTCCGAGAGCACGCACCGCAGCCTTTCCAGGATCTAGCAGCCAGTACCCTTCAAAAAAGAAGAGACTTTCGCCCTGTGACCAGCCACCTCAGCTCGAAGAGTATATCATATTCCTGGGGGCACCCGTTCCGTCTCATTTTCCGTCTCGACGGGAGGCTACACCAAGTGCACTCCTTGGCCGAAGCCTGTAAGGTGCTTCACTTAAACCTCAACGACCTGTTCACCCAGCCTGGGGCCTCGCGGTCCGGATCTCCCGGTCCCTCAAGACGCGGCCGCCGGGGCAGCCGGGGCCTGGATCTCCTTCGCCCAGACCCTGAGGCCATGATCAAAGAGCGTTCAGCTGTTCTCCGGACCCTCGCTGGTACAGAGGGCGGACACTTTGGACTCTAATGACTGAGGGTAACGTTTCCATCTGGAAAAAAGCCGTCATCAAGCCCCTACTAAAGAAGAACAACCTCGACCCAACAGAAACTAAAAACTACAGACCAATTGCCTGTCTCCCATTTCCAGCAAAAATCGTCGAAAAGATCATGAACACACAGCTAGCACACTTTATAGACCTTAACAACTTACTAGATAACACCCAGTTTGGCTTCAGAAAGGGCCATGGCACTGAAACAGCCCTCATCAAGGCATCCAATGAAATCAGGAAGATACTTGATGGGGGGGGTGCCGCTGTCCTGGTGCTGCTGGATCTCTCAGCGGCATTCGACACGGTCGACCATGCAACTCTGATCGACCGTGTCGCAGCCTTCGGCATCACAAACAAAGCCAAGGCCCTCCTGGCCTCTTTTCTATCCAATCGGACTCAACTCGTGATGCTCGGTGACTTCAACTCCCCGTCATTTGCTCTCCCATGTGGTGTCCCACAGGGATCATCGTTGAGTCCGACCTTGTTTAATATATATGTGTCGGACCTCGCGAGGGTAATCAACACATATAGCATGGGTCTAACGTCGTATGCCAACGATACTCAATTGGTGCTAGCGGTGCATGATGGAGGCGCAGTTGCGGCAAACTTCCAAGAGGGAATGCTAGCTATCAGCACTTGGATGGCAAACAACTGCCTCAAATTAAACTCAGACAAGACGGAGGTGATGATTTTCGGCAACCTCTCCCCTACCTGGTCCCCTACTTGGTGGCCAGCTAAGCTAGGTTCACCTCCGTCCCCCGCCATAAAGGTCAGAAATCTGGGAGTCATGTTTGGCGACAAGCTGTCATTCATACACCATGCCAACGCAGTCGTCTCGGCATCCTTCTACACTATCAGGATGATAAAGAAACTTCTACCTTTTCTCCCAACCAGCGCTGGTAGGACTCTTATTACTACATTAGTTATGTCTAAGGTCGACTATTTCAATGGCCTACTCATCAATGCCCAAGAAAGAGTCCTAAATAAGTTACAACTAGTGCAGAACGCAGCCGCCAGACTTCTGACAGCCACCCCCGAATTCAAGCCAATATCCAAGGTGATGCGACAGCTCCACTGGCTTACCATCAGGAGCAGAACCAAGTTTAAGGCACTCTGTATCGCCTACAAAGCAATTCACGACACCGGACCGGAATTTCTCAGGAAAACTCTCCGCCCCTACAAGCCTATCAGACCCTTACGCTCATGAGCAGCCAACCTGCTGATTGTCCCCCGTACCAAGAAAGCTTCCTGGGGTGACAGAATGTTTATAGTCGCCACCACCAAACTGTGGAACACGCTCCCCCCCCCACATCAAGACCAGTCCCACCCTGCTCACTTTTCGAAAACAACTAAAGACTTGGCTTTTCAACCAATAATCACCTACGCCAGCCTTCTTTTTGCCTAGTCCGCAGCGCCGAGACACCTGAGGGTATTTGTGCGCTTTATAAATCGCATAAATAAATAAATGTGTGGGTTCATCTTCTTCCTTCAGGGCCCGACGGGGGAGGGGGAACATTTCACCTTTGGATGGGGAGGTTTCTCACTCTCTTGGTAGTCTCCACTTTTCTTCGGCCCTCTGTCGAGATGGACTCTAAGTGCTGGCCTCAGTTGCTGGCATATTGTTTTGGGGTTAGTTTGCATTGTTGTGGGGTGGGTGGGATCCTCTCTTGGGTGAGCTACTTACATAGGGCCCTACAGGGCAGGTTTGTTCCATTGCGCATGCAAATGTGGCCCATTACATGGTCTGCCCCTTTCTATTGGCTTCTCAGCGTCCGACACAGCATACTAGGGTTCTCCGTAACCTAATGGAGGTCAAGGTAGTTATCTATAATGTCCGAGGCCTCAACAATCCAACCAAACGGAGGGCAGTACTTTCCTTACTCGAACACTCAGGGGGGGACATATGCCTTCTTCAAGAGACCAATCTGCTCCACAAAGACACGCACCGTATGTGACACAGGGAGTTCCCCCTACAGTTCTGGTCTTCAGGGTCGAGCAAGAAAGGCGGGGTGGCTATCCTTTTTTCCAAAAACTTTAGGGGTTCCATAGTGGGTTCTGTTGCAGAGATTAAGGGCCGTCTCTTGGCGCTGAGCCTTCAAATTGGCTCCTCCCTTCTTACATTAGCCTCAATTTATTCCCCAAATGATCATCCAGAAAAGTTCCTGACTGAGGCGCTGGCTGAAGTACTCCATAAGCCCCATTCATTAGCAGTAGTGGGCGGCAACTTGAACTTAGTTATGGACGCTGGGATTGACCGCTCTTGCCCGAGGATGGGGGGGGGCGGGAGCCCTGTCGGCGAAGGGTAGGGAGTGGTTGGAGGACTGTGGGATTAGGGATGCTTGACGCGGCCTCCACCCTAACAACAGGGATTACACCCATTACTCAGTGGCTCATAAGTGCTACGCCCGCCTGGACCACTTCCTCGTCACCCAGGCCGCGTGGGCATGTACATTGGCATCTACTATCGAAGCCCGGTCTCTTTCAGACCATGCCCACATCACATTGACACTACGTCTGCCCCCCACTCCTTCTACCCCTTCACACTGGCGCTTGCGAGACTCCCTTTTGCACTCCCCACAGGTGGTAGAAGACCGTCGGCATACTTTGAAAGATTATTTTGCTCTTAACGACGATGGCTCTAAAGCTTTAGCCTCCGTTTGGGAAGCTCTCAAGTTGGTCTTGAGAGGGGCCTTAATCGCTAAGGCAGCTCATGACAATAAGACAAGGCGAGACAAACGAGAGGAACTCAAATCTAAAGTTAAAGAACTCGAGGCGATCCATAAGCGCACGGGCGCTCCGCGGGTCTGGCGCCAACTGGAGAAGGAGCGGCTCCAGTTAAAACGCCTGGACATGGACAGAGCTGAGCATGCAGTGATTCGGTTGAAACATAAATTCTATGTGGGATCTAACAAGGGTGGCCGCACGCTTGCACACTGCCTCCACAGTCAACGACAGGCCCAGGCTATTAAAGCGGTGCGCGGAGAATTGGGTTCCGAGATCACGGACGACGCGGGCATAGGGGAGGCTTTTTGGACTTTTTACGCAGATCTTTACTCCGTGGAGTCTTCACTCTTGGCAGACCCCCACGATTATGTTAATGAGGCCAGGGTCATCCCGCTCCCGGCCAATGAGGCTGAGAGCTTAGATGCCCCGATAAGGATTGACGAGGTGATATCGGCTATTGCCCGTCTGAAGGTTCTGAAGGCGCCGGGCCCGGACGGGTTCAGTGCCCTGTTTTACAAGACCTTCTGCGCGGAGCTGGCCCCCCTGCTCACTCGCTTGTTCAACTCATTCGCTGAAACAGGCTCCCTCACGGAGTCCATGTTACAGGCAACGATTTCTGTCATCCTCAAACCAGGGAAAGACCATGCGCTTTGCAGCTCCTACCGGCCAATCTCTTTATTAAACATTGATGCGAAGCTGTTCTCTGGCATCCTGGCCCACAGGCTGAACCCTCTGATGCCTGGTCTTATCGACCCGGATCAGTCGGGTTTCATTCCCAATAGACAATGTGGGGACAATGCTAAAAGGCTATGTCACCTTATTGATAAGGTTCAACGTTCCAAGGAAGAGGCGCTCTTGTTGGTGGTTGATGCCGAAAAGGCATTCGACCGCGTGCACTGCCGTACTTATATGCCACTCTGGAACGTTTTGGCCTGGAAGCGAAATTCTGCAAATGGGTGGCATGCATTTATAGTAACCCATTGGCTGCAGTAAGGGTAAATGGGGTCCTCTCGAGCGGCTTTGCGGTGGGGAGAGGTACCAGACAGGGCTGCCCCCTCTCCCCTCTACTCTTCGCTCTTTATATGGAGCCCTTTGCTCAGAGGCTCCGGGATAACCCACATGCCCAGGGTGTCCCTTTTGGGGCCGACCGGCATTTGATTAGCCTTTAGCCGACGACGTCATCTTCTCGGTGGGGTGACCCTTGACCTCCTTGCCGGTCATTGTAGATGCCCTGCTCACCTTCGGTCAGGTGTCAGGATTCAAAATGAACCTCCAGAAATCGCAGGTCCTCAACCTAACTGTGGCGCAGTCCACGGTGGACACCTTATGTGCCCAATTTGCTTTTGACTGGGTGACGGAAGGCTTGACATATTTGGGTTTGGTCCTTAATAAGAACCTAGGCAAGACTGCAGACGTAAATGATGCTGCTTTACTCTCCCGTATCCGGAAAGATCTAACTCAGTGGCAACGTTTGCCTCTTTCGTGGCTCGGGAGACGCTGCGATCAAGATGAATGTCTACCGCGGGCTCTATATCTTTTCCAAACCCTCCCCTTATCGCCCCCACTGCACGCGCTCTCGCATATACAAAAGGAGATTGAGCGTTTCATTTGGGGCCCGGTATCCCCCAGATTGCAGAAGTCCCAGCTGCAACGCTCTAAACAAGAAGGAGGTCTTGCATTGCCGAACATCACTCAATACTTTCAAGCCTCACTCCTGCGTTTTCTAGTGGAATGGAACCGTCCAATGATGGAGAAGCACTGGGTGTTTATGGACCAGACAGTGGCTGGCCACCACATCTGGAGGGAAGCCTGGCTTCCTAAGGCATCGCGATCCTGGGGTCTCTACTCTTCACCGGTCACTCGGCCTACTATGTTAGTTTGGGACAGGGTGTCTGAGCAGGCAAACCTTACAACGTTCCCTTCGCCTCTGTCCCCCATTTTTCTTAATCCTGAATTCCCTCCAGGGATGGATAAGGGGTCGGGCTCGCGATGGTTAGCCGGCGGCTGCAAGCGATTGGGGCACTTGTTTGATCTCCAGGGACTTGTCCCTTTCGAGCAGCTTCGGGAAGACCTCGACCTCACCGCTTCCGACCGCTACCTCCACGTGCAAATGCTACACTGGGTGACTGGGTCTCTAGTCCGCCCTCTGGTTGTTAGACCAATGCTCCCGTTTGAAAGGTGGCTTCTGTTTAAAAAAGACGATAGTAAACTTATCTCGGAGATCTATAGGTTTCTTTCTCAGGGCTCGAGTGGGGTTAGGACGCCCGGACAACGGCGATGGGAGGCGGAGCTCGGACGCACTCTGTCGATATTTTTTTTTACATGACTCACCACACTGCACACTCCATGGGCCACACCGAAACAGCGTTCAAAATTGTATCTTACTGGTACTACACCCCGGCTTGCTTACATAAATGGAGCTCACAGTGCGACGGCTTCTGTTGGCAGGGTTGTGGGAGCCCGGGGACCCTTATTCACCTTCTGTGGAACTGCCCGAAGCTCACGAGATATTGGAACAAGATCCTCGACGAGATCGACAAAGCTTTCGACCCTACCATCCCCAGGCTCCCGGCATACACTATCTTAGGACTGCCCAACGCCCTGACCTTTCCCTTGCGTTCTACCAGGGGTAGACAGATCACCCTAGCGTTGAACGCTGCACATCGGGTGCTTTTAGCTAGTTGGAAATCAGACAGGATCCCGGACTACACACAATGGCTCCACCAGTTGTGGTCCCTTTTGGGCATGGAAAGACTCTCTATGGCTACACTGGGGGACAAATCCAAATATGCTAAGATATGGGCTCCCTTATTTCCATCCTCTCTATTGAGTTTCGGGAACTGACATGCCCTGCTTACTTGCGACTCTTGAAACTAATCCCCAAAGGTGAAGAGACTGGTTAATACTTGCTAGCTGCAGAGGGGCGCTGAGGGCTAGTGGCGGGGGGTGACTTCCACATCGGACCGCATCCACGAGTGTTTGAACGCTCATTGGCTCACCTGTAGAGAGAGGGTGCGTGGGGGAGGGGGTAGGGTCTCGGGTTTTTTTGCATATTAGTTTGGTTTATGTTTCTCCTTTGTGACTTTTACCTTTCTTAAAAGCAGACATTAACGGCCTGGGCATGTTATAATGAGTTGTTGGCCAATTGGGCACCAGCGGGTTCAGCTTGCTGCTGGCCCTTTCCATCGCCCCTTCCCCATGGATCTTGGTGCATTTATTGTTTCTTCTTGCTGAACGCGGCCGGCCCAGGATGGGTTGTAGGCGGCATGCTGTGTTAATTGTCCACCTGTCCATTTGTAATTCCTTGGCCCGTATGGGCTCTCATGTCTTTTTGAAGCCGGCCCACTGGGTTGTAGGCACCGAAACTCTGTACTGCTATGCTATGAGTTCTGCTAATAAAAATTGATTTAATTCTAAAATGGCAGATCCCTTCACAGAAGGAGCAGGGACTTACCCTCCTTCTTTGTCCTGATTCTACTAAGGGGTCGGCCATCTTAGAAGAGAGCTCTGATTTTCACCTCTGCCTGCAACATGATTCGTTCTCAGTCCTAAGTGACCCTAACCCTCCTTTCCACGGACGCTCCTGAAGAGGCACACTTAGTGAAAGTACCGGATGGGGCAAGTTCAAACCTGCGGTTGGAGCACATGCCAGGGGGTTCTCTTGAGGTGGTCATCTCCCACCTCACTGGTGGAGGTACTTGGGCACAGTCATCTACTGGTCTCATCCAGGTATCACAATAAAAGCTGGGAGCAGGGCTGCTTCTCTACACGAGCCACTCAACTCTGCCACTCTTTCCTCAAACTAGCACAGTTACGCCCATGTGGTACTTACCCCCTGATTACTCTTCCTTCTGGTATGTCAATAAGTCAGGTTGATGTAGCTAGGAGCCCTGCGACTGCTCCAGGTGGTTGTCCATGTTGTGAAGGTTGTCGACGTGCAGCCTCCCTTTCTGCCTCTGAGGGTTGGGTTAGTGGGATGATCTTCCCCTCTGAGGATTGGTTCAGTGAGATGATCTTCCCCTCTGAGGATTGGTTCAGTGAGATGATCTGCCCCTCCGAGGGCTGGGTCAGTGGGATGACCTGCCCCTTTGAGGGTTGGGGCAGTGGGATGATCTGCCCATCAGAGGGCTGGGTCAGTGGGATGACCTGCCCCTTTGAGGGTTGGGGCAGTGGGATGATCTGCCCCTCTGAAGGTTGGTTCAGTGGGATGATCTGCCCCTCTGAGGGTTGGGGCAGAGGGATGATCTGCCCCTCTGAAGGTTGGTTCAGTGGGATGACCTACCCCTCTGAGGGTTGGGGCAGTGGGATAGTCTGCCCCTCAGAGGGTTGGGTCAGTGGGATAACCTGCCCCTCTGAGGGTTGGGGCAGTGGAATGATCTGCCCCTCAGAGGGCTGGGTCAGTGGGATGACCTGCCCCTCTGAGGCCTGGGTCAGTGGGATGACCTGCCCCTCTGAGGGTTGATTCAGTGGGATGACCTGCCCCTCTGAGGGTTGGGGCAGTGGAATGATCTACCTCTCTGAGGGTTGGGGCAGTGGGATAGTCTGCCCCTCAGAGGGCTGGGTCAGTGGTATGACCTGCCCTTCTGAGGGTTGGGGCAGTGGAATGATCTGCCCCTCAGAGGGATGGGTCAGTGGGATGACCTGACCCTCTGATATGTGGACCCGATCCTAACCAGCCAGTGTGAGAAGCAAGGAATGAGGGGTGAAAGGAAGGGGGGAAGGAAGGAAGGAACAATTCGAGGAAGGGGGATAAGTAAAGATAATAGAAAATAAAGAAAGCTGAGTAGGTGGAACGGTGGAGTAGAGATAAGTGGATGAAATGTTGAGTGGATCAATTGGTGAAACGATGAAAGGGTTAATGGGTAGAAGGATGGACGGTAGAAGGAATGCTTCAAGCTCGCGCTTTGCTGTTACCTGTATGTTTCAAAAGTGGGCTGTTTCAATCCTGGCTTCTCCCTTGGGACAAGGAGGGGTTCAGTTGAGGTCTTAGCAATCAGCCAAGAGCTTTCCAACGTTGGTTCCTCCTGATGCATAACAAAAGCCCCTGCAGCCCCTGCAGTGCAGTGGGGGTCTCAGCGGCCCCTCAGGGCCCCTCACCATATTCTGCAGGGAGGCTCCATCAGTGTATGTTACGCCACTGACTCCAGCTTACGCAAGACCTATCTGAAGTTGGTGTGTGTAGTGGTTCTTCCGGGGTGCCCAGGGGCCCCAGATACAGGAGAAGGCAAAGACATTTACCCTGAACGCTTGCTGCTGTGTCTGAAATGTGACCCTTTGTTTAACTACAAACCCATAATGAGATAGCAGTAACTCTGAAACATCTCCTTGAATTTCCATACCAGCATTCGCCTTTATAACATGGTTCATTACAATACCATACCATGCATCAGACCATTCTGTTACATTCCCTGTGCAGCTGCTGCGCACCACTCACTGTAGAAATACAGTCACCTTAGGATACTGCTCTCCCTCCATCATCCCTACTCACCTGTCCACTTCCACATCTTCAATGGTCTCAGGCAGGTCCACATGGGTGGTCTCTGGCAGCAGGAAGGCCACACTCCCACACAGCAGGGCCACAACGCTGAATATGAGTGAGGGAAGCAGGACCCAGGAGTCTTCAAACAGCATTACCAGGGGCGCTGTGGCACTAGCTATCCGTGCCACGAAGGAGGTGAATCCAAGACCAGTCTGTCTGCAGAGAGCAAGGACACAGTACACAGATTCATTAGCGTGGATACCAGTGGCTCACCCAGCACCACCCTTCACTTCACACAGACATACACAGATTCATTAGCGTGGATACCAGTGGCTGACCCAGCACCACCCTTCACTTCATTCAGACATACACAGATTCATTACCGTGGGTACCAGTGGCTCACCCGGCACCACCCTTCACTTCACACAGAAGTATACAGATTAATTAGCGCAGCTACCAGCGGCTCACCCGGCACCACCCTTCACTTCACACAGACATACACAGATTCATTAGCGTGGATACCAGTGGCTCACCCGGCACCACCCTTCACTTCACACAGAAGTACACAGATTCATTAGCGCAGCTACCAGCGGCTCACCCAGCACCACCCTTGACTTCTCACAGAAGTACACAGATTCATTAGCTCAGCAACCAGCGGCTCACCCGGCACCACCCTTCACTTCACACAGAGGTACACAGATTCATTAGCGCAGCTACCAGCATCTCACCCGGCACCACCCTTCACTTCTCACAGAAGTACACAGATTCATTAGCGCAGCTACCAGCGGCTCACCCGACACCACCCTTCACTTCACACAGAGGTACACAGATTCATTAGCGCGGCTACCAGCGGCTCACCCGGCACCATGCTTCACTTCACGCAGAGATACGCAGATTCATTAGCGCGGCTACCAGCTGCTCACCTGCACCACCCTTCACTTCACACAGAAGTACACAGATTCATTAGCGCAGCTACCAGCGGCTGACCCGGCACCACCCTTCACTTCACACAGAAGTACACAGATTCATTAGGGCAGCGGCTCAGCGGCACCACCCTTCACTTCACACAGAAGTACACAGATTCATTAGCGCGGCTACCAGCGGCTGACCCGGCACCACCCTTCACTTCTCACAGAAGTACACAGATTCATTAGCGCAGCTACCAGCGGCTGACCCGGCACCACCCTTCACTTCACACAGAGGTACACAGATTCATTAGCGCAGCTACCAGTGGCTCACCCGGCACCACCCTTTACTTCACACAGAGGTACACAGATTCATTGGCGCGGCTACCAGCGGCTCACCCGGCACCACCCTTCACTTCACACAGAGGTACACAGATTCCTTAACACGGCTACCAGCGGCTCACCCAGCACCAACCTTCACTTCACACAGACATACACAGATTCATTAGCGTGGATAGCAGTGGCTGACCCAGCACCACCCTTCACTTCATTCAGACATACACAGAATCATTAGCGTGAATACCAGTGGCTCACCCGGCACCACCCTTCACTTCCCACAGAAGTACACAGATTAATTAGCGCAGCTACCAGCGGCTCACCCGGCACCACCCTTCACTTCACACAGACATACACAGAGTCATTAGCGTGGATACCAGTGGCTCAGCCGGCACCACCCTTCACTTCACACTGAAGTAAACAGATTCATTAGCGCAGCTACCAGCGGCTCACCCGGCACCACCCTTCACTTCTCACAGAAGTACACAGATTCATTAGCTCAGCTACCAGCGGCTCACTCTGCACCACCCTTCACTTCACACAGAGGTACACAGATTCATTAGCGCAGCTACCAGCGGCTCACCTGGCACCACCCTTCACTTCTCACAGAAGTACACAGATTCATTAGCGCAGCTACCAGCGGCTCACCAGACACCACCCTTTACTTCACACAGAGGTACACAGATTCATTAACACGGCTACCAGCGGCTCACCCGGCACCATGCTTCACTTCACGCAGAGGTACACAGATTCATTAGCGCGGCTACCAGTTGCTCACCGGCACCACCCTTCACTTCACACAGAAGTACACAGATTCATTAGCGCAGCTACCAGTGGCTCACCCAGCACCACCCTTCACTTCACACAGAAGTACACAGATTCATTAGCGCAGCTACCAGCGGCACCACCCTTCACTTCACACAGAAGTACACAGATTCATTAGCACGGCTACCAGCGGCTGACCCGGCACCACCCTTCACTTCTCACAGAAGTACACAGATTCATTAGCGCAGCTACCAGCGGCTCACCCGGCACCACCCTTTACTTCACACAGAGGTACACAGATTCATTGGCGCGGCTACCAGCGGCTCACCCGTCACCACCCTTCACTTCACACAGAGGTACACAGATTCCTTAACACGGCTACCAGCGGCTCACCAGCACCAACCTTCACTTCACACAGAAGTACACAGATTCATTAGCGTGGCTACCAGCAGCTCACCCAGCACCACCCTTCACTTCACACAGAAGTACACAGATTCATTAGCGTGGCTACCAGCAGCTCCCCAGCACCACCCTTCACTTCTCACAGAAGTAAACAGATTCATTAGCGCAGCTAAAAGCGGCTCACCCAGCACCACCCTTCACTTCTCGCAGAAGTACACAGATTCATTAGCGCAGCTACCAGCGGCTCACCCGGCACCACCCTTCACTTCACACACAGGTACACAGATTCATTAGCGCAGCTACCAGCGGCTCACCCAGCAACACCCTTCACTTCTCACAGAAGTACACAGATTCATTAGCGTGGCTATCAGCAGCGCCCCGGCACCGCCCTTCACTTCACAGAGAAGTACACCGATTCATTAGCGCAGCTACCAGCGGCTCACCGGGCACCACCCTTCACTTCACACAGAGGTACACAGATTCATTAGCGTGGCTACTAGCAGCTCACACGGCACCACCCTTCACTTCACACAGAAGTACAAAGATTCCTTAGCATGGCTATCAGCGGCTCACCCAGCACCACCCTTCACTTCACACACAAGTACACAGATTCATTAGCGTGGCTACCAGCGGCTCACCCGGCACCACCCTTCACTTCACACAGAAGTACACAGATTCATTAGCGCAGCTAAAAGCGGCTCACCCAGCACCACCCTTCACTTCTCGCAGAAGTACACAGATTCATTAGCGCAGCTACCAGCGGCTCACCCGGCACCACCCTTCACTTCACACAGAGGTACACAGATTCATTAGCGCAGCTACCAGCGGCTCACCCAGCACCACCCTTCACTTCTCACAGAAGTACACAGATTCATTAGCGTGGCTATCAGCAGCGCCCCGGCACCGCCCTTCACTTCACAGAGAAGTACACCGATTCATTAGCGCAGCTACCAGCGGCTCACCGGGCACCACCCTTCACTTCACACAGAGGTACACAGATTCATTAGCGTGGCTACTAGCAGCTCACACGGCACCACCCTTCACTTCACACAGAAGTACAAAGATTCCTTAGCGTGGCTACCAGCGGCTCACCCAGCACCACCCTTCACTTCACACTCAAGTACACAGATTCATTAGTATGGCTACCAGCGGCTCACCCGGCACCACCCTTCACTTCACACAGAAATACCACAGATTCATTAGCGTGGATACCAGTGGCTCACCCTGCACCCCCCTTCACTTCTCACAGAAGTACACAGATTCATTAGCGCAGCTACCAGTGGCTCACCCTGCATCACCCTTCACTTCACACAGAGGTACACAGATTCATTAGCGCAGCTACCAGCGGCTCACCCGGCACCACCCTTCACTTCTCACAGAAGTACACAGATTCATTAGCGCGGCTACCAGCAGCTCACCCGGCACCACCCTTCACTTCACACAGAGGTACACAGATTCATTAGCGTGGCTACCAGCAGCTCACCGGCACCACCATTCACTTCACGCAGAAGTACACAGGTTCATTAGTGTGGCTACCAGCAGTTCACCCGGCACCACCCTCCACTTCAGACGGAAGTACACAGATTCATTAGCGCAGCTACCAGCGGCTCACCCGGCACCACCCTTCACTTCACACAGAAGTACACAGATTCATTAGCGCGGCTACCAGCTGCTCACCGGCACCACCCTTCACTTCACACAGAAGTACACAGATTCATGAGTGTGGCTACCAGCGGCTCACCCAGCACCACCCTTCACTTCACACAGAAGTACACAAATTCATTAGCGCAGCTACCAGCGGTTCACCCGGCACCACCCTTCACTTCTCACAGAAGTACACAGGTTCATTAGCGTGGCTACCAGTGGCACACCGGCACCACCATTCACTTCACGCAGAAGTACACAGGTTCATTAGTGTGGCTACCAGCAGTTCACCCGGCACCACCCTCCACTTCAGACGGAAGTACACAGATTCATTAGCGCAGCTACCAGCGGCTCACCCGGCACCACCCTTTTCTTCACACAAATGTACTCAGATTCATTGACACGGCTAACAGCGACTCACCTGGCACCACCCTTCACTTCACATAGAGGTACACAGATTTATTAGTGTGGCTACCAGCAGCTCACCCAACACCAACCTTCACTTTGTGGCCCCAGAGTCTTGAATGTGACCCCAGGCTCCCCCAGCAGAATATTTCATTAGACGCACACTGAGTCTCATATGCGGATGGTTGTATGTTGGAACAACGAGTTCCCCAACCACGACTTCCCTAACAACGAGGTCGCAACCACGACCTTGTCTAAACCACGATTTTTTTTACCACGATTTTTCGTGGTAAAGGAATGCGTGTTAAAAAAATGCTTTCCAAATAGTACCCGGATCCCCCCACCCCTTAAAAACGAATTCCCCCAGCCTAAAAATAAACACGATCACCCACACACACTAAACTAATTCCCTCCCACCCTAAAAATATACTTGATCACCAACACATCCTTAAAACAAACACGATCACGCACACCCCTAAAAACTAACCCCAAACCCCTAAAACTAACCCCAAACCCCCAACCCCTGCATACTAACACCAATCCCCCGCCCTCCTAAAACTAATTCCCCCTCTCTAAAAATAAACACGATCACCCACAAACCCTAATAACTAATTCCCCTTCCCTAATAATAAACACGATCACCCACACACCCTAAAAACAAACACGATCACCCACACCCCTTAAAAATAAACTCAACCCCCATAAAACAAATTCCCCCTCCCTAAAAATAATCACGATTACCCCCACCTCCTAATAATTAACTCAACACCTTTTAAAAAATTCCCCACCTTAAAACTAAACCCCAAACCCCTAAAATCTAATCCTAAACCCCCACCACCCCTGAAAATTAACCCCTCTTACCTGTTCCTCTGCGACGCTCCTCGGAACTCCGCCCTGCCCGAACACTAGATCGAATCAGCCTTAACCACGCACATGCGTGGTTAAGGCTGAGTCGTTGTTCGGGCAGGGCGGAGTTCCGCTTTCGTGACTCCGGAACTCGTTGTTCCGGAGTCGTTGTTCAGGATGTTTCCCATGCGGATACTACTGACTCACCAGCATCATGGTTTACCACACAAATGTCAGTACGCAGTCTCCTCTGTGAATACCACTGGCTCACCAGCACCATCATTCACCACAAATGTAAGTACACAGCCTCAGGTGGGTGCAGGTACCCTCGACCTCTAGCACCATAATTTACTAAACACACAGGGTGAGCGAGTAGATACCACTTACCCGCTCCATCATTCAGTTCACTCACATAAGTAAGCAAGCACCACTGTCGAAACCACTGGGTCACCAAGCACCATTCTTCATCACACATACCCATAGGCAAGCGGAGTCTAGAGTGTTGCTGTCACTGGCTCTTCAGCACCATCCTTCACCACACATAGGCAAGCAGAGTCTAGAGGGTTGCTGTCACTGGTTCTTCCGCCACGTCCCCAACACACATAGGCAATCAGAGTCTAGAGTGCTGCTGTCAATGGCTCTTCAGCACCATCCTCCACCCCATACACACACACACATAGGCAAGCAGAGTCTAGAGTATTGCTGTCACTGGCTCTTCAGCACCATCCTTCATCAGATACACACATAGGCAAGCAGAGTCTAGAGTGTTGGTGTCACTGGCTCTTCAGCACCATCCTTCACCACACACACACACACATAGGCAAGCAGAGTCTAGAGTGTTGCTGTCACTGGCTCTTCAGCACCATCCTTCCCCACACTCACACATAGGCAAGCAGAGTGTAGAGTGTTGCTGTCACTCGCTCTTCAGCACCATCCTTCCCCCCCCACACACACACACACATAGGCAAGTAGAGTCTAGAGTATTCCTGTCACTGGCTCTTCAGCACCGTCCTTCACCACACACACACAGGCAAGCAGAGTCTAGAGTGCTGCTGTCACTGGCTTTTCAGCACCATCCTTCACCACACACACACACACATAGGCGAGCAGAGTTTATAGTGTTGCTTTTGCTGGCTCTTCAGCACCGTCCTCCACCACATACACACACAGAGGCAAGCTAAGTCTAGCGTGTTGCTGTCACCGGCTCTTCAGCACCATCTTTTACCACACATAGGCAAGCAGAGTCTAGAGAGTTGCTGTCACTGTCTCTGCAGCACCGTCCTTCACCACACACACACATACACACACATACACATAGGCAAGCAGAGTCTAGAGTGTTGCTGTCACTGGCTCTTCAGCACCGCCCTTTCCCCGACACACACACACACAGGCAAGCACAATCTAGAGTGTTGCTGTCACTGGCTTTTCAGCACCATCCTCCTCCACACACACACACACACATACATCCATAGGCAAGCAGAGTCTAGAGTGTTGCTGTCACTGACTCTTCAGCACCATCTTTCATCACACATAGGCAATCAGAGTCTAGAGAGTTGCTGTCACTGGCTCTTCAGCACCGTCCCCACCACACATAGGCAAGCAGAGTCTAGAGTGTTGCTGTCACTCGCTCTTCAGCACCATCCTTCACCACACGCACACATAGGCAAGCAGAGTCTAGAGTGTTGCTGTCACTGGCTCTTCAGCACTATCTTTCACCACACACCGAGGCAAGCAGAGTCTAGAGTGTTGCTGTCACTGTCTTTTCAGCACCGTCCTCCACACACACCCACACACACACACATACACCCATAGGCAAGCAGAGTTTAGAGTGTTGCTGTCACTGGCTCTTCAGCACCACCTTTCACCACATATAGGCAAGCAGAGTCTAGAGTGTTGCTGTCAATGGTTCTTCAGCACCGTCCTCCTCCACACACACACACATAGGCAAGCAGAGTCTAGAGTGTTGCTGTCACTGGCTCTCCAGCACCGTCCTCCTCCACACACACACATAGGCAAGCAGAGTCTAGAGTGTTGATGTCACTGGCTCTTCAGCACCGTCCTCCTCAACACTCACACACATAGGCAAGCAGAATCAATCAATCAATCAATCACAGAATTTGTAGAGCGCACTACCTACTCGTGAGGGTCTCAAGGCGCTGGGGAGAGAAAGGGGGGGGGATGCTGCTACTGGTCGAACAGCCAGGTCTTGAGTAGCCTCCTGAAGGTCAGCAGGTCTTGGGTCTGTCGTAGGCTTAGTGGAAGGGTGTTCCAGGTCTTGGCGGCGAGGTGTGAGAAGGATCTGCCGCCGGTGGTTGTTCTTCGAATGCGAGGGACGGTGGCGAGGGAGAGGTCGGCTGAGCGGAGCTGGCGGTTGGGGACGTAGAAGAAGAGTCATCTGTTGAGGTAGGCTGGGCCAGACTTGTGGAGTGCCTTGTGTGCGTGGATGAGGAGTTTGAAGGAGATCCTCCTGTCGACGGGGAGCCAGTGCAGGTTCCTCAGGTGGGGGTGATGTGGCTGTGGCGTGGTATGTCGAGGATCAAGCGTGCGGAGGCGTTTTGTATGCGTTGCAGTCGCTTGATGAGCTTGGCCGGGGCTCCCGCGTAAAGGGCGTTCCCATAGTCAAGTCTGCTACTGACGAGGGCCTGGGTGACTGTTCTTCTTGTGTCTGTCGGGATCCACCTGTAGATCTTGCGAAGCATGCGGAGGGTGTTGAAGCAGGAGGAGGAGGAGACTGCGTTGACTTGCTTGGCCATGGAGAGCGTTGAGTCGAGGATGACTCCCAGGTTGCGTGCGTGGTCGGTGGGTGTCGGGGCTGCTCCCAGCGTCGTTGGCCACCAGGAGTCGTCCCAGGCTGAGGGGTTGGAGCCGAGGATGAGGACCTCTGTCTTGTCCGTGTTCAGCTTTAGTCGGCTGATCTTCATCCAATCGGCGACCGCCTTCATTCCTTCATGGAGATTGGATTTGGCGGCGAGGGGTCCTTGGTGAGGAGAGGATCAGTTGAGTGTCGTCGGCATAGGAGATAATGTTGAGGTCGTGCTGTCTGGCGATGCATGCGAGCGGGGCCATGTAGATGTTGAACAGTGTTGGGCTGAGGGAAGATCCCTGGGGTACGCCGCAGATGATCTCGGAGGCTTCGGATCAGAAAGGTGGGAGGCGGACTCTCTGGGTTCTGCTGTCGAGGAAGGAGGTGGTCCATTCCAGGGCCTTGTCTCGGATCCCTGCGTCGTGGAGGCGTGCGCGTAGAGTGCGGTGGCAGACAGTGTCGAAGGCGGCGGAGAGGTCCAGCAGGATGAGGGCTGCGGTCTCACCGTTGTCCAGCAGGGTCCTGATGTCATCGGTGGCGGCGATGAGGGCAGTCTCAGTGCTGTGGTTGCTGCGGAACCCCGATTGGGATGGGTCCAGGATGCTGTTTTCTTCGAGGTATCGGGTTAGCTGTTTGTTGACGATCTTCTCGATGACCTTGGCTGGGAACGGAAGCAGGGAGATGGGCCGGAAGTTCTTGAGGTCTCTTGGGTCCGCCTTGGGTTTTTGAGTAGGGCGTTGATCTCTGCGTGTTTCCAGCTCTCTGGGAAGGTTGCGGTCTCGAAGGAGAGATTGATAACGTTGCACAGGTGGGGTGCGATGGAGCTGCTGGCTTTGTTGAAGATGTGGTGCGGGAAAGGAGTCTGACGGGGAGCCGGAGTGTATTGTGCCCATGGTCTTGATGGTGTCATCGATGTTCACGCTGGCCCAGGCTGGCAAGGGGTCATGGTCGATGGTGTGCGGCGGGTCTGGTGTATCTATCTTAGTGGGGGCTGTCTGGGTGTTGAAGCTGTCGTGGATGTCGGCGATCTTGCGGTGGAAGAAGGTGGCGAGGAATCGCACAGGGCTTGCGACGGCGGGATGTCGTTGGTGTTGGAGCTGGGGTTGGAGATTTCCTTCACGATGTTGAAGAGCTCCTTGCTGTTGTGTGCGTTGTTGTCGAGGCGGTCTTTGAAGGAGATTCTCTTGGCGGACCTGATGAGGTGGTGGTGGTTACGGATGGCGTCTTTATGGGCTGCGTGGCTGTCCGGTGTCTTATCACTGTGCCATTTCTTCTCAAGTTTCCGGCAGGTACGCTTGGAAGCTAGGAGTTCCGGGGTGAACCAGCTGGCTCTTTTGGTGGTGTCGCTGTAGGTGAGTTTTTCAGCGGGGCGAGGGTGTTGGCACAGTCGTCTATCCATCGTCTGAGGTTGCAGGCAGCGTCATCGGTGTTGGATGGGTCGGAGGGAGGGCTGAGAGCGAGGTTTGCCCGTAGTTGGTCTTCGGTGACTTTGCTCCAGTAGCGGCGTGGGATCTGTTGGGTGCGGTGGTGTGTGGTGGGTTTCTGGAAGGTGAAGTGGATGCAGCGGTGGTCGGTCCAGAGGAGTTCCGTGGTGTGGCTGAAGGAGACGTGGGAGCTTGAGGAGAAGACGGGGTCGAGCGTGTGGCCGGCGGAATGAGTTGGTGTTGTGACGAGCTGTCTCAGTCCGAGGTTGGCGAGGTTGTCGATCAGGGTGGTGGAGTTGCTGTCGTTGTTGTTCTCCAGGTGAAAGTTCAGGTCTCCGAGGAGGATGTAGTCGGTAGAGGTCAGGGCGTGCGTGCTGATGAAGTCGGCGATGGAGTCGCTGAACTGGGGTCGGGGCCCAGGGGGTCTGTAGACAAGGGTGCCTCTAAGGGTGGTGTTGGGGTCCGTGTGGATCTGGAAGTGCATGTGTTCGGCGGTGCAGAGAAAGTCGTCGGTGCTGGTCGAGACCCTGATGGAGTTCTTGTGGACGATGGCGATTCCTCCTCCTACTCCGTTGACGCGGTCTCTGCGGGTGATCTTATAGCCGTCTGGGATGGCTATGGCGATGTCGGGTGCGGAGGAGTCGTTCATCCAGGTCTCTGTCAGGAAGGCGACGTCTGGTGATGATGTGTCGAGCAGGTCCCAGAGCTCGACGGCGTGTTTGCGTGCGGAGCGGGTGTTCAGTAGGATGCATCGGAGGTGGTTGAGGTCCTTCTTGGCGGGCGCTTCGGTGGCTCTGAGGCTGGTGTAGCTGCAGTTCCGGCAGGTGAAGGGGCCATGTGTGCGTTTCGGGGCGGCCTTGAAGCAGTTGTGTGTCCGTCCGGGGTTGAGAGCGTGGAGTGTGGTGGCATCGTAACGGCGTCGAGGCTGGAGCGGGGGGCGCGCGGCCCTGGGGTTCTGGCGCTGGGCGCGGTCCAGGCGCGGACGGGCGCAGACGGGCTTGCCTTAGGCGCGCCTTCGGCGCGCCGGCGGCGCGGTTGCACAGCGGCCGCCATATATGGGGAGCTGGGAGGGAGGAGCAGCTGGGAGGCGGGAGGCAGGGGCAGCGAATGGGCAGTCAGGGGGGCGGGGACGCAGCGGCGAGGGGTACAGAAGGCAAAGTTGGGCACAGCAAAATGGGGGCACGAGGGAAACAGAAGGCAAAAATGGACACAGGAGATGGGGGCACGAGGGGAGACAGAAGGCAAAAATGGGCACAAGAAATGGGGGCACGAGGGAAACAGAAGGTAAAAATGGACACACAGAATGGGGGCACGAGGGAAACAGAAGGCAAAATGGACACAAGCAATGGGGGCACGAGGGGAAACAGAAGGCAAAATGGACACAAGAAATGGGGGCAGCGAGGGAAACAGAAGGCAAAAATGGACACACAGAATGGGGGCACGAGGGGAAACAGAAAGCAAAACGGGCACCGAGGCAACAGCAGAAGGGCGAGCTTACCAGCAGCAGCAGCGGGCAGGACAACACAGGCGGAGCTGTGTGGCGGGGGAGCGACCTACCTGGCAAGGTCAAGGGTCGCCGCAGCGGCCGCCATATATGGGGAGCTGGGAGGGAGGAGCAGCTGGGAGGCGGGAGGCAGGGGCAGCGAATGGGCAGTCAGGGGGGCGGGGCCGCAGGGGACGCAGCGGCGGGGGGTACAGAAGGCAAAGTTGGGCACAGCAAAATGGGGGCACGAGGGGAAACAGAAGGCAAAAATGGACACAGGAGATGGGGGCACGAGGGGAGACAGAAGGCAAAAATGGGCACAAGAAATGGGGGCACGAGGGGAAACAGAAGGTAAAAAATGGACACACAGAATGGGGGCACGAGGGGAAACAGAAGGCAAAATGGACACAAGCAATGGGGGCACGAGGGGAAACAGAAGGCAAAATGGACACAAGAAATGGGGGCAGCGAGGGGAAACAGAAGGCAAAAAATGGACACACAGAATGGGGGCAGCGAGGGGAAACAGAAGGCAAAAAATGGACACACAGAATGGGGGCACGAGGGGAACAGAAGCAAAACGGGCACCGAGGCAACAGCAGAGGGGCGAGCTTACCAGCAGCAGCAGCGGGCAGGACAACACAGGCGCAGCTGTGTGGCGGGGGAGCGACCTACCTGGCAAGGTCAAGGGTCGCTCTCCTCACCGCGCAGCGGCCGCCATATATGGGGAGCTGGGAGGGAGGAGCAGCTGGGAGGCGGGAGGCAGGGGCAGCGAATGGGCAGTCAGGGGCGGGGCCGCAGGGACGCAGCGGCGGGGGGGTACAGAAGGCAAAGTTGGGCACAGCAAAATGGGGGCACGAGGGGAAACAGAAGGCAAAAATGGACACAGGAGATGGGGGCACGAGGGGAGACAGAAGGCAAAAATGGGCACAAGAAATGGGGGCACGAGGGAAACAGAAGGTAAAAATGGACACACAGAATGGGGGCACGAGGGGAAACAGAAGGCAAAATGGACACAAGCAATGGGGGCACGAGGGGAAACAGAAGGCAAAATGGACACAAGAAATGGGGGCAGCGAGGGAAACAGAAGGCAAAAAATGGACACACAGAATGGGGGCACGAGGGGAAACAGAAAGCAAAATGGACACACAAAATGGGGGCACGAGGGGAACAGAAGCAAAATGGGCACCGAGGCAACAGCAGAGGGGCGAGCTTACCAGCAGCAGCAGCGGGCAGGACAACACAGGCGGAGCTGTGTGGCGGGGGAGCGACCTACCTGGCAAGGTCAAGGGTCTAGAGTCTAGAGTGTTGCTGTCACTGGCTCTTCAGCACCGTCCTCCTCCACACACACACACATTGGCAAGCAGAGTCTAGAGTGTTGCTGTCAATGGCTGTTCAGCACCGTCCTCCTCCACACACACACACATAGGCAAGCAGAGTCTAGAGAGTTGCTGTCACGGGCTCTTCAGCACCGTCCTCCTCCACACACACACATAGGCAAGCAGAGTCTAGAGTGTTGATGTCACTGGCTCTTCAGAACCATGGTCCACCATACGCACACATAGGCAAGCAGGGTCTAGAATGTTGCGGTCACTCGCTCTTCAGCACCGTCCTCCACCCCATACACACATAGGCGAGCAGAGTCTAGAGTGCTGCTGTCACTGGCTCTTCAGCACCATCCTCCACCCCATACACACACACAAATAGGCAAGCAGATTCTAAAGAGTTGCTGTCACTGGCTCTTCAGCATCAACCTTCACCAAACACACGCACATAGGCAGGCAGAGTCTGGAGTGTTGCTGTCGCTGGCTCTTCAGCACCATCCCCACCACACATAGGCAGGCACAATCTAGAGTGTTGCTGTCACTGGCTCTTCAGCACAGTCCTCCACCACATAGGCAAGCAGAATCTAGCGTGTTGCTGTCACCGGCTCTTCAGCACCATCTTTCACCACACATAGGCAAGCAGAGTCTAGAGAGTTGCTGTCACTGTCTCTGCAGCACCGTCCTTCACCATACACACACATACACACATACACATAGGCAAGCAGAGTCTAGAGTGTTGCTGTCACTGACTCTTCAGCACCGCCCTTCCCCCGACACACACACACACAGGCAAGCACAATTTAGAGTGTTGCTGTCACTGGCTCTTCAGCACCGTCCTCCACACACACACACACACATACACCCATAGGCAAGCAGAGTCTAGAGTGTTGCTGTCAATGGCTCTTCAGCACCATCTTTCACCACACATAGGCAAGCAGAGTCTAGAGAGTTGCTGTCACTGGCTCTTCAGCACCGTCCCCACCACACATAGGCAAGCAGAGTCTAGAGTGTTGCTGTCACTCGCTCTTCAGCACCATCCTTCACCACATGCACACATAGGCAAGCAGAGTCTAGAGTGTTGCTGTCACTGGCTCTTCAGCACCGTCCCCACCACACATAGGCAAGCGGAGTCTAGAGTGTTGCTGTCACTGGCTCTTCAGCACCATCATCCTCCACACACACATATACACACACACATAGGCAAGCAGAGTCTAGAGAGTTGCTGTCACTGGCTCTTCAGCACCGTCCCCACCACACATAGGCAAGCAGAGTCTAGAGTGTTGCTGTCACTCGCTCTTCAGCACCATCCTTCACCACATGCACACATAGGCAAGCAGAGTCTAGAGTGTTGCTGTCACTGGCTCTTCAGCACCGTCCCCACCACACATAGGCAAGCGGAGTCTAGAGTGTTGCTGTCACTGGCTCTTCAGCACCATCATCCTCCACACACACATATACACACACACATAGGCAAGCAGAGTCTGGAGAGTTGCTGTCACTGGCTCTTCAGCACCATCATCCTCCACACACACATATACACACACACATAGGCAAGCAGAGTCTAGAGAGTTGCTGTCACTGGTTCTTCAGCACCATCCTCCTCCACACACACACACACACACATAGGCAAGCAGAGGCTCGAGTGTTGCTGTCACTGGCTCTTCAGCACTGTTCCCACCACACATAGGCAAGCAGAGTCTAGAGTGTTACTGTCACTGGCTCTTAGGCACCGTCCTCCACACACACACACATACACACACATACACATAGGTAAGCAGAGTCTAGAGTGTTGCTGTCACTGGCTCTTCAGCACCGTCCCCACCACACATAGGCAAGCAGAGTCTAGAGTGTTGCTGTCACTGGCTCTTCAGCACCATCCTTCACCACACACACACACACAAGCAAGCAGAGTCTAGAGTGTTGCTGTCACTGGCTCTTCAGCACCATCCTCCTCCACACACACATACACACACACACACATAGGTAAGCAGAGTCCAGAGTGTTGCTGTCACTGGTTCTTCAGCACCGTCCCCGCCACACATAGGCAAGCAGAGTCTAGAATGTTGCTGTCACTTGCTCTTCAGCACCATCCTCAACCCCACACACATAGGCAAGCAGAGTCTAGAGTGTTGCTGTCGCTGGCTCTTCAGCACCGTCCTTCACCACACATAGGCAAGAAGAGTCTAGAGTGTTGCTGTCACTGGCTCTTCAGCATCATCCTTCACCAAACACACACACATAGGCAGGCAGAGTCTAGAGTGTTGCTGTCGCTGGCTCTTCAGCACCATCCCCACCACACATTGGCAGGCACAATCTAGAGTGTTGCTGTCACTGGCTCTTCAGCACCGTCCTCCACCACATACACACATAGGCAAGCAAAGTCTAGCGTGTTGCTGTCACCGGCTCTTCAGCACCATCTTTCACCACACATAGGCAAGCAGAGTCTAGAGAGTTGCTGTCACTGTCTCTGCAGCACCGTCGTTCACCACACACACACATACACATAGGCAAGCAGAGTCTAGAGTGTTGCTGTCACTGGCTCTTCAGCACCGCCCTTCCCCCGACACACACACACACACAGGCAAGCACACACACATACACCCATAGGCAAGCATAGTCTAGAGTGTTGCTGTCACTGGCTCTTCAGCACCATCTTTCATAACACATAGGCAAGCAGAGTCTAGAGAGTTGTTGTCACTGGCTCTTCAGCACCGTCCCCACCACACATAGGCAAGCAGAGTCTAGAGTGTTGCTGTCACTGGCTCTTCAGCACCATCTTTTATAACACATAGGCAAGCAGAGTCTAGAGAGTTGTTGTCACTCGCTCTTCAGCACCATCCTTCACCACACGCACACATAGGCAAGCAGAGTCTAGAGTGTTGCTGTCACTGGTTCTTCAGCACTATCTTTCACCACACACCCAGGCAAGCAGAGTCTAGAGTGTTGCTGTCACTGTCTTTTCAGCACCGTCCTTCACCACACACACACACACACATACACACACACACACATAGGCAAGCAGAGTCTGGAGTGTTGCTGTCACTGGCTCTTCAATGCTGCCTTTCCCCCCACACACACACACAGGTAAGCACAATCTAGAGTGTTGCTGTCACTGACTTTTCAGCACCGTCCTCCTCCACACACACACACACACACACACAAACACACACACACACACATACACCCATAGGCAAGCAGAGTCTAGAGTGTTGCTGTCACTGGATCTTCAGCACCACCTTTCACCACATATAGGCAAGCAGAGTCTAGAGAGTTGCTGTCACTGGCTCTTCAGCACCGTCCCCACCATATATAGGCAAGCAGAGTCTAGAGTGTTGCTGTCAATGGCTCTTCAGCACCGTCCTCCTCCACACACACACACATAGTCAAGGAGAGTCTAGAGTGTTGCTGTCACTGGCTCTTCAGCACCGTCCTCCTCCACACACACACACACACATAGGCAAGCATAGTCTAGAGTGTTGATGTCACTGGCTCTTCAGCACCGTCCTCCTCCACACACACACACATAGGCAAGCAGAGTCTAGAGAGTTGCTGTCACTGGCTCTTCAGCACCGTCCCCACCACACATAGGCAAGCAGAGTCTAGAGTGTTGCTGTCACTGGCTCTTCAGCACCATCCTTCACCACACACACATACACCCATAGACAAGCAGAGTCTAGAGAGTTGCTGTCACTGGCTCTTCAGCACAATCATCCTCCACACACACATATATACACACACACATAGGCAAGCAGAGTCTAGAGAGTTGCTGTCACTGGCTCTTCAGCACCATCCTCCTCCACACACACACACACACACACATAGGCAAGCAGAGGCTAGAGCGTTGCTGTAACTGGCTCTTCAGCACTGTCCCCACCACACATAGGCAAGCAGAGTCTAGAGTGTTACTGTCACTGGCTCTTAGGCACCGTCCTCCTCCACACACACACACATACACATAGGTAAGCAGAGTCTAGAGTCTTGCTGTCACTGGCTCTTCAGCACCGTCCCCACCACACATAGGCAAGCAGAGTCTAGTGTTGCTGTCACTGGCTCTTCAGCACCATCCTTCACCACACACACACACAAGCAAGCAGAGTCTAGAGTGTTGCTGTCACTGGCCCTTCAGCACCATCCTCCTCCACACACACATACACACACACACAAACACATAGGCAAGCAGAGTCCAGAGTGTTGCTGTCACTGGCTCTTCAGCACCGTCCCTTCCACTCATAGGCAAGCAGATTCTAGAGAATTGCTGCCACTGGCTCTTCAGCACCATCCTCCTCCACACACACACATACACACACACATAGGCAAGCAGTATAGAGAGTTGTTGTTACTGGCTCTTCAGCACCATCCTCCACCGCACATAGGCAAGGATAGTCTGGAGAGTTGCTGTCACTGGCTCTTCAGCACCATCCTTCACAACACGCACACATAAGCAAGCAGAGTCTAACGTGTTGCTGTCACTGACTCTTCAGCACCATCATCCTCCACATACATACATACACACACACACATAGGCAAGCAGTCTAGAGTGTTGCTATCACTTCAGCACTGTCCCCACCACACATAGGCAAGCAGAGTATTGAGTGGAGCTGTCACTGGCTCTTCAGCACTGTCCTCCTCCACACACACACACACATAGGCAAGCAGAGTCTAGAATGTTGCTGTCACTTGCTCTTCAGCACCATCCTCAACACCACACACATAGGCAAGCAGAGTCTAGAGTGTTGCTGTCGCTGGCTCTTCAGCACCGTCCTTCACCACACATAGGCAAGCAGAGTCTAGAGAGTTGCTGTCACGGGCTCTTCAGCACCGTCCTCCTCCACACACACACACACACACACACACACACACACACACACACATAGGAAAGCAGAGTCTAGAGTGTTGATGTCACTGGCTCTTCAGAACCATGGTCCACCATACGCACATCCTCAACACCACACACATAGGCAAGCAGAGTCTAGAATGTTGCTGTCACTCGCTCTTCAGCACCATCCTCCACCCCATACACACATAGGCAAGCAAAGTCTAGAGTGTTGCTGTCACTGGCTCTTCAGCACCATCCTCCACCCCATACACACACAAGCAAGCAGAGTCTAGAGTGTTGCTGTCACTGGCTCTTCAGCACCATCCTCCTTCACACACACATACACACACACACACACACACACACACACACATAGGCAAGCAGAGTCCAGAGTGTTGCTGTCACTGGCTCTTCAGCACCGTCCTCCTCCACACACACACACACACACACATACCCCCATAGGCAAGCAGAGTCTAGAGTGTTGCTGTCACTGGCTCTTCAGCACCATCTTTCATAACACATAGGCAAGCAGATTCTAGAGTGTTGCTGTTACTGGCTCTTCAGCACCGTCCTCCTCCACACACACACACACACACACACACACATACCCCCATAGGCAAGCAGAGTCTAGATTGTTGCTGTCACTCACTCTTCAGCACCATCCTTCACCACACGCACACATAGGCAAGCAGAGTCTAGAGTGCTGCTGTCACTGGCTCTTCAGCACTATCTTTCACCACACACCTAGGCAGGCAGAGTCTAGAGTGTTGCTGTCGCTGGCTCTTCAGCACCATCCCCACCACACATAGGCAGGCACAATCTAGAGTGTTGCTGTCACTGGCTCTTCAGCACCGTCCTCCACCACATACACACATAGGCAAGCAAAGTCTAGCATGTTGCTGTCACTGGCTCTTCAGCACCATCTTTCACCACACATAGGCAAGCAGAGTCTAGAGTGTTGCTGTCGCTGGCTCTTCAGCACTATCCTTCACCACACATAGGCAAGCAGAGTCTAGAGAGTTGCTGTCACAGGCTCTTCAGCACCGTCCTCCTCCACACACACACACACACACACACACATAGGCAAGCAGAGTCTAGAGTGTTGATGTCACTGGCTCTTCAGAACCATGGTCCACCATACGCACACATAGGCAAGCAGGGTCTAGAATGTTGCTGTCACTCGCTCTTCAGCACCATCCTCCACCCCATACACACATAGGCAAGCAAAGTCTAGAGTGTTGCTGTCACTGGCTCTTCAGCACCATCCTCCACCCCATACACACACACAAATAGGAAAGATTCTAAAGTGTTGCTGTCACTGGCTCTTCAGCATCATCCTTCACCAAACACACACACAGAGGCAGGCAGAGTCTAGAGTGTTGCTGTTGCTGGCTCTTCAGCACCATCCCCACCACACATAGGCAGGCACAATCTAGAGTGTTGCTGTCATTGGCTCTTCAGCACCGTCCTCCACCACATACACACATAGGCAAGCAAAGTCTAGCGTGTTGCTGTCACTGGCTCTTCAGCACCATCTTTCACCACACATAGGCAAGCAGAGTCTAGAGAGTTGCCGTCACTGTCTCTGCAGCACTGTCGTTCACCACACACACACATACACATACATACATACATACACATAGGCAAGCAGAGTGTAGAGTGTTGCTGTCACTGGCTCTTCAGCACCGCCCTTCCCCCGACACACACACACACAAGGCAAGCACAATCTAGAGTGTTGCTGTCACTGGCTCTTCAGCACCGTCCTCCTCCACACACACACACACACACATATACCCCCATAGGCAAGCAGAGTCTAGAGTGTTGCTGTCACTGGCTCTTCAGCACCATCTTTCATAACACATAGGCAAGCAGATTCTAGAGAGTTGCTGTCACTGGTTCTTCAGCACTGTCCCCACCACACATAGGCAAGCAGAGTCTAGATTGTTGCTGTTACTCACTCTTCAGCACCATCCTTCACCACACGCACACATAGGCAAGCAGAGTCTAGAGTGCTGCTGTCACTGGCTCTTCAGCACTATCTTTCACCACACACCTAGGCAAGCAGAGTCTAGAGTGTTGCTGTCACTGGCTCTTCAGCACCATCCTCCTCCACACACACACACATACACACATACATAGGCAAGCAGTATAGAGTGTTGCTGTCACTGGCTCTTCAGCACCACCTTTCACCACATATAGGCAAGCAGAGTCTAGAGAGTTGCTGTCACTGGCTCTTCAGCACCGTCCCCACCATATATAGGCAAGCAGAGTCTAGAGTGTTGCTGTCAATGGCTCTTCAGCACCGTCCTCCTCCACACACACACACACATAGTCAAGGAGAGTCTAGAGTGTTGCTGTCACTGGCTCTTCAGCACCGTCCTCCTCCACACACACACACACACACACATAGGCAAGCAGAGTCTAGAGTGTTGATGTCACTGGCTCTTCAGCTCCGTCCTCCTCCACACACACACACATAGGCAAGCAGAGTCTAGAGAGTTGCTGTCACTGGCTCTTCAGCACCGTCCCCACCACACATAGGCAAGCAGAGTCTAGAGTGTTGCTGTCACTGGCTCTTCAGCACCATCCTTCACCACACACACATACACCCATAGGCAAGCAGAGTCTAGAGAGTTGCTGTCACTGGCTCTTCAGCACAATCATCCTCCACACACACACATATAAACACACACATAGGCAAGCAGAGTCTAGAGAGTTGTTGTCACTCGCTCTTCAGCACCATCCTTCACCACACGCACACATAGGCAAGCAGAGTCTAGAGTGTTGCTGTCACTGGTTCTTCAGCACTATCTTTCACCACACACCCAGGCAAGCAGAGTCTACAGTGTTGCTGTCACTGTCTTTTCAGCACCGTCCTTCACCACACACACACATACACATACACACACACACACGTAGGCAAGCAGAGTCTGGAGTGTTGCTGTCACTGGCTCTTCAATGCGGCCTTTCCCCCACACACACACACAGGTAAGCACAATCTAGAGTGTTGCTGTCACTGACTTTTCAGCACCGTCCTCCTCCACACACACACACACCCATAGGCAAGCAGAGTCTAGAGTGTTATTGTCACTGGCTCTTCAGCACCACCTTTCACCACATATAGGCAAGCAGAGTCTAGAGAGTTGCTGTCACTGGCTCTTCAGCACCGTCCCTACCATATATAGGCAAGCAGAGTCTAGAGTGTTGCTCTCAATGGCTCTTCAGCACCGTCCTCCTCCACACACACACACACATAGTCAAGGAGAGTCTAGAGTGTTGCTGTCACTGGCTCTTCAGCACCGTCCCCACCACACATAGGCAAGCAGAGTCTAGAGTGTTGCTATCACTGGCTCTTCAGCACCATCCTTCACCACACACACATACACCCATAGGCAAGCAGAGTCTAGAGAGTTGCTGTCACTGGCTCTTCAGCACAATCATCCTCCACACACACACATATACACACACACATAGGCAAGCAGAGTCTAGAGAGTTGCTGTCACTGGCTCTTCAGCACCATCCTCCTCCACACACACACACACACACACACACACACATAGGCAAGCAGAGGCTAGAGCGTTGCTGTCACTGGCTCTTCAGCACTGTCCCCACCACACATAGGCAAGCAGAGTCTAGAGTGTTACTGTCACTGGCTCTTAGGCACCGTCCTCCTCCACACACACACACATACACATAGGTAAGCAGAGTCTAGAGTCTTGCTGTCACTGGCTCTTCAGCACCGTCCCCACCACACATAGGCAAGCAGAGTCTAGTGTTGCAGTCACTGGCTCTTCAGCACCATCCTTCACCACACACACACACAAGCAAGCAGAGTCTAGAGTGTTGCTGTCACTGGCTCTTCAGCACCATCCTCCTCCACACACACATACACACACACACACACACACACATAGGCAAGCAGAGTCCAGAGTGTTGCTGTCACTGGCTCTTCAGCACCGTCCCTGCCACACATAGGCAAGCAGAGTCTAGAGAGTTGCTGTCACTGGCTCTTCAGCACCATCCTTCACAACACACACACATACACACACACATAGGCAAGCAGTATAGAGAGTTGTTGTTACTGGCTCTTCAGCACCATCCTCCACCGCACATAGGCAAGCATAGTCTGGAGAGTTGCTGTCACTGGCTCTTCAGCACCATCCTTCACAACACGCACACATAAGCAAGCAGAGTCTAATGTGTTGCTGTCACTGACTCTTCAGCACCATCATCCTCCACATACACACACATACACACACACACATAGGCAAGCAGTCTAGAGTGTTGCTATCACTTCAGCACTGTCCCCACCACACATAGGCAAGCAGAGTATTGAGTGGAGCTGTCACTGGCTCTTCAGCACTGTCCTCCTCCACACACACACACACACACACATAGGCAAGCAGAGTCTAGAATGTTGCTGTCACTTGCTCTTCAGCACCATCCTCAACACCACACACATAGGCAAGCAGAGTCTAGAGTGCTGCTGTCGCTGGCTCTTCAGCACCATCCTTCACCACACATAGGCAAGCAGAGTCTAGAGAGTTGCTGTCACGGGCTCTTCAGCACCGTCCTCCTCCACACACACACACACATAGGCAAGCAGAGTCTAGAGTGTTGATGTCACTGGCTCTTCAGAACCATGGTCCACCATACGCACACATAGGCAAGCAGGGTCTAGAATGTTGCTGTCACTCGCTCTTCAGCACCATCCTCCACCCCATACACACATAGGCAAGCAAAGTCTAGAGTGTTGCTGTCACTGGCTCTTCAGCACCATCCTCCACCCCATACACACACACAAATAGGCAAGCAGATTCTAAAGTGTTGCTGTCACTGGCTCTTCAGCATCATCCTTCACCAAACACACACACATAGGCAGGCAGAGTCTAGAGTGTTGCTGTCGCTGGCTCTTCAGCACCATCCCCACCACACATAGGCAGGCACAATCTAGAGTGTTGCTGTCACTGGCTCGTCAGCACCGTCCTCCACCACATACACACATAGACAAGCAAAGTCTAGCGTGTTGCTGTCACTGGCTCTTCAGCACCATCTTTCACCACAAATAGGCAAGCAGAGTCTAGAGAGTTGCTGTCACTGTCTCTGCAGCACCGTTGTTCACCACACACACACATACACATACATACATACACATAGGCAAGCAGAGTGTAGAGTGTTGCTGTCACTGGCTCTTCAGCACCGCCCTTCCCCCGACACACACACACACAGGCAAGCACAATCTAGAGTGTTGCTGTCACTGGCTCTTCAGCACCGTCCTCCTCCACACACACACACACACACACACACATACCCCCATAGGCAAGCAGAGTCTAGAGTGTTGCTGTCACTGGCTCTTCAGCACCATCTTTCATAACACATAGGCAAGCAGATTCTAGAGTGTTGCTGTCACTGGCTCTTCAGCACCGTCCTCCTCCACACACACACACACACACACACACATACCCCCATAGGCAAGCAGAGTCTAGATTGTTGCTGTCACTCACTCTTCAGCACCATCCTTCACCACACGCACACATAGGCAAGCAGAGTCTAGAGTGCTGCTGTCACTGGCTCTTCAGCACCATCCCCACCACACATAGGCAGGCACAATCTAGAGTGTTGCTGTCACTGGCTCTTCAGCACCGTCCTCCACCACATACACACATAGGCAAGCAAAGTCTAGCATGTTGCTGTCACTGGCTCTTCAGCACCATCTTTCACCACACATAGGCAAGCAGAGTCCAGAGAGTTGCTGTCACTGTCTCTGCAGCACCATCGTTCACCACACATACACATACATACATACACATAGGCAAGCAGAGTGTAGAGTGTTGCTGTCACTGGCTCTTCAGCACCGCCCTTCCCCGACACACACACACACACAGGCAAGCACAATCTAGAGTGTTGCTGTCACTGGCTCTTCAGCACCGTCCTCCCCCACACACACACACACATACCCCCATAGGCAAGCAGAGTCTAGAGTGTTGCTGTCACTGGCTCTTCAGCACCATCTTTCACCACATATAGGCAAGCAGAGTCTAGAGAGTTGCTGTCACTGGCTCTTCAGCACCATCCCCACCATATATAGGCAAGCAGAGTCTAGAGTGTTGCTGTCAATGACTCTTCAGCACCGTCCTCCTCCACACACACACACATAGTCAAGGAGAGTCTAGAGTGTTGCTGTCACTGGCTCTTCAGCACCGTCCTCCTCCACACACACACACACACACACACATAGGCAAGCAGAGTCTAGAGTGTTGATGTCACTGGCTCTTCAGCACCGTCCTCCTCCACACACACACACACATAGAGCAAGCAGAGTCTAGAGAGTTGCTGTCACTGGCTCTTCAGCACCGTCCCCACCACACATAGGAAAGCAGAGTCTAGAGTGTTGCTGTCACTGGCTCTTCAGCCCCATCCTTCACCACACACACATACACCCATAGGCAAGCAGAGTCTAGAGAGTTGCTGTCACTGGCTCTTCAGCACAATCATCCTCCACACACACATACACACACACATAGGCAAGCAGAGTCTAGAGAGTTGCTGTCACTGGCTCTTCAGCACCATCCTCCTCCACACACACACACACACACATAGGCAAGCAGAGGCTAGAGCGTTGCTGTCACTGGCTCTTCAGCACTGTCCCCACCACACATAGGCAAGCAGAGTCTAAAGTGTTACTGTCACTGGCTCTTAGGCACCGTCCTCCTCCACACACACATACACATAGGCAAGCAGAGTCTAGAGTCTTGCTGTCACTGGCTCTTCAGCACCGTCCCCACCACACATAGGCAAGCAGAGTCTAGTGTTGCTGTCACTGGCTCTTCAGCACCATCCTTCACCACACACACACACAAGCAAGCAGAGTCTAGAGTGTTGCTGTCACTGGCTCTTCAGCACCATCCTCCTCCACACACACATACACACACACACACACACACACACATAGGCAAGCAGAGTCCAGAGTGTTGCTGTCACTGGCTCTTCAGCACCGTCCCTGCCACACATAGGCAAGCAGAGTCTAGAGAGTTGCTGTCACTGGCTCTTCAGCACCATCCTTCACAACACGCACACATAAGCAAGCAGAGTCTAACGTGTTGCTGTCACTGACTCTTCAGCACCATCATCCTCAACATACACACATACACACACACACATAGGCAAGCAGTCTAGAGTGTTGCTATCACTTCAGCACTGTCCCCACCACACATAGGCAAGCAGAGTATTGAGTGGAGCTGTCACTGGCTTTTCAGCACTGTCCTCCTCCACACACACACACACACATAGGCAAGCAGAGTCTAGAATGTTGCTGTCACTTGCTCTTCAGCACCATCCTCAACACCACACACATAGGCAAGCAGAGTCTAGAGTGTTGCTGTCGCTGGCTCTTCAGCACCATCCTTCACCACACATAGGCAAGCAGAGTCTAGAGAGTTGCTGTCACGGGCTCTTCAGCACCGTCCTCCTCCACACACACACACACACACACACACATAGGCAAGCAGAGTCTAGAGTGTTGATGTCACTGGCTCTTCAGAACCATGGTCCACCATACGCACACATAGGCAAGCAGGGTCTAGAATGTTGCTGTCACTCGCTCTTCAGCACCATCCTCCACCCCATACACACATAGGCAAGCAAAGTCTAGAGTGTTGCTGTCACTGGCTCTTCAGCACCATCCTCCACCCCATACACACACACAAATAGGAAAGATTCTAAAGTGTTGCTGTCACTGGCTCTTCAGCATCATCCTTCACCAAACACACACACAGAGGCAGGCAGAGTCTAGAGTGTTGCTGTTGCTGGCTCTTCAGCACCATCCCCACCACACATAGGCAGGCACAATCTAGAGTGTTGCTGTCACTGGCTCTTCAGCACCGTCCTCCACCACATACACACATAGGCAAGCAAAGTCTAGCGTGTTGCTGTCACTGGCTCTTCAGCACCATCTTTCACCACACATAGGCAAGCAGAGTCTAGAGAGTTGCCGTCACTGTCTCTGCAGCACCGTCGTTCACCACACACACACATACACATACATACATACACATAGGCAAGCAGAGTGTAGAGTGTTGCTGTCACTGGCTCTTCAGCACCGCCCTTCCCCCGACACACACACACACAGGCAAGCACAATCTAGAGTGTTGCTGTCACTGGCTCTTCAGCACCGTCCTCCTCCACACACACACACACACACACACACACACACTATACCCCCATAGGCAAGCAGAGTCTAGAGTGTTGCTGTCACTGGCTCTTCAGCACCATCTTTCATAACACATAGGCAAGCAGATTCTAGAGAGTTGCTGTCACTGGTTCTTCAGCACTGTCCCCACCACACATAGGCAAGCAGAGTCTAGATTGTTGCTGTTACTCACTCTTCAGCACCATCCTTCACCACACGCACACATAGGCAAGCAGAGTCTAGAGTGCTGCTGTCACTGGCTCTTCAGCACTATCTTTCACCACACACCTAGGCAAGCAGAGTCTAGAGTGTTGCTGTCACTGGCTCTTCAGCACCATCCTCCTCCACACACACACACATACACACACACATAGGCAAGCAGTATAGAGTGTTGCTGTCACTGGCTCTTCAGCACCACCTTTCACCACATATAGGCAAGCAGAGTCTAGAGAGTTGCTGTCACTGGCTCTTCAGCACCGTCCCCACCATATATAGGCAAGCAGAGTCTAGAGTGTTGCTGTCAATGGCTCTTCAGCACCGTCCTCCTCACACACACACACATAGTCAAGGAGAGTCTAGAGTGTTGCTGTCACTGGCTCTTCAGCACCGTCCTCCTCCACACACACACACACACACACATAGGCAAGCAGAGTCTAGAGTGTTGATGTCACTGGCTCTTCAGCTCCGTCCTCCTCCACACACACACACATAGGCAAGCAGAGTCTAGAGAGTTGCTGTCACTGGCTCTTCAGCACCGTCCCCACCACACATAGGCAAGCAGAGTCTAGAGTGTTGCTGTCACTGGCTCTTCAGCACCATCCTTCACCACACACATATACACCCATAGGCAAGCAGAGTCTAGAGAGTTGCTGTCACTGGCTCTTCAGCACAATCATCCTCCACACACACACATATACACACACACATAGGCAAGCAGAGTCTAGAGAGTTGCTGTCACTGTCTCTTCAGCACCATCCTCCTCCACACACACACACACACACATAGGCAAGCAGAGGCTAGAGCGTTGCTGTCACTGGCTCTTCAGCACTGTCCCCACCACACATAGGCAAGCAGAGTCTAGAGTGTTACTGTCACTGGCTCTTAGGCACCGTCCTCCTCCACACACACACACATACACATAGGTAAGCAGAGTCTAGGAGTCTTGCTGTCACTGGCTCTTCAGCACCGTCCCCACCACACATAGGCAAGCAGAGTCTAGTGTTGCTGTCACTGGCTCTTCAGCACCATCCTTCACCACACACACAAGCAAGCAGAGTCTAGAGTGTTGCTGTCACTGGCTCTTCAGCACCATCCTCCTACACACACACACACACATAGGCAAGCAGAGTCCAGAGTGTTGCTGTCACTGGCTCTTCAGCACCGTCCCTGCCACACATAGGCAAGCAGAGTCTAGAGAGTTGCTGTCACTGGCTCTTCAGCACCATCCTCCTCCACACACACACATACACACACACATAGGCAAGCAGTATAGAGAGTTGTTGTTACTGGCTCTTCAGCACCATCCTCCACCGCACATAGGCAAGCATAGTCTGGAGAGTTGCTGTCACTGGCTCTTCAGCACCATCCTTCACAACACGCACACATAAGCAAGCAGAGTCTGTGTTGCTGTCACTGACTCTTCAGCACCATCATCCTCCACATACACACATACACACACACACATAGGCAAGCAGTCTAGAGTGTTGCTATCACTTCAGCACTGTCCCCACCACACATAGGCAAGCAGAGTATTGAGTGGAGCTGTCACTGGCTCTTCAGCACTGTCCTCCTCCACACACACACACACACATAGGCAAGCAGAGTCTAGAGAGTTGCTGTCACAGGCTCTTCAGCACCGTCCTCCTACACACACACACACACACACACACACATAGGCAAGCAGAGTCTAGAGTGTTGATGTCACTGGCTCTTCAGAACCATGGTCCACCATTCGCACACATAGGCAAGCAGGGTCTAGAATGTTGCTGTCACTCGCTCTTCAGCACCATCCTCCACCCCATACACACATAGGCAAGCAAAGTCTAGAGTGTTGCTGTCACTGGCTCTTCAGCATCATCCTTCACCAAACACACACACATAGGCAGGCAGAGTCTAGAGTGTTGCTGTCGCTGGCTCTTCAGCACCATCCCCACCACACATAGGCAGGCACAATCTAGAGTGTTGCTGTCACTGGCTCTTCAGCACCGTCCTCCACCACATACACACATAGGCAAGCAAAGTCTAGAGTGTTGCTGTCACTGGCTCTTCAGCACCATCCTCCACCCCATACACACACACAAATAGGAAAGATTCTAAAGTGTTGCTGTCACTGGCTCTTCAGCATCATCCTTCACCAAACACACACACAGAGGCAGGCAGAGTCTAGAGTGTTGCTGTCGCTGGCTCTTCAGCACCATCCCCACCACACATAGGCAGGCACAATCTAGAGTGTTGCTGTCACTGGCTCTTCAGCACCGTCCTCCACCACATACACACATAGGCAAAGCAAAGTCTAGCGTGTTGCTGTCACTGGCTCTTCAGCACCATCTTTCACCACACATAGGCAAGCAGAGTCTAGAGAGTTGCCGTCACTGTCTCTGCAGCACCGTCGTTCACCACACACACACATACACATACATACATACACATAGGCAAGCAGAGTGTAGAGTGTTGCTGTCACTGGCTCTTCAGCACCGCCCTTCCCCCGACACACACACACACAGGCAAGCACAATCTAGAGTGTTGCTGTCACTGGCTCTTCAGCACCGTCCTCCTCCACACACACACACACACACACATATACCCCCATAGGCAAGCAGAGTCTAGAGTGTTGCTGTCACTGGCTCTTCAGCACCATCTTTCATAACACATAGGCAAGCAGATTCTAGAGAGTTGCTGTCACTGGTTCTTCAGCACTGTCCCCACCACACATAGGCAAGCAGAGTCTAGATTGTTGCTGTCACTCACTCTTCAGCACCATCCTTCACCACACGCACACATAGGCAAGCAGAGTCTAGAGTGCTGCTGTCACTGGCTCTTCACCACTATCTTTCACCACACACCTAGGCAAGCAGAGTCTAGAGTGTTGCTGTCACTGGCTCTTCAGCACCATCCTCCTCCACACACACACACATACACACACACATAGGCAAGCAGTATAGGGTGTTGCTGTCACTGGCTCTTCAGCACCACCTTTCACCACATATAGGCAAGCAGAGTCTAGAGAGTTGCTGTCACTGGCTCTTCAGCACCGTCCCCACCATATATAGGCAAGCAGAGTCTAGAGTGTTGCTGTCAATGGCTCTTCAGCACCGTCCTCCTCCACACACACACACACATAGTCAAGGAGAGTCTAGAGTGTTGCTGTCACTGGCTCTTCAGCACCGTCCTCCTCCACACACACACACACACACACACACATAGGCAAGCAGAGTCTAGAGTGTTGATGTCACTGGCTCTTCAGCTCCGTCCTCCTCCACACACACACACATAGGCAAGGAGAGTCTAGAGAGTTGCTGTCACTGGCTCTTCAGCACCGTCCCCACCACACATAGGCAAGCAGAGTCTAGAGTGTTGCTGTCACTGGCTCTTCAGCACCATCCTTCACCACACACACATACACCCATAGGCAAGCAGAGTCTAGAGAGTTGCTGTCACTTGCTCTTCAGCACCATCCTCAACACCACACACATAGGCAAGCAGAGTCTAGAGTGCTGCTGTCGCTGGCTCTTCAGCACCATCCTTCACCACACATAGGCAAGCAGAGTCTAGAGAGTTGCTGTCACGGGCTCTTCAGCACCGTCCTCCTCCACACACACACACACACACATAGGCAAGCAGAGTCTAGAGTGTTGATGTCACTGGCTCTTCAGAACCATGGTCCACCATACGCACACATAGGCAAGCAGGGTCTAGAATGTTGCTGTCACTCGCTCTTCAGCACCATCCTCCACCCCATACACACATAGGCAAGCAAAGTCTAGAGTGTTGCTGTCACTGGCTCTTCAGCACCATCCTCCACCCCATACACACACACAAATAGGCAAGCAGATTCTAAAGTGTTGCTGTCACTGGCTCTTCAGCATCATCCTTCACCAAACACACACACATAGGCAGGCAGAGTCTAGAGTGTTGCTGTCGCTGGCTCTTCAGCACCATCCCCACCACACATAGGCAGGCACAATCTAGAGTGTTGCTGTCACTGGCTCGTCAGCACCGTCCTCCACCACATACACACATAGACAAGCAAAGTCTAGCGTGTTGCTGTCACTGGCTCTTCAGCACCATCTTTCACCACAAATAGGCAAGCAGAGTCTAGAGAGTTGCTGTCACTGTCTCTGCAGCACCGTTGTTCACCACACACACACATACACATACATACATACACATAGGCAAGCAGAGTGTAGAGTGTTGCTGTCACTGGCTCTTCAGCACCGCCCTTCCCCCGCACACACACACACACAGGCAAGCACAATCTAGAGTGTTGCTGTCACTGGCTCTTCAGCACCGTCCTCCTCCACACACACACACACACACACACACATATACCCCCATAGGCAAGCAGAGTCTAGAGTGTTGCTGTCACTGGCTCTTCAGCACCATCTTTCATAACACATAGGCAAGCAGATTCTAGAGAGTTGCTGTCACTGGTTCTTCAGCACTGTCCCCACCACACATAGGCAAGCAGAGTCTAGATTGTTGCTGTTACTCACTCTTCAGCACCATCCTTCACCACACGCACACATAGGCAAGCAGAGTCTAGAGTGCTGCTGTCACTGGCTCTTCAGCACTATCTTTCACCACACACCTAGGCAAGCAGAGTCTAGAGTGTTGCTGTCACTGGCTCTTCAGCACCATCCTCCTCCACACACACACACATACACACATACATAGGCAAGCAGTATAGAGTGTTGCTGTCACTGGCTCTTCAGCACCACCTTTCACCACATATAGGCAAGCAGAGTCTAGAGAGTTGCTGTCACTGGCTCTTCAGCACCGTCCCCACCATATATAGGCAAGCAGAGTCTAGAGTGTTGCTGTCAATGGCTCTTCAGCACCGTCCTCCTCCACACACACACACACATAGTCAAGGAGAGTCTAGAGTGTTGCTGTCACTGGCTCTTCAGCACCGTCCTCCTCCACACACACACACACACACACATAGGCAAGCAGAGTCTAGAGTGTTGATGTCACTGGCTCTTCAGCTCCGTCCTCCTCCACACACACACACATAGGCAAGCAGAGTCTAGAGAGTTGCTGTCACTGGCTCTTCAGCACCGTCCCCACCACACATAGGCAAGCAGAGTCTAGAGTGTTGCTGTCACTGGCTCTTCAGCACCATCCTTCACCACACACACATACACCCATAGGCAAGCAGAGTCTAGAGAGTTGCTGTCACTGGCTCTTCAGCACAATCATCCTCCACACACACACATATACACACACACATAGGCAAGCAGAGTCTAGAGAGTTGTTGTCACTCGCTCTTCAGCACCATCCTTCACCACACGCACACATAGGCAAGCAGAGTCTAGAGTGTTGCTGTCACTGGTTCTTCAGCACTATCTTTCACCACACACCCAGGCAAGCAGAGTCTACAGTGTTGCTGTCACTGTCTTTTCAGCACCGTCCTTCACCACACACACACATACACATACACACACACACACGTAGGCAAGCAGAGTCTGGAGTGTTGCTGTCACTGGCTCTTCAATGCGGCCTTTCCCCCCCCCACACACACACAGGTAAGCACAATCTAGAGTGTTGCTGTCACTGACTTTTCAGCACCGTCCTCCTCCACACACACACACACCCATAGGCAAGCAGAGTCTAGAGTGTTATTGTCACTGGCTCTTCAGCACCACCTTTCACCACATATAGGCAAGCAGAGTCTAGAGAGTTGCTGTCACTGGCTCTTCAGCACCGTCCCTACCATATATAGGCAAGCAGAGTCTAGAGTGTTGCTCTCAATGGCTCTTCAGCACCGTCCTCCTCCACACACACACACACATAGTCAAGGAGAGTCTAGAGTGTTGCTGTCACTGGCTCTTCAGCACCGTCCCCACCACACATAGGCAAGCAGAGTCTAGAGTGTTGCTATCACTGGCTCTTCAGCACCATCCTTCACCACACACACATACACCCATAGGCAAGCAGAGTCTAGAGAGTTGCTGTCACTGGCTCTTCAGCACAATCATCCTCCACACACACACATATACACACACACATAGGCAAGCAGAGTCTAGAGAGTTGCTGTCACTGGCTCTTCAGCACCATCCTCCTCCACACACACACACACACACACACACACATAGGCAAGCAGAGGCTAGAGCGTTGCTGTCACTGGCTCTTCAGCACTGTCCCCACCACACATAGGCAAGCAGAGTCTAGAGTGTTACTGTCACTGGCTCTTAGGCACCGTCCTCCTCCACACACACACACACTACACATAGGTAAGCAGAGTCTAGAGTCTTGCTGTCACTGGCTCTTCAGCACCGTCCCCACCACACATAGGCAAGCAGAGTCTAGTGTTGCAGTCACTGGCTCTTCAGCACCATCCTTCACCACACACACACACAAGCAAGCAGAGTCTAGAGTGTTGCTGTCACTGGCTCTTCAGCACCATCCTCCTCCACACACACATACACACACACACACACACACACATAGGCAAGCAGAGTCCAGAGTGTTGCTGTCACTGGCTCTTCAGCACCGTCCCTGCCACACATAGGCAAGCAGAGTCTAGAGAGTTGCTGTCACTGGCTCTTCAGCACCATCCTTCACAACACACACACATACACACACACATAGGCAAGCAGTATAGAGAGTTGTTGTTACTGGCTCTTCAGCACCATCCTCCACCGCACATAGGCAAGCATAGTCTGGAGAGTTGCTGTCACTGGCTCTTCAGCACCATCCTTCACAACACACACACATAAGCAAGCAGAGTCTAATGTGTTGCTGTCACTGACTCTTCAGCACCATCATCCTCCACATACACACATACACACACACACATAGGCAAGCAGTCTAGAGTGTTGCTATCACTTCAGCACTGTCCCCACCACACATAGGCAAGCAGAGTATTGAGTGGAGCTGTCACTGGCTCTTCAGCACTGTCCTCCTCCACACACACACACACACACACACATAGGCAAGCAGAGTCTAGAATGTTGCTGTCACTTGCTCTTCAGCACCATCCTCAACACCACACACATAGGCAAGCAGAGTCTAGAGTGCTGCTGTCGCTGGCTCTTCAGCACCATCCTTCACCACACATAGGCAAGCAGAGTCTAGAGAGTTGCTGTCACGGGCTCTTCAGCACCGTCCTCCTCCACACACACACACACACATAGGCAAGCAGAGTCTAGAGTGTTGATGTCACTGGCTCTTCAGAACCATGGTCCACCATACGCACACATAGGCAAGCAGGGTCTAGAATGTTGCTGTCACTCGCTCTTCAGCACCATCCTCCACCCCATACACACATAGGCAAGCAAAGTCTAGAGTGTTGCTGTCACTGGCTCTTCAGCACCATCCTCCACCCCATACACACACACAAATAGGCAAGCAGATTCTAAAGTGTTGCTGTCACTGGCTCTTCAGCATCATCCTTCACCAAACACACACACATAGGCAGGCAGAGTCTAGAGTGTTGCTGTCGCTGGCTCTTCAGCACCATCCCCACCACACATAGGCAGGCACAATCTAGAGTGTTGCTGTCACTGGCTCATCAGCACCGTCCTCCACCACATACACACATAGACAAGCAAAGTCTAGCGTGTTGCTGTCACTGGCTCTTCAGCACCATCTTTCACCACAAATAGGCAAGCAGAGTCTAGAGAGTTGCTGTCACTGTCTCTGCAGCACCGTTGTTCACCACACACACACATACACATACATACATACACATAGGCAAGCAGAGTGTAGAGTGTTGCTGTCACTGGCTCTTCAGCCCCGCCCTTCCCCCGACACACACACACACAGGCAAGCACAATCTAGAGTGTTGCTGTCACTGGCTCTTCAGCACCGTCCTCCTCCACACACACACACACACACACATACCCCCATAGGCAAGCAGAGTCTAGAGTGTTGCTGTCACTGGCTCTTCAGCACCATCTTTCATAACACATAGGCAAGCAGATTCTAGAGTGTTGCTGTCACTGGCTCTTCAGCACCGTCCTCCTCCACACACACACACACACACACACACACACACACATACCCCCATAGGCAAGCAGAGTCTAGATTGTTGCTGTCACTCACTCTTCAGCACCATCCTTCACCACACGCACACATAGGCAAGCAGAGTCTAGAGTGCTGCTGTCACTGGCTCTTCAGCACCATCCCCACCACACATAGGCAGGCACAATCTAGAGTGTTGCTGTCACTGGCTCTTCAGCACCGTCCTCCACCACATACACACATAGGCAAGCAAAGTCTAGCATGTTGCTGTCACTGGCTCTTCAGCACCATCTTTCACCACACATAGGCAAGCAGAGTCCAGAGAGTTGCTGTCACTGTCTCTGCAGCACCATCGTTCACCACACATACACATACATACATACACATAGGCAAGCAGAGTGTAGAGTGTTGCTGTCACTTGCTCTTCAGCACCGCCCTTCCCCCGACACACACACACACAGGCAAGCACAATCTAGAGTGTTGCTGTCACTGGCTCTTCAGCACCGTCCTCCCCCCCCCCCCCCACACACACACACATACCCCCATAGGCAAGCAGAGTCTAGAGTGTTGCTGTCACTGGCTCTTCAGCACCATCTTTCACCACATATAGACAAGCAGAGTCTAGAGAGTTGCTGTCACTGGCTCTTCAGCACCATCCCCACCATATATAGGCAAGCAGAGTCTAGAGTGTTGCTGTCAATGACTCTTCAGCACCGTCCTCCTCCACACACACACACATAGTCAAGGAGAGTCTAGAGTGTTGCTGTCACTGGCTCTTCAGCACCGTCCTCCTCCACACACACACACACACACACATAGGCAAGCAGAGTCTAGAGTGTTGATGTCACTGGCTCTTCAGCACCGTCCTCCTCCACACACACACACATAGGCAAGCAGAGTCTAGAGAGTTGCTGTCACTGGCTCTTCAGCACCGTCCCCACCACACATAGGAAAGCAGAGTCTAGAGTGTTGCTGTCACTGGCTCTTCAGCCCCATCCTTCACCACACACACATACACCCATAGGCAAGCAGAGTCTAGAGAGTTGCTGTCACTGGCTCTTCAGCACAATCATCCTCCACACACACATACACACACACATAGGCAAGCAGAGTCTAGAGAGTTGCTGTCACTGGCTCTTCAGCACCATCCTCCTCCACACACACACACACACACATAGGCAAGCAGAGGCTAGAGCGTTGCTGTCACTGGCTCTTCAGCACTGTCCCCACCACACATAGGCAAGCAGAGTCTAAAGTGTTACTGTCACTGGCTCTTAGGCACCGTCCTCCTCCACACACATACACATAGGCAAGCAGAGTCTAGAGTCTTGCTGTCACTGGCTCTTCAGCACCGTCCCCACCACACATAGGCAAGCAGAGTCTAGTGTTGCTGTCACTGGCTCTTCAGCACCATCCTTCACCACACACACACACAAGCAAGCAGAGTCTAGAGTGTTGCTGTCACTGGCTCTTCAGCACCATCCTCCTCCACACACACATACACACACACACACACACACATAGGCAAGCAGAGTCCAGAGTGTTGCTGTCACTGGCTCTTCAGCACCGTCCCTGCCACACATAGGCAAGCAGAGTCTAGAGAGTTGCTGTCACTGGCTCTTCAGCACCATCCTTCACAACACGCACACATAAGCAAGCAGAGTCTAACGTGTTGCTGTCACTGACTCTTCAGCACCATCATCCTCAACATACACACATACACACACACACATAGGCAAGCAGTCTAGAGTGTTGCTATCACTTCAGCACTGTCCCCACCACACATAGGCAAGCAGAGTATTGAGTGGAGCTGTCACTGGCTTTTCAGCACTGTCCTCCTCCACACACACACACACACACATAGGCAAGCAGAGTCTAGAATGTTGCTGTCACTTGCTCTTCAGCACCATCCTCAACACCACACACATAGGCAAGCAGAGTCTAGAGTGTTGCTGTCGCTGGCTCTTCAGCACCATCCTTCACCACACATAGGCAAGCAGAGTCTAGAGAGTTGCTGTCACGGGCTCTTCAGCACCGTCCTCCTCCACACACACACACACACACACACACACATAGGCAAGCAGAGTCTAGAGTGTTGATGTCACTGGCTCTTCAGAACCATGGTCCACCATACGCACACATAGGCAAGCAGGGTCTAGAATGTTGCTGTCACTCGCTCTTCAGCACCATCCTCCACCCCATACACACATAGGCAAGCAAAGTCTAGAGTGTTGCTGTCACTGGCTCTTCAGCACCATCCTCCACCCCATACACACACACAAATAGGAAAGATTCTATAGTGTTGCTGTCACTGGCTCTTCAGCATCATCCTTCACCAAACACACACACAGAGGCAGGCAGAGTCTAGAGTGTTGCTGTTGCTGGCTCTTCAGCACCATCCCCACCACACATAGGCAGGCACAATCTAGAGTGTTGCTGTCACTGGCTCTTCAGCACCGTCCTCCACCACATACACACATAGGCAAGCAAAGTCTAGCGTGTTGCTGTCACTGGCTCTTCAGCACCATCTTTCACCACACATAGGCAAGCAGAGTCTAGAGAGTTGCCGTCACTGTCTCTGCAGCACCGTCGTTCACCACACACACACATACACATACATACATACACATAGGCAAGCAGAGTGTAGAGTGTTGCTGTCACTGGCTCTTCAGCACCGCCCTTTCCCCGACACACACACACACAGGCAAGCACAATCTAGAGTGTTGCTGTCACTGGCTCTTCAGCACCGTCCTCCTCCACACACACACACACACACACACACACACACACACATATACCCCCATAGGCAAGCAGAGTCTAGAGTGTTGCTGTCACTGGCTCTTCAGCACCATCTTTCATAACACATAGGCAAGCAGATTCTAGAGAGTTGCTGTCACTGGTTCTTCAGCACTGTCCCCACCACACATAGGCAAGCAGAGTCTAGATTGTTGCTGTTACTCACTCTTCAGCACCATCCTTCACCACACGCACACATAGGCAAGCAGAGTCTAGAGTGCTGCTGTCACTGGCTCTTCAGCACTATCTTTCACCACACACCTAGGCAAGCAGAGTCTAGAGTGTTGCTGTCACTGGCTCTTCAGCACCATCCTCCTCCACACACACACACATACACACACACATAGGCAAGCAGTATAGAGTGTTGCTGTCACTGGCTCTTCAGCACCACCTTTCACCACATATAGGCAAGCAGAGTCTAGAGAGTTGCTGTCACTGGCTCTTCAGCACCGTCCCCACCATATATAGGCAAGCAGAGTCTAGAGTGTTGCTGTCAATGGCTCTTCAGCACCGTCCTCCTCCACACACACACACATAGTCAAGGAGAGTCTAGAGTGTTGCTGTCACTGGCTCTTCAGCACCGTCCTCCTCCACACACACACACACACACACATAGGCAAGCAGAGTCTAGAGTGTTGATGTCACTGGCTCTTCAGCTCCGTCCTCCTCCACACACACACACATAGGCAAGCAGAGTCTAGAGAGTTGCTGTCACTGGCTCTTCAGCACCGTCCCCACCACACATAGGCAAGCAGAGTCTAGAGTGTTGCTGTCACTGGCTCTTCAGCACCATCCTTCACCACACACATATACACCCATAGGCAAGCAGAGTCTAGAGAGTGGCTGTCACTGGCTCTTCAGCACAATCATCCTCCATACACACACATATACACACACACATAGGCAAGCAGAGTCTAGAGAGTTGCTGTCACTGTCTCTTCAGCACCATCCTCCTCCACACACACACACACATAGGCAAGCAGAGGCTAGAGCGTTGCTGTCACTGGCTCTTCAGCACTGTCCCCACCACACATAGGCAAGCAGAGTCTAGAGTGTTACTGTCACTGGCTCTTAGGCACCGTCCTCCTCCACACACACACACATACACATAGGTAAGCAGAGTCTAGAGTCTTGCTGTCACTGGCTCTTCAGCACCGTCCCCACCACACATAGGCAAGCAGAGTCTAGTGTTGCTGTCACTGGCTCTTCAGCACCATCCTTCACCACACACACAAGCAAGCAGAGTCTAGAGTGTTGCTGTCACTGGCTCTTCAGCACCATCCTCCTACACACACACACACACATAGGCAAGCAGAGTCCAGAGTGTTGCTGTCACTGGCTCTTCAGCACCGTCCCTGCCACACATAGGCAAGCAGAGTCTAGAGAGTTGCTGTCACTGGCTCTTCAGCACCATCCTCCTCCACACACACACATACACACACACATAGGCAAGCAGTATAGAGAGTTGTTGTTACTGGCTCTTCAGCACCATCCTCCACCGCACATAGGCAAGCATAGTCTGGAGAGTTGCTGTCACTGGCTCTTCAGCACCATCCTTCACAACACGCACACATAAGCAAGCAGAGTCTGTGTTGCTGTCACTGACTCTTCAGCACCATCATCCTCCACATACACACATACACACACACACATAGGCAAGCAGTCTAGAGTGTTGCTATCACTTCAGCACTGTCCCCACCACACATAGGCAAGCAGAGTATTGAGTGGAGCTGTCACTGGCTCTTCAGCACTGTCCTCCTCCACACACACACACACACATAGGCAAGCAGAGTCTAGAGAGTTGCTGTCACGGGCTCTTCAGCACCGTCCTCCTACACACACACACACACACACACACATAGGCAAGCAGAGTCTAGAGTGTTGATGTCACTGGCTCTTCAGAACCATGGTCCACCATTCGCACACATAGGCAAGCAGGGTCTAGAATGTTGCTGTCACTCGCTCTTCAGCACCATCCTCCACCCCATACACACATAGGCAAGCAAAGTCTAGAGTGTTGCTGTCACTGGCTCTTCAGCATCATCCTTCACCAAACACACACACATAGGCAGGCAGAGTCTAGAGTGTTGCTGTCGCTGGCTCTTCAGCACCATCCCCACCACACATAGGCAGGCACAATCTAGAGTGTTGCTGTCACTGGCTCTTCAGCACCGTCCTCCACCACATACACACATAGGCAAGCAAAGTCTAGAGTGTTGCTGTCACTGGCTCTTCAGCACCATCCTCCACCCCATACACACACACAAATAGGAAAGATTCTAAAGTGTTGCTGTCACTGGCTCTTCAGCATCATCCTTCACCAAACACACACACAGAGGCAGGCAGAGTCTAGAGTGTTGCTGTCGCTGGCTCTTCAGCACCATCCCCACCACACATAGGCAGGCACAATCTAGAGTGTTGCTGTCACTGGCTCTTCAGCACCGTCCTCCACCACATACACACATAGGCAAGCAAAGTCTAGCGTGTTGCTGTCACTGGCTCTTCAGCACCATCTTTCACCACACATAGGCAAGCAGAGTCTAGAGAGTTGCCGTCACTGTCTCTGCAGCACCGTCGTTCACCATACACACACATACACATACATACATACACATAGGCAAGCAGAGTGTAGAGTGTTGCTGTCACTGGCTCTTCAGCACCGCCCTTCCCCCGACACACACACACACAGGCAAGCACAATCTAGAGTGTTGCTGTCACTGGCTCTTCAGCACCGTCCTCCTCCACACACACACACACACACATATACCCCCATAGGCAAGCAGAGTCTAGAGTGTTGCTGTCACTGGCTCTTCAGCACCATCTTTCATAACACATAGGCAAGCAGATTCTAGAGAGTTGCTGTCACTGGTTCTTCAGCACTGTCCCCACCACACATAGGCAAGCAGAGTCTAGATTGTTGCTGTCACTCACTCTTCAGCACCATCCTTCACCACACGCACACATAGGCAAGCAGAGTCTAGAGTGCTGCTGTCACTGGCTCTTCAGCACTATCTTTCACCACACACCTAGGCAAGCAGAGTCTAGAGTGTTGCTGTCACTGGCTCTTCAGCACCATCCTCCTCCACACACACACACATACACACACACATAGGCAAGCAGTATAGAGTGTTGCTGTCACTGGCTCTTCAGCACCACCTTTCACCACATATAGGCAAGCAGAGTCTAGAGAGTTGCTGTCACTGGCTCTTCAGCACCGTCCCCACCATATATAGGCAAGCAGAGTCTAGAGTGTTGCTGTCAATGGCTCTTCAGCACCGTCCTCCTCCACACACACACACACATAGTCAAGGAGAGTCTAGAGTGTTGCTGTCACTGGCTCTTCAGCACCGTCCTCCTCCACACACACACACACATAGGCAAGCAGAGTCTAGAGTGTTGATGTCACTGGCTCTTCAGCTCCGTCCTCCTCCACACACACACACATAGGCAAGGAGAGTCTAGAGAGTTGCTGTCACTGGCTCTTCAGCACCGTCCCCACCACACATAGGCAAGCAGAGGCTAGAGTGTTGCTGTCACTGGCTCTTCAGCACCATCCTTCACCACACACACATACACCCATAGGCAAGCAGAGTCTAGAGAGTTGCTGTCACTGGCTCTTCAGCACAATCATCCTCCACACACACACATATACACACACACATAGGCAAGCAGAGTCTAGAGAGTTGCTGTCACTGTCTCTTCAGCACCATCCTCCTCCACACACACACACACACACACACATAGGCAAGCAGAGGCTAGAGCGTTGCTGTCACTGGCTCTTCAGCACTGTCCCCACCACACATAGGCGAGCAGAGTCTAGAGTGTTACTGTCACTGGCTCTTAGGCACCGTCCTCCTCCACACACACACACATACACATAGGTAAGCAGAGTCTAGAGTCTTGCTGTCACTGGCTCTTCATCACCGTCCCCACCACACATAGGCAAGCAGAGTCTAGTGTTGCTGTCACTGGCTCTTCAGCACCATCCTTCACCACACACACACACAAGCAAGCAGAGTCTAGAGTGTTGCTGTCACTGGCTCTTCAGCACCATCCTCCTCCACACACACATACACACACACACACACACATAGGCAAGCAGAGTCCAGAGTGTTGCTGTCACTGGCTCTTCAGCACCGTCCCTGCCACACATAGGCAAGCAGAGTCTAGAGAGTTGCTGTCACTGGCTCTTCAGCACCATCCTCCTCCACACACACACATACACACACACATAGGCAAGCAGTTTAGAGAGTTGTTGTTACTGGCTCTTCAGCACCATCCTCCACCGCACATAGGCAAGCATAGTCTGGAGAGTTGCTGTCACTGGCTCTTCAGCACCATCCTTCACAACACGCACACATAAGCAAGCAGAGTCTGTGTTGCTGTCACTGACTCTTCAGCACCATCATCCTCCACATACACACATACACACACACACACATAGGCAAGCAGTCTAGAGTGTTGCTATCACTTCAGCACTGTCCCCACCACACATAGGCAAGCAGAGTATTGAGTGGAGCTGTCACTGGCTCTTCAGCACTGTCCTCCTCCACACACACACACATAGGCAAGCAGAGTCTAGAGAGTTGCTGTCACGGGCTCTTCAGCACCGTCCTCCTACACACACACACACACACACACACACACACATAGGCAAGCCGAGTCTAGAGTGTTGATGTCACTGGCTCTTCAGAACCATGGTCCACCATTCGCACACATAGGCAAGCAGGGTCTAGAATGTTGCTGTCACTCGCTCTTCAGCACCATCCTCCACCCCATACACACATAGGCAAGCAAAGTCTAGAGTGTTGCTGTCACTGGCTCTTCAGCATCATCCTTCACCAAACACACACACATAGGCAGGCAGAGTCTAGAGTGTTGCTGTCGCTGGCTCTTCAGCACCATCCCCACCACACATAGGCAGGCACAATCTAGAGTGTTGCTGTCACTGGCTCTTCAGCACCGTCCTCCACCACATACACACATAGGCAAGCAAAGTCTAGCGTGTTGCTGTCACTGGCTCTTCAGCACCATCTTTCACCACACATAGGCAAGCAGAGTCTAGAGAGTTGCTGTCACTGTCTCTGCAGCACCGTCGTTCACCACACACACACATACACATACATACATACACATAGGCAAGCAGAGTGTAGAGTGTTGCTGTCACTGGCTCTTCAGCACCGCCCTTCCCCCGACACACACACACAGGCAAGCACAATCTAGAGTGTTGCTGTCACTGGCTCTTCAGCACCGTCCTCCTCCACACACACACACACACACACACACACACACACACACACATACCCCCATAGGCAAGCAGAGTCCAGAGTGTTGCTGTCACTGGCTCTTCAGCACCGTCCCTGCCACACATAGGCAAGCAGAGTCTAGAGAGTTGCTGTCACTGGCTCTTCAGCACCATCCTCCTCCACACACACACATACACACACACATAGGCAAGCAGTTTAGAGAGTTGTTGTTACTGGCTCTTCAGCACCATCCTCCACCGCACATAGGCAAGCATAGTCTGGAGAGTTGCTGTCACTGGCTCTTCAGCACCATCCTTCACAACACGCACACATAAGCAAGCAGAGTCTGTGTTGCTGTCACTGACTCTTCAGCACCATCATCCTCCACATACACACATACACACACACACACATAGGCAAGCAGTCTAGAGTGTTGCTATCACTTCAGCACTGTCCCCACCACACATAGGCAAGCAGAGTATTGAGTGGAGCTGTCACTGGCTCTTCAGCACTGTCCTCCTCCACACACACACACATAGGCAAGCAGAGTCTAGAGAGTTGCTGTCACGGGCTCTTCAGCACCGTCCTCCTACACACACACACACACACACACACACATAGGCAAGCCGAGTCTAGAGTGTTGATGTCACTGGCTCTTCAGAACCATGGTCCACCATTCGCACACATAGGCAAGCAGGGTCTAGAATGTTGCTGTCACTCGCTCTTCAGCACCATCCTCCACCCCATACACACATAGGCAAGCAAAGTCTAGAGTGTTGCTGTCACTGGCTCTTCAGCATCATCCTTCACCAAACACACACACATAGGCAGGCAGAGTCTAGAGTGTTGCTGTCGCTGGCTCTTCAGCACCATCCCCACCACACATAGGCAGGCACAATCTAGAGTGTTGCTGTCACTGGCTCTTCAGCACCGTCCTCCACCACATACACACATAGGCAAGCAAAGTCTAGCGTGTTGCTGTCACTGGCTCTTCAGCACCATCTTTCACCACACATAGGCAAGCAGAGTCTAGAGAGTTGCTGTCACTGTCTCTGCAGCACCGTCGTTCACCACACACACACATACACATACATACATACACATAGGCAAGCAGAGTGTAGAGTGTTGCTGTCACTGGCTCTTCAGCACCGCCCTTCCCCTGACACACACACACACAGGCAAGCACAATCTAAAGTGTTGCTGTCACTGGCTCTTCAGCACCGTCCTCCTCCACACACACACACACACACACACACACACACACACACATAGGCAAGCAGAGTCCAGAGTGTTGCTGTCACTGGCTCTTCAGCACCGTCCCTGCCACACATAGGCAAGCAGAGTCTAGAGAGTTGCTGTCACTGGCTCTCCAGCACCATCCTCCTCCACACACACACATACACACACACATAGGCAAGCAGTTTAGAGAGTTGTTGTTACTGGCTCTTCAGCACCATCCTCCACCGCACATAGGCAAGCATAGTCTGGAGAGTTGCTGTCACTGGCTCTTCAGCACCATCCTTCACAACACGCACACATAAGCAAGCAGAGTCTGTGTTGCTGTCACTGACTCTTCAGCACCATCATCCTCCACATACACACATACACACACACACACATAGGCAAGCAGTCTAGAGTGTTGCTATCACTTCAGCACTGTCCCCACCACACATAGGCAAGCAGAGTATTGAGTGGAGCTGTCACTGGCTCTTCAGCAATGTCCTCCTCCACACACACACACATAGGCAAGCAGAGTCTAGAGAGTTGCTGTCACGGGCTCTTCAGCACCGTCCTCCTACACACACACACACACACACACATAGGCAAGCCGAGTCTAGAGTGTTGATGTCACTGGCTCTTCAGAACCATGGTCCACCATTCGCACACATAGGCAAGCAGGGTCTAGAATGTTGCTGTCACTCGCTCTTCAGCACCATCCTCCACCCCATACACACATAGGCAAGCAAAGTCTAGAGTGTTGCTGTCACTGGCTCTTCAGCATCATCCTTCACCAAACACACACACATAGGCAGGCAGAGTCTAGAGTGTTGCTGTCGCTGGCTCTTCAGCACCATCCCCACCACACATAGGCAGGCACAATCTAGAGTGTTGCTGTCACTGGCTCTTCAGCACCGTCCTCCACCACATACACACATAGGCAAGCAAAGTCTAGCGTGTTGCTGTCACTGGCTCTTCAGCACCATCTTTCACCACACATAGGCAAGCAGAGTCTAGAGAGTTGCTGTCACTGTCTCTGCAGCACCGTCGTTCACCACACACACACATACACATACATACATACACATAGGCAAGCAGAGTGTAGAGTGTTGCTGTCACTGGCTCTTCAGCACCGCCCTTCCCCCGACACACACACACACAGGCAAGCACAATCTAGAGTGTTGCTGTCACTGGCTCTTCAGCACCGTCCTCCCTCACACACACACACACACACACACACACACACACACACATACCCCCATAGGCAAGCAGAGTCTAGAGTGTTGCTGTCACTGGCTCTTCAGCACCATCTTTCATAACACATAGGCAAGCAGATTCTAGAGAGTTGCTGTCATTGGTTCTTCAGCACTGTCCCCACCACACATAGGCAAGCAGAGTCTAGATTGTTGCTGTCACTCACTCTTCAGCACCATCCTTAACCACACGCACACATAGGCAAGCAGAGTCTAGAGTGCTGCTGTCACTGGCTCTTCAGCACTATCTTTCACCACACACCTAGGCAAGCAGAGTCTAGTGTTGCTGTCACTGTTTTTTCAGCACCGTCCTTCACCACACACACATACACATACACACACACACACATAGACAAGCAGAGTCTGGAGTGTTGCTGTCACTGGCTCTTCAATACTGCCTTTCCCCACACACACACACACACACAGGTAAGCACAATCTAGAGTGTTGCTGTCACTGACTCTTCAGCACCGTCCTCCTCCACACACACACACATACACCCATAGGCAAGCAGAGTCTAGAGTGTTGCTGTCACTGGCTCTTCAGCACCACCTTTCACCACATATAGGCAAGCAGAGTCTAGAGAGTTGCTGTCACTGGCTCTTCAGCACCGTCCCCACCATATATAGGCAAGCAGAGTCTAGAGTGTTGCTGTCACTGGCTCTTCAGCACCGTCCTCCTCCACACACACACACACACACACATAGGCAAGCAGAGTCTAGAATGTTGCTGTCACTTGCTCTTCAGCACCATCCTCAACCCCACACACATAGGCAAGCAGAGTCTAGAGTGTTGCTGTCGCTGGCTCTTCAGCACCGTCCTTCACCACACATAGGCAAGCAGAGTCTAGAGAGTTGCTGTCATGGGCTCTTCAGCACCGTCCTCCTCCACACACACACACACACACATAGGCAAGCAGAGTCTAGAGTGTTGATGTCACTGGCTCTTCAGAACCATGGTCCACCATAAGCACACATAGGCAAGCAGGGTCTAGAATGTTGCTGTCACTGGCTCTTCAGCACCGTCCTCCACCCCATACACACATAGGCAAGCAGAGTCTGGATAGTTGCTGTCATGGGCTCTTCAGCACCGTCCTCCTCCACACACACACACACACACACATAGGCAAGCAGAGTCTAGAGTGTTGATGTCACTGGCTCTTCAGAACCATGGTCCACCATAAGCACACATAGGCAAGCAGGGTCTAGAATGTTACTGTCACTCGCTCTTCAGCACCATCCTCCACCCCATACACACACACACAAATAGGCAAGCAGATTCTAAAGTGTTGCTGTCACTGGCTCTTCAGCATCATCCTTCACCAAACACACACACATAGGCAGGCAAAGTCTAGAGTGTTGCTGTCACTGGCTCTTCAGCACCGTCCTCCACCACATACACACATAGGCAAGCAAAGTCTAGCGTGTTGCTGTCACCGGCTCTTCAGCACCATCTTTCACCACACATAGGCAAGCAGAGTCTAGAGAGTTGCTGTCACTGTCTTGCTGTCACTGTCTCTGCAGCACGTCGTTCACCACACACACATAAACACATAGACATAGGCAAGCAGAGTCTAGAGTGTTGCTGTCACTGGCTCTTCAGCACCGCCCTTCCCCCGACACACACACACACAGGCAAGCACAATCTAGAGTGTTGCTGTCACTGGCTCTTCAGCACCCTCCTCCTCCACACACATACACCCATAGGCAAGCAGAGTCTAGAGTGTTGCTGTCACTGGCTCTTCAGCACCATCTTTCATAACACATAGGCAAGCAGAGTCTAGAGAGTTGCTGTCACCTGCTCTTCAGCACCATCCCCACCACACATAGGCAAGCAGAGTCTAGAGTGTTGTTGTCACTCGCTCTTCAGCACCATCCTTCACCACACGCACACATAGGCAAGCAGAGTCTAGAGTGTTGCTGTCACTGGGTCTTCAGCACTATCTTTCACCACACACCCAGCAAGCAGAGTCTAGAGAGTTGATGTCACTGTCTCTTCAGCAGTGTCCTCCTCCACACATACACATACACACACACACATAGACAAGCAGAGTCTAGAGAGTTGCTGTCACTGGCTCTTCAGCACCATCATCTTCCACACACACACATATACAAACACACATAGGCAAGCAGTGTCTAGAGCGTTGCTGTCACTGGCTCTTCAGCACTGTCCCCACCACACATAGGCAAGCAGAGTCTAGAGTGTTGCTGTCACTGGCTCTTCAGCACCATCTTTCATAACACATAGGCAAGCAGAGTCTAGAGAGTTGCTGTCACTGGTTCTTCAGCACTGTCCCCACCACACATAGGCAAGCAGAGTCTAGATTGTTGCTGTCACTCACTCTTCAGCACCATCCTTCACCACACGCACACATAGGCAAGCAGAGTCTAGAGTGCTGCTGTCACTGGCTCTTCAGCACTATCTTTCACCACACACCTAGGCAAGCAGAGTCTAGAGTGTTGCTGTCACTGTTTTTTCAGCACCGTCCTTCACCACACACACATACACATACACACACACATAGGCAAGCAGAGTCTGGAGTGTTGCTGTCACTGGCTCTTCAATACTGCCTTTCCCCCCACACACACACACAGGTAAGCACAATCTAGAGTGTTGCTGTCACTGACTCTTCAGCACCGTCCTCCTCCACACACACACACACACACACACATACACCCATAGGCAAGCAGAGTCTAGAGTGTTGCTGTCACTGGCTCTTCAGCACCATCCTTCACAACACGCACACATAAGCAAGCAGAGTCTGTGTTGCTGTCACTGACTCTTCAGCACCATCATCCTCCACATACACACATACACACACACACACATAGGCAAGCAGTCTAGAGTGTTGCTATCACTTCAGCACTGTCCCCACCACACATAGGCAAGCAGAGTATTGAGTGGAGCTGTCACTGGCTCTTCAGCACTGTCCTCCTCCACACACACACACATAGGCAAGCAAAGTCTAGAGAGTTGCTGTCACGGGCTCTTCAGCACCGTCCTCCTACACACACACACACACACACACACACACACACACATAGGCAAGCAGAGTCTAGAGTGTTGATGTCACTGGCTCTTCAGAACCATGGTCCACCATTCGCACACATAGGCAAGCAGGGTCTAGAATGTTGCTGTCACTCGCTCTTCAGCACCATCCTCCACCCCATACACACATAGGCAAGCAAAGTCTAGAGTGTTGCTGTCACTGGCTCTTCAGCATCATCCTTCACCAAACACACACACATAGGCAGGCAGAGTCTAGAGTGTTGCTGTCGCTGGCTCTTCAGCACCATCCCCACCACACATAGGCAGGCACAATCTAGAGTGTTGCTGTCACTGGCTCTTCAGCACCGTCCTCCACCACATACACACATAGGCAAGCAAAGTCTAGCGTGTTGCTGTCACTGGCTCTTCAGCACCATCTTTCACCACACATAGGCAAGCAGAGTCTAGAGAGTTGCTGTCACTGTCTCTGCAGCACCGTCGTTCACCACACACACACATACACATACATACATACACATAGGCAAGCAGAGTGTAGAGTGTTGCTGTCACTGGCTCTTCAGCACCGCCCTTCCCCGACACACACACACACAGGCAAGCACAATCTAGAGTGTTGCTGTCACTGGCTCTTCAGCACCGTCCTCCTCCACACACACACACACACACACACACACACACATACCCCCATAGGCAAGCAGAGTCTAGAGTGTTGCTGTCACTGGCTCTTCAGCACCATCTTTCATAACACATAGGCAAGCAGATTCTAGAGAGTTGCTGTCACTGGTTCTTCAGCACTGTCCCCACCACACATAGGCAAGCAGAGTCTAGATTGTTGCTGTCACTCACTCTTCAGCACCATCCTTAACCACACGCACACATAGGCAAGCAGAGTCTAGAGTGCTGCTGTCACTGGCTCTTCAGCACTATCTTTCACCACACACCTAGGCAAGCAGAGTCTAGAGTGTTGCTGTCACTGTTTTTTCAGCACCGTCCTTCACCACACACACATACACATACACACACACACACACATAGGCAAGCAGAGTCTGGAGTGTTGCTGTCACTGGCTCTTCAATACTGCCTTTCCCCACACACACACACACACACAGGTAAGCACAATCTAGAGTGTTGCTGTCACTGACTCTTCAGCACCGTCCTCCTCCACACACACACACATACACCCATAGGCAAGCAGAGTCTAGAGTGTTGCTGTCACTGGCTCTTCAGCACCACCTTTCACCACATATAGGCAAGCAGAGTCTAGAGAGTTGCTGTCACTGGCTCTTCAGCACCGTCCCCACCATATATAGGCAAGCAGAGTCTAGAGTGTTGTTGTCACTCGCTCTTCAGCACCATCCTTCACCACACGCACACATAGGCAAGCAGAGTCTAGAGTGTTGCTGTCACTGGTTCTTCAGCACTATCTTTCACCACACACCCAGCAAGCAGAGTCTAGAGAGTTGATGTCACTGTCTCTTCAGCAGTGTCCTCCTCCACACATACACATACACACACACACATAGACAAGCAGAGTCTAGAGAGTTGCTGTCACTGGCTCTTCAGCACCATCATCTTCCACACACACACATATACAAACACACATAGGCAAGCAGTGTCTAGAGCGTTGCTGTCACTGGCTCTTCAGCACTGTCCCCACCACACTTAGGCAAGCAGAGTCTAGAGTGTTGCTGTCACTGGCTCTTCAGCACCATCTTTCATAACACATAGGCAAGCAGAGTCTAGAGAGTTGCTGTCACTGGTTCTTCAGCACTGTCCCCACCACACATAGGCAAGCAGAGTCTAGATTGTTGCTGTCACTCACTCTTCAGCACCATCCTTCACCACACGCACACATAGGCAAGCAGAGTCTAGAGTGCTGCTGTCACTGGCTCTTCAGCACTATCTTTCACCACACACCTAGGCAAGCAGAGTCTAGAGTGTTGCTGTCACTGTTTTTTCAGCACCGTCCTTCACCACACACACATACACATACACACACACATAGGCAAGCAGAGTCTGGAGTGTTGCTGTCACTGGCTCTTCAATACTGCCTTTCCCCCCACACACACACACACACAGGTAAACACAATCTAGAGTGTTGCTGTCACTGACTCTTCAGCACCGTCCTCCTCCACACACACACACACACACACACATACACCCATAGGCAAGCAGAGTCTAGAGTGTTGCTGTCACTGGCTCTTCAGCACCATCCTTCACAACACGCACACATAAGCAAGCAGAGTCTGTGTTGCTGTCACTGACTCTTCAGCACCATCATCCTCCACATACACACATACACACACACACACATAGGCAAGCAGTCTAGAGTGTTGCTATCACTTCAGCACTGTCCCCACCACACATAGGCAAGCAGAGTATTGAGTGGAGCTGTCACTGGCTCTTCAGCACTGTCCTCCTCCACACACACACACATAGGCAAGCAAAGTCTAGAGAGTTGCTGTCACGGGCTCTTCAGCACCGTCCTCCTACACACACACACACACACACACACACATAGGCAAGCAGAGTCTAGAGTGTTGATGTCACTGGCTCTTCAGAACCATGGTCCACCATTCGCACACATAGGCAAGCAGGGTCTAGAATGTTGCTGTCACTCGCTCTTCAGCACCATCCTCCACCCCATACACACATAGGCAAGCAAAGTCTAGAGTGTTGCTGTCACTGGCTCTTCAGCATCATCCTTCACCAAACACACACACATAGGCAGGCAGAGTCTAGAGTGTTGCTGTCGCTGGCTCTTCAGCACCATCCCCACCACACATAGGCAGGCACAATCTAGAGTGTTGCTGTCACTGGCTCTTCAGCACCGTCCTCCACCACATACACACATAGGCAAGCAAAGTCTAGCGTGTTGCTGTCACTGGCTCTTCAGCACCATCTTTCACCACACATAGGCAAGCAGAGTCTAGAGAGTTGCTGTCACTGTCTCTGCAGCACCGTCGTTCACCACACACACACATACACATACATACATACACATAGGCAAGCAGAGTGTAGAGTGTTGCTGTCACTGGCTCTTCAGCACCGCCCTTCCCCCGACACACACACACACAGGCAAGCACAATCTAGAGTGTTGCTGTCACTGGCTCTTCAGCACCGTCCTCCTCCACACACACACACACACACACACACACACACATACCCCCATAGGCAAGCAGAGTCTAGAGTGTTGCTGTCACTGGCTCTTCAGCACCATCTTTCATAACACATAGGCAAGCAGATTCTAGAGAGTTGCTGTCACTGGTTCTTCAGCACTGTCCCCACCACACATAGGCAAGCAGAGTCTAGATTGTTGCTGTCACTCACTCTTCAGCACCATCCTTAACCACACGCACACATAGGCAAGCAGAGTCTAGAGTGCTGCTGTCACTGGCTCTTCAGCACTATCTTTCACCACACACCTAGGCAAGCAGAGTCTAGAGTGTTGCTGTCACTGTTTTTTCAGCACCGTCCTTCACCACACACACATACACATACACACACACACACACATAGGCAAGCAGAGTCTGGAGTGTTGCTGTCACTGGCTCTTCAATACTGCCTTTCCCCACACACACACACACACACAGGTAAGCACAATCTAGAGTGTTGCTGTCACTGACTCTTCAGCACCGTCCTCCTCCACACACACACACATACACCCATAGGCAAGCAGAGTCTAGAGTGTTGCTGTCACTGGCTCTTCAGCACCACCTTTCACCACATATAGGCAAGCAGAGTCTAGAGAGTTGCTGTCACTGGCTCTTCAGCACCGTCCCCACCATATATAGGCAAGCAGAGTCTAGAGTGTTGCTGTCACTGGCTCTTCAGCACCGTCCTCCTCCACACACACACACACACACACATAGGCAAGCAGAGTCTAGAATGTTGCTGTCACTTGCTCTTCAGCACCATCCTCAACCCCACACACATAGGCAAGCAGAGTCTAGAGTGTTGCTGTCGCTGGCTCTTCAGCACCGTCCTTCACCACACATAGGCAAGCAGAGTCTAGAGAGTTGCTGTCATGGGCTCTTCAGCACCGTCCTCCTCCACACACACACACACACACACACACATAGGCAAGCAGAGTCTAGAGTGTTGATGTCACTGGCTCTTCAGAACCATGGTCCACCATAAGCACACATAGGCAAGCAGGGTCTAGAATGTTGCTGTCACTGGCTCTTCAGCACCGTCCTCCACCCCATACACACATAGGCAAGCAGAGTCTGGATAGTTGCTGTCATGGGCTCTTCAGCACCGTCCTCCTCCACACACACACACACACACACACATAGGCAAGCAGAGTCTAGAGTGTTGATGTCACTGGCTCTTCAGAACCATGGTCCACCATAAGCACACATAGGCAAGCAGGGTCTAGAATGTTACTGTCACTCGCTCTTCAGCACCATCCTCCACCCCATACACACACACACAAATAGGCAAGCAGATTCTAAAGTGTTGCTGTCACTGGCTCTTCAGCATCATCCTTCACCAAACACACACACATAGGCAGGCAAAGTCTAGAGTGTTGCTGTCGCTGGCTCTTCAGCACCATCCCCACCACACATAGGCAGGCACAATCTAGAGTGTTGCTGTCACTGGCTCTTCAGCACCGTCCTCCACCACATACACACATAGGCAAGCAAAGTCTAGCGTGTTGCTGTCACCGGCTCTTCAGCACCATCTTTCACCACACATAGGCAAGCAGAGTCTAGAGAGTTGCTGTCACTGTCTTGCTGTCACTGTCTCTGCAGCACGTCGTTCACCACACACACATAGACATAGGCAAGCAGAGTCTAGAGTGTTGCTGTCACTGGCTCTTCAGCACCGCCCTTCCCCCGACACACACACACACACACACACACACAGGCAAGCACAATCTAGAGTGTTGCTGTCACTGGCTCTTCAGCACCCTCCTCCTCCACACACATACACCCATAGGCAAGCAGAGTCTAGAGTGTTGCTGTCACTGGCTCTTCAGCACCATCTTTCATAACACATAGGCAAGCAGAGTCTAGAGAGTTGCTGTCACTGGCTCTTCAGCACCATCCCCACCACACATAGGCAAGCAGAGTCTAGAGTGTTGTTGTCACTCGCTCTTCAGCACCATCCTTCACCACACGCACACATAGGCAAGCAGAGTCTAGAGTGTTGCTGTCACTGGTTCTTCAGCACTATCTTTCACCACACACCCAGCAAGCAGAGTCTAGAGAGTTGATGTCACTGTCTCTTCAGCAGTGTCCTCCTCCACACATACACACACACACATAGACAAGCAGAGTCTAGAGAGTTGCTGTCACTGGCTCTTCAGCACCATCATCTTCCACACACACACATATACAAACACACATAGGCAAGCAGTGTCTAGAGCGTTGCTGTCACTGGCTCTTCAGCACTGTCCCCACCACACATAGGCAAGCAGAGTCTAGAGTGTTGCTGTCACTGGCTCTTCAGCACCATCTTTCATAACACATAGGCAAGCAGAGTCTAGAGAGTTGCTGTCACTGGTTCTTCAGCACTGTCCCCACCACACATAGGCAAGCAGAGTCTAGATTGTTGCTGTCACTCACTCTTCAGCACCATCCTTCACCACACGCACACATAGGCAAGCAGAGTCTAGAGTGCTGCTGTCACTGGCTCTTCAGCACTATCTTTCACCACACACCTAGGCAAGCAGAGTCTAGAGTGTTGCTGTCACTGTTTTTTCAGCACCGTCCTTCACCACACACACATACACATACACACACACATAGGCAAGCAGAGTCTGGAGTGTTGCTGTCACTGGCTCTTCAATACTGCCTTTCCCCCACACACACACACAGGTAAGCACAATCTAGAGTGTTGCTGTCACTGACTCTTCAGCACCGTCCTCCTCCACACACACACACACACACACACACACACACACACACATACACCCATAGGCAAGCAGAGTCTAGAGTGTTGCTGTCACTGGCTCTTCAGCACCACCTTTCACCACATATAGGCAAGCAGAGTCTAGAGTGTTGCTGTCACTGGCTCTTCAGCACCACCTTTCACCACATATAGGCAAGCAGAGTCTAGAGTGTTGCTGTCAATGGCTCTTCAGCACCGTCCTCCTCCACACACACACACACACACACACATAGGCAAGCAGAGTCTAGAGTGTTGATGTCACTGGCTCTTCAGCACCGTCCTCCTCCACACACACACACACACACACACACACACATAGGCAAACAGAGTCTAGAGTGTTGATGTCACTGGCTCTTCAGCATTGTCCTCCTCCACACACACACACACACACATAGGCAAGCAGAGTCTAGAGTGTTGCTGTCACTGGCTCTTCAGCACCGTCCTCCTCCACACACACACACACATTGGCAAGCAGAGTCTAGAGTGATGCTGTCAATGGATGTTCAGCACCGTCCTCCTCCACACACACACATAGGCAAGCAGAGTCTAGAGTGCTGCTGTCACTGGCTCTTCAGCACTGTCCTCCTCCACACACACACACACACATAGGCAAGCAGAGTCTAGAGAGTTGCTGTTACTGGCTCTTCAGCACCGTCCCCACCACACATAGGCAAGCAGAGTCTAGAGTGTTGCTGTCACTGGCTCTTCAGCACCATCCTTCACCACACACACATACACCCATAGGCAAGCAGAGTCTAGAGAGTTGCTGTCACTGTCTCTTCAGCAGTGTCCTCCTCCACACATACACACACACACATAGACAAGCAGAGTCTAGAGAGTTGCTGTCACTGGCTCTTCAGCACCATCATCCTCCACACACACACATATACACACACACATAGGCAAGCAGAGTCTAGAGAGTTGCTGTCACTGGCTCTTCAGCACCATCCTCCTCCACACACACACACACACAGGCAAGCAGAGGCTAGAGTGTTGCTGTCACTGGCTCTTCAGCACTGTCCCCACCACACATAGGCAAGCAGAGTCTAGAGTGTTACTGTCACTTGCTCTTAGGCACCGTCCTCCTCCACACACACACACATACACATAGGTAAGCAGAGTCTAGAGTGTTGCTGTCACTGGCTCTTTAGCACTGTCCCCACCACACATAGGCAAGCAGAGTCTAGAGTGTTGCTGTCACTGGCTCTTCAGCACCATCCTTCACCACACACACACACAAGCAAGCAGAGTCTAGAGTGTTGCTGTCACTGGCTCTTCAGCACCGTCCTCCTCCACACACACACACACACACACATACACCCATAGGCAAGCAGAGTCTTGAGTGTTGCTGTCACTGGCTCTTCAGCACCATCTTTCATAACACATAGGCAAGCAGAGTCTAGAGAGTTGCTGTCACTGGCTCTTCAGCACCGTCCCCACCACACATAGGCAAGCAGAGTCTAGAGTGTTGCTGTCACTCGCTCTTCAGCACCATCCTTCACCACACGCACACATAGGCAAGCAGAGTCTAGAGTGTTGCTGTCACTGGCTCTTCAGCACCATCTTTCACCACACACCCAGGCAAGCAGAGTCTATAGTGTTGCTGTCACTGTCTTTTCAGCACCGTCCTTCACCACACACACACACATACACACACACACACACATAGGCAAGCAGAGTCTGGAGTGTTGCTGTCACTGGCTCTTCAATACTGCCTTTCCCCCCACACACACACACAGGTAAGCACAATCTAGAGTGTTGCTGTCACTGACTCTTCAGCACCGTCCTTCTCCACACACACACACACACACACACATACACCCATAGGCAAGCAGAGTCTAGAGTGTTGCTGTCACTGGCTCTTCAGCACCACCTTTCACCACATATAGGCAAGCAAAGTCTAGAGAGTTGCTGTCACTGGCTCTTCAGCACCGTCCCCACCATATATACAGGCAAGCAGAGTCTAGAGTGTTGCTTTCAATGGCTCTTCAGCACCGTCCTCCTCCACACACACACACATAGACAAGCAGAGTCTAGAGTGTTGCTGTCACTGGCTCTTCAGCACCGTCCTCCTCCACACACACACACACACATAGGCAAGCAGAGTCTAAAGTGTTGATGTCACTGGCTCTTCAGCATTGTCCTCCTCCACACACACACACATAGGCAAGCAAAGTCTAGAGTGTTGCTGTCACTGGCTCTTCAGCACCGTCCTCCTCCACACACACACACACACATTGGCAAGCAGAGTCTAGAGTGATGCTGTCAATGGCTGTTCAGCACCGTCCTCCTCCACACACACACATAGGCAAGCAGAGTCTAGAGAGTTGCTGTCATGGGCTCTTCAGCACCGTCTTCCTCCACACACACACATAGGCAAGCAGAGTCTAGAGTGTTGATGTCACTGGCTCTTCAGAACCATGGTCCACCATACGCACACATAGGCAAGCAGGGTCTAGAATGTTGCTGTCACTCGCTCTTCAGCACCGTCCTCCACCCCATACACACATAGGTGAGCAGAGTCTAGAGTGCTGCTGTCACTGGCTCTTCAGCACCATCCTCCACCCCATACACACACACAAATAGGCAAGCAGATTCTAAAGAGTTGCTGTCACTGGCTCTTCAGTGTCAACCTTCACCAAACACACACACATAGGCAGGCAGAGTCTGGAGTGTTGCTTTCGCTGGCTCTTCAGCACCATCCCCACCACACATAGGCAGGCACAATCTAGAGTGTTGATGTCACTGGCTCTTCAGCACCATCCTCCACCACATAGGCAAGCAGAATCTAGCGTGTTGCTGTCACCGGCTCTTCAGCACCATCTTTCACCACACATAGGCAAGCAGAGTCTAGAGAGTTGCTGTCACTGTCTCTGCAGCACCGTCCTTCACCACACACACACATACACATGCACACATACACATAGGCAAGCAAAGTCTAGAGTGTTGCTGTCACTGGCTCTTCAGCACCATCCTCCTCCACACACACACACACACACATACACCCATAGGCAAGCAGAGTCTAGAGTGTTGGTGTCACTGGCTCTTCAGCACCATCTTTCACCACACACACACAGGCAAGCAGAGTCTAGAGTGTTGCTGTCACTGTCTTTTCAGCACCGTCCTTCACCACACACACACATACACATACACACACACACACACACACATAGGCAAGCAGAGTCTGGAGTGTTGCTGTCACTGGCTCTTCAGTACTGCCCTTCCCCCAACACACACAGGTAAGCACAAACTAGAGTGTTGCTGTCACTGGCTCTTCAGCACCGTCCCCACCACACATAGGCAAGCAGAGTCTAGAGTGTTGCTGTCACTGGCTCTTCAGCACTATCTTTCACCACACACACACAGGCAAGCAGAGTCTAGAGTGTTGCTGTCACTGTCTTTTTAGCACCGTCCTTCACCACACACACACATACACATACACACACACACACACACACACATAGGCAAGCAGAGTCTGGAGTGTTGCTGTCACTGGCTCTTCAGTACTGCCCTTCCCCAACACACACATGTAAGCACAATCTAGAGTGTTGCTGTCACTGACTCTTCAGCACCGTCCTCCTCCACACACACACACACATACACCCATAGGCAAGCAGAGTTTAGAGTGTTGCTGTCACTGGCTCTTCAGCACGACCTTTCACCACACATAGGCAAGCAGAGTCTAGAGAGTTGCTGTCACTGGCTCTTCAGCACCGTCCCCACCACACATAGGCAAGCAGAGTCTACAGTGTTGCTGTCAATGGCTCTTCAGCACCGTCGTCCTCCACACACACACACATAGGCAAGCAGAGTCTAGAGTGTTGCTGTCACTGGCTCTTCAGCACCGTCCCCCTCCACACACACACACACACATAGGCAAGCAGAGTCTAGAGTGTTGCTGTCAATGGCTCTTCAGCACCGTCCTCCTCCACACACACACATATAGGCAAGCAGAGTCTAGAGAGTTGCTGTCACGGGCTCTTCAGCACCGTCCTCCTCCACACACACACACACACACACACACAGACATACACACACACACACACACATAGGCAAGTAGAGTCTAGAGTGTTGATGTCACTGGCTCTTCAGAACCATGGTCCACCATACGCACACATAGCCAAGCAGGGTCTAGAATGTTGCTGGCACTCGCTCTTCAGCACCGTCCTTCACCCCATACACACATAGGCGAGCAGAGTCTAGAGTGCTGCTGTCAATGGCTCTTCAGCACCATCCTCCACCCCATACACACACACAAATAGGCAAGCAGATTCTAAAGAGTTGCTGTCACTGCCTCTTCAGCATCATCCTTCAACAAACACACACACATAGGCAGGGAGAGTCTAGAGTGTTGCTGTCGCTGGCTCTTCAGCACCGTCCTCCACCACATAGGCAAGCAGGGTCTAGCGTGTTGCTATCACCGGCTCTTCAGCACCATCTTTCACCACACATAGGCAAGCAGAGTCTAGAGAGTTGCTCTCACTGTCTCTGCAGCACCATCCTTCACCACACACACACATAGACATACACACATACACATAGGCAAGCAGAGTCTAGAGTGTTGCTGTCACTGGCTCGTCAGCACCGCCCTTCCCCCGACATACACACACACACACACACACAGGCAAGCACAATCTAGAGTGTTGCTGTCACTGGCTCTTCAGCACCTTCCTCCTCCACACACACACACACACATACACCCATAGGCAAGCAGAGTCTAGAGTGTTGCTGTCACTGGCTCTTCAGCACCATCCTCCTCCACACACACACACACACACACATGCACACATAGGCAAGCAGAGTCTAGAGTGTTGCTGTCACTGGCTCTTCAGCACCGTCCTCCACCACACACACACACATACGCATGCAGAGTCTAGATTGTTGCTGTCACTGGCTCTTCAGCACTGTCCCCACCACACATAGGCAAGCAGAGTCTAGAGTGTTGATGTCACTGGCTCTTAGGCACCGTCCTCCTCCACACACACACATTCACACACATACACATAGGTAAGCAGAGTCTCGAGTGTTGCTGTCACTGGCTCTTCAGCACCGTCCCCACCACACATAGGCAAGCACAAGCAGAGTCTAGAGTGCTGCTGTCACTGGCTCTTCAGCACCATTCTTCTCCACACACACACAAAGGCAAGCAGAGTCTAGAGTGTTGATGTCACTTGCTCTTCAGAACCATCCTCCACCACATACACACATAGGCAAGCAGAGTCTAGAGTGTTGCTGTCACTGGCTCTTCAGCACCATTCTTCTCCACACACACACACACATAGGCAAGCAGAGTCTAGAGTGTTGATGTCACTGGCTCTTCAGAACCATGGTCCACCACACGCACACATAGGCAAGCAGAGTCTAGAATGTTGCTGTCACTCCTCTTCAGCACCATCCTTCACCACACACACACATAGGCAAGCAGAGGCTAGAGTGTTGCTGTCACTGGCTCTTCAACACCATCCTCCACCCCATACACAGATAGGCAAGCTGAGTCTAGAGTGTTGCTGTCACTGGTGGACTCCCAGCTACTTATACTCAGAAAGCAGACTACATCTAGAGGTATAAGATCCCTGTGCTTACATTGACGCACCGACTAGATACGCATCATGCCTGTGTGGCTTGGGGGTAGATTGACTGGTCTGCCACCTACTGTCGATGGCCTGGACGGTCTGCTTGCCCTGAGACAACTGTCGAGAGACATGGAGAGGCAAGGGGGGCCTAGACCGCATTCTTTGCCGCCAGGAAATAAACTCCCCCCGATTAGCAGAGAGATAGATCGGGTGAACCCTTCACAGGCGACAAATATGACCACTACTGGCAGCCATCGCTAAGACGCGTCAAGACCTGCACAACCCTATAGATGCAGTGGCAATAGACCTGAACCTACTATGGGACGACCAGAAGAAGCTGACTGGTCAAGTCACACAGGAGTAGGGCACCCTCAGTGAATTACAACCCAGTGTAAATGAAATGGATGGTCAGATACGCACATTGATGGACAGAGTGCAGGAGCTGGAGGACAGGGCGGAGGATTCTGAAGGCAGTGCCCCCGCAACAACCTTTAGGTTGTGGGATTTCCAGAGGGGTCAGAGGGCCCGGATCTAGTTTCTTTATTTGAACAGTGGCTGGCACAAGTGGTAGCTCTGTTGGCTCTCTCTCAGCAGTATCAGATTGAGCGAGCGCATAGGGTCCCAGGGAGGCGGCAGCCGCCGGGATCCCTCTCCAGACCAGTGGTGGTTTGCCTTTTGAACTTTAAGGACAAAGAGACTATACTGAAAGTGGTCAGTGGGGCAGGTCCATTACAATACAAGAAGGCCCGCATCTATATCTTTCAGGACTATAACTTGTGGGTGCAGCGCAAACAAGCATCCTTCTTGGGTGTCAAGAAACGTTTAAGAGAGGTTGGTCTCAAGTACTCCCTGTTGTAGTCAGCAAAGCCTAAAGAGATAGCTAACCTAACCAACTACTTTTTCACGGAACCAACAGATGCCTGGGACTGGGTAGCGCAAAGGAGATATGAATCGTCTGCCCCAGCCACGCCTAGACAGTGGAGAGGAAGCAACGTGCTGGGAGACGGCGTGATCGGGGGAGATGAGATCTCATTCCGAATGGGCATCCTCATTGGAACAGATGTGAGACCAACAGCAACGCACACTGTCAGATGTGTCACTTCTGACGACTGAGTGCCACTCTCCCCTGCCCAACGGACCTACTGATGACTCTCAGTCAGACACTGGATCACCTTTTTCGCCCAGTAGCACCGCCTCACTTATTCTGCCTAATGTCACTCCGCAGAGAGTAGACTCAATCATCTGACTTCTCCCTGTTACACAGTTGGTAACATTGCTGTTACTGAGTAATTGGTTCATTTTGATGAACACCCGTCTTTTGGTACAACTGCTGGCTACTATTATTATCTTAATTGCAAATTGTTGATACCATGATGGATTGAACTACATTGGCCGTGTGGTTGGCTTGCTGACTGATTACTTCCCTTAACACTTTTTCTCTTTTAGGTGCCTAATCTCCTTGTGTTGTAGGAGTTGGAGTATTGACATGGGGCACTGGTAGCCTCCCTCCCTTCTTTAAGTGGTCCTATCCACCTCCCAGAAACTGGAGATCTTGTATGAGGCCCTGGTAGGAGAACTCCCGCGTAATGGGTCTGTTGGTTCACTTTTTGGGTGACCGCTTGTTGGCACTTACCCCGGGAGGGGAGTTGGGAGTTTTTGTATTTTATGGTTATGCAGGGCACGAGACAGGTTACACATGGGCGCAGAGCTATTCATCAGCCCCATTTATTAATAACACTATGGAAAACCTCTATGTCCTCACCTGGAACATACGGGGAATGGGGACAGTGCTTAAATGGCATATGGTTCAGCAATACCTACACAGGCGTGATGGGCATGTCGTGCTACTCCAGGAGACACATGTAGCAGGTGGGGAGGATGTCCATTTATAAAAGAAATGGGCAGGCAGTGCTATAGCACAACATATTCGAGATTCGCTAGAGGAGCCCAAATATGGTACCGTTCAGCGGTCCCATTTCAGCCCCTAGTAGTGGAAATTGACCCTGAGGGGCGTTATGTGTTTGTGGAGGGACAACTGGTTGGCCATCCGATATTACTGGGGAGTATGTATGCCTCAAACGTAGTGCAGTCAGCCTTTCTGGCCCACCTCGCTGCCCTCCTTGCGAGATGGGAACATATTCCCTGGTTAATTGGGGGAGACTTCAACAGCGTGCTGGATCCTTGGTAAGATCACTCCCATCCCCCCTTGCCGACCTCCCCTGTGGTTGTCAGCCACACTGGGACTGTCGCAGTGGATGAGATTACAGCGAGTTCAAAATGCGGCGGCTAGAACCCTGCTGGGTCTCCCGAGAACCTGCCCCACTTCTAGGGCAATCCGTAGGTTGCACTGGCTGCCTGTTGTCAACCGAGTGGAATTTAAGGTCCTCTGCACTGCATTCAAAATCTTGAAATCTTCCTCTCCGGCCATCTTGTCCAATCTATTGTCACCTTACTTCCCTACGCGCCAACTTCGCTCAACGGGACAACATCTGGCGACTGTGCCTCGTATAAGGAGGGCGCGGTCGGGCGGGCGCTCTTTCCGTTTACTGGCTGCCAAGCTTTGGAATGCTCTGCCATTTTCCATTCGTGCCACGGAGAACTACATGGCCTTTCGTAGAGCTATTAAAACTCATCTTTTCCCCACAGCCTAGTGCCTTCGTCTGATTTCCAGCCTCTATGTTCTGCTTCAGCGCTGGGATGCCTCTTTGCTGAGGCAGCTGTGCGCTATACAAAACATGATAACATAACATAACATGACACATTGGTCCCTCCTATATTCCTGGTGCTTACTTCACCCTGTTGCAAGGGAATATTCGTACTATTCACCACTGCAGTACTTACATGTCAGATTGGACCGGATCCTTTCTTCCACAGAAATACAAGCACAAGTAACAGATGGTGAATATTTAGGCCGCACATTTTCCGACCACAATACCATGCTATCGCACTTGCACTGGGGTGTTCACCGCCCACCTGTACCCACCTGGCGATTGCAGTCAACCATGCTGGAAGACAGTGTGTTTCAGGAGCCGATGCGTGAAATGCTGACTAACTACTTTACAGAGAACTGGGGCACGGCGACGTCCAGGCAGAAAGAGTGGGAGGCACTGAAAGTTGTCTTGCAGGGGCACTGCATTAGCACTGTGACGGGGGTGCGGACAAACTTATATAAGGATTTGACAGCCTTGGAGGCGACCCTGAGTACCCTTGAGGCATGGGTGCGAGAGGCCCCGTGGAGCATCGAGCCCTCACTGCTCCCAGGGACCGCCATGCCCAGCTGGTAGCACAGTTGCAATGGCTCGACTTTAGGGCTTACCAGGCCAGGGCACATGCAGAGAGAGACAAAGCTGGCCGGCTCTTGGCCTGGCTCCTGCTCAGCGCTGCTCCACAACTACCTATCACTGCAATACGGCAATCCCAACGAATACAGTCACCACCCAGTTAGATATACATAACGCATTCACAAAATACTAGAAAGCATTATATGACCCATACCCTATTGCCCGTGAAGTGCACACACACGCATTCCTTGAGGCCCTCGAGTTGCCTACCATTGACCAAGCAGTCCAAGAGGAGTTGCAGCAGCCCATAATGGAACAAGAACTGTGAGCGGCAATACAGAGGATAGTCACCTGCAAAACTCCTGGCCTGAACGGTTTGCCAGCTGAATTTTATATGGTCAACAAGGGTATGCTAGAGCCTAAATTATTGGAAATTTATCAGGCAGCATTAGAGGGGGGCAGCTACCGCCAACACTCAGCGAGTCTCTTATAATATTGCGACTAAAACCTGACAAGGACCCTCTTAATGTGAAGTCATACCGCCTTCTGTCAATGATAGCCACAGACTACAAGATATTCAGCAAAGTAATCGCTGGTGATGGAGCAAGGTAAATGAGAAAATTTTGAACCCCCCAATATTAACAATAATAATTAATACAATTGTTTGTTTCAGTGAAATAACCAACAACGTATGTCTTCTTTATAAGTGTTTATGGTAACATGCAGTATCCATGCAAACTAATTTACTTACAATTGTTAATGTAAATAACGATAACATAACGATGTGCGTATTAATTAGAATAATATTGCATGATTTGTGCTACGTAGAGAATTGTAAGGTGGCAAAAGAAAGTGGTTGGTAAGTAAGAAATAGCTTTATGTGTCGCTTTTGCTAGGTAACACCTAATTGGGGTACGTAGAATGATGGGAGGGAAACGAAAAGGCTTATTTTCTTTATCCTTAACTATTTTCTGTTTACTTCTATGATAGCTCGCTCAGGCCTGCTAAGCCGTGCTGTAAAAATGGCTGCTGAGGCAAACAAGCTAGAGTACGTGTGCGCAAGATGGCTTCCAAGCAAAAAAGAAAAGCCGTGAATAAAAGCATCACGTGGTTATTTCCAAAGACTAAGATGGAAGAGGGATCAAGGTTGTGATGACCTTATTACCTGAGCGTGTGCCAAAGGGGGACTTAGCGAACGAGTGTGAGAAACAGCAGTGCATTTGTGAATGAACAATGAACTGTTTAAAATAAAGTATCGGAAAGAAGATACAAATAAGGACTGAAAATTTGATTGGAAATGTCCTGAACCCGTGAGAAAGGACAAAGTCATGAACCTTCTTTGGAAACTGGTTTGAACAAGGAGGGTAATAATGAGATGTATGCCACCCCTCAAATGGACCAATTAGAGTGAATCTTGCCCCCAAAATGTAACATTTCTGTTTAGTAAGCTAGTATTAGGGTATAAGAGGACCTACTCTGAAGTAGGAGGAGCGCTGCTTTTTATATATTTTTATTGAGCACAGGACGCTGACGCTGGAGAAGCCACTGCTATTTTTCTTATAGGCCTTTATATTTTAATACGATTAATCTTTTACTCTTAAAACTGGTTGAGAGAGAACGAGATTGTGGCAGAAAGCCTGTATAGGTGGTCCGTCGAGGAGGCCTGTTTAGCAGGACAGACAGTCAGTTTTTGGGAATTCTATGCTGTGATCTGAATTTAACAGCTGTGACGAACTTTATTTTTCCATCTAAAAGGGTATGCATTGCAATTTCAATTTATTCTTGTAATGATAATAAATGTATTGATTTGATTAATAAAACTGAATTTAGTCATGCTTATAAAAATTAGATAAACTTTATTATTATTAAATTTACGAGTCTGTGGTTCTTTAGCTCAATAATAATTGTAAAAGTTTAATAAGAGTTTATAGTGATTGAGCTGGTCTTAATCACCATCAACTGATTCCTACTAGTTGGTCCATCGACCAATGAGCGGAATACCTTAGAAGATTGAGAATTATTATGTTGATTTAAAAGGTATCCCGTCTCCTTCCAGCAACTCATTTTAACTTTTCTCCTAAGTAAAGGCGGACGAGTTCCAGGGAATATATGAGTGAGTGAATGTTTATGCGGTGTTATGGGCCCCACCGTCATATTAGTATAGATGTGAACGAGAGAGTTTCCCAACCTGGACGTCAATGCCTAGAGGAGAAGACATTTTATTGATGGCGCTGGATCACTGGTCGCCTAATGGAGTATATTCCGACGCTAGTGCACGCGGACCAGAATGGTTTCATACCTAGTCACTCGACCACTCTAAACATACGCATGTTGCATAGAGTACTGGGACAGGCTCCACCCCGCTGGCCCTTTGCTGCCTGTTTAGTGATAGACCGAGAGCGTGCATTTCACACCGTAGACTGGGAATACGTTTGCAGTACTCTCATGACTGGGGCTCCCGATGAGGCTAGGCTACTCCACCTCATCTGCCTTTTTTTAAAAAGCCCATACTACCAGGGTTAAAATGGGACAGCTTATCTCGACACCCTTTTGAATCAGTCGAAGCACATGCCAATGGTGTCCGAGGTCCCTGCTTCTATTTGCGTTGACAGTGGAACCATTAGCCCAACATCTGAGACGCTCGGGGAAGGAGTGGGGCATTTATCTAAGGACCCAATTACATGCGGTCTCCCTACATGCGTATGAAGTCCTTCTTCAATGGCCGCTAATTCACAGGACTTGCTGTAGCATATGAAACTACATTGGGGGGCGGGATATTGGCTGTGAGATCACTCCTAAAGAATGGGACAGGGCGTTCCTCTACCCCCGTAAACATTTCCACAATGCGAAGTTCCAATACATCCAACACAACATCTTACACAGGGCCTATCTCACCCTGAGCGGCTCCACCAAATGTATGGAAGTGAGTCTGTGTCCCCTCGATGTGGTTCCGGAAATGCAGATATGGCACATATGTTCTGAAACTGTCCAGGAGCACAGTTATTATGAGGGGTGGTCTTAGATGCCTTGACGGAGGTTACGGGTAGAGTGGATCTCAGCACCATGGAGCCGGGATTACTGGGGATTAATCGAGGTAGGAGAGGTGCAATTGTCAGTTTCAATAACTTAGCCCTAATTATAACTAAACGTGCAATTGGCATGAACTGGAAGGGTGCCTGCCTTCTGAGCATGTCCTACTGGTATGTGGCAATGTTGAAATGGAGCAGAGCTGAGTCCACAGCGCTGCGCAGGGAGGAGGCGAGGGGCCGACGAAGGGTTCCCATTGTGCAGGAGTGGGATATCCTTATGTGTGAGTTAGAGGTCCACTCTGAGGGGGCCGGGGAGAGGGGTCCTGCAGTGAGTCATGAATTCCCCCCCACCCTCCCCCCACCTTGGTTCATTCCCCCTTCTGTGTGTGGCTACAGTGGTGCCGGAACGCTGTGCGCGTGCCTGCTGTGGGTGATGACAACACTAAGGAGCTGGATGCCCGCCATGTGCCATACATACACCCCTCCGCACAGGAGACACAGATCTGGAATCTGGAACTGTTAGTGCCCCGCCTGTTCAAGCTGGTAACCATATCATTTGTCACAGTTACGTTAAAGAACAAACCAATGTCCCCTACAGATGTTTCTGCTACTGTATGTGATGCATTGTTCTAATGGGACATTATACATTGATTAGCTGAATCATTACATGACACGGTACTTGCAATGGGTATTGTGCTGATGCAAATGCTTAATAAAAACGTTCTTAAAAAAACAAAACATCAGTACTTTGTGTTTCATCCATACCGCCCCTATTGCATGCTTCTCGACCTCATCCCTTACCTGAGGACTGTTGGGTACAGCTCTGCAGTGTAGAGGAAGGCAGTGGTGAAAGCAGCTTCAGAGAAACCCTTTCCCAAGATGGCGATTACAGAGCGCACTATGCCATATTCTAAGAGGAGAGGAAATATCAGTAGTTACCGTACAGTGGGTAGGTACCCGCTCAAATACAGACTCTGAGACAGAATCATTCCCTGTCAACCAAGCAGGGCCAGACTGGGAACCTGGCAAATGTTGTCAGACCAGTTCCCATAGGGTGCATAGCGAGCGAGCCTGACCACTACAACGGGGCTTGAAGGGTTCTCCCTCCCAAGAAAAAAATGGCAAAAACGGTGCATTCTTCAACACATTTTTCATTATATATTCATTCAATTGCATTAGCTTTTAATGCATTGTCCACGATGACCGCACTGTGCACCAGGATGCGACAATCTTTGTTGGGGCTCTTCAATGATTCCCCCACTATCACCCTCTAGCAGTGCCTCTCATCTCTCCATGGCTTCTCTCTCAGATGCATTTCATTTGTTTTATAGCTCCTCTCATACCAGTGTAGGTGGGCGGAGCATTTAACACCACACACACATACAGAGAAAATGAATCATACGTGTGTAAGTCAGTATATAGAAAATGTTACATAAGGCAAAGGGGACTACAAGGTGTAGAATTCATGTCATCCATATTGGTAGGCGTTTAATGAGTGCTTGGTCTGGGGAAGCATAAAACCAGGATTCTGAATGTAACACAGTGGTTAGGGTTGACCTTACTAATAACAATTTATTTCCACCCAAACAAACCCCTTTTAGCAAATAAGGATAATTGATGACTTGGACAACAAAAGCATAACTTTCCAACCTGTAATATGTACTTTACATTCAGCTTTTTGATGGCAGTTCATAGCTCACTGTGCTAGATTATGATTGTAACTTATGAACTGCACAGTAACCAAGGGGTCTCTGTGACAAAACCAGTAACCAATTGATCAGTGCACAGAAAATACTGTTCTGTTATCTACATAGTCAATGTGCTTTGCAGCAGGCATATTAACCCTCTGGGATACCTTAGATGAGTCAATCTGCTACTAGACAAAACACTGATCTCTCTTCAGCAGGTATATTAATCACTAGAGTTATCTTGGCATGTTAATTGTTACGCGAAAATTGTTGCATACACAATTAAATCTGCAGTCTACAAAACCGTCTCCCCAGTAATAAAAGCGGCCCCCACCCTTCTGGGGAAACGCCCAATGTCCATTACGGCCAGTCCGGCCTTGCAGGAGGACGCGCCTTCCGCACCCTGGCTGCTAAACTTTGGAACTCTCTTCCTGTGCACAACCGCAGTATGGACAACTACCTGGCATTCCGCAAGGCCATTAAAACGCACCTTTTCCCTTTGCTTTAGGCTCGGCCTTCAGTTAGTAGCCTCCCAATTCCTGCCTGTCAGTGCTGGGACGCCGCTTTGCTGGGGCAGCTGTGCGCTATACAAAACTCGTAACATAACATAACCAAGATATAGGGCCTCATTACGATGTCGGTCGGAAAGGCTCCGAACGGCATTCGGATTTTCCTAACCCATGTCGGAACCCATGTTTCCGACTGACTCGGAAACATTTCCGACCGACCGATTATGATAGAAGGTAACCGTCCGGTCTTTCTGATTCAGTTCCGACTGGCATTGGGAGACTCCGAGTCAGTCGGAGCCGAATCGTACAGGTCTATGGACCACGTTTCTGACCGACGTATTACGATGTCGGATTCGGACAGCCTTTCTGAATCGGTCTGTCCGACACAAAACGGCTGTCAGAAACTGACTTTGGGGGCCGTAGCAGGCTCCCCCTTCATCTGGAGGCCTCCGGTTGGGGCCCGTGGGGGTACCCATGGGACCCCTCTTTACAACCATGCACAGTGTGGCAGGCACCATGGGGTGCCTGAGACAGGGTGCAAGGTTTTCCAGAACCACATCTTTTTTCAAAGGGAGCCTGTGTTGTCGGTCGGAATGATGTTCGGAAACATCGTAATCGGTCGGTCGGACTCGCCGAACCTGAGTCGCTCAGAACAGATTCCGACAAGGAGTCGGTCAGAGTGCTTTCCCACCGACATCGTAATGAGGCCCTTAGTGTAATCAATGACCTCGAAACTGTGAAATCAGTAGGCAGGATAATGTCAAATCAGTCTACTCGATGTTTTGTAATGACTCAAAGTGATGCAGTGAAACACTCACCTGGATAGTGTGAAATTGGTGTTGGTCCTTAATACAATTTCAAAAATATAATTGGCTTTCAATCAATCAAACAATCAAACATTTATAGAGTGCGGCAAGTCACCTGCGAGGGTCTCGAGGCTTTAATATAGTTGCAAAAATATGATGTCAAGGATATTGTGGGACATAATATCACATGTAAGAATATCATTTTATTTATTACTTTGTTCAAAATATGTTAAGTATTAGGGCCTGATTATGATGTCGGTGGTCGGACTGCTGACAGCCCATCGGTGGCAGTCCGACCGTCGACAGCCCTTCGGTTCGACTGCAGTATTATAATACTGGTGGTCAGACCCACAGATGTTGGACGTAAGACCGCCGCCTCCGCCAGGATCATAGATCCCGACGGTGTGGCGGTCAGAGCAGCAGCCCAGAATGGCAGCATTGCCAAGGCAGGCACTGCCGTCCGGGTTATGAGATCCCTTTCCGACAGCCTTTTCATGGTGTGAACCCCATCGTAGTCCAATGCAAAGTGTCCCTGGGGGCACATGTGGTGTCCTCACTTATCTCCGAGCACAGTGTGCCATGTACGACATGGTGCATGGCACGCGGTGCACAGACGTGCAGCAGACCCTGCACTGCATCGGCATCTGCTGCGGTCTGTGTTAATGACCCAGCCATGACTCTGAGGTGGGACCATCAACTTTCCGACCGCCAGTCCAGCAGTCAAATCCAAATACAGCGGTCAGACCGCAGCAGTCTCGTTGGGCGGTCTCTCGACTGCCGCAATAGTCGCCGGCGGTCCGACCACCCGGCATTATAATCAGGCTCTTAGTTTAGTTTTATTTACTAATCGTATAAATTATCATATTGTTTAGAAAGAAAATGTTATTCGTTTGAGAGTGACGAGTTATAATTTTATTGTCAACTATTTTTTAGTATAGTTTACTTTTTTTGTTTAGTATTGTAATTAAAGTATGACATTTTATTTAATCTTTCATTGTTTTGCTTTGTTGGTGAGTTGTTGCATTTGTAGGAAAGTAGTGTGGGAACTTTATAAAAATATATATATTATAGTTTTTACCAAATTGTTAATTATTTTTAAAGTTTTAATTGGCTAATTAGAATATTAATTATTTATATAAATTAACTATTTTCAATATCTACCTGTTTGTGTATTGGTACTTATGTACTATTTTTATTGTTTTTCATTAATTAGTGTTTTCCTGTGGTTTGTGGGTTTGAAGGGTGGGAAGTGTGTTAAGAATTTATCATGAAATATATAAATAATTACAATCTATTTATGAACATTTTATTAATATTTGGCTGTAAAACATTTATTATGTTTGTGTTAATTTATATTTTTAATTATACTGTGTTTGTGTTTATTATGTTTGATACACTGCATTAATTATTTTTGGGGAGAGTTATTCTGTATGCATGAAAGTAGGTTTGGAAGTGCTGATAAATATATATTGTATTAAATTTAAAAAATATTTATTATGGATTGTTAAAATTGATTATTTTTTTATGACTTTTAGGTGTTCTATTGAAATATTTTATACTGAATTTATATACATTTTCATCTGGTTAAATTTTTTAATTAAATATTATTTTTAACCTTAATGCTTATTTTTATGTTTTGTACAGTTATTTATATCAATTTCTTTTTGGAAGTATTTTTGCATTAATATTTTTATCATTAAGAATTTAACTGTTACCTTTTATTATTTCTATTAAGGGCCCGATTACAATGAGGCTCGTAAAGCCTCCGACCGCAGGTCAGAGGCTTTCCGAGCCTCATTGCAGTTTCTTTTGTGACTGCTGTATTACAATGCAGGAGGTCGAAACTGAAACCCGCCGGTCAGTCCGGCTGGATTCCGACGGGCTCAAGGAGCCCGTCAGCCAGTCAGAGACCGCCCGTAATTCCAATGGACGGCGTTTCCGCCGTTCGGATTATGATGCTCGGTTTCCGACAGGTTTTCCATGCTGGGCTTTCTGACATGGAAAGCCTGCCGGAAAGCGAGTTTGTGTGCCCCTAGCAGGGCCCCCTTCTCCTTGCGGCCTCCGGTGTTAATCCCTGCACCATGTGGCAGGCACCTTAAGCTGCCTGCCACGCGGTGAAGGGATTAACAGAATCTTCATTTTCTCTATGTTAGCTTGTGCTATGGCCGGTTTACAGCCGCAGCACAAGTGCCTATAGAGAATTGGAAGTATGCGACTGCACCATGTGCGGTTGCATTGTAATTGCGGTGTCGGGACCGCCGAGCGGATGTCCGTCGGTCCCGAGACCACGACGGTGTCGGTCAGTGGCAACTCCGACTGACATCGTAATAAGGCCCTTAATGTCAATGTGTTCAAATTATTCATATACACTGTGTTTGATATGATTTCGCTGTTAAAAATGTTTCAATTTTTTAAAAATATTTAATTGTTTTTTATTACTTAGGATTGTCAGTAATAAATGTGATTGTTTAAAGTCTATAACATTTTATTCTCCCTCCAAATTTCAACATTTTCCTTACTGTTGCTTAGATTGCAGGTGGACTTTTTGGACTTCGTTGGATCATGGATCTACCAAGCCACTGTGTTTTTTTTTGTATTTGTTTGCTGTGCTTGCATTGCCTCCTCACTTCCCTTCATGCATTTTTTAACTTTGTATGTTTGACCTGACTGTTCAATGTACAGTGCTCTGATACCCTGATGGGTCATGTTCACACTTCATAAAACTCTGAAAATAAAATAAATAAATAAAATAAATAACAGTAAATATGACCCTTCCTAAGTACAACACTTTCTCTACTGTGGCTCAGCTTGTAATGGGAATAGTAAACCTAACCTCTCCAAAGTCCTGCGCTTTCCCTACTGTTACTCAGTTTGGAGTGGGAATAGTAAAATTAATTTTGGGCATCATTCCGATGCAGGGCGGTCCGACCGCTGGCCGTCATAGCGGTAGTCGGGAGACCACCCGACGAGCATGCGGCGGTTCGACCTCCGTATTCCGATTCAACCCCCGGGCTGGCGGTCAGAAAGGCATCAGTACCACGGCGGGGGCATGCTGCGGCCATGCAGCACCTCCTGCACGTCCGTGTGCCGCTGTGCATGGCACATGGTGCACGGAGGTAAGTGAGGGCAGTACATGTGCCCCCAGGGCCCTGTTTGGGGCCCACCATATCCCTTCCTTACAACCTTTTCATGGCGGGATTCCCACCATGAAAAGGCTGTCAGAAAGGGATATTGCAATCCCGAAGGTGGTGCCTGCCTCAGCACCTCTGCCATTCAGGGACTCTGCTCCGACTGCTTCCCTGTCGGGATCTATGATCCTGGCGGAGCCGGTGGTCTTGCGTACGACAGTTTAGGGTCCGACCGCCAACATCGGAATCACCCCTAAGTTTGATATATGTGCTTTTTATATTTCGTAACTATTCCCTCTCTTTTAACTGATTTGTAGCTATCTTTATTAACTTTTGTTACATGTTACTTGCAGTATTCATGAATATATTGTATTTATATTTATATTTTATTTATTGCTTCTAATTTGTTTTGGTATTTTTAGACTTTTAGTAATTTTATTTTCCTTTTTAATTTGCTTTTGTTTTATAGTTTGTATAAACGTTAGTTTTAATAATGAATGTTTTATGTTTTTATTTTAATGGTTTGAAAATGACATTCTACTTATTATATAATCATCTATAACTTATTATATATATTTATTTCTTTTTGTTTAATTATTAGATTTGTATATAATGTTATTATTATTTTTATAATTTGTTGTATATGCTTTGTTTACTTTTATTATTATGGCATATTTTTTATATTGTTTTAGTTATTAAATTTGTCTTTCCATTTTTTGTACTATACCTATATTTTTAATGTTAATTTATGTTTTTTATGGTATTATAATGTTAAATACTTTTAAATGTAGATATATATATATACCTATATAATTTTGATATTTTAGTGAAATCAGTCAGCTTATAGTGTTAAATCACTTTGCACAATCGAGTGAAATCACAGCTCTATATACTGTAAAATTACCCAACTCAATACTGTGAAATCACTAAGTGCAATATAGTGGAAAAAATCAAATCGATATTGTGTAGATACTTAATGCAATATATATACATTTTTTATAAATGTTTATTTTATTTTTAATATTATTGCAGTTTCCAAACACCAAGAAACAAAGCATCACAGTGAGTCGGCAATAGAGGGAAGACACAGTAAAAAATATGATTAAGCGAAGGTACATCTCAAGCATATCAACAGGCAGCTTGTTACATGTAGTCATAGCTCGATATCTGTCGATGGGACAGTAAACATGACTAATTGAACCTAACACGGTAGTATGCATCAATATAACATTGCAGGAGGTAACAGTCATTCATGTGTAGACATATCAACACCCTCCATTACATAAATCCATAGTATTTTCGCCAGGGGCCCCAGATCTTAGCAAACGTTTTAGGGCAGCATCTAGACTGATAATGGACTTTTTCCACAGTCATATAAGTATCCATTCCCCGTCTCCATTCCTCCAGCGTGGGTAGTTCAGGAGTTCCCCATTTCCTGATCAGGTCTGTCTTTGCCACTACTAAACCTAAATTACAGAAAAGAAGTCGGATTCTTGGGAGCTCTACTTCAGTGGAAATGCCTAGTAGGATATATTTGGGGTCAATTTGGAGGGATACAGAAAGGTTTTTTGCCAGTTCACCTATTACAACCGACCAATAAGGGGCAATATTTGGGCATTCCCAAAGTGTATGAAAAAATGTGCCAGTCTGCACCCCACATCTCAAGCAAGTGGTCGATTCTGCCCATCCGAATTTGTGGAGACAAGCCCTGTCATAGTAGACTCTATGAAGTATTTTGTACTGTATTAACCGCAACCGCAATTTGATTGCCACTATTCTAGGGTGTATCTTAGCCTCCTCCAAGTCTTTATTGTCTAGCTCACCCAAGTCCATTTCCAATGCAATATATTTTGAAGCATTCATTACTTTCCACATAATATTCTTAATTGCATTGTGTGTGTTTATTATGTTTGATGCATTATAATTTTTTTTGGGTGGTGTATAGTTGGATTTATATGAAAATAAGTATGGAAGTGCCAATAAATATATTGTTGTTAATGTTAAAAATACTTGTTGTTAAATGGAGAAATAGTTGACTAATTTTGTGGATTGAGTGTTTTAATTTAATATTATAGATTGAGTTTACATATTTATGTTAATTTGGTTACAGTGCTTTAATTTTCATATATTTTTAAGTTAACAAGCATTTTTTACTTTAAGCTTATTGTTATATTTTGTATAGTTATTTAAAGTGCATTTCTTTTTTAAAGTATTTTGCATTGATATATAAATTATCATTATTGTTTATGCTGTGAATTTAAATTATTATTACTAATTATTATATATATATATATTTATTTAAATAAATTCATATATTGTATTTGATATGATTTTAGTTTTAATATTTTTTAATATTTATTTTGATATGTCTTCTGTTGAGTTAGTCAGTTGTTCTGTAATTGTTTTTTTCTACTTCTTATGATTGATAATAGTAAATGTGATTGTTTAGTATCTTAAAAATGTTCTAGTCCCTCCAAGTGTCAACATTGTCCTTGCGTAGGTTGGAGTCGGAATAGTAAATCATGTTCCTCCAAAGTCCATCTTTTTTCCTACTGCACCTTAGGTTGTAGTAATTGTAATTCTGAACCCTCTAAAGTGCCACACTCTCACTACTCTTGCTGAGGCCGGAGTGGGTAAAGTGAATCTGACCTCTCCAGAGTCCAGCACTTTCCCTACTTTACTGTTGCTCAGGTTGGAGTGGGAATACTAAGGGCCTGATTACGCGTGCGGCGGTCGTATTTCTAATTGAATTCCATTTATTGTTTTAGTATTTTTAGGTTTTTTAAAGTATATATTATTAATTTTATATTTTAATTTTATCTTTTTTGATTTTTTTCTGTTTAATAGTTTGACAAGATTTAGCTATAATGTATGTTTTTATAAACTGTACACTATTTGTTTATTTTTATTTAATTATATTTGTAATTAATGTTATTATCATACTTTTGTATATTTTTACCATTACTTTAAATGTATTTTAAAACTACATTTTTTTATATTTTATTAGATATTAAGGGCCGATTCCGATTCGGGCCGGAAATCTCTCCGACCGAGCCGGACCCGGAGAGATTTCCGACCGAATCGGACTCTGGCAGTCCGACCGAACGAGTACGATGCGCACGCATGCCATCGGACTCGAGTCGGTCGGACTCCCATTGAAGTCAATGGGAGCCGGTCGTACAACGCGTACGCGGGCTCCCATTGACTCAATGGGTGCGAGGCGGACAAGGGCGCCCCCTACAGCGTGTACGCGTCCATGCGCATCGCGGCGTACATGCACAGGTAGGGGGACCCATGGGTCCCCCCTGTGTGCGACTCGCGCGCCTACGCGTACAGGGGGTTTGACGCGGACCCCCAAAGTCCGGCTCCGACAGCTTTTTCGAGCCGGACGGCGCGAGTCGGTCGGACTGCTCGCGGCGCGCATCGTACTTACCCGGCCGGGATACGTCTCCATAGCGCGGTGCGAGTCGTGTCCATGCGAGTCGGTCGGAGCGTGTTGAAGCCGCGTTCGAGTCGGTCGGAGATTTCGCGGGTGCCTGCATCGTACTCGCTCGGCCGGACCCGCGTACGATTCAGTCGGGAAACAGGGCTCCGGATCGGATCCGGTAAATCCGAATCCGATTCGGAGCACTACCGGCCGAGATCGGAATCGGCCCCTAAATGTTTCAACCTGTTTTCTTTAATATGTATATATATATGTATATTCACTGAAAAAACCATAGGTTTTAGGGACAGTTATAGTTAGTTGGACATTGCACTCGTACAAAACCCGTGAAATTCCCCCGTTATAGTTAGTTCAGCTAACTATAACTCGCGCCCCCGCAATGCACTGCTGATGACGTCACATATTGCATCACTCATGACATGGTCAGTGACATCACTGATGACATCTTAAATGACATCACTGATGACATCATCCAGTGACTGTGTGTTTCTGTAAAGTTTAAATATGTTTAATATATATAGGGAAAGGCGTATTGAAGAATGAGTGGGTGTATAAGTGTCTGTATGGATGATTTAGTAGGTGCGTGACTAACTCTATAAGTGAGTGATTAAACGCATCTTACTGAATGCATGGGTTAGTGACTAAACTGGGTGAATGTTTGTATCCGTCTGTCTGTTGCTGTGTAAGTGGCTGCATGGGTTTGTGAATAGCTTCATGAGTGTCTATATGAGTTACTGATTGGTTGTCTGAGTATCTGTATGGGTGCCTGAGTGTTTGTGTGGGTGGGGTGTGTGCGACTCTGTGCATAGATGTGTGAGTGGGTGATTCACTGGGTGGATGGTTTCAAGAGTGCATCTGTGATAGACTGTATGGGTGGTTAAGTGTGTGTAAGAGTGGGTTAGTGAGTGAATGTATGTCCCAGTGGTACATGTGTGAGTAACTACATATGTGAAAGGCAGTATATATGTGTGTCGGAGTATATAAATAGCTATAAGCGAGAGTGTGTGATTGTGAGAGTGACTCTATGGATGAGTGTGTGCTTGTATCAGTGATTGTATAAGAGCGTAAGAATGTGCTAGTATTTGTATGAGTAAGTGAGCTGGTGTGTGTATAACTGTATAGGTGAGTAAATGGCAGTGTGTTTAATTATTTGCATGACTGACTAGGTGTGTGAGTACCTCTATGGATGAGTGGCGGTGTTTGAGTGTCTATATAGGAGTATGAGTGCATATGATAGTCCTGTGCTGAGTGACCGTAAGTATGAGTGACTGTACGGGTGAGTGAGTGGATGTGTGTGTAGACCTAAGAATCAGTGAGTGGGTATGTAGTTATTGGTGTTGGGAGTGTCTATGGTTTTGCAAATGGCAGTCTGTAATTTAGAGTGGGTGTATCAAAGGTTATATTAGGGTGTGAGGAGGTGCATGAAATTATCACGTGGATGATGTCATCAGTGATGTCATCAGTGATGTCATTTGAGATGTCATCAGTGATGTCATCAGAGATGTCACTGACCATGTCATGAGTGATGTAATATGTGACGTCATCAGCAGTGCATTGCGGGGCGCGAGTTATAGTTACCTGAACTAACTATAACGGGGAATTTCACGGGTTTTGTACGAGTGCAATGTCCAACTAACTATAACTGTCCCTAAAACCTATGGTTTTTTCAGTGAATTTGTAAGGTTTTTAAATGCTAATTTCTAACTATAACGTGCCTGAAACCTATGGTTTTTCAGTGAATTTCAAAGGTTTTTTAAATGCTAATTCCTAACTATAACATGTCTGAAACCTATGGTTTTTTTCAGTGAATTTCAAAGGTTTTGTAAATGACAATTTTTAAATGTATTAATTGTTATATTTATTTTTTTGATACTGATTTACTACATTTTTTTAAACTATTTATTTTTAGATATTTTATTTTTTAAATACATTGTAATTACATTATACATTACATTACAAAATATACTTTCTCAGAATGAATTACTTTAGTTTAAATACTTTGCAAATAGGCAAAAAAACTTTTAAGTACAGTAGTTACAGTTGTTGCAATGGGCAACACAATTTCAAACACAATGCAACATTGAGCTCAATGTGAATTTCAAGTTAAATGCAATTAGTTACTTTATGGATTACTTTTCTAACCACAGGACTGGATCCTAGATTCAGTCCTGGGACATCTCCTGTAAACAGTTGAGTAAAAGCGTTTTGGTTACAGTAGTGATTTTTAAGGAATATTATTGTATTTTAAAAGTTGACACTTGAAAGTGTGAGATCATTTTGCAAAATCCAGTGAAATCACTCAGCTCTATGCTTTTAAATTACTGATCTCAATACTGTAAAATTACTAAGTTCAAGTCAGTGAGCCTGATGTAGTGAAATCACTCATTAATATGTACTCGACACTATACTGTAAAATCACTCCAGCTGATACAGTGAGATCCCAGTAAAATGCTTTTTCTCTGTATTGTGAGTTTACTATGCGTGATACAGTAGCTGTAAAGAAAAATCACTCTGCCTGATAGAGTAAAGTCAGTCAGTGTGACATAGTGGAGTCCACACAATGAAGTAAAATGTGCAAGTGACAGCCGGCAGGGTTAGATATGGGTACTGGGCCACAGATCTGCTGTTTCTATCTCCCCAACTGGAGAAGGGCCCTCTTGCATTCAAGAACTGCTTTACGGCCTTTCTTTGGGAGACCTAGTAAGATTCAACTCTCGAGGAGGGAGTTCTCCAGTACATATCTTCAGGGCACACTTCATGAGTCCACATGGGTGACTCTATCTCAGTAACAAATCCATTAGGTCAAACTTCTCCCTTCTCCAGGAGTGCTGGGTAATGCTGTATATCAACGCTGAGAAACAGATGTTGCCTTACAAGATAATAACTGTGTAAAAGAAGGGGTTAGACAGGCTCAAAACAGTAAGAAACCTTCAAACTGAGTAGATCAAACCAGTTTCTTCTCAACAAATGTTTGTCTGGAGTGTGTTGAAGGCTGCAGGGCATCCTCAGTGCTACCAGTTAGTGTCTATGAGGTTTTGCAGACAGTCCAGCCAGGTGTCAGATGCATCACCAATTGGTCAAGAAACAGTTCTCTTTGTAGGACGATGAGATGAATCTAGAGCCAAACAGAATTAGAAAAGCAAAGACAAGCGTAGGAGAGAGACTGAGTACCTGTGGGTATAGCCATGTTCAACGCGATGGAGAATCCTGCCACGATGAGTGACCAGGCCTGGCAGTTTCTGCGGCCGATGTGATCCAGCACAAGGTAGACCCCCACTTTGGCTGGGATCTCGATAATCCCAAAGATGAAGTGGGTCAAGTAGGGGTTCAAGCTGAAGCCGGTGATCTTAAAACTGATGCCGTAGTAAGTGAAAGGCACCCCAAACCTGTTGAACACGAAGCAATAGATAGTTGAGTCCGGCTGTTGTGCTGTGTTTGTCACAATTATTTTTATTTATTTATTTATGTTTTTAAAATATTCATTCTTTCATTTTTATTAAAAAAAAAATGGAGGTTTATGATTTAGGCTTGTGTTTGTTCACAATACTAATGACAATGGACCCGATTCACAAAAGTAATCTGAGACAAAATCCTCACTTTACGACTTTCGGTATTCACAAAAGGCATTTAGGAGTAGTAAAGTTAGGATTTTGTCTTAAGTTTGTCTTAAGTTTTGGTCTTAAGACAAAATCCTAACTTAAGTTAAACTTAAGTTAAACTTAAATTAGGATTTTGTCTTAAGTTTGTCTTAGGTTTTGGTCCTAAGACAAAATCCTAACTTAAGTTTAACTTAAGTTTAACTTAAGTTTAACTTAAGTTAGGATTTTGTCTTAAGACCAAAACTTAAGAAAAACTTAAGACAAAATCCTAACTTTACTACCCCTAAATGCCTTTTGTGAATACCGAAAGTCGTAAAGTTAGGATTTTGTCTCAGATTACTTTTGTGAATCGGGCCCAATATTTTACAACCCTCACCACACCTACCCCTACGAACAGACATGTCGCTTCCACTGGAGTGCCTGCAATATAGCAATCATAAGGGCTAGTACATGTGTAACGTCACCTCAACATTACCACCACTGTGAAAATCACCATCACCATCACCATAACCGTCAAGGACCTCATGATAGTCTTTTGTTTTGAAATCGGTTTTATTGGTTTTAACCTAACAAGTACATGACAACAGAAGCCTTCGCCCATCACACATGTGCTTAAGGATGACCCGCATGCAGCTCACATTGTAAGTGCCTGTTAGACCTGTCAGCCCTAGGGTGGTCTTGCCCTGTTTTTTTCCTGAAGACTACTCCCCCGGGAACAGCGGTGGAGTACCATCGAAAGAGAAGCCTTTGCCGTGGTTTGGGCTGTAAAGAAGTTGAGGCCATACCTTTTTGGTTGTCACTTCCTGATCCAGACCGACCACAGACCCCTTCGCTGGCTCATGCAGATGAGAGGCGAAAACCCCAAATTGTTGAGGTGGTCCATTTCCCTCCAAGGGATGTACTTTCGGGTGGAACATCGACCCGGTGTAGACCACGCCAACGCTGACGGTCTCTCCCGGTTTTTCCGCCTTAGCGATGAGAACTCCCTAGAGGTTGGGAAGCTCTCCCCTCTTTCGGCTGGGGGACGCGTGTTAGACCTGTCAGCCCTAGGGTTGTCTTGCCCTGTTTTTTCCCTTTTGCGCCTCATTTTTGCCACCGTATTTTTACTGGACCTAGGTCTCTGGGCGCCTTACCACTGCCAACCAGTGCTGAGGTGCAGGTGCTCTCTCACCCAAGATGGCTGCCACAGGCCCCTGCTACTGCAGAGTGGCCTTGCACACATACACATACTAGTAGCCAGGGTCAGGCTGGGACATAGGGATACAGTATCCATCCCGTCCCGCCTCTGGGCCACATAGCCAGACATGGTGGAAGGTTCCAGAACCTTCCGGGCTGTGGGAGGAGTTATGTTTTGCCGCCTTTAGGATGGTCACCTGACCTAGGGGTATAAGAGGTTTGGAGGGAAATCTTTTAGTCAGTTGGGGCACCACTGATCCTGGGAGAACCTCTGCCGGAGTACAGGCTTTAGGGCCTAGGGGGGAGACCTACACTACTGCTACTGACAAGGTTGAGGCACTGCTGTAGTAAGATAGCTGAGGAACACCCGCCACCCACTGACCTTGCCCAGTGTGAGGGGACCCAGGGAACCATCTTCAGCGTGCTGGGAAGTACCATCCAGCACCCCAAGTACCACCAACTCATTCCCTCCCCCATAAGGAGAAACCCCAAGAAGCAACCAACAAAGAACTACCGCAAGCAACCTGAAACTAAAGCCTGACAAACCAGCAAGGTCAGAAACCTGAACTGCCAAACTGGGGATCACCAGGTACAGCGCCGTGCCCTGTAGCGCTAGACCTTTACCCCCATCCACTCCTAGCTGTCGCAGTGCCGCCCTGCTGCTGGGCTGCCCAAAGCACTTCTATATCCGCCCCCTGCCAACTTGCTTCAAGCGCGCCCCCGCACTGTGCCTCCACGTGGGAGGAATCGCCCCTCAAGCCACTGACCGTGTGGCTGGAATCTGCCTTTGCGGCCGTCGCCGCGTGTGAGGAACTGCGGAGGTGGGCGTGGTCTCCCTCGAGGCCGGGGTGGTGAGGTGCGCCGTCCGCGCCCTCACCGAAGGTCCGGAGCTGCCTGAAGATCACCGCCGGGCCCGGGAGCCCCTGCAGAAGAAGTTGCGGCCTGGAAATCACCGCCGCGGCCCAGGAGGAAGAACGAGGCCTTCAGCCCCTGCCGACGCTGTTGCTAGACGACCGGGGACGCCGACCGCGTCATCGGCCGCGCCCCCGGGAAGGCCGCGCAGCGATTGGGCGCCGGCTCCCGCCGCGCCCCCAGCGCCGACGGAAGCCGCTGAGCAGTCCCTAGAGAGCAGAGGGAGGCGGGAAGCCGGCCGGAGAGGACTGCCGGCTCCCGCTCCCTTCCCCGCAGTACAGCGCTGACTACGGGGGCCGGAGGAGAGTGATACCGGCCCCCCAATGACCCGCAATTCCGCCCGGAAGGCCGTGGAACCCAGTCCGGGCCCCGCCCTGCCAAACACGGGCCGGCCCAGAAAGGAGCCAGTCGCTCTGGAGAGCGACCACCGAAATTACCGCAGGTGAGCCCGGGAGGCCCCTAGGGCACGCAGAGACGCCACTGGGGGCCGGGGGCCACCACTACCCTGTTGATAAAAGGGGGAAGCCAACAGTAACTGTCCCCACTAGGCGAGGCCCCGGAGAGGAGTGGGCCTGGCCTGAATTAACCCCTGAGAGACACAGAAGCCTTCATTACTAGGGAAGCCCCAGAGAGAGAGACATGTGGAGGGGTTCCCTCAGCTATTCACCAGCTTCATTGTTATGCCTGTTTGAATTACTGTCTAGGCCTGATGCAGATCCTTATTACTGAAAAGTCTTTGCCTAGTGTAAAGGTGCGTAGTTGAATCAAGCTGAAGTGTACACCGCCAAGAGTTGAAGTGTTTTATGTTGCAGGTGTACCGGATTTGCGACGCCCCCTGTACTGCCTATGGGAGCACCTAGATTAACGCAGGCCCTGTTTGAAATGTAACGTAAAATGCCTATTTACAAGTGATTGAATGTTCATGAGGTGAACTGCATGTTTTAGGCCCATGTTTTATTCCTGCACCCTGTGATCATTATTGGTGCTACGTTTAGGAGATGATTCCTGCTGCCTTTTAGTGGCCTACACTGTTGATGAGCTATGGTCCTTTAATGAGATGACGCACTAATTGAGTACTTCAAAGAGTTGAAATGTTGCCCTGAATTAATCTGCCTCATCTGATGCTGCATTGATTTATATAAAAGAACTTGTTTTTAATACACAGGCCTGGTGTGGTGTCACATTATTGCGTCCGCATTACTGAATCAAAGTGAGGGTGTGCTGCACAACTGCCTTACACATTGCCTTCGGGTGCCTTTCCGCCTCGCGCCATGCTACCGTGCCGGAATCGGTAACCCCGGTTCCAACAGTGCCAAAGTAAAATAACCATAGAGGAAACAGAAGCATCAGACTTCTTGGAGGTAGGTGCACATTTTCCACCATGGTGACAAATATTGTAACATGTATGATAGAAAATTCACCAGATGGCCCTATTTTTAAGTTTAAGAAAATAGAAAAATGGCAGGTGATTTGGTTTAAACCGCTGTATCATACCTAGTGAACTCAGCTTAATGCAGGCAATACAGGCGTCCAAAGAACTCTGTGACAACTTCGCCAACTTCTTTAACGACAAGATTACTAAGATCGAACACTCACTGGACTCCGTCAACACTCGACCCACTAAGAGCACCACGCCCGGGGCGGTCGTTATCGCTCCCTTCCCCTCCTCCAAACCCTGGCTAAGCTTCCGCCCCATTCAAGAACATGAGATAATCACGCTGATCTCCACCGCCAAACCCTCCTCTCATGTCCTTGACCCCATTCCCCCCCTACTAACCAAAAAGCTGAAGCACTCCCTAGCTCCGCTGTGGTGATAATTAACAGCTCCATGAAAAATGGAGACGTTCCAGACTGCCTTAAAGTAGGACAAGTCACACCCCTGCTGAAAAAACCCGGCCTTGACCCATCGGATTTGAATAACTTTAGACCTGTATCTAACCTTCCCTTTCTGTCCAAAATCCTAGAAAAGTGCGTACTCCAACAGCTAACCCAACACCTTGATAACATCAACCTCCTTGACTCCCACCAATCTGGCTTCAGAAAAGGCTGTAGCACAGAAACCGCGATCCTCAACATCATCGACGATATCCACAATTCACTAGACTCTGACCAATGCTGCCTCCTCATTCTCCTTGACCTATCGGCAGCATTCGACACAGTAGACCACAAACTCCTCATTAGGGCTCTCCAAGAAAGAGTCGGTCTTGGTGAGGCGGTCCTCCAATGGTTTTCCTCCTTCCTGCACAATCGCTCCCAAAAAGTAAAATTCAAAAACTTTGCCTCTGACTCTCACCCTGTCAACAAGGGAGTCCCTCAAGGCTCACTGCTTTCCCCGCAACTCTTTAACATCTATATGGAACCTCTCACCAAACTACTCAAAGCAGCCAATATCTGTTTTCATCTGTATGCAGACGATACTCAGATTTATCTGGAAACCACCTCCCTCAGTGACATTCAAAGACTCAATGACATACTGAGAGATGTCCAACACTGGCTGTCTTCAAATCACCTTAAACTAAACCCCGACAAAACTGAGATACTTCTCATTTCGAAAAAGGAGGAGAACCCTCAATTTGTTGAATGGCTAAAGGCCGTGGATGCGCTCAATGGGAATCTCACCCTAGCTGACTCTGTCAAATCACTAGGTATCACTCTAGACCCGAAACTAAACATGACCAGACACATCAAGAATTCGGCCAAGAGCGCCTTCCTCAACCTTAAACTACTGAACAAAATAAAACCTTTCATTCCGCCCAGTGACCTCAAACAGGCCACTCAAACTCTGGTGCTGTCAAGACTGGACTATGGGAACGCAGTCCTCTCAGGAATTGCAAAGTCACACCTAGCTCCCCTCAAAACTACTCTGAATGCGGCAACCAGAATGGTCACCGGAATCAAGAAATTCGACCACATCTCCCCTGCACTCAGAGAACTTAAATGGCTCCCAGTTGAAATGCGGATCAGCTTCAGAACAGCCTGCCTCACTCATAAAGCCCTACATACCGGCAAACCCGAATACCTGGCGGCCAAACTCAAAAAAGCCGGTCAGGCCAGGAACCTCAGAAGCTCAAACTCCTTCCTACTCATCCCACCTAAAACTCGAAAACTAAAAACTGCGGCTCGTTCCTTCGCCGGTAGCGCACCCAAAGTCTGGAACTCCATTCCCCCTCACATCAGAACCATTCCCTCTTTTGTTACATTCAAAAGCCTACTCAAAATCCTGTTCCTCAACCGCTCCCTAGGGAGTCGATAGGAGCATTCGGAGCGAGATACCAGACACCCCGCACTGCTCCAATCACCACGTCCTTGAGACTACGATACAGATGTCCCATGACTACGAAGCAGACCCATCAACAAGCGTCCTGCAAGGTTATTGTGTTCGTTCTTTTGTCTTGTTTGTTGTCAATCTCTGCAATGTATCTTCTGTAAAGCGCTCCGATACCCTCGGGTCAGGCCAGCGCTATATAAAACTTCTAAAAAATTAAAATTAAAAAAAAGAACTTGTCATCAGACTTCGGGCTAGTTGCAGCAGTGTTGTGTCCCTTCCAGAGAGGTCTAAACTTCTTGCGGTTCTGCAATTGATGTGTTAATGCAGGGCCTTCCTCTTATGTGTGCTTGTGTAGGTCTAGTTGCCACATGGAGATGGCAGGAACATGGGTCAATTTCCACTGGAAAACTGTGCCTCTCCTAGATATCACAAGAGCTAAACCGATAAAGCAGCCGGTAATTTTAATATGCATTGGGGGCTGGCATGAGACCCAGGAGATTTGGTTGTAGTTTGCACCGGCATGCTTTTATGTCCATTCTAGGACCAAGTATACCACCTCTGTCTAAAAAAACATTCACCCAGAGGCATGCACGTTTAGCCATTTCGTGAGACATTAGGCACAGGTCGGAGCATGACCGCGCACTCTGAATCCGACAACTCCTCACCCAAGTTCAACTCCCAGCTTACTTTCAGACCACACAAAGTCACACTCTGTTTGAATCACAGGGATTCGCACAAGTTGGCCATCAAAGGTATCCCCAATGTAAGCAACATTTGCAGCGTGGTCTGTTTCAGGTTCTCTTGGGGTTTGATTCCTTGCTGCCCTGCAAAGCGCTGCATGCATTAAGAATTGGCCAAATGGCAATCCTATCCCTCCTGATTTCGGCAACAGATGTGACGGAGCCTCAGTCAAAGAGTTGACCCACCTGAGTGATTACAACTTTAGTCCATTAAGGCAATCTGGTCCTACCAGATTCTGTTCTGGTAGGACCAGATTCTGGTCCTACCAGAACAGAATCTGGTACATACCAGGTGCACAGCTTAATCTTCTGTAGATATCTGCAACAGCAATTACAGTGATTTAGTACAAGGACCAGCACTTTCTCCCTGTTGGACAATACTCAAATTTATTATGGGTGGACCATGCATCGAGGTTTGGACCTACTGTACCTCAGTGTCGATAGCTTTTAGAAGTAGAGTTGGATATTCCGGTGGACTTATACTTCGGGGTTTAACCCAGGACGAGACGAAATCTGTCAAGATTATTTAGCCTGTTGCTTCATTTGACTGTCGTTGGATATTACCATGAGCCATATGAAACGTATAAGGTTGATTTTGCACTTTAAATAATGAGCCTTGAGAAAGCCCCAGGCTAATGAGCCACAGGGAGGTGAAAACACGTGCCGGCTGCTTTCTCATTTGTTACCCTGTGGAACACTTCAATATTGATGGATCAATGGAAATATTCACTGTAAATAAAAAGAACAACTGAAAGGACTAGGAAAGGAACTCATATTGTTTTATTTAAATAGAAGGACACACTTAACTCTTCTTCTAAAATCTGCACCAGAAATGTCTGGTGGCACCTGCAAGAAGAGGGCATGGTCTGTCCCCAAAGAAGATATCAGTTATTGGCAACCCTCCTAGTGAGGCTACTATGTACCTGATTTCAGAAGCGCCGTATGGACTGAACCATTCCCACTGAGCTGTGCTGCTCTGTAGTAAGATTTATATTCAGGCATCCCTGGGCACCTTCAGTATTTGGGGGGTTGGGGGTTAAAGATTGGATAGGTTACTCTGCACCGTCCAGAACCCCATCTCAGTTCAGCACCGAGATGAGGTCCCGGAAGAAGCTCCCTTGAATCATAAATGGCTTGATGGAGAAGAGGTACAGCAAGCATGGCAGGAGCCCCCCTCTCCCTCATATCCCCCCAAGTATGGTGAAGGGTAGCCGCAGCCAAAATTCAACTGCTGTCTTAGGAGTCGTCAAGGTCTCAAATTCCAGTCAACTGGGCCTGCTTGATTTCTACAAGCATTCACTCCAAAGGATTTGAAAACATGGGCATCAATTGCACATCGTGAGAGAGCTCCGGGGTGATGGTGAGTTCTGTCAAAGAATAAATGGAGGATGAGTAATCAGTTTTAGACATGGCGCCAAGCACCAGCACCAAGTTCTCTGTTATAATAAGTCAAAAAGGCCACGTGGTTCTTAGTAGGTTTATTAACACACCATCCGCTCTTCAGTCAGCGATCAAGTCAGCTGGAATGTTTACAGAATCCCAAAGCACCTTCAACTGGAAGGAACGTTGCATTGTGATAGAAAGGGGAAGGGGAACAAAGAAAAAGGGCAAAGAGAAAGGACAAGCGTTGCATTGGTTTAAGCCTATGGTCAAGTCATTACAACACATCCCATTATCAACCATATGAAAGGAACCAGACTATATACAACTTGTTAAGGACAAAGAAGACATACATAGACAAGTTGATTTAGCATTAATACATTTTAAAATCTTTGTCCCATTTAGGTACCCTTCTTCCCCTTTTTGTCTTATCTGCTTCTTGGGTGTTCTTGTTCGTATTTGTCTGGGCTTGATTATGTTGGGTTGAGTTCAAAATATGTGTCACATTCCTAAATTTAGAGATTGTGTCCATTCTCCAGGTCTGACCATTCTCTAATGCGACAACATTCTTTCCCACCCACGTTACTCTCACAGGTTTAGAGAAATGACTACTCCCCTTTATTCTACTTTCAGGTATTTTGATCTTCACCCAATCTCCCTTCGTGAGATTTGAAATCATAGTACAGTTTTTTTTGTCATATCTTTGTTTATACTTGTTTTGGTGTCTTTGGATTTTATCCATCACCTGTTCCCTGGAGACTACTGCTTGTTCTTCCTGTGATGGTGTTTGGGGTGGTACGATATACCCATGTGGTTTCTTGACGAGCTTTGGCTATGGGAACCTGATTTATCTCCACCCTCTGCATGCACTCTTTAATCATGCGGTTCATTCGTTCCACCATGCCATTCGCTCTAGGACAGTAATGGGCTGTTTTCATGTGCTTAAAAATTCCTGCATCTGGTGTGAAGTGAATTGAACCCCATTGTCTGTAAAACCTCTGGAATTCCTTCTAAAAAAATATCTTTAAACAACATTCTTAGCGTACTCGTTTTAATGTGGTGAACACACTTAGTTACAACCCATCGTGTGTGGTAGTCTACTAGTACCAGTATGAATTGTTCACTGAGTGATTTCTAGTTTAGTGGTCCAATAACATTAAGAGTTAATTGGGACCATGGTTTCTTTGGAATCTTGACTGGAGAGAGTGGGGGTTTACGCATACTCAGAATCATGTCACTGTTAGAACAGTCTCTACAGTTTTTAACCAATTTTTCCACCATTGCGTACATATGCGGCCACCAATAGTCATTCCTCATTTTGTTCTTAGTTAGGCTACGACCTAAGTGTCCTTCTTGGGCTAAATGAGTTATTTTTCTCTCATTGCTTGGGGGGCACAACTTTATTTCCCCTACAAATACACATTGCGGTATCACTTAATTCCATCCTTACTTCCCAGTATTTATTTATGTGGTCGGGTGTAATAAAAGAGCCACTCTTGTGGTTTGGCACCCTATGATGACCCTCGACTACCACCATTTTAACTGACTTCAGTGTGTTATTTTACCCTAGCCTTAATGTAGGATGGTCCTACATATGCCTGCTTCCCTTCTGTTCTGTAATCTTACTGTCTTTTAGTGGGAGTTGTCATGGAGTAGAACAGTACATTTATATTATAAGTGCTTACTATTGGCTTTGACATGGCCTCATGTCATCTTGCTTTCTGACTGTGCCTTGCTTCTGCGTGCACAGAATTATGAGTTCTTACTATTGGCTTTGACATGGCCTCATTTCTGACTTTGCCTTGCTCCTGCCTACACAGCAGTGCTTGCGATTCATATTCAAGGTCTTTCTGCTCCTCACTTGTTTTTCGCACCTCACTGACCAGAGTGAACTGGATATTATCTGTGGAATGTACAATTCTGTCTCAGAGTCAAAATACAGAGGCTTGGCCAGCCGCTGTCTTGGCCTTGACGCAGACTGGTACAGCTTGCTCGGTTTTTTCTAATGAGAAAGGGGCAGGGTTTTCTAGAAACTTCGCCTCAAGTTGAATAATGATATTTAAGCTGGAAGCTTTCGCAGGCCAAGTGGAAGTTCACCACAGAGTAGACGTACTGCTGTGGGGGTGACGGAACTTGAGTCCTGACTGACACTCCTACCTGGGCTGTGAAAGGGCTTCCACAGCTAAAGAGCGGGCAAGGATGTTGCAGAATCAGTCGGTGAGGTGTTCCTAACCACTCTTTCTCTCTCTCTTATATATATATTTTCTACTCTCTGCTACCTGTATATATTGCATTTTATTCTAATTGTTTATTGTAGGTAATTGGCATTTGAGAATCTGCATTTACTGATATATTTGGCCTACTGTTTTGAACATTGCATTAATAAACTTATGTGTGTTATATTCCATACATTTGGATTGGTTTATTTACCTCGCCTTAAGTGAGTGTTGTGTCTTACCTCTGTCTTAAGGGAGTGTTGTGGTTTTGGGCGTGGCTTGATGGTGAGCAGCCACATTCATTACATCTTGGCCTCATTCTCACAGGATTCGATCGTTGATTTTAAAAGGGGAAGAAATATGTTTTCTAGGAAATCAAAAGCAGATTCTCAGATACCAATTGAAATTCCTGGATGGGAGGTAGTCCCATATAGCGCATTAGCTCATGAGTGGGCCAACTGTGCCGGGTTGAGTGAGAATTGGAGTGTGTGTTTAGCTGACGCTGAGCCAGCGCAAGTGCTTACGTGTTTGCAAAAAGTGCCTGTGAAAAAGGGAGAGGAACTCTCTACATTAGGAAGAAGAGGTTGGATCCTTCTAAATGCTTATCGTCTCATGCATAAAAAATATGTTCAGTTGCAAAGTGAATGTGAGAAATTAGAGAAACAGTTTGTTGAAGCCACAAATACCTCTACCATGTTAACCTGTCAGAATAAATTATTGTCAGATAAGCTGGAAACCTACCAGACGGTAGCAGAAAAGGCTGCAGTTCGTATTGCACAATACAAGTATAAGAAAAGGAGAGGAAGGGTTAACAAGAGAAAAGTACGTTTAGCTATTGCAAAAGTTGGAATTGACTGGGACCCTGAAACGTGGGATGGAAATATTTGGGATTCCTCGGAGTTCTCAGACTCTGGAGGAGAGTGTGATAAAGCTGCCGAGCACGATCAGGCTGACAAGCAGAGTGAGTTAATGGAACGCAAAGTGATTCAGGCGCAGCCCATATATTGTCGAAAAATCCAAGGTGGTCCTAATTATCCACAGGGAGTTTCGATGGACTCTATGGAGGATTTTACTCAGCAGGAAATTAATGACATGTCTTTTCGCAAACTCCTGAAAACTTTTCTGTTTCCCTGATGCCTGGCTGTAGTTTGGTGATGACTCTGCTTCTAGCGCATGGAGGCCTTCTGGTAGCCATGCGCTTTAGAAATGCAAATTCATTAATTCATTCATTCACATTTCAGACAGATTCCGACAGAGACCCGGAGAGTCTCTGCTTACGTGGATGGTTAGGTTGTTTGATCTAGGCGCTGCTGGAGTAATGTTAGACCATGGAGATGCAGTGAAGTTCTGTACGCTTAGTTCTGATTCTACAGTGCAGGAGAAGTTTAGGAATTACAGTGACAATAATCAAATCAGCTTGTTGCAGTTGGCAGTGATTGGATGTAGTCATAAATACCCGACAGAGTCAGACTGGCCAATGAATGACAAACCCTGGTATACATTGAGAGATACTATACAGAGGCTTAAGGAGGAGGTGATGAAAACTGCTATTTTTCTGGACAATGCTCATAGGTTGATGGATGGGCTGTTGAATGCGTCTGTGCGAAATAGAATAATTCGTACAGCTCCCCCTGCATATAAACAAGTGATGATGACTTTGCTAATCAATCAAACTGGTAACACTGTGGCGCAGGTGGTTGAGGCAGTCCGTGAGTTAGGAGAATTGGGGGACTGGATAAAGACTGAAAGAGCTTCCAGGTCTGAGACTCGTACAGACAATAACAGACTGTCTAGAAGAGATATGTTCTTTGCTTTGTTAAAAGATGGTGTGGAGAAAGAAAAGATAGATGGAATAAAGACTAAAAGTCTGTGGGAAATGTACCGGAAAAGAGGTTTGGATAAGAAGGAAGGAAGCAGGAGAGTGAATAAACAAAATAAAACGCAAAGACAGTCAGATGAGGGCGAGAGCGAGGAGCAGGGGAAGGAGGGGGAGAGACCTGCCCGCTCAAGCAGGAAGGAAGGGAGAGACTTAGAAAGCGAATGGCTCACTGAGAACAGGAGGGAGGAGGAATTCCTCCCTCGAGGCTATGAAAGATTGTACCCGGATTTGTCCTGGTCAAAGGTTGACAGATACAATGCAGATTAGGAAATAGGTCAAGCTCCGGTACAGAGATGGACTCGCAAAGACAATTCCCCAGAGCTAGCAGTGAACCGTGCAGTCAGGAATGATATTATTGTACTTTCAGAAATGCAAAACAGGGACAGGAACAACGTGCGCTTTTGAAAAATTTTCTTTGCAAGAAGAGTGATGCTTGTTTCTTTTTCAGGTCCTCATACTGCGACGTGTTGGTGTGCTTGGTGCCCCTGTCCCCGTATGCGTGGGACCCTTCCCTTCCCCTCCCCTACAAATTCTGTCTCAGAGTCAAAATACAGAGGCTTGGCCAGCCGCTGTCTTGGCCTTGACGCAGACTGGTACAGCTTGCTCGGTTTTTTCCAATGAGAAAGGGGCAGGGTTTTCTAGAAACTTCGCCTCACGTTGAATAATGATATTTAAGCTGGAAGCTTTCGCAGGCCAAGTGGAAGTTCACCACAGAGTAGACGTACTGCTGTGGGGGTGACGGAACTTGAGTCCTGACTGACACTCCTACCTGGGCTGTGAAAGGGCTTCCCCAGCTATAGAGCGGGCAAGGATGTTGCAGAATCAGTCGGTGAGGTGTTCCTAACCACTCTTTCTCTCTCTCGTATATATATATTTTCTACTCTCTGCTACCTGTATATATTGCATTTTATTCTAATTGTTTATTGTAGGTAATTGGCATTTGAGAATCTGCATTTACTGATATATTTGGCCTACCGTTTTGAACATTGCTTTAATAAACGTATGTGTGTTATATTCCATACATTTGGATTGGTTTATTTACCTCGCCTTAAGTGAGTGTTGTGTCTTACCTCTGTCTTAAGGGAGTGTTGTGGTTTTGGGCGTGGCTTGATGGTGAGCAGCCACATTCATTACATCTGTGTTATATTCCATACATTTGGATTGGTTTATTTACCTCACCTTAAGTGAGTGTTGTGTCTTACCTCTGTCTTAAGGGAGTGTTGGGGTTTTGGGTGTGGCTTGATGGTGAGCAGCCACATTCATTACATCGGGTAGTTTGTTCTTGTGTGCAGGCCAACCCTCATGGATGTAGGGACGGAGGTTTTTTAATTATTTAGCATTTTTCATTATATCCTAGGCTAGACAAGGTTATTTCCAATATTGTATCCTCTGGAATTCCTCTACCCCTTCACTTTGTTCCTCGAGGGGATTCCGGGAGAGGTAATAAGGTACATTGTTATATGATCTTGGTAGGTACTGTACCCTGAAATTGTATCCCTCCTATCCAAGCACCCACCGCTAAATCCTGGGTTTAGTTCTTTCTGACCCTTTTGTAGTGACAGCATAAACTGATGGTTTATGGTCTGATCTTAAAGTGAAAGGGACCTGTCGTGAAGAACACGCAGGAGACAGGTAAGTTGAACGTGTCGTCTTTATTCATAAACTGGACCATCAAGGCAGAACAGGAGAAACGACAACCACTTCCAACTGACTGCCCTCCAACGCTTGGTACAGAACTCTCACACAGTGAGGTTCCGAACCGAGGAACATTCGAACACAACAAGCACAGGCTACTACATGGGTCTTCCCTTAAAAACAAAAGAAAAAGTGCAAACGAATAAAACACAGCAAAGAGGAAAATACGGAAGAAAGATAAAATACAACATAAGCAATGGGAACTTACAAAGGAACGAAGAATAGAAAAGGAAAATAAAGCAAAATATATATAATAAATTCAACAACAGTACATTATAATAAATTCAATAACAGTACGTAAGGATTAAAAGAGCATTTTCTGGAAACACATTAAACTCTGTATCGAGAAGGAAGTTTCCTAACCCGAGAACTACGTCTCAAATCAGACTGGCCTACACACTCAAAACTCTTTTCACCCCCCACACTACAACCGCCAGAACCTTCACCAAGAACACAGCATTTTACCAGCAAGCACTTATTCCACCACTGTCCGTTCACAAGTTTCACAGAATCTCCCTTAACTTCCACAACTCTAACCGAAGGACCAAACTTGGAACTGCCCTTCCTCACATGGACAGGTTTCTTCACACGAACATGATCACCAATGACAATCTCCATCTCCTTTACATTCTTTTTAGAATCAAAGTATCTATTCTGCTTCTCTTGAGTCATACTTACACGACCCCTCACACAAACATCAGACCACTGTCCACCTTTGACCCATTTACTCATCCAACTTGGACAAAAGGTGGTGCTGGCTCTCTGACCACGAAACAACTCGAAAGGTGAAACACCAGTGGTGGAATGTGGGGTGGTACAATAGAACCAAAGCATGCTCTTAACAGAGTTAGCAATAACACACCTATTAGCAAGTGCCCACTGTATACACTCCCCCAACACCCTGTTCATGCGTTCAACTAACCCATTGGTCTGGGGGTGATACAGTGAACTCTTGAGATGCTTGATTCCACTAGCTTGAAGATAATCCTCGACCTCACTGGCAACAAACTGAGCACCATTGTCAGTCCCGAGAAACTCAGGAAAACCTTCCTTCAAAAAGACGTCATTTAAGAACTCAACGACAGTCCTAGAGGTCACCTCCCTCACAAACTTGACCTCTGGCCACTTGGAATAATAATCCATCATGACCAACGCAAACTTTGAAGACGAATCAAGTGCATGAAAAGGACCAACAATATCAAGCCCCAGCTTCACCCAAGGCGCAGAGGGCAACTCAATGGAAGAAAGGGGAGGCGTGCACAACTTTGCAGTCTTATCACAGCTAGAACAAATCACACATGACTTGACTATTTCATCCACTTCCCTATCCATGGAGGGCCACCAAAAAGAGAGCTGCTCCCTTTTTTTAGTCATAGTAGCTCCCAAATGCCCCTCATGAGCACGCCTAATTAAACCAGCTCTCAAACATACAGGAGGGACTAACTTGTCAGCCCTCATCAACAAACCATCCTCAATGGACAAATCATCTGCCACTTGAAGATATGTTTTAAACTCAAAGCTCAGATTCTTCTACCCAGGCCACCCCATCTCCACATACTTCATGACCATAGCCAAGGAGACATCAGTACTGAGAGCTTGACACCATTCACTCTCAGAAATTGCACACAACTGTGGAAGATCCACAGCCGCAACAATGAACTCTTCCTTGTCCTCTTCACCCAAAACTTGTTCAATTTCAACGATGTCAGAAGAACGCGAAAGGAAGTCTGCACAACCATCCTTTTTTTTTTTTTTTATCTTTTTATTAAAGAAATTAAAATAAATCAACAACAAACAATACAGGTGCAATTTCGAGCAATGAAAAATTGATGAAGAAAACCAAAATAATATTCAGAACAAAACAGTACATTGGGTCTAAAGGTAAGTCAATTGTGTCATCAACCCATGAGACAAGAGGAAACTATGGTGATTCATTCTCGACAGTGTTTGAAAATGCATCATTAAATGGGGTACAAATAAAACCTCTACTCTCATTCCAGGGGCCCCAAATCTTAGTCCATTTACCAGGGCACCCTCTGCTTTCATATACCGCCCTCTCCGTCTGCATACACCAGTCGATGTCTGATTCCCAATCAGTGTATCTTAGTTCAACCTCATCCTTCCATGATCTGGCAATATTGCATTTTGGTACCATGCATCCCAATGTGACCCAAAGTCGTTCAAACCTAGTTAAATCTGTGGCTTCCCAGATATTTAATAGACAAAGACGTGGGGAGGCTTCAATCGATTTGTGGCATATTCGAGACAGGGCTGGCACCACACTTCCCCAGTATGTCTGGAGATTGGGGCATTCCCACCATTGATGTAAAAAAGTGCCCGTTTGTCCACATCCCCGGGGACAAGCCGGAGAAGCTAAGAGGCCCATTTTGACAAGCGCAGAACTGGTGTAATACGCTCTGTGGAGTATTTTGAGCTGTATGAGCTTGAAGCGGGAACGGATAGCCACCTCCTGGGGTGATGCCAAAGCCTCCCTCCAATCCTCGTCGTCAAGGTCGCCCACCTCCTCAGTCCATTAAAAAAAAGGCGCATTCTGCAGGGCGTAGAGAAAGCGGGGAAGCACCATCATTTTATAGAGAGCGGCTCTCCCCAGGAGTGTAAGAGGTAGTGATTTCCAGTGCTGCACATCGGCCCGGAAACGATGAAGAGGAGGAACAAGATTTTGTTGGTGGAAAGCCCCCGCGTCCCTGGTAATATAGATGCCCAGATACTGAAAGCCTTCAGTAACTATCTGGGCCTGACATCCCAAGAGGAGGCATGGGTGCTCCCCACTCAGAACGTAGACGAGGGATTTGTCCCAGATGATCGTGTACCCCGAGTATTTTTGAAAAAGGGCAAAAATGTGGAGCACTCTCCGGATCGAAAACCGAGGCCGGGCCAAATAGAGTAAAATGTCCTCGGCGTAAAGGGAGATTTTATCTGACCAATCCACAGACCAATTAAGACCACGAATCAAAGGGTCACCTCTTATCCATATGGCGAGAGGTTCAAGGGCCAGGGCGAAAAGAAGAGGCAACAGGGGGCAACCCTGTCGCGTACCCTTACCGAGCTCGAAAATTGCCGATCAGCTGCCATTTACCGTAAGCCGGGCCAGGGGGCGTGAGTAAAGCAGACGTACCCAGGATAAAAACCGTACTCCAAATCCGTATCTCTCCCACACGGCAAACAAAAAAGGCCACTCAATCATATTGAAAGCCATTTTTGCGTCTAGGGACATAATTACCGAGTCCTCCTGAATAGTGGAGGCTCGGCCCAACACTCCGAACAGGCGACGAAGATTAAGCGCAGTGTTTCTGGCCGGCATAAAACCAGATTGGTCCGGATGAATCAATTTGTGAAGACAGGGGGAAAGGCGAAGGGCCAGAAGTTTAGCCAGTATCTTGACCTCTGGGTCCAAGAGAGAGATCGGTCTGTACGAGGAGTGCACAACCATTCTTACTTCCAGGAATATACTCAGCACAAAAATTGAATTGCAGAAGTTTAGAAGATAAACGAGCAATGCGAGGAGTGAAACCTCTAACATTCTTACCACTCAAAATAAAAATTAAAGGTTTACTACAGGACCCCCACAAATCTTTTTTAAATGTTTGAACACCCAGTAGCAGGTCAACGCTTCTTTTTCCACCACTGAGTACTTGCATTCAGCTCCTTTGAGAGCACTTGCTGCAAATGCAATTTTGTGTCCTGCTCCATTTTCCCTTTGTGTGCGCATGGCTTCTAGCCCCTTGCTATTGGCATTTGTGGTAAAATGGGTTGGTTTCTTGGGACCAAACCTTCCCAGTGGTTGAGCACAGGATATAGCTGTCTTTTTTTGTGAAAGGCTTCTTGACAACCCTCATCCCACCAAAATGTTGTATTTTTTTAAGTTGGCTATGTAAGGGATCCACTATATTTTCAAAACCTGCTATGAATTTTTAGTAAAATTCAGCAAGTCAGGTTGGGCTCTGGGTATCCTTGGGCCCCTTTGCCCCCCTTGCCTCCTGCCTGCACATGGGAGGGGCTACACCTCCCCCCTGTTTTCTCCCTGGTACTCTGCCTCTACTCTCTTCTTGCAGAGGGGGGTCCAGGGGAGAGAGCACACAATGGGTATCTGCTGCCGCTGCTATTGATGGTCTCTTAACTTCTGTGTGTTTCACATGTTTGACACCTTAGCTATTTTTAGTTGCTTAGGCAACATAACCTTGAAATGCAATGCAGAGGTGGAGACGCATATTATACATCCGATATATGTAGATATGTGTCTAACCAGAAATGACTGCTGTTTCCTTTTGATGGACGGCTGTACTGTATTGTACTGTATTGTAGTATTTTTATTTTCTGTGACACTAACATATGTGCTATGCTGTCATACTGTGTATTATGCAACTGCTAAATAAAAACAAGTTAAAAAAAAATCAGCAAGTCCAAGGAAGGACTTCAATTAATCTTTATTGGTAGGTACTGGTGCCTTCCTAACTGATTCCACCAAATACATTTTTGGTTTCATGCTCGCTTGTTGTGATATCGTGTGGTCAAATATTCCACAGAGGTTACCCCTATGCAACATTTTTCTTTTTTACAGTTAACCCTGACTCTTTTAGTCTGTTTAACACTGCCCTGAGAGTGTTATCATGTTTCTCGATGCTGATGATAAAAGTCAAAATATTATCTTGGAAGCAGATGGTTTTGGGAATGTACTGTAATAAGTGTTGCATTATTCTTTGGAACGCGGTCCAGCCGAAACCAATCCAAGAGGCATTCTTTTGTATTAGAATGCTACTAAAGGAGTTATGAATTATCCCATATGCCTTGAGGAAGGGCCTAGCTCCACCTGGTGGTAGGCCGAGGATAGCTCTAGAACACTAAAATAAGAAGCCTTGTCAATTGGTGCTAGGATTTCAATGATTTGGGGTAATGGATGACGATCCACCCAAATATTATCGTTTAAGTCCCTGAGGTCTACAGCTAATCTAATTTGGCCTTTAGTGGCTTTCCAGGCAATTACAATCGGGGCTAACCACTCCAAGCATTATATTGGTTCAATTACATCTAGTTTGAGTAGTTTATCTAGCTCTTCCATGAGTGGTGTATGAAGGAGGTGTGAAATGGGTCTGACTTTGACTTTGTGTACAATAGGTGTCCCCTTTTATTTGAGTTTGATGCAATATTGGTAGTTTTTCAGTAATCCTAATTTGTCTGAGAACACCCCAGGAAAATTATTACAAATCTCTTCTTCATGCATTGAAGGATTTACCACAAGGACAGATTCAGAACTATTGGGAACTAGTTTTATACCCAAATCTTTCTGATGTTTCCATCCCAGAAGTTTCAACCCATTTTTTGCGATGTATACGTTTCCTATTATGCTTCTGTCTTTAAAACAGATTCTCATTTTCACCCTGACTTCCAGCAGTATTGTATCCCATTGTAACCTCCAGGTCTAATATCCTGTAGTTCTAGTAACTTGCTACTATTGGGAAACATAGAATCACGTTTTTCCTTGTTCAATAAAGTATATGGAGAATAGGAAGCTACAAATTCAGTTACTGGCTCATTATCTAATAGTATTTCACACAATGGAAAATTCACATTTTAGTTTTCCTCACGCACTTGAAAAACAAACGTATTTTCCTCTTGAGTGCTAGGTTCTACCATGTGCCCCTGTTTGAGTTCTAAGTTCCAAAACACTCTGGCAAAATTTCACTTCTTGCCACATTTTCTACATAAAGATGTTCTGGCTTGGCAATGTATGTAGTTAGCAAGATGACCAATGTTACCCTAAAGAAAACATTTCTTTTTTTCATTTGCTGCTGCTTGTTTGTGAAAATCATCATTTTTGCTGGTATAATGTTTGTGAGAGCCATCAGTTTTCTATGAGACTGGACCTCCCAGTTCTTTTATGACTTTCACTTCAGCAGGAGATGTTGATTGTCTTTCAGTATTTGCTCTCGCCTCCTTCATACACTCTGCTGTGTGTTCTATCCCGACTGCCACATCAATAGACTGTTTCAAGTCTAGATTCTGCGTGAGAAGTTTCTCCTATACTTTGGGATTTGGGTACATCTGACCAACTGATCACAAATTAAGGAATCTGTTAAGGAGTTAAAAATCACACATATTAGATAATCATTTTAACGCAGCAATATAAGCTGTTTTCTTTTTCTGCCTTGCCCCGAATCCTTGTGTCTTTCTAGGACACATTTATTCTTTTCCCGAAAGCCTGATACACATCGACTGGGCCCTCTTCCTCCTCTGCTTCATCCTTTTCTGTCTGGGTTGTGTCTTCATGTATTTTCCTTCCTTCTTTCCCGGATTGTGTAGCAGGCTGTGCTGTGTCCTTAACGGCGTAAACTCCCCCCCCCCCCCCATCCCCCACCCCCATCGCTATTAAATAGGTTAGTCCATTGTTTCCAGGTTAGAATAGTTTCTCCCTCTTCATTCGGAAAAGGTGGCGGCTGGGACACACTTGCCGTTGCCATTGTACAGTAAGAGGATAGTTACAACACAAACTTTCTTAATGAAATATATGTAAAACAATAAAATGCAAAATGACCTATTATGTATCACTGGCGTAGCAAGGGGGGGGCGGAGGGGGCGGTACGCCCCGGGCGGCACGAGAATTCGGGGCGGCAGGTAAATTTATCGCCAGCACCCCCCCCCCCCGGCTCTTAGGCGCTCGGCGGCGGCGGCAAAAGGCAGGGACCGCCACGGGCGGCAGAGTGCCTAGCTACGCCACTATAATGTATGGGGTGTGCTCGCAATGCAGTGGCTGGGCTACAGGGGTGGGTGAAGGTTTTCCTTATGGTGCGGGTTTCCGTCACCGTTGCAGCCTATAGAACGGTGTGCATGGGCCTCACAGATTGTCGGGGGCTGGGCGTGTATTGTCTCAGTGCCGGCACTCAGTTTACAACTTTGGGGATATTAGTGTGCCGTGTGGGTGCAGCAGCGCTCACTCACCTGCAGTGCGGCTTTTTTTTTAGCTAAAACCGCGCGCGCTCAGATTAAATGTCATTTAATGTGCCAGCGGCTGAGTTCTGCGACAGGGACAGCACAGTAAACAGCATGACAACTTCAGAGCACACACCAAATCTAATGATGCAATGCGGCGCGATTTCCCAAAGTGCTAGCAAGGTGAAATTACAAATGCACAAAGAACAGTACAGCAGAGAATTACTGAATATACAAGTGTCAGCTGGTTGCAACCCAGGGCTCCATCCTGCGCCGTCGGCGCAAGAATAATCACGACAAAGTCGCTGGACAACAAGCACATTGCTGCTCTACTCAGTGCTCACCTTGACCCTTGAACTTTACACAATGCAGCACACTGACAGAACAGGCTGAATACAGCTAATCGTCAGCCAGCCACGATGCTTCAGTTGCCCCTGCAGTCATTTCTCACTATTCTTTAGGTGCAGGTGGAGGTGCAGGTGGGGGGTGCAGGTGGAGGTGCAGGTGGAGGTGCAGGTGGAGGTGGAGGTGCAGGTGGAGGTGGAGGTGGAAGTGCAGGTGGAGGTGCAGGTGGAGGTGGAGGTGCAGGTGCATGTGGAGGTGAAGGTGGAGGTGCAGGTACAGGTGCAGGTGGAGGTGCAGGTGGAGGTGCAGGTGGAGGTGCAGGTGAGGGTGCAGGTGGAGGTGCAGGTGGAGGTGCAGGTGCAGGTGGAGGTGCAGGTGGAGGTGCAGGTGGAGGTGTAGGTGCATGTGGAGGTGCAGGTGGAGGTGCATGTGGAGGTGCAGGTGGGGGTGCAGGTGGAGGTGCAGGTGCAGGTGGAGGTGCAGGTGGAGGTGCAGGTGCAGGTGGAGGTGCAGGTGGAGGTGCAGGTGGAGGTGCAGGTGGAGGTGCATGTGGAGGTGCATGTGGAGGTGCAGGTGGAGGTGCAGGTGCAGGTGGAGGTGCAGGTGGAGGTGCATGTGGAGGTGCAGGTGGAGGTGCAGGTACAGGTACAGGTGGAGGTGCAGGTGGAGGTGCAGGTGTCGCGCTGCCCCTACTGGATAAAGTCTATGGGCCTTATTATGAGTTCGGAAGTCCATAAGACCGCCGAACCCATGGTGGCGGTCCGACCACTGCCACACTCCGGGCCTACCTGCAGTATTACATGTGTGGCGGTCGCACCGCCACAGGACCGCTTCGACCACCGGGGATCCAGGATCCGGCGGCATGGCGGTCAGGCTGAGTAACATGCTGGCGGTGCCATTGCGGCACCGCCGAGCATATTACGAGTTGCCTAACCACCACCCTTTCCATGGCGGTGAGCACACCATGAAAATTGTGGCGGTGAGGCGACTAAGGGGGTCCTGCCGCTCCAGGGCCAGGGGTGCTTCCAGGGGGGCACATGTTGTGCTCCCCTGGAAATGCACCCCCAGTTCCTGCACAGTATGGAATGCAGACATGGTGCATTCCATGCCGTGCATGAATGTGCTACAGCGGGGTGACGGTAGGCCTCTGGGGTACCTATGCCCTGGGTATGTAGTATACCATATACTAGGGACTCATAAGGGTACCCCAGAATCCAATCTGGAGTGTACCTAAAGTACAAGCAATCAATTTAGAGTAGAAAGCAGATAGACTGAGGTCCTGAATAGCAGGATCTCAGTCTGGCTAAGTCGAAAAACAGTGAAACATCAGCAAAAAGTGAGGGTGACTATAAGAAGCAGATCCTACTCTCCTACAAAATCCCCCCCGCCCCCCGCCAAACGTCAGGACATTAAACTAACCTGGACCAGTCTTCATGTTCTAAGTGGAAATATCTGGAGAGTCCATCTGCATTGGCATGGTTACTCCCAGGTCTATGTTCCACTGTATAGTCCATCCCCTGTAGGGAAATGGACCACCTCAAAAGTTTGGGGTTTTCACCCTTCATCTGTTTTAGCCATAAGAGGGGCTTATGGTCTGTCTGAACAATGAAGTGAGTGCCAAACAAGTATGGCCTCAGCTTCTTCAAGGCCCAAACCACAGCAAAGGCTTCCCTCTCAATGGCTGAACAACGTTTCTCTCTAGGGGTCAGCCTTCTGCTAATGAAAGCTACTGGCTGATCCTGACCTTCTTCATTCAGTTGTGATAACACAGCCCCTACCCCCAACTCAGATGCATCAGTTTGAACAATGAATTGTTTGGAGTAGTCAGGACTTTGCAGAATGGGAGCAGTGCACATGGCCTGCTTCGGGTCATCAAATGCCTTTTGACAGCTAACTGTCCACTGAACTTTCTTAGGCATACTTTTGGAAGTTAAGTCATTCAAAGGGGTCACTATGGATCCATATCCTTTGACAAACCTCCTGTAGTACCCAGTCAGGCCCAAGAAAGCTCTGACCTGAGTCTGGGTAGTTGGAGCAACCCAGAACATGGTGGTCTGGATTTTCCTCTGCAATGGTTGAACCTGACCTCCACCCACAAGGTGGCCTAGGTACACAACCTTACTCTGCCCTATCTGGCACCTGGTGGCCTTGATAGTGAGGCCTGCCTTTTGCAGGGCCTCTAAAACATTTCTCAGGTGGACCAGGTGATCCTCCCAGGTGGAGCTAAAGACAGCAATATCATCTAGATATGCTGCACGTTAGGCTTCCAGACCTGTCAGGACTTTGTTCAACAACCTTTGAAAAGTGGCAGGTGCATTTTTCAAACCAAAGGGCATCACCACAAATTGGTAGTGCCCACTAGGGGTAGAAAATGCTGTTTTGGCTTTTGGATCCTCAGCTAGTCTGATTTGCCAGTAGCCAGCTGTCAGGTCAAATGTGCTGAGAAACTTGGCTGAGGCCAAAGTATCTATAAGTTCATCTGCCCTGGGTATTGGATGGGCATCAGTCCTAGTGACTGCATTGAGACCCCTGTAGTCCACACAGAACCTCATCTCTCTCTTACCACCCTGGGTGTGAGGTTTTGGTACCAAGACTACTGGACTAGCCCAAGGGCTATCTGAGGGCTTAATTACTCCTAATTCCAACATTTTCTGGACTTCAGTCCTGATACAGTCCCTGACATGATCAGGTTGCCTGTAAATCTTATTTTTAACAGGCAGACTGTCACCTGTGTCCACCTCATGTGTACACCAGGTAGTCTGACTTGGAGTCAGTGAAAACATATGTCTGTACTAATTCAGGACCTTCCTGCAATCAGTTTGCTGCTGGTCAGTGAGGCTGCCTGCCAAGGCTGCACCATCTACTGAACCATCATCAGGGTTCTGTGAGAGCAGGTCAGGGAGTGGATCACTCTCTTCCTCCTGTCCCTCATCAGTAGCAATGAGCATGCCCACGTCTGCCCTGTCCACATATGGCTTGAGCCTGTTCACATGGCGCACCCTGTGGGGGCTCCTGGGAGGACCAAGGTCCACCAGGTAGGTAACCTCTCCCTTCTGCTCAAGAATAGTATGGGGCCCACTCCACTTGTCCTGTAGAGCTGCTGGGGCAACAGGCTCCAACACCCATTCTTTCTGTCCTGGCTGATACACAGTCAAAACAGCCTTTTGGTCATGCCAGGCCTTTTGCAATTCCTGGCTAGCCTCAAGGTTTTTGGATGCCTTCTTCATATACTCAGCCATCCTGGAGCGGAGACCAAGTACATAGCCCACTATGTCCTGTTTAGGTGGTTTGAGAGGTAACTCCCATCCCTCCTTCACTAAACATAAGGGACCCCTAACTGGATGTCCAAACAGAAGTTCAAAAGGGCTGTAGCCAACCCCCTTCTGAGGAATCTCTCTGTAGGCAAAGAGAAGGCAGGGCAAAAGGATATCCCATCTACGCCTAAGCTTTTCAGGGAGACCTTTTATCATGCCCTTGAGGGTTTTCTTGAATCTCTCAACTAACCCATTGCATTGTGGGTGATAAGGGGTGGTGAATTTGTAATTCACACCACACTCCTTCCACATTGCAGTCAAGTAACCAGACATAAAGTTTGCATCACGGTCTGATACTACCTCCTTAGGGAAACCCACTCTGGAAAAGATTCCCAGGAGGGCTCTAGCCACAACAGGAGCTGTGGTAGTCCTTAGGGGTATTGCTTCTGGATACCTAGTGGCATGGTCCACCACCACTAGTATGAATCTGTGCCCAGATGCAGTTTGAGGATCCATGGGACCAACAATGTCAATCCCAACCCTCTCAAAGGGAACCCCCACCACAGGTGGTGGTATCAGGGGGGCCTTTGTAGTACCACCTGCCTTACCACTGGCTTGGCAAAAGATACAGGAGCGACAAATTACCTTTGTGTCCTCTGACATGTGAGGCCAATGAAAGTGAGGGACAATTCTGTCCCAGGTCTTGTTTTGGCCTAAGTGTCCTGCTAAGGGGATATCATGTGCCAGTGTTAAAGAAAGCCTCTAAACTTCAGAGGTATAACCAACCTCCTGGTAGCACCAGGCTTGGGGTCTCTACCCTCTGAGTATAAAAGTCCATCATCCCAGTAGATCCTATGGGACCCACTGGCACTCCCAGCAGCCTCAGCAGCAGCTTGCTGTCTGAGAGGTTCAAGAGAGGGGCAGTTCAGCTGCTCCTGGCTCAGATCTGCCCTGGAAGGGCCGCCTGTCCCCAAGAACTCAACCTGGTCAGGTTCAAGTTCCTCTGAGACAGTTCCTTCTTCAGGACTAAGATCAGCTCCCTCAAGAGACTGATCCTCACTCTAAGGCAGGGGGGAAGACACTGCCTTACCCCTACTGCTCCTTCTCTTGGAAGGCACCTGGTCCATTATTCCAGGATCCAGGGCCTGTTCAGTGGAAGACATTTTTGCTTGTGACCTAGTCATGGCAAACACATCTGCAGGGATGCCCAGCATTTCTGCATGTGTCCTGAGTTCCACTTCAGCCCAAGCTGAAGTTTCCAAATCATTGCCCAATAAGCATTCTACAGGGAGGTCTGAACTTACCACAACCTTCTTAGGGCCAGTTACCCCTCCCCAGGTGAAATTCACAACTGCCAAGGAATGGTCTGTCCTGACATTGCTTGCATTGGTCACTTGGTACATCTCACCAAGTATGATCTGGTCAGGGCCCACAAGTTCTTTTGTCACCATTGTGACACTTGCACCTGTGTCCCTGTATGCCATGGCCTCCTTACCATTGATTAAAGGCTGTTGTCTGTACTTGCCCAAGTTACTGGGACTTACAAATAAGGAGGCAATATCCATGCCTCCATCACAGACTAACACAGCCTGAGTTGGAATTCTGACTAGGCCAGAATCCATCTCAGATCCCAAGGTTAGCCCTACTATACCCTTGTTCTGTGTACCACCACTTGAAACTGAGCTAGGGGGAACAGTTGCCTTAGGGGCAGTGGTGGTAGGAGTAGAATCCTTGGCCTTTGGACAATTGGCATACTTTGTCCAATGGGTCTTCTCTTTACAGATATGACACCAAGGTTTATTTTTGCCTTTACCCTTGTTTGATTGTGACTCCCCCCAGATGCAGGGTTTTGGGGCCCTTGTGAAGACTTCTGGTCTTTACCCTTCTCCCCACCCTTAACTGAGGTCTTAGCATCTTGCTTCTTAGAGTCACCACCTTGGTTCTGAGCTTTCTGCTTCACCCTGGATCTGACCCATTTGTCTGCCTTCTTTCCCAATTATTGGGGAGAGGTCAGATCAGAGTCCACCAGGTACTGATGCAACAACTGATTTTGGCAATTATTAAGGATCTGCTCCCTCATAATTAAATTGTACAATCCTTTAAAATCATTCACCTTACTGCCAAGTAACCAGCCTTCCAGAGCCTTAGTAGCACAATCTACAAAGTCTACCCAGTCCTGAGTCTGTGTCTTCTGGGTGTCTCTGAACTTAATCCTGTATTGCTCAGTGGTTAAGCCAAACCCATCAATGAGAGCACTCTTCAAGACTGTGTAATTGTCAGCATCCTCTTCTCTAACAGTGAGGAGCTTATCTCTACCTTTGTCAGCAAAGGAGAGCCACAAGATAGCTGCCCACTGCCCCTGAGGGACCCTCTGTACTTTACAGGCCCTCTCCAGTGCAGTTATCCATTTGTGGATGTCATCCCCACTCTGGTAGGGTGGGACTATCTTGTTTAGGTTCCTATGTTCATGAGTATACTCCCTACTTCTAGGAACACTGTTGCTGCCACCATGGGACTCTAGTCCCAATCTTTTTGTAGCTCTCTGGACCTCTAGAGATTCCCTGTCTAGGGCCAACTGCTCCTTCTTGAGCCTAAGCTTGATTTTCTCAAGCTCCAGAAGTTGGCACTGTCTATCATAAGAGGATTCCCTCTTATTTGATATGGAAGTCCCTACAAAAGTACCTGAGTGATTAGACTCCATAGAGGGAGTTCTGGATCTCCTAGGCAAACTCTGTACTCTTCCTGGTGGAGTAAAGAGAGGGCCACTGGGGCCGTCTTCCCCACCTAAAGGAAGTTCTGTGTTTTCCAGGTTAGAATCATCTTGATCCTCCTGGCCAGGGTTAGAGTCCATATCAAAGAAGTGTTCACTTCCTGGTCTGTCCTCACCTCCTGTCCCACCCACTCTTTCTACTTCATCAGACCCTGGGGTCTTTCTGAGGTCATCCAAGAACAACATCTCTATGAGACGTTGGGTGCTTGCACTTCTCCCTGTCCTCAGCTTCCTAGACATGCACATAACCCTCAATTCTTCGAATGAGAGATCATTGTACCTAGTTGGCAGAGAGCCACTGGCTTCTCCTCTAGAAGACATACTAGTGTTATGTGGTGTAGGCACCTACCTAACCTAGTGGAGACTAAACTCTCTTGAGTTGGAGAAAGGGTGTGCTAGACCCTTGACTTACCCAACTCCAAGTTCAGTAGAACTTACTTATTCAATCTTGATGTATTATATGTGCCTAGTATTCAGTGGTTTTCAGTTTATCACTCAATGAGATTTATCTGGTAAAACAATAGCAAGCTTGAATCCCAACCGCTGCACACCAATGTGAGAAGCTGGCCTGGTATATGCTGTCCACTAATTAAAGTGGGCACCTTGCACCAGTCCAAACGACACTTATGATGATTGAGGTGAAAGATAACCTTTAGAAAGGTATCCTAGTGGTAGCTGTGGAGAGCAGCCTTCAGGCTTAATCTTGAAGGAATGTAAAGCAGCTTGTTTTACCAGAATCTCACTTCTTGAATGATCAAATGAAAGGAGAACCACACAGTAGTTATGTAAAAATATGTATTTATTAATATAACACTCTCTACTAATCTCTACACGAGATTAGAACATAAAGCACACAATACTTAATCAATAGAACATACGTAAGTAGCAAAATGTACAAAGGGCTCCAGGTGGAGACCGAACCATATACTAAAAAAATGGTATAACAATCACGACTTCAATAGACACTGGGCCTAGAGCACGTAGAATTGCTGGGACCCCAAGGAACCACCCAAGGCAGTGACACAGGGCGCCCACGGAGGACGGGTGCAGTGAGGAAACACGACCGCGTGCTCCGTGCAACTCTATGGGAAAGTCGCGGTTGGAAAATTACAGTTTAAGGACACTTCTACGAGGACTTCAAGCAAACCCTTTGGAACATAAGAGGTTCTAAGGCCAGCACCCTTGTGAGTACCGAGGTACCCGTGTTACCTATCCCAGAGGAGCCGGGTGCATAGGGGACAAGTGGTGTCGGAAACCTCCGTCGTTTTCAATGGAGAGATGCGAAGAAGTACTGCTGCCAGGAAGGTGAAGAGTGTCCGGTGGAATCCAAGCCTGGATTCTAGGTGAGAGGAACCTGAAAGCAGAGGGGACAGAGTCTGGGTCACTTCAGGTGACCAGGGGCTCGGTAGTCGAATGCCCACCGATGTTGGGTGTTTCAGGTGAAGAGAAAGGATGTTTGTCTCTGCAGCCACGGGGACCAGGAGATGTCGACGACGACCAGGGTCCGGAGGTGAGCTGTCCCACAAAGGATGCCAAGAGCTGAGGGGTCAGTGTCCGGCTGGAGCACCCACACCATGAAGATACTTCAAAGGAGGTGTCTCCAGACTGGCATCTCCCGGGCACAGGTGGACGCTCTGTGGTACCTGGGTCCAGTTTGATGCATGAGGGCTCAGCAGCCAGTGAACTGAGATAAAGTAAGTTCCAGCTGATTCCAGCTGCATCTGTTCACTTGGTGTGCTTTTGTTGCATGATACCTGTCGACCAGTGATGTCAACTGGACTCATGAGAAACTATTTGCAGAGGGCGGGCCAGGGTGCAAGGGGCATGGTCTGCATGTTTAATGTCCACTGCGTGTCCAGCATGCTAATGACCTCTGCCCTTTGCTCGCAGCCTCAAGAGCTTGTGTCTGGTCACTGCCCACTAATTTTGTCATGTCTATTGTCTCATGTTTTCTATGTGTATAGTGCTGTCTATTATTATAAATCACTGGGGTCCAAGCTTGTCATCACATATTATTGGTCATGTGGCATCTTCTGAGCTATATGGGACGCATGTCTGATATTTTTAACATCAATGATACGCCTTGGATGCTGGGCGCCAGGATAGCTCTCGGGTGACAGTAAACTCTATAAATCTACAAAACGTAAGATAACATACCAATGCTGAATTGCCTGGAGCGTCCTTTCTTAATAAGCAATGTCTTCCTTTGCTACCGTCTGCAGAGTTTAATAATAAGATCTCTTCAGCTCTGACTACGTGTGATCTTGGGCAGATCTCTCTTGCAGATCTTCTGTTCATTGTTTTGACTTTGCTATATCCCCATTGGCAATAATTCCTAATAGACTTCAATGCGTAAGAATTCATTTGGGTTTCCAATGAGACTATATGAATAAACATGGAAGGAGGGACTTTTGTTTACATCAGTTGGCCTAAAAAGGATGAAAGGTATGTATGAGCACTCTCATGCTTGGTCTCACACCCTCTAACATTTTCACTCATGTTACCATCATATTTCTATCTGAGAGCTTTGCATGAGCCCCGAATATCTATTCTTTAACTGCGTTACTTTCAGATGTTCGCCCTGAGCTCTTTTGATGGCTGCTGAAGACACATATTTGTGAGAATGACAGTTCTACTTGACTGCTAGTTCTGGGTTTCTGCTGCTGCAGACAGAAGTACTCAGCATCTTGATGGAGTCACTGGGTGAAGGGCAGTGCTGAGCCACTGAGCTACACCTACAGACAATCCCCAGTAGTCACAGACCCTTATGCCGGGGCTGGTGGCTTATGGGACTAATGCGTCCACTGCAGGGGCCTGCGTTCGGCCTCATGGTTACAGGTTCAAATCTCGGTGGGTCCACTCAGCCTTTCATCCATCTGAGTTCGATAGAATCAGTACCATTGAGTTGGATAACAATAAACATCTGCTATTCAGCATCAAGATACCTTTGGGTGAAGGTGCGCTTTACAAATACACATGTTATGTACATGTAGGCCATGCTGTAAAAGAAACTACCTACCACAGGATGCCGGCCCAGAGCGTGATGCTTCTCAGGCGACGGGTCTTCACTAAGTCCCAGTAGAAATAGACCCTGTTCTCCACCGTCACTTTCTTCTGAAGCATCTACAAAGATAAGAATCGATCATGGAGGTCGCTCATTTAGTACTTCAGGAAGGAAAGAGGTTTGTTTGGAAGTTTACAGAGTCTTCTACTTACACATAGCGTTAAGACATGAAGAATTCTACAGGTTGTGGTAAACGTACGTGTCAGTTGTATGTAAAATGTTCCATACAAGCATACAGGCCTTGATCAAGGTGAAGCTGTGTAGGAAATTAGCCCTTTTTGACATGGTCACCCTCACTTTGTGCCTGGTAACTGATGTGATTTCTTCTGGAAGTGCACTGGGTTCCTGCTAACCAGGTCCCCAGCGCCAGCGTTCTTTCCCAAAACTGTACAGTTGTTCCCCCAATTGGCAAAACCTTTAGCACCCCCTGTAAGTCCCTAGTAAATGGTACCCCTGGTACCTAGGGCCCAAGGTATGAAAGAGGGTCTCTAAGGGCTGCAGCATGTATTGTGCCACCCTAAGGGACCCTCACCAAGCACATGCACGACTGCCATTGCAGGTTGTGTGTCTTGGTGTAGACAAAAGTGAAAACACAACATATCACACACATCTCTGTGTGCCATGTCCCCTAACACTGCATGACATACTTGTAAATCACCTCTACAGCAGGCCTGACAGCCCTAAGGCAGGGTGCTAAATATTACATGTGAGGGCATACCAGCATGAGGTATGCCCATGTGCTGGTCAGTCCTATTACTATCAGTAGAAGTGAACAGGGAAACCATTTTTAAAACGTGTGCTGGACACTGGTGAAAATGAGTTCCCCAGCTACATGATGGCTTCACTGAAGATAGGGGATGTTTGATATCAAACATCACGTATTGATAAACTCACACTGATTCCAGTAATGGATTTACCAATACATGCACCCAGAGAGCACCTTAGAGGTGCCCCCTGAAAGCCTACCAGCCTCTGGTGTGCTCCCTGACTGGTTTCTGCCAGCCTGCCACCCGAGACACTGTTCTTACCTCCTATGGTGAGCGGTGGACAAGTTTTTTCAGAAGTAGCCATCTTTGTGGAGCCAAATGTAGGAATTCTGGGACACGGTTAAGCCCACTTCTAACAGGAAGAGGTCATATAGGGAGCCGAGTGACCCCAAGGGTCAGTAGCCCATTGGCTACTACCCTACACTTCCCTAAAGCCCCTAAATTCAGTATTTAGGGGAGCCCCTGGCACCAGAAGAGCAGATCCTGATGACCTGAAGAAAGAACACGGACGAGAAGAGTCGCACAGCAACAACAGAAGACTCTCCAACTGACTTGGCGCCAACCCTGCCGGCCTGCCTGCTGACTCATTGCACCACAAGTCGACTTGTCCTGCAGCTGCTGAGTCCCCAAAACCCGGGAGACCTGCCAGCCTTCGCCCATGAACCAAGATCTCCGGAGGGACAGCGGAACTGTCCCCTGCATTTTGCAGACAGCAAAAGAAGGACCAAGAGGACTCTGGCACCGCCAGAACCTGACGCCGTCAAAACCTGACGCCGCCAAAACCTGACGCCGCCAAAACCTGACGCCGCCAAAACCTGACGCCGCCAAAACCTGACGCCGCCAAAACCTGACGCCACCAAAACCTGACGCCGCCAAAACCTGACGCCGCCAAACACCATAGACGCCAGAGACCCCCCAGCCCATGTCGGAGTGGGCCAACGGTGTCAGCATGGTCCCTAAGCCTTCATATTCCTAAACATATATAAAGATACTTGCTATTTTTATACATTTCTGTGGATTTCCTTCTTGAGTCGTGTTGTTATTTATTAATCATTGTGTGTATTTGCAAATGTTTCACACTCCTCTGTGTTAAGCCTAAGGCTGCTCAACCATACTACCCCCTAATAGAGCACTTTGGGTTGCATAGCAAGCCCCTGTCCACTCATGAGGGAACCCCTGGACTCTTTACACGATATACATCTCATTTGGATATGTCATATAAAGAGCCAGTTTCCTACAAGCTGTAACATGTAGGTGTAAATTGGCCCTCGCTAACTTGCCTTGGCGTGGGGTGGTGGGATCTATAACCTTGCATGGATGCAATGTTCTCCCAGTTCTGAGTCTCACACCTACCAGTGGTACATTTCTCCCCGCTCCGAGGTCCGCAAACCGTGCTCGTGTGCTCTTTGCTCCTGTGATTTGCTGGAGGTTTCACCAGCTGCAAATCTAGGGAGCAAAAACCTACAATTTCCATCTACATTGCAATCTAGTTTTGTCGGCAAACTTGGGTTGATACTGAAGAATACTGCAATTCTGCAACACAAATTTGTTTGTGATAACAACTGCCCAGTGGTAAGCCGCATAAAGTGTTTATTTTGTTTGTAGAAATGATACATGTTACGTGTCATACAGCGTTGGAGTAACTGTTGTAATTTGGCAGCACTTAAGTTAAGCATTGGCTAAAGACAGCCTGTATTTAGAGGCTAAATTGTCCGCTTTGTGGAATCCATTTTGTATTTCTGGCAGCCATTTTGGTTGCCATGTGCTGCCATGTGCTCACCATGTGCTCTGTCCTACCTTCCTGTTAACTGCTCTTGAAATCTGCCTAGAGACAAGTTATATTTAGTTCCTCTTGCTTTGCACATGCTCAGTTGAGCTTGCAGCTGTTCCGAGTTTATAAATGTCAGGATGTGTCTACTAGAAGTAGAAACTGTTAGCTCCACCCACTTGTCGACTGTGCATTTTCTGTATGACCTTATATGTATCTAAAACCAGCATTTGTGTTTGTACCGCCTTCATTTGAGCCCCTGTGTGGGTATAAAAGGACCATGGTCCTTCCATTCAGTGTGCTACTTCATGCATTACTGAAGGGTGATGTGCGAATTTAGCTCCACCTCATGAGGTTTAATAAACTCTGTCTTTCTTATTCCAGTTTCTATGCCAACTTCTTCCTAAGTGTCTGAGGACTCTGTGCAGAGAAGGGTGAACCCCTAAGCACTGGTAGGCCTTGCTGAGGCTCACTACTACAAATTGGCGCTTCCAACGTGGGACTCATCAGTGACTCGGATGCCCGAAGGACTGGTCGCGACGAAGGATTGGAATCTCGATCTTGGACGCGATCGCTGCCTGAGGAGACCTGAGTCTTGGCACCCATGGCGTTTTTCCTTTCTTTCTGATCTGACCATCCCGGCGGCGCCGGTCCTCGACTGAGATCTCTTTGGTTGATTCGCCGTGCAGTGACCATTTGGTCGATTTGAGAACTTGGCAGTTGGAACCTGGACACCATTTGATTGGTAAGAGCCGTTTTGCGGCACTTGCTGTTGGTTTGATGCCTTTGATTGGTAAGGTAGTTTTAGTAACACTTACTGTGGCTTTGTTTGTATGATTGGCCAATTTTGGAATCTGTTTGGTAATTATATATGTATTGCAATACATATAGGCAGGTAATGAGGAGATTTTTCTCTATTTTAAGTTGTTTGAACAGCGCAACGTACGAAGATTACCTTAAGCGCTACTTTGATTATAATACTGCATATTCTGCACTATTTTTTGGCATGCCTGCTTCTAGCACACTTCGCAGAAAGTGTTGCTGTTTTGGAGATACCAATAGGGATTTAGTAAGTACTCAGTTGACTCCCCTCAGAGGGGATACCTAAATAGGTTTAGATATAGTAAAAAGATATTTCTTTCTTGGTGACTAAGTACCCCATGGAACTAAATATGTACATAAAACGGATCCTGATCTGTGCACTTAGTAACATTCATAAGTGGTGATATGCAGAGCGCTTTTTGAGTGTTCTACCAGCCAAAACTGGCGAATTTGGTGTATTTTGGCTTCTTGAACATGGAAGTCTTTTGGACTACTTTTGAGAGCTCTTCTTGTAAATATGACTTACAATTAGTATTTACAAATAGTTTGGTTTTGCGTACAGTCTGTAGGCTGTCTCTTGTTTTTGCCCTAAATGTTATTTGTGGGTTAAATGTGTGTTTAAATGTCTGTGGTTTGTGGTTTGACATTGGTGATATTTGTGTGAGTAAATAGCGATTGCGCTCTTTGTGTAAGAATGGCTAACATTAAGCGCGCTGTGTTGTGTGTTATGAGTGTATGACCCCCTTCTGAAAATGTCTGGAATGAGCTAAAATTGGTTTTTGTTGTCATTCTGTTATGCAAATGTCATTTAAAAAAACTACATTTTTTTTTAATTCAGGGAATGAATAATGTAACATATGCTAAATAGCTGCACGCTACCATTAAAATTGATAAAGTAAGAAATTATAGATATGTGCAAATTGCCACACTGGTACAGATAAATCAGAATTTACACTCAGTAGAAATAAAATAGGCCTCATAGAAAGGTAGGAAAAAACGAATTTGTGTGCTTTCACACAATTAGGACTAAAATGCAAAATGTTACAGTATTATCCTTATATATTAATATTGAAAGGCATTCATATTATCTGAGTGAATTGGCTGTTGCTGAAATAAACACCACATTATAGAACTATAGATTTGTGCTGGCTTGAAAAGCGTGAGATGTTGACGCCTGCTGGTCAGAACACAGCTGTGTCAACAACACATGGCTATTTTTGGTCCCAAGCCATGAGGCCGAGTCGACTAGATTTTCAGTTACTGCAAACACGGTATAAAGGCGTGCATTAAACACTGCTGATTTTATAAGTCAGAAAAAACCAGTTTCATTATTTTGGATAACAGAGAACAAAATTCAAAGTAGGGATTTCCTTTCTTACTGCCTTTTTACATAAGTACATCTGTGGTTCTGATGTTAAATAATAACTGTCCTTTAAAAAAGTGGCGCAGACTTTTCATGTTTCAAGTAAGGCTTCTGTGCTTAGAGTTATAAATGAATGCGTTTAAATATGATAGGCTAGGAATGAAGCTTGCTTTTCAAATGTGGAATCATCAAAATGGTTGGTTTTGATTAAAAAAAAAAAAATTAATTATATGAAAAAATATATATTATTAAAAATAAATGCTTTAAATTAGTTTTTTAATCTTTATCAAGCCTAATCATCATACTGTGAATTCCTAGCATCAAAGTTGAATTTAAGCAGTGCTGTACCGCAATAGGAGAAACTTAAATGTGAAATGTCACTTTACCCAGCCGTAGAAAACTCATATTTTTAAGGGTATACCTTATACATTTCTGATCCCCCATCTCTGGGATATCTAGAGGTCACCCTGGTGATCCCTAATATGCCAAAATATTGTAGGACATTCATTTTTAAGTGCCCCTACCACCAAAGTCGAAATTGAGCAAAAGTCACTATTTTAAAGCAGTTCTGCCACTCAGGGCAGTTTTTAAACTGCTCTCAGGCTTCAATAAAGTATACATGCAAGTATAGAACAAACAGCTGACCTACTGCACACCACACACTGTACACAAATGAAAATAAGTATACAGAAACCAGCAGACGTTATTATCCTACCTTTAAATTATTGGCAAACACACCGGACAGGACTGCCTTTCAGCTGTGATTCTCCAGAGTTGCTTTGAATTGCAAAGACCGCATGGAAAGCCTTGCAAACAAAAATGGACAGCTGGTGAAAAGGGTCAAAGGTCGGAGATCTGCATTTAGCAATCTAGCAGGGTGAAGGGTAAAGTTTGCTTGGACACTTCGACCTCCGAAAAGTTTTTGAAAGACGAGATGACAGCGCAGAGAGAGGAAGAGAAGCTTTGCTTCCTATTTTTGGCAAACGCACGTTTTGCGCAGTCATATGAAACGAAGGAAAAGCAGCCTTGAGTACAGCATTGATCTGCCATGTATATAAAAATAATGGTTTTAGTTTAAAGAATACTGTGCAAGGGCTAAGATAAGGAGGAAATGGATTTTAGTTTGCATTCATGCGCCCTCATGTTAATCTAGTACAATTGCTCAAGGAATTGGTAAATTGGTTATTAACGCTTTCTCAAGTACTCAATGTGCTTGTGTTAGGCTGAATCAGAAAATAGCCACTTTCTAAGATATCTCCTACAAGTTGTTTGTGCCCAGTTGCCACAAATAGGGGTAAATAGTGTTGACAGAAGGTAAACCTGTTTTCAGGTTTTCCTACTGTCAAAATGGGGGAAGGAGGTTAGCTCCTGGGCAAATTAAGGGTAGGCAAATTTATGTTTTCTCTCTCTTTTTCTCACTCTCTCTTGAGTCTGTCTAAGCTGTCTAGGAAATGCCCATGAGATATTTCATTGGTTTTCAGTAATACTGTTTTAAAATTGTTAGAATTAATAAAATGATGAAAATATATGCTATGTTACTGCCCATCCTGTATGAAAGAATGAGTAGAACAGATTGATGTTCCCTTATTTGACCTTTAAAGGGAACTGTATAGTGGGGGTTTCTGTTCAAAAATCTCAGGTGGCAATACCATTATTGTTTATGTTATTCTCATGTTCTATACAGTTTTGCAAGGGCATTGCTAGTCTTTTATTAGCTAGTCTGTGTAATTGAGCTGACAGCCCTTATTAGAGCTGGAGATAGGGTTTTTTTTTCCTTTTGAAAATGATGTTGCATAGTCCGGATCGTGAACAGTAGAATGCAGGAAAGACGCCCATGTGATCCTTAGCAAACATTTTGAAGGAAAATATTGTTTTTTAGGAGTTTGTTTGTCACGACATGTTCTGCTGGAGAAAATGTACCCACTATGTTGAAGTTTAGTTCTTTTTGCAATAAGAATCTGTTAAATTAGCAGTTTTAGATTTTTCCTGCTGCGCCTATAACATGAAAGCATGACCTTAAGTGTAAAATGAAGGTGTTTTTATTAAGAGAAATTATTTTAGAAGTGTCTGCAGTCCTGTACAAGTAATGCAAGGTTCATAAGTAGAAATGTAGGAAAAGTTCCTTTTTCTTGAGGTTCTTCAGATGAATAATATAGGAATGCACAAATGTAAGGATTTGGAGTATGTCTGTATTGTTTTTCTTTTTTCCTCAGAATTTAGTAAATGAACACAGACTTCCTTGGCTGCTTGGGATTGGGTGACGTATTACTCTTGTCAGTTCACCAAAAAGTTCCTTTTATACTTGCCAATAGGTCTAGGGTGTTTTTTTTTTTATTCTCAGATAAGATGAAGTGGTTCTTGGGTGCCTTGCTAATGAATGGGGCCCCAAGACTAAGAGAGTATTCTGAGACTATCCTCTCTGTTGATAGATTATTTCTGTGCCTTGTCTAAAGATCTTTTTGTTCTGCCCACCAATAGATATTTGCTGCTCTACAACCATTGCCAGAGGGGCCCGGACATCAGATCCAGCCTGGGAGTCAGCACCAGTCCAGCCTACAGTCAAGATAAAGGGAACCAGCACAGACGTTGCTGGCAACTAGGACCTCAGTGAAGGCCGGAAGCACTTCGACGTAAAGTGTGTACCCCTGCCACTGTCTTGGGCGAAAGACGGGGTCACAAATCAGGATGAAGAAATCTTTCTGTGGATCCAGTTTTTGATGCCGCCCAGCTGAGAGAGTCACAGACCGATAAGGACGGCAAGGAGGCTTTTACTTGAGGTGACCCCCTTTGAAACAAGGGTTGCTTCACATATCCCAGCATCAGGCCTTTTGAGTCCTGGTCCCCAAGTGAATGCAAGTCTGCGCCTTTGTTTGTTGATCAAGGGATGCTTGAGCATATTGGCTACAATCAGTGGCCTCAACAAAAGAGCAGTGCGCCAGAGGTGCAATACAGGAGTTAGGGAAGGACTTGAGTTTAGGGTACGGGTGCTGTGCCCTTGGTGCCTGTTAGATTAAAGTGAAGAAAACTGATGCACTGCCTGAGACACTGGACAGGATCGTTGAGGGTATTTGCCCTGGGGGGGTGATTGCCCTATTCTGAAAGAAAGACTTTTTCTTCTCAAACTGGGCCGTGATTCTTGAGTTGCGAGTTGTGCAGCTCCACCGTGGGAACAACAAGAGCCTGCCTGTGAGGCTCAAACGGACACAGGGAGAAGACTCCCCTCTGGATGGTTGTACAGCGGCTACAATTTCCCAAGGACTCTTTTTTTTTTGTTAGTAATGTACCCCTTTGGTCGTCCCCTTTTTGAAGAGGAGCAGCCCTTTGCGGCTCCTTGTCCTAATTCCTATGGCCCTGTGTGGTCCTCCTGGTCCCCCGGAGCCAGGATTGTTTTTGTAATAATATGTCTGATTGCTTTAATATTTTTTTTAGGAGTAGTGTTTATTCTGCACGAGAAAAGTTCATCTGAGCAGTTTAAAAATGTTACTTTACTCTTTCCTTGAGTATGTTAATTGATACTCTAGCCCTCATAAAAGAAATACTGGAAAAGTCTATTGAAAATGTTTTTATTAGGTATGTGCTGTTGGCTATTCTGAAATTGAAATAGATAGTCACTGAAATACATCAGAGCCCTGAAACTTAGAATTAGACTAGATGGTTTTGGACTCTTGTTTCTGCTTGGGGCTGGAAGCTACTGACTATCCTGTGTGTAATGATTATGATACTTTTTACATGCTGTGTATGTATCCAATGTGGTCCAATGCTTTGCTCCATTTGCATCTCTGCTTGTATACCTGCCAAAGGGAATGTTGCTGAAACAAAGGCCCAACAAATGTTGAATGAAGAGGTAGCCGAAATAATGTTAATAGATGTACGGGATGAATATTTAGATTACCCCAGATAAACGAATGTCTTCAGCCAATGCTGAAAGGGTCGTCTGTTGTAATTTGGCAGCACTTAAGTTAAGCATTGGCTAAAGACAGCCTGTATTTAGAGGCTAAATTGTCCGCTTTGTGGAATCCATTTTGTATTTCTGGCAGCCATTTTGGTTGCCATGTGCTGCCATGTGCTCACCATGTGCTCTGTCCTACCTTCCTGTTAACTGCTCTTGAAATCTGCCTGGAGACAAGTTATATTTAGTTTCTCTTGCTTTGCACATGCTCAGTTGAGCTTGCAGCTGTTCCGAGTTTATAAATGTCAGGATGTGTCTACTAGAAGTAGAAACGGTTAGCTCCACCCACTTGTCGACTGTGCATTTTCTGTATGACCTTATATGTATCTAAAACCAGCATTTGTGTTTGTACCGCCTTCATTTGAGCCCCTGTGTGGGTATAAAAGGACCATGGTCCTTCCATTCAGTGTGCTACTTCATGCATTACTGAAGGGTGATGTGCGAATTTAGCTCCACCTCATGAGGTTTAATAAACTCTGTCTTTCTTATTCCAGTTTCTATGCCAACTTCTTCCTAAGTGTCTGAGGACTCTGTGCAGAGAAGGGTGAACCCCTAAGCACTGGTAGGCCTTGCTGAGGCTCACTACTACATAACCACCGGGCAGAAAGGGCCTCCACACTGGGCTCCTGGTGTCCGTTCTACCTCGGCGCTACAGACTGGGCCAAGTACAACCTTTCCACACTTGACTCTGAGGTTAGCGAGGATGGGCAGTCAAAGGCTTCTCAAGGAGATGGTGTGCGTGGCAAGAGTGAAGAACTCAACAGCAGACACAATAATGTACTGCCCAGTAGTGCTTATCTTTTAGTAAAAAGAAAATACTTTAATCATACCGCAAAACTAAATACTACACACTTCAAATGTAGTTTAGGTACAGGGTTGCAATCTCCCTACAAGCTCTAGTGAAATGCTGATACCCTCTATGATGCCCGCTTCCCCTCCACTCTCTCTCTTGGGAAAACGTCTGCCCCCCTAGGGGAATCCCTATCAATTACCTCAAATGTTAGTTCGTAGGTCAGTTCAATATAGGCCCAACAAGTTTGTGGGCTTGATTAAGATCTCAGCGGACGGGTTACTCCGTCACAATGGAGACGGATATCCCGTACGCCCAGATACAAATCCAATTATATCCTATGGGGTTTATAGTTCGGCGGAAAGGTCATCTGTCACCGTTGTGACGGAGGAACCCGTCTGCCGAGATCTAAATCAGGCCCTGTATTAGCAACGGTTGGCTTCTAGCCGCAGGCTTCCACTTCGCTCATTTTAGGCACAGACTCAGTTCGTGTGGGTGCAGCCTTCTGTTGTTCCAACAGTGTGGTGAAACAGGGGTGCGGGCTGGTGTGGGCAGTGACTATGCACCCCCTGGCTTCAGGTTCGGTGAAGGTGGACCAGAAACAGCGCTCATCAGTACTGAGGGCTCGAACAAGCTGATCGGCCCTCATCTTCAGCAGAGTCGTTTCTTATGACTTATGCGGTTGAACGCTCATCTTTGGCAGTTGTAGCTTCAGAGGCCAATCCCGGCAGGTGCTCATCTGGCAGCAGTTCCTCAAGGATGGGCACCTCTAGCGGCAGCGGCAGCACCAGGCCTTCGGAGTCAGCATCAGAAATGCTGGGCAGCTTGATGATGACTTGGTGCACAACTTTTGATACAGCTCATGGCACAGAGCTCAGTCTATGGTCACCTCTGGCGTTAGTGGTCACTAGCACAGTATTAACACGTCAGTCTCCTCTGTAATTATTGGGTATGGCACAGTATTACCACGTTGCTCAACTCTGGGATCATCAGAGTTCTGGCACAGAGTTCGGTCTTTGGTCTCATCTGACTTTAGGGTCTCTAGCACAGTATTAACACGTCAAGTCTCCTGAAATTATTGGGTATGGCACAGTATTAACACATCGCTCATCTCTAAGATCATCTGAATTCTGTCACAGAGTTTGGTTGTTGGTCTCCTCTGGCATTAGGGTCTGTAGCACAGTATTAACACGTCAGTCTCCTCTGTAACCATTGGTTTCTTGCACAGTATTACCATGTTGCTCAGCTCTGGGATCATCAGAGTTCTGGCACAGAGTTCGGTTTATGGTATCATCTGGTGTTAGTGGTCTCTAGCACAGTATTAACACGTCAGTCTCCTCTGAAATTATTGGGTATGGCACAGTATTACCACGTTGCTCAGTTCTGGGATCATCAGAGTTCTGGCACAGAGTTGGGTCTTTGGCCTCCTTTGACTTTACTGTCTAGTCTCCTCTGTAAAAATTGGGTTCTGGCACAGAATTACTACTTGGCTCAGCTCTGGGATCATCAGTGTTCCGACAGAGCGTTCAGCCATTGGTCTCCTCTGGCATTAGTGGTCTCTAGCACAGTTTTAACTCTTCGGTCTCCTCTGTAATTATTGGGTATGGTACAGTATTACCACGCTGTTCATCTCTGGGATCATCAGTGTTCTGAGACAGAGTTTAGTCTTTGGTCTCCTCTGGCATTAGGGTCTCTAGCACAGTATTAACACATCAGTCTCCTCTGTAACTATTGGGTTCTTGCACAGTATTACCACATTGCTTAGCTCTGGGACCATCAGAGTTCTGGCACAGAGTTCGGTCTTTAGTCTCCTCAGGTTAGTGGTTTTAGTTTCTGTAGTTAAAGGGTTCCAATACAGTAACAGTATCTCATTCATGTCTTTAGGTATCAATATTCTCGAACAGGGTTAACACAACACTCATCTCTTTGGCTACCGTTGTTCTAGCACAGCATTATTACTGTGCTCACCTCAAATGTTACTGGGTTTCACATAAGAATTAAAATTCTGTGTTTACGCTGGGTCTGGTACATTATTTAAAATGTGGTTACTTCTTGGATTATCAGAACTAGGACAATAAATAGGGCCTGATTACGACTTTGGCGGTGTGGGAGCGGGCCACCATGCTAGCGCCCCACTCCCAACACCGCCAAAGTCAACCTCTGCCCACCCGCCAGATTATGAGTCAGTTCGTGGTCAGGCAGGCACCGTGACGGTCCTGCGGCGGTGCCGTTCAAAGGCTCATATGTGAGCCTTTGAAGTGCAGCGCCAAAGGAGCGCAAAAGAAAGTTCCTGCACGGCCTGGACTTTGCAGTCCATGCTGTGCAGGAACTGGGGTGCATGCACACGGGGGGCACACCATGTGCCCCCCTGCATGTATCCTCAGGCTCTGAGGCAATAGGGGGCCTTAGTTTCCTCACTGCCAGCATTTTCATGGCGTGAGCACAGTCATGAGACTGCTGGCGGTGAGGAAACTCATTATATGCTTTGCGGTGTAGCAGCGGCACTGCCAAGGATATTGCGGCCTCAGACCGCCGCGCCACCACCAGGGATTGCGGATCCCTGGCAGTTGCAGCGGTCCTATGGTGGTCCAACCGTCGTAGTTGTAATAAGGTGGTCTGACCACTGGTGCAGCGTTCCCCGACCACCACCGAACTTCCACCGCCGGTTTGGCAGTCCAATCGACTGTCATACTTGCAATTAGGGCTTAGTATTTTCTTTCTTTCTTCACCATTTGGGTACTGGGTGTCTGAGCCAGTTTCCACATGTGATTGGGTTACAGAGGGAGTGATATTTGGACAGCACAGTGTTACCCCAGAGATTTACGAGACTCATATTAACGCTTCACTCACCTCCGGAGTGGTCTTAGAAGGAAAGTCTGTCCTGCCGTTCACTATGGCACACTTGGACAGGTACCGGTGCGCGTCATCCGCTCTCTGCTGTGTCAGGAGCCATCGGGCGGACTCGGGGACCCACCTGGGGAGAGCCAGAGAGAGGAGAGTTACAAGTGAAAGGCAGGGCAGTTTCTTTGGCTCCTGAAACCTATCAGACATGGGCTACTCTGAAGAAACTCCTAATGCTGTTCAAAGGAAGAGGACTCCTCCACACAAGTCTGGAGACAACATCCATGATGCACACCAGGGTTTGACTAGGCAAAAATAAGTGCAAAGAGTAAACAAAAAGATGCACACTCAGGGCATTCACTTGTGCTGGCACAAATACCTGTGGTTAGCTGGGAGCATGAAGACCACTGCTATTCTCATACAGAGTCACTGGAAATTAAGCAATTTCCAGAATTGTTGCTGTGAGTTCCTTTTGCAAGGTTTTTGAGTTTAGCTTTGAGTTTGTTTTTATGGGTCATCTTTCCTTCAAATGTGTTCCGAGCTTGTTCGCATGCGTGGGCCTGTCTGTGGGCTACTGACAGCATCCTGTGAGGCAGAGACCTGTGACGTCACTCTGGAAAGGTGTAAGGCTGACCGCTTGTGACTGAGTCACTCAGAGATGGAATGGGAAATCAGCATGGCTTCCACTTCTTCTCAGCCCTGCATAGGGCAGAGGAGGTCTTGCCCACCACTGGATCTGCCAACATCCTTCTGCAGGGGGCAGATGAGTTCTCAGTCACCACTAGCTCTGCCAACTTCACCCTGCAGGGGGCAGAGGAGGTGTCGGCCACCACTGGCTCTGCCAACATCCTCCTACAGGGGGCAGAGGAGGTCTTGGCCACCACTGGCTCTGCCAACATCCCCCTGCAGGGTGCAGAGGAGGTCTTGCCAACCACTGGCTCTGCCAACACCCTCCTGCAGGGGGCAGAGGAAGTCTAGGCCACCACTGGCTCTGCCAACATCCCCTCGCAGGGGGCAGAGGAGGTCTCAGCCACCACTGGCTCTGCCAACATCCTCCTGCAGGGGGCAGAGGAGGTCCCAGCCTCCAGTGGCTCTGTCAACTGTAGGGGGAAGAGGAGGTCTCGGCCACCATTGGCTCTGTCAACATCCGCTTGCAGGGAGCAGAGGAGGTCTCGGCCACCACTGGCTCTGTCAACATCCCCCTGCAGGGGGCAGAGGAGGTCTTGCCAACCACTGGCTCTGCCAACACCCTCCTGCAGGGGGCAGAGGAAGTCTAGGCCACCACTGGCTCTGCCAACATCCCCTCGCAGGGGGCAGAGGAGGTCTCAGCCACCACTGGCTCTGCCAACATCCTCCTGCAGGGGGCAGAGGAGGTCCCAGCCTCCAGTGGCTCTGTCAACTGTAGGGGGCAGAGGAGGTCTCGGCCACCATTGGCTCTGTCAACATCCGCTTGCAGGGAGCAGAGGAGGTCTCGGCCACCACTGGCTCTGTCAACATCCCCCTGCAGGGGGCAGAGGAGGTCTCGGCCACCACTGGCTCTGCCAACATACTCCTGCAGGGGCCAGAGAAGGTCTCAGCCACCACTGGCTCTGCCAACATCTCCCTGCAGGGGGCAGAGGGGGTCTTGGCCTCCACTGGCTCTGCCAACATTATCCTGCAGGGAGCAGAGGAGGTCTCGGCCACCACTGGCTCTGCCAACATCCCCCTGCAGGTGGCAGAGGAGGTCCCAGCCACCACTGGCTCTGCCAACATCTCCCTGCAGGGGGCAGAGGGGGTCTTGGCCTCCACTGGCTCTGCCAACATTATCCTGCAGGGAGCAGAGGAGGTCTTGCCCACCATTGGCTCTGCCAACACCCTCCTGCAGGGACAGAGGAGGTCTCAGCCACCACTGGCTCTGCCAACACCCTCCTGCAGGGGGCAGAGGAGGTCTCAGCCACCACTGGCTCTGCCAACACCCTCCTGCAGGGGGCAGAGGAGGTCTCACCCGCAACTGGCTCTGCCAACATCCCCCTGCAGGTGGCAGAGGAGGTCTCAGCCGCCAGTGGCTCTGTCAACTGCAGGGGGCAGAGGAGGTCTTGCCCACCACTGGATCTGCCAACATCCTTCTGCAGGGGGCAGAAGAGTTCTCAGTCACCACTAGGTCTGCCAAATTCACCCTGCAGGGGGCAGAGGAGGTGTCGGCCACCACTGGCTCTGCCAACATCCTCCTGCAGGGGGCAGAGGAGGTCTTGGCCATCACTGGCTCTGCCAACGAATATATGTCGTTAGTTCGCATGCGATACATCGCATGCCATTACAACGCAGTCGTTACAACAACCGCGTTGTTACATCCATACGATTACATCGCAAGTCGTTACAACGACTTGCTGTAGGGGGCGCGCTGGACTTAGGAATAGTATAATTTGCTATTCCTACTCCAGTTTGTGCAACCGCAGGAAAGGTGTTGGATTGTAAATCCAACACCTTCTGCCCCCTACGGCACGTCGCTGTAACGACTTGTTATGTAATTGTATGCGATGTAACAATGCGGTCGTTGTAACAACCGCGTTGTAATGACATGCGATGTATCGCATGCGAACTAAACAATGTCTCCTCTGACAACATCCCCCTGCGGGGGCAGAGGAGGTCTCTACCACCACTGGCTCTGCCAACATCCCCCTGCAGAGGGCAGAGGAGGTCCCGGCCACCACTGGCTCTCCCAGCATCCTCCTGCGGGGGGCAGAGGAGGTCTCGGCCACCACTGTCTCTGCCAACATCCTCCTTTAGGGGGCAGAGGAGGTCTTGGCCACCACTATCTCTGCCAACACCCCCCTGCAGGGGGCAGAGGAGGTCCCATCCACCAGTGGCTCTGTCAACTGCAGGGGGCAGAGGAGGTCTTGCCCACCACTTGCTCAGCCAACATCCTTCTGCAGGGGGCAGAGGAGGTCTCAGCCACCACTGGCTCTGCCAAAATCCTCCTTCAGGGGGCAGAGGAGTTCTTAGCCACCAATGGCTCTGCCAACATCCCCCTGCAAGGATCAGAGGAGGTCTTGCCCACCACTGGCTCTGCCAACACCCTCCTGCAGGGGCAGAGGAGGTCTCGGCCACCACTGGCTCTGCCAACATCCCCCTGCAGGGGGCAGAGGAGGTCTCGGCCAACACTGGCTCTGCCAACATCCTTCTGCAGGGGGCAGAGGAGGTCTTAGCCACCACTGGCTCTGCCAACATCCCCCTGCAGGGAGCAGAGGAGGTCTTGCCCACCATTGGCTCTGCCAACACCCTCCTGTAAGGGGCAGAGGAGGTCTTGGCCATCACTGGCTCTGCCAACGAATATATGTCGTTAGTTCGCATGCGATACATCGCATGCCATTACAAAGCAGTCGTTACAACAACCGCGTTGTTACATCCATACGATTACATCGCAAGTCGTTACAACGACTTGCTGTAGGGGGCGCGCTGGACTTAGGAATAGTATAATTTGCTATTCCTACTCCAGTTTGTGCAACCGCAGGAAAGGTGTTGGATTGTAAATCCAACACCTTCTGCCCCCTACGGCACGTCGCTGTAACGACTTGTGATGTAATTGTATGCGATGTAACAATGCGGTCGTTGTAACAACCGCGTTGTAATGACATGCGATGTATCGCATGCGAACTAAACAATGTCTCCCTCTGACAACATCCCCCTGCAGAGGGCAGAGGAGGTCCCGGCCACCACTGGCTCTCCCAGCATCCTCCTGCGGGGGGCAGAGGAGGTCTAGGCCACCAATGTCTCTGCCAACTTCCTCCTTCAGGGGGCAGAGGAGTTCTTGGCCACCACTGGCTCTGCCAACATCCCCTTGCAGGGAGCAGAGGAGGTCTTGCCCACCACTGGCTCTCCCAGCATCCTCCTGCGGGGGGCAGAGGAGGTCTCGGCCACACTGGCTCTGCCAACACCCTCCTGCAGGGAGCAGAGGAGGTCACGCCCACCGCTGGCTCTGCCAACACCCCCCTGCAGGGGGCAGAGGAGGTCCCAGCCACCAGTGGCTCTGTCAACTGCAGGGGGCAGAGGAGGTTTTGCCCACCACTTGCTCTGCCAACATCCTTCTGCAGGGGGCAGAGGAGGTCTCAGCCACCACTGGCTCTGCCAAAATCCTCCTTCAGGGGGCAGAGGAGTTCTTAGCCACCACTGGCTCTGCCAACATCCCCCTGCAGGGATCAGAGGAGGTCTTGCCCACCACTGGCTCTGCCAACACCCTCCTGCAGGGGGCAGAGGAGGTCTCGGCCACCACTGGCTCTGACAACATCCCCCTGCAGGGGGCAGAGGAGGTCTCGGCCAACACTGGCTCTGCCAACATCCTCCTGCAGGGGGCAGAGGAGGTCTCAGCCACCACTGGCTCTGCCAACATCCCCCTGCAAGTGGCAGAGGAGGTCCCAGCCACCACTAGCTCTGCCAACATCCCCCTGCAGGGGGCACAGGAGGTCTTGGCCACCACTGGCTCTGCCAACATTCCCCAGCAGGGAGCAGAGGAGGTCTTGCACACCATTGGCTCTGCCAACACCCTCCTGCAGGGGGCAGAGGAGGTTTCAGCCACCACTGGCTCTGCCAACACCCTCCTCTAGGGGCCAGAGGAGGTCTCAGCCACCACTGGATCTGCCAACACCCTCCTGCAGGGGTAGTGGAGGTCTCACCCACCACTGGCTCTGCCAACATCCCCCTGCAGGTGACAGAGGAGGTCCCAGCCACTACTGGCTATGCCAAGATCCCCCGACAGGGGGAAGAGGAGGTCCCAGCCACCACTGGCTCTGCCAACACCCTCCTGCAGGGTGCAGAGGAGGTCCCACCCGCCAGTGGCTCTGTCAACTGCAGGGGGCAGAGGAGGTCTTGCCCACCACTGGATTTGCCAACATCCTTCTTCAGGGGGCAGAAGAGTTCTCAGTCACCATTAGCTCTGCCAACTTCACCCTGCAGGGGGCAGAGAAGGTGTCGGGCCACCACTGGCTCTGCCAACGAATATATGCTGTTAGTTTGCATGCGATACATCGCATTCCATTACAACGCGGTCGTTACAACGACCGCGTTGTTACATTGCAAGTCGTTACAATGACTTGCTGTAATGGGCGCGCTGGACTGAGGAAGAGTATAATTTACTATTCCTACTCCAGTTTGTGCAACAGCAGGGAAGGTGTTGGATGGTAAATCAAACACCTTCTGCCCCCTACAGCAAGTCATTGTAACGACTTGCAATGTAATCGTATGCAATGTAACAATGCGATCGTTGTAATGACCGCGTTGTAATGGCATGCGATTTATCGCATGCGAACTAAACAATGTCTCCCTCTGCCAACATCCCCCTGCGGGGGCAGAGGAGGTCTCTACCACCACTGGCTCTGCCAACATCCCCCTGCAGAGGGCAGAGGAGGTCCCGGCCACCACTGGCTCTCCCAGCATCCTCCTGCGGGGGGCAGAGGAGGTCTCGGCCACCACTGTCTCTGCCAACATCCTCCTTTAGGGGGCAGAGGAGGTCTTGGCCACCACTGGCTCTGCCAACACCCCCCTGCAGGGGGCAGAGGAGGTCCCAGCCACCAGTGGCTCTGTCAACTGCAGGGGGCAGAGGAGGTCTTGCCCACCACTTGCTCTGCCAACATCCTTCTGCAGGGGGCAGAGGAGGTCTCAGCCACCACTGGCTCTGCCAAAATCCTCCTTCAGGGGGCAGAGGAGTTCTTAGCCACCACTGGCTCTGCCAACATCCCCCTGCAGGGATCAGAGGAGGTCTTGCCCACCACTGGCTCTGCCAACACCCTCCTGCAGGGGCAGAGGAGGTCTCGGCCACCACTGGCTCTGCCAACATCCCCCTGCAGGGGGCAGAGGAGGTCTCGGCCAACACTGGCTCTGCCAACATCCTTCTGCAGGGGGCAGAGGAGGTCTTAGCCACCACTGGCTCTGCCAACATCCCCTGCAGGGAGCAGAGGAGGTCTTGCCCACCATTGGCTCTGCCAACACCCTCCTGTAAGGGGCAGAGGAGGTCTCAGCCGCCACTGGCTCTGCCAACACCCTCCTGCAGGGGGCAGAGGAGGTCTCAGCCACCACTGGCTCTGCCAACACCCTCCTGCAGGGGGCAGAGGAGGTCTCACCCGCCACTGGCTCAGCCAACATACCCCTGCAGGTGGCAGAGAAGGTCGCAGCCACCACTGGCTCTGCCAACACCCTCCTGCAGGGGACAGAGGAGGTCTTGTCCACCACTGGATCTGTTAACATCCTTCTGCAGGGGTCAGAAGAGTTCTCAGTCACCACTAGCTCTGCCAAATTCACCCTGCAGGGGGCAGAGGAGGTGTCGGCCACCACTGGCTCTGCCAACATACTCCTGCAGGGGGCAGAGGAGGTCTTGGCCACCACTGGCTCTACCAACAAATATGTCGTTAGTTCGCATGCGATACATCACATGCCATTACAATGCGGTCGTTACAACGACCGCGTTGTTACAACGCATACGATTACATTGCAAGTCGTTACCACGACTTGCTGTAGGGGGCACGCTGGATTTAGGAATAGTATAATTTACTATTCCTACTCCAGTTTGTGCAACAGCAGGGAAGGTGTTGGATTGTAAATCCAACACCTTCTGCCCCCTACAGCAAGTCATTGTAATCCTATGCGATGTAACAACGCGGTCGTTGTAATGACCGCGCTGTAATGGAATGCGATGTATCGCATGCGAACTAAACAATGTCTCCCTCTGCCAATATCCCCCTGCGGGGGCAGAGGAGGTCTCAGCCAACACTGGCTCTGCCAACATCCCCCTGCAGAGGGCAGAGGAGGTCCCGTCCACCACTGGCACTCCCAGCATCCTCCTGCGGGGGGCAGGGGAGTTCTCGGCCACACTGGCTCTGCCAACACCCTCCTGCAGGGGGCAGAAGAGGTCTCGGCCACCACTGGCTCTGCCAACATCCCCCTGCAGGGGGCAGAGGAGGTCTCAGCCACCACTGGCTCTGCCAACATCCACCTGCAGGGGGCAGAGGAGATCCCAGCCACCAGTGGCTCTGTCTACTGCAGGGGGCAGAAGAGGTCTCGGCCATCACTGGCTTTGTCAACATCCCCCTGCAGGGGGCAGAGGAGGTCTTGCCCACCACTGGCTCTGCCAACACCCTCCTGCAGGGGTCAGAGGAGGTCTCGGCCAACACTGGCTCTGCCAACATCCCCCTGCAGGGGCAGAGGAGGTCTGGGCCAACACTGGCTCTGCCAACATCCTCCTGCAGGGGGCAGAGGAGGTCCCACCCGCCACTAGCTCTGCCAACATTCCCCTGCAGGGGGCATAGGAGGTCTCAGCCACCACTGGCTCTGCCAACATCCTCCTGCAGGGGGCAGAGGAGATCCCAGCCACCAGTGGCTCTGTCTACTGCAGGGGGCAGAAGAGGTCTCGGCCATCACTGGCTCTGTCAACATCCCCCTGCAGGGGGCAGAGGAGGTCTCGGCCACCACTGGCTCTGCCAACATCCTCCTGCAGGGGGCAGAGGAGGTCTCACCCGCCACTAGCTCTGCCAACATCCCCCTGCAGGTGGCAGAGGAGGTCACAGCCACCACAGGCTCTGCCAACATCCCCCTGCAGGGGAGCAGAGGAGGTCTTGCCCACCACTGGCTCTGCCAACACCCTCCTGCAGGGGGCAGAGGAGGTCTCGGCCACCACTGGCTCTGCCAACGTCTCCCTGCAGGGGGCAGAGGTGCTCTCAGCCACCACTGGCTCTGCCAACATCTTCCTGCAGGGGGCAGAGGAGATCCCAGCCACCAGTGGCTCTGTCAACTCCAGGGGGCAGAAGAGGTCTCGGCAATCACTGGCTCTGTCAACATCCTCCTGCAGGGGGCAGAGGAGGTCTCGGCCACCACTGGCTCTGCCAACATTCTCCTGCAGGGGGCAGAGGAGGTATCACCCGCCACTGGCTCTGCCAACATCCCCTTGCAGGTGGCAGAGGCGGTCCCAGCCACCACTGGCTCTGCCAACATCCCCCTGCAGGGTGAAGAGGAGGTCCCAGCCGCCAGTGGCTCTGTCAACTGCAGGGGGCAGAGGAGGTCTTGCACACCACTGGATCTGCCAACATCCTTCTGCAGGGGGCAGAGGAGGTCTTGGCCACCACTGGCTCTGCCAACATCTCCCTGCGGGGCCAGAGGAGGTGTAGGCCACCACTGGCTCTGCCAACATCCTCCTGCAGGGGGCAGAGGAGGTCTTGGCCACCACTGGCTCTGCCAACACCCTCCTGCAGGGAGCAGAGGAGGTCTCGCCCACCACTGGCTCTGCCAACACCCCCCTGCAGGGGGTAGAGGAGGTCCCAGCCATCAGTGGCTCTGTCAACTGCAGGGGGCAAAGGTGGTCTTGCTCACCACTGGCTCAGCCAACATCCTTCTGCAGGGGGAAGAGGAGGTCTCAGCCACCACTGGCTCTGCCAACATCCTCCTTCAGGGGGCAGAGGAGGTCTTAGCCACCACTGGCTCTGCCAACATCCCCCTGAGGGGAGCAGAGGAGGTCTTGCCCACCACTGGCTCTGCCAACGTCTCCCTGCAGGGGGCAGAGGTGCTCTCAGCCACCACTGGCTCTGCCAACATCTTCCTGCAGGGGGCAGAGGAGATCCCAGCCACCAGTGGCTCTGTCAACTGCAGGGGGCAGAAGAGGTCTCGGCAATCACTGGCTCTGTCAACATCCTCCTGCAGGGGGCAGAGGAGGTCTCGGCCACCACTGGCTCTGCCAACATCCTCCTGCAGGGGGCAGAGGAGGTATCACCCGCCACTGGCTCTGCCAACATCCCCTTGCAGGTGGCAGAGGCGGTCCCAGCCACCACTGGCTCTGCCAACATCCCCCTGCAGGGTGAAGAGGAGGGCCCAGCCACCACTGGCTCTGCCAACACCCTCCTGCAGGGGGCAGAGGAGGTCCCAGCCGCCAGTGGCTCTGTCAACTGCAGGGGGCAGAGGAGGTCTTGCACACCACTGGATCTGCCAACATCCTTCTGCAGGGGGCAGAGGAGGTCTTGGCCACCACTGGGTCTGCCAACATCTCCCTGCGGGGCCAGAGGAGGTGTCGGCCACCACTGGCTCTGCCAACATCCTCCTGCAGGGGGCAGAGGAGAGTTTGGCCACCACTGGCTCTGCCAACATCTCCCTGCGGGGCCAGAGGAGGTGTCGGCCACCACTGGCTCTGCCAACATCCTCCTGCAGGGGGCAGAGGAGGTCTTGGCCACCACTGGCTCTTCCAGCATCCCCCTGCAGAGGGCAGAGGAGGTCTCGGCCATCACTTGCTCTCCCAGCATCCTCCTGCAGGGGGCAGAGGAGGTCTCGGCCACCACTGTCTCTGCCAACATCCCCCTGCGGGGGCAGAGGAGGTCTCAGCCACCGCTGACTCTCCCAGCATCCTCCTGCAGGGGGCAGAGGAGGTCTCAGCCACCACTGTCTCTGCCAACAGGAGGTCCCAGCCACCACTGACTCTCCCAGCATCCTCCTGTTTGGAGCAGAGAGAGGTCTCAGCCACCACTGCTTCTGCCACATCCCCCTGCGGGGGGCAGAGGAGGTCTCTTCCAGCACTGACTCTCCCAGCATCCTCCTGCAGGGGGCTGAGGAGGTCTCGGCTACCACTGTCTCTGCCAACATCCCCCTGCGGGGGCAGAGGAGGTCTCAGCCACCGCTGACTCTCCCAGCATCCTCCTGCAGGGGCCGAGTAGGTCTTAGCCACCACTGGCTCTGCCAACATACCCCTGCAGGGGGCAGAGGAGCGTTCCATGACATCTCAAGATGTCCTTATTTTATTTTATTTTCGCAGTTTCAGACTGAGCCGGGAATAGTCTACCCACCTACCTATAACAACAAGACAACCATCCACCACATCCTACTGAGCCAGCGATTAGGCAAAACCATGCTAAATTACAAAGTGCTCTTCGCATAAACGTTGCTGTTTATTTACTGCTTTGCTCACTGTCCACTTTAACGCTTATCAGCGATTGATTGTTTTTGTGATATTGCCAAGTACATTAGATCGTCCAGTTAGGTAATATTGATGGTCCCTCTGGTTTGTCCCTACTTTCTTGGAACTTCAGGGGTCTCAACGATAACCGGAAAAGGAAGCATGTCATTCACTATTTGCAACTTCATAACACCGACATCGCTTTTTTGCAGGAAACACATCTTCCCAAGTCAGACTCCACACATTTTGCCTCGAGTTGGGGGCACATAGATATTTTTCCAATTTTAGCAACTATGCCAGAGGCACGGCTATCCTTGTCCACAAGCGGGTGCCCTTCTGTCTGCACACCTACATTAGGGATAGCGAGGGTCGCTATACTATTGTTACAGGGAAACTGATGGGCCATAATGCTGCTCTGGTGTGTGTGTATGCCCCGAACACGGACTGCCCTGAATTCTTTCATTCCTTACATGCCCAACTTGAAAAGTTAGATTCAGCCCTTTTGATTGTGGGGCGGGATTTCAATTTGCTACTCAACCCCGCTTTAGATAGCACCTCTAAATCTCCAGTCACCAAACCCCACGCGCGCCGGGCGCTTCTAGATCTCTGTGAACATTAATCACTACTCGACATATGGCGCCAGCGCAACCCTTCCACGACTGACTACACACATTATTCCGGCCAACACAACACTTGGACTAGGATTGATTGCTGGCTTGTGGCTCCTGGCATTTACAGCTGGGTCCATTCCATTACAACTCTCCCTAGAACATATTCTGATCACTCCCCAGTAAAACTCCTCCTCAGGGCGCCCCGTCCAGATGGGTATGAACGGCAGTGGCGCTTTCCCAGCCGCGCCCTTAACGACGACCGATTCTACTCTGAGGTGCGCGAAGCTATTGAATAATACTTCGCCATTAATACTGGCTCGGTTGATACTTGGGCTGTCCTGTGGGAGGCCTTTAAAGTCTACATTAGGGGTGTCTGTATTGCCAAACATGCCGGGGTTCTAAGAGACCTAAGAGCGACACTTGCCCGTTTAGAACAAGAACTGGTTGAAGTGGACAGTGTATCGGTGACCCCCCCTGACCCCACCGCGGTTAAGCATAGGCTGGCTCTCCTTATGGACTTTAGAGAATCCGCAGATCGCGAGATACTTTTTTTAAGTAAATATCAGACTGCCCGCCGTTATGGTGAGGGCGAGTGACTAGGTCGCCTACTAGTGCAGATGCTTCGACCCCCGTACAGCAAAGCATACATTACTGATCTGAGATCATCCTCAGGCCAGACGCTTACGGACACCTCAGAAATTCGAGATGAGTTTTTAGAGTTTTACACCTCCCTGTATGCTTCCAGGGTTGGGGGCGATCCCACGGCACAGGAAGCATACCTTTCAGAGATTGCACTGGTCTATTTGGGGAAGAATCTACAGGAATTCTTAGCCGAACCGTTCTCGGAGGAAGAGATCATTAGTGCTATCGAGGCCCTTCGGGGTTCTACCGCTCCTGGTCTGGACAGCTTCACGGGGGATTTTTATAAGTCATGTAAGGACCTACTAGCACCCAAGCTGCTCGAAGTGTATGCGGAGGCCCTCGAGAGGAAGTCCCTTCCCCCCACTCTTCGTGAGGCGGTCATTATACTGTTACCCAAACCTGGCAAAGACCCGACATTGTGTGGTTCATACAGACCTTTGTCTCTATTAAATTTGGACTATAAAATTCTGGCCAAGATGATTGCCCTGCGCCTGTCCCTCTTGATGGAGTCACTTATTTCCCCTGCTCAATCTGGCTTTGTTCCCCATAGATCCACCTCATTAAATCTCAGGACGCTCTTTTCGATTCTCCACAGGATTAACCCCGAGGTCCCGCCTGCCGCCATCTTGTTAGATACAGAGAAGGCGTTCGATTTCCTTGAATGGCCATTTTTTTTATCCATAATGCGCCGGATGGGAATGCCCAAGGGCTTTGTTGCTACCACGGAACTGCTCTATAGCAGCCCCACCGCGAGACTTCGCCTCAATGGCACACTTTCCCGTCCCTTCTCCTTGTCCCGTGGCACCAGGCAGGGCTGCCCCCTGTCGCCATTGCTGTTTATCCTCGCAATGGACCCCTTAGTCCGACATTTTCAAGAGAGACATTTGCAGAGGAGCCTACAATTCAACACCGGACCTCTTTTGGTCTCGCTGTATGCAGACGACATTATTCTTTATGTTAGGGAGCCTCAAGTTTATCTGGAACCACTTATTAGAGAAACAATTAGATTTGGGCAGTATTCTGGCCTGGGTATAAACTGGCATAAGTCGGTTATCTTCCCTTTGACCTCGAGCACTGCACAATGGGAGTGTGAATTCCCCCTTGAGTGGTGCACTGACTCCACGAAATATTTAGGCATTCATATGCACTTGGATACTGCCCAGATCCTCCGACTTAACTATGGGCAAGCAGTTAGCGCCCTTGAATCACAGATAGAGAGATGGCTGCGGCTGCCGTTATCCATTGCTGAACGCGTGGCAGTGATCAAGATGATTGTTCTCCCTAAATTTTTATATCTTTTTAATAACATCCCCATCCCTCTGCCAAACAGTTTTTTTCTGACATTGCACTCTCACCTTATCAGATTGGTTTGGGGGGGCAAGCAGGCGCGCGTGCGGTGGCAGGTGCTGACCCTTCCATATGAGAGAGGGGGGTTTGGGGTCCCCGACTTTAAGTTATACTATTTAGTGGCCCAATGCAGTTACTCCTTTGCCTGGTTTCACCCTGATGCCAGGATTCCATATCTTCGCCCGAGGCGGATTTTGTTTTGCCTGATACGCTAGCTGGGGTGTTGCCCAAGGGCATACCCAGAGACCCCAACGACATCCAGACTGTCTCTACCACCAGCTGGGCCTGGGAAAGGCTGCAGCGGGTCACGGGTACTCCCACACTATATTCATCAGCGTTACTCTTTCAGGAATGCGCCCCATCAACGGAGTTCAGATGCGGCCGCAGTAGGTACGGGAAGCGGGTCCTTGACTTTGATGAAAGTGTGACAATAGGTCGGGCCCCCCACGAAACTCATGGGGCACATTCCTGAAAGACTCAGAGAAATGAGCCACTAGAGGAAACCATCCTCTACCACATATCGCACCTTAGCGTGTGCGCCACATAGTTGGTCTTAAACATATTATTTTAGACCACTCTTTTAAATTCACGCACATAGGTCCTGATGAAAGCCAGTTTAATACTGAGACCTGGCTGAAACATGTCGATCACACTGGATACCGGAGTCTTTAATCATCTCCATTGACATCCACTTCTCAGTTTTTAACCACTGCCAAGGGCCCAACATTAAAATAGTCTTTTGAATTCTGGGACCCTGCGGACAGTTTTTTAATTCACATACAACTCACCTTCACTGCACACTCACGTTTCAAAACCTGCTCCGCTGTAACCAGACTTTGAAGCACACCCAAGGTACACTCAGTGCCTTGGGTGGGACCCAATGATGAAGCATGCCACCAACTAGGTTGGTGGGTGAGGGTCTTCTTAAAAACAAATGTTTTTTCTCTTAAGTTCTATCTTGACTTTCCGTGCATTTTCTTTTCTCTCCTGGATAATATCTTCATAATGTAGGAGCGCTCTCTTTCAAGCCTCTCGGCCTCTCTCCCAAGGTTAAATATTCTCTTAATATACGGACCATTATTGCTTTACTTTTTGGCTTATTGTCATTTCCGGCAATCTATAGTTCTAGTGCACACAAGATTGTCATTGCATTCTAATTTCCTTTCTTAATGATAATCTGAAATGACTATCATTCGCCATTTAGTACCATCAAGATGGCGCCCAAATAGCGTTGACTGTTACGCAGTTGTCATGCCAATGTGCAGAAATACTGATCGACATTGACCTCTCTCCCACGGTTAAATATCCTTGTATTATGTTGGGTGGGTTAGACAGTGCCGGGGCGGCGGATGTGATCTCCTACATTGCGGGGCTGACAGCGATTATGTGATTATGCTTTTTAGGTCTCGCCTAGGCAGCGCATGCGCTGTCTCGTCGAGAGATGCTGTATACAGTATAGTGGGGGAAGCTCCGCCCACTTTCCGCCTATCTTTTTGATTGGCCGAATTCCTAAATGCTGCAATCTGATTCGTTTTCCTCAACTTAATCCCGCCTCCTGACGGCCATGTCGTCATTTTTCTCCTTCCATAGCTATCGGCCCCTTTACTTTTAAAACTGTTTTGTTCCCCTGCCTCCCCCCGTTCCCTCCCGCAGTCCGTCACTTCTCTGCCAACCACAACCCCCCACCCACTCCTGTTCCTGCCTTCTTCGACGACCGCAGTTTTATTTACAATGCAATAGGACTCCCGTAAATACGAGTCCTATTGCATTTGTAAATGCTTTTTTGCCCCTCTGATTGGCTGGCTCCATTCGCACTCTATTTTGCCTGACCTAGACTCTTGCATGCACGCGATGCTATACATCGTACGCATGCGCGCCAAAAGTCTGCCTCTGCCTCTTGCTTATTTATTTGTGTTTTCGCGGCGTCCACTTCAGGGACACCGCGCTCTGTTTTTTAAAAAAAAAATGTTTTAACTTTAACACTGAGCACAGCGACTGCATAAAGGACACCGCGCTCGGTGTTAAAGTTAGAAAAAAGTGCGTGCTGGTTATTGTTATAACTTGGTGATATGTACGCACACTTGTTCTTATGAGGTAGGCGAACCGTGTGTGTGAGCGGAGCCTGTCTGCCTGCCTGCGACCGGCTGGAGGTGCAGTGTACTTGTGCAGGACTGTGCTCACCGGAGCACATTGAGTGGTCCTGGGCAGAGGAGCTTTCCTCCATGCATGGCGAGGCGCTGGACTTGGGATGGGTCCGAGCCCGGACAGCAGAGGTGGAAGTTGCAGTCAGAGGTTTGGCTCCAATCATGCTGCATCAGTGTTTGCAGAGGTGCAGAGGGGAAGGGGGGTAAAACTCGGGGCTCAGGGCTTCATGTGAAATGGCAGCGGGTGGTAGAGGCAGTGGTGTTACTGAAGGTATTGGAGCGCTGAACATGAGCTCCGGTTACGTTACACAAGGGCACATTCAGGCACGGGGAGATTATGTGATCGGCAGGCAGGGCTGCTCGGGAGGAGCGCTTGAGGCAGGCTGGCACGGTGTTTTTTTTAATGCAGATTTCTATAGCGCGAACTCTACCTGAAGGTATTGGAGCGCTTTACATGAGCTCCGGTTACGTTACACAAGGGCACATTCAGGCACGGGGAGATTATGTGATCGGCAGGCAGGGCTGCTCGGGAGGAGCGCTTGAGGCAGGCTGGCACGGTGTTTTATTTTTTTTTATGCTGATTTCTATAGCGCGAACTCTACCTGAAGGTATTGGAGCGCTTTACATGAGCTCCAGTTACGTTACACAAGGGCACATTCAGGCACGGGGAGATTATGTGATCGGCAGGCAGGGCTGCTCGGGAGGAGCGCTTGAGGCAGGCTGGCACGGTGTTTTTTTTAATGCAGATTTCTATAGCGCGAACTCTACCTGAAGGTATTGGAGCGCTTTACATGAGCTCCAGTTACGTTACACAAGGGCACATTCAGGCACGGGGAGATTATGTGATCGGCAGGCAGGGCTGCTCGGGAGGAGCGCTTGAGGCAGGCTGGCACGGTGGGTTTTTTTTTTATGCAGATTTCTATAGCGCGAACTCTACCTGAAGGTTTTGAAGCGCTTTACATGAGCTCCGGTTACGTTACACAAGGGCACATTCAGGCACGGGGAGATTATGTGATCGGCAGCCAGGGCTGCTCGGGAGGAGCGCTTGAGACAGGCTGGCACAGTGTTTTTTTTAATGCAGATTTCTATAGCGTGAACTCTACCTGAAGGTATTGGAGCGCTTTACATGAGCTCCGGTTACGTTACTCTAGGGCACATTCAGGCATGGGGAGATTATGTGATCGGCAGGCAGGGCTGCTCGGGAAGAGCGCTTGAGGCAGGCTGGCACGGTGTTTTTTTTTAATGCAGATTTCTATAGCGCGAACTCTACCTGAAGGTATTGGAGCGCTTTACATGAGCTCCAGTTACGTTACACAAGGGCACATTCAGGCACGGGGAGATTATGTGATCGGCAGGCAGGGCTGCTCGGGAGGAGCGCTTGAGGCAGGCTGGCACGGTGTTTTATTTTTTTTTATGCAGATTTCTATAGCGCGAACTCTACCTGAAGGTATTGGAGCGCTTTACATGAGCTCCGGTTACGTTACACAAGGGCACATTCAGGCACGGGAGATTATGTTATCCGCAGGCAGGGCTGCCCGGGAGGAGCGCTTGAGGCAGGCTGGCACGGTGTTTTTTTTTATGCAGATTTCTATAGCGCGAACTCTACCTGAAGGTATTGGAGCGCTTTACATGAGCTCCGGTTACGTTACACAAGGGCACATTCAGGCACGGGGAGATTATGTGATCGGCAGGCAGGGCTGCTCGGGACGAGCGCTTGAGGCAGGCTGGCATGTGTTTTTTTTTTTTATGCAGATTTCTATAGCGCGAACTCTACCTGAAGGTATTGGAGCGCTTTACATGAGCTCCGGTTACGTTACACAAGGGCACATTCAGGCACGGGGAGATTATGTGATCGGCAGGCAGGGCTGCTCGGGAGGAGCGCTTGAGGCAGGCTGGCAGGGTGTTTTATTTTTTTTTATGCAGATTTCTATAGCGCGAACTCTACCTGAAGGTATTGGAGCACTTTACATGAGCTCCGGTTACGTTACACAAGGGCACATTCAGGCACGGGGAGATTATGTGATCGACTGGCAGGGCTGCTCGGGTGGAGCGCTTGAGGCAGGCTGGCACGGTGTTTTTTTGTTTTATGCAGATTTCTATAGCGCGAACTCTACCTGAAGGTTTTGGAGCGCTTTACATGAGCTCCGGTTACGTTACACAAGGGCACATTCAGGCACGGGGATATTATGTGATCGGCAGGCAGGGCTGCTCGGGAGGAGTGCTTGAGGCAGGCTGGAACGGTGTTTTTTTTAATGCAGATTTCTATAGCGTGAACTCTACCTGAAGGTATTGGAGCGCTTTACATGAGCTCCGGTTAAGTTACACAAGGGCACATTCAGGCACGGGGAGATTATGTGATCGGCAGGCAGGGCTGCTCGGGAGGAGCGCTTGAGGCAGGCTGGCACGGTGTTTTATTTTTTTTAATGCAGATTTCTATAGCGCGAACTCTACCTGAAGGTATTGGAGCGCTTTACATGAGCTCCGGTTACGTTACACAAGGGCACATTCAGGCACGGGGAGATTATGTGATCGCACATTCAGGCACGGGGAGATTATGTGATCGGCAGGCAATACATATAAGATCCTAATGGCGAGACCAATTGGCATTGCCAATGCTTGTTTGATGTCAGACGGGACATCTTGGTTATCAAACTATTTGGCATACTTGTACATCCTTGCATATGTATTGCTTCATGTGTGGAAAGTGACAGTGAACGACTATGTTTCTATTGTTCACGTATGAAAATCCATAAATAAAGTGAAAAAAAAAAATCCTTTTTTTTTTTTTTTTTTGCAGAGTTTTATATAGCGCGAACTTGACCCGAGTCCGGTATCAGAGCGCTTTACATAGCACCAGTTATGTTACATTAGGACACACATTAATTTTTGTTAGGCACGGGGAGATTAAGTGATTTGCCCAGAATCACAGGATGTTCAGCGTCATTGCCGAGACTCGAACCCAGTTCCCCAGGTTTGAGGTCGGACGCCCTAGCCGTTAGGCCAACTCCTCTCCTATCCTTGTATTATATGGACCATTATTACTTTATTTATCTTTTGGTTTATTGTCATTACCGGCAATACATAGTTTCAGTGCACATAAGATTGTCATCGCATTCCATTTTCCTTCTTTAATGATAATTTGAACTGACTATTACCAGCCATTTAGTACCATCAAGATGGCGCCCAAATCGCGCTGACTTTTATGCAGTTGACAGGCCAATGTGCAAACATACTGATCAACATTGGCTATTTATGTCTACCTCGAGCACCAAGAGTCATAGATAAAAGTTCCCGGCTCGTCCAGGACCCTGGCAAAAAATGCCTGCCTAATTATGAGCCCAATCTCACTGCAATACGTCTCGCACAGTCATGGAGCATATAATGCATTGCTAACACAATCAACCGCGGCCGCGATAAATATGAAATACTCGGTTAGAGACTTTTTTAAAACTCCAAGTTGCCATGAACGACGCAGCTAGACTAATCTTCAGGCTCCCAAGACGGGCACATGCCACCCCCCTATTGCAGCAGCTGCAATGGCTCCCTATCAAACAGAGAGCCAGGTTTAAAGGTCTTTATATAGCCCACAAAGCCATCCATGGCCGGGCCCCAGTTTACATTAAGGAGCACCTCAATAACTATGTGCTAGGACGCACCCTTCGTTCGTCTGAAGCAGGCCTATTGGCCTGCCCTCGCTTCAATACGACCTCCAAAGGGGGCAGAGCCTTTTCTGTAGTGATCCCGCAACTGTGGAACGGGCTGCCGGAAAACCTTCGTAGGGAACCTACCCTCCTCCCATTCAGGAAAAAGCTTAAGACGCTTCTTTTCACTGAAGCCTGGGGCACAACCTAGGCCAAGTCCTGTGCGTGTGCATGCTGACCTTGGCGAGGTTTAGTATCTCTCTCATAGCGCTAAGAGACCTGTCGGTGAACATGCGCTATATAAGTCCCAGTTAGCAATAACAATAACAAGGATTTACTCAGCTAATCACATATGCGCGATCAACACATGTTTTAATAATAATTATGAGCTCCATATAACTCAATGAATTAACACATATTCCAAGATGGCGACAGAGGGCCCGATTCACAAAAGTAATCTGAGACAAAATCCTAACTTTACGACTTTTGGTATTCACAAAAGGCATTTAGTAGTAGTAAAGTTAGGACTCCTAACTTTACTACTACTAAACTGAGATAAAATCCTAAACTTACTACTCTTGGTATTCACAGAAGGCATTTAGTAGTAGTAAAGTTAGGATTTTGTCTTAAGTTTGTCTTAAGTTTTAGTCTTAAGTTAAACTTAAGTTAAACTTAAGTTAGGATTTTGTCTTAAGACCAAAACTTAAGACAAACTTAAGACAAAATCCTAACTTAAGTTTAACTTAAGTTTAACTTAAGTTTAACTTAAGACCAAAACTTAACCCAAATTTAAGACAAAATCCTAACTTTACTTCTACTAAATGCTTTTTGTGAATACCGAAAGTCGTAAAGTTAGGATTTTGGCTCAGATTACTTTTGTTAATCGGGCCCAGAGTTCCTAGGTAAAACTCACTTAATCGAGCTCAGATCTTTGCCTATTAAATGATGCCCCCCAAGCGCAACGCCGTTAGACCGTCACGACGTTTGGAATACGGGATTGACCCGCGACTGCCACTGCTAAATAAAATAGAAGTAAGTCGATGCCCGCGCCTTTGCCATCATATTCGGCACAATAATAATTTTTGTCTCGTTTCAACCCCGAGTCTATCCTCAGTTCTGTGCTCGTAACTTTGAGCCTGAACATACGACCCTTTGGAGGATACTCGAAGCATTCTGTGTTCTTCAATACTGGCTGAATCTTTTGACAGCCACCAAGAATAACTTTTGATAGTCAGGCTTTACCCTCAATAAGTGCTAATTCATTAAGGATTATTGTATTCCTCCTGCCTGGTCATGCGTGATAACTGCATAAAAATGCAAGAACTCACACTGTGTTCTTCCCGCCTGGTCATGCGTGATGACTGCATAAAAATGCAAGAACTCATACTGTGTTCTTCCCGCCTGGTCATGCGTGATAACTGCATAAAAATGCAAGAACTCATACTGTGTTCTTCCCGCCTGGTCATGCGTGATAACTGCATAAAAATGCAAGAACTCATACTGTGTTCTTCCCGCCTGGTCATGCGTGATAACTGCATAAAAATGCAAGAACTCATACTGTGTTCTTCCTGCCTGGTCATGGGTGATGACTGCATAAAAATGCAAGAACTCATACGCTTATCTGCCCTTATGTGCATGATAAACAAACAAAACTTAAATTGATTGATTGTTCATTACTTACCTGCAATTTGCTCTCCCCGGCTCAGTTTACGAAAACTGAATGGTTGTTCTCCTTCTTCTCTGTTCCTTACCCCCTTTTCCTTGCTTCTTCTCTTCTCAGATATCTACATCATCATGTTTGCTTGAAGACTGACACATTACTTAATATGTTTAAAGGAAATTATCCAGATTTACCGATATACTAAGAAGGTATAACTAAAATGTGCAATAATGAACTTCCAATTCACCAATAAAGCTTGTTTGCACACACTAATGATACAGCACAACCCCAATTATGCTACTGTTCTTTCACATACCTCATATATCTATCGCTGATTAACAATATATTTCATAAACAATTCTGCATGATTACCAGAACAGTACTAACATATGCACCTAATACTGGCATGCCTGCATGCGGAAACTGTTAAATGTCCAAAATGTCAAACTTGCAAAACTTTATAATTTCCTGCCAGCACTGAAAAACGTGTCCTTAATCTCCTTAGTGCCTTTAATTGAATTTTTATCTTCTCTCTAGTAACACTATTTGTCTCACATCGTCTCTGTGCACACTCCTCTCTCACGTTCATCCTGGTCACTTGCTCCCGGATCTTTTTAGAATTTTTTTGCACTTTTAAAATATCCTTATTGTCCTCACTCCCGAACGTCTTACACCGTGCACTCGGTGGTGTGCTACTTCTGGCTCCTCAAATTACATTGACTCATATTGCCAAATTACATCTCTTACAGCCTTGAGAAAGCCCTGGTCCTATTGACCACTTAGGGCGAAACACGTGTCGGCTGTTGCAGTATCAACAATGTAACCCAAATAATATTCTGGAAAGGATGTAACCTATATGTTTGATCAAGAAAAGAACATAAAAAGAATAAATAAATAGCTTTTCACAAAAAAGGAAATGGAATTTTCTCTTGACTACCAAAACACAAGCTAGGAGGAGTGTATGCTCAAAAACATTCTGTAGCGCCTGGGCACACTGTGCCTGGACTGCGTACACAGTTACAACTACCTAGGTGCTTGGCTGAGTGAAACTGGCCGCCCCTCGTTCCACCTACACAAAATGTGGCTGAAAGGAAAGCAGGTCACACACGCCCTTTGTAAACTGCATGACCTCCTATACAGCCCAACAACTTCGGCAATCCGAAGGGTATTGCGGGCCAAACTGCTCCCATCACTCAACTATGCACAACAGGCATTCCTGGGAATGCTTGTCGAGGACCTGGAAAAAAGACAATGTGCGGCGTGCAAAAAATATTCTGTCTGCCCGCTTGCACAAGAAACACCTTGATCCGACTCGAATTTGACCTCAACCAACAAAAATTAGAAGGGTTGACCACCTTAGCGAAATACTCCTACCTGGCTACCATGGCCTCAGACAACTCCATGAAGGCACTTATAAGAACTATCTTCGCAAAACCGAACAACCCTTGGTCCGTCAAACTTTTAACAGCAAAGAAACTACTGCAACTGGCCACCAAGAATTGGGATCCAAGCATAATTGACTACCCAACCATCAAATTATCAATAAAAAAGCAACTGCGTCTCCACTCCCGTACTCTAGACATGGAATCCCTTGCAGCAAGGGATTGCCATGAAACACTATGTCTCCCACAAACACTGCAAACAACTAAGCTCCACCTTAAGCAGGCCGTTGGGAGACAGGCATTAAATCAGATCTTAGCCGCAAGATGACATCCGCTTCCGTTAAAAGAACTACATCCGACCTGGAAAGCACTCACAGGCATCACACAGTGCCGATTATGCAATTACAAAAGGGAATCCTTGGCACACATATTATTATGCTGCCCGGCTCTGCGACAAGCTTGCCGAATTCATCTCAGGCCTATATTTCTTCAACTGGGCACTCGCACACCAAAGGATGCTGTTTGCCAGCTCTGTACTTTGGACACAGTGAAGAGTATGGCCAATTTTGGCAAATTTATACACCAATCTCACCTACTCCAGAAAAACAAAATGGCACAGGCAGAGAGCCACTAACTGCCTGATGAGTTCCACAGGACAACAAGCAGCACCACCTTAGGACAGTATTGACTCTTTATTTTTTATTAACTACAAAGTCAGCACTGCCCGCTTACATGTCAAATCGCCGGCATGATTGTAAAGATCGTTTTAGTGCCTAACCCTTGTTCGCTACTGTCCATTACCCTGTGCAATATGTTTTAGAAATAAACTTATCTTACCTACCTACTTACTGTGCAAATAGATATTATAGGTAATTACTGAAACTCCACCTGTTCAAAGAAGACTTCAGCACCCCAACACAACGGCCATTGTTACAAACCCTCTCCCCACCTCGAGTTCAGCCTTTCCAGTGCATACATTGAGTAGAGGCCTTCAGCTGTGCTCTACCTGCTTCCTATGCCCACACACCAGTGAGACCTGGCTCCCCTCCACTCTGTACCCACACTCAGCTGCCCCCCTCCATGGTATGTATCCTCCCTTGTGCCACACACCACTGATGGCTGGCTCCCCGTCCATCAATAGATACCTTCAGCTGTCCCATCCCCGGTGTGTACCCCCCTCCACTGCTCACCAGGGAGGTCTGGCTTCCTACCCATCAATGCAAAGCTTCAGCTGTCCCCTCCCTGGTGTGTATCACCCCCCCCCCCCACCACCACTGCTGCTCACCAGTGAGGCCTGGCTTCCTACCCATCAGTAGAAACCTTCAGCTGCCCCCTCCTTGGTGTGTATCACCCCCCCCACCACTGCTGCTCACCAGTGAGGCCTGGCATCCTGCCCATCATCACAAACCTTCAGCTGTCCCCTCCCTGGTGTGTATCACCCCCCCACCACTGCTGTTCACTAGTGAGGTCTGGCTTCCTGTCCATCAGTACAAACCTTCAGCTGTCCCCTCCACGGTGTGTCTCCCCCCGCTGCTGCTCACCAGTGAGGCCTGGCATCCTGCCCATCAATACAAACCTTCAGCTGTCCCCTCCCCGGTGTCTATCCCCCCACTGCTCACCAGTGAGGTCTGGCTTCCTACCCATCAATACATACCTTCAGCTGTCCCCTCCCCGGTGTGAACCCCCCCCCCACTGCTCACCAGTGAGGTCTGGCTTCCTGTCCATCAGTACAAACCTTCAACTGCCCCCTCCCTGGTGTGTATCACTCCCCCACCACTGCTGCTCACCCGTGAGGCCTGGGTTCCTACCCATCAATGCAAACCTTCAGCTGTCCCCTCCCTGGTGTGCATCACTTCCGACCCCCCGCTGCTGCTCACCAGTGAGGTCTGGCTTCCTATCCATCAGTAAAAACCTTCAGCTGTCCCCTCCCTGGTGTGTATCCCCCGCTGCTGTTCAACAGTGAGGCCTGGCTTCCTGTCCATCAGTACAAACCTTCAGCTGTCCCCTCCCTGGTGTGTTTCCCCCCCCCCCGCTGCTGCTCACCAGTGAGGCCTGGCTTCCTACCCATCAATACATACCTTCAGCTGTCCCCTCCCCGGTGTGAACCCCCCCACTGCTCACCAGTGAGGTCTGGCTTCCTGTCCATCAGTACAAACCTTCAACTGCCCCCTCCCTGGTGTGTATCACTCCCCCACCACTGCTGCTCACCCGTGAGGCCTGGGTTCCTACCCATCAATGCAAACCTTCAGCTGTCCCCTCCCTGGTGTGCATCACTTCCGACCCCCCGCTGCTGCTCACCAGTGAGGTCTGGCTTCCTATCCATCAGTGAAAACCTTCAGCTGTCCCCTCCCTGGTGTGTATCCCCCGCTGCTGTTCAACAGTGAGGCCTGGCTTCCTATCCATCAGTAAAAACCTTCAGCTGCCCCTCCCTGGTGTGTATCACCCCTCCACCACTGCTGCTCACCAGTGAGGTCTGGCTTCCTACCCATCAATGCAAACCTTCAGCTGTCCCCTCCCCGGTGTGAACCCCCCCCCACTGCTCACCAGTGAGGTCTGGCTTCCCACCCATCAATACATACCTTCAGCTGTCCCCTCCCCGGTGTGAAACCCACCTGCCCCCCACAGCTCACCAGTGAGGTCTGGCTTCCTGTCCATCATACAAACCTTCAGCCGTCCCCTCCCTGGTGTGCATCACTCCCGACCCCCCGCTGCTGCTCACCAGGGAGGTCTGGCTTCCTACCCATCAGTAGAAACCTTCAGCCGTCCCATCCCTGGTGTGTACCCCCCCTCCGCTACTGCTCACGAGTTAGGTCTGGCTTCCCTCCAATCAGCACCCACCTACAGCCGTCCCCTCCCTGGTGTGATTCCCCCCACCCCCACCACACACCAGTGAGGTCTGGCTCCCCTCTAATCAGCACCCACCTTTAGCCATCCCCTCCCTGGTGTGATTCCCCCCACTCCCACCACACACCAGTGAGGTCTGGCTTCCCTCCAATCAGCACCCACCTTTAGCCATCCCCTCCCTGGTGTGATTCCCCCCCACCCCCACCACACACCAGTGAGGTCTGGCTCCCCTCTAATCAGCACCCACCTTTAGCCATCCCCTCCCTGGTGTGATTCCCCCCCACTCCCACCACACACCAGTGAGGTCTGGCTTCCCTCCAATCAGCACCCACCTACAGCCGTCCCCTCCCTGGTGTGATTCCCCCCCACCCCCACCACACACCAGTGAGGTCTGTTTTCCCTCCAATCAGCACCCACCTACAGCCGTCCCCTCCCTGGTGTGATTCCCCCCCACCCCCACCACACACCAGTGAGGTCTGGCTTCCCTCCAATCAGCACCCACCTTCAGCCGTCCCCTCCCTGGTGTGATTCCCCCATACACACTTACCACCAGAAGATGATCGCCAGGACACAGGGCGAGGATGCGGCCAGCAACAGCCAGCGCCAGTCCCGGATCAGGAAGGCCAGGAGAGCCAGGGCCATGTTGCCCAGGGTCCACGGAATGCTGCTGATGGTGCCACAGAAGTTGCGGTGCTTCACGTCTGTCCACTCCACCACTGCAGAGAAAAGAGAGGGTGTGAGGGCAAACCTCTGGCTCCGAGCACAGTGGCAATAATCAGCACACGTGACAATAACGGTATCTTTATATAGCACTTTGCACCACACTTCTGCTGCTTCTAAGTGCTGTAGCTGACGGATGCTTCATAAATTGGGCACCAGAAAAAGATCTCTACCAGAGCTGGATATCTTCTATTCTACCCTTTAAAAAAAACGAACTATGACCCTGCATAAGGAACGAGCATAGGAGTGTGCGGTAAATTCTTATTGGGGCTTGCTTACATACGCCATTATTCAGGAGCTCAACATTCAGCACTTGGAATGCATTGTAACAGAAACCGGTCCATACAGCATGGCGCCGGCGACTACAGTGTGCCCTGCTGCAGTCCTGTAAGCACAACATGGCGCCGGCGACTTCAATGTGCCCTGCTGCAGTCCTGTGACCACAACATGGCGCCGGCGACTTCAATGTGCCCCGCTGCCGTCCTGTGAGCACAACATGGCGCCGGCGACTTCAATGTGCCCTGCTGCAGTCCTGTGAGCACAACATGGCGCCGGCGACTTCAATGTGCCCCGCTGCCGTCCTGTGAGCACAACATGGCGCTTATCTACAATGTGCCCCGTTGCAGTCCTGTAAGCACAACATGGTGCTGGGGACTACAATGTGCCCTGCTGCAGTCCTCTAAGCACAACATGGCGCCGGCGACTACAGTGTGCCCTGCTGCAGTCCTGTAAGCACAACATGGCGCCGGCGACTTCAATGTGCCCTGCTGCAGTCCTGTAAGCACAACATGGCGCCGGCGACTTCAATGTGCCCTGCTGCAGTCCTGTAAGCACAACATGGCGCCGTCGACTACAATGTGCCCTGCTGCAGTCCTGTAAGCACAACATGGCGCCGGCGACTACAGTGTGCCCTGCTGCAGTCCTGTAAGCACAACATGGCGCCGGCGACTACAGTGTGCCCTGCTGCAGTCCTGTAAGCACAACATGGCGCCGGCGACTACAATGTGCCCCGCTGCCGTCCTGTGAGCACAACATGGCGCTTATCTACAATGTGCCCCGTTGCAGTCCTGTAAGCACAACATGGTGCTGGGGACTACAATGTGCCCTGCTGCAGTCCTCTAAGCACAACATGGCGCCGGCGACTACAGTGTGCCCTGCTGCAGTCCTGTAAGCACAACATGGCGCCAGCGACTTCAATGTGCCCTGTTGCAGTCCTGTAAGCACAACATGGCGCCGGCGACTTCAATGTGCCCTGCTGCAGTCCTGTAAGCACAACATGGCGCCGTCGACTACAATGTGCCCTGCTGCAGTCCTGTAAGCACAACATGGCGCCGGCGACTACAGTGTGCCCTGCTGCAGTCCTGTAAGCACAACATGGCGCCGGCGACTACAGTGTGCCCTGCTGCAGTCCTGTAAGCACAACATGGCGCCGGCGACTACAATGTGCCCCGCTGCCGTCCTGTGAGCACAACATGGCGCTTATCTACAATGTGCCCCGTTGCAGTCCTGTAAGCACAACATGGTGCTGGGGACTACAATGTGCCCTGCTGCAGTCCTCTAAGCACAACATGGCGCCGTCGACTACAATGTGCCCCGCTGCCGTCCTGTGAGCACAACATGGCGCCGTCGACTACAATGTGCCCTGCTGCCGTCCTGTGAGCACAACATGGCGCCGTCGACTACAATGTGCCCTGCTGCCGTCCTGTGAGCACAACATGGCGCCGTCGACTACAATGTGCCCTGCTGCCGTCCTGTGAGCACAACATGGCGCTTATCTACAATGTGCCCTGCTGCAGTCCTGTAAGCACAACATGGCGCCGTCGACTACAATGTGCCCTGCTGCCGTCCTGTGAGCACAACATGGCGCTTATCTACAATGTGCCCTGCTGCAGTCCTGTAAGCACAACATGGCGCCGGCGACTACAGTGTGCCCTGCTGCAGTCCTGTAAGCACAACATGGCGCCGGCGACTACAGTGTGCCCTGCTGCAGTCCTGTAAGCACAACATGGCGCCGGCGACTACAATGTGCCCCGCTGCCGTCCTGTGAGCACAACATGGCGCTTATCTACAATGTGCCCCGCTGCAGTCCTGTAAGCACAACATGGTGCTGGGGACTACAATGTGCCCTGCTGCAGTCCTCTAAGCACAACATGGCGCCGTCGACTACAATGTGCCCCGCTGCCGTCCTGTGAGCACAACATGGCGCCGTCGACTACAATGTGCCCTGCTGCCGTCCTGTGAGCACAACATGGCGCCGTCGACTACAATGTGCCCTGCTGCCGTCCTGTGAGCACAACATGGCGCCGTCGACTACAATGTGCCCTGCTGCCGTCCTGTGAGCACAACATGGCGCTTATCTACAATGTGCCCTGCTGCAGTCCTGTAAGCACAACATGGCGCCGTCGACTACAATGTGCCCTGCTGCCGTCCTGTGAGCACAACATGGCGCTTATCTACAATGTGCCCTGCTGCAGTCCTGTAAGCACAACATGGCGCCGGCGACTACAGTGTGCCCTGCTGCAGTCCTGTAAGCACAACATGGCGCCGGCGACTACATTGTGCCCTGCTGCAGTCCTGTAAGCACAACATGGCGCCGGCGACTACAGTGTGCCCTGCTGCAGTCCTGTAAGCACAACATGGCGCCGGCGACTACAGTGTGCCCTGCTGCAGTCCTGTAAGCACAACATGTCACCCTCGACTACAATGTGCCCTGCTGCAGTCCTGTAAGCACAACATGGCGCCGTCGACTACAATGTGCCCTGCTGCAGTCCTGTAAGCACAACATGGCGCCGGCGACTACAGTGTGCCCTGCTGCAGTCCTGTAAGCACAACATGGCGCCGGCGACTACAGTGTGCCCTGCTGCAGTCCTGTAAGCACAACATGGCGCCGGCGACTACAGTGTGCCCTGCTGCAGTCCTGTAAGCACAACATGGCGCCGGCGACTACAGTGTGCCCTGCTGCAGTCCTGTAAGCACAACATGGCGCCGGCGACTACAGTGTGCCCTGCTGCAGTCCTGTAAGCACAACATTGCGCCGGCGACTACAGTGTGCCCTGCTGCAGTCCTGTAAGCACAACATGGCGCCGGCGACTACAGTGTGCCCTGCTGCAGTCCCGGCTAGCAGAACATGGCGCCCGTAATCTATAATGTAAGTAAATCTGCAGAGACCTACATCTCACCACGGTGGCAGCAGATCATTAACGGCTCCCTCCAGAAAGGATCTTTCACAGACTATCTGAAAAGAGATTGCGTGGAACGTCTGCGGAAGAAATATTTTGTAATATGAGCCCTCCCTGTACTTTCAGCTTTATTGTTAGTACCGAAGGGTGGATGTGCAAACGATCTGTGGGTGATTCAAGCTGTTTTCTAGAGTGCTCTGGCTTCCATGGCTCTCCGTTGGAGTATTACTAACAATGGCGTAATGTGATCAAATGATTTACTTCTAGTGATAGAGCGTGTCGAGGCATGGAACAATGCACTCAACAAGGACATCTGAACTTCAGGAAGACAATCCTTCACAATGCAAGGGTTTAAACAAGAATCGGAGGTCTTCTTCAGGCATAAACTAAGAAATCCACCAAAGAAATTGCATTTGAAATTGACCTCACTCGGCATTTCATTAATTTGTGTTTCAAGTAACCCTGGGCGGTGAACTCTGCTCTGCTCGCAGAGTTTGTGGAGTTTTCCGCACTCCGTGTTACGCTGAGCTTGCGGAGCTCCGAAAAACTCAGCTCCGCGGGGCAGAGTTTTTTTCCTCGCTCGCGGTCGTCACCGTCAAGTTGGCGAGCGAGGAAAATCCACCTCCCTGTGAGATTTTTCCTCGTTTGCGATCGTCAACGTCAAGTTGGCGAGCGTGAACGTGAAAAATCAACCTCCCTGCAAGATTTCTCAAAGCGGGCAGACGGATTTCTCATTGTGAGAGGTTACGTATGCTGGCGACCGCTTGCGTTGAGAAACCGTCCGTTCGCTGCTCGAGTAAAAAATCTACTCGGGCGGCAGAAAGGAAGCTGCATCCGCTTGCACTGTCCTTGGTGCCATTTGCGATGATTGCACAGTGCTGACAAACACCCGGCGCTGAAAATCACAGCAAACGGCATTTATCTAACGTACTCCGCCGCTTGCGGAGCTACGTGTAGCATGGAGGAGGTTTTTTTGCACTTCGCGGTGTTTCGCATAGCATAGCGGAACTCCGCGAACTCCACACACGCTTAGTTTCAAGGTTGAGACATTTATCAACAACAAAACCCAGGTATTTTGCACTGTTCATTGTTGTAGGTTTGCTATCAAGAACAGCACATGAGTCAATCGAGCCCAGAATGGGTACATTTTAATGTGAAGAAGAGACCAGAAAAAAAATTAATTCTTAAGGGATTAAGATTCAAGAGGTCGCAAGTCATCCAGTTTTACCCATTTGAAAAGTTTGGGCCAAATGCCGGACATCATACGGGAAGAGGAGGTCTTGAGACCAAACTCAAAAAAGGAGACAGAGCGGACCCCACATGCAATAGGCCAATTTCCCCGATCGACGTCAAAGTGAAGAGATTTTGGAGAGGGCCGCTAATGAGAAGGGAATTCTCTCTGACCTGCAGTATGAGTTTAGACCTGGGCGAGGCACAGTCGAGCAGAACTAAAATGTGCCCCTCTTGATATCTAAATACTCCAGGATGAAAGGGGCTCTCTCTACTAGGCTATTATGGACCTCAGCTCAGCCTTTGACTGTGTTAACAGAGAGAAGCTCTGGACTGAGCTGGGGTCCCTGAGGGTTCGACCAGGCACTTGTTTCTTTTATGTGCGACCTACATAGTGGCCTAACAGGGGTGGTTAGATATGGACCTGACAGGGAATGCCTCCAGTCCTTTGAACTTAAAAAAGGCATTTCTGGCCCCTTTTTTATTTATCATGTTCATGAATCGCCTAGAGGAGGTGCTCATCGATATTGGTTCCAATGTCCCCAAAGTTGGTGGAAGAGCCCTCTGAGTACTTTTATATGCTGACTCTGCTGTTTTTTTTGCTTGTACAGCTAGGAGCCTCCAACAACGTTTAAATTTAAACACATTTATCTCGTTTATGAACAGCGCAGACTTATCCACAAATTTTAACAAATCACATTTTATGGGGGAAGGCCCCAAAAACACAAAATCTTTTTTTCTCTCAGCACAGGCTCAGGTTTTATCCAGAGTGCAAAATTTCTCTTATCTGGGTCTGTTACTCAATTCGGGTCTTAGTTGGAAACCTCTACTCACTAACAAGCATTGGCATAGCCAATAGGTCTCGCGTTTGGGACCTTATAAGTGTTTAGCGATTGTACTGCATAACTAAATACTTATAAGGTCCCAAAAGCGAGACCTATTAGCTATGCCAATAGGTCTTGCTTTTGGGACCTTATAAGTATTTAGTTATGCAGCACAATATCATTGGTGCAACAACATAAACTAAATACTTATAAGGTCCCAAAGCGAGACCTATTAGCTATGCCAATGCTTGTTATGCCTTGAAGCAGCCACAGTATCGATGGTACGTTTGTTGTATATGACGGCCATGCTGGAATGGGGAATGATCCTGCCGATTCAACGCCAATGGAAATACAGGCTCGATAATGGCAAACCATCTCCCGTTTTTAATGGAACTGAAATGTAACCTGCGGTGTCTATAAGAGCTAGGCGCGCACAAGGGAAGTGGTAAAAGAAAGGAAACCAAGAGGAAAGCGATGAAGGAAGAGAAAGGAAAAGAAAGGGGATGACGAAAAAGGAGCGAGGGCAGAAAGGAACATGGGGAGACGGCAGCAAAAACAAAAGGAAGGAAACGAGCCGATAAAAGAAAAATAAATTAATGGAAAGGAATGTAGAAAGAAATGAAGACGGTGAAATTAGGGAGTTGTGTGCGCGTGCACGCGCAATAAGCTGACGAGGAGGGAGTGGGAGGGGGTAGGGGAAGGGATTGTGCACGTCGCACGCACTGAAAGCCAGATGGCAGCAGCTGCTGTGAACGTCGCGTGTGCTTGTGCGCGTAACAGCAAGCTGGTGGCCGGCTTGGTAGCACTTTCAAAAGCCCCTTACTAAATGTCTCGCAGAGCAGCGCATGCACTGGCTCAGCGAGACCTAAAACGGAGTGTCTCTAAAAAGAGCCATCTCGGGGTTAAACGATATTGCGAGACTCATTGGCACACGCCCCCCAAACTTGTATTGGATGTATACCCGGCTAAATGCGTCCCAATGGCCACCTTTGCTTGTGAAATCTAGGGGTATGCCAATATTGCCCATGTCCAGGTGATAATAGGTTTTTGAGTAGCCTATTGGCGTTAAGCAAGGAACTCCCACTTAAATTATTTTCGACGAACTGGGCATGTCTTTTATTACAGATTTTTTTCGTGTTCGTCCACTTTTACTGGGGTGTTCTGTATGGCACAAGGAGGATTTACATTTTAACAGGCTCACACTTCAGGATTGTTTGCTTTTAGATAATGTAGCCCAAATCCCATGGCTACAATATGTTAAAACATCGTTTTATAAATTAGGGAGACCAGGTCTATTTACAGACTCTAGGGACAGAGTGAAACGTGACTTGCGTGGGTCAAACAGGCTTTCTCCCAGAGGGATGCTGCTGAACGGGAGAATTCTTCTTTAACAAAGCAGATTATGCACAAGTACGTCCTGGTCAAAGGTCTGACAAATCTTGGCAGAGGGAAATACTCCATCAGAAATGTGACGGATGTCCCCTCTGCCGTAGTACGATCCCATTCTATCCTATGGAGATCGTGAGATGGCGGACGGGATATCCGTCATGTTTGTGACGGAGTGTTCCATCCGCCGAGATCTAACTCAGGCCCCAAATCTGTCAGAGGACTTGAGCCCTATCTCCTCCTGAACATGTTGTTTCCTGACACTTTTGAGGCTGTACATTTTTCACCAGCTCTTGTTTCTAAAGGGGTTCTGGTATAAACCATCTAACTTGCCTGTTTGTGACTGTGACAACATCTCGTTTTGTGACACCATGCAGAAATGTTCTAATATTCGACATAAGTATATCAGGCGTCTTCTGATCCCTGAACATCTCAGACGAATTAGACCTGCAGATCTCTTCTTACAGGTACTGGCAACACCCAAATTGTGGTTTTTTGTATCTCATTTTCTTTCTGGTGCTCTATCTGTAAACTATTAAGAATAAGAATTTTAGGAAGTAGCTGTTCTAGGATAATGATGGTTATGTTTTTTATTCATCTCATTTTTAATGATTTGTTCTTATGTACTTATGTAAGTTTTTTCTAAACTTTATTTTGATTTATTTTTACTGATGCATGCTTATTTTGAAATATTGCTGTTGCTTGATGAGTTGGACACTTTTATGATTTCATCAAATATGGAATAAAGTTTAATAAACTGAACTGAACTGACTACTCACTTTCTATAGCCCCTTCCCTTCTAACTGGAAGTAACTCCCTAACTGAGAATATCTTATTAGAACCCTATTTCTCTCTTGAGGAGACAAGGTTAGCCATAGAGGCTGTTAAATTGTGCAAGAGACCTGGGCCTGATAACATTCCAGGAGAGTTATTGCGCCATGATTTAACAATTTGTGTCCCATACGCTAATCTATTGTGTAACTCCATAGGCTCAATAGCCCTGATTCCCAACACCTGGAAAGGTGCAGAAATAATTCCCGTGAATAAGAAAGGGGACCGAGAGAATCCAGGAAACTATAGACCAATCAGCCTCTTGGACACCCTACAGAAGGTCTACGCAAGGCAGATTTTATATAAACTCACAAAATGGATAGAGGCCACTGGGACCCTGCCACCATACCAGGTGGGATTTACAGCAAGAGTAAGCACTACAGATCTGGTTTTGAGGCGTATTCGTATCGTCCGGAAATATCCAAACCTGGGATATGTCCTCTTATATCTAGCCTTTGTAGATCTTAGAACACCCTTCGATCTAATCCCAAGGGGATTACTGTGGGCCCCGCTTAGGGAGATGGGTGATCCCAATGACCTTCCTATTCAAGTAATAAGATTATATCCTGAGAATTATGCTCAAGTCCGTTGGGGTCCACAGGGACATCTTACCGATCGTATCCCTATACGCAGAGGGGTGAGACAGGGGTGTGTGTTAGCCCCCACAATCTTCTCCCTCTACGTTAATGATGTTATCAGGGCCCTACTTGAATGTAATAATGATTCTCCAAAGCTAGAAGGGGTCTGTGTCCCTGCACTTTTATTTGCAGGCAACACTCTCTAAATATCACAAACTCCTAGTGGCCTGCAACAATTATTGAATAATTTTAATGCCTATTGTAAAAACAAAGGTATAGAGATTAATGCTACCAAGACCAAATTCATGGTGGTCAGGGCCCATAAGTCGTTCAGAGGGGCCTTATGCCTGCAACGGAAGAAATGAGAACATGCATTAAGAATTGAGTACCTGGGTATTATGTTAGATAGTAAAGTATCCTGGGCTCCTCATAGTCAAAAGCGAAGGTCAATGCTCCAGCACCGAACCACGGCTATTTCTAACAAGCATTGGCATAGCCAATAGGTCTCGCTTTTGGGACCTTATAAGTATTTAGTTATGCAGCACAATATCCTTGGTGCAACAACATCAACTGTTGCATGGCTAAACACTTATAAGGTCCTAAAGCGAGACCTATTGGCTATGCCAATGCTTGTCTCTAATGAGCAGGGAGCCTTCAATCTAAAGTGCTCGTCTATGAACTATGAATTCAGATTTGGAAAGAATGAAAGATAATGAGGGAGAAGATGAAAGGTGTGAATATATAGAATGGTTTACACAGCTGCCAAGGTTTCAGATTGCTATGTGTGACATTTTCATAATTTTAGTTGAATTATGAGTGACATTTAATGACTATGAGTGACACTTTCTCGCGCGCAAAATCAAGCAATGAAAATGAGGAAATGGGTATAGGCTGAATAAATAAGACTTTACGCAAATGAGTACAGCGTCTTGTTAACAAAACTGTAAATATCACAAATGAACTCCACTCAAACACTAATAAAATCATTAACCCCGAGCGGCCGCCCCGTTGCTGCGCTGCTACCTGCCCAACCCTGCAGGCATCGGCACACATCAACATGACCCACCGGCTATCACAGAGGCTCTGCTGACTTTGGTGACACCACTGGCACTGAAAGTAATTGGACAGGCAGCAGCACCACATATAGTCAGTCACAGAGTGACTCAGTGACCCGACCGTCCCAACACGAGTTGGTGGGCTTTATGTCACGTGACTTAGAGAGACTAACTTCAGCTGTAACAGGGCATGCTGTACCCTCGCCCCATAGTTGAACCAACAGTACGCATTTTATGTGCAGAAACATCTTTCTGGCATCCTGATGCCCTCAGACATCCCGAAGACTCTGCCCGCTGAACCCCACAATGGAGCAGCACCAACAAAGGCAGCAGTTAGGGCTATCAGAAGCAACAACGTTTAAGTTAGGAGGGGCACAGTTTACAAGTAATCCAAAGAGTAAAACACAGTTACCTCTTTCTTTCTTTGCGTTGTGTTCCGACCGCCGTCCGCTGCAATCGCCGATCACTGCTGTGACGTGAAGCTCGGCTGTAACTGAATTAGGCGCGGCGCCGGTCACATTACATTTTTGACTGCACACAGCAGCCCGGGCCGGTGCGAGAAGCAGAAGGAGACAGCGCTGCACGCGCCATAATTAAAGCCCCACCGCAAATTCTCCCATAACAAACTCCCCGCCTTTGGCAGCAGGACGTAACGTCTCCCCCGTCGCGGCGCAAGACGTTATAAAATAAATCAACTTAATCTGACCGGTCTGTCCTGCCCCGGCTGTGACGGTAGTAGCCATTTGGCCTAACAATGAAGTCAAGCTATCTGAGAGTGGCGCCACAGGAAATAATTAGATACAATGTAGCAGTGAGCTGCCTGCCAGCAGCAGTCTTAGCTCAGCTACAAGCACCAAACCTGCAGGATCTTGAGCAAACAGCGAGAGAGGAAGTTGGCTCTGTCGGCCCAAAGCCGGTAGTTCTGACAGTTTGGCCTCATCCTCTCCCCGTCGCTATATCTTCTTGCGTTAGCAACTGCCTGCCTGAAGAACAAAGTCAATGATCATATGGCAGCTGTTTTGTCCCTCTAGCTTGACACGTCATCACGAGTGCCGCGCGTGATGGAGCGAAACCGAAACTTAAGGAGCTGCTTAAATATAGCAGCGGTGTATATTCACTCCGGTCCTGCAGACGTGAATGGCTGCAACGATGTTTTGAAGGTATGGTACTCTATTTCAAACGATTTCTCTTTCCAGTTATCAGTATTACAGAATACAATGTATTTGCTTGTGCTTCTCGTCTTTGACAGCCAGGAATTAACATTTACTGCTACAGACGGAGTGTGGAGACTAGGTTCACGATGTTTTATGATATTGGCGATAATAATGCAGCCCCAATCACAGCCAATTGTTTATAGAATTGTAAACAATGAAGGAAAGAAATAAGCGGAAGGAAGTGTTAAAGAGGAGCTAAGTGACTGAGAAAGAGAGATCGGAATGACAACAAGCCCGCGAGTGGTGCGCGCGCACCACAGAGGAGCGGGGGCGAGCGAGCGCGGCAGCCTGCTCAGCTGACGAGACGCTCAGCTGACCAGACGCTCGTGCGTCGTGGCTGGCCTTTGGATGTGTACGCGCGGCAGACATGTGTTTCCACTTATCGCGCCCGCGTCTGGGCACGATAATTGGAAACATATGTTTGCCGCGCGTACCCATCTCAAAAAGGCCAGCCACGACGCACGAGCGTTTGTTGGACTGCTTTTCAAACTCGCTTACATTAAGTCTTCGCCTCTAAGCAGCGCTTGCGCGCTACTCGAGGCTCGACCTAAAAAGCACCAGGCAACGTTGTCAAGAGCAATACTCCCGGCCATCCACCTTTATAAGTTAGAAGCTCAATCCGCGGCCTTAGATGGTGCTGACATTTGGGGCTCTGCTAACATCGAACCTCTTACCAAAAGCGAGAATAATTCTGTACGTTCGCTTTTACATCTCCCAAAAAGTACCCCTCTTGTTCCCATGTCCTTTGATGTAGCACTCAAGAGAGTAGAACATATATCAGTGTTAAGGCCCCTCCTTTACTGGGTGAGGATTTGGACTGTCGGGGAGCTTATGCCACAGAGGAAGGCTGCGACTGCGCTTTTGGATTCGGATAAGAGCATCTTTTCCATGGTCCAGGCACGTTCAATCATAATTCTCCAAATTAGGTCTTGGGAGTTTTCGATCTGATCCTCGCTCCTTAACCTCGACTTCGAAAAAGCTATTGGAATCAGTTTTCTGGGATTCTATTATTGCCAGTCTCCTCCGAAGCTCTACTCTGGGGAGACTGTCAGCCCAATTTTTGGCTTATAAGTCCAGACCCTACTTTGAGGAGTTCCTGGATGCTCCCCACCTGGCTAAGACTTTGTGCATAAAGTTCCGTTATGACACGCTTGAAACTGGGTCATTTACATCACAATGAAAAACGGGCAGAGGTGTTGATGGCATCTGCCCGATGTGCCAGACCAATACAAAAGAAAACATTACACACATCTTGTGTTTCTGCCCTGCTTATGGAAAGCCAGGAATCGAATGGATACGCCCATTATGTATTCGTCTAGGCTTCAGGCGATATCTTGAAGCATTAAGGGGCATATGTCAAACCCCTATTGCCACCACAACGTCACTTTTTTGACGTTGTGGTGGCGATAGGGGCTTCGCCTTATTTACAAGGCAGCGTTAAGACACTTAACGTTGCTTAACGCTGCCTTGTACATAAGGCCCCCTTCCACACTATGGTTAGCGTGAAAGGGGTGGATAGTGGGTGTTGCGGTGGGCGTTCCACCGCAACACCCATTCATTTTGACGCTGCCCCCTATGTACAAGGGTGGCGTACATAGGAGGCAGCGCCAAAATTAAGACCAGGCAAAAACTGGTCTTAAGTTGGCGAAACGAGGAGAAATGTATTATTTCTCCTCGTTTTTGCTTTTTCATGTGTGCTGCCTTGTGCAGCACCCATGGAAAAAGCAAAATGCCATTTTGTCACTTTTATGTGTGCTGCATGAAGCAGCATGCATGAAAGTGACAGGATGGCATTTCTAGGATTCTTTATGTGCAGGAAGGGACACCTTCCTGCACATAAACAATCCTTCCCTGCACGCAGAGACCCTTGCACTCTGGTGCAAGGGTGCCTGCGTTGGCGCTAAGTTGCTAAACTTACCTCCATCGCAGGGGGAAACGCAAGGCTGCACCACATTCTTGTACATATGGTGCAGCCTTGCGTTTCAGAGGTGAAGGAGAGAGGTGTTAAGCCAAGGAGGCTAACGCCTCTCTCCTCCACTTCCTTGTACATATGGTGCAGCCTTGCGTTTCAGAGGTGGATGAGAGAGGTGTTAAGCCAAGGAGGCTGACGCCGCACTCCGTCACTTCCTTGTACATATGGTGCAGCCTTGCGTTTCAGAGGTGGAGGAGAGAGGTGTTAAGCCAAGGAGGCTGACGCCGCACTCCGTCACTTCCTTGTACATATGGTGCAGCCTTGCGTTTCAGAGGTGGAGGAGAGAGGTGTTAAGCCAAGGAGGCTGACGCCGCACTCCGTCACTTCCTTGTACATATGGTGCAGCCTTGCGTTTCAGAGGTGGAGGAGAGAGGTGTTAAGCCAAGGAGGCTGACGCCTCTCTCCTCCACATTCTTGTACATATGGTGCAGCCTTGCGTTTCAGAGGTGGAGGAGAGAGGTGTTAAGCCAAGGAGGCTGACGCCTCTCTCCTCCACTTCCTTGTACATATGGTGCAGCCTTGCGTTTCAGAGGTGGAGGAGAGAGGTGTTAAGCCAAGGAGGCTGACGCCTCTCTCCTCCACTTCCTTGTACATATGGTGCAGCCTTGCGTTTCAGAGGTGGAGGAGAGAGGTGTTAAGCCAAGGAGGCTAACGCCGCACTCCGTCACTTCCTTGTACATATGGTGCAGCCTTGCGTTTCAGAGGTGGAGGAGAGAGGTGTTAAGCCAAGGAGGCTAACGCCGCACTCCGTCACTTCCTTGTACATATGGTGCAGCCTTGCGTTTCAGAGGTGGAGGAGAGAGGTGTTAAGCCAAGGAGGCTAACGCCGCACTCCGTCACTTCCTTGTACATATGGTGCAGCCTTGCGTTTCAGAGGTGGAGGAGAGAGGTGTTAAGCCAAGGAGGCTGACGCCTCTCTCCTCCACATTCTTGTACATATGGTGCAGCCTTGCGTTTCAGAAGTGGAGGAGAGAGGTGTTAAGCCAAGGAGGCTGACGCCACACTCCGTCACTTCCTTGTACGTATGGTGCAGCCTTGCGTTTCAGAGGTGGAGGAGAGAGGTGTTAAGCCAAGGAGGCTGACGCCTCTCTCCTCCACATTCTTGTACATATGGTGCAGCCTTGCGTTTCAGAGGTGGAGGAGAGAGGTGTTAAGCCAAGGAGTCAGACGCCGCACTCCGTCACTTCCTTGTACATATGGTGCAGCCTTGAGTTTCAGAGGTGGAGGAGAGAGGTGTTAAGCCAAGGAGGCTGACGCCTCTCTCCTCCACATTCTTGTACATATGGTGCAGCCTTGCGTTTCAGAGGTGGAGGAGAGAGGTGTTAAGCCAAGGAGGCTGACCCCGCACTCCGTCACTTCCTTGTACGTATGGTGCAGCCTTGCGTTTCAGAGGTGGAGGAGAGAGGTGTTAAGCCAAGGAGTCTGACGCCGCACTCCGTCACTTCCTTGTACATATGGTGCAGCCTTGAGTTTCAGAGGTGGAGGAGAGAGGTGTTAAGCCAAGGAGGCTGACGCCTCTCTCCTCCACATTCTTGTACATATGGTGCAGCCTCGCGTTTAGAGGTGGAGGAGAGAGGTGTTAAGCCAAGGAGGCTGACGCCGCACTCCGTCACTTCCTTGTACATATGGTGCAGCCTTGCGTTTCAGAGGTGGAGGAGAGAGGTGTTAAGCCAAGGAGGCTGACGCCTCTCTCCTCCACATTCTTGTACATATGGTGCAGCCTTGCGTTTCAGAGGTGGAGGAGAGAGGTGTTAAGCCAAGGAGGCTGACGCCTCTCTCCTCCACTTCCTTGTACATATGGTGCAGCCTTGCGTTTCAGAGGTGGAGGAGAGAGGTGTTAAGCCAAGGAGGCTGACGCCTCTCTCCTCCACATTCTTGTACATATGGTGCAGCCTTGCGTTTAGAGGTGGAGGAGAGAGGTGTTAAGCCAAGGAGGCTGACACCGCACTCCGTCACTTCCTTGTACGTATGGTGCAGCCTTGCGTTTAGAGGTGGAGGAGAGAGGTGTTAAGCCAAGGAGGCTGACGCCTCTCTCCTCCACATTCTTGTACATATGGTGCAGCCTTGCGTTTCAGAGGTGGAGGAGAGAGGTGTTAAGCCAAGGAGGCTGACGCCTCTCTCCTCCACATTCTTGTACATATGGTGCAGCCTCGCGTTTAGAGGTGGAGGAGAGAGGTGTTAAGCCAAGGAGGCTGACGCCGCACTCCGTCACTTCCTTGTACATATGGTGCAGCCTTGCGTTTCAGAGGTGGAGGAGAGAGGTGTTAAGCCAAGGAGGCTGACGCCTCTCTCCTCCACATTCTTGTACATATGGTGCAGCCTTGAGTTTCAGAGGTGGAGGAGAGAGGTGTTAAGCCAAGGAGGCTGACGCCTCTCTCCTCCACATTCTTGTACATATGGTGCAGCCTTGCGTTTAGAGGTGGAGGAGAGAGGTGTTAAGCCAAGGAGGCTGACACCGCACTCCGTCACTTCCTTGTACGTATGGTGCAGCCTTGCGTTTAGAGGTGGAGGAGAGAGGTGTTAAGCCAAGGAGGCTGACGCCTCTCTCCTCCACATTCTTGTACATATGGTGCAGCCTTGCGTTTCAGAGGTGGAGGAGAGAGGTGTTAAGCCAAGGAGGCTGACGCCTCTCTCCTCCACATTCTTGTACATATGGAGCAGCCTCGCGTTTAGAGGTGGAGGAGAGAGGTGTTAGGCCAAGGAGGCTGACGCCTCTCTCCTCCACATTCTTGTACATATGGTGCAGCCTCGCGTTTAGAGGTGGAGGAGAGAGGTGTTAAGCCAAGGAGGCTGACACCGCACTCCGTCACTTCCTTGTACGTATGGTGCAGCCTTGCGTTTAGAGGTGGAGGAGAGAGGTGTTAAGCCAAGGAGGCTGACGCCGCACTCCGTCACTTCCTTGTACATATCCCCCCCAAGTATAATAAAGTGCCGTTGTTAAATGGCAGACGATTATGTTACCTGCAGCCCCTCTTGTCTGTTTAGTGTAGTCGATGCTATTTGACTCGTGATTTTATAGAGTATATTTTAATTGTTTTAAAAGCCTTTGCACTTTAAACCTGCATATCATCGATTGCAAGTTTGTTTTAGTTCTTTTTTCTTCTTTATCGATTTTAAGATAATAATACGAATTAATGTTCTTTGTAACACAATAGCACAGTATTATCATTGCTGCTTTTATTATATTGTGTTGTTTGGAGAAAATGTATTTAACTGTATGTTTTTAAGTGATGTTATTTTCCGAATTAAACAATTTGACTGACTCAGAATGACAAGGACTTCTTTAGGACTAGTGAGGACTATGGCATCATTTTCAGGAAATTCAAGTTTACCTCCGAGATCAGCATATTGGTAGCTAATATCTGAACATCAATCCTTTCAAAACTTGTCGAATGAATGAATGAATGAATGAAATGGCTTATATAGTGCTCAGCTTCCCGCGCTACTCCACTCAGATCTCCAAATTTGACTTTTCATTAACAAATACAGAGTAGGTCAATAAAGCATTGACAACCTTTTACGTTAAAACATTTCCCTTTTAGCCCATCTTCTAATCTTTTTTCATTATTTTACAACATTCATGACTGTCTTTTGGTGAAGTTTGTGCTCGATAAAAGTTTGGGAAGAACCAACAAGAGGGTACCTAAAGCAATGGAAATGATGATCAGGCCCGTGAGCCCCACCCCGCAGATGGTTCTGGCCACAACAAACATCGGGTAGGACGTGGCGCCGGCAGAGATGGCGGCAAAGAAAGTGGTGATGATGAAGGAGACGAGCAGCATGTTCCTCCGGCCGTACCTGTGGCATGGAGACAAGATATAGGGTGGCCATATGTAGGCAGGTGGGGAGAAACAAGACACGCAAATTATACCTACAGAATCATCTCCTCAAGTCCCTCCCTCCTAGACACCAGGGAGGGTGGAAACGGGAGAGGTGAATTATACACACAGACTCTTATACCAAGACCTCAAGGGCCCTCCCTCTCACTCACATGGGAAGGTAAAACAGGAGAGGTGAATTATACACACAGACTCTTATACCGAGACGTCAAGGGCTCTCCCCCTCAGACACCAGGGAGGGTGAAACAGGAGAGGTGAATTATACACACAGACTCTTATACCAAGACCTCAAGGGCCCTCTCTCTCAGACACCAGGGAGGGTGGAAACGGGAGAGGTGAATTATACACACAGACTCTTATACCAAGAACTCAAGGGCCCTCCCTCTCACTCACATGGGAAGGTAAAACAGGAGAGGTGAATTATACACACAGACTCTTATACCGAGACGTCAAGGGCCCTCCCTCCTAGACACCAGGGAGGGTGGAAACGGGAGAGGTGAATTATACACACAGACTCTTATACCAAGACCTCAAGGGCCCTCCCTCCTAGACACCAGGGAGGGTGGAAACGGGAGAGGTGAATTATACACACAGACTCTTATACCAAGACCTCAAGGGGCCCTCCCTCACAGACACTAGGGAGGGTGGAAACGGAAGGGGTGGATTATACGTACAGACTCTTATACCAAGACCTCAAGGGCCCTCCCTCTCACTCACATGGGAAGGTAAAACAGGAGAGGTGAATTATACACACAGACTCTTATACCGAGACGTCAAGGGCTCTCCCCCTCAGACACCAGGGAGGGTGAAACAGGAGAGGTGAATTATACACACAGACTCTTATACCAAGACCTCAAGGGCCTTCTCTTACATACACCAAGGAGGGTGGAAACGGGATAGGTGAATTATACACACAGACTCTTATACCAAGACCTCAAGGGCCCTCTCTCTCAGACACAAGGGAGGGTGAAACAGGAGAGGTGAATTATACACACAGACTCTTATACCAAGACCTCAAGGGCCCTCTCTCTCAGACACCAGGGAGGGTGGAAACGGGAGAGGTGAGTTATACACACAGACTCTTATACCAAGACCTCAAGGGCCCTCTCTCTCAGACACTAGGGAGGGTGGAAACGGGAGAGGTTAATTATACGTACAGACTCTTATACCAAGGCCTCAAGGGCCCTCTCTCTCAGACACCAGGGAGGGTGAAACAGGAGAGGTAAATTGTACACACAGACTCTTATACCAAGAACTCAAGGGCCCTCTCTTACAGACACCAGGGAGGGTGGAAACGGGAGAGGTGAATTATACACACAGACTCTTCTACCAAGACCTCAATGGCCCTCCCTCTCAGACACCAGGGAGGGTGAAACAGGAGAGGTGAATTATACGTACAGACTCTTATACCAAGACGTCAAGGGCCCTCTCTTACAGACACCAGGGAGGGTGAAAGCGGGAGAGGTGAGTTATACGCACAGACTCTTATACCAAGACCTCAAGGGCCCTCGTTCTCAGACACCAGGAAGCGTGAAACAGGATAGGTGAATTATACATACAGACTCTTATACCAAGACATCAAGGGCTCTCCCTCTCACACACACGGGAGGGTAAAACAGGAGAGGTGAATTATACACACAGACTCTTATACCAAGACCTCAAGGGCCTTCTCTTACAGACACCAAGGAGGGTGGAAACGGGAGAGGTGAGTTATACGCACAGACTCTTGTACCAAGACCTCAAGGGCCCTCGTTCTCAGACACCAGGGAGCGTGAAACAGGATTGGTGAATTATACATACAGACTCTTATACCAAGACCTCAAGGGCCCTCCCTCTCACAAACACGGGAGGGTAAAACAGGAGAGGTGAATTATACATTTAGACTCTTACACCAAGACCTCAAGGGCCCTCCCTCTCAGATACCAGGGAGGGCGAAATAGGAGAGGTAAATTATACATACAGACTCTTATACCAAGACCTCAAGGGCCCTCTCTTACGGACACCAGGGAGGGTGGAAACAGGAGAGGTGAATTATACACACAGACTCTTATACCAAGACCTCAAGGGCCCTCTCTCTCAGACACCAGGGAGGGTGAAACAGGAGAGGTGTATTATACGTACAGACTCTTATACCAAGACCTCAAGGGCCCTCCCTCACAGACATCAGGGAGGGTGAAACAGGACAGGTGAATTATATGTACAGACTCTTATACCAAGACCTCAAGGGCCCTCCCTCTCAGATACCAGGGAGGGTGAAACAGAAGAGGTGAATTATACACACAGACTCTTATACCAAGACCTCAAGGGCCCTCTCTTACAGACACCAGGGAGGGTGGAAACGGGAGAGGTGAATTATACACGCAGACTCTTATACCGAGACCTCAAGGGCCCTCCCTCTCACTCACATGGGAAGGTAAAACAGGAGAGGTGAATTATACACACAGACTCTTATACCGAGACGTCAAGGGCTCTCCCCCTCAGACACCAGGGAGGGTGAAACAGGAGAGGTGAATTATACACACAGACTCTTATACCGAGACGTCAAGGGCTCTCCCCCTCAGACACCAGGGAGGGTGAAACAGGAGAGGTGAATTATACACACAGACTCTTATACCAACACCTCAAGGGCCTTCTCTTACAGACACCAAGGAGGGTGGAAACGGGAGAGGTGAATTATACACACAGACTCTTATACCAAGACCTCAAGGGCCCTCTCTCTCAGACACCAGGGAGGGTGAAACAGGAGAGGTGAATTATACACACAGACTCTTATACCAAGACCTCAAGGGCCTCTCTCTCAGACACTAGGGAGGGTGGAAACGGGAGAGGTGAATTATACACACAGACTCTTATACCAAGACCTCAAGGGCCCTCTCTTACAGACACCAGGGAGGGTGGAAACGGGAGAGGTGAATTATACGCACAGGCTCTTATACCAAGAACTCAAGTGCCCTCGTTCTCAGACACCAGGGAGCGTGAAACAGGAGAGGTGAATTATACATACAGACTCTTATACCAAGACCTCAAGGGCCATCCCTCTCACCCACCAGGGAGGGTGGAAACAGGAGAGGTGAATTATATGTACAGACTCTTATGCCAAGAACTCAAGGGCCCTCATTCTCAGACACCAGGGAGGGTGAAACAGGAGACGTAAAATATATATACAGACTTTTATACCGAGACGTCAAGGGCTCTCCCCCTCAGACACCAGGGAGGGTGGAAACAGGTGAGGTGAATTATAAAAAACAGACTCTTATACCATGACCCCAAGATTCCTCCCTCTCAGATACCAGGGAGGGTGAAGCAGGAGAGGTGAATTATACACACAGACTCCTATACCAAGACCTCAAGGGCACTCTCTCTCTCTGACACCAGGGAGGGTGAAACAGGAGAGGTGAATTATACATACCGACTCTTATACCAAGACCTCAAGGGCACTCTCTCTCTGACACTAGGGAGGGTGAAACAGGAGAGGTGAATTATACACACGAACTCTTATACCAAGACCTCAAGGGTCCATTCTCTCAGACACCAGGGAGGGTGAAACAGGAGAGGTGAATTATATGTACAGACTCTTGTACCAAGACCTCAAGGGCCCTCCCTCTCAGATACCAGGGAGGGCGAAATAGGAGAGGTAAATTATACATACAGACTCTTATACCAAGACCTCAAGGGCCCTCTCTTACGGACACCAGGGAGGGTGGAAACAGGAGAGGTGAATTATACACACAGACTCTTATACCAAGACCTCAAGGGCCCTCTCTCTCAGACACCAGGGAGGGTGAAACAGGAGAGGTGTATTATACGTACAGACTCTTATACCAAGACCTCAAGGGCCCTCCCTCACAGACATCAGGGAGGGTGAAACAGGACAGGTGAATTATACGTACAGACTCTTATACCAAGACCTCAAGGGCCCTCTCTTACAGACACCAGGGAGGGTGGAAACGGGAGAGGTGAATTATACACACAGACTCTTATACCGAGACCTCAAGGGCCCTCCCTCTCACTCACATGGGAAGGTAAAACAGGAGAGGTGAATTATACACACAGACTCTTATACCGAGACGTCAAGGGCTCTCCCCCTCAGACACCAGGGAGGGTGAAACAGGAGAGGTGAATTATACACACAGACTCTTATACCAAGACCTCAAGGGCCTTCTCTTACAGACACCAAGGAGGGTGGAAACGGGAGAGGTGAATTATACACACAGACTCTTATACCAAGACCTCAAGGGCCCTCTCTCTCAGACACCAGGGAGGGTGAAACAGGAGAGGTGAATTATACACACAGACTCTTATACCAAGACCTCAAGGGCCCTCTCTCTCAGACACTAGGGAGGGTGGAAACGGGAGAGGTGAATTATACACACAGACTCTTATACCAAGACCTCAAGGGCCCTCTCTTACAGACACCAGGGAGGGTGGAAACGGGAGAGGTGAATTATACGCACAGGCTCTTATACCAAGAACTCAAGTGCCCTCGTTCTCAGACACCAGGGAGCGTGAAACAGGAGAGGTGAATTATACATACAGACTCTTATACCAAGACCTCAAGGGCCATCCCTCTCACCCACCAGGGAGGGTGGAAACGGGAGAGGTGAATTATATGTACAGACTCTTATGCCAAGAACTCAAGGGCCCTCATTCTCAGACACCAGGGAGGGTGAAACAGGAGACGTAAAATATATATACAGACTTTTATACCGAGACGTCAAGGGCACTCTCTCTCTCTGACACCAGGGAGGGTGGAAACAGGTGAGGTGAATTATAAAAACAGACTCTTATACCATGACCCCAAGATTCCTCCCTCTCAGATACCAGGGAGGGTGAAGCAGGAGAGGTGAATTATACACACAGACTCCTATACCAAGACCTCAAGGGCACTCTCTCTCTCTGACACCAGGGAGGGTGAAACAGGAGAGGTGAATTATACATACCGACTCTTATACCAAGACCTCAAGGGCACTCTCTCTCTGACACTAGGGAGGGTGAAACTGGAGAGGTGAATTATACACACGAACTCTTATACCAAGACCTCAAGGGTCCATTCTCTCAGACACCAGGGAGGGTGAAACAGGAGAGGTGAATTATATGTACAGACTCTTGTACCAAGACCTCAAGGGCCTCCCTCTCAGATACCAGGGAGGGCGAAATAGGAGAGGTAAATTATACATACAGACTCTTATACCAAGACCTCAAGGGCCCTCTCTTACGGACACCAGGGAGGGTGGAAACAGGAGAGGTGAATTATACACACAGACTCTTATACCAAGACCTCAAGGGCCCTCTCTCTCAGACACCAGGGAGGGTGAAACAGGAGAGGTGTATTATACGTACAGACTCTTATACCAAGACCTCAAGGGCCCTCCCTCACAGACATCAGGGAGGGTGAAACAGGACAGGTGAATTATATGTACAGACTCTTATACCAAGACCTCAAGGGCCGTCCCTCTCAGATACCAGGGAGGGTGAAACAGAAGAGGTGAATTATACACACAGACTCTTATACCAAGACCTCAAGGGCCCTCTCTTACAGACACCAGGGAGGGTGGAAACGGGAGAGGTGAATTATACACACAGACTCTTATACCAAGACCTCAAGGGGACTCTCTCTCAGACCTCAGGGAGGGTGAAACAGGAGAGGTAAATTATACATACAGACTCTTATACCAAGACCTCAAAGGCCTGTTCTCTCAGACACCAGGGAGGGTGAAACAGGAGAGGTGAATTATACTTACAGACTCTTATAACAAGACCTCAAGGGCCTTCTCTTACAGACACCAGGCAGAGTGGAAACAGAGAGGAGAATTATACGTACAGACTCATCTAATGAGACCTCAAGGGCCGTCCCTCTCAGACACTAGGGAGGATGGAAACAGAGAGGTGAATTATACGTACAGACTATTATACCAAGACCTCAAGGGCCCTCCTTCCTAGACACCAGGGAGGGTGAAACAAGAGAGGTGAATCATACATACAGACTCTTATACCACAACTTCAAATGTCCTCCTTTTCAGACACCAGGGAGGGTGAAACAGAAGAGGTGAATTATATACACAGACTCTTCTACCAAGACTTCAAGGGCCCTCTCTTACAGACACCAGGGAGGGTGAAACAGGAGAGGTGAATTACACACAGACTCTTACACTAAGACCTCAAGGGCCTTCCCTCTCAGACACTAGGGAGGGTGAAACAGGAGAGGTGAATTATACGTACAGACTCTTCTACCAAGACCTCAAGGGTCCTCTCTCTCACACACCAGGGAGGGTGAAACAGGAAAGGTGAATTATACGTACAGACTCTTATACCAAGCCCTTATGGGCCCTCTCTTAAAGACACCAGGCAGAGTGGAAACAGAGAGGTGAATTATACGTACAGTCTCATCTACCAAGACCTCAAGGGCCCTCCCTCTCACACACCAGGGAGGGTGAAACAGGAGAGGTAAAATATGTATACAGACTCTTATACCGAGACCTCAAGGGCCGTCCCTCTCAGACACCAGGGAGGATGGAAACAGAGAGGTGAATTATACATACAGACTCTTATACCAAGACCTCAAGGGCCCCCCCTCTTAGACACCAGGGAGGGTGAAACAGGAGAGGTGAATTATACACAGACTCTTACACCAAGACCTCAAGGTCCCTCACTCTTAGACACCAGGGAGGGTGTAAACGGGAGAGGTGAATTATACACACAGACTCTTCTACCACGTGCGAGGCCTCGAGGGCCCTCCCTCTCACACACCAGGGAGAGTCGAAACGGAAGAGGTGAATTATATACACAGACCTTAATATGAGGGCCCTCCCTCTCACATAACAAGAAGGATGAAAACAGGAGAGGTAAATTATAGGTACTTACACCAAGACCTCATGGGTACTCTCTCTCAGTCACCAGGGAGGGTGAAACAGAAGAGGTGAATTATACACACAGGCTCATACACTGTGTGTGAGGACTCGAGGGCCCTCCCTCTCACACACCAGGGAGGGTGAAACAAGAGAAGTAAATTATACATACAGACTCTTATACCAAGACCTCAAGGGCCCTCCCTCTCATAAACCAGGGAGAGGATACAAGAGAGGTGAATTATGTACACAGACTCTTATACCAAGACCTCAAGGGCCCTCTCTCTCAGACACCAGGGAGGGTGAAACAGGAGAGGTGAATTATAAACACAGACTCTTTCGAAGACCTCAAGAGCCCTCTCTCTCATAAACCAGGGAGGGGAAACAGGAGAGGTGAATTATAAACACAGACTCTTTCGAAGACCTCAAGAGCCCTCTCTCTCAGACACCAGGGAGGGTGAAACAGGAGAGGTGAATTATACACACAGACTCTTATACCAAGACCTCAAGGGCCCTCTCTCTCAGACACCAGGGAGGGTGAAACAGGAGAGGTGAATTATAAACACAGACTCTTTCGAAGACCTCAAGAGCCCTCTCTCTCATAAACCAGGGAGGGGAAACAGGAGAGGTGAATTATACACAGACTCTTATACCAAGACCTCAAGGGCATCGTTCTCAGACACCAGGAAGCGTGAAACAGGATAGGTACATTATACATACAGACTCGTATACCAAGACATCAAGGGCTCTCCCTCTCACACACACGGGAGGGTAAAACAGGAGAGGTGAATTATACACACAGACTCTTATACCAAGACCTCAAGGGCCCTCTCTCTCAGACACCAGGGAGGGGGAAACAGGAGAGGTGAATTATACACACAGACTCTTATACCAAGACCTCAAGGGCCCTCTCTCTCAGACACCAGGGAGGGTGAAACAGGAGAGGTGAATTATAAACACAGACTCTTTCGAAGACCTCAAGAGCCCTCTCTCTCATAAACCAGGGAGGGGAAACAGGAGAGGTGAATTATACACACAGACTCTTATACCAAGACCTCAAGGGCCCTCGTTCTCAGACACCAGGAAGCATGAAACAGGATAGGTGCATTATACATACAGACTTGTATACCAAGACATCAAGGGCTCTCCCTCTCACACACATGGGAGGGTAAAACAGGAGAGGTGAATTATACACACAGACTCTTATACCAAGACCTCAAGGGCCTTCTCTTACAGACACCAAGGAGGGTGGAAACGGGAGAGGTGAATTATACGCACAGACTCTTATACCAAGACCTCAAGGGCCGTCGTTCTCAGACACCAGGAAGCGTGAAACAGGATAGGTGAATTATACATAGAGACTCTTATACCAAGACATCAAGGGCTCTCCCTCTCATACACACGGGAGGGTAAAACAGGAGAGGTGAATTATACACACAGACTCTTATACCAAGACCTCAAGGGCCCTCGTTCTCAGACACCAGGGAGCGTGAAACAGGATTGGTGATTTATACATACAGACTCTTATACCAAGACCTCAAGGGCCCTCCCTCTCACAAACACGGGAGGGTAAAACAGGAGAGGTGAAGTATACATTCAGACTCTTACACCAAGACCTCAAAGGCCCTCTCTCTCAGACACCAGGGAGGGTGAAACAGGAGAGGTGAATTATACACACAGACTCTTATACCAAGACCTCAAGGGCCCTCTCTCTCAGACACCAGGGAGGGTGGAAACAGAGAGGAGAATTATACGTACAGACTCTTCTACAAAGACCTCAAGGGCCCTCCCTCACAGACCTCAGGAAGGGTGAAACAGGAGAGGTGAATTATATGTACAGACTCTTATACCAAGACCTCAAGGTCCTTCCTCTCAGATACCAGGGAGGGCGAAATAGGAGAGGTAAATTATACACACATACTCTTATACCAAGACCTCAAGGGCCCTCTATTACAGACACCAGGGAACGTGGAAACGGGAGAGGTGAATTATACGCACAGACTCTTATACCAAGAACTCAAGGGCCCTCGTTCTCAGACACCAGGGAGCGTGAAACAGGAGAGGTGAATTATACATACAGACTCTTATACCAAGACCTCAAGGGCCATCCCTCTCACCCACCAGGGAGGGTGGAAACGGGAGAGGTGAATTATACATACAGACTCTTATGCCAAGAACTCAAGGGCCCTCGTTCTCAGACACCAGGGAGGGTGAAACAGGAGAGGTAAAATATATATACAGACTCTTATACCGAGACGTCAAGGGCTCTCCCCCTCAGACACCAGGGAGGGTGGAAACGGGTGAGGTGAATTATAAAAACAGACTCTTATACCATGAGCCCAAGATTCCTCCCTCTCAGATACCAGGGAGGGTGAAGCAGGAGAGGTGAATTATACACAGAGACTCCTATACCAAGACCTCAAGGACCCTCTCTTACAGACACCAGGGAGGGTGAAACAGGAGAGGTGAATTATATATACAGACTCTTATACCAAGACCTCAAGGGCCCTCCCTCCTAGGCACTATGGAGGGTGAAACAGGAGAGGTGAATTATACACACAGACTCTTATACCAAGACCTCAAGGGCCATCCCTCTCACCCACCAGGGAGGGTGGAAACGGGAGAGGTGAATTATACATACAGACTCTTATGCCAAGAACTCAAGGGCCCTCGTTCTCAGACACCAGGGAGGGTGAAACAGGAGAGGTAAAATATATATACAGACTCTTATACCGAGACGTCAAGGGCTCTCCCCCTCAGACACCAGGGAGGGTGGAAACGGGTGAGGTGAATTATAAAAACAGACTCTTATACCATGACCCCAAGATTCCTCCCTCTCAGATACCAGGGAGGGTGAAGCAGGAGAGGTGAATTATACACAGAGACTCCTATACCAAGACCTCAAGGACCCTCTCTTACAGACACCAGGGAGGGTGAAACAGGAGAGGTGAATTATATATACAGACTCTTATACCAAGACCTCAAGGGCCCTCCCTCCTAGGCACTATGGAGGGTGAAACAGGAGAGGTGAATTATACACACAGAGTCTTCTACCAAGACCTCAAGGGCCCCCCCTCTCATATACCGGGGAGGGTGAAGCAGGAGAGGTGAATTATACACACAGACTCTTATACCAAGACCTCAAGGGCCCTCCCTCCTAGACACTATGGAGGGTGGAAATGGGAGAGGTGAATTTTATGAGCAGACTTTTCTACCGTATTGTGAGACTTCAGGGGCCCTGAAAACTTGTACAGATCAGCTCAATTGTCTTCTACTTCACTAATCTGTCTTTCCCCTGTCTGGGCCTTTACTTCCCTGGCTGGGGTTTTTGTCCTTTCTCCTGTCTAGCGCTTTACTCCCCTATCTCTGGCCTCTCTACTCTCCTTCATGTGAGTTTCACTCACCTGTCTGACAAGTAGCCAAAGATGATGGCGCCCAACATCACTCCCATGAAGAAGAAGCTGGCCGAGGCCTGGTTCATCCATTTTTTGCTGCACACCAGATCCCACTGCAAATGGAGGAGAGGACATCACATGACAATGGGTCATAGTACACAGAGTGTGAAGACTCGTCACATCAAGCAATGTGGAGTCAAATCAAATCAAAATCAGCTTTATTCGGTGCAACAAATCTGACCATAAAAGCATACTATTATAAAAACATTCCTGTATTTACATTGGCATTTCTAGTTCATTCAAATACAGAAAAAAGAGTTTTAAAATACATTTATAGGATGTTTAAAGTCCATGAAACAGTCATTAAGCACGCTTAAAGGACTAAAAGATATAAAGCATTATGGGCTAATCAGGGGACATTACATCCAATCTTATGTGGTAAAGTGCTGGTGCAAAAAGGTGCATAGTAATACCTAAAGTGCAGAGTGTCACATCTTAACAAAGAGTACATCATTAAAAGCAATGCTAGGGGTAGTCATCTAGGTTTTCATATGTCAATGCATCCAGATGTGAGTAATCTTTTCTTTTCCTAACTGCAAGTTGTATAAAACGAGTTACAGAATTTATGAGTTTCACATTTTCTAGACTACATACAAAGTTAAAAGCATATTTGTAGTTGAAAAGCATGTTAGATAAAAAGAGGGGTTTTAAAACTAATTTCCGGATACCCTTATAAAAACTACAAAAAAGAATAAAGTGCATCGTGGATTGTATAGATTTTCCGTCACATGGGCAGTTTGGCAGTTTGTGACACCATTTTTCCACTCTAGGGAAAGCAACTAAATAGTGTAGAATACCCATCCTTAACCTTGTAAGGCAGAATCTCTGTTGTACGTTTCTCACCAATATTAAGTATGGCTGTAGGCCCCTCACGAGCGGTCGTTCACAATATGAAATGACGCTATGTTTTTGGCTAGCAGACCATTCCCTTTCATTTTCCTTTATTTTTAAGTATTTCAACTTAAGTTCCTTTTTACTAAACTCCTGTATAGAGAGGGGGTCTTTCCTATCAATGTCAACTTTACAGTATTTTAAAAGATTGTGAATGTGCTCCAGCCATGGTATCTTCCTACTTAGATCGAGGGCTAAACAGTCCGTAATTAATTCTTTTGTGAATTTTGTTTCGTCTTTTGACCAAACACCGTGCCAAAAGGTGAGACCGGCAACATTTATTATATCACTAATATACGGGGCTGATAGTTCTTTATGAATGATATAGTTTGCGGTCGCACTAGGGACTGCCAACAATCTTTTTAAGAACTTATTTTCTTGGATCTGTATGGAGACGATGTTAGATCTCCCCCAAATTGCAGCTCCATAACAGACCCCTGAGATACATTTGCTCCGGTAAAGTGCTAAGATTTCTCGGATGGGTTTATTACCTATTTTCGCTGAAAATCTAAAAATGCTCTCTATTGATCTTAAAAATTTCATATTGCATAATTCGATATGGGTATTCCATGTACCATTCTTATTAAAAAGCATCCCCAGATCCCACTGCAAATGGAGGAGAGGACATCACATGACAATGGGTCATAGTACACAGAGTGTGAAGACTCGTCACATCAAGCAATGTGGAGTCATCTCTTGAAAAGCTTTGATTAGTGTCGGCAATGGGTGAGTCCCAAGTTAGGTCCTCTGCCTACGGCGGCGCCCAAGACTCAGAGCGAGATGCCCAGGGCATCTGGCATTGCTTCCTGCCACCCACCACAATCCATTTGCTGTTATTTGTGCCTAATGAAAGGTACAACTCCGTACCTCACATTCAGGACTAACAGTGTCGGGGGGCGTCAATGACTTTGGGGGTATAGGATCTTGTTTGTGGTTCAGGAACATATTCATCCAGGCCTAGCACCATTGGAGCTCCACTCCCATTTGTTACCCTCATGCTGTGAATATTTACGACAAATAAAGAGGGGATATGTGTGTGTCCGCGTTAGACCATTGTGAACAACACAAGCCAGATAGACACCAGTGACGTGGGCCATGCATCCAGAAGAGCAACAAGGCCAACATACTCAGTGAGCAAGCAGCCTCTTATGGTAAACATCCATTATTACGAGTCATATTCCCTCTATACCACACACGGGAGCTCGAGCACTTCTAGGTGGACAATCGCAAGTAACAGAGGGAGCAAACCAAGTAAGGCAAGGGAGAACAAGATAGGGGTGAACGAAATTTCAATTTTGCAAGAGCAAGTTTGCAAATTGTGAAGTTTTGTAAATTTTGCACAACTTTGGTTGTGGATGAGAATTCCTGCAGAATACACATTCAATGAGAATTGTTTTGCAAGAAAATTGTCCCACTTAAAGGTAATGCTTCCTTAAATTTTTTCAGCAAAACCTGCTTTTTGTTCAGGTGAATCCACCCATGTTTTCTACTGGTTCATTTTGCTTTTCAGAACCAACATTTTCACTCAGCAAACTGGTTCTAAAATTCATTAACCTGGCACAACAAATAACAAAGTCTTTGTTGGTACAAACATTCTCTAGTGTTGAATTACTGCTCATCGGAGCAAGGTGTAATAACATCTGTTACTGAGGCTTTTGTTCCCAACCTCATGATCGACATAATAAGGGCAGCGCCTTGGATGCCTGATGGTGGGATCAGCGCTATATAAATTATGGCGGTGATGAAGTGACATGAGAACAGTGAGTGGGTGCCACGCGGTGTATAATGTGATCAGTTCCATTAATCAGTGGAGTGAGAAATGGAAGCCTTCAGAAGTACAAATGTTCATCCTGCAGAGTGTTGAGGACAGGCAGGACTCTCTGCAGGAGGTTGGAGAGAAGTTTGCAAACAAGAAAGTATTGTTTAATGTGGTCAAAATAGCGAACCAGCAGTCTGCAAAGGATTTGAAAGAGCTCATAGCGGGATGTCTGCAGCATAGCATTGTCTTTAAAGCGCGCCAGTCTGCTGGGATAGACAATGAAATGGAGGACCTTTTGTCTCGTTCACAGTGGAGGAGGTTCTGTGGACTTGCAGTAGGTGTGGACCTGGAGAAAAGAAAGATGCCAGTGGAGTTATAGAGTGTCGGCAAGTGAGAATGCTGGGGCTGGTACGGGGGTCATTAGCGTAGTCGACGCATAACACATATGCAGAGGCATGGAGAGAGTTTCTGCCATCTGGAGCAAAGAGATGGCATAGTGGAGAGCACTGGAGATGGAGGGAGGATGCTGTTCAGTATGTAATGTCTTTGATTGAGAAAGGTTTGTCCAGAGTGACCATTACGGGTCAGTTTGTGGCATTTTATGGTAATCTGTTATGGGGTTACGAACCGACGGCAGGGGAACTGGGCCGTAGGATTTTGGAAGGTTGGCCAAGAGAAAGGGGAAACAACGGGAAGTTGAGAAGGCCCTTGTAATGGCCAGTTTTGCAGGGGATGGGTAAGATACTGCCAACAATATGCTTCGATGGTGCAGAACCAGGGCTTTAAATGGGGAAAAAAACTGGGGGTGCTCTAAAAGGGGCGGGGCAAACCTCTTAAAGGGGTGTGGCCTATCCAAGTAGGGTGTGTGGTCTAAATCAAGATATCGAGCATTGTGTGCTTAAGAAAATCATAAAGTCGCATCCAGCAAAGGATAATAAAATAGGCAAAAAGGTATATTTATCAAGTATAAGCCATAAAAATACGAAACACTTTAAAAAACATGTAAAAATTATTTACATTACATAGAAATCTATTGCAGGATTTCCCAAAAGTAGGTCGATTTCAACTGTTTTTTGTTTTTTGTTTTTGCATTTACCAATGCTTGTTTTATAAAGGCACAAATTCATTAATTTTGGGAATTAAGTATATGCTTGTATTTCTTTAATGTAGTAACAGGAGATCGATTTCAACTTTTAACTTCCTGGTGCTGTTAGGGCTGGGGCAGGATCACGCAGACTAGTTCCTCTCTCTGCGCTTCACTTGTTGCTGGATTACACTGCAGCCTTGACGCTCAGTGTGAAAGGTCAGAGCAGGGTCGTGCTGGAGCAGGCAGCCTGTGGTCGTCTCTCTCCTAATCATCCCACGATGTCAAGGCTGGCACCACAACGAGGTTGCTCCTGCGCTGCAAAAAGAGAAGGGAAATCCTGAGAGAAAATGGCTCTCTTTAAAAAGGATTTCTCTTCCTCCTACAACGCGGCTCACCTGGCATGACGTCATGACGTCATGCCTCGACCTCCACTTCTCAGTAGTGAGCAAAATGAGCATGCGCACATCGATGTGCATGCTCTCACTGCAGTCCAATAAAAAAGAAGCATTTGCAATGCAATAGGTCTCGCATGAGTGAAAGTTTGAGCTATTGGCGTTGCTAATATTAATGCAACGCCAATAGCTCAAACTTTCAGTAATGCCAGAGCTTCAAAAGTAAAGCAAAAGATACAAAAATAAATAAATCTGTCTTTACTTTTGAAGCCATTGCGCATCCGTGCTTTAGCTTAAGATGTTTAAAGCTAAATTGAGGGTGCCGCGATTGTAGCAAAAGTAAACAAACAGGAAAAAATGCGTGTAGACATTTAAGAAAATAGTGCTCCGAGGATGTAATTAAAACGTATTTTGTAATTAGTTTGTCTACCTTTGGATATTTTATTCAGTTTTTATTGCTTCGATGAAGACTGCTGCGCTGACGTATCTGTAGGCACAAAAGTGACGCATTGCTGGGGTGTGTCTGAAAACAGACATAACTCCAGCAATGTGTCCTTTCACATGGGGCAAGCCCTATGTGAAAGGGCCTGCGTCACCCTTATGCCTGCTGTGAGGCAGGCGTAAGGTTTTGATGCATTGGCGTCCTAGAAGTGGCGCAGTGAAATCTCATAGATTTCACTACGCCACTCCTACGACCCTTTCTTGCGGGGGAACGTCCACCCTGCATACATTATACCTGACACAGGTATAATGTAGCGCATAGGTTTACAAAGTGACGCATCTGCCTAGATGCGTCACTTTGTAAAAATGGCACAACGTGGCGCATTATTTACGCCACCAATGCGTCAAGAAAGTGACGGCCAGGCGGCGTAAAAGTTCCGCAAGGGGCTCAGAAATAAGCCCCTTAGTTTGTCCCGCCCTCCCCCCACCCTATACTGAGGGGGAGAGCAAGGGGTGTAGGGTAGAGTTTTTACGGTTGGACCAGGTGCGCAAAGGGGGTGGTGGGAGATGTAAATGTGCTAGGGTTGTTGCTTTTGACAGGTGCTTATGGCGTGACTGATGCTCAAAACAGTTAAATTACAAGTTGTGGGGGCTGCGAAGCTTGAAGGGTGTTGGGGGAGTGGCCTAAAGTTGACATTTAGATCATAGGTATGAAGTTCAAGGTTTGCGGATTTAAGATTTAAAGCAAGTTCAGGTGGTAGGTTAAGTACGTTGATTCAGTTATTTTGGGTGGGAGGGGTTTGTTGGGAGGGGTAGTTGGGGGTAAGTGACAGCAGAAACAATTACAATGTTTAGTGAGGCATGTGTTAGTCTGTAAGGCTTAGAGCCAAGGAGGAGGTTTGTGGTTTGCAGCTGCTCCAATAAAGCAGCCTTTTCCACACTCTTCCAGGAGAGTTGTCTGTGGCTGTGCTATCTTGCGCAATGTCCTCCTCTCCCTCGTTGATAATGTTGCCTCCTTCTTTCCCCTCATTCTCACTGGGTCTTCCTCCTCCATCTCTCTTTTCTCTACCCTTCTTGTTTTCCTTCCTTGCTCCTCTTGATCGCTTCTCTCATTTCCTTCTGTATCTTCCCACCCCCCACTCACCTTTTCTCCTCCTTCTTTACAAATAAACATAGTGCCAGGACCTACAGCTTTTCTGGAGGGTGACACCCAAGCACAGGCCAAGGGCCGGCTTCAGCGCTGGTGGCACCCGATGCGACAATCATTTCTGGCGCCCCACACCCATGACCTCCTCCTCGGACTCCCTCACTACCACCCGACAAACGTGCCCTTCATCCCTCCATAGCCACTCTCTCACATACATTTAATTTGTTTTAAAGCACTGGTAAAGGCTGGCTTTATTAGTTAGAATGTATATCTACCCAAAAGAACCCCTTTTTACCAACATTAGGAATAGATCATGAAAGAGAGGGGAAAAAAACATAGCATCTTAACCTATTTTATGCAGTTTGCCTGCAGCTCCTTGATGACAGTTCGTTACAGTCACTGTTCTATATTAGGGTTGTATCTTATGAACAGCGGTGACAGAAGGATCTCTGTGACAAAAGCAGTAACCCACTCAGCTATCCACATAAAATACAGTTCTGTGATCTGCACGATACGCGTTCTTCGCAGCAGGAAAATTAACCCTCTGCCATACTTTATGGGAAGTCAAAACTGGCGCTCTCTCTCTAGCAGGTGTTACAGCAAACAAATGATGGACGGAATGCTGACAATGCAAACATTCTCCCCCAGTCAAAAGATCTGGGTTAAATCCATTGCTCTTTTGCCCACTACGTCACCCCAGTTTGGACCCAGCCATATGCAAATCAGTCTTGACCCTGTGTCCCATGGGAACAGTCCAGACCGAACTGCCAGGGTCCCGTGCTCTCCATGCCACTGGAGTCAAGCTATCCTGGCTGATGAGGGCTGAAAGCCCGAAACCGGTCCTAAGATGCTTGTTTCCAGTCCAGGGAGGACCTGGCCTGGCAGTTCGGGCTGGACTGTTCCCATTGGGCGCAGGGTCAAGACTGATTTGCATATGGCTGTGTCCAAACTGGAATGGCATGGTGAGCAAAAAAACGATGGATTTAGGCCCAGATCTCTGTACTGGGTTGAATGTATGACATTGTTCTGCATTCTGTCCATCAATTGTTCTTTTTGCATTTGTCGCCCCGAGTGGGACCGGTATGCCCAGACGTGGGTCCCGTGCTCTCCATGCCACTGGAGTCAAGCTATCCTGGCTGATGAGGGCTGAAAGCCCGAAACCGGTCCTAGGATGCTTGTTTCCAGTCCAGGGAGGACCTGGCCTGGCAGTTCGGGCTGGACTGTTCCCATTGGGCGCAGGGTCAAGACTGATTTGCATATGGCTGGGTCCAAACTGGAATGGCATGGTGAGCAACAAAACGATGGATTTAGGCCCAGATCTCTGTACTGGGGTGAATGTATGACATTGTTCTGCATTCTATCCATCAATTGTTCTTTTTGCATTTGTCACCCCGAGTGGGACGGGTATGCCCAGACGTGGGTCCCGTGCTCTCCATGCCACTGGAATCAAGCTATCCTGGCTGATGAGGGCTGAAAGCCCGAAACCGGTCCTAGGATGCTTGTTTCCAGTCCAGGGAGGACCTGGTCTGGCAGTTTGGGCTGGACTGTTCCCATTGGGCGCATGGTCAAGACTGATTTGCATATGGCTGGGCCCAAACTGGAATGGCATGGTGAGCAAAAAACGATGGATTTAGGCCCAGATCTCTGTACTGGGGTGAATGTATGACATTGTTCTGCATTCTGTCCATCAATTGTTCTTTTGCATTTGTCACCCCGAGTGGGACGGGTATGCCAAGACGTGGGTCCCGTGCTCTCCATGCCACTGGAGTCAAGCTATCCTGGCTGATGAGGGCTGAAAGCCCAAAACCGGTCCTAGGATGCTTGTTTCCAGTCCAGGGAGGACCTGGCCTGGCAGTTCGGGCTGGACTGTTCCCATTGGGTGCAGGGTCAAGACTGATTTGCATATGGCTGGGTCCAAACTGGAATGGCATGGTGAGCAAAAAACGATGGATTTAGGCCCAGATCTCTGTACTGGGGTGAATGTATGACATTGTTCTGCATTCTGTCCATCAACTGTTGTTTTTGCCTCTCTCTAGCAGGAACATTAATCACAAGAGTTGTATCGCCATTTTTTTTGTTCCTGAAAGCTGAATGCACAAGGAACTCTGCAGCAGGTGGTTTGAAATCATAAGTTGCAGCTAAACACAGCGCCCCTCCTGAGGTCAGCGCCTTCCTCCCCAGGTCAGCGCCCCGTGCGGCTGCACCGGTAGCAGCGCCCTAAAGCAGGCCCTGCACAGAACACTTTCCCACTGGCAGCGCAGTCACTGCCAGCGGCCATTTTCTTTAGATTCACGCTCTAAGGCGCTTCTGCCTATCCCAGAAACAGTCCATTCTCTGTTGTCTTGCTCTTTTGTGTCACTGTTTGTTTCCCCCACACTCCCTTCCCCCACTCCACACACAACAAGATGCACTGCTTATGGCATTAAAAGAAAAGGAGAGGGCACATCCCTGTGCTTACAAATGAATCTGGATTTATAAAGCGCTGCAAATCACCTGTGAGTGTCTCAAGGAACAAATGCCTACCCATGGCTACTGCCTACAATAGCTGCATGGTTTTAGAACTGCCCAGACTTTCCAGAACATCAAAAAAGAGCCAGAGAAGGAGGAAGAGAATTGGGGTCAGTTTTAAATAAATGAAATCCTAAAAGAACAGGGAGAGTGGCAGCATACAGACTTAGAAGACAGCACAGCTGTTAACGCACCTGTTGCTGACATGTATGCAGCCTGCAGGCCACTAGGGTTGTCACCTCGACTGGCTTTTACCGGCCTGGCCAGTGTTTTTCTATGGGTCCAGCATAAAAAGGTGGCAGCCCTACAGGCCGCATCTTAGCTTTCAATGCGACTGTAGCAAAGATACAAGCTTTAGTACCCGCTGGATCTCTGGGGGGTGTCGCCATGCTGGGTGTCATATCTTGGGGGGGGGGTCTGAAGCCACCCCTTTTTTGTACGACCTTGGCACTGCTCCAGACCTCTCTCTCATTGCCTGCAAAGTGTTGTCAGCCCCTTGGAAGCAATGAAAGACAGAGAGCCTGACTAAATGTATTTTTACAAGTATTAGGCACAGAAGGAAAGCTCTGCCGACTGTCGTTGACTTCTAACAGGAGAGCTGGCCTCGACTGCCTCTCAGGCAGGGCATACACGCACTATGGCCGACACAACAAAGCGACTTCTCTCTTCACCTCCCTTCGTGCACAACGCCGCCATTGGCTCTAAGCGCCAGGGGAAGAGCATTGCGCTAACCTCGAAGGACCGAACTGGACAAGTCACTGTGGGGCTGCAAAATAAAGCCACACAGTAATTGGCCGCTTTCTGTATTCCCCCTGCACTGCCCTGTGAGTGTGGGCTGTAGGAGAGTAGCATCTGCTTCTTATAGTTACCCCCACTTTTTGCTGATGTCTCCCTGTTTTTGGCCTAGTCTGACTGGGATCCTGCTATTCAGGACCCCAGTCTATCTGCTTTCTCCTGTAAATTGCAACACATGTACTTTAGGTACACTCCAGATTGGATTCTGGGGTACCCTTATAAGTCCCTAGTATATGGTACACCACGTACCCAGGGCATAGGTACCCCAGAGGCCTCCCATGGACTGAAGCATGTATTATGCCACCCCTGAGAGGCCATTCAAATTGACACGACAAGCCTGCTACAGCAGTCTGTGTAAGCTGGTGCTTGCACCACTTACTTAAGATACAGGTTCACTATATCTCTCTAAATCACTACACATACAAAACTATCAGTCACCCCTATGGCAGGCCTTATCAATCCTGAAGGCAGGGTGCTGGGTTTTATGTGAGAGGGTGGCCCTGCATGAGTAGGGCCCCTCTCCAGCCTTCGGAGACCATTCTCTGGGGTTGTCTGTGATGCAGCCAACCATATATGTTTAAGTGCATTATAACCTTGCGGTAAATGCTAACTTTAAAACGGCTGCTTAGAAACATGTTGTGTTTGGTGTCAAACACCTTGGAATCATACCTCCACACCAGTAACTGGTGTGGGAGGTATGATTCCACCCTTCTAGAACCACTACTGTGGGTCACCGGTCTACCCGGTACCAGTTTTCTCGACCTGGGCAGCACAAAATGGATGCTGCCAGCCACAGACACGAGTCTGCCCTCCTGCTGCTGAGGCAAGCTCGAGCAGAGGAAGGCCTGACAATAGGTTTCCTGTCACAGGGAGGTGTGACCACCTCCCAGACAGGGTTTAGTGTATTGGGGCTGGGTGGGTGCACTCTTAGAGTGCCAGAAAGTCTGCACTGGGGGCACATTTGGTGTCCCCATGCATAGTCCAGCTCAAACCAGTTCTGGGAGCCATTGGCTCCTGCTCTGGCGTGAAACTGGACAAAGGACATGGGTGTAGCCACCCCTCTGTCCTGCCCCTCCCCTAGGAGGGTCCCCAGAGTCAGTCCAACCCCTTCCCTGGGTATAAAGTGGGAAACCTGATCACAGGACTTTGGATTATACCTGGACAAGACTCTGCAAAGAAACCAAGTACTTTGATGGTCTACACTTCGCAGGACGACAGAAGAATCACTCTTGGAGTAAAGGAGTTACTCCCCTGCAGCAGCAGGCACCTAAGCGCATCTGACCGGCTTGCATCTCCAGAGCTCCTGCGGACTCCAAAGATTTCTGCAACACAGGAGGTGGGTTCCCGAAGGTCCCCAAGGTAGATCTGACCTCTCAGCAATTCTGAGACCAGTATCCCTCGTGGGGGCCATGCAGCCTGTACCCCTGTGCACCGCATCTATTTGCAAGTGCATATGCTTGTTGGCGATCCCTGAGCTTGTGCATTAGAGTACGTGTAGTCCTGACTCCGAGCACCATTTGCACCGAAGGTATCTGGCCACCACTCCACGAGTCTCTGTGGGCTGGTGCTTTGTAAATTCGCTCGAGGTCTCCTCGTGATCCCTGGTCCGTTGGCCTGTGGGTCCTGGCGAGGGTCATCTCATTTGATCTTGGGCTTCCCTGGTTGCGCCAGACGTGCCCTGACTCTCCATTGCTTGGAGAGTCCCCTGGACCTTGCTGGTCCACACCATAACCTGTTTCCTCTGCCTGCATGGGTTGCCGTTGCCAAGGCTTGTTGGTGCTCCAGCCGGACACTGACCCCTCAGCTCTCGACTTCCTTCGTGGGAAAGCTCACCTCCAGACCCTGGTTGTCGTCGACATCTCCTGGTCCCCGTGGCTGCAGAGACAATCATCCTTTCTCTTCACCTGAAGCACCCGACATCGGTGGGCATTCGACTACCGAGCCCCTGGTCACCTGAAGTGACCCAGACTCTGTCCCCTCTGCTTTCAGGTTCTTCTCACCTCGGATCCAGGCTTGGATTCCACCGGACACTCTTCGCCTTCCTGGCAGCAGTACTTTCTTGCAGCTCTCCATTGAAAACGACGGAGGTTTCCGACACCACTTGACCCCTATGCACCCGGCTCCTCTCGGATAGGTAACGTGGGTACCTCGGTACTCACAAGGGTGCTGGCCTTAGAACCTCTTATGTTCCAAAGGGTTTGCTTGAAGTCCTCCTAGAAGTGTCCTTAAACTGTAATTTTCCAACCGCGACTTTCCCATAGAGTTGCACGGAGCACGCGGTCATGTTTCCTCACTGCACCCGTCCTCCGTGGGCGCCCTTTGTCACTGCCTTAGGTGGTTCCTTGGGGTCCCAGCAATTCTACATGCTCTAGGCACTGTGTCTATTGAAGTCGTTGTTGTTATACCATTTTTTTAGTATATGGTTCGGTCTCCCCCTGGAGCCCGTTGTACATTTTGCTACTTACGTATGTTCTATTGATTAAGTATTGTGTGCTTTATGTCCTAATCTCGTGTAGAGGTTAGTAGAGAGTGTTTTAGTAATAAATACATATTTTTACATAACACTTGTGTGGTTCTCCTTTCATTTAGTCATTCAGGAGGTGATATTCTGGTAAAACAAGCTGCTTTACATTCCTTCAAGATTAAGCCTGAAGGCTGCTCTCCACAGCTACCACTAGGATAGCTTTCTAAAGGTTATCTTTGACATCATAAGGGTCGTTTGGACTGGTGCAAGGTGCCCACTTTAGTTAGTGGACAGCATATACCAGGCCAACTTCTTACATTGGTGTGCAGCGGTTGGGATTCAAGCTTGCTATTGTTTTACCAGATAAATCTCATTGAGTGATTAACTGAAAACCACTGAGTATTAGGCACATATAATACATCAAGATTGAATAAGTAAGTTCTACTGAACTTGGAGTTGGGTAAGTCAAGGGACTAGCACACCCTTTCTCCAACTCAAGAGAGTTTAGTCTCCACTAGGTTAGGTAGGTGCCTACACCACATAACACTAGTATGTCTTCTAGAGGAGAAGCCAGTGGCTCTTTGCCAACTAGGTATGACCATCTCTCATTCCAAGAATTGAGAAACATGTGTACATCTAGGAAGCTGAGGACAGGGAGAAGTGCAAGCACCCAATGTCTCATAGAGATGTTGCTCTTGGATGACCTCAGAAAGACCCCAGGGTCTGATGAAGTAGAAAGAGTGGGTGGGACAGGGAATGAGGAAAGGCCAAGAAGTGAAACCTTCTTTGATCTGGACTCAAACCCTGGCCATGAGGATCAAAATGATTCTAACCTGGAAAACACAGAACTTCCTTTAGGTGGGGGAGAAGGCCCCAGTGGCCCTCTCTTTACTCCACCAGGAAGAGTACAGAGTTTGCCTAGGAGATCCAGAACTCCCTCTATGGAGTCTAATCACTCAGGTACTTCTGTAGGGACTTCCATATCAAATAAGAGGGAATCCTCTTATGATAGACAGTGCCAACTTCTGGAGCTTGAGAAAATCAAGCTTAGGCTCAAGAAGGAGCAGTTGGCCCTAGACAGGGAATTACTAGAGCTCCAGAGAGCTACAAAGAGATTGGGACTAGAGTTCCATGGTGGCAGCAACAGTGTTCCTAGAAGTAGGGAGTATACTCATGAACATAGGAAACTGAACAAGATAGTCCCTCCCTACCAGAGTGGGGATGCCATCCACAAATGGATAACTGCACTAGAGAGGGCCTGTAAGGTACAGAGGGTCCCTCAGGAGCAGTGGGCAGCTCTCTTGTGGCTCTCCTTTGCAGACAAAGGTAGACACAAGCTCCTCGCTGTTAGAGAAGAGGATGCTGACAATTACTCAGTCTTGAAGAGTGCTCTCATTGATGGGTTTGGCTTAACCACTGAGCAATACAGGATTAAGTTCAGAGACACCCAGAAGACACAGACTCAGGACTGGGTAGACTTTGTAGATTGTACTATGAAGGCTCTGGAAGGGTGGTTACTTGGCAGTAAAGTGAATGAATTTAAAGGATTGTACAATTTAATTATGAGGGAGCAGATCCTTAATAATTGCCAAAATCAGTTGTTGCATCAGTACCTGGTGGACTCTGATCTGACCTCTCCCCAAGAATTGGGAAAGAAGGCAGACAAATGGGTCAGAACCAGGGTGAAGCAGAAAGCTCAGAACCAAGGTGGTGACTCTAAGAAGCAAGATGCTAAGACCTCAGATAAGGGTGGGGAGAAGGGTAAAGACCAGAAGTCTTCACAAGGGCCCCAAAAACCTGCATCTGGGGGGGGAGTCACAATCAAACAAGGGTAAAGGCAAAAAGAAACCTTGGTGTCATATCTGTAAAGAGAAGACCCATTGGACAAAGGATGCCACTTGTCCAAGGGCCAAGGATTCTACTCCTACCACTACTGCCCCTAAGGCAACTGTTCCCCCTAGCTCAGTTCCAAGTGGTGGTACACAGAACAAGGGTATAGTAGGGTTAACCTTGGGATCTGAGATGGATTCTGGCCTAGTCAGAATTCCAACTCAGGCTGTGTTAGTCTGTGATGGAGGCATGGATATTGCCTCCTTATTTGTAAGTCCCAGTAACTTCGGAAAGTACAGACAACAGCCTTTGATCAATGGTAAGGAGGCCATGGCATACAGGGACACAGGTGCAAGTGCCACCATGGTGACAAAAGAACTTGTGGGCCCTGACCAGATCATACTTGGTGAAATGTACCAAGTAACCAATGCAAGCAATGTCAGGACAGACCATTCCTTGGCAGTTGTGAATTTCACCTGGGGAGGGGTAACTGTCCCTAAGAAGGTTGTGGTAAGTTCAGACCTCCCTGTAGAATGCTTATTGGGCAATGATTTGTAAACTTCAGCTTGGGCTGAAGTGGAACTCAGGACACATGCAGAAATGCTGGGCATCCCTGCAGATGTGTCTGCCATGACTAGGTCACAGGCAAAAATGTCTTCCACTGAACAGGCCCTGGATCCTGGAATAATGGACCAGGTGCCTTCCAAGAGAAGGAGCAGTAGGGGTAAGGCAGTGTCTTCCCCTGCCTCAGAGTGAGGATCAGACTCTTGAGGGTGCTGATCTTAGTCCTGAAGAAGGAACTGTCTCAGAGGAACTTGAACCTGACCAGGTTGAGTTCTTGGGGACAGGGGCCCTTCCAGGGCAGATCTGAGTCAGGAGTAGCTGAACTGCCCCTCTCTTGAACCCCTCAGACAGCAAGCTGCTGCTGAGGCTGCTGGGAGTGCCAGTGGGTCCCACAGGATCTACTGGGATTATGGACTTTTATACTCAGAGGGTAGAGACCCCAAGCCTGGTGCTACCAGGAGGTTGGTTATACCTCTGAAGTTTAGAGGCTTCCTATTAACACTGGCACATGATATCCCATTAGCAGGACACTTAGGCCAAAACAAGACCTGGGACAGAATTGTCCCTCACTTTCATTGGCCTCACATGTCAGAAGACACAAAGGAGTTTTGTCGCTCCTGTATCACTTGCCAAGCCAGTGGTAAGGCAGGTGGTACTACAAAGGCCCCCCTGATACCACTACCTGTGGTGGGGGTTCCCTTTGAGAGGGTTGGGATAGACATTGTTGGTCCCATGGATCCTCAAACTGCATCTGGGGACAGATTCATACTAGTGGTGGTAGACCATGCCACTAGGTATCCAGAAGCAATACCCCTAAGGACTACCACAGCTCCTGTTGTGGCTAGAGCCCTCCTGGGAATCTTTTCCAGAGTGGGTTTCCCTAAGGAGGTAGTATCAGACCGAGCTGCAAACTTTATGTCTGGTTACTTGACTGCAATGTGGAAGGAGTGTGGTGTGAATTAGAAATTCACCACCCCTTATCACCCACAATGCAATGGGTTAGTTGAGAGATTCAACAAAACCCTCAAGGGCATGATAAAAGGTCTCCCTGAAAAGCTTAGGCGTAGATGAGATATCATTTTGCCCTGCCTTCTCTTTGCCTACAGAGAGGTTCCTCAGAAGGGGGTTGGCTACAGCCCTTTTGAACTTCTGTTTGGACATCCAGTTAGGGGTCCCTTATGTTTAGTGAAAGAGGGATGGGAGTTACCTCTCAAACCACCTAAACAGGACATAGTGGACTATGTACTTGGTCTCCGCTCCAGGATGGCTGAGTATATAAAGAAGGCATCCAAAAACCTTGAGGCTAGCGAGGAATTGCAAAAGGCCTGGCATGACCAAAAGGCTGTTTTGACTGTGTATCAGACAGGACAGAAAGTATGGGTGTTGGAGCCTGTGGCCCCAGCAGCTCTCCAGGACAAGTGGAGTGGATCCCATACTATTCTTGAGCAGAAGGGAGGGGTTACCTACCTGGTGGACCTTGGTACTCCCAGGAGCCCCCACAGGGTGCTCCATGTGAACAGGCTCAAGCCATATGTGGACAGGGCAGACATGGGCTTGCTCATGGCTACTGATGAGGGACAGGAGGAAGAGAGTGATCCACTCCCTGACCTGCTCTCACAAAACCCCGATGATGGTTCAGTTGATGGTGTAGCCTTGGCAGGCAGCCTCACTGACCAGCAACAAACTGATTGCAGGAAGGTCCTGAATCAGTACAGACACATGTTTTCACTGACTCCAAGTCAGACTACCTGGTGTACCCATGAGGTGGACACAGGTGACAGTCTGCCTGTTACAAATAAGATTTACAGGCAACATGACCATGTCAGGGACTGTATCAGGACTGACGTCCAGAAAATGTTGGAATTAGGAGTCATTGAGCCCTCAGTTAGCCCTTGGGCTAGTCCAGTAGTCTTGGTACCAAAACCTCACACCCAGGGTGGTAAGAGAGAGATGAGGTTCTGTGTTGACTACAGGGGTCTCAATGCAGTCACTAGGACTGATGCTCACCCTATTCCAAGGGCAGATGAGCTGATTGACACTTTGGCCTCAGCCAAATTCTTAAGCACATTTGACCTGACAGCTGGTTACTGGCAAATCAGATTAGCTGAGGAAGCAAAACCAAAAACAGCATTTTCAACCCCTAGTGGGTATTACCAATTTGTGGTGATGCCTTTTGGCTTGAAGAATGCACCTGCCACTTTTCAAAGGTTGGTGAATAAAGTCCTTACAGGTCTGGAAGCCTATAGTGCAGCTTATCTAGATGATATTGCTGTCTTTAGCTCCACCTGGGAGGATCACCTGGTCCACCTGAGAAATGTTTTAGAGGCCCTGCAAAAAGCAGGCCTCACTATCAAGGCCACCAAGTGCCAGATAGGGCAGAGTAAGGATGTGAACCTGGGCCACCTTGTGGGTGGAGGCCAGGTTCAACCATTGCAGAGCAAAATCTAGACCATCATGGACTGGGTTGCTCCAACCACCCAGACTCAGGTCAGAGCTTTCTTGGGCCTGACTGGGTACTACAGGAGGTTTGTCAAAGGATATGGATCCATAATGCCCCCTTTAAATGACTTAACTTCCAAAAGAATGCCTAAGAAAGTTCAGTGGACAGTTAGCTGTCAAAAGGCATTTGATGACCTGAAGCAGGCCATGTGCACTGCTCCCATTCTGCAAAGTCCTGATTATTCCAAACAATTCATTGTTCAAACTGATGCATCTGAATTGGGGGTAGGGGCTGTGTTATCACAATTGAATGAAGAAGGTCAGGATCAGCCAGTAGCTTTCATAAGCAGAAGGTTGACCCCCAGAGAGAAACGTTGGTCAGCTATTGAGAGGGAAGCCTTTGCTGTGGTTTGGGCTTTGAAGAAGCTGAGGCCATACTTGTTTGGCACTCACTTCATTGTTCAGACAGACCATAAGCCCCTCTTATGGCTAAAACAGATGAAGGGTTAAAACCCCAAACTTTTGAGGTGGTCCATTTCCCTACAGGGGATGGACTATACAGTGGAATATAGACCTGGGAGTAACCATGCCAATGCAGATGGACTCTCTAGATATTTCCACTTAGAACATGAAGACTCAACTGGTCAAGGTTAGTTTAATGTCCTTATGTTTGGGGGGGTTGTGTAGGAGAGTAGGATCTGCTTCTTATAGTTACCCCCACTTTTTGCTGATGTCCCACTGTTTTTGGCCTAGTCTGACTGGGATCCTGCTATTCAGGACCCCAGTCTATCTCTTTTCTCCTGTAAATTGCAATACATGTACTTTAGGTACACTCCAGATTGGATACTGGGGTACCCTTATAAGTCCCTAGTATATGGTACACCATGTACCCAGGGCATAGGTACCCCAGAGGCCTCCCATGGGCTGAAGCATGTATTATGCCACCCCTGGGAGGCCATTCAAATTGACACGACAAGCCTGCTACAGCAGACTGTGTAAGCTGGTGCTTGCACCACTTACTTAAGATATAGATTCACTATATCTCTCTAAATCACTACACATACAAACCTATCAGTCACCCCTATGGCAGGCCTTATCAATCCTGAAGGCAGGGTGCTGGGTTTTATGTGAGAGGGTGCCCCTGCATGAGTAGGGCCCTCTGCAGCCTTCGGAGACCATTCTCCGGGGTTGTCTGTGATGCAGCCAACCATATATGTTTAAGTGCATTATAACCTCGCGGTAAATGCTAACTTTAAAAAGGCTGCTTAGAAACATGTCGTGTTTGGTGTCAAACACCTTGGAATCATACCTCCACACCAGTAACAGGTGTGGGAGGTATGATTCCACCCTTCCAGAACCACTACTGTGGGTCACCGGTCTACCCGGTACCAGCTTTCTCGACCTGGGCAGCACAAAATGGATGCTGCCAGCCACAGACACGAGTCTTCCCTCCTCCTGCTGAGCCAAGCTCGAGCAGAGGAAGGCCTGACAATAGGTTTCCTGTCACAGGGAGGTGTGACCATCTCCCAGACAGGGTTTAGTGTATTGGGGCTGGGTGGGTGCACTCTTAGAGTGCCAGAAAGTCTGCACTGGGGGCACATTTGGTGTCCCCATGCATAGTCCAGCTCAAATCAGTTCTGGGAGCCATTGGCTCCTGCTCTGGCATGAAACTGGACAAAGGACATGGGTGTAGCCACCCCTCTGTCCTGCCCCTCCCCTAGGAGGGTCCCCAGAGTCAGTCCAACCCCTTCCCTGGGTATAAAGTGGGAAACCTGATCAAAGGACTTTAGATTATACCTGGACAAGACTCTGCAAAGAAACCAAGTACTTCGACGGTCTACACTTCGCTGGACGACAGAAGAATCTCCCTTGGAGTAAAGAAGTTACTTCCCTGCAGCAGCACCCACCTAAGCGCATCTGACCGGCCTGCATCTCCAGAGCTCCTGCGGACTCCGAAGATTTCTGCAACACAGGAGGTGGGTTCCCAAAGGTCCCCGAGGTAGATCTGACCTCTCAGCAATTCTGATGCCAGTATCCCTCGTGGGGGCCGTGCAATCCGTACCCCTGTGCACAGCGTCTATTTGCAAGTGCATATGCTTGTTGGTGATCCCTGAGCTTGTGCATTGGACTACATGTAGTCCTGACTCCGAGCACCATTTGCACTGAAGGTATCTGGCCTCCACTCCACGAGTGCTCTGTGGGCTGTTGCTTTGTAAATTCGCTCGAGGTCTCCTCGCGATCCCTGGTCTGTTGGCCTGTGGGTCCTGGCGAGGGTCATCTCATTTGTTCTTGGGCTTCCCTGGTTGCTCCAGACGTGCCCTGACTCTCCATTGCTTGGAGAGTCCCCTGGACCTTGCTGGTCCACACCGTAACCTGTTTCCTCTGCCTGCGTGGGTTGCCGTTGCCAAGGCTTGTTGGTGCTCCAGCCAGACACTGACCCCTCAGCTCTCGACTTCCTTTGTGGGACAGCTCACTTCCAGACCCTGGTCATCGTCAACGTCTCCTGGTCCCCGTGACTGCAGAGACAAACATCCTTTCTCTTCACCTGAAGCACCCGACATCGGTGGGCATTCGACTACCGAGCCCCTGGTCACCTGAAGTGACCCAGACTCTGTCCCCTCTGCTTTCAGCTTCTTCTCACCTTGGATCCAGGCTTGGATTCTACCGGACACTCTTCGCCTTCCTGGCAGCAGTACTTTCTTGCAGCTCTCCATTGAAAACGACGGAGGTTTCCGACACCACTTGACCCCTATGCACCCGGCTCCTCTGGCATAGGTAACACGGGTACCTCAGTACTCACAAGGGTGCTGGCCTTGGAACCTCTTATGTTCCAAAGGGTTTGCTTGAAGTCCTCCTAGAAGTGTCCTTAAAGTGTAATTTTCCAACCGCGACTTTCCCATAGAGTTGCACGGAGCACGCGGTCGTGTTTTCTCACTGCACCCGTCCTCCGTGGGCTCCCTGTGTCACTGCCTTAGGTGGTTCCTTGGGGTCCCAGCGATTCTACGTGCTCTAGGCACTGTGTCTATTGAAGTTGTTGTTGTTATACCATTTATTTAGTATATGGTTCGGTCTCCCCCTGGAGCCCGTTGTACATTTTGCTACTTACGTATGTTCTATTGATTAAGTATTGTGTGCTTTATGTCCTAATCTCGTGTAGAGGTTAGTAGAGAGTGTTTTAGTAATAAATACATATTTTTACATAACACTTGTGTGGTTCTCCTTTCATTTAGTCATTCAGGAGGTGATATTCTGGTAAAACAAGCTGCTTTACATTCCGTCAAGATTAAGCCTGAAGGCTGCTCTCCACAGCTACCACTAGGATAGCTTTCTAAAGGTTATCTTTGACATCACAAGGGTCGTTTGGACTGGTGCAAGGTGCCCACTTTAATTAGTGGACAGCATATACCAGGCCAACTTCTCACATCGGCCAGCTGAAATAGACATATGAGAAGCACCATGATCAGAACCAATCCTTGCACTGCTCTCTTGCTGCCTATTGCACTAAACAGAATGAGAACAACGGAAAGATTGATTGGGCAGGTGTACCCAGCACTCTAAAGAAGGCCAGATGCAGTGCTGTGTTCCCCCGGGTGTACTTAGCACAGTGTGTGTTTGAGAGGTCTGAAAGGCACATTTTAGGCCGGTTACGTTAAGAGACTTGTCCAACCTGACATGTGCACTAGACTTCCTCCCTGCTGCCTGACTGTTGCAAAGTCATCCTGGGCACCCCCATATTTTTTGCTGACTGGTACTGGTGGTAACTGACTCTGCCTGACCCTGGGCTCTGCCTAACCAGGCCCAGGGCCAGTGCTATGCTGGAAACACACATAGAATACAGTGAAAACACCTACATACACTAGGGTACACTATGGGTTAGGGTACCCCTATGATTGGCATGACCTCCCCTATAAGGCCCTTGTACATAATAGGCCAGGGGGATTGGAGCTACCTTTAAGTCCCTAGTATATAAAAGGGCAGGGCAGTTTAGAGGCCAGCAGCCCTTTCTGCACTTGCACGTGTGCACTGCTGAGGCCTGAGGTCAGTTTAAAAGCTGCCCTGTGTTGCAGGACTGCTTTTAAAATGGAAATTGTGCCCAAACTCGATGTAAGTGGCATTTAATAATTCGTAAACTACAATATTTTTGCATATCAGGTACCCCCAGGGTCTCCCATAGGTGTCCCTGTGGTGTGGAGTCAGGAACTTATAAGGATGACCCTTATAAAATAGGTTTTATATGCCCTGGGGATAGTGAAATTGCACATTTCACTTTCCTCGTTGTAGTAAAGTACTTCCCAAAATCGACTTTTGTGCTAGGAGCACTCTGAAGTTAGGATCTACATTATTTTTACATATTCAAAACACCTAAAGTCTTCCCTAGGTGTTCCAGGGGTTGGGGGTCTCGTAGATATAGGCAGGGTCCTTATAAAAGATGTTTTATAAGCCCTGGTGTTGGAGAAATTGCCCAGTTCATTTTCCCATTTGCAGATCCCCAGCCACATAGGTTAACATGGCAAGAAGTTATTAATTAATTACACCTGCCAGGAAACACAGAAAAATATAATTCAAGGACTTACTAGAATAGTATTGATAAATCCAATAACATGCTATTGTTGAATTTATCCTAAAATGTACAGACAAGAAATTATAAGACCCTCTTTCTTGTAAGCCAAAATTCAGCCTTCCAGTGATCTGTCCTGATTGGTCAGAGTTAAGTGGATCAGCCAGGTTGCTTTATGAAGTGATAAGTGGCACCTGGGGTGAAGAGCCATTCTGGGAGGAGAGGGTTCTGCTGCATAGGAATGCCAGAGCAAGAGGTATGGGTCGTAAACCATGATCTTCAAAAGAAGGAGGGGACAGGCAGAAGAAGCCAGATTCATTAACACCCCTACCCTCTGAACCCAGCCAGATGGCAGGCTTAAGGAAGGAATGTGCAGATGCCAGGGGGAGGAAGACGATGGAGATGAGCCATCCTGGAGGTTGGTTAAGCCAGCTCCTGCCTCTCTGCTGAGACTTCAGCCATATTGAATTTTAGAGAAATAGTGCTTTCTGGGAGACCATTGTGCCACACTTTGAAGGAAATGGTCATGCTCTGGGGTGTTGCCCTGCACCTCATTGGATTGGGGTGCCCTCATGTGTGACCCCAGAGAACACTGAATAAGTATCTGAGAAGGGCAGAGCCTCTCAGCTCTGCTACTTGAAACTGAGAGAAGAAGAAGGACGCCAAGCTGGAAACTTGATTTGCATGATTTGCACCATCAGGCCCTGCATTCTGACTGACTGCGCCTGCTGCATTATCTAGAACTACAGCCCTGTGGATGTACCTTGTTTCAAGAGGAATAATGAGTGGGCTCCCTGCAAGCTACAGGTTAACAGAGCTCACCGGCATCAACTCCACCAAGAGTCCCCTGCCTGGAGTGTATTCAGTGAACTTTTAAGGGTGTTTTCCGGGTGCATTGTGGTAATTGTGGTCCCAACCTTTCAAAGACCATCCTGAAGATTCCAGACCCTTGGATTGTGTTTTGGACACTTTGGACCCTCAAGAGGAACTTCAGGAAGACGTTCTAGAAGTTTGAGAAAGTTTGGTGAACTTCTGTGAAAAAGCTCCAGAGGGTGACCTGACTCTCACAGAAAGGCAATCCAGCTAACCCTCACCGAATCCAGTCTGCTGGAGGAGGCTGCACTACGTCTGATGAGAAATCCTCCGGAAAAGTTTCTAAGTGTGAAGGTCAAATCTTGACCGGGGCCTCCCGCTTAGTATCTGACCCAGGCTCAATCACGGTCAGCCTCAAACTTTGACTTTGTCCCAATCAGAGGCAATCAAATGTCCAGACGTGGCTCTATTGGTTTCTAAGCACTAGAAAGTATTTAACCTTTAAAAATTCATATCTCTGGTTCCCTGTAGTGGAGTTTTTTTTCGTTTTGGTGCCATTTTAAAGATAAAAATATTTCCTATTTTTATAAATTGGTGTTGGATTTTTATTGTGTGTTGTGTCTTAAATATTTACTGAATTGGTGTTTTTAAATGCTTTACATACCTGCCTCTGAAGTTAAGCCTGCCTGCTCGCAGCCAAGCTACCAAGGGTTGAGAATGGGAATACTTTTCTGAGACCTATACTGAGCCCTAGACTGTGTTAGTGGCCTTATTGTCGGTGGCAGATGCATTTTTGCCACCACTAATAATCCATTTTCCAACACTGACAATGCCTACTAATAAGATTTGCCCCACCTGCTGTGCCTTTTGGGCTAGACACCCGATGAACACAGCTCCGTGGCCTAAGTAAAACATTACAGGAGAAATAGGTGGCACTTTTTCGATAATACAATAGGTGGATTGTGGCTGCGTGCAGCAGAGGGAGGGGGGGCAACAACCTAACGCCCCAATATATGAGCCTACTCTGTCAGTCTGTCTGAAACAATCCTATACAACTTGGAAAGGTGGCAATCAGTCAAAATCACAGGACACTTGCAGATGACACTGACATTCCGCAGGTGTCAGTCACACCAACCCTCCTCCATCCTTGCGGGCCGCTTGCTGCAAGCCATGAAACAGTGGATTTCAACTTTCTTCAAGGAATGGAGGCTCATCATTACAGATTAATGTGAACTCGGCTTAGTGAGGATTGAGCAAATGCTGCATTAATTCAGAGGCCTCTGCACACGCCACCACACAGAACAACAAATCAAAATGTAGTGTCAGCTGCAAACCATAATCTTTTTCATGACAGCAAAATGGCCCGGCCTCAAATCCCAGTGAAGCAAAAGTTCACATGTTTTTTCTTGCTAGACTGAAGTTCGCAGTGTGGAGACCAGTCGCTGGTCTCCAGCAGTTGAATTGGTGCCCTCAAGAAGAAACTGTTTTGCGTGGTTTTGCTGCAAGAAATCCTTCAGCTCCCGATGGAAGTTGAGTTCATGACATTTCTGGATTTGCAAGAAGCTTATTCCCACATCTCCCTCTATCCCAAGCATTGAAAATATCTCATACTCGAAGCGACCAGTTGCTGTTATCAGTTGAAGGTACGCCTGTTGAGTCTTGAAGCGGCTACAAGAATCTTTATAGAATGTACGGCGCCCTACTAGGCGGCCGCCTAGTCTTGCCTAATGGTAGAAACGGCCCTGTCGGCTAGGGGCCAATCTCAGGAGCATCTGATGCCAAATGTGCCTTCAGTTGGACGATTGGCTGATTGAAGGACCATTCAGAGGTCTCAGCCATGCAGCACATTTAGAGCCACATCCAGTCAAAAGGATTGAGTCAAGCTACACAAGTGAGCCATGTGGGGTCCTTCTCTTCATGATTGACGCATTGACACAAGACTCCATACAGGAGAGATAGGGGTCCCTGTAGGGATTGAGGGGGGACCCGTTGCCCTGATAAATGCCCTAGACAGGGGCAGAATCATGCTGGCATACCAGGGGACTACAGTATGTAGTTTTCCTGGATTCCTGTAAACATATTTTAGGGAGAGGTAAAACATTGCATAATATCACCCCTCTATATGTTTTTACGCTTCTAACCTCTGGTTCCCAGGGATGATTACAAAAAAAGACGAGTTAGGCACACTTCACTTAGAGTTCTAGGGAGAGCCCACCATGGAAAACAAAGCCTTATCCACAGTGAAGAAGGGGTCAGCTGTTGAGGGAGGACCTTCGTCCTATTTAATGGAAAAAACACCTCCTGTGGTTCTCCATCAGTAACTCCAGGGACTTCCAGGTTTTGCAAAATTACTTTTGTGGTTAATTTACCGGGGGGATACAGGCCGACAGTATACTGAGATCTCTGAACCTGGCCCTGTGCACTGTGCTTAGGTTCCACTTGGCTCGAATGGGGGGGTGGGTCGGGGGAGGGGAGGGGGGCACTCCTTCTCAGTTCTGGGTCCGAAACTGTGGAACTCCCTCCCAGACCCTTGAAAAACTGCACTTCTTTACTTGCATTCCGTAAAGGCCTGAAGACCTGGCTGTTGTGAGCTGTTAATCTGACTTCTCTACCTTTGCTCAGTGCTGAGAAACCCTTTTTGGGTAGCTGTGCGCTTTACAAGATTGTATAATAATAATAATATTAGGGTGATAAAAGGGATCCAAATCCACAAAGACTCCACAAGAGATAATCTGAAGCTGTGTCCAAGATTGGGTCTTTTCTAAGGGAAAAGTCATCACCTATCCCTCGAAGACATTTACAGTTTCTGGGAGCCATAGAGCAAAAGGAGGTGTGCCAGGTAAGGAAGTCCAGTCATTTCCAGGATTTCCCAAGTCAAAAGACTGAAGAAAGGAACAGGATACTTATCAGGGTATTCGGAAACGGGCATGGTGATGCCTTGTGAAATCCCTAATCAACCAGCACACTGGGCTGGAATGAGAATATTGAGTTACCTGTGAAGATTGAACCTACTGACATTGTTATTTAAGCCCTGATGAAGTTCCCACTGTTTGGAACAAAACGTGTTGGCTGAGCAGTATGTGTTAATAAGGATTTATATTCAATGGAAAAAAGTACAAATAAAGGTTTTGAAATAACAAGACTGATTTGACTACATTACCTGGTGCACCTCCTTTTGCTCTATCGATTAAAGATCTGGAACACAGGGGCACCGCCCAACGGCAGGTGCTGGAGTGATTGTGCGCAGGACTCTGGAATAAACGAAACTAACGTGAGGTGCAGATCTGAAGGTCAGCGTTGGGTTCTTTTCAGTTAACAGTTTCTGGGAGCCATCTTGGGCACTGACAAGGTGAAGAGGAGCAAATCCTGCGACTGCGCGACCATGGTCGGTGTCTGCAAAGACAACGATGAGTTTCAGGGCATCTTTACAAATCCTTTCTGGGGACGATACCTTCTTGCATCCTTCTAATCCGATTCTGCTGTACGCACTTGAAACCGTGAAAGGAAGGACTCCACGATCAATGGGCTAAAAGTAGATTCATTCGAATAAGAAATGAGAGTCACCCACTGTTGGACTTGGTCCTTTTTGGCAGGGTCATCCCAGAACTTTTTGCCTTCCTCCTGTATTTTTTCTGACCTGTTGTTGGTGGTTTTATGACTCTGGGCACTTCACCACTGCTGATCAGTGCTAAAGTGCATATGATCTCCCTGTAAATTGTTGTTATGGATTAGTGATTCCATGATTGGCATATTTGATTTACTAGTCAGACCCTAGTACAGTGCACTGTGTGTGCCCAGGGCCTGTAAATCAAATGCTGCTAGTGGGCTGCAGCACTGATTGTGCCACCCACAGAAGCAGCCTGTAAAATGTAACTCTGGCCTGCCATTGCAGGGCCTGTGTGCAGTCTGGGACTGCCTTGTCGACTTGGCAAGTGCAATCACTTGCCAGTCCCTAACCTTCCCTTTTCTTACATATCAGTCACCCCTAAGGTAGGCCCAAAGTACCCCTGTGGGCAGGGTGCATTGTATGTGAAAGGTAGGACATGCCCTCGTGTGTGTGGCATGTCCTGATAGTCAATTACTGAAATTTCGTTTTTCACTATTGCAAGGCTACCTGTTCCCATAGGACAGAATGGGGAGTTTGTTTATAACATCTTATAAACATAACTACCCCTGGGAACAAGGTAGGAAAATAAACTTTGATATGCCTGAACTCAGAATGTTACAATGCATCTTTTAGTGAGGGTGATTTTTACATTCTGTGTTTGAAAATACCACTTTTAGAAAGTAGGTATTTTCTTGCTTAGCCATCCAGTACGCCTCTGTTAGGTTTGTGTATTGCAGGACTGGCTTTGAAGTGTCAGGGGCTGGGGAAGAGCAGTGGCTCCAGAGAGCCTGATGAGTCAGGGCTGGGCTGAATAGGCCTGGACTGCATTTGGAGCGGTGGGAGGAGTAGCACCTGCACCTAAATAGGGCTGTGGCTGCCTTCCACAATGATGGCTCCGCCCCTGTGGTGTGTCTGGAGCCAGAGCTCACACTGACAATGGAGGTTGTTGTGCACTTGCAAAGTGCCCCATAGAACTGGTTTTGGCTGGGTACAGACACTCTCTGCCTTCAGAGAACAAAGGATTTTGGGGTATAAAAAGAGGGGCCCAGGCCCCAGACTTTTAGATCACTTCTGGGAAATCAAGAGGAACCTTTGCCAAGGAGAAGAGCCGAAGAAGCTGAGGAGGAATACTGCCCCTGTGCTGTTTGCTGTCTGGGGTTGGCCTGCAGTGGCTACTTGCTGCCAAGGAAAGGAGAAAAGGATTTTGCTGTTTGCTGTGTCCCCTTCTTAAGGAAGATCTCCAAAGGCTTGAAACTGAGCTTGCCTCCTGTTCTGAAGTCTCAGGAACACAAATACTTTACCACCAGCTCCCCTGAACTTCCTTGCTGGGAGTTCTGACCTGCAAAGATGTGCCTGCTGTTGTTTTGGACCTCTAGAGACTGTTTTCCGCTGGGAGCGGGAAGAATCCACACATCGTCCAGGATCGTCGCATCGCATCGAGGTGCCAAGTTTGTCACATTGTTGGGGGACGCAGTAAGAAACCGATGCATCACCTCCCCACGTAGTAAGAAACCAACGCATCACCTCCTCTCCGGTAAGGAACCAACGCATCACCTCCCCTGCGCAGCAGTATGGAACCAACGCATCACCTCCCCCGGAGCAAGGAGCCAATGCATCACCTTCCCTGAGTGTAAGGAACCGACGCATCACCTTCTCTGCAGCCCGTTTTGTTTGTTTGCGTGATGCATCCCAGGTACTTTGTGTGAAAAGTGTCGCATCTGCAATTTGCTTTGAACTGAACTATTTCTACCATCTGAGATTCATATTTTTATTACTGTATTGTGGATTTTTGTTGTTTTGGTTTAGATAAAGATTACTTATTTTTCTAAACTGGTGTGGTGTCCATTTGAAGTGTTTTCACTGTATGTGTTCACAAATGCTTTACACACTGCCCCTGAGATAAGCCTGTCTGCTCCTGCCAAGCTACCAAGGGGGTGAGCAGGGGTTATTTTAGAAGTGTATCCCCCTTACCCTGACTAGAAGCAAGGGTCCCTATTTGGACAAACATTGGTGGTCAGCGGTGAGGATCTGGACTTGCATTTGTGACTTACATACAGTGATTGGTGTACACTACTAGTATAGTGCAGACCATTACGCAACCACTTACTGTTTTTTCTGTTTTCTGGTGTCCTCCTGGAAGTATTTTTTGATACTAGGACTCTGGTTAGTTGTTGCAAAATGGAACTTGACTTCTGGCACATGTTCATCTACACAATGAAGGAGCTACATGTGTTCTGCAAGGAAAGAGGGCTGCCTGTGAGGAGAAGGTCCAGGGAGGATCTAGAGGCATCCCTATTTCTTTATGAGTTACCCCGCTGGGGGCCAATACTACCAGTAGAGTCTGAGGAGGAGGACATCCCTGAAAGTGAGAGAGAAACAGAAAAAGATGGCTGGCTTCTAGCTTGTGAGCAAAGGCTGAGAGAGCTTGATGAGGAGCTCGAGAGGGCTGATGCCAAGAGGGCCTTAACCCAAGAAGAAGAAATGTGTGTAGCTCAGGAAGTGAGCTTGGCTGGGTTGGAGGTGGAGCCCAGCTCAGATGGTGGCAGCAAAAATGTAGTGTCTAGTGCTGAGGGAGAAGTACACACACCCAGAGATGTGGCGCCTGACTTGAAGGAGGGGGTTGACATACACCAAGGGGTTCTGGGTTATGAGGTAGCTCCAGTGGTGTGCAGTGTCCCTGAGGTGGATTGGGGAACTGGCACAGAGGTTCATAGTCCTAGTGGTGGGAGGGACACTCTACTGACTCTAGATGAGAGGTGCAGGGAGAGGGGTTCCCCCATGGTAGAAGTCCTGGTGTGTGAGTGTGGAGACCGCCCAGAAGAGTGTGGGTTGAGTGACAGAGACAGTCAGACACTGTCTTGCCAATCTCAGGAGAGTGGTGTGGGGTACGTGTGCGAGGCAATGGATGGTAAGGCAAAGGGTAGCTTGGTTAACACCTGTGTGGGGCTGTATGATTCAATTGATGGAGAGCATGTTTTAAGTCCCTGTTTTCAAGAGCTATGCCAACACCTGGCGGAGTGTGAGTTCTCTGACCCCAGGGAGCTCACACTGGAGGCAGACCTTTTGGTGGATTCCAGAGGGTCTGAAGAAGCATCTGGGGGTGATCATGAAGGCTGTGGTGGCCCAGATAGGTCCCGGAGTAATGGGGGGGTGTAGGGTCCCATGTCTTGTCTCAGAGGAGTATGAGTGGGAGGGGGCTGTGTCCCAAGGTGCCCGAAACCCAGTCTCAAGGCCTGGTTGGTTCCTTGAGGGAACACCAGGAGGGGGGCCTGGTCTGTACCGGGAGGCCATCCCCTGAGGGGAATCCCAAGGTGTCAGCTGAGCTGGGGGAGACTGCTGTAACCAGCATTCCACCAGCTCTGGTGTCTGTCAGCACCTCTCCAGTAGGGAGAGGGCATGAGTCCAGAGAGAGGGGTGAGAGGGGGACGCAGTCTCCAGTGGAAGCACCAGTGGGTCAGGAGTTGCTAGCTCTGGAGTCAGAGCACCCCAGGACTGACCCTGATGTGCCCAATTCTGGCCTGGGGGGTCTTCATGCTCTGTCAGGTGGACAGGAGGCTGGAGGCCTGCACCAGGCAGACTCTTCCACAACTCCAGAGGAGTGTGTTTCCCTTGGGGGTGGAGGGGTTGGTGTACTCCCCCAAAAGTCCTGGGTTGCCAGGCACAGGTCCAGCCTAAGGGTACAGACCCTGGTTTGGAGAGCCCGGTTCAGGGTGTCCCCCCTGACCTGGAGGAGGGGGCAACTGCTAACAGTGCCCCTACCGGTTTGTCTTCTGGGGGCACCACTCCAGGTGGGAGGGTGCAGGGCCCCAGTAAGGGGGGCAGGGAGAGGGTAAACTCACCCCTGACCTCTGCCCAGTCTAAGGGTACAGACCCTAGGCTGGGATCCCAGTTGCAGGATAGAACCCCTGAACTGGTGGGCAAATTGTGCAGGACACCTGCCACAGGTGCCCTGACAATTCCGGAAGGGGATACCACTCCAGGTGGGAGGGTGCAGAGCCACGAGGAGGAGGACCTGGTGTGGGAAAACCCACCCCAGTCTCCTGTCCAGCCCCCGGGTACAGGCCCGGGGCTGGTGGGTCAGTGTCAGGATGTCATACCTGACCTGACAGGAGGGAGAGTGGACAAACGGTGCCAGGCACCTGGGGCTACTGCCCCCCACTCTCTGACGCCACAGAGGTTTGAGAGGCCTGAGAGGCATAAGGCCTGGGTCTCATCACTGACAACTGTCAGTAGCCACTGTGGATTGCTGTCCTGGTGGACAGAGTGGCCCCTGGGGGGGGACAGGAGTCACACCCCAGGGGTGGACTAAGCCACACCACTGTGTTGGCCATGTGGGTACTGTTTGTCTGTTGGGACACACCTGTGAGCAAGCTATGGTTAGGTGCTGCACAGATGGTGTCCACAGGTGAGGAGAAGGGTTCCCCATGGGTTAGCTTAGTGGGCCCTGAGAGTATGGACAGAGAGATCCAAATGGGTTCAGATTGGAGTAGAACTGGAATATGCTCCTGCAGTTGTGGGCCAGGGTCCATGTTCTATCGCCCCAAGCAGGGAATCCTATCAAGGTATTGATTACTCTACCCTGGCTTTAGGCTGGAAGGGGGTCGTGTTGGACTTGGCCCTTTTTGGCAGGGTCATCCCAGAACTTTTTGCCTTCCTCCTGTATTTTTTCTGACCTGTTGTTGGTGGTTTTATGACTCTGGGCACTTCACCACTGCTGATCAGTGCTAAAGTGCATATGCTCTCCCTGTAAATTGTTGTTATGGATTAGTGATTCCATGATTGGCATATCTGATTTACTAGTCAGACCCTAGTACAGTGCACTGTGTGTGCCCAGGGCCTGTAAATCAAATGCTGCTAGTGGGCTATAGCAATGATTGTGCCACCCACAGAAGCAGCCTGTAAAATGTAACTCTGGCCTGCCATTGCAGGGCCTGTGTGCAGTCTGGGACTGTCATGTCGACTTGGCAAGTGCACACACTTGCCAGGCCCTAACCTTCCCTTTTCATACATATCAGTCAGCCCTAAGGTAGGCCCAAGGTACCCCTGTGAGCGGGGTGCATTGTATGTGAAAGGTAGGACATGCCCTAGTGTGTGTGGCATGTCCTGATAGTCAATTACTGCCATTTTTGTTTTTCGCTATTGCAAGGCTACCTGTTCCCATAGGACAGAATGGGGAGTTTGTTTATAACATCTTATAAACATAACTACCCCTGGGAACAAGGTAGGAAAATAAAGTTTGATATGCCTGACCTCAGAATGTTACAATGCATCTTTAGTGAGGGTGATTTTTACATTCTGTGTTTGAAAATACCACTTTCAGAAAATAGGTATTTTCTTGCTTAGCCATCCAATATAGCTCTGTTAGGTTTGTGTATTGCAGGACTGGCTTTGAAGTGTCAGGGGCTGGGGAGGAGCAGTGGCTCCAGAGAGCCTGATGAGTCAGGGCTGGGCTGAATAGGCCTGGTCTGCTTTTGGAGTGGTGGGAGGAGTAGCACCTGCACCTAAATAGGGCTGTGCCTGCCTTCTACAATGATGGCTCCGCCCCCTGTGGTGTGTCTGGAGCCAGGGCTCACACTGACAACGGAGGTTGTTGTGCACTTGCAAAGTGCCCCACAGAACTGGTTTTGGCTGGGTACAGACACTCTCTGCCTTCAGAGAACAAAGGATTTTTGGGTATAAAAAGAGAGGCCCAGGCCCCAGACTTTTAGATCACTTCTGGGAAATCAAGAGGAACCTTTGCCAAGGAGAAGAGCCGGAGAAGCTGAGGAGGAATACTGCCAGTGTGCTGTTTGCTGTCTGGGATTGGCCTGCAGTGGCTACTTGCTGCCAAGGAAAGGAGAAAAGGACTTTGCTGTCTGCTGTGTCCCCTACTTGAGGAAGATCTCCAAGGGCTTGGAACTGACCTTGCCTCCTGTTCTGAAGTCTCAGGGACACAAAGACTTTACCACCAGTTCCCCTGAACTTCCTTGCTGGGAGTTCTGACCTGCAAAGACGTGCTTGCTGTTGTTTTGGACCTCTAGAGACTGTTTTCCGCTGGGAGCTGGAAGAATCCACACATTGTCCCGGATCGTCGCATCGCATCGAGGCGCCAAGTGTGTCGCATCGTTGGGGGACGCAGTAAGAAACTGACTCATCACCTCCCCACGCAGTAAGAAACCGATGCATCACCTCCTCTCTGGTAAGACACCGACGCATCACCTCCCCTGTGCAGCAGTAAGAAACCGACGCATCACCTCCCCCGGAGCAAGGAACCGACGCATCACCTTCACTGAGTGTAAAGAACCGACGCATCATCTTCCCTGCGGCCCGTTTTGATTGTTTGCGTGACGCATCCCAGGTACTTTGTGTGAAAAGTGTTGCATCTGCAATTTGCTTTGAACTACTGAACTATTTCTACCATCTGAAATTCATATTTTTATTACTGTATTGTGGGTTTTTGTTGTTTGATCTTGTTTTGGTTTAGATAAAGATTACTTATTTTTCTAAACTGGTGTGGTGTCCATTTGAAGTGTTTTCACTGTATTACTGTGTAGGAAGGTGGAATCTGACTACATGGTTGCCCCCACTTTTTTCTGGTGTTTTGATGGTTTTTGACTTAGTTTGGCTGGGAACTTGATATTCAGGTCCCCAGCGTATCTGCTTTCTCTTATAAATGTATTCCCTGTACTTTAGGTACATCACAGATTGGATTCTGGAGTGCCCTTATAAGTCCCTAGTATATGGTATACTATGTACCCAGGGCATAGGTACCCCAGAGGCATACCAGGGGTTGAAGCATGTATTGTGCCACCCCTGGAAGGCCCTCCAAAATGACACCTCAGGACTGCTACTGCAGCCTGAGTAAGGTGGTGCATGCACCCCTTACAGAGATATAGGTTCACTATATCTCACCTATCACTGCACATAGAAACCTATCAGTCACCCCTATGGCAGGCCTTATCAATTCTGAAGGCAGGGTGCTTGGTTATATGTGAGAGGGTGCCCATGCATGAGCAGAGCCCCTCTGCAGCCCTCGGAATCTCCTATCCGGGGTTGTCTGTGGTGCAGCCTGACCATATACTCTTAAGTGCATTATAACCTCGCGGTAAAATGCTAACTTTGGACTGGCTGCACGGAAACATGTTGTGTTTGGTGTCAAACACCTTGGAATTCCACCCTTCTAGAGGGAGAGACATGTCCCCACCGGTATACCCGGTAAAAACCTTAAAGAGCCCTGGCATCACAAAATGGATGCTGCAGCCACAGACACGAGTCTGGCCTCCTGCTGCTGACTGAAACTCCGGCAGGGAAGGCCTGGAGAATAGGTTTCCTGTCTCAGGGAGGTGTGACCACCTCCCAGACAGGCCTTAGTGGATTGGGGCTGGGTGGGTGCACTCCAAGAGTGCTTTGAAGTCCTGCACTGGGGGCACATTTGGTGTCCTCGTGCATACCCCAGTTCAAACCGGTTGCAGGGGCTGCCAGCCCCTGCTCTGGCGCGAAACTGGACAAAGGAAATGGGTGTAGCCACCCCTCTTTCCAAACCCTCCCATAGGTGGGTCCCCAGAGTTAGTCCAACCCCTTTCCTTAGTATAAGTAAGGGAACCCTGGCAACAGGACTTTAGATATCCCTGGACGAAACTCTGTAGCTGAATGCTGGACCTTCGACGCTCTACATCAAGATTAGAGGACTGAAGAATCTCCCTTGGGGTCAAGGAGTGACTCCCCTGCTTGGCAGGCACCAACGAAGCATCTGTCCGGTCTGCATCACTGAAGCTCCTGCCGGACGCCGAAGTCTTTGCATCACCAGAGGTGGATTTCCAGACTTCCCGAGGCTGCCCTGAGTCCCCAGCAAAGATGAGGCACGTAGCTGTCGTGGGTAACGTGGAACCATGACCCCTGGACACCGAGCACATTTGCAAGTGCACCAACTTCCTGACATCTCTCGAAGCCGTGCTTTGGGTTCCAGCCTTTTCTTCATTTCCCCGTGACTTGCCGTTGCCAAGGCTTGTTGGGTCCAATCTGGTCGCCGACACAGCAGCACTCGACAGACTTCATGGTGCAGCTCGATTCCAGTTCCTGGTCGTCATCGACGCCTCCTGGACCTCGTGGCTGAAGAGTCAAGGCACCCATTAACTCACCTGAAGCACCCGACATCTGAGGGCATTCGACTATCCTGCCCCTGGTCACTGGCTAGTGACCCAGACTCTGACCCCTCTGCTTTCAGGTCTTCCTCTTCCTTGATCCAGGCTTGGATCGCACCGGACACTCTTCCTCTTCACGGCAGCAGCACTTTCCAAGAGGTCGCCATTGAAAACGACGACGATTCCCGACACCTTTTAACACGTATGCACCCGGCTTCCCTGGGTGAGGTAACTCGAGTATTTCGGTACTCACGTGGGTGTGGGCCCTAGAAACTCTTAAGTTTTAAGGTGTTAACTGGAAGTCCTCTCCGAAGTGTCCTTTTTCTTTTAAAATCCAAACGCGTCTTTCCCCATAGAAGTTAATGGCGATTCGCGGCTGTGTTCTCACACTGCATGCGTCCCCCGTGGGTCCCCTGTGTCACTACCTTGGGTGGTTCCTTGGGGTCCAAGCACTTCTACAGGCTCTAGGCCTTGTGTCTAGCTCAGTCGTGGTTCTTATACCACTATTTTAGTATATGGTTTGGTACGCCCCTAGGGCTCAAACGTGTATTTGTGCTATTACTGTTGATATTTGCCTTGTAACTTATGTACTTCGAACTCTAGCCTCATAAAGAGACTAGAGGGGTGTGTTTAAGACTAAATACATATATTTTATATATATACCTGGTGTGGTCCTCTTTCATTTGGTCACTCGAAGGGATTATAGACTGGTAAAACAAGCTGCTTTACATTCCTCCAAGACTTAGCCTGAAGGCTGCTCTCCATAGCTACCACTAGGATAGCTTTCAATAAAGGTTGTCTTTAACCTATCATCAATAAGGGGTTGTTTGGACTGGTGCAAGGTGCCCACTATAACTAGTGGACAGCACATGCCAGGCCAACTTCTCACATTGGTGTGCAGCGTGTGGGATTCCAGCTTGCTGTTGTTTTACCAGATAATCTCAAGTGTGTGACTAACTGAAAACCACTAAAGGTACCTGAGATACATATAAATTCAAGCTTAGAAATACAGTAAGTTCTACTGAACTTAGAGTTGTGTGTCAAGGGCTTAGCACACCCTTTCTACAACTCAAGAGAGTTTAGTAGGCCACACTAGAGTAGGTAGTGCATACACCACACCTCACTAGTGATGTCTTTAGGGCCAGGAACCAGTAGGTCCCTGCCAGGAACCAGTGGGCTCCTACCCTCCAAATATGACAACCTCCCATTCTTGGAATTGAGAGAGTTGTGCAAGATTAGGAAGCTGAAGACAGGCAAAAGTGCCAACACCCAACGTCTCATGGAGATGCTTCTGCTGCATGATCTCAGAAGACCCCTAGGGTCTGCAGGGGTAGGCAGAGAGGGTGGGGCAGAAGATGAGGAAGGGACCAGGGGTGAAAATACCCAGGACCTGCCCTCTGAAACTGGCCAGGAAGATGACAATGATCTTGCCCTGGACTCCTGCAGATGAGGAGGAGGATCAGAATGACCTCCCCTTTGTCCCACCAGGAAGAGTTGTGAGTGTGCCTAGAAGGTCCAGATCTCCTTCTCAGGAATCTAACCATTCTGACACCTCAGTAGGGACCTCTGTTTCCTCTCATAGGAGGGAATCCTCTCATGAAAGGAAAAAGAGACTGCTCCAGTATGAAGAAGCTCAGCTTAGGATCAGAAGAGAGCAGCTGGCTATAGACAGGGAGTCCCTAGAGCTTCATAGACAAAGAAGAAAGTTGGGACTAGAGTCCCATGGTGGCAGCAACTTCCCTAATGGTAGGGAAAGGTCTTATGACCATAGAAACCTGAGCAAGATTGTCCCTCCCTACCAGAGTGGGGATGACATCCACAAATGGATAACTGCACTGGAAAGGGCCTGTAAAGTTCAGAGGGTCCCCCAGGAGCAGTGGGCAGCAATCTTGTGGCTCTCCTTTTCCTCACTGTAAGAGAAGAGGATGCTGATGATTACCAAGTCCTGAAGAGTGCCCTGATAGATGGGTTTGGCCTAACCACTGAGCAATACAGGTTAAAGTTCAGAGATGCCCAAAAGGCACAGACACAGGACTGGGTGGACTTTGTAGATTGTGCTACCAAGGCTCTGGAAGGCTGGTTACTTGGCAGTAAGGTGTGTGACTTCAAAGGATTGTATAATTTAATCATGAGGGAGCAGATTCTTAATAACTGTCAGAATCAGTTGTTACATCAGTACCTGGTTGACTCTGATCTGACCTCTCCCCAAGAATTGGGAAAGAAGGCAGACAAATGGGTCAGAACCAGGGTGAAGCAGAAGGTACAGAACCAAGGTGGTGACCAGAAGAAGCAAGATTCCAAAAACTCTGACAAGGGTGGGGAAAAGGGTAAAGACCAGAAGTCTTCTCAAGGTCCCCAAAAATCTGCATCTGGTGGGGAATCCCAATCTAATAAAGGAAAAGGCCAAAAGAAACCATGGTGCAAAGTCTGTAAGCAAAAGACTCACTGGACCAGTGATTGCACCAAGTCCAAAGACTCTAATCCAGCCACCATTGCCCCTAAGGCAACTGTTCCCCCTAGTCCAGCTACAAGTGGTGGTGGAAACTGTAGGAAGGTGGAATCTGACTATATGGTTGCCCCCACTTTTTTTTATGGTGTTTTGCTGGTTTATGACTTAGTTGGACTGGGATCCTGCTATTCAGGGCCCCAGTCTATCTGCTTTCTCTGTAAAATGGTTTCCATGTGCCTTAGGCACATCTCTGATTGGAATCTGGAGTGCCCTTATAAGTCCCTAGTATATGGTATACTATGTACCAAGGGCATAGGTACCTCAGAGGCCTGCCAGGGGCTGCAGCATGTATTATGCCACCCCTGGAAGGCCATCCAAACTGACACCACAGGTCTGCTACTGCAGCCTGGTTAAGGTGGTGCATGCACCCCTTACTGTGATATAGGTTACCTATATCACGAAATACATACACACATATAAACCTATAAGTCACTCCTAAGGCAGGCCTTATCAATCCTAAAGGCAGAGTGCGTGGTTCCTATGTGAGAGGGTGCCCCTGCATGAGCAGGGCCCCTCTGCAGCGTTCGGAGACCATCTCTGATGCTGTTTGTAGTGCAGCCTGACCATATACTCTTAAGCGCATTATATCCTCGCGGTAAAATGCTAACTTTGGAATGGCTGCACCTAAACATGTCGTGTTTGGTGTCAAACATCTTGGAATACTACCCCCCGCCAATCCTGGCGGCGGGGGTAGCACTACACCCTTCTAGAGGGAAAGACATGTTAACTCTGGCTTACCCGGTAACTTCTTTCTGAAGCCCTGGCATCACAAAATGGATGCTGCTGCCACAGACACAAGTCTGGCCTCCTGCTGCTGGACGAAACTCCGGCAGGGGAGGCCTGGACAATAGGTTTCCTGTTGCAGGGAGGTGTGACCACCTCCCCAGACAGGATAATGTGTATTGGGGCTGGGTGGGTGCACTCTTAGAGTGCTTTGAAGTCCTGCACTGGGGGAGCAAAAGGCTCCTCTGTGCATATGCCAGTTCAAACCAGCTCAGGGGCTACCTGCCCCTGCTCTGGCGCGAAACTGGACAAAGGGAAGTGGGTGTAGCCACCCCTCCCTTGACCCTCCCATAGGTGGGGTCATAGAGTTAGTCCCTCCCTGTTTTACTGGTTAAAATGGGGAACCCTTGCCACAGCAAGATTAGATATACCTGGACGAAACTCTGAAACTGAATCCTGGACCTTCGACGCTCTACTCACGATTAGAGGACTGAAGAATCTCCCTTGGGGTCAAGGAGTGACTCCCCTGCTTGGCAGGCACCAAAGAAGCATCTGTCCGGTTCGCATCACTGAAGCTCCCGTCGGACGCCGAAGTCATCGCATCACCAGAGGTGGATTCTCAGACTTCCCGAGGCTACCCTGAGTCCCCAGCAAAGCTGAGGCCCGTGGCTATCGTGGGTGACTTGAGACCATGACCCCTGGACACCGAGCACACTTGCAAGTGCACCATCTTCTAGGTCTCCCAAGAAGTCGTGCTTTGGGCTCCGAGTAGCCCTAGCCTCCAGCACCACCTGCACCGAAGATCACTGGCCCCCACTCCACGAGTGTCCTGTAAGCCAGCTCCACGTGCGGCGTCACGAGGCTCCTTCGCGGTCGCTAGCCCGTTGGCTAGTAGCCCTTAACGAAGGCCAATCTTTTCTTTACTTGGCAGTCTGGTTGCTCCAGGCCTGCCCTCACTTACCCTCGCTGGGTGAGTTCCCCAGACCTTGCTGGTCTGCATCATCGACGATCTCCATCTTACTCGAGACTTGCCGTTGCCAAGGCTTGTTGGGTCCAATCTGGTCGCCGACACCTCTGCACTCGACAGACATCGAGCAACAGCCCGAATCCTGCTCCTGGTCGCCGACAACGCCTCCCTGACCTCGTGGCTGAAGAGTCAAGACAACCGTCATCGAACCTGAAGCACTCGACATCGGTGGGCATCTGTCCATCGCCTCCCTGGTCACTGGCTAGTGACCCAGACTCTGTCCCCTCTGCTTTCAGGTTCTTCAGAACTCCGATCCACTCTTGGATCCGCCCGGACACTTTTCTCCTGGTCGCCAGCAGCACTTTGCAGCAGATCGCCATAAGAACCGACGACGAAACCCGACCCCGAAAGGCACCTATGCACCCGGCTTCCCTGGGTGAGGTAACACGAGTACTCCGGTGCTCCCGTGGGTAGAGACTCTTCAAAGTCCTAGATCTCAAAGGGTTTTGTCCTAGTCCTCTTTTAAGTGTCCCTTTCCTCTATTTTCCCGATCCCGACTTTCTCCATAGAAGTTAACGGCGTATCGCGGTTGTGTATTTACACTGCACGCGTCTCCCGTGGGTCCCCTGTGTCACTACCTTGGGTGGTTCCTTGTGGTCCAAGCACTTCTAGAGGCTCTAGGCCTAGTGTCTAGTTCAGTCGTGGTTCGCATACCACTTTATTGGTATATGGTTTGGTACGCCCCTAGGGCCCAAACGTGTATTTGTGCTATTACTGTGATTTAAGATCTTATAACCTATGTACTTCGAACTCTAGCCTCATAAAGAGACTAGAGGGGTGTGTTTAGTAATAAATACATATATTTTGAATATATACCTGGTGTGGTGCTCTTTCATTTGGTCACTCAAGAGATTATAGACTGGTAAAACAAGCTGCTTTACATTCCTTCAAGACTTAGCCTGAAGGCTGCTCTCCATAGCTACCACTAGGATAGCTTTCAATAAGGTTGTCTTTAACCTATCTACCATAAGAGTCGATTTGGACTGGTGCAAGGTGCCCACTATAATTAGTGGACAGCATATGACAGGCCAACTTCTCACATTATCAATCAATCAATCAATCAATCAATCAATCACGGCATTTATAGAGCGCGCTACTCACCCGGGAGGGTCTCAAGGCGCTGGGGGAGGGGGAGGGTGTGCAGCGTGTGGGATTCCAGCTTGCTATTGTTTTACCAGATAATCTCAATTGAATTGATCAACTGAAAACCACTAAAGGTACCTAAGGTACATATAATTTAAGCTTAGAATAACAGTAAGTTCTACTGAACTTAGAGTTGTGGGTTAAGGGATAGCACAACCCTTTCTACAACTCAAGAGAGTTTAGTAGGCCACACTAGAGTAGGTAGGGCATACACCACACCACACTAGTAATGTCTTTAAAAGCAGGATCCAAAGATTCCTTGCAGGAAGCCATTGAGCTTCCACCCTCCAAGTATGATACACTCCAATTCTTGGAATTGAGAGCTTTATGTAACGTGAGGAAATTAAGGACAGGACAAAGTCCCACCACCCAACACCTCAAGGAGTTGTTGGTGGCTTATGATCTTAGTAAGTCCTCAGAGACTGAAGGGGTAGGAGCAGAGGGTGGGCCAGCAGATGAGGAAGGGGCCAGGGGTACCACTACCCCCAGCCCCCCTCTGAAACTGACCAGGAGGGTGACAATGACCCTGACCTGGAAAACCCAATCCCTTCTGGGGAAGATGAAGATGAGGATCTAGAGAACCACACCTTTGTCCCCCCAGGAAGGATTATGAGTGTGCTCAGAAAGTCTAGGTCTCCTTCTCAGGAGTCTAACCACTCTGGCACCTCTATAGGGAGCTCTGTCTCATCTCATAGGAGAGAATCCTCTCATGAGAGAAGAAAGAGGCTAGTCCAGTATGAGGAAACTCAGCTGGAACTCAGAAAAAAGCAATTAGCTTTAGATAGAGAATCCCTAGATCTCCTTAGAGAGAGAAGAAAGTTGGGACTAGAGTCCCATGGTGGAGGCAATATCCCTAGAGATAGGGACAGGTCTTATGACCATAGAAACCTAAACAAGATTGTCCCTCCCTACCAGAGTGGGGATGACATCCACAAATGGATAACTGCACTGGAGAGGGCCTGTAAAGTTCAGAAGGTCCCCCAGAGGCAGTGGGCAGCAATCTTGTGGCTCTCCTTTGCAGACAAAGGTAGAGACAAGCTCCTCACTGTAAGAGAAGAGGATGCTGACAATTACACAGTCTTGAAGAGTGCTCTGATAGATGGGTTTGGCCTAACCACTGAACAGTATAGGTTGAAGTTCAGAGACACCCAAAAAGCTCAGACTCAAGACTGGGTGGATTTTGTAGATTGTGCTACAAAGGCTCTGGAAGGTTGGATACATGGCAACAAAGTGCATGACTTTTTAGGATTGTACAATCTGATTATGAGGGAGCAGATCCTTAATAATTGTCAAAACCAGCTTTTGCACCAGTATCTGGTGGACTCTGATCTGACCTCTCCCCAAGAATTGGGAAAGAAGGCAGACAAATGGGTCAGAACCAGAGTAAAAACTAGAAATCAGGGTGGTGACCAGAAGCAAGATTCTACTAAGTCCCAAGAGAAAGGTGGGGATAAATCTAAGGATAAGTCCCCTACAGGGCCCCAAAATTCCTCTTCTGGGGGTGGGTCCCAAACTCCTTCCTCTCCTGAAAAGAAACCCTATTGCCATGTCTGTAAAAAGCCTGGGCACTGGAAAACTGATCCCAGTTGCCCCAGGATTGGCAATAAAGAAAATGTTCCTCCCACAACTACTACCACCCCTCCTGGTACTACCAGTAGTAATCCTCCAGTTGGGAGTAGTGCACCCAAAAAGTTAGGTGCTTTTGCAAGAGGAACAGAGGTGGGCCCTAGTTTAGACAGGGACCCCTCAACAGACTCCTCTGACTCTGATGGTGGTATAGGATTTGCCACCTTTACCATGGGTCCCATAGCATTGGGCAGGTACAGATTGGAGCCAATAATTAATGGTCAGAAAGCTGTGGCATTTAGGGACACAGGGGCTAGTGTCACCATGGTGGCAGGGAAACTAGTCCCCCTCACCAGCTTTTACCTGAGTTTAAATACCAGGTGACCAACATTGATGGTGTCAGAACAGATCACCCCATGGCCATAGTCAATCTCAGCTGGGAGGGGGTCACAGGCCCAAAAAGAGTGGCAGTGTCCCCAACCCTACCTGTAGATTGCCTGATGGGCAATGATCTGGAAATTTCAGCCTGGGCTGAAGTGGAACACCAAACCCATCTTAGGATGTTGGGCGTCCCTGTAAAGGTTAGTGGGGCTGTGATGGCCACAGCCCCAGCCCAAGAATTTGGAGAGATGGAGCCTGAAAGAATGGCCCACTCTCCCCCAAAAGAGAGCACAAGGGTTGAAGAAAAGTCTTCTTCCCCCAGACAGTAGGTAAGGGTCAGCCTCCTCAGGGAACTGACCCTACCCCTAGTGAAGGAACTGCCACAGAGGTAGTCAGGCCTGGCCTGGCCACACCCCTGATGGCAGAGGACCCTTCCAAGGTGGTACCCCGTCTGGAGCAGGTAACCTGCCCCTCTCTACCCTGCCTCAGTCAGCCCAGGGCTGCAGAGGTCAGGGAGGTCAGTGGACCCCCAGGGCCCCCTGTCCAGAGGAAGCCCCCTATCAGCAGATTAGGGGCACCCAGTCTAGTAGCCCTAGCCAGGTGAAAATTCCTCTACACACTGAGGGATCCCCCATACCTTTATGCAGGGACCTCCCCCAGAAGGACTCTGGTAGGCAAGGGCAAACCTGGGACCAGAAGGTTCCAAACCTGCCATGTCCCTCCAGTAGTCCATCCAAAGGGACCCAACCCCCAGCTGTAGGCAGCCAAAGGTTGACCCTTAGAGCAAAGTGCAACTCAGTCATGGAAAGACAGGCATACATGGTGACCAGTGATCTGAGGAAACTGAGGCCAACATTCCTAGGGCCTCACTTCCCTACTCAGACACCTCACCAGCCTTGTACTTTACCTAAGCACACCACAGGTAGTGATTCCCCATGGTGGAGACCCTCTTATACCCTTAGGGTGAGGAATTGCTTAGTGGACCATAAGACAGGGGGCAACCATGCTAGTGCAGGTGCTTCCTTATATGACCACTTAGTCAATGAAGGCTCAACTGGCCAAGGTTAGCCTTATCTCCTTTCGTTTGGGGGGGTTATGTAGGAAGGTGGAATCTGACTATATGGTTGCCCCCACTTTTTTTTATGGTGTTTTGCTGGTTTATGACTTAGTTGGACTGGGATCCTGCTATTCAGGGCCCCAGTCTATCTGCTTTCTCTGTAAAATGGTTTCCATGTGCCTTAGGCACATCTCTGATTGGAATCTGGAGTGCCCTTATAAGTCCCTAGTATATGGTATACTATGTACCAAGGGTATAGGTACCTCAGAGGCCTGCCAGGGGCTGCAGCATGTATTATGCCACCCCTGTAAGGCCATCCAAACTGACACCACAGGTCTGCTACTGCAGCCTGGGTAAGGTGGTGCATGCACCCTTACTGTGATATAGGTTACCTATATCACGAAATACATACACACATATAAACCTATAAGTCACTCCTAAGGCAGGCCTTATCAATCCTAAAGGCAGAGTGCGTGGTTCCTATGTGAGAGGGTGCCCCTGCATGAGCAGGGCCCCTCTGCAGCGTTCGGAGACCATCTCTGATGCTGTTTGTAGTGCAGCCTGACCATATACTCTTAAGCGCATTATATCCTCGCTGTAAAATGCTAACTTTGGAATGGCTGCACCTAAACATGTCGTGTTTGGTGTCAAACATCTTGGAATACTACCCCCGCCAATCCTGGCGGCGGGGGTAGCATTCCACCCTTCTAGAGGGAAAGACATGTTAACTCTGGCTTACCCGGTAACTTCTTTCTGAAGCCCTGGCATCACAAAATGGATGCTGCTGCCACAGACACAAGTCTGGCCTCCTGCTGCTGGACGAAACTCCGGCAGGGGAGGCCTGGACAATAGGTTTCCTGTTGCAGGGAGGTGTGACCACCTCCCCAGACAGGATAATGTGTATTGGGGCTGGGTGGGTGCACTCTTAGAGTGCTTTGAAGTCCTGCACTGGGGGAGCAAAAGGCTCCTCTGTGCATATGCCAGTTCAAACCAGCTCAGGGGCTACCTGCCCCTGCTCTGGCGCGAAACTGGACAAAGGGAAGTGGGTGTAGCCACCCCCTCCCTTGACCCTCCCATAGGTGGGGTCATAGAGTTAGTCCCTCCCTGTTTTACTGGTTAAAATGGGGAACCCTTGCCACAGCAAGATTAGATATACCTGGACGAAACTCTGAAACTGAATCCTGGACCTTCGATGCTCTACTCACGATTAGAGGACTGAAGAATCTCCCTTGGGGTCAAGGAGTGACTCCCCTGCTTGGCAGGCACCAAAGAAGCATCTGTCCGGTTCGCATCACTGAAGCTCCCGTCGGACGCCGAAGTCATCGCATCACCAGAGGTGGATTCTCAGACTTTCCCGAGGCTACCCTGAGTCCCCAGCAAAGCTGAGGCCCGTGGCTATCGTGGGTGACTTGAGACCGTGACCCCTGGACACCGAGCACACTTGCAAGTGCACCATCTTCTGGGTCTCCCAAGAAGTCGTGCTTTGGGCTCCGAGTAGCCCTAGCCTCCAGCACCACCTGCACCGAAGATCACTGGCCCCCACTCCACGAGTGTCCTGCAAGCCAGCTCCACGTGCGGCGTCACGAGGCTCCTTCGCGGTCGCTAGCCCGTTGGCTAGTAGCCCTTAACGAAGGCCAATCTTTTCTTTACTTGGCAGTCTGGTTGCTCCAGGCCTGCCCTCACTTACCCTCGCTGGGTGAGTTCCCCAGACCTTGCTGGTCTGCATCATCGACGATCTCCATCTTACTCGAGACTTGCCGTTGCCAAGGCTTGTTGGGTCCAATCTGGTCGCCGACACCTCTGCACTCGACAGACATCGAGCAACAGCCCGAATCCTGCTCCTGGTCGCTGACAACGCCTCCCGGACCTCGTGGCTGAAGAGTCAAGACGACCGTCATCGAACCTGAAGCACTCGACATCGGTGGGCATCTGTCCATCGCCTCACTGGTCACTGGCTAGTGACCCAGACTCTGTCCCCTCTGCTTTCAGGTTCTTCAGAACTCCGATCCACTCTTGGATCCGCCCGGACACTTTTCTCCTGGTCGCCAGCAGCACTTTGCAGCAGATCGCCATAAGAACCGACGACGAAACCCGACCCCGAAAGGCACCTATGCACCCGGCTTCCCTGGGTGAGGTAACACGAGTACTCCGGTGCTCCCGTGGGTAGAGACTCTTCAAAGTCCTAGATCTCAAAGGGTTTTGTCCTAGTCCTCTTTTAAGTGTCCCTTTCCTCTATTTTCCCGATCCCGACTTTCTCCATAGAAGTTAACGGCGTATCGCGGTTGTGTATTTACACTGCACGCGGCTCCCGTGGGTCCCCTGTGTCACTACCTTGGGTGGTTCCTTGTGGTCCAAGCACTTCTAGAGGCTCTAGGCCTAGTGTCTAGTTCAGTCGTGGTTCGCATACCACTTTATTGGTATATGGTTTGGTACGCCCCTAGGGCCCAAACGTGTATTTGTGCTATTACTGTGATTTAAGATCTTATAACCTATGTACTTCGAACTCTAGCCTCATAAAGAGACTAGAGGGGTGTGTTTAGTAATAAATACATATATTTTGAATATATACCTGGTGTGGTGCTCTTTCATTTGGTCACTCAAGAGATTATAGACTGGTAAAACAAGCTGCTTTACATTCCTTCAAGACTTAGCCTGAAGGCTGCTCTCCATAGCTACCACTAGGATAGCTTTCAATAAGGTTGTCTTTAACCTATCTACCATAAGAGTCGATTTGGACTGGTGCAAGGTGCCCACTATAATTAGTGGACAGCATATGCCAGGCCAACTTCTCACAGAAACACTCAGAATAAGGGTTTAGTAGGGTTGACCCTGGGTACTGAGATGGGCTCTGGCCTAGTCAGAGTGCCATCTCAGGCTGTCCTAGTCTGTGATGGGGTCATGGATATGTCCCCCTTTGTGAGTCCCAATAATTTGGGCAAATACAGACAGCAGCATTTAATTAATGGAAGAGAGGCTTTGGCATTCAGGGACACAGGAGCAAGTGTCACCATGGTGACACAAGATCTTGTGGATCCTGGGCAGATTATACTTGGTGAAATGTACCAAGTGACCAATGTTAGCAATGTCAGGACAGACCATTCTCTGGCAGTTGTTAACTTCTCCTGGGGAGGTAACTGGCCTTAAGAAGGTTGTGGTGAGTGCAGACCTACCAGTTGAATGCTTGCTTGGCAATGATCTTGAAACCTCAGCTTGGGCAGAGGTGGAGCTCAGGAAACATGCAGAGATGTTAGGGATCCCTGCACATGTCTTTGCTGTGACTAGGTCACAGGCAAAAATGTCAAAAGCTGAACAGGCCCTGGATTCTGGAATAATGGACCAGGTGCCTCCCAAGAGGAGGAGCAGTAGGGTTAAGGCAGTGCTTTCCCCCTTGGCTCAAGAGGAAGATCAGTCTTTTGAGGAAGATTATCTCAGGCCCGAAGAAGGAACTGTCCCAGAGGAGCTTGAACCTGATCAGGTTGAGTTCTTGGGGACAGGGGGCCCTTCCAGGGCAGATCTGAGCCAGGAGCAGCTGAACTGCGCCTCTCTTGAACCCCTCAGACAGCAAGCTGCTGCTGAGGCTGCTGGGAATGCTAGTGGCACCCATAAGATATATTGGGATGATGGACTCCTGTACTCAGAGAGTAGAGACCCCAAGCCTGGAGCAGCCAGGAGGTTGGTTATACCTCTGAAGTTCAGGGGCTTCCTATTGACACTAGCCCATGACATTCCCTTAGCAGGTCACCTGGGCCAGAACAAGACTTGGGACAGAATTGTCCCTCACTTTCACTGGCCCCACATGTCTGAAGACACCAAGGAGTTTTGTCGCTCCTGTGTAACCTGCCAAGCCAGTGGGGAGGCAGGTGGCACCACAAAGGCCCCCCTGATACCACTACCTGTGGTGGGGGTTCCCTTTGAGAGGGTGGGGATTGACATAGTTGGTCCCATGGATCCCCAAACAGCATCTGGGCACAGGTTTATCCTGGTGGTGGTGGACCATGCCACCAGGTACCCAGAAGCCATTCCCCCGAGGACCACTACAGCCCCTGTGGTGGCCAGGGCCCTCCTGGGAATTTTCTCAAGAGTGGGCTTTCCTAAGGAGGTAGTATCTGACAGAGATGCAAACGTTATGTCCAGTTACTTGACTGCAATGTGGAAGGAGTGTGGAGTGACTTATAAGTTCACCTAACACTATCACCCACAATGCAATGGTTTAGTTGAGAGATTCAACAAAACCTTGAAGGGCATGATTAAAGGGCTCCCAGAAAAGCTTAGGCGAAGATGGGACATACTCTTGCCCTGCCTTTTATTTGCATACAGGGAGGTGCCTCAAAAGGGGGTTGGCTACAGCCCTTTTGAACTTTTGTTTGGCCATCCTGTCAGGGGTCCATTGTGTCTGGTGAAGGAAGGTTGGGAGTTACCTCTCAAACCCCCTAAACAGGACATAGTGGACTATGTACTTGGCCTCCGCTCCCGTATGGCTGATTATATGAAAAAGGCAACCAAAAACCTTGAGGCTAGCCAGGAATTACAGAAAGCCTGGCATGACCAAAAGGCTGTGCTGACTGTTTACCAGCCAGGACAGAAGGTGTGGGTGTTGGAGCCAGTGGCCCCAGCAGCCCTCCAAGACAAGTGGAGTGGCCCCCATACCATTGTTGAACAGAAGGGAGAGGTTACCTATCTGGTAGACCTGGGAACTCCCAGGAGCCCCCACAGGGTGCTCCATGTCAACAGGCTGAAGCCATATGTAGACAGGGCAGACATGGGCTTGCTCATGGCAACTGATGAGGGACAGGAAGAGGAGAGTGACCCTCTCCCTGACCTGCTCTCACAGAACCCTGATGATGGGTGTTAGAAATGGGATCTCTGGTTGGCTAAGGCTTGCGCCAAAGCCAGGCAGAGACCACCACTCTAGTCAGGGCAAGGGAGTTACACACTCAAGATAACCCCTGCTCACCCCCTTGGTAGCTTGGCACGAGCAGTCAGGCTTATCCCGGAGGCAATGTGTAAAGCGTTTGCACAACACACACAGCAACAACATACCAGGCACACCACAAAAAGGAACTCCACACAAGGTTATATATAAAAATAGCCTTTGTATTATCATAACACATTAGAATAGTAAACACATAATATACATTGTGCCACCTGGCACTGGGTCATATCTACAAGGGATTATGTACACATGACAGGGCCACGTGGGCCTCTGTCAGAACCATCACTTAGTAAAGATAATAAATGTAGAACATATCATCAACGTACAACCAGTAATCACTGGTAACCACTGTACTCAGCATCAGCCTGTAACATAAACCACATTATGCACAGTATCACATTAGGCGCGAAATACATTCTGCGCCAACCTCATAAGCCTGAACGCATTAGACCAGAACCTCCTAAGCATAACGCATATTAGGGGCATAACTCACAGTAGAGAATAACTCACAACCTAAACGCATTAGGTAATAATAAAATCACAAGCATAAACACATTATGCAAAACCTCATAATCATGAAAGTACATTAGAGGTATAAACAGGGTGCGTAAAGCATAGTAAATGCATCACATTTCCTAGCACCACATATTAGGACACAAATCACATTAGCACATAACCTCACAGTAGAAACCATAGCAGAGGCATAAATCACATTTAGGGCTGTCATAAGGTTTCTGCACATACACAGAGCTATGCACAGGAAAATGGGACCCCGGAATACAGTGGTTTGCCACCATATACCGTAGCACCCAAAAAACCCCAACCCAACTAGCTTAGCATCCCATTAGCACCCAAGTACTAATGTTTGGACAACCCAGAACACGGTATCTTTATCTCAGGACTCACAGAAGCAAGAACACTCTTTCGTCACTCACTCGTACTTGTCCACAAGATGCGTAGGAAGAGACACTGGATAGGTTAAAATGTTTATTCCAACTTACGTGCTCTAATGTACAGTACACGTGTCAGTACTAATAGCATAATGCATATGACTAATATAAGCAGCATGGTTACAATTCCATAGAATACAAACGGGGAAAGCATCTCAGAGCTCAGTGGATAAACGTATAAATAACATTACCACCCTCCCCTTGCAGTAAGATAGTTTATTATAGAAATAGAAGACCTCTGGGCTTTGACTAGCGAACCCCCATACCTCAGTCTCTAGATGCAGAATTACATCAGCAGGACATCATAGCTCTTCTCACTGAAAAGGATTTCTTCAAGTGTGTTAAGCGCTAGGAAACCGCAGTATTAAAAGCACACAAAATTCTTCATGGCAATTGCACCTAATGTTATGTCTGGGTGAGCGAGACTGGCCATATCAGGAAGAACCAAAATACATTGTTATGTGACCTTGTACATGTTTGTGCAGACCGAGCCCAAAAGGTGAACAACAGAAAATGCAGACAGTGCAAAAGAACTTGGCACGAGCAAAGGGCGAGGAAGTCCCGGCTCAGTGTAACGTGCGCAAAGAAAAGCAGCATGGCAGCCAGGCCTAGGCCAACATAACAAGGCAGGCAACAATCCACAAGACACCCTCCCTGGACAGTCCGGCGTCCAAGACAGAGGAAAAAATTCAGTTTTGCAGAGGGAGCGCCCAAACGGCGAGGAACAAGTCAATCCATGATAGTGTAGGTGCAGAAAAAAGCCATACCCTCCAAGAGTTCATCATTGGAATTGTCAAAAAACATAGATGCCATCCAATCCATGAGATCAAAAGAGCAGGAATGCTCCTCAACAAAGGGAGCATCCAGAAGCAATGCGGGACAGCTTGCGTGATAATCGAAACAGCTTCGTTGTAGGAGATCCTGGGCAGCCGCCCAGATATCCCATTGCGCCAAATCCCCAGTGCAGCCGCACGCGCCATACAGCCAGCAACGGAACAGTCCTGCTCATGGGCCTCTAAGGGACCCATCAACTGAACAAAATCCGGAACAGACAATGACGAATTGGAGAGGCAATAATCCAGAGTCCAGGTGAAAGGACAGCGGACACAAGTCATCACAGGTTGCACGCAAGTGAAATACGCAAAGCGAAATGAAAGAGTATATGACACACTCAGTGTCGCCAATGGCAAGACACCAAAACCAGCCAAGAGGCGCTCACGGAGCAGCTGTAGGCGTTCTGGATCGAGCAGGTCCCATCGGGGAGCAGCCATTGCGCAGAAAGCAAATTAAGAGCAGGACACCAGCCGCTAAAGCGAGGATCAACGGGAAACCGCCAAAGACACTGGAAAAAATAGAATGTATGAAAGCCGGGATGACACCAAAAATAGTTTGGAAGGAGGACACCAAGCCCGACCCCACAACCTTAAAAAAGTGTACTAGGCCTTCAGTGTTAGATGCGTTAAAAATACGATGTATTAACTCCCCAAAATGTTGGGGGAGATTAGTGTTTAAAAGGGCCTGTATTTCACTGTGGGTACTCGCCACCTGGAGAATGAATGTCTCCCGGGCGGACGTGAGCATAACTTCCTCGTTTAATAATAGTGCCTTTATTCTGCTCAGTCTATTGAAATCTGCCTCCATGGTAGGGATGGAAGGCCAAATAGAGATATCAACCTTGCCATGAGGGGAGGAAAAAGCACATTTTTGCAGCAGACAACCCTGTGCGAAACTGTTACAATGTAAGGAATGCCAGCCTGCAGGCCACAACAGTTTTCGTTATTTAAAAGTAAATAACTACCATTGGAAAGGAGAGTGAAAGTAGGTGAAATAACAGGAGCAGGAATACCTTTCAGCACACAAGCAAGATTAGGAGAGGAAACGCTACATGAGCCATGCAATTTAATGTGTTTACAAATAAGCGAATGACCCATAGTCGAGTCACAAGACTCCCCGTGAGAAAGACTTCCTTGCCGTCCCGAAGGCATTTATACATGAAAGGCAAGGACCAGAGTTCATGCAGGAAAGCACTGCCCAAGGGCCGGTAACGGCCCACAGGAAAATGTTTCATGCACGAGTCAAATTCAAACAAGGAAAATGGTAAAGCTATAACCCCATGGACTAGCCATACAGCAGAATCGAGTTCTGCAACAGAGAACGGCAAAGGATCCATCTTTTCGATATGTAATAAAGTGTAAGTTGCATCTTTCATGGACATGAATTGCTGTTTGTCAGTTAAGTTAAAAGGTAGAAACAAGGCAGAGGTGTTCAGAAAATGCCAAGGCACTTTACCTAACTTAAGCGTTTGTAAAGTCCATGCAAACTGCATAACTGAGCGCAATTGATTCTGACCATGATATAACACAGAAACATCATCTTGTACAATATCGACAACAGAGGACACAATATTCTCTAAAGTGTAAATGCGAGAAGACAGGGTACTAATACTATTGTCAACAACAGCAAGCACCTTTTCCAAATTTGCTTGATCTATTTCCCGAAGACGGGAAGCAGCTTCCATTTGTGATAGCTTCCAGAGTTCATTATATGTCTCATAAATGAATCTCTTAGGTCGGGGACCACGAGGTCCCAAAACAAAATCGGACAGATCAATATTGCCTGAAAGGAGGGACAAATGTTGTTTAACAGAATCAAGGGACGAATGTTGCAGCCATTGTTTGCATAATTTACCAACAGAATATGTAGTGACAGTACGGGTATCAGTAAACCTCGGATCAGGCCTATTCTGTGTGTAGCTAGCACCAGAATCATGAAAACGCATTTGACATGCATTAGATGATATAGGCCATACTAACCAGGGTGACTGAACCAGCTCAGAAACATTAAACGAATTATTTTGTAACATTGCCTGCAGGGACACGAGGGACAGATTGAATCGTGAGCTTTCATTTGGAAAACTCGACAGGGATGGTATTGATGGCGTATTCAATTGTTTAGTGGTTGCTAAGCCCCAACATGTAGTCTGATAGATGGAAACATTGAGGAACATAATTTGGGCAGGGATGAGGCAAGCACGATGTAATGCCTCGGTTCCCTGTACCTGCCATGGCTTGGAGCCCCAAATAGATTTTAAATCCACTGTATTATCCCAGTACTCATAACCACCCACAGCTAGGGAACTTAGAAAGGAACCTGAATAAAGCAATTTGGTGTGTGTTAACATAATTTTCTGAGTTAATGTGTTATTAAGTCTAAAATAATAGGATGCAGGGTTCGACCGATTAAAATCAGTAAAATAATTAAACTTATTTCGAAGAGTTTGAGAGCTACCTGGCAAGGGGTTTGGACAATGTTCCCATTGGGTGTAGTTAACAGAACTACGCAGGGCACTTGGCTTATGGAGAAAATGATTACCCCAATGTTGGTAACAATACAAATCGGCATAATTGGCAGAATTCATATATAAATCTTCAGCATTAAAAGATGCATAATATTTTAAATCGGCAAACAATGCTTCAACGGCATGCACATCCCAATCATCAGAATGAATATTATTTTGTACTACATCACCCATTGAAACACGAAGGACATTAGGTACATTAATAATTTCCGTCGGACCATGGATTTGATAGTTCACTGCATCCCATACGATGCCATCAGCAACTGGGAAAGCTGAAATATTCACAAATGTGTGGTCACGCTTCATGATGTGAGACGAGGAATGAGGAGCCAAAGTTCCAGAAACATAGTCTACAGCAGAGCGTTCAGGTAAATAGTGACCGTTGATTAGTAGAAAAAACACTGTGACAAAGCCAATGGACATGAACAAAAAAATCAAGGAAAGTACCAACCAAATATATGTCCAGGGTGGAATCAAAAAATTGTCTCTAAACCAGGATACAAAAATACTGAACTTGGATGGGACTTTTGAAGAAGTGGAATCCGAATCAAAGGAATAACGAGTCGGGCCAAGTGGCGTTGTTGGTTGATGCGCCACCGATTCAGATGCAGGATAGGTATACTCGTCCTCGTCGATGTTGGTGGAGAGTTGGGGATCAATTATAGGTTCAGGCAAAGTAGAGGATTCAGGCAAATCAACCATCTCAATTACAGCATCAGCGATCGTTCGCGCAGATGGACTATGAACATATGTCCGATAAATGGCAGGACAAGAGACCGCTGGTGTGACACTATTCAGGATCGGCCAGGCGCTGTAGCTTGACATTTTCAACTGAGATGTATCTGTTCTCTTTGCGACCAGGAAGCGGTGGTAAAATGACTGTACGTGTTCCCTTCAGGCCAAGAACTGGAACCGGTGCACGAAAAGAGGGGCCAAATTCTTTTTTGTTTTCAACCTTCTCTCGAACCAGTTCTCCAACTTTCGGAAGCCAGCCGGCTACCGGAATCTGCAACGCAGGATCTGTGGCTGAAGGCAAATGTGTAGTTGCAAGTTTGTCTCGGGCTTCTTGTAAGTCCTGTAACATAGCAGAATGGTTATCTACATCAAACTTGGCGGATTGCGCCGCGATGTCTGGACCCTCAAGGTCAGGCACAAACATTCTTATGCCAAAGAGCATTTCGTATGGGGTCCGCCCACCCAGAGGTCTTCTAGGGAGATTATTAAGTGCACGCTGAACGGTATACAAATGGGCCAGCCAGTTCCTGCCAGTACCTATAACCCTAGCTGTTAAGGATTGCTTTAAGTCACGGTTCATTCGTTCAACGATAGAGTTGCCCTCAGGCCTATACGGAGACGAAAATTTCACCCGCACCCCAAGCGAAGCCATTGCATCCTTGTAAGCCCTAGAGGCAAACGCTGGACCTTGGTCCGAATGGAAGGTGCCGCATGCGAAAATTCCCACAAAGACACGCAAATCCCTGATTACATTTCGGGCGTCAGCACTCCGTTGTGGCCAGACCCAGAGAAACCGTGTGCACGAGTCCACTGCCACTAAGATGTATTTATAGGCAGTGTCTGATGAGAATGGACCGCAGTGATCCAAGTAAACACACCCAAAGGGTCTGTTAGCAATGCAGAGCGGTGTTTGTGGTGGACGTGTTACCGTGGAAGGCTTAATCTGTTGACAAACGTCGCAAGAAAGCACAAAAGCACGGGTGTCTTTATATAACCCACGCCACCAATAACGCTGCTGCAAGATGGAAACCGTAGCTGACACACCTGCATGAGCAGAAGCCATGCCTTCGTGTGCAGCTGATATCAAGAGCACTCCTGCGGTCCGCGTTGGGGATCAGCCGATCTCCAACGTCAGGTATAGTTACATAAGGAACCTGATCGGGACTTAATGTGTAAGAATACTTGGAAGGGAAACCTGTAGGGTAATTATTACCTTCCTTGGTTGCAGCAATAGCTGCTAATATAACAGGGTCTATTTTAGACATGGACCTGGTAACCGCTGCTACTGAACACGTGACCACTGCTGAGCGGGCAGCCTCATCTGCCAGATCGTTACCAATAGCGTGTGCACCCACCCGCTGATGGCCTAAGGTGTGAACCACCTGTGTGAGAGGCAGACGTTGTTGCAATTCTGCCACTCGAACCCAAAGCATTTTATGCTTAATTGTGCTCCCTTATAGCGTCCTTGTAGTCATTTTTCGACCAGAAAAACAGATTGTCATTGTAAGATTGTACACAGTAAAAAGAATCACATACAATAAGAGTGGTCTCATCCTGTGAAGCGAACTCAAGCGCAAGTAGCAATGCATGCAGCTCGGCCAATTGTGCGGTACTATCTCCAAGTGTGCGAGTATGCACTACAGAGGATTTGAACTTTCCATCTACAAAGGAACCCGCAACAATAGCACATGCAGCTGAATAAGCGTGCTTGGACCCAGTGGCCGGTTGCGCCGAACCATCGGTGTAGATCACACATTTGTAATCCTCAAGCGGTAGTAAAAACAAAGGAGGAGGATGAACGAATTCATACTGTAAGAACTCCTGAGTCTGAAGAGAAGAATCGAAAATAAAGGTGACGTCTGATGACGTCAAGGATGTAGCCCATTGTATCCAACGGGGATGCATTGCTTTAGAGTTCGGTACACTTGCCTTTGTTACTGCCTCTAGGGCAGGACAGGGTGTTACCACCAGAATTCGCTTTCCCTGTGCCAGTGCGCGTTCTTTTAGAATCGCCATTTGCACTGCAGTTAGAACTTTTTCAACAGATGTAAAGCGCAATTCAGTGGAAGTGTACAGATGCGACTTGTATGCGATGGGTACTGTATCACCTTCATTAAAGGTTAAGTATGTGAATCCCACCGCCCCGGAATTATTCTAATCACCAGGTTTGTGTGGTTATCACGAGTCAAAGATATTTAGACTCCAAAGGTCTGTCTGCAAAGACTGCAGAATTGAGGTATGCTCAGGCAGCCAGCAAGACCTTGAATAAGTAGGTTGTATCAAAGCATACAAAGGCTTGATACGCTGGGCATATTCGGGAATGTAAGTACGCCCGAAATTCAAGAAACCCAGCAAAGACTGAAGTTTCTTCAGAGTATTTGGGGGCACAAATGTGCACATTTTTCCAAGAAATGGGGGGCTAAGCCCTTACCTTCGTTATTGAGCTCATAGCCCAAGAACAGAACTGTAAATTCAGCAATGTGTGATTTAGCAAAGTTAAATTTGTAACCCTGCTCCGCAAATTCAAGAATAATGCGGTCCACACGGGACAGATGCTGATATAACTCGTCGTCTGTCAGATAGATGTCATCTACGTACGAACATGCGTCTTGATCAATGTCATTTAACAAAGAAACAACACTGGCGGCGAATATACCCGGACTATTCTTGTAGCCCATGGGTAATCGCCGGAACTGGAATAATTTACCACCGGAAGTGAATGCGGTCCATTGACCACTCTCCGGGGCTAGGTTGTGCGTGTAGAAACCGTTTGAAAGGTCAAGTGTCGTTTTGTATTTTTACGAACAAGACTGTCTACAAGCGCAGAACTGTGTGTATTTTGCACCGCAAAGTTCCGACAATGAGTATTTAAATGCCGGTAATCCAAAACTAAGCGGTACGATCCATCGGGTTTAGAAACCACGAAAAGGGGATTGTTCATAGGAGATACGCATGGTTCAATTACTCCCTGATATTCCAACTGTGTCAGAATTTCGGAGACGGGGCCTTTTGCCTGCCGTTTGATGGGATATTGGGGTTGTGGCTGCGGTAGTGACCGCAAAGGTATTGCATGAGGAGGTGATTCTTCATCCCATCCCACATGGTTGCGGTATAACGCTGGTGCCAGGTACACAGCCCACTCAGCTGCAAGTGCTTCGGCTTTGTCTTTTGGGACGTGCCGTGAGAAGCTTGGAAGGATTACCTCCTCTCCTTTATGTGCAGCTAAAACGAATGGGGGTGGCCAATCCACCTCTGCTAACAAAATGTCATATGAAGAGGTTAGATTTTCCCAAAAAATCCCTTTTATTTCACGCGGTATATCACCTTCAATTTGGATGACTATGTTATAAAGTCTGTCAGGGGTGCCACTCTCGTGTCAGCTGTCTCTACTGTAACGAATGTTTCAGTTGCTGTCGCCTCCATATGAGGACGTAGCGCCTCCCGCACTATGGTAACTTCCGCGGCGCTGTCTAGGAGGGTCACTGCCCACGTCCAATTCTGGAGTCTCGTTCTCACGGTCTGAGGCATATTTCGCTGTGACAGCGGCAACCTTTTTCTTCTGAAATTGCGGTCGAGGAAGATGAAAGTCTTCTGCTTTACCTCTGACTTGTTGTCGAGGTTGGTCTCGCTCCTGGGGAGCCTCTCGGCCCCTTCCTCTATCTTGCCGTCCTCCTCCACCAGCCTGTGACGACGTCTGGGCCTGTGAAGAACGAGGAGAACGCGTATCAGAGCTCTGAAACCTTTCTGGTGATTTAATCCTTGACCTATCACGTAAATCATAAGTACGTTCAGAAGAAACCGAAACTGGGAAGCGCCTCTCGACCCCGGCTTCTTTTGTTGCTTACCCTGTTTTTTCTGTCTCCAACTCTTTTTAGTGAAGACTGGTTTATCATCTTTCTCAGATGTACTTTTTGTTTGTGTAACTTGTGTTTGCGATTGAGTTTGCATTTTTACAAAAGGCTTGTTGCCCAGGCTATTTCTTCCAATTGTTTTATAAGCCCGGGCAATAATTTTCGGTAGTCGCGAGGCCTGTCCAACTCTGGGACTAAAGCCAAAGCATTCGCTACTTGAAAGTTCATAGCATCGCCCTTGACATTTCCAAGGATCAGCTCAGCTACTACATCAAACACTCCCACTAGTCTCATCCCTAATTCCACAGCCGCTTCAGGGCCATGTTCATCCTGTACTTTTTAATTACAGAGGGTAGAACCGTCATGGAAGGAGTTCCAAAACATTTTGAATAAACTGCTGCGAATACCTTACCCCAGTTTTCACAGGATGTCAAATCGGGGATTATGTCTTTTGGCAAACTTATCGTGAGGATGCGGTGTTTATCTACTGGGGATGTATGTGGAAACACTGCTTCTATCTGATCGAACTTTTCTGCAAGCCAGTAAGGATAGTCGTCCTTATTTTGTGGACGTTTGCCCATCACAGAATTTACCATGACAGGACTTATAGTCACTCCAGCTGCAATAGCTGGTTGGCCTGCGACTACAGGAGCAGCTCCATGGAGACTACCTGTAACGTATGTCACTAGGGCTCGATGCACTCGCACCAATTCGGTATGCATAGTGCGCAGTTCATGAGCGGTAATGCCAGATAATTTGGATGCGGGGTATACCCGGCCAATACAGGCCAAGTGGCCCCCTGAATTGACAAGGGGCCTAAACGAACTGCGGTAGTTGGTTGTGGTAGGGCGCCATTGAACCAAACACGGTGCTGCCAAGCCGTGAGAGGCACTTCAAGAGCAGTATAGGGTCGATAGGCAGCAGGAACAGCGGTGGGCTTATATTCATGAAACAGCTTATCACCTGCATCCACCGCTTCAAAAGTGATCCAAGTGTAAAACACTTCAAAGTGATAAGCCGGATCGGCTTGAACCACAAAGACCAACTCGACCCCTGTATCGGGCACTCCATACACAGCTAAGTGGTCTCGGAGTGCTCCTCGACTATGTGCAGCTATCGCCACACCAGCCATGACTAAACAACTATATTCGACAACCTAACAGGGAGCACAAAAATGGGTCTGTTAACTAACCTTTTTTAATAATATCAAGCTTGAAAGAACCTATAAAACATTCAATATAGGAGGTATCACCGTCACATACGCCTCCGGAAGCGTACGCGAGGGGTTTGTGGACAAGCACAAGTACTACTCAGCGTCTCGCAGATAAGCTGATCCACGTTGGTCGCGCCATGTCATAAGGTTTCTGCACATACACAGAGCTATGCACAGGAAAATGGGACCCCGGAATACAGTGGTTTGCCACCATATACCGTAGCACCCAAAAACCCCAACCCAACTAGCTTAGCATCCCATTAGCACCCAAGTACTAATGTTTGGACAACCCAGAACACGGTATCTTTATCTCAGGACTCACAGAAGCAAGAACACTCTTTCGTCACTCACTCGTACTTGTCCACAAGATGCGTAGGAAGAGACACTGGATAGGTTAAAATGTTTATTCCAACTTACGTGCTCTAATGTACAGTACACGTGTCAGTACTAATAGCATAATGCATATGACTAATATAAGCAGCATGGTTACAATTCCATAGAATACAAACGGGAAAGCATCTCAGAGCTCAGTGGATAAACGTATAAATAACATTACCACCCTCCCCTTGCAGTAAGATAGTTTATTATAGAAATAGAAGACCTCTGGGCTTTGACTAGCGAACCCCCATACCTCAGTCTCTAGATGCAGAATTACATCAGCAGGACATCATAGCTCTTCTCACTGAAAAGGATTTCTTCAAGTGTTTTAAGCGCTAGGAAACCGCAGTATTAAAAGCACACAAAATTCTTCATGGCAATTGCACCTAATGTTATGTCTGGGTGAGCGAGACTGGCCATATCAGGAAGAACCAAAATACATTGTTATGTGACCTTGTACATGTTTGTGCAGACCGAGCCCAAAAAGGTGAACAACAGAAAATGTAGACAGTGCAAAAGAACTTGGCACGAGCAAAGGGCGAGGGAGTCCCGGCTCAGTGTAACGTGCGCAAAGAAAAGTAGCATGGCAGCCAGGCCTAGGCCAACATAACAAGGCAGGCAACAATCCACAAGACAGGGCCTGGCGCCCTATTAACCTCACATTCCCCTGGGCCAACTGGCCATCTCAAAAGGGGCTCAAAATGCCCTATGTCCAAGAGTCAGGGCGCGTTGCCAAGGCAGCGGAAAGTCAAGGGTGCGCAACTGCGCAAACCTAAACGTAGCAGCTGCCCACTACTTGCTGGGCAGCTGGGAAAGATAGGGGGCCAAGGAGTGCGTTCCACTCCTAACTCTAAGCATGCCCCCAAAGCACTGTGGCCTAAACGCTGCAGCTGCCCACTAATTGCTGGGCAGCTGTGAAGATACTGTAGGCATGGGCACTCACTGTGCCCTCTGGAGCCCCCAATGGGACTCTCTTAACAAAAATGCGGCCAACCTCGTAGCTGCCCGCGCTGGTGCGGCACAGCTGGGAGGCAGAAGAAGAGGCCCTCCTCTAGGGCTCACCCCACAATTATGCCACCGTTGGAGAGGCCCGCTGCCAGACGGGGCCGCTCATGGAGAACTAACATGGTGCCTTCACTGGCACCAACAAACTATGCCCAGAAATGCCCCAAGCGTTGGAGCGACCCCCTATCAGGCGGGGGCCGCTCAAGAAATCCAGCATGGCTGCCCGGGTGCTTCATGAGCACCAATGCGAAAAGAAAGACTGGCCCCCAACATTGGAGCGTCCCGCAACGGCGGACTCGCTCAAGACTCAGGCACTCGCAAGGTGCCAGCATGCAGCCCCACTCACCGGGCTGCTGCGTGCAGACTCCGTCTCCTCCGTGCGGCCTGCTCGGGAGAGACCCCCTCTCTTCAGGGACTCTCTCTCTCCTCTTTGGCGGGGGCAGGCACCGACAATGTGCCTCGGGCACCCCCTCCGCCGTAATCACGCAATGGTGGCAGCGCGGGGCTTCCCTCACTCACGGGAGCCCCGGCTGCCAGTGGCGGCCTCTTCTCTCTTCACCCGGGCCCCCTCCTGGGACCCGGGACTTCAAGGTGGAGCCCTCGAGGCTCCGGACCTCCAGCTTCCGGCGGGGCTTCCTTCCACTGACGCGGAAGTTCCGCCCCTCGTCAGGCAAGGTTGCCTGGCTTCCTGGTCGCCGCACTATCGCGGCGGCCGCTTCTCCTTCGGCCGCAATGCGGGGTAGGCACCCGCTAGTATCTCAGAACGCGGGGTGGGCACCCGCAATGACCATAAAAATAAGCGGGGTGGGCACCCGCCAACAAAGGCACCATAAAGCGGGGTAGGCTCCCGCTCGTAGGAGGCACAAACACGGGGTGGGCACCCGCTACTCACAGCAATGCGGGGGAATTCCCTACGACGGGGATTCCTTCAAAAACAAAAGGGTTGCAGCTCAGCGCTGCGCAGCCCACGCCACCTTTCTCTGGGGAAATTAGAATAAAGCGCTCCCAGGGCGCCAGAGGTAGACAAAGTCCTGAAGGTCCTGGACTCTAGCAAGAAAGGCAGAAGGGTCCCAAAAGTCTTTAGCGATGAAGGGGCAAGGCAGGACCCAGGGAGGCAAGCCCTCAAGGCAGCCCCCCCTGGGCCCCAGCAGCAGCACGCCCCGGCAGGAACAGCACCAAAGACTGAACTGAACATTTTCATGGGGTCACAGCCCCTATATTTATACTACATTTTCCTTTGTCTAAAGGTGCAGGGTTTGGGGGAACCAGATACAACTGGTTCAGGAGCACTTTGTGTACATGACTCCTTCCTTCCTTTCACAGGACAGGCCAGGGACATCAGATGCACCACAGGAGGTGGAGCCAGCATTGTGGAGGGAAGGCACAGCCCTATTCAGCCCCAGGTGCAACTCCTCCCCTCATCTACATGCAGATCTCTCTATTCAGCATTGTGCTGACTCACCCTGCCCCTCCTGGAGCCACACACACCTCCCAGCCCCTGTCACTCACAAGCCAGACATGCAATTCACATCAGGCAGGCAGACACAGAGCACACAGAAATGCCAACTTCTAGAAGTGGCATTTCTCTACCAGTCACCATAAATCTGCGCACACCATTGGCAGCATTGATCTCATGAATTCAGACATACTAGACTTGACCACACTGCTCCTCACATAACAGGAATTACCACTGACACACTCATCCTCAATGCATTCCTATGGGAGGGCAGGCCAGTCTCACCACACACGCACACAGCGCGCACGCACTTTACACTGGACCACAGTGCTAAAGTGCCCAGAGACTTAAAACTACTAACACCAAGTCACATATAAGGCAAAAAGTTCAGGGGTAAACCTGCCAAAAGGGCCAAGTCCCACAATGGGTCAGTGGATGAGTTGTAGCCTTGGCAGGCAGCCTCACTGCCCAGCAGCAAACTGATTGTAGACAGGTGCTCAATCAGTTCAGACACATGTTTTCTCTGACTCCAAGTCAGACCACCTGGTGCACTCATGAAGTGGATACTGGGGACAGTCTGCCTGTTAAAGTAAGATTTACAGGCAACCTGACCAGGTCAGGGACTGTATCAGGACAGAAGTCCAGAAAATGTTGGAACTGGGTGTCATTGAGCCTTCAGATAGCCCTTGGGCTAGTCCAGTGGTCTTGGTGCCAAAACCTCACACCAAAGATGGTAAGAGAGAGATGAGGTTTTGTGTGGACTACAGAGGCCTCAATGCAGTCACTAGGACTGATGCCCATCCAATCCCCAGGACAGATGAGCTAATAGACACTTTGGCCTCAGACAAGTATCTAAGCACATTTGACCTAACAGCTGGCTACTGGCAGATCAGACTAGCTGATGATGCAAAGCCCAAAACTGCATTTTCTACCCCTGGTGGGCTTTACCAATTTGTGGTGATGCCCTTTGGTTTGAAAAATGCACCTGCCACTTTTCAGAGGTTGGTGAACACAGTCCTTACAGGTCTGGAAGCCTATAGTGCAGCTTATCTAGATGATATTGCTGTCTTTAGCTCCACCTGGGAGGATCACCTGGTCCACCTCAGAAATGTTTTGGAGGCCCTGCAGAAGGCAGGCCTAACTATCAAGGCCACAAAGTGCCAGAGTCAGGTTGTGTACCTGGGCCACCTTGTGGGTGGAGGCCAGGTTCAACCATTGCAGAGCAAGATCCAGACCATCATGGACTGGGTTGCTCCAACTACCCAGACTCAGGTGAGAGCCTTTTTAGGCCTGACTGGGTACTACAGAAGATTTGTCAAGGGGTATGGATCAATAGTGACACCCCTGAATGACTTAACCTCTAAGAAAATGCCCAAAAGTTTCAGTGGACAGTTAGCTGTCAAAAGGCATTTGATGACCTGAAGCAGGCCATGTGCACTGCTCCCATTCTGCAAAGTCCTGATTACTCCAAAAGTTCATTGTGCAAACAGATGCAGCTGAGTTGGGGGTAGGGGCTGTACTGTCACAGTTGAATGATGAAGGTCAGGATCAGCCAGTAGCTTTTATTAGCAGAGGCTGACCCCCAGAGAGAAACGTTGGTCAGCCATTGAGAGGGAGGCCTTTGCTGTGGTTTGGGCTCTGAAGAAGCTGAGGCCATACTTGTTTGGCACTCACTTCCTTGTTCAGACAGACCATAAGCCCCTCTTATAGCTAAAACAGATGAAGGGTGAAAACCCCAAACTCTTGAGGTGGTCCATTTCCCTACAGGGGATGGACTTTACAGTGGAACATAGACCTGGGAGTAACCATGCCAATGCAGATGGACTCTCCAGATATTTCCACTAGGAACATGAGAGACTTAACTGGTCAAGGTTAGTTTAATATCCCTGCGTTTGGGGGGTTGTGTAGGAGAGTAGGATCTGCCTCTTATGGTTACCCCCACTTTTTGCTGGTGTATCACTGTTTTTCGACTTTAGTCTGGCTGGGGCCCTGCTATCCAGGACCCCAGCCTAGCTGCCTCCTCTCTAAATTGATTCCCTGTACCTTAAGTACACTTCAGATTGGATTCTGGGGTGCCCTTATAAGTCCATAGTATATGGTATACTATGTACCCAGGGCATAGGTACCCCAGAGGCCTACCAGGGGTTGAAGCATGTATTGTGCCACCCCTGGAAGGCCCTCAAAATGACACCTCAGGACTGCTACTGCAGCCTGAGTAAGGTGGTGCATGCACCCCTTACAGAGATATAGGTTCACTATATCTCACCTATCACTACACATAGAAACCTATCAGTCACCCCTATGGCAGGCCTTGCATCAATTCTGAAGGCAGAGTGCTTGGTTATATGTGAGAGGGTGCCCATGCATGAGCAGAGCCCTCACTGCAACCCTCGGAATCTCTATCCAGGGTTGTCTGTGGTGCAGCCTGACCATATACTCTTAAGTGCATTATAACCTCGCGGTAAAATGCTAACTTTGGACTGGCTGCACAGAAACATGTCGTGTTTGGTGTCAAACACCTTGGAATCCTCCCCTCCCCCGCCAGTCCTGGCGGCGGGAGTAGAATTCCACCCTTCTAGGGGAGAGACATGTCCCCACCGGCATACCCGGTGAAACCTTCAAGAGCCCTGGCATCACAAAATGGATGCTGCAGCCACAGACACGAGTCTGGCCTCCTGCTGCTGACCGAAACTCCGGCAGGGAGGCCTGGACAATAGGTTTCCTGTCTCAGGAGGTGTGACCACCTCCCAGACAGGCCTTAGTGGATTGGGGCTGGGTGGATGCACTCCAAAAGTGCTTTGAAGTCCTGCACTGGGGGCACATTTGGTGTCCCGTGCATACCCCAGTTCAAACCGGGTTGCAGGGGCTGCCAGCCCCTGCTCTGGCGCCATACTGGACAAAGGAAATGGGTGTAACCACCCCTCTTTCCAAACCCTCCCATAGGTGGGTCCCCAGAGTTAGTCCAACCCCTTTCCTTAGTATAAGTAAGGGAACCCTGGCAACAGGATTTTAGATATCCCTGGACGAGACTCTGTAGCTGAATCCTGGACCTTCAACGCTCTACATCAAGATTAGAGGACTGAAGAATCTCCCTTGGGGTCAAGGAGTGACTCCCCTGCTTGGCAGGCACCAACAAAGCATCTGTCCGGTCTGCATCACTGAAGCTCCTGCCGGACGCCGAAGTCTTTGCATCACCAGAGGTAGATTTCCAGACTTCCCCGAGGCTGCCCTGAGTCCCCAGCAAAGCTGAGGCATGTAGCTGTCGTGGATAACGTGGAACCGTGACCCCTGGACACCGAGCACATTTGCAAGTTCACCAACTTTCTGACATCTCTCGAAGCCGTGCTTTGGGCTCCAAGTAGCCCTAGCCCCGAGCACCAACTGCAGTGAAGATCACTGGCCTACACTTCACGAGTGTCCCGTGGACCAGCTCCAAGTGCGACCGCTCGAGGCTCCTTTGTGATCTCTAGTCCGTTGGCTAGTGGGTCCCCACGAAGGCAACTCTTCATTTGCTTGGTTTTCTGGTTGCTCCAGAAGTGCCCTGACTTACCTTTGCTGGGTGAGTCCCTCAGACCTTGCTGGTCTGCACCGCAGCTCTTTTCTTTGTTTCCTCAGACTTGCCGTTGCCAAGGCTTGTTGGGTCCAATCTGGTCGCCTGACACCGCAGCACTCGACAGACTTTGTGGGATCAGCTCGATTCCAGCTCCTGGTTGTCGTCCGACACCTCCTGGACCTCGTGGCTGAAGAGTCAAGGCACCCATCAACTCACCTGAAGCACCTGACATCTGAGGGCATTCGACTATCGTTCCCCTGGTCACTGGCTAGTGACCCAGACTCCTGTCCCCTCTGCTTTCAGGTCTTCCTCTTCCCCGATCCAGGCTTGGATACACCGGACACTTCTTCCTGCTCACGGCAGCAGCACTTTCAAGAGGTCGCCATTGAAAACGACGACCATTCCCGACACCTTTTAATACGCATGCACCCGGCTTCCTGGGTGAGGTAACTCAGTATTTCGGTACTCACATGGGTGTGGGCCCTAGAAACTCTTAAGTCTTAAGGGGTTAACTGGAAGTCCTCTCCAAGTGTCCTTTTCTTTTAAATCCAACCACGACTTTCCCCATAGAAGTTAACGGTGGCTCGCGGCTGTGTTCTCACACTGCACGCGTCCCCGTGTGTCCCCTGTGTCACTAGCCTTGGTGGTTCCTTAGGGTCCAAGCACTTCTACAGGCTCTAGGCCTTGTGTCTAGCTCAGTCGTGGTTCTTATACCACTATTTTAGTATATGGTTTGGTACGCCCTAGGGCTCAAGCGTGTATTTGTGCTATTACTGTTGATATTTGCCTTGTAACTTATGTACTTCGAACTCTAGCCTCATAAAGAGACTAGAGGGTGTATTTAAGACTAAATACATATATTATAGATTTATACCTGGTGTGGTCCTCTTTCATTTGGTCACTCAAGAGATTATAGACTGGTAAAACAAGCTGCTTTACATTCCTCCAAGACTTAGCCTGAAGGCTGCTCTCCATAGCTACCACTAGGATAGCTTTCAATAAAGGTTGTCTTTAACCTATCTCCAATAAGGGTCGTTTGGACTGGTGCAAGGTGCCCACTATAACTAGTGGACAGCATATGCCAGGCCAACTTCTCACATTGGTGTGCAGCGTGTGGGATTCCAGCTTGCTGTTGTTTTACCAGATAATCTCAAGTGTGTGACTAACTGAAAACCACTAAAGGTACCTGAGATACATATAAATTCAAGCTTCTCACAGGTATCCACTGCCTGCAGTAGGAAGTGATACCTATGAAAGTGCGCACATCCTTCTGAGTCTGTGGGATGGGCATTTTAACAATGGTACTGATACGCTCAGGAGTCAATCTCCTACCCTCCTTCGACAGTAGGTGACCTATGTGAGAAGTTGGCCTGGCATATGCTGTCCACTAGTTATAGTGGGCACCTTGCACCAGTCCAAATGACCCTTATTGATGATAGGTTTAAAGACAACCTTTATTGAAAGCTATCCTAATGGTAGCTATGGAGAGCAGCCTTCAGGCTAAGTCTTGAAGGAGTGTAAAGCAGCTTGGTTTACCAGATTATAACCTCTTGAATGACCAAATGAAAAGAGAACAACACCAGGTATATATATAAAATATATGTATTTATTTCTAAACACTCACTACTAATCTCTTTATGAGATTAGAGTCCAAGATACACAATATCACAGTATTAAAACGACAGTAAATAGCACAATATACAATGGGGCCCCAGGGGGACCAAACCATATATTAAGAAAGTGGTATAAGAACCACGACTTGACTAGACACAGTGCCTAGAGCACGTAGAATTGCTGGGAACCAAGGAACCACCCAAGGTAGTGACACAGGAGACCCACGGGGGACGTGTGCAGTGTGAGAACACAGCCGCAAGCGCCGTAGGATTCTATGCGGAAAGTCGCGCTTGGAATTTTAAAGCAAAAGGACACTTAGAAGAGGACTTTGAGCAAACACCTTTAGACTTAAGGGGTTCTAGGGCCAACACCCACGGGAGCACTGTAGTACTCGAGTTACCTCACCCAGGGAAGCCGGGTGCATAGGTGTCAAAGGTTGTCGGGAATCGTCGTTGATTTCAATGACGATCTGCTGCAAAGTGCTGCTGCCGTGAAGAAGAAAAGTGTCCGGGATGATCCAAGCCTGGATCGAAGATGTGAAGAACCTGAAAGCAGAGGGGACAGAGTCTGGGTCACTAGCAAGTGACCAGGAGCGGAGCAATCGAATGCCCACCGATGTCGGGTGCTTCAGGTGCGAAGAGGTGAAGCTTGACTCTGCAGCCACGGGGTCCAAGAGATGTCGAGGACAACCAGGAGCTGGATTCGAGCTGTCCCACAAAGGATGTCGAGTGCTGGCGTGTCGGTGCTCGAATTGAACACAACAAGCCTTGGCAACAGCAACCCACGCAGGAAGAGAAAAGATGCTTCTGTGAGGACCAGCAAGGTCCTGGGGACTCTCCAAGAAATGGAGAGTCAGGGCACGTTTGGAGCAACCAGGGAAGCCCAATTAAAGTTAGAGTTGCCTTCTAGGGGACCCACAGGTCAACGGACCACGGATCACGAAGGGACCTCAAGAGGAATCACAAAATGGTGACCCACGGAACACTCATTGAGTGTAGGCCAGCAATCTTCAGTATAATTACTGCTCGGGTTATGGCTACAAGTAACCCAAAGCTCAGCCTCAGGGGTCGCCAGAAAGCTGATGCTTCTGCAAATGGACGCGGTGCCCAGGGGTTCGGGTTGCACAGTCACCACGAGGGATATGGGCCTCAGACTTGCTGTGGGCACACATCAACCTCTAAGACCTTGGAAAACCCACCTTCTGTGTGGCAATATTCTTCGGAGTCCACAGGAGCTTCGGAGATGCCAACCGGTCGGTTGCATTAAAGGTGCCTGCCTTGCAGGGGAGTAACTCCCTTTACTCCAAGGGAGATTCTTCAGTCATCCAGCATAGTGTAGATCGTCGAAGAACTTAGTTTCTGTGTCAGAGTTTAGTCCAGGTGTAATCTAAAGTCCTGTAGTCAGGGGTTCCTACTTTATACCCAAGGAAGGGGTGGGACAAACTCTGGGGAACCACCTATGGGAGGGTCAGGAAAGAGGGGTGGCTACACCCATTTCATTTGTCCAGTTTTGCACCAGAGCAGGGGCTGGTAGCCCCTGCAACCGGTTTGAGCTGGACTATGCACAGGGACACCAAATGTGCCCCCAGTGCAGACTTCAAAGCACTCTTGGAGTGCACCCAACCAGCCCCAATACACTAAAGCCTGTCTGGGAGGTGGTCACACCTCCCTGTGACAGGAAACCTATTGTCCAGGCCTCCCCTGCCGGAGTTTCGTCCAGCAGCAGGAGGGCAGACTTGTGTCTGTGGCTGCAGCATCCATTTTGTGATGCAAGGGGTCTGTTAAGCTGGTACCGGGTGTAGCTGTGGTGCCATGTTTCTCCCTCTAGTACGGTGGAATCATACCTCCCTCCCCAGTTACTGGGGTGGAGGTATGATTCCAAGGTGTTTGACACCAAACACGACATGTTTCCATGCAGCCATTCTCAAGTTAGCATTTACCGCGAGGTTATAATGCACTTAAGAGTATATGGTTTGGCTGCATCACAAACAACCCCGGAATGAAGATTCCGAAAGCTGCAGAGGGGCTCTGCTCATGCATGGGCACCCTCTCACATGAAACCCAGCACCCTGCCTTCAGGATTGTTAAGGCCTGCCATAGGGGTGACTGATGGGTTTACATGTGCAGTGATATGGAGAGATATAGAGAACCTATATCTCAGTAAGGGGTGCATACACCACCTTACACAGGCTGCTGTAGCAGACCTGTTGTGTCATTTTGGATGGCCTCTCAGGGGTGGCATAATACATGCTGCAGCCCCTGGGAGGCCTCTGGGAGTACCTATGCCCTGGGTACATAGTATACCATATACTAGGGACTTATAAGGGTACCCCAGAATCCAATCTGGAGTGTACCTAAAGTACATGCAGTCAATTTAAGGGGAAAGCAGATAGGCTGGGGTCCTGAATAGCAGGATCCCAGCCAAACTAAGGGGCATATTATCAAGCCGGCGATAAGAAATTATCGCCGCTTTAGCGTCTGTTTTCAGACGAAAAGCGGCGATAATTTTATCGCTGTATTAGCAAGGTCACGCTATCGCGTGAATCCTTGCCCTATCGCCCTTTTCCATAACGCCCACCTTTGCATCTCTAATGAGATGCAAAGTGGGCGTTAGATCCCAAATAACTGGAGAAATGTCGTTAACCGACATTTCTCCAATTATCAAGGGAATCGCTAACAAGCATAGCGATGAGAAAAGTAGCGTTAACCTTGGTTAACGCTACTTTCCTCACGCATGTCTTTTAGTTTGACTTAGCCATGATATCCAATGGAAGGTGGATATCATGGTTAAGTATGCCCAGCCCTATCAACAAGCTATCGCCAAATGTTGTGCGATTATCGCTGGATTTCCAGCGATAATCGGACATTTGGCAGCTTGCGCCAGGAATTTTATCGATTCTGAGATAAGCGTTGCTAATAGCACGCTATCTCAGCGATAAAATTCATCGATAGCCGGCAATAAATATCCTAGCGCTAAGTGCGCTTAGCGATATTTATCGCCGGCTTGATAATATGCCCCCAAGTCGAAAACCAGCAAAACACCAGGAAAAAAGTGGGGGCAACCATGCAGTCAGATTCCACTTTCCTACAACCTAGATAGGTGATCTCCTTTCGACAATACTGAAATTTGGAAAGGGACACTTTATGTCCGTGCTGTGCCAAATGCAACAACAATTTAACTGTACTATCCCTGCAACCTGGTTCTGTGTCAGAAGCGATGAGGAGATCATCAACATACTGCACCAATACATTACCTGGGGGAAGTGAAAGAGAATCCAATTGGCTCTTTAATGCTTGGCTATAAATGCTCGGACTTTCTGTATAGCCCTGAGGAGCTCGACAGAATCTAAAGCTTCTGCCAGCTGGTGTAAAACCAAACAAATACCTACTGCCCGGATGGATAGGAACACTAAAGAATGCATTTTTCAAGTCGATAACAGAAAAGAATTTAGCAGTAGAAGGAATCATCGTGAAAAGAGTAGTAATGTCAGGGACCACAGGGAACTGGGGAACTACTATTTTATTAACTTATTAACTTCGCGCAAATCAATCACAAAACGATAAACAGCTGCATGATCATCAGAGGAACCCGGAGGTGTTCGTTTGAAAATGGGAAGAATAGGGCTATTACAAATATTAGCAGTCGTCTCCTCAACCACTCCTTTCTCAATCAAATCCTGTACAATTTGCAATAAAGCTCACTCACCTGCCTGCGGTATTTTATACTGAGCGATGCGAGGTAAAATAGCATTGCCTTTAACTTGGATCGAAACTGGCGATATCTGTAACAGTCCCACATCTGTGTCACCTGTCGCCCACAGAGTGGGCGGCACATCTTTAAACTCAGCAGGAAGGGGTGCATCTTTAGACAGACACTGTTTAGAGCGTACTACATCCAGACTCATTGTCATGTAAACACCTGCCCGGGAGCAATAAATCGTAGCATGCAATTTCTTCAACAAGTCCAAACCCATCAAATTTTCTCCACAATTAGAGGTCAACAAGAATGGCGAATCCACTTTGAAAGGACCAATAGTCAACGCAAGAGGTTTTGAAATGGGGCTTACAACCGGTACACCAGAAAAACCTACCGAAACATTATTATGGCCAGACAGAGCCACCCCAGGGACCAAGGAACGAGAAATAGAGCTGTTCGTTGCACCTGTATCCACCAAAAACTCCTTAGCTGAGCCATGCAAATCCGCAGTAACATACGGACCGCATTGATCTACTGGTATCGGAACTGGTTCCTCACTCTGCCCCTGGCTGTCCTAGCTGTAAGACATTCCTGTCACCTCATCTGTGTCATAATCATCATGATAATACTGTCCACCCCGAGGTTCATCAAAATAGTTATGATCAGAACGACCCTCCGAGGCCAAAGCATTTTGAGCCCTGTCCTGTCCACCAGCACCACGACCCCGTCCACGAGAACCTCGTCCTCTCGGGACCGCCCCCTTCTGCAAAAGCACAGGGCACTCACTATGCCAGTGTCCCTCCTCCTTAGAATAAGCACACTGATTCGGCCCTAAAGGCGTAGTATTTGGCTGCCTGCTAGTGCGAGGAAGCTGTCGGGACAAACCACCACATCCTCTACCAGTCCCTCTAGAAGCCTACTGCAACAACACCTTGGTCTTCAAATCCTTGTGATTCTTCTCCGTCCTCTCCTTATCCTCATTTTCCCTATGCTCATAGTACTGTGCCATATTCAAAATAACAGAAGGGAAAGAGGTGGACGAGGTGCTTTCGGAAGCCTGCAATCGAGTCGCAATCTCAGGAAGCAAATTAGAAACAAATCTATAAACAAACAACCGAACACCTCCTTCAATCGACGAGTCCTGCCCACTATAATCTAGAAACACATCTTCAAACTGAGTGAATAAATCAGACACATTCTCATCTTTCTTTTGTCGACAAGCCATTAACTTGTCCCAATCAACCTTCCTCAGAGGAATAAGAGAATGCATATAAAGTAATGATACGGCCGGGCAAAGCAAGTATCTCTGCTCTAGGCTTATCACCGGGCTTCCTCTCCTGATCCCATATTCTAATTTGATCCCATGTACCACCCAATTCAGCAACATGATCTTGTGTATGCACTTGCCTCCAAATATCAACCGGAACCAGTAAGCCAAAGAACATTTCAATATCCGCAAGCGTCATTACTGTTGAAGAGGCAGCTTCAGTCAATTCTTTATAATATGCAGTAGGGTTCTTCCTAGGATCAGGTAACTGAGTCTTAAGAGACAAAACTTCACTCCTTTTCCTTGGAGTATAAACCCATTGTTCTTGGAAACGGGCCGCCACACCTGGTCTAGTGACAATACCGTGCTGATCCATTAACCCTGGTATTTCGGGGTGATATATAGGATGAACCTCTCGCATCGGAAACTGAGATACCAGGGTGGGGCTCTTCTCAAGTAGCCTACCCCGGTAAGCAACCAATGTCGCAACACTACCAAAAACTTGACCAGGCTCCATATTAGTAACATATACATGATCTTTAATATCATATAAAATCTGTGGTGCTGCATCTTTGAAACACTGCTCCCAAAGACTAATCAGAGTAGCAGACATTTGCTCAAGGGCATGCTGTTGTACAAAGGGCTCATAATCTTTCATCACATTCCACACGTCTTCCACACTATAAATGGGGTTCGGGCCCACTGCGCAGCCTGATTAGCCACTACCTTTTTCTCTGCATCTACCATTTCAGATCGCACATACGGACCCATGCGCTCTTTAAATTTCGTCCAGTCTCTATCCTCAAGCCCACGTACTGGCGTCCCACTACTCAGTAATGTCGGGGGATGGAAAAACACAGTGGGACTAGCAACGAAAGTAACAGGCACTAACGTCGCTGCTGGCTGCGTCGTAGGTGCAAGAGCTGGCGAAAGGGACGCTGAAACAATAGGTGTGGCAGGAGTACTAACAGTCATAGTTGCCACAGACGGCGAGGACAAAGAAAGGACAGGAGGCGCCATGCCCAAGACAGTCTGATCAACAATAGCAGAAGCAGAAACAGCAGAGGCAGAAGAAATGGGTGGCTGGGACTGTGAGGGAATAGCGGGATATATCCTCTGCGGGGCATATGGAGGTGGGGGTCAAGTATCTAACAATTCTTCCACAAAAGTATCATTTTCTTCTTGGGCCACATAAGATTTATCAATCTGTAATCGAAGCCTCCTGTCTTCACGTTCAATCCCTATCTCTTGGTTCTCTCTATCATGCGCTACAGCTTTCTGAGTCAATGTTTGCATTCTTCCCTTTCGCGCTTCCTTTTCCATCTTTAATCGTCTCTGTTTAGCCTCCTTTTGCCACGTTCGAAGAGAATCAAACCTAGACTGCCTGCTTCGCAAACAATTTTTCCTGTAAAACCCAATTTTTTGTTCATCAAAAGTGTCTGTCAATTGCCACTGCAACTCGGCATTGTTCCTCGTATATTTGTGCCATAGCGTACTAAACATAATAGGGCCAAGGCCATGCTTCACATACATATCGAAATTTGGAGTGCCTTCTGGAGGTGCTGGCTGACTTTCCTCCAGTCGATCATCAGCAGAACAACAACGACAGCACAAAGAAACCAGTTTACTTATTCCAGGCATTCTCAAAAGAAAACAAATTCACTACTTATGCCTGGCAAAGTATTTGCAAATACTTTCATCCCAAAATCGGTCCTCAGACCGTACCAAATACAAACCAAAATGGTACCATATCCACAAAGAACCAAAACAAACTCACCTGATGCATGCAGGTCAAATAAATTTATTCTCCACTACCTACTCTTCGGACCAAACGGTCAGATCCAAGGGTTTCGCCATTCAGGACTCCAGTCGAGATTAACACTGGGCGAGACACCGTCCGGCAGGACAGAAGGGGTAGCTGTGAGTGCAGGAACTCTATCGTGCAGGGATCCCTGATCCGTCCGTCCAACCCGACGATGGCCTCGACCTCCCCACCCGTCCTGAGGAGGGGATGGGCCACTCGCCCGATGGAGTCCCTGTTCGGGTGCCAACTGGAGGAAGTGCCCCGATTAGGGTCACCCAGGTCACTCACGACCACCTCTCAGCCTTCCATACAAATGAAGAGTCGGTCAGACAGTAGAGAATACAAACCAATATATTTATTCAGATACTCTTGAGTGGAGCCCAGTCTCTTAGGATTGCTGCAGAGGGACTTACATCAGCAAACATGGTAATACATTATGTACAATTCAGAACCAATAAAGACACGCCCACAATGGAATTTTCCAGTCTGATGCAGCTGAACAAAGAAGTACAGAGGATAAGTTTCAATTCTAAGGCCGGGCACACACTATCTCCTACTCAAGGTCACTCTGTCCGTGCCTGCCACTAGACTAGTGGGCGAAGGCCTCTATCTAGTGGGAAAGGTATGCGCTAATAGGAACAGTGTATTCATTAGCAAAGCAAGGCCCAACCTTGGAGAAACGAGAGTTACCAAAAGCTGCGTCTGTGAGAAGGGGAAGATTAGTTTCTATCACTGGCGTAGCAAGGGGGGTGCGGAGGGGGCGGTGCACCCCGGGCGGCGCGAGTTTTGGGGCGGCGGTGGCCGCTAAAATCATCGCCAGCACCCCCCCCCCCTCTCTTCAGCGCGGCGGCAAAAGGCAGGGACCGCCACGGGCGGCAGAGTGCCTAGCTACACCACTGGTTTCTATCATGTTTCAAAATGGCGGGCAAACATAAAATGGTGCTGCGAATGCTAACTTACATAGAACAATACATAATTTTTATTCTAACAAGAATTAACCAAGCAATCCACTGGCGGGGCGCCTATTACTATAGATCATGATAAACTAAGAAATCGACTGACGGGGCCCCTACTACCCTGGGTAAGAATGAACCTAGTAATACAATGGCGGGCCCCTACTACTGCGGGTAAGGATGAACCTAGTAATGCACTGGCGGGACCCTACTACTGAGGGTAAGAATGAACCTAGTAATGCACTGGCGGGCACCTAGTGCTGTGGGTAAGAATGAACCTAGTAATGCACTGGCAGGGCCCCTAGTGCTATGGGTAAGAATGAACCTAGTAATGCACTGGCGGGCCCCTAGTGATGTGGGTAAGAATGAACCTAGTAATGCACTGGCGGGGCCCCTAGTGCTGTGGGTAAGAATGAACCTAGTAATGTACTGTCGGGGCCCCTAGTGCTGTGGGTAAGAATGAACCTAGTAATGCACTGGCGGGCCCCTAGTGCTGTGGGTAAGAATGAACCTAGTAATGCACTGGTGGGGCCCCTCCCACTGTGGGTAAGAATGAACCTAGTAATGCACTGGTGGGCCCTAGTGCTGTGGGTAAGAATGAACCTAGTAATGCACTAGCGGGGCCCCTAGTGCTGTGGGTAAGAATGAACCTAGTAAGCACTGGCGGGGCCCTGCTACTGAGGGTAAGAATGAACCTAGTAATGCACTGGCGGGTCCCCTACTACTGAGGGTAAGAATGAACCTAGTAATCCACTGGCGGGGCCCTACTACTGAGGGTAACAATGTATCGTGTAGTCCACTGGCGGGGCCCCTACTACTGAGGGTAACAATGGATTTTGTAGTCCACTGGCGGGGCCCCTACTACTGAGGGTAACAATGGATCTTGCAATGCACTGGCGGTCCCCTACTAGTGAGGGTAACAATGGATCTTGTAATGCACTGGTGGGCCCCTACTACTGTGAGTACGAATTAACCTAGTAATGCACTGGCGGGGCCCTACTACTGAGGGTAACAATGGATCTTGTAATGCACTGGCGGGCCCCTACTACTGAGGGTAACAATGGATCTTGTAATGCACTGGAGGGCCCTACTACTGAGGGTAACAATGGATCTTGTAATGCACTGGCGGGCCCCTACTACTGAGGGTGACAATGGATCTTGTAATGCACTGGCAGGGCCCCTACTACTGAGGGTAACAATGGATCTTGTAATGCACTGGCGGGCCCCTACTACTCAGGGTGACAATGGATCTTGTAATGCATTGGCGGGGCCCCTACTACTGAGGGTAACAATGGATCTTGTAATGCACTGGTGGGGCCCTAGTGCTGTGGGTAAGAAAGAACCTAGTAATGCACTGGCGGGGCCCTAGTGCTGTGGGTAAGAATGAACCTAGTACTGCACTGGCGGGGCCCCTACTACTGAGGGTAACAATGGATCTTGTAATGCACTGGCGGGGCCCCTACTACTGAGGGTAACAATGGATCTTGTAATGCACTTGCGGGGTCCTACTACTGAGGGTAACAATGGATCTTGTAATGCACTGGCGGGGCCCGTACTACTGAGGGCAACAATGGATCTTGTAATACACGGGCGGTGCCCTAGTGCTGTGGGTAAGAAAGAACCTAGTAATGCACTGGTGGGCCCCTAGCGCTGTGGGTAAGAATGAACCTAGTAATGCACTGGCGGCGCCCTAGTGCTGTGGGTAAGAATGAACCTAGTAATGCACTGGCGGGGCTCCTCATGCTGTGGGTAAGAAAGAACCTAGTAATGCACTGGCAGGGTCCCTACTGCTGTGGGTGAGAAAAAACCTAGTAATGCACTGGCGGGGCCCCTCACGCTGTGGGTAAGAATGAACCTAGTAATACACGGGTGGGGCCCTAGTGCTGTGGGTAAGGATGAACCTAGTAATGCACTGGCGGGCCCCTAGTGCTGTGGGTAAGAATGAACCTAGTAATGCACTGGCGGGCCCCTAGTGCTGTGGGTAAGAATGAACCTAGTAATGCACTGGCGGGGCCCCTACTACTGAGGGTAAGAATGAACCTAGTAATGCACTGGAGGGGCCCCTAGTGCTGTGGGTAAGAATGAACCTAGTAATGCACTGGCGGGCCCCTAGTGCTGTGGGTAAGAATGAACCTAGTAATGCACTGGCGGGGCCCCTAGTGCTGTGGGTAAGAATGAACATAGTAATGCACTGGCGGGGCCCCTAGTGCATTGGGTAAGAATGAACCTAGTAATGCACTGGCGGGCCCCTGGTGCTGTGGGTAAGAATGAACCTAGTAATGCACTGGCGGGGCCCCTCCCGCTGTGGATAAGAATGAACCTAGTAATGCACTGGCGGGCACTAGTGCTGTGGGTAAGAATGAACCTAGGAATGCACTGGCGGGGCCCCTCCCGCTGTGGGTAAGAATGAACCTAGTAATGCACTGGAGGGCCCCTAGTGCTGTGGGTAAGAATGAACCTAGTAATGCACTGGCGGGGCCCCTGCTACTGAGGGTAAGAATGAACCTAGTAATGCACTGGCGGGGCCCCTACTACTGAGGGTAAGAATGAACCTAGTAATCCACTGGCGGGGCCCTACTACTGAGGGTAACAATGGATCTTGTAGTCCACTGGAGGGGCCCCTACTACTGAGGGTAACAATGGTTCTTGTAGTCCACTGGCAGGGCCCCTACTACTGAGGGTAACAATGGATCTTGCAATGCACTGGCGGGCCCCTACTACTGAGGGTAACAATGGATCTTGTAATGCACTGGCGAGCCCCTACTACTGTGAGTACGAATGAACCTAGTAATGCACTGGCGGGGCCCCTCACGCTGTGGGTAAGAATGAACCTAGTAATGCACTGGCGGGCCCCTACTACTGAGGGTGACAATGGATCTTGTAATGCACTGGCGGGGTCCCTACTACTGAGGGTAACAATGGATCTTGTAATGCACTGGCGGGCCCCTGCTACTGAGGGTGACAATGGATCTTCTAATGCACTGGCAGGGCGCCTACTACTGAGGGTAACAATGGATCTTGTAATGCACTGGCGGGGCCCTAGTGCTGTGGGTAAGAAAGAACCTAGTAATGCACTGGCAGGGCCCTAGTGCTGTGGGTAAGAATGAACCTAGTAATGCACTGGCGGGGCCCCTACTACTGAGGGTAACAATGGATCTTGTAATGCACTGGCGGGGCCCCTACTACTGAGGGTAACAATGGATCTTGTAATGCACTGGCGGGGTCCTACTACTGAGGGTAACAATGGATATTGTAATGCACTGGCGGGGCCCCTACTACTGAGGGTAACAATGGATCTAGTAATGCACTGGCGGGGCCTTAGTGCTCTGGGTAAGAAAGAACCAAGTAATGCACTGGCGGGCCCCTAGTGATGTGGGTAAGAATGAACCTAGTAATGCAATGGCGGGGCCCTAGTGCTGTGGGTAAGAATGAACCTAGTAATGCACTGGCGGGGCCCCTCACGCTGTGGGTAAGAAAGAACCTAGTAATGCACTGGCGGGACCCCTCACGCTGTGGGTAAGAATTAACCTAGTAATGCACTGGCGGGGCCCCTACTGCGCTGAGTAAGAAAGAACCTAGTAATGAACTGGCGGGGCCCCTCACGCTGTGGGTAAGAATGAACCTAGTAATGCACTGGCGGGTCCCCTACTACTGAGGGTAACAATGGATCTTGTAATGCACTGGCGGCCCCTACTACTGAGGGTAACAATGGATCTTGTAATGCACTGGCGCGGCCCCTAGTGCTGTGGGTAAGAATGAACCTAGTAATGCACTGGCGGGGCCCTAGTGCTGTGGGTAAGAATGAACCTAGTAATGCACTGGCGGCCCCCTTCTGTGGGTAAGAATGAACCTAGCAATGCACTGGCGGGGCCCCTGCTACTGAGGGTAACAATGGATCTTGTAATGCACTGGCAGGCCCCTACTATTGAGGGTAACAATGGATCTTGTAATGCACTGGTGGGGCCCCTACTACTGAGGGTAACAATGGATCTTGTAATGCACTGGCCGGGCCCTAGTACTGTGGGTAAGAAAGAAACTAGTAATGCACTGGCGGGGCCCTAGTGCTGTGGGTAAGAATGAACCTAGTAATGCACTGGCGGGCCCCTACTACTGAGGGTAACAATGGATATTGTAATGCACTGGCGGGGCCCCTACTACTGAGGGTAACAATGGATCTTGTAATGCACTGGTGGGGTCCTACTACTGAGGGTAACAATGGATCATGTAATGCACTGGCGGGGCCCCTACTACTGAGGGTAACAATGGATCATGTAATGCACTGGCGGGGCCCCTACTACTGAGGGTAACAATGGATCATGTAATGCACTGGCGGGGCCCAAATGCTGTGGGTAAGAAAGAACCGAGTAATGCACTGGCGGGGCCCCTGCTACTGAGGGTAAGAATGAACCTAGTAATGCCCTGGCGGGGCCCCTACTACTGAGGGTAAGAATGAACCTAGTAATCCACTGGCGGGGCCCTACTACTGAGGGTAACAATGGATCTTGTAGTCCACTGGCGGGGCCCCTACTACTGAGGGTAACAATGGATCTTGTAGTCCACTGGCAGGGCCCCTACTACTGAGGGTAACAATGGATCTTGCAATGCACTGGCGGGCCCCTACTACTGAGGGTAACAATGGATCTTGTAATGCACTGGCGAGCCCCTACTACTGTGAGTACGAATGAACCTAGTAATGCACTAGCGGGGCCCCTCACGCTGTGGGTAAGAATGAACCTAGTAATGCACTGGCGGGCCCCTACTACTGAGGGTGACAATGGATCTTGTAATGCACTGGCGGGGTCCCTACTACTGAGGGTAACAATGGATCTTGTAATGCACTGGTGGGCCCCTGCTACTGAGGGTGACAATGGATCTTCTAATGCACTGGCAGGGCCCCTACTACTGAGGGTAACAATGGATCTTGTAATGCACTGGCGGGCCCCTAGTGCTGTTGGTAAGAAAGAACCTAGTAATGCACTGGCAGGGCCCTAGTGCTGTGGGTAAGAATGAACCTAGTAATGCACTGGCGGGGCCCCTACTACTGAGGTTAACAACGGATCTTGTAATGCACTGGCGGGGCCCCTACTACTGAGGGTAACAATGGATCTTGTAATGCACTGGCGGGGTCCTACTACTGAGGGTAACAATGGATATTGTAATGCACTGGCGGGGCCCCTACTACAGAGGGTAACAATGGATCTAGTAATGCACTGGCGGGGCCTTAGTGCTCTGGGTAAGAAAGAACCTAGTAATGCACTGGCGGGCGCCTAGTGCTGTGGGTAAGAATGAACCTAGTAATGCACTGGCGGGGCCCTAGTGCTGTGGGTAAGAATGAACCTAGTAATGCACTGGCGGGGCCTCTCACGCTGTGGGTAAGAAAGAACCTAGTAATGCACTGGCGGGGCCCCTCACGCTGTGGGTAAGAATTAACCTAGTAATGCACTGGCGGGGCCCCTACTGCGCTGGGTAAGAAGGAACCTAGTAATGCACTGGCGGGGCCCCTCACGCTGTGGGTAAGAATTAACCTAGTAATGCACTGGCGGGTCCCCTACTACTGAGGGTAACAATGGATCTTGTAATGCACTGGCGGCCCCTACTACTGAGGGTAACAATGGATCTTGTAATGCACTGGCGGGCCCCTACTACTGAGGGTAACAATGGATCTTGTAATGCACTGGCGCGGCCCCTAGTGCTGTGGGTAAGAATGAACCTAGTAATGCACTGGCGGGGCCCCTCACGCTGTGGGTAAGAAAGAACCTAGTAATGCACTGGCGGGGCCCCTCACGCTGTGGGTAAGAATTAACCTAGTAATGCACTGGCGGGTCCCCTACTACTGAGGTTAACAATGGATCTTGTAATGCACTGGCAGCCCCTACTACTGAGGGTAACAATGGATCTTGTAATGCACTGGCGGGCCCCTACTACTGAGGGTAACAATGGACTTGTAATGCACTGGCGCGGCCCCTAGTGCTGTGGGTAAGAATGAACCTAGTAATGCACTGGCGGGGCCCTAGTGCTGTGGGTAAGAATGAACCTAGTAATGCACTGGCGGCCCCCCTTCTGTGGGTAAGAATGAACCTAGCAATGCACTGGCGGGGCCCCTGCTACTGAGGGTAACAATGGATCTTGTAATGCACTGGCAGGCACCTACTATTGAGGGTAACATTGGATCTTGTAATGCACTGGTGGGGCCCCTACTACTGAGGGTAACAATGGATCTTGTAATGCACTGGCTGGGCCCTAGTACTGTGGGTAAGAAAGAAACTAGTAATGCACTGGCGGGGCCCTAGTGCTGTGGGTAAGAATGAACCTAGTAATGCACTGGCGGGGCCCCTACTACTGAGGGTAACAATGGATCTTGTAATGCACTGGCGGGGCGCCTACTACTGAGGGTAACAATGGATCTTGTAATGCACTGGTGGGGTCCTACTACTGAGGGTAACAATGGATCTTGTAATGCACTGGCGGGGCCCCTACTACTGAGGGTAACAATGGATCTTGTAATGCACTGGCGGGGCCCAAGTGCTGTGGGTAAGAAAGAACCTAGTAATGCACTGGCGGGCCCCTAGTGCTGTGGGTAAGAATAAACCTAGTTATGCACTGGCGGGGCCCTAGTGTTGTGGGTGAGAATTAACCTAGTAATGCACTGGCGGGGCCCCTCACGCTGTCGGTAAGAAAGAACCGAGTAATGAACTGGCGGGGCCCCTCACGCTGTGGGTAAGAATGAACCGAGTAATGCACTGGCGGGCCCCTACTGCTGTGGGTGAGAAAGAACCTACTAATGCACTGGCGGGGCCCCTCACGCTGTGGGTAAGAATGAACCTAGTAATGCACTGGCGGGGCCCTAGTGCTGTGGGTAAGAATGAACCTAGTAATGCACTGGCAGGCCGCTAGTGCTGTGGGTAAGAATGAACCTAGTAATGCACTGGCGGGCCCCTAGTGCTGTGGGAAAGAATGAACCTAGTAATGCACTGGCGGGGCCCCTACTACTGAGGATAAGAATGAACCTAGTAATGCACTGGCGGGGCCCCTAGTGTTGTGGGTAAGAATGAACTTAGTAATGCACTGGCGGGCCCCTAGTGCTGGGGGTAAGAATGAACCTAGTAATGCACTGGCGGGGCCCCTAGTGCTGTGGGTAAGAATGAACCTAGTAATACACTGGCGGGGCCCCTAGCGCTGTGGGTAAGAATGAACCTAATAATGCACTGGCGGGCCCCTAGTACTGTGGGTAAGAAGGAACCTAGTAATGCACTGGCGGGGCCCCTACTACTGAGGGTAAGAATGAACCTAGTAATGCACTGGCGGGGCCGTACTACTGAGGGTAACAATGGATCTTGTAGTCCACTGGCAGGGCCCCTACTACTGAGGGTAACAATGGATCTTGTAATGCACTGGCGTGGCCCCTAGTGCTGTGGGTAAGAATGAACCTAGTAATGCACTGGCGGGGCCCTAGTGCTGTGGGTAAGAATGAACCTAGTAATGCACTGGCGGCCCCCCCCTGTGGGTAAGAATGAACCTAGCAATGCACTGGCGGGGCCCCTGCTTCTGAGGGTAACAATGGATCTTGTAAAGCACTGGCCGGGCCCTAGTGCTGTGGGTAAGAAAGAAACTAGTAATGCACTGGCGGGGCCCTGGTGCTGTGGGTAAGAATGAACCTAGTAATGCACTGGCGGGGGCCCCTACTACTGAGGGTAACAATGGATCTTGTAATGGACTGGCGGGGCCCCTACTACTGAGGGTAACAATGGATCTTGTAATGCACTGGTGGGGTCCTACTACTGAGGGTAACAATGGATCTTGTAATGCACTGGCGGGGCCCCTACTACTGAGGGTAACAATGGATCTTGTAATGCACTGGCGGGGCCCAAGTGATGTGGGTAAGAAAGAACCTAGTATTGCACTGGCGGGCCCCTAGTGCTGTGGGTAAGAATAAACCTAGTTATGCACTGGCGGGGCCCTAGTGCTGTGGGTGAGAATGAACCTAGTAATGCACTGGCGGGGCCCCTCACGCTGTCGATAAGAAAGAACCTAGTAATGAACTGGCGGGGTCCCTCACGCTGTGGGTAAGAATGAACCTAGTAATGCACTGGCGGGGCCCCCACAGCTGTGGGTGAGAAAGAACCTACTAATGCACTGGCGGGGCCTCTCACGCTGTGGGTAAGAATGAACCTAGTAATGCACTGGCGGGGCCCTATTGCTGTGGGTAAGAATGAACCTAGTAATGCACTGGCAGGCCCCTAGTGCTGTGGGTAAGAATGAACCTAGTAATGCACTGGCGGGCCCCTAGTGCTGTGGGTAAGAATGAACCTAGTAATGCACTGGCGGGGCCCCTACTACTGAGGATAAGAATGAACCTAGTAATGCACTGGCGGGGCCCCTAGTGCTGTGGGTAAGAATGAACTTAGTAATGCACTGGCGGGCCTCCAGTGCTGTGGGTAAGAATGAACCTAGTAATGCACTGGCGGGCCCCTAGTGCTGTGGGTAAGAATGAACCTAGTAATGCACTGGCAGGGCCCCTAGTGCTGTGGGTAAGAATTAACCTAATAATGCACTGGCGGGCCCCTAGTACTGTGGGTAAGAATGAACCTAGTAATGCACTGGCAGGGCCCCTGCTACTGAGGGTAAGATTGAACCTAGTAATGCACTGGCGGGGCCCCTACTACTGAGGGTAAGAATGAACCTAGTAATCCACCGGCGAGGCCCTACTACTGAGGGTAACAATGGATCTTGTAGTCCACTGGCAGGGCCCCTACTACTAAGGGTAACAATGGATCTTGCAATGCACTGGCGGGCCCCTACTACTGAGGGTAACAATGGAGCTTGTAATGCACTGGCGGGCTCCTACTACTGTGAGTACGAATGAACCTAGTAATGCACTGGTGAGGCCCTACTAGTGAGGGTAACAATGGATCTTGTAATGCACTGGCGGGGCCCCTACTACTGATGGTAACAATGAATCTTGTAATGCACTGGCGGGCCCCTACTACTGAGGGTGACAATAGATCTTCTAATGCAGTGGCGAGGGCCCTACTACTGAGGGTAACAATGGATCTTGTAATGCACTGGCGGGGCCCTAGTGCTGTGGGTAAGAAAGAACCTAGTAATGCACTGGCGGGGCCCTAGTGCTGTGGGTAAGAATTAACCTAGTAATGCATTGGCGGGCCCCTACTACTGAGGGTAACAATGGATCTTGTAATACACTGGCAGGGCCCCTACTACTGAGGGTAACAATGGATCTTGTAATGCACTGGCGGGGCCTTAGTGCTCTGGGTAAGAAAGAACCTAGTAATGCACTGGCGGGCGCCTATTGCTGTGGGTAAGAATGAACCTAGTAATGCACTGGCGGGGCCCTAGTGCTGTGGGTAAGAATGAACCTAGTAATGCACTGGCGGGGCCCCTCATGCTGTGGGTAAGAAAGAACCTAGTAATGCACTGGCGGGGCCCCTCATTCTGTGGTTAAGAATGAACCTAGTAATGCACTGGCGGGGCCCCTACTGCTGTGGGTAAGAAAGAATCTAGTAATGAACTGGCGGGGCCCCTCACGCTGTGGGTAAGAATGAAGCTAGTAATGCACTGTCGGGCCCCTACTACTGAGGGTAACAATGGATCTTGTAATGCACTGGCGGGCCCCTACTACTGAGGGTAACAATGGATCTTGTAATGCACTGGTGGGCCCCTACTACTGAGCGTAACAATGGGTTTTGTAATGCACTGGCGGGCCCCTACTATTGAGGGTAACAATGGATCTTGTAATGCATTGGCACGGCCCCTAGTGCTGTGGGTAAGAATGAACCTAGTAATGCACTGGCGGGGCCCTAGTGCTGTGGGTAAGAATGAACCTAGTAATGCACTGGTGAGGCCCCTCAAGCTGTGGGTAAGAAAGAACCTAGTAATGCACTGGCGGGGCCCCTCCCGCTGTGGGTAAGAATGAACCTAGCAATGCACTGGCGGGGCCCCTGCTACTGAGGGTAACAATGGATCTTGTAATGCACTGGCGGGCCCCTACTACTGAGGGTAACAATGGATCTTTTTAATGCATTGGCGGGCACCTACTACTGAGGGTAACAATGGATCTTGTAATGCACTGGCGGGGCCCTTACTACTGTGAGTACGAATGAACTTAGTAATGCACTGGTGGGGCCCCTAGTGCTGTGAGTAAGAATGAACCTAGTAATGCACTGGCGGGGCCCCTAGTGCTGAGGGTATGAAAGAGCCTAGTAATGCACTGGCGGGGCCCTAGTGCTGTGGGTAAGAATAAACCTAGTAATGCACTGGCGGGGCCCCTACTACTGAGGGTAACAATGGCTCTTGTAATGCACTGGCGGACCCTACTACTGAGGGTAACAATGGATCTTGTAATGCACTGGCGGGGCCCTACTACTGAGGGTAACAATGGATCTTGTAATGCACTGGCGGGCCCCTACTACTGAGGGTAACAATGGATCTTGTAATGCACTGGCGGGCCACTACTACTGAGGGTAACAATGAACCTAGTAATGCACTGGCGCACCCTAGTGCTGTGGGTAAGAATGAACCTAGTAATGCACTGGCGGGGCCCCTCCCGCTATGGGTAAGAAGGAACCTAGTAATGCACTGGCGGGGCCCCTGCTGCTGTGGGTAACAATGGATCTTGTAATGCACTGGCGGGCCCTAGTGCTGTGGGTAAGAATGAACCTAGTAATGCACTTGCGAAGCCCCTAGTGCTGAGGGTAAGAATGAATCTAGTAATGCACTGGAGGGCCCCTCCCGCTGTCGGTAAGAATGAACCTAGTAATGCACTGGCTGGGCCCCACCCGCTGGGTGTAAGAATGAACCTAGTAATGCACTGGCGGGGCCCCTCACGCTGTGGGTAAGAATGAACCTAGTAAAGCACTGGCGGGGCCCCTCACGCTGTGTGTAAGAATGAACCTAGTAATGCACTGGCGGGGCCCCTCCCGCTGTGGGTAAGAAAGAACCTAGTAATGCACTGGCGGGGCCCCTCCCGCTTTGGGTAAGAATGAACCAAGCAATGCACTGGCGGGCCCCTGCTACTGAGGGTAAAAATGGATCTTGAAATGCACTGGCGGGCCCCTACTACTGAGGGTAACAATGGATCTTGTAATGCACTGGCGGGCCCCTACTACTGATGGTAACAATGGATCTTGTAATGCACTGGCGGGCCCCTACTACTGAGGGTAACAATGGATCTTGTAATGCACTGGCGGGCCCCTACTACTGTGAGTACGAATGAACCTAGTAATGCACTGGCGGGGCCCCTAGTGCTGTAAGTAAGAATGAACCTAGTAATGCACTGGCAGGGCCCCTAGTGCTGTGAGTAAGAATGAACCTAGTAATGCACTGGCGGGGCCCCTACTACTGAGGGTAACAATGGATCTTGTAATGCAGTGGCCGGGCCCCTACTACTGAGGGTAACAATGGATCTTGTAATGCACTGGCGGGGCCCTACTACTGAGGGTAACAATGGATCTTGTAATGCACTGGCGGGGCCCCTACTACTGAGGGTAACAATAGATCTTGTAATGCACTGGCGGGCCCTACTACTGAGGGTAACAATGAACCTAGTAATGCACTGGCGGGCCCTAGTGCTGTGGGTAAGAATGAACCTAGTAATGCACTGGCGGGCCCTCCCGCTGTGGGTAAGAATTAACCTAGTAATGCACTGGCGGGCCCCTACTACTGAGGGTAATAATGGACCTTGTAATGCACTGGCGGGGCCCTAGTGCTGTGGGTAAGAATGAACCTATTAATGCACTGGCGGGGCCCCTAGTGCTCAGGGTAACAATGGATCTTGTAATGCACTGGTGGGGTCCTACTACTGAGGGTAACAATGGATCTTGTAATGCACTGGCGGGGCCCCTACTACTGAGGGTAACAATGGATCTTGAAATGCACTGGCGGGGCCGAAGTGCTGTGGGTAAGAAAGAACCTAGTAATGCACTGGCGGGCCCCTAGTGCTGTGGGTAAGAATAAACCTAGTTATGCACTGGCGGGGCCCTAGTGCTGTGGGTGAGAATTAACCTAGTAATGCACTGGCGGGGCCCCTCACGCTGTCGGTAAGAAAGAACCTAGTAATGAACTGGCGGGGCCCCTCACTCTGTGGGTAAGAATGAACCTAGTAATGCACTGGCGGGCCCCTACTGCTGTGGGTGAGAAAGAACCTACTAATGCACTGGCGGGGCCCCTCACGCTGTGGGTAAGAATGAACCTAGTAATGCACTGGCGGGGCCCTAGTGCTGTGGGTAAGAATGAACCTAGTAATGCACTGGCAGGCCCCTAGTGCTGTGGGTAAGAATGAACCTAGTAATGCACTGGCGGGCCCCTAGTGCTGTGGGTAAGAATGAACCTAGTAATGCACTGGCGGGGCCCCTACTACTGAGGATAAGAATGAACCTAGTAATGCACTGGCGGGGCCCCTCACGCTGTGGGTAAGAAAGAACCTAGTAATGAACTGGCGGGGCCCCTCACGCTGTGGGTAAGAATGAACCTACTAATGCACTGGCGGGGCCCCTCACGCTGTGGGTAAGAATGAACCTAGTAATGCACTGGCGGGGACCTAGTGCTGTGGGTAAGAATGAACCTAGTAATGCACTGGCGGGCCCCTAGTGCTGTGGATAAGAATGAACCTAGTAATGCACTGGCGGGGCCCCTACTACTGAGGATAAGAATGAACCTAGTAATGCACTGGCGGGGCCCCTAGTGCTGTGGGTAAGAATGAACTTAGTAATGCACTGGCGGGCCTCCAGTGCTGTGGGTAAGAATGAACCTAGTAATGCACTGGCGGGGCCCCTACTGCTGTGGGTAAGAATGAACCTAGTAATGCACTGGCGGGGCCCCTAGTGCTGTGGGTAAGAATGAACCTAATAATGCACTGGCGGGCCCCTAGTACTGTGGGTAAGAATGAACCTAGTAATGCACTGGCAGGGCCCCTGCTACTGAGGGTAAGAATGAACCTAGTAATGCACTGGCGGGGCCACTACTACTGAGGGTAAGAAAGAATCTAGTAATCCACCGGCGGGGCCATACTACTGAGGGTAACAATGGATCTTGTAGTCCACTGGCAGGGCCCCTACTACTGAGGGTAACAATGGATCTTGTAATGCACTGGCGCGGCCCCTAGTGCTGTGGGTAAGAATGAACCTAGTAATGCACTGGCGGGGCCCTAGTGCTGTGGGTAAGAATGAACCTAGTAATGCACTGGCGGCCCTCCGTGGGTAAGAATGAACCTAGCAATGCACTGGCGGGGCCCCTGCTACTGAGGGTAACAATGGATCTTGTAATGCACTGGCAGGCCCCTACTACTGAGGGTAACAATGGATCTTGTAATGCACTGGTGGGGCCCATATTACTGAGGGTAACAATGGATCTTATAATGCACTGGCCGGGCCTTAGTGCTGTGGGTAAGAAAGAAACTAGTAATGCACTGGCGGGGCCCTAGTGCTGTGGGTAAGAATGAACCTAGTAATGCACTGGCGGGGCCCCTACTACTGAGGGTAACATGGATCTTGTAATGCACTGGCGGGGCCCCTACTACTGAGGGTAACAATGGATCTTGTAATGCACTGGTGGGGTCCTACTACTGAGGGTAACAATGGATCTTGTAATGCACTGGCGGGGCCCAAGTGCTGTGGGTAAGAAAGAACCTAGTAATGCACTGGCGGGCCCCTAGTGCTGTGGGTAAGAATGAACCTAGTAATGCACTGGCGGGGCCCCTCACGCTGTCGGTAAGAAAGAACCTAGTAATGAACTGGCGGGGCCCCTCACGCTGTCGGTAAGAATGAACCTAGTAATGCACTGGCGGGGCCCCTACTGCTGTGGGTGAGAAAGAACCTACTAATGCACTGGCGGGGCCCCTCACGCTGTGGGTAAGAATGAACCTAGTAATGCACTGGCGGGGCCCTAGTGCTGTGGGTAAGAATGAACCTAGTAATGCACTGGCGGGCCCCTAGTGCTGTGGATAAGAATGAACCTAGTAATGCACTGGCGGGGCCCCTACTACTGAGGATAAGAATGAACCTAGTAATGCACTGGCGGGGCCCCTAGTGCTGTGGGTAAGAATGAACCTAGTAATGCACTGGCGGGGCCCCTAGTGCTGTGGGTAAGAATGAACCTAATAATGCACTGGCGGGCCCCTAGTACTGTGGGTAAGAATGAACCTAGTAATGCACTGGCAGGGCCCCTGCTACTGAGGGTAAGAATGAACCTAGTAATGCACTGGCGGGGCCCCTACTACTGAGGTTAAGAATGAACCTAGTAATCCACCGGCGAGGCCCTACTACTGAGGGTAACAATGGATCTTGTAGTCCACTGGCAGGGCCCCTACTACTGAGGGTAACAATGGATCTTGCAATGCACTGGCGGGCCCCTACTACTGAGGGTAACAATGGATCTTGTAATGCACTGGCGGGCTCCTACTATTGTGAGTACGAATGAACCTAGTAATGCACTGGCGAGGCCCTACTGCTGAGGGTAACAATGGATCTTGTAATGCACTGGCGGGGCCCTACTACTGAGGGTAACAATGGATCTTGTAATGCACTGGCGGGGCCCTACTACTGAGGGTAACAATGGATCTTGTAATGCACTGGCGGGCCCATACTACTGAGGGTGACAATGGATCTTGTAATGCACTGGCGGGGCCCCTACTACTGAGGGTAACAATGGATCTTGTAATGCACTGGCGGGCCCCTACTACTGAGGGTGACAATAGATCTTCTAATGCACTGGCGAGGCCCCTACTACTGAGGGTAACAATGGATCTTGTAATGCACTGGCGGGGCCCTAGTGCTGTGGGTAAGAAAGAACCTAGTAATGCACTGGCGGGGCCCTAGTGCTGTGGGGAAGAATTAACCTAGTAATGCACTGGCGGGCCCCTACTACTGAGGGTAACAATGGATCTTGTAGTCCACTGGCAGGGCCCCTACTACTGAGGGTAACAATGGATCTTGTAGTCCACTGGCAGGGCCCCTACTACTGAGGGTAACAATGGATCTTGCAATGCACTGGCGGGCCCCTACTACTGAGGGTAACAATGGATCTTGTAATGCACTGGCGAGCCCCTACTACTGTGAGTACGAATGAACCTAGTAATGCACTGGCGGGGCCCCTCACGCTGTGGGTAAGAATGAACCTAGTAATGCACTGGCGGGGCCCTAGTGCTGTGGGTAAGAATGAACCTAGTAATGCACTGGCGGGCCCCTAGTGCTGTGGATAAGAATGAACCTAGTAAATGCACTGGCGGGGCCCCTACTACTGAGGATAAGAATGAACCTAGTAATGCACTGGCGGGGCCCCTAGTGCTGTGGGTAAGAATGAACCTAGTAATGCACTGGCGGGGCCCCTAGTGCTGTGGGTAAGAATGAACCTAATAATGCACTGGCGGGCCCCTAGTACTGTGGGTAAGAATGAACCTAGTAATGCACTGGCAGGGCCCCTGCTACTGAGGGTAAGAATGAACCTAGTAATGCACTGGCGGGGCCCCTACTACTGAGGGTAAGAATGAACCTAGTAATCCACCGGCGAGGCCCTACTACTGAGGGTAACAATGGATCTTGTAGTCCACTGGCAGGGCCCCTACTACTGAGGGTAACAATGGATCTTGCAATGCACTGGCGGGCCCCTACTACTGAGGGTAACAATGGATCTTGTAATGCACTGGCGGGCTCCTACTATTGTGAGTACGAATGAACCTAGTAATGCACTGGCGAGGCCCTACTGCTGAGGGTAACAATGGATCTTGTAATGCACTGGCGGGGCCCTACTACTGAGGGTAACAATGGATCTTGTAATGCACTGGCGGGGCCCTACTACTGAGGGTAACAATGGATCTTGTAATGCACTGGCGGGCCCATACTACTGAGGGTGACAATGGATCTTGTAATGCACTGGCGGGGCCCCTACTACTGAGGGTAACAATGGATCTTGTAATGCACTGGCGGGCCCCTACTACTGAGGGTGACAATAGATCTTCTAATGCACTGGCGAGGCCCCTACTACTGAGGGTAACAATGGATCTTGTAATGCACTGGCGGGGCCCTAGTGCTGTGGGTAAGAAAGAACCTAGTAATGCACTGGCGGGGCCCTAGTGCTGTGGGGAAGAATTAACCTAGTAATGCACTGGCGGGCCCCTACTACTGAGGGTAACAATGGATCTTGTAGTCCACTGGCAGGGCCCCTACTACTGAGGGTAACAATGGATCTTGTAGTCCACTGGCAGGGCCCCTACTACTGAGGGTAACAATGGATCTTGCAATGCACTGGCGGGCCCCTACTACTGAGGGTAACAATGGATCTTGTAATGCACTGGCGAGCCCCTACTACTGTGAGTACGAATGAACCTAGTAATGCACTGGCGGGGCCCCTCACGCTGTGGGTAAGAATGAACCTAGTAATGCACTGGCGGGCCCCTACTACTGAGGGTGACAATGGATCTTGTAATGCACTGGCGGGGTCCCTACTACTGAGGGTAACAATGGATCTTGTAATGCACTGGCGGGCCCCTGCTACTGAGGGTGACAATGGATCTTCTAATGCACTGGCAGGGCCCCTACTACTGAGGGTAACAATGGATCTTGTAATGCACTGGCGGGCCCCTAGTGCTGTTGGTAAGAAAGAACCTAGTAATGCACTGGCAGGGCCCTAGTGCTGTGGGTAAGAATGAACCTAGTAATGCACTGGCGGGGCCCCTACTACTGAGGGTAACAATGGATCTTGTAATGCACTGGCGGGGCCCCTACTACTGAGGGTAACAATGGATCTTGTAATGCACTGGCGGGGTCCTACTACTGAGGGTAACAATGGATATTGTAATGCACTGGCGGGGCCCCTACTACTGAGGGTAACAATGGATCTAGTAATGCACTGGCGGGGCCTTAGTGCTCTGGGTAAGAAAGAACCTAGTAATGCACTGGCGGGCCCCTAGTGCTGTGGGTAAGAATGAACCTAGTAATGCACTGGCGGGGCCCTAGTGCTGTGGGTAAGAATGAACCTAGTAATGCACTGGCGGGGCCCCTCACGCTGTGGGTAAGAAAGAACCTAGTAATGCACTGGCGGGGCCCCTCACGCTGTGGGTAAGAATTAACCTAGTAATGCACTGGCGGGGCCCCTACTGCGCTGGGTAAGAAAGAACCTAGTAATGCACTGGCGGGGCCCCTCACGCTGTGGGTAAGAATGAACCTAGTAATGCACTGGCGGGTCCCCTACTACTGAGGGTAACAATGGATCTTGTAATGCACTGGCGGCCCCTACTACTGAGGGTAACAATGGATCTTGTAATGCACTGGCGGGCCCCTACTACTGAGGGTAACAATGGATCTTGTAATGCACTGGCGCGGCCCCTAGTGCTGTGTGTAAGAATGAACCTAGTAATGCACTGGCGGGGCCCTAGTGCTGTGGGTAAGAATGAACCTAGTAATGCACTGGCGGGGCCCCTCACGCTGTGGGTAAGAAAGAACCTAGTAATGCACTGGCGGGGCCCCTCACGCTGTGGGTAAGAATGAACCTAGTAATGCACTGGCGGGTCCCCTACTACTGAGGGTAACAATGGATCTTGTAATGCACTGGCGGCCCCTACTACTGAGGGTAACAATGGATCTTGTAATGCACTGGCGGGCCCCTACTACTGAGGGTAACAATGGATCTTGTAATGCACTGGCGCGGCCCCTAGTGCTGTGGGTAAGAATGAACCTAGTAATGCACTGGCGGGGCCCTAGTGCTGTGGGTAAGAATGAACCTAGTAATGCACTGGCGGCCCCCCTTCTGTGGGTAAGAATGAACCTAGCAATGCACTGGCGGGGCCCCTGCTACTGAGGGTAACAATGGATCTTGTAATGCACTGGCAGGCCCCTACTATTGAGGGTAACAATGGATCTTGTAATGCACTGGTGGGGCCCCTACTACTGAGGGTAACAATGGATCTTGTAATGCACTGGCTGGGCCCTAGTACTGTGGGTAAGAAAGAAACTAGTAATGCACTGGCGGGGCCCTAGTGCTGTGGGTAAGAATGAACCTAGTAATGCACTGGCGGGGCCCCTACTACTGAGGGTAACAATGGATCTTGTAATGCACTGGCGGGGCGTCTACTACTGAGGGTAACAATGGATCTTGTAATGCACTGGTGGGGTCCTGCTACTGAGGGTAACAATGGATCTTGTAATGCACTGGCGGGGCCCCTACTACTGAGGGTAACAATGGATCTTGTAATGCACTGGCGGGGCCCAAGTGCTGTGGGTAAGAAAGAACCTAGTAATGCACTGGCGGGTCCCTAGTGCTGTGGGTAAGAATAAACCTAGTTATGCACTGGCGGGGCCCTAGTGTTGTGGGTGAGAATTAACCTAGTAATGCACTGGCGGGGCCCTAGTGCTGTGGGTGAGAAAGAACCTACTAATGCACTGGCGGGGCACCTCACGCTGTGGGTAAGAATGAACCTAGTAATGCACTGGCGGGGCCCTAGTGCTGGGGGTAAGAATGAACCTAGTAATGCACTGGCAGGCCGCTAGTGCTGTGGGTAAGAATGAACCTAGTAATGCACTGGCGGGCCCCTAGTGCTGTGGGTAAGAATGAACCTAGTAATGCACTGGCGGGGCCCCTACTACTGAGGATAAGAATGAACCTAGTAATGCACTGGCGGGGCCCCTAGTGTTGTGGGTAAGAATGAACTTAGTAATGCACTGGCGGGCCCCTAGTGCTGGGGGTAAGAATGAACCTAGTAATGCACTGGCGGGGCCCCTAGTGCTGTGGGTAAGAATGAACCTAGTAATGCACTGGCAGGGCCCCTAGCGCTGTGGGTAAGAATGAACCTAATAATGCACTGGCGGGCCCCTAGTACTGTGGGTAAGAAGGAACCTAGTAATGCACTGGCGGGGCCCCTACTACTGAGGGTAAGAATGAACCTAGTAATGCACTGGCGGGGCCCCTACTACTGAGGGTAACAATGGATCTTGTAGTCCACTGGCAGGGCCCCTACTACTGAGGGTAACAATGGATCTTGTAATGCACTGGCGCGGCCCCTAGTGCTGTGGGTAAGAATGAACCTAGTAATGCACTGGCGGGGCCCTAGTGCTGTGGGTAAGAATGAACCTAGTAATGCACTGGCGGGCCCCCCCCCTGTGGGTAAGAATGAACCTAGCAATGCACTGGCGGGGCCCCTGCTACTGAGGGTAACAATGGATCTTGTAATGCACTGGCAGGCCCCTACTACTGAGGGTAACAATGGATCTTGTAATGCACTGGTGGGGCCCTTACTACTGAGGGTAACAATGGATCTTGTAAAGCACTGGCCGGGCCCTAGTGCTGTGGGTAAGAAAGAAACTAGTAATGCACTGGCGGGGCCCTGGTGCTGTGGGTAAGAATGAACCTAGTAATGCACTGGCGGGGCCCCTACTACTGAGGGTAACAATAGATCTTGTAATGGACTGGCGGGCCCCTACTACTGAGGGTAACAATGGATCTTGTAATGCACTGGTGGGGTCCTACTACTGAGGGTAACAATGGATCTTGTAATGCACTGGCGGGGCCCCTACTACTGAGGGTAACAATGGATCTTGTAATGCACTGGCGGGGCCCAAGTGATGTGGGTAAGAAAGAACCTAGTATTGCACTGGCGGGCCCCTAGTGCTGTGGGTAAGAATAAACCTAGTTATGCACTGGCGGGGCCCTAGTGCTGTGGGCGAGAATGAACCTAGTAATGCACTGGCGGGGCCCCTCACGCTGTCGATAAGAAAGAACCTAGTAATGAACTGGCGGGGTCCCTCACGCTGTGGGTAAGAATGAACCTAGTAATGCACTGGCGGGGCCCCTACTGCTGTGGGTGAGAAAGAACCTACTAATGCACTTGCGGGGCCTCTCACGCTGTGGGTAAGAATGAACCTAGTAATGCACTGGCGGGGCCCTATTGCTGTGGGTAAGAATGAACCTAGTAATGCACTGGCAGGCCCCTAGTGCTGTGGGTAAGAATGAACCTAGTAATGCACTGGCGGGCCCCTAGTGCTGTGGGTAAGAATGAACCTAGTAATGCACTGGCGGTGCCCCTACTACTGAGGATAAGAATGAACCTAGTAATGCACTGGCGGGGCCCCTAGTGCTGTGGGTAAGAATGAACTTAGTAATGCACTGGCGGGCCTCCAGTGCTGTGGGTAAGAATGAACCTAGTAATGCACTGGCGGGGCCCCTAGTGCTGTGGGTAAGAATGAACCTAGTAATGCACTGGCAGGGCCCCTAGTGCTGTGGGTAAGAATGAACCTAATAATGCACTGGCAGGGCCCCTGCTACTGAGGGTAAGAATGAACCTAGTAATGCACTGGCGGGGCCCCTACTACTGAGGGTAAGAATGAACCTAGTAATCCACCGGCGAGGCCCTACTACTGAGGGTAACAATGGATCTTGTAGTCCACTGGCAGGGCCCCTACTACTAAGGGTAACAATGGATCTTGCAATGCACTGGCGGGCCCCTACTACTGAGGGTAACAATGGAGCTTGTAATGCACTGGCGTGCTCCTACTACTGTGAGTACGAATGAACCTAGTAATGCACTGGCGAGGCCCTACTACTGAGGGTAACAATGGATCTTGTAATGCACTGGCGGGGCCCCTACTACTGAGGGTAACAATGGATCTTGTAATGCACTGGCGGGCCCCTACTACTGAGGGTGACAATAGATCTTCTAATGCAGTGGCGAGGCCCCTACTACTGAGGGTAACAATGGATCTTGTAATGCACTGGCGGGGCCCTAGTGCTGTGGGTAAGAAAGAACCTAGTAATGCACTGGCGGGGCCCTAGTGCTGTGGGTAAGAATTAACCTAGTAATGCATTGGCGGGCCCCTACTACTGAGGGTAACAATGGATCTTGTAATACACTGGCAGGGCCCCTACTACTGAGGGTAACAATGGATCTTGTAATGCACTGGCGGGGCCTTAGTGCTCTTGGTAAGAAAGAACCTAGTAATGCACTGGCGGGCGCCTATTGCTGTGGGTAAGAATGAACCTAGTAATGCACTGGCGGGGCCCTAGTGCTGTGGGTAAGAATGAACCTAGTAATGCACTGGCGGGGCCCCTCATGCTGTGGGTAAGAAAGAACCTAGTAATGCACTGGCGGGGCCCCTCATTCTGTGGTTAAGAATGAACCTAGTAATGCACTGGCGGGGCCCCTACTGCTGTGGGTAAGAAAGAATCTAGTAATGAACTGGCGGGGCCCCTCACGCTGTGGGTAAGAATGAAGCTAGTAATGCACTGTCGGGCCCCTACTACTGAGGGTAAAAATGGATCTTGTAATGCACTGGCGGGCCCCTACTACTGAGGGTAACAATGGATCTTGTAATGCACTGGTGGGCCCCTACTACTGAGCGTAACAATGGGTTTTGTAATGCACTGGCGGGCCCCTACTATTGAGGGTAACAATGGATCTTGTAATGCATTGGCACGGCCCCTAGTGCTGTGGGTAAGAATGAACCTAGTAATGCACTGGCGGGGCCCTAGTGCTGTGGGTAAGAATGAACCTAGTAATGCACTGGTGAGGCCCCTCAAGCTGTGGGTAAGAATGAACCTAGTAATGCACTGGCGGGGCCCTAGTGCTGTGGGTAAGAATGAACCTAGTAATGCACTGGTGAGGCCCCTCAAGCTGTGGGTAAGAATGAACCTAGTAATGCACTGGCGGGGCCCCTACTACTGAGGGTAACAATGGCTCTTGTAATGCACTGGCGGGCCCCTACTACTGAGGGTAACAATGGATCTTGTAATGCACTGGTGGGGCCCTACTACTGAGGGTAACAATGGATCTTGTAATGCACTGGCGGGCCCCTACTACTGAGGGTAACAATGAATCTTGTAATGCACTGGCGGGCCCCTACTACTGAGGGTAACAATGAACCTAGTAATGCACTGGCGCACCCTAGTGCTGTGGGTAAGAATGAATCTAGTAATGCACTGGCGGGGCCCCTCCCGCCATGGGTAAGAAGGAACCTAGTAATGCACTGGCGGGGCCCCTGCTGCTGTGGGTAACAATGGATCTTGTAATGCACTGGCGGGGCCCTAGTGCTGTGGGTAAGAATGAACCTAGTAATGCACTTGCGAAGCCCCTAGTGCTGAGGGTAAGAATGAATCTAGTAATGCACTGGAGGGCCCCTCCCGCTGTCGGTAAGAATGAACCTAGTAATGCACTGGCTGGGCCCCTCCCGCTGGGTGTAAGAATGAACCTAGTAATGCACTGGCGGGGCCCCTCACAATGTGGGTAAGAATGAACCTAGTAAAGCACTGGCGGGGCCCCTCATGCTGTGGGTAAGAATGAACCTAGTAATGGACTGGCGGGGCCCCTCCCGCTGTGGGTAAGAAAGAACCTAGTAATGCACTGGCGGGGACCCTCCCGCTTTGGGTAAGAATGAACCAAGCAATGCGCTGGCGGGCCCCTGCTACTGAGGGTAAAAATGGATCTTGAAATGCACTGGCGGGCCCCTACTACTGAGGGTAACAATGGATCTTGTAATGCACTGGCGGGCCCCTACTACTGATGGTAACAATGGATCTTGTAATGCACTGGCGGGCCCCTACTACTGAGGTTAACAATGGATCTTGTAATGCACTGGCGGGCCCCTACTACTGTGAGTACGAATGAACCTAGTAATGCACTGGCGGGGCCCCTAGTGCTGTGAGTAAGAATGAACCTAGTAATGCACTGGCGGGGCCACTAGTGCTGTGAGTAAGAATGAACCTAGTAATGCACTGGCGGGGCCCCTACTACTGAGGGTAACAATGGATCTTGTAATGCAGTGGCCGGGCCCCTACTACTGAGGGTAACAATGGATCTTGTAATGCACTGGCGGGGCCCTACTACTGAGGGTAACAATGGATCTTGTAATGCACTGGCGGGGCCCCTACTACTGAGGGTAACAATGGATCTTGTAATGCACTGGCGGGCCCTACTACTGAGGGTAACAATGAACCTAGTAATGCACTGGCGGGCCCTAGTGCTGTGGGTAAGAATGAACCTAGTAATGCACTGGCGGGCCCCCTCCCGCTGTGGGTAAGAATTAACCTAGTAATGCACTGGCGGGCCCCTACTACTGAGGGTAATAATGGACCTTGTAATGCACTGGCGGGGCCCTAGTGCTGTGGGTAAGAATGAACCTATTAATGCACTGGCGGGGCCCCTAGTGCTCAGGGTAACAATGGATCTTGTAATGCACTGGTGGGGTCCTACTACTGAGGGTAACAATGGATCTTGTAATGCACTGGCGGGGCCCCTACTACTGAGGGTAACAATGGATCTTGTAATGCACTGGCGGGGCCGAAGTGCTGTGGGTAAGAAAGAACCTAGTAATGCACTGGCGGGCCCCTAGTGCTGTGGGTAAGAATAAACCTAGTTATGCACTGGCGGGGCCCTAGTGCTGTGGGTGAGAATTAACCTAGTAATGCACTGGCGGGGCCCCTCACGCTGTCGGTAAGAAAGAACCTAGTAATGAACTGGCGGGGCCCCTCACTCTGTGGGTAAGAATGAACCTAGTAATGCACTGGCGGGCCCCTACTGCTGTGGGTGAGAAAGAACCTACTAATGCACTGGCGGGGCCCCTCACGCTGTGGGTAAGAATGAACCTAGTAATGCACTGGCGGGGCCCTAGTGCTGTGGGTAAGAATGAACCTAGTAATGCACTGGCGGGCCCCTAGTGCTGTGGGTAAGAATGAACCTAGTAATGCACTGGCGGGGCCCCTACTACTGAGGATAAGAATGAACCTAGTAATGCACTGGCGGGGCCCCTAGTGCTGTGGGTAAGAATGAACTTAGTAATGCACTGGCGGGCCCCTACTACTGAGGTTAACAATGGATCTTGTAATGCACTGGCGGGCCCCTACTACTGTGAGTACGAATGAACCTAGTAATGCACTGGCGGGGCCCCTAGTGCTGTGAGTAAGAATGAACCTAGTAATGCACTGGCGGGGCCCCTAGTGCTGTGAGTAAGAATGAACCTAGTAATGCACTGGCGGGCCCCTACTACTGAGGGTAACAATGGATCTTGTAATGCAGTGGCCGGGCCCCTACTACTGAGGGTAACAATGGATCTTGTAATGCACTGGCGGGGCCCTACTACTGAGGGTAACAATGGATCTTGTAATGCACTGGCGGGGCCCCTACTACTGAGGGTAACAATGGATCTTGTAATGCACTGGCGGGCCCTACTACTGAGGGTAACAATGAACCTAGTAATGCACTGGCGGGCCCTAGTGCTGTGGGTAAGAATGAACCTAGTAATGCACTGGCGGGCCCCCTCCCGCTGTGGGTAAGAATTAACCTAGTAATGCACTGGCGGGCCCCTACTACTGAGGGTAATAATGGACCTTGTAATGCACTGGCGGGGCCCTAGTGCTGTGGGTAAGAATGAACCTATTAATGCACTGGCGGGGCCCCTAGTGCTCAGGGTAACAATGGATCTTGTAATGCACTGGTGGGGTCCTACTACTGAGGGTAACAATGGATCTTGTAATGCACTGGCGGGGCCCCTACTACTGAGGGTAACAATGGATCTTGTAATGCACTGGCGGGGCCGAAGTGCTGTGGGTAAGAAAGAACCTAGTAATGCACTGGCGGGCCCCTAGTGCTGTGGGTAAGAATAAACCTAGTTATGCACTGGCGGGGCCCTAGTGCTGTGGGTGAGAATTAACCTAGTAATGCACTGGCGGGGCCCCTCACGCTGTCGGTAAGAAAGAACCTAGTAATGAACTGGCGGGGCCCCTCACTCTGTGGGTAAGAATGAACCTAGTAATGCACTGGCGGGCCCCTACTGCTGTGGGTGAGAAAGAACCTACTAATGCACTGGCGGGGCCCCTCACGCTGTGGGTAAGAATGAACCTAGTAATGCACTGGCGGGGCCCTAGTGCTGTGGGTAAGAATGAACCTAGTAATGCACTGGCGGGCCCCTAGTGCTGTGGGTAAGAATGAACCTAGTAATGCACTGGCGGGGCCCCTACTACTGAGGATAAGAATGAACCTAGTAATGCACTGGCGGGGCCCCTAGTGCTGTGGGTAAGAATGAACTTAGTAATGCACTGGCGGGCCCCTAGTGCTGGGGGTAAGAATGAACCTAGTAATGCACTGGCAGGGCCCCTAGTGCTGTGGGTAAGAATGAACCTAGTAATGCACTGGCGGGGCCCCTAGCGCTGTGGGTAAGAATGAACCTAATAATGCACTTGCGGGGCCCCTAGTGCTGTGGGTAAGAATGAACCTAGTAATGCACTGGCAGGGCCCCTGCTACTGAGGGTAAGAATGAACCTAGTAAAGCACTGGCGGGGCCACTACTACTGAGGGTAAGAAAGAATCTAGTAATCCACCGGCGGGGCCCTACTACTGAGGGTAACAATGGATCTTGTAGTCCACTGGCAGGGCCCCTACTACTGAGGGTAACAATGGATCTTGTAATGCACTGGCGCGGCCCCTAGTGCTGTGGGTAAGAATGAACCTAGTAATGCACTGGCGGGGCCCTAGTGCTGTGGGTAAGAATGAACCTAGTAATGCACTGGCGGCCCCCCCGTGGGTAAGAATGAACCTAGCAATGCACTGGCGGGGCCCCTGCTACTGAGGGTAACAATGGATCTTGTAATGCACTGGCAGGCCCCTACTACTGAGGGTAACAATGGATCTTGTAATGCACTGGTGGGGCCCCTATTACTGAGGGTAACAATGGATCTTATAATGCACTGGCCGGGCCTTAGTGCTGTGGGTAAGAAAGAAACTAGTAATGCACTGGCGGGGCCCTAGTGCTGTGGGTAAGAATGAACCTAGTAATGCACTGGCGGGGCCCCTACTACTGAGGGTAACATGGATCTTGTAATGCACTGGCGGGGCCCCTACTACTGAGGGTAACAATGGATCTTGTAATGCACTGGTGCGGTCCTACTACTGAGGGTAACAATGGATCTTGTAATGCACTGGCGGGGCCCAAGTGCTGTGGGTAAGAAAGAACCTAGTAATGCACTGGCGGGCCCCTAGTGCTGTGGGTGAGAATGAACCTAGTAATGCACTGGCGGGGCCCCTCACGCTGTCGGTAAGAAAGAACCTAGTAATGAACTGGCGGGGCCCCTCACGCTGTGGGTAAGAATGAACCTAGTAATGCACTGGCGGGGCCCAAGTGCTGTGGGTAAGAATGAACCTAGTAATGCACTGGCAGGGCCCTAGTGCTGTGGGTAAGAATGAACCTAGTAATGCACTGGCGGGCCCCTAGTGCTGTGGATAAGAATGAACCTAGTAATGCACTGGCGGGGCCCCTACTACTGAGGATAAGAATGAACCTAGTAATGCACTGGCGGGGCCCCTAGTGCTGTGGGTAAGAATGAACTTAGTAATGCACTGGCGGGCCTCCAGTGCTGTGGGTAAGAATGAACCTAGTAATGCACTGGCGGGGCCCCTAGTGCTGTGGGTAAGAATGAACCTAGTAATGCACTGGCGGGGCCCCTAGTGCTGTGGGTAAGAATGAACCTAATAATGCACTGGCGGGCCCCTACTACTGAGGGTAACAATGGATCTTGTAGTCCACTGGCAGGGCCCCTACTACTGAGGGTAACAATGGATCTTGCAATGCACTGGCGGGCCCCTACTACTGAGGGTAACAATGGATCTTGTAATGCACTGGCGGGCTCCTACTATTGTGAGTACGAATGAACCTAGTAATGCACTGGCGAGGCCCTACTGCTGAGGGTAACAATGGATCTTGTAATGCACTGGCGGGGCCCTACTACTGAGGGTAACAATGGATCTTGTAATGCACTGGCGGACCCATACTACTGAGGGTGACAATGGATCTTGAAATGCACTGGCGGGGCCCCTACTACTGAGGGTAACAATGGATCTTGTAATGCACTGGCGGGCCCCTACTACTGAGGGTGACAATAGATCTTCTAATGCACTGGCGAGGCCCCTACTACTGAGGGTAACAATGGATCTTGTAATGCACTGGCGGGGCCCTAGTGCTGTGGGTAGAGAAAGAACCTAGTAATGCACTGGCGGGGCCCTAGTGCTGTGGGGAAGAATTAACCTAGTAATGCACTGGCGGGCCCCTACTACTGAGGGTAACAATGGATCTTGTAATACACTGGCAGGGCCCCTACTACTGAGGGTAACAATGGATCTTGTAATGCACTGGCGGGCCCCTACTATTGAGGGTAACAATGGATCTTGTAATGCACTGGCACGGCCCCTAGTGCTGTGGGTAAGAATGAACCTAGTAATGCACTGGCGGGGCCCTAGTGCTGTGGGTAAGAATGAACCTAGTAATGCACTGGCGAGGCCCCTCAAGCTGTGGGTAAGAAAGAACCTAGCAATGCACTGGCGGGGCCCCTGCTACTGAGGGTAACAATGGATCTTGTAATGCACTGGCGGGCCCCTACTACTGAGGGTAACAATGGATCTTTTTAATGCATTGGCGGGCACCTACTACTGAGGGTAACAATGGATCTTGTAATGCACTGGCGGGGCCCTTACTACTGTGAGTACGAATGAACCTAGTAATTCACTGGCGGGGCCCCTAGTGCTGTGATTAAGAATGAACCTAGTAATGCACTGGCGGGGCCCCTAGTGCTGAGGGTATGAAAGAGCCTAGTAATGCACTGGCGGGACCCTAGTGCTGTGGGTAAGGATGAACCTAGTAATGCACTGGCGGGCCCCTACTACTGAGGGTAACAATGGCTCTTGTAATGCACTGGCGGGCCCCTACTACTGAGGGTAACAATGGATCTTGTAATGCACTGGCGGGGCCCTACTACTGAGGGTAACAATGGATCTTGTAATGCACTGGCGGGGCCCCTACTACTGAGGGTAACAATGGATCTTGTAATGCACTGGCGGGCCCTAATACTGAGGGTAACAATGAACCTAGTAATGCACTGGCGGGCCCTAGTGCTGTGGGTAAGAATTAACCTAGTAATGCACTGGCGGGCCCCTCCCGCTGTGGGTAAGAATTAACCTAGTAATGCACTGGCGGGCCCCTACTACTGAGGGTAACAATGGATCTTGTAATGCACTGGCGGGGCCCTAGTGCTGTGGGTAAGAATGAACCTATTAATGCACTGGCGGGGCCCCTAGTGCTGAGGGTAAGAGTGAATCTAGTAATGCACTGGCGGGGCCCCTCCCGCTGTGGGTAAGAATGAACCTAGTAATGCACTGGCGGGGCCCCTCCCACTGTGGGTAAGAATGAACCTAGTAATGCACTGGCGGGGTCCCTCACGCTGTAGGTAAGAATGAACCTAGTAATGCACTGGCGGGGCCCCTCACGCTGTGGGTAAGAATGAACCTAGTAATGCACTGGCGGGCCCCTGCTGCTGTGGGTAAGAATGAACCTAGTAATTCACTGGCGGGGCCCCTACTACTGAGGGTAACAATGGATCTTGTAATGCACTGGCAGGGCCCCTACAACTGAGGGTAAGAATGAACCTAGTAATGCACTGGCAGGCCCTACTACTGAGGGTAACAATGGATCTTGTAATGCACTGGGGGCCCCTACTACTGAGGGTAACAATGGATCTTGTAATGCACTGGCGGGCCCCTACTACTGAGGGTAACAATAGATCTTGTAATGCACTGGCGGACCCTACTACTGAGGGTAAGAATGAACCTAGTAATGCACTGGCGGGGCCCTACTACTGAGGGTAACAATGGATCTTGTAATGCACTGGCGGGCCCCTACTACTGAGGGTAACAGTAGATCTTGTAATGCACTGGCAGGCCCTACTACTGAGGGTAAGAATGAACCTAGTAATGCACTGGCGGGGCCCCTCACGCTGTGCGTAAGAGTGAACCTAGTAATTCACTGGCGGGGCCCCTACTAATGAGGGTAACAATGGATCTTGTAATGCACTGGCGGGGCCCCTACTACTGAGGGTAACAATGGATCTTGTAATGCACTGGTGGGGCCCCTACTACTGAGGGTAATAACAAATCTTGTAATGCACTTGTGGGCCCCTACTACTGAGGGTAAGAATGAATCTAGTAATGCACTGGCGGGGCCCCTACTACTGAGGGTAACAATGGATCTTGTAATCCACTGGCGAGCCCCTACTACTGAGGGTAACAATGGATCTTGTAATGCACTGGCGGGTCCCTAATTCTGTGAGTAAGAATGAAACTGCTAGGCCTCCCTGTTCCCTTGTATACCCGTGGGGGGCTGTACGAGGGGCCCCAGGGCTTCCCTCTTGTTCTCCCTGTGGGGCCCCAGGGCCCCTCTCTGGCCCTCACTGTTCCCTTGTATGCATGTGGGGGCTGTACGAGGGGCCCCAGGACCCCTCTCTTGCCCTCCCTGTTCCCTTGTATACCTGTGGTGGGTGTATGAGGGGGCCCAGGCCTCCCTCTTGTTCTCCCTCTGGGGCCCCAGGGCCCCTCTCTGGCCCTCACTGTTCCCTTGTATGCATGTGGGGGCTGTACCAGGGGCCCCAAGACCCCTCTCTTGCCCTCCCTGTTCCCTTGTATACCTGTGGTGGGTGTACGAGGGGGCCCAGGCCTCCCTCTTGTTCTCCCTGAGGGGCCTCAGGGCCTCCCTCTAGTTCTCCCTGAGGGGCCCCAGGGCCCCTCTCCGGCCCTCCCTCTTCGCTTGTATACCTGTGGTGGGTGTACGAGGGGGCCCAGGCCTCCCTCTAGTTCTCCCTGAGGGGCCCTCCCTGTTCCCTTGTATACCTGTGGGGGCTGTATGAGGGGCCCCAGGGCTTCCCTCTAGTTCTCCCTGTGGGGCCCTAGGGCCTCCCTCTAGTTCTCCCTGTGGGGCCCAGGCCTCCCTCTTGTTCTCCCTGTGGGGTCCAGGTCTCCCTCTGGCCCTCCCTGTGGGGCCCCAGGGCCTCCCTCTTGTTCTCCCTGTGGGGCCCCAGGGCCTCCCTCTTGCCCACCCTCACTGCCCCACTGAAGCGCACGCAGGACAGAGTAGTGATGTGGGTTGGGGCGAGGTCAGGGTGCTGACCCCCATGGCCAGCAGGATCTTCCTCGCTCCACCCTGGGCTCGTGGCTCCCATTAGCGCCCCTCGAGTGGACCTTGGAGCGGGGCCAGCGCACGCGCCCCTCGGGATGTGGTGGGGGCAGAGGGCCCACTTCAAAGGAATCACTCAGACATGTAAAGTTCAGTGGTTTCAGGGGAAGTCAAGCGTGGAGGCCACGTGCTGGGTGGGGCAGGAGAGCTGGCTTCCGGCGGAGCTGTGTCATGATTGGGGGGGGTGTTGTGGACATGGGGCTGTAGGGGGGCTAGGCCTCTGGGCGAAACCACGGGAGGGGCTACGAACTGATAGGAGCTCCGGGCAAGGAGGGTTTGTTTGCATCACAAATGCAGCCCTAATACACCAGGCGACCCCTGTGAACTGAATCAAAGGGGACCCTAGATCCCCGGGACAGCAGGCTCGGGCCCGAGGTCCACCGGACAACAGGCTGAGGCCTGAGCTCCACAGGATAGCAGGCTGGGGCCCGAGCTCCACCAGACAGAAGGCTGGGGCCAGAGCTCCACGGGACAGCAGGCTGGGGCCCGAGCTCCACCAGACAGAAGGCTGGGGCCAGAGCTCCCCGGTACAGCAGGCTGGGGCCCGAGCTCCACCTGACAGAAGGCTGGGGCCCGAGCTCCACGGGACAGCAGGCTGGGGCCCGAGCTCCACCTGACAGAAGGCTGGGGCCCGAGCTCCCCGGGACAGCAGACTGGGGAGGAGCTCCACAAGACAGCAGGATGGGGCCGAAGCCCCACTGGTCAACAGGCTAGGGCCTGAGCTCCACAGGATAGCAGGCTGGGGCCCGAGCTCCACCAGACAGAAGGCTGGGGCCAGAGCTCCACGGGACAGCTGGCTGGAGCCCGAGCTCCACCAGACAGAAGGCTGGGGCCAGAGCTCCACGGGACAGCAGGCTGGGGCCCGAGCTCCACCTGACAGAAGGCTGGGGCCAGAGCTCCACGGGACAGCAGGCTGGGGCCCGAGCTCCACCTGACAGAAGGCTGGGGCCAGAGCTCCACAAGACAGCAGGCTGGGGCCCGAGCTCCCCGGGACAGCAGACTGGGGAGGAGCTCCACAAGACAGCAGGATGGGACCGAAGCCCCACTGGTCAACAGGCTAGGGCCTGAGCTCCACAGGATAGCAGGCTGGGGCCAGAGCTCCCCGGTACAGCAGGCTGGGGCCAGAGCTCCCCGGTACAGCAGGCTGGGGCCCAAGCTCCACCAGACAGAAGGCTGGGGCCAGAGCTACACGGGACAGCAGGCTGGGTCCCAAGCTCTACGAGACAGCAGACTGGGGCCAGAGCTCCCCGGGACAGCAGGCTAGGGCCTGAGCTGCACGTGACAGCAGGCTGGGGCCAGAGCTCCACGAGACAGCAGACTAGGGCCCGAGCTCCACGGGACAGCAGGCTGGGGCCCGAGCTCAAAGGGACAGCAGGCTGGGGCCAGAGCTCTACAAGACAGCAGGCTGGGGAGGAGCTCCATGGGATAGCAAGCTGGGGTCCGAGCTCCACGTGACAGCAGGCTGGGGCCAGAGCTCCACAGGACTCAGGCTGGGGCCCGAGCTCCACAAGACAGCAGGCTGGGGCCAGAGCTCCACAAGGCAGCAGGCTGGGCCAGCGCCCCACAAGACAGTAGGCTGGGGCCTGAGCTCCATGGGACAGCAGGCTGGGACCCGAGCTCCACGGGACAGCAGGCTGGGGCCATAACTCTACAGGACAGCAGACTGGGGCTAGAGCTCCACAGGGCAGGAAGGTGGGGCCAGAGCTCCCCGGGCCAGCAGGCTAGGGCCTGAGCTTCTCGTGACAGCAGGCTGGGGCCAGAGCTCCACGAGACAGCAGACTGGGGCCTAAGCTCCACGGGACAGCAAGCTGGGGCCCGAGTGCCATAGGAGAGCAGGCTGGGGAGGAGCTCCATGGGACAGCAAGCTGGGGCCTGAGTTCCACAGGACAGCAGGCTGGGGCCCGAGCTCCACAAGACAGCAGGCTGGGGCCAGAGCCCCACCGGACAACAGGCTGGGGCCAGAGCTCCACAGGATAGCAGGCTGGAGACAGAGCTCCCCGGAACAGCAGGCTGGGGCCCGAGCTCCACCAGATAGAAGGCTGGGGCCAGAGCTACACAGGACAGCAGGCTGGGGCCCAAGCTCCACGAGACAGCAGACTGGTGCCAGAGCTCCCCGGGACAGCAGGCTAGGGCCTGAGCTCCACAGGATAGCAGGCTGGGACCAGAGCTCCCCGGTACAGCAGGCTGGGGCCCAAGCTCCACCAGACAGAAGGCTGGGGCCAGAGCTACACGGGACAGCAGGCTGGGTCCCGAGCTCTACGAGACAGCAGACTGGGGCCAGAGCTCCCCGGTACAGCAGGCTAGGGCCTGAGCTGCACGTGACAGCAGGCTGGGGCCAGAGCTCCACGAGACAGCAGACTAGGGCCCGAGCTCCACGGGACAGCAGGCTGGGGAGGAGCTCCATGGGATAGCAAGCTGGGGTCTGAGCTCCACGTGACAGCAGGCTGGGGCCAGAGCTCCACAGGACAGCAGGCTGGGGCCCGAGCTCCACAAGACAGCAGGCTGGGGCCAGAACTCCACAAGGCAGCAGGCTGGGCCAGCGCCCCACAAGACAGTAGGCTGGGGCCTGAGCTCCATGGGACAGCAGGCTGGGACCCGAGCTCCACGGGACAGCAGGCTGGGGCCAGAACTCTACAGGACAGCAGACTGGGGCTAGAGCTCCACAGGGCAGCAAGGTGGGGCCAGAGCTCCCCGGGCCAGCAGGCTAGGGCCTGAGCTTCTCGTGACAGCAGGCTGGGGCCAGAGCTCCACGAGACAGCAGGCTGGGGCCAGAGCCCCACCGGACAACAGGCTGGGGCCAGAGCTCCACAGGATAGCAGGCTGGAGACAGAGCTCCCCGGAACAGCAGGCTGGGGCCCGAGCTCCACCAGATAGAAGGCTGGGGCCAGAGCTACACAGGACAGCAGGCTGGGGCCCAAGCTCCACGAGACAGCAGACTGGTGCCAGAGCTCCCCGGGACAGCAGGCTAGGGCCTGAGCTCCACAGGATAGCAGGCTGGGGCCAGAGCTCCCCGGTACAGCAGGCTGGGGCCCAAGCTCCACCAGACAGAAGTCTGGGGCCAGAGCTACACGGGACAGCAGGCTGGGTCCCGAGCTCTACGAGACAGCAGACTGGGGCCAGAGCTCCCCGGTACAGCAGGCTAGGGCCTGAGCTGCACGTGACAGCAGGCTGGGGCCAGAGCTCCACGAGACAGCAGACTAGGGCCCGAGCTCCACGGGACAGCAGGCTGGGGAGGAGCTCCATGGGATAGCAAGCTGGGGTCTGAGCTCCACGTGACAGCAGGCTGGGGCCAGAGCTCCACAGGACAGCAGGTTGGGCCCGAGCTCCACAAGACAGCAGGCTGGGGCCAGAACTCCACAAGGCAGCAGGCTGGGCCAGCGCCCCACAAGACAGTAGGCTGGGGCCTGAGCTCCATGGGACAGCAGGCTGGGACCCGAGCTCCACGGGACAGCAGGCTGGGGCCAGAACTCTACAGGACAGCAGACTGGGGCTAGAGCTCCACAGGGCAGCAAGGTGGGGCCAGAGCTCCCCGGGCCAGCAGGCTAGGGCCTGAGCTTCTCGTGACAGCAGGCTGGGGCCAGAGCTCCACGAGACAGCAGACTGGGGCCCAAGTTCCACGGGACAGCAAGCTGGGGCCCGAGCGCCATAGGAGAGCAGGCTGGGGAGGAGCTCCATGGGACAGCAAGCTGGGGCCTGAGTTCCACAGGACAGCAGGCTGGGGCCCAAGCTCCACAAGACAGCAGGCTGGGGCCAGAGCCGCACCAGACAACAGGCTGGGGCCTGAGCTCCACAGGATAGCAGGCTGGAGACAGAGCTCCCCGGAACAGCAGGCTGGGCCCCGAGCTCCACCAGATAGAAGGCTGGGGCCAGAGCTACACGAGACAGCAGACTGGGGCCAGAGCTCCCCGGGACAGCAGGCTAGGGCCTGAGCTTCACGTGACAGCAGGCTGGGGCCAGAGCTCCATGAGACAGCAGACTGGGGCCCGAGCTCCACGGGACAGCAGGCTGGGGCCCGAGCTCCACGGGACAGCAGGCTGAGCCCGAGCTCCATAGGAGAGCAGGCTGGGGCCCGAGCTCCAAGGGACAGCAGGCTGGGACCAGAGCTCCACAAGACAGCAGGCTAGGGAGGAGCTCCATGGGACTCAAGCTGGAGCCAGAGCTCCACGGGACAGCAGGCTGGGGCCAGAGCTCCATGGGACAGTAGGCTGGGGCCTGAGCTCCACAAGACAGCAGGCAGGGGCCAGAGCTCCACGGGACAGCAGGCTGGGGCCCGAGCTCCACAAGACAGTAGGCAGGGGCCAGAGCTCCACCAGGCAACAGGCTGTGCCAGCGCCCCATGAGACAGCAGGCTGGGGCCTGAGCTCCAGGGGACAGCAGGCTGGGGCCCGAGCTCCACGGGATAGCAGGCTGGGGTCAGAGTTCCACTTGACAGCAGACTGGGCCAGAGCTCCACGGGCCAGCAGGCTAGGACCTGAGCTTCTCGTGACAGCAGGCTGGGGCCAGAGCTCCACAAGACAGCAGACTGGGGCCCAAGCTCCACGGGACAGCAAGCTGGGGCCCGAGCTCTACGAGACAGCAGGCTGGGTCCCGAGCGCCATAGGAGAGCAGGCTGGGGAGGAGCTCCATGGGACAGCAAGCAGGGGCCAGAGCCCCACCGGACAACAGGCTGGGGCCTGAGCTCCACAGGATAGCAGGCGGGAGACAGAGCTCCCCGGAACAGCAGGCTTGGGCCCGAGCTCCACCAGACAGAAGGCTGGGGCCAGAGCTCCACGGGACAGCAGGCTGGGGCCCGAGCTCCCCGGGACAGCAGACTGGGGAGGAGCTCCACAAGACAGCAGGATGGGGCCGAAGCCCCACTGGTCAACAGGCTAGGGCCTGAGCTCCACAGGATAGCAGGCTGGGGCCCGAGCTCCACCAGACAGAAGGCTGGGGCCAGAGCTCCACGGGACAGCTGGCTGGGGCCCGAGCTCCAACAGACAGAAGGCTGGGGCCAGAGCTCCACGGGACAGCAGGCTGGGGCCCGAGCTCCACCTGACAGAAGGCTGGGGCCAGAGCTCCACGGGACAGCAGGCTGGGGCCCGAGCTCCACCTGACAGAAGGCTGGGGCCAGAGCTCCACGGGACAGCAGGTTGGGGCCCGAGCTCCCCGGGACAGCAGACTGGGGAGGAGCTCCATAAGACAGCAGGATGGGGCCGAAGCCCCACTGGTCAACAGGCTAGGGCCTGAGCTCCACAGGATAGCAGGCTGGGGCCAGAGCTCCCCGGTACAGCAGGCTGGGGCCCAAGCTCCACCAGACAGAAGGCTGGGGCCAGAGCTACACGGGACAGCAGGCTGGGTCCCAAGCTCTACGAGACAGCAGACTGGGGCCAGAGCTCCCCGGTATAGCAGGCTAGGGCCTGAGCTGCACGTGACAGCAGGCTGGTGCCAGAGCTCCACGAGACAGCAGACTAGGGCCCGAGCTCCAGGGGACAGCAGGCTGGGGAGGAGCTCCATGGGATAGCAAGCTGGAGTCTGAGCTCCACGTGACAGCAGGCTGGGGCCAGAGCTCCACAGGACAGCAGGCTGGGGCCCGAGCTCCACAAGACAGCAGGCTGGGGCCCAAGCTCCACCAGACAGAAGGCTGGGGCCAGAGCTACACGGGACAGCAGGCTGGGTCCCAAGCTCTACGAGTCAGCAGACTGGGGCCAGAGCTCCCCGGGACAGCAGGCTAGGGTCTGAGCTGCACGTGACAGCAGGCTGGGGCCAGAGCTCCACGAGACAGCAGACTAGGGCCCGAGCTCCACGGGACAGCAGGCTGTGGCCCGAGCTCAAAGGGACAGCAGGCTGGGGCCAGAGCTCTACAAGACAGCAGTCTGGGGAGGAGCTCCATGGGATAGCAAGCTGGGGTCCGAGCTCCACGTGACAGCAGGCTGGGGCCAGAGCTCCACAGGACTCAGGCTGGGGCCCGAGCTCCACAAGACAGCAGGCTGGGGCCAGAGCTCCACAAGGCAGCAGGCTGGGCCAGCGCCCCACAAGACAGTAGGCTGGGGCCTGAGCTCCATGGGACAGCAGGCTGGGACCCGAGCTCCACGGGACAGCAGGCTGGGGCCATAACTCTACAGGACAGCAGACTGGGGCTAGAGCTCCACAGGGCAGGAAGGTGGGGCCAGAGCTCCCGGGCCAGCAGGCTAGGGCCTGAGCTTCTCGTGACAGCAGGCTGGGGCCAGAGCTCCACGAGACAGCAGACTGGGGCCCAAGTAGGAGAGCAGGCTGGGGAGGAGCTCCATGGGACAGCAAGCTGGGGCCTGAGTTCCACAGGACAGCAGGCTGGGGCCCGAGCTCCACAAGACAGCAGGCTGGGGCCAGAGCCCCACCGGACAACAGGCTGGGGCCAGAGCTCCACAGGATAGCAGGCTGGAGACAGAGCTCCCCGGAACAGCAGGCTGGGGCCCGAGCTCCACCAGATAGAAGGCTGGGGCCAGAGCTACACAGGACAGCAGGCTGGGGCCCAAGCTCCACGAGACAGCAGACTGGGGCCAGAGCTCCCCGGGACAGCAGGCTAGGGCCTGAGCTCCACAGGATAGCAGGCTGGGGCCAGAGCTCCCCGGTACAGCAGGCTGGGGCCCAAGCTCCACCAGACAGAAGGCTGGGGCCCGAGCTACATGGGACAGCAGGCTGGGTCCCGAGCTCTACGAGACAGCAGACTGGGGCCAGAGCTCCCCGATACAGCAGGCTAGGGCCTGAGCTGCACGTGACAGCAGGCTGGGGCCAGAGCTCCAAGAGACAGCAGACTAGGGCCCGAGCTCCACGGGACAGCAGGCTGGGGCCCGAGCTCCACGGGACAGCAGGCTGAGCCCGAGCTCCATAGGAGAGCAGGCTGGGGCCCGAGCTCCAAGGGACAGCAGGCTGGGACCAGAGCTCCACAAGACAGCAGGCTGGGGAGGAGCTCCATGGGACTGCAAGCTGGAGCCAGAGCTCCACGGGCCAGCAGGCTAGGACCTGAGCTTCTCGTGACAGCAGGCTGGGGCCAGAGCTCCACGAGACAGCAGACTGGGGCCCAAGCTCCACGGGACAGCAAGCTGGGGCCCGAGCTCTACGAGACAGCAGGCTGGGTCCCGAGCGCCATAGGAGAGCAGGCTGGGGAGGAGCTCCACGGGACAGTAGGCTGGGGCCCGAGCTCCAAGGGACAGCAGGCTGGGGCCAGAGCTCTACAAGACAGCAGGCTGGGGAGGAGCTCCATGGGATAGCAAGCTGGGGTCTGAGCTCCACGTGACAGCAGGCTGGGGCCAGAGCTCCACAGGACAGCAGGCTGGGGCCCGAGCTCCACAAGACAGCAGGCTGGGCCAGCGCCCCACAAGACAGTAGGCTGGGGCCTGAGCTCCATGGGACAGCAGGCTGGGACCCGAGCTCCACGGGACAGCAGGCTGGGGCCAGAACTCTACAGGACAGCAGACTGGGGCTAGAGCTCCACAGGGCAGCAAGGTGGGGCCAGAGCTCCCCGGGCCAGCAGGCTAGGGCCTGAGCTTCTCGTGACAGCAGGCTGGGGCCAGAGCTCCACGAGACAGCAGACTGGGGCCCAAGTTCCACGGGACAGCAAGCTGGGGCCCGAGCGCCATAGGAGAGCAGGCTGGGGAGGAGCTCCATGGGACAGCAAGCTGGGGCCTGAGTTCCACAGGACAGCAGGCTGGGGCCAGAGCCGCACCGGACAACAGGCTGGGGCCTGAGCTCCACAGGATAGCAGGCTGGAGACAGAGCTCCCCGGAACAGCAGGCTGGGGCCCGAGCTCCACCAGATAGAAGGCTGGGGCCAGAGCTACCCAGGACAGCAGGCTGGGGCCCAAGCTCCACAAGACAGCAGACTGGGGCCAGAGCTCCCCGGGACAGCAGGCTAGGGCCTGAGCTTCACGTGACAGCAGGCTGGGGCCAGAGCTCCATGAGACAGCAGACTGGGGCCCGAGCTCCACGGGACAGCAGGCTGGGGCCCGAGCTCAACGGGACAGCAGGCTGAGACCGAGCTCCATAGGAGAGCAGGCTGGGGCCCGAGCTCCAAGGGACAGCAGGCTGGGACCAGAGCTCCACAAGACAGCAGGCTGGGGAGGAGCTCCATGGGACTGCAAGCTGGAGCCAGAGCTCCACGGGCCAGCAGGCTAGGACCTGAGCTTCTCGTGACAGAAGGCTGGGGCCAGAGCTCCACGGGACAGCAGGCTGGGGCCCGAGCTCCACCTGACAGAAGGCTGGGGCCAGAGCTCCACGGGACAGCAGGCTGGGGCCCGAGCTCCCCGGGACAGCAGACTGGGGAGGAGCTCCACAAGACAGCAGGATGGGGCCGAAGCCCCACTGGTCAACAGGCTAGGGCCTGAGCTCCACAGGATAGCAGGCTGGGGCCAGAGCTCCCCGGTACAGCAGGCTGGGGCCCAAGCTCCACCAGACAGAAGACTGGGGCCAGAGCTACACGGGACAGCAGGCTGGGTCCCAAGCTCTACGAGACAGCAGACTGGGGCCAGAGCTCCCCGGGACAGCAGGCTAGGGCCTGAGCTGCACGTGACAGCAGGCTGGGGCCAGAGCTCCACGAGACAGCAGACTAGGGCCCGAGCTCCACGGGACAGCAGGCTGGGGCCCGAGCTCAAAGGGACAGCAGGCTGGGGAGGAGCTCCATGGGATAGCAAGCTGGGGTCCGAGCTCCACGTGACAGCAGGCTGGGGCCAGAGCTCCACAGGACTCAGGCTGGGGCCCGAGCTCCACAAGACAGCAGGCTGGGGCCAGAGCTCCACAAGGCAGCAGGCTGGGCCAGCGCCCCACAAGACAGTAGGCTGGGGCCTGAGCTCCATGGGACAGCAGGCTGGGACCCGAGCTCCACGGGACAGCAGGCTGGGGCCATAACTCTACAGGACAGCAGACTGGGGCTAGAGCTCCACAGGGCAGGAAGGTGGGGCCAGAGCTCCCCGGGCCAGCAGGCTAGGGCCTGAGCTTCTCGTGACAGCAGGCTGGGGCCAGAGCTCCACGAGACAGCAGACTGGGGCCCAAGCTCCACGGGACAGCAAGCTGGGGCCCGAGCGCCATAGGAGAGCAGGCTGGGGAGGAGCTCCATGGGACAGCAAGCTGGGGCCTGAGTTCCACAGGACAGCAGGCTGGGGCCCGAGCTCCACAAGACAGCAGGCTGGGGCCAGAGCCCCACCGGACAACAGGCTGGGGCCAGAGCTCCACAGGATAGCAGGCTGGAGACAGAGCTCCCGGAACAGCAGGCTGGGGCCCGAGCTCCACCAGATAGAAGGCTGGGGCCAGAGCTACACAGGACAGCAGGCTGGGGCCCAAGCTCCACGAGACAGCAGACTGGGGCCAGAGCTCCCCGGGACAGCAGGCTAGGGCCTGAGCTCCACAGGATAGCAGGCTGGGGCCAGAGCTCCCCGGTACAGCAGGCTGGGGCCCAAGCTCCACCAGACAGAAGGCTCGGGCCAGAGCTACACGGGACAGCAGGCCGGGTCCCGAGCTCTACGAGACAGCAGACTGGGGCCAGAGCTCCCCGGTACAGCAGGCTGGGGCCAGAGCTCCACGAGACAGCAGACTAGGGCCCGAGCTCCACGGGACAGCAGGCTGGGGCCCGAGCTCCACGGGACAGCAGGCTGGGGCCCGAGCTCCAAGGGACAGCAGGCTGGGGCCAGAGCTCTACAAGACAGCAGGCTGGGGAGGAGCTCCATGGGATAGCAAGCTGGGGTCTGAGCTCCACGTGACAGCAGGCTGGGGCCAGAGCTCCACAGGACAGCAGGCTGGGGCCCGAGCTCCACAAGACAGCAGGCTGGGGCCAGAGCTCCACAAGGCAGCAGGCTGGGCCAGCGCCCCACAAGACAGTAGGCTGGGGCCTGAGCTCCATGGGACAGCAGGCTGGGACCCGAGCTCCATGGGACAGCAGGCTGGGGCCAGAACTCTACAGGACAGCAGACTGGGGCTAGAGCTCCACAGGGCAGCAAGGTGGGGCCAGAGCTCCCCGGGCCAGCAGGCTAGGGCCTGAGCTTCTCGTGACAGCAGGCTGGGGCCAGAGCTCCACGAGACAGCAGACTGGGGCCCAAGTTCCACGGGACAGCAAGCTGGGGCCCGAGCGCCATAGGAGAGCAGGCTGGGGAGGAGCTCCATGGGACAGCAAGCTGGGGCCTGAGTTCCACAGGACAGCAGGCTGGGGCCCAAGCTCCACAAGACAGCAGGCTGGGGCCAGAGCCGCACCGGACAACAGGCTGGGGCCTGAGCTCCACAGGATAGCAGGCTGGAGACAGAGCTCCCCGAACAGCAAGCTGGGGCCCGAGCTCCACCAGATAGAAGGCTGGGGCCAGAGCTACACAGGACAGCAGGCTGGGGCCCAAGCTCCACGAGACAGCAGACTGGGGCCAGAGCTCCTCGGGACAGCAGGCTAGGGCCTGAGCTTCACGTGACAGCAGGCTGGGGCCAGAGCTCCATGAGACAGCAGACTGGGGCCCGAGCTCCACGGGACAGCAGGCTGGGGCCCGAGCTCCACGGGACAGCAGGCTGAGCCCGAGCTCCATAGGAGAGCAGGCTGGGGCCCGAGCTCCAAGGGACAGCAGGCTGGGACCAGAGCTCCACAAGACAGCAGGCTGGGGAGGAGCTCCATGGGACTGCAAGCTGGAGCCAGAGCTCCACGGGACAGCAGGCTGGGGCCAGAGCTCCATGGGACAGCAGGCTGGGGCCTGAGCTCCACAAGACAGCAGGCAGGGGCCAGAGCTCCACGGGACAGCAGGCTGGGGCCCGAGCTCCACAAGACAGCAGGCAGGGGCCAGAGCTCCACCAGGCAACAGGCTGTGCCAGTGCCCCATGAGACAGCAGGCTGGGGCTTGAGCTCCAGGGGACAGCAGGCTGGGGCCCGAGCTCCACGGGATAGCAGGCTGGGGTCAGGGTTCCACTGGACAGCAGACTGGGCCAGAGCTCCACGGGCCAGCAGGCTAGGACCTGAGCTTCTCGTGACAGCAGGCTGGGGCCAGAGCTCCACGAGACAGCAGACTGGGACCCAAGCTCCACGGGACAGCAAGCTGGGGCCCGAGCTCTACGAGACAGCAGGCTGGGTCCCGAGCGCCATAGGAGAGCAGGCTGGGGAGGAGCTCCATGGGACAGCAAGCAGGGGCTGTAGTAGTGAGCCTCAGCAAGGCCTACCAGTGCTTAGGGGTTCACCCTTCTCTGCACAGAGTCCTCAGACACTTAGGAAGAAGTTGGCATAGAAACTGGAATAAGAAAGACAGAGTTTATTAAACCTCATGAGGTGGAGCTAACATTCACACATCACCCTTCAGTAATGCATGAAGTAGCACACTGAATGGAAGGACCATGGACCTTTTATACCCACACAGGGGCTCAAATGAAGGCGGTACAAACACAAATGCTGGTTTTAGATACATATAAGGTCATACAGAAAATGCACAGTCGACAAGTGGGTGGAGCTAACAGTTTCTACTTCTAGTAGACACATCCTGACATTTATAAACTCGGAACAGCTGCAAGCTCAACTGAGCATGTGCAAAGCAAGAGGAACTAAATATAACTTGTCTCTAGGCAGATTTCAAGAGCAGTTAACAGGAAGGTAGGACAGAGCACATGGTGAGCACATGGCAGCACATGGCAACCAAAATGGCTGCCAGAAATACAAAATGGATTCCACAAAGCGGACAATTTAGCCTCTAAATACAGGCTGTCTTTAGCCAATGCTTAACTTAAGTGCTGCCAAATTACAACAGACGACCCTTTCAGCATTGGCTGAAGACATTCGTTTATCTGGGGTAATCTAGATATTCATCCCGTACATCTATTAACATTATTTCGGCCACCTCTTTATTCAACATTTGTTGGGCCTTTGTTTCAGCAACGTTCCCTTTGGCAGGTATACAAGCAGAGATGCAAATGGAGCAAAGCATTGGACCACATTGGATACATACACAGCATGAAAAAGGTATCAACATTACATACAGGATAGTCAGTAGCTTCCAGCCCCAAGCAGAAACAAGAGTCCAAAACCATCTAGTCTAATTCTAAGTTTCAGGGCTCTGATGTATTTCAGTGACTATCTATTTCAATTTCAGAATAGCCAACAGCACATACCTAATAAAAACATTTTCAATAGACTTTTCCAGTATTTCTTTTATGAGGGCTAGAGTATCAATTAATATACTTAAGGAAAGAGTAAAGTAACATTTTTAAACTGCTCAGATGAACTTTTCTCGTGCAGAATAAACATTACTCCTAAAAAAATATTAATGCAGTCAGACATATTATTACAAAAACAATCCTGGCTCCGGGGGACCAGGAGGACCACACAGGGCCATAGGAATTAGGACAAGGAGCCGCAAAGGGCTGTTCCTCCTCAAAAATGGGACGACCAAAGGGGTACATTACTAACAAAAAAAAGAGTCCTTGGGAAATTGTAGCCGCTGTACAAACCAGCCAGAGGGGAGTCTTCTCCCTGTGTCCGTTTGAGCCTCACAGGCAGGCTCTTGTTGTTCCCACGGTGGAGCTGCACAACTCGCAACTCAAGAATCACGGCCCAGTTTGAGAAGAAAAAGTCTTTCAGAATGGGGCAATCACCCCCCCCCAGGGCAAATACCCTCAACGATCCTGTCCAGTGTCTCAGGCAGTGCACCAGTTTTCTTCACTTTAATCTAACAAGCACCAAGGGCACAGCACCTGTACCCTAAACTCCCTAACTCCTGTATTGCACCACTGGCGCACTGCTCTTTTGTTGGGGCCACTGATTGTAGCCAATATGCTCAGGCATCCCTTGATCAACAAACAAAGGCGTAGACTTGCATTCACTTTGGGACCAGGACTCAAGGCCTGAAGCAACCCTTGTTTCAAAGGGGTCACCTCAAGCAAAAGCCTCCTTGCCGTCCTTATCGGTCTGTGACTCTCTCAGCTGGGCGGCATCAAAAACTGGATCCACAGAAAGATTTCTTCATCCTGATTTGTGACCCCGTCTTTTGCCCAAGACAGTGGCAGGGGTACACACTTTACGTCCCAGTGCTTCCGGCCTTCACTGAGGTCCTAGTTGCCAGCAACGTCTGTGCTGGTTCCCTTTATCTTGACTGTAGGCTGGACTGGTGCTGACTCCCAGGCTGGATCTGATGTCCGGGCCCTCTGGCAATGGTTGTAGGGCAGCAAATATCTATTGGTGGGCAGAACAAAAGTCTTTAGACAAGGCATAAAAATAATCTATCAACAGAGAGGATAGTCTCAGAATACTCTCTTAGTCCTGGGGCCCCATTCATTAGCAAGGCACCCAAGAACCACTTCATCTTATCTGAGAATAAACAAAAACACCCTAGACCTATTGGCAAGTATAAAAGGAACGTTTTGGTGAACTGACAAGAGTAATACATCACCCAATCCCAAACAGCCAAGGAAGTCTGTGTTCATTTACTAAATTCTGAGGAAAAAGAAAAACAATACAGACATACTCCAAATCCTTACATTTGTATATTCCTATATTATTCATCTGAAGAACCTCAAGAAAAAGAAACTTTTCCTACACTACTACTTATGAACCTTGCATTACTTGTACAGGACTGCAGACACTTCTAAAATACTTTCTCTTAATAAAAACACCTTCATTTTACACTTAAGGTCATGCTTTCATGTTATAGGCGCAGCAGGAAAAATCTAAAACTGCTAATTTAACAGATTCTTATTGCAAAAAGAACTAAACTTCAACATAGTGGGTACATTTTCTCCAGCAGAACATGTTATGACAAACAAACTCCTTAAAAACAATATTTTCCTTCAAAATGTTTGCTAAGGATCACATGGGCGTCTTTCCTGCATTCTACTTTTCACGATCCGGACTATGCAACATCATTTTCAAAAGGAAAAAACCCTATCTCCAGCTCTAATAAGGGCTGTCAGCTCAATTACACAGACTAGCTAATAAAAGACTAGCAATGCCCTTGCAAAACTGTATAGAACATAAGAATAACATAAACAATAATGGTATTGCCACCTGAGATTTTTGAACAGAAACCCCCACTATACAGTTCCCTTTAAAGGTCAAATAAGGGAACATCAATCTGTTCTACTCATTCTTTCATACAGGATGGGCAGTAACATAGTATATATGTTTCATCATTTTATTAATGCTAACAATTTTTAAAACAGTATTACTGAATAGCCAATAACTATCTCATGGCTATTTCCTAGACAGCTTAGACAGACTCAAGAGAGAGTGAGAAAAAGAGAGAGAAAACATAATTTTGCCTACCCTTAATTTGTATAGGAGCTAGCCTCCTTCCCCTATTTTGACAGTAGGAAAACCTGAAACAGGTTTACCTTCTGTCAACACTATTTACCCCTATTTGTGGCAACTGGGCACAAACAACTTGTAGGACATATCTTAGAAAGTGGCTATTTTCTGATTCAGCCTAACACAAGCACATTGAGTACTGTGGAAAGCGTTAGTAACCAATGTAACAATTCCTTCAGCAATTGTAGTAGATTAACATGAGGGCGCATGAATGCAAACTAAAATCCATTTCCTCCTTATCTTAGCCCTTGCACAGTATTCTTTAAACTAAAACCATTATTTTTATATACATGACAGATCAATGCTCAACTGAGGGCTGCTTTTCCTTCGTTTCATATGACTGCGCAAAACGTGTGTTTGCCAAAAATAGGAAGCAAAGCTTCTCATTCCTCTCTCGCGCTGTCATCTCGTCTTTCAAAACTTTTCAGAGGTCGAAGTGGCCAAGCAAACCTTACCCTTCACCCTGCTAAGTTGCTAAATGCAGAACTCCGACCTTTGACCCGTTCAGCAGCTGGTCATTTTTTTTTTTGCAAGGCTTGCCATGCGGTTTTTGTAATTCAAAGCAACTCTGGAGAATCACGGCTGATAGGCAGTCCTGTCCGGTGTGTTTGCCAGTAATTTAAAGGTAGGATAATAACTTCTGCTGTGGTTTCTGTATACTTATTTTCATTTGTGTACAGTGTGTTGGGTGCAGTAGGTCAGCTGTTTATTCTATACTTGCATGTGTACTTTATTGAAGCCTCTGATCAGTTTAAAAATTGCCCTGAGTGGCAGAATTGCTTTTAAAATAGTGACTTTTGCTCAATTTCGACTTTGGTGGTAGGGGCACTTAAAAATGAATATCCTACAATATTTTGGCATATTAGGGATCACCAGGGTGTCCTCTAGATATCCCAGAGATGGGGGATCAGAAATGTATAAGGTATACCCTTAAAAAATAGGTTTGTATATGCCTAGATAAAGTGAAATTTCACATTGTACTCCCCACATCATGGTAAAGTGCTACTCAAATCCAACTTTGATGCTAGGAGCTATATATTATTCACAATATGATTATCAGACATTACAAAAGATCAAAAACAATTTTATGGCAATTATTTTTAAGAAACATTTTTTCCCTGCATAGAATCAAAAATCTCCTCCTTTATTTTTTTTTTTAAACTAATGGTCACAAACCCTTTTGATGGTTCCATATATGAAAAGCAAGCCTCATTCCTTTCCTATCACCTTTAAATGTATTCATTTATAATACAAAGCACAGAAGCCTTACTAAAACTGAAAAAGTCTGCGCCACTTTTTAAAAGGACAGTTATTATTTAACAGCAGAACCACAGATGTACTTGTTAAAAAGGCATTAAGAAAGGAAATCCCTACTTTCAATTTTGTTCTCTGTTATCCAAAATAATGAAACTGGTTTTTGAAACTTTTAAAATAATGCAGGCCTTCATACCAGTTTTACACTGACTTAAAATTTCGCTGACTCAGCATTCCTGTCTGTGGTCGTGATCAGGAATAGCCATATGCTATTTATGCAGCTGTTGTTTGTCAGCAGGCGTCGAATTTTCACGCCTTTCTCAGGAAAAACCCCTTTATTATTTGAAATACCCTGACAGAGTTAAATCCCCATTTGCTGTGTCAAACAGTTTCTTTTCAGTTAGTCAGTTTAAACACAGCTGTTGGAAAGCTTTTTTCTCGGGTGCTGAAAGAAAAGCATGTCACAGTCTATTTAAAAACTGAGGCATTTCAATGCAGTCATATCTATCTTTCTATAATGTGTATTTAGTTCAGCAACGACCAAATTCACTCAAATTATGTGCATGCCTTTTAATGTGTAATACAATGTATCTAAGGAAAATGCTGTAACATGTTGTATTTTAGTCTATTGATTACAAAACACACAATTTCGTTTTTCTTCCTCTGTATGAGGCCTATTTTAATCCTATTGAATACGAATTCTAATTTTATCTTTAGCATTGTGGCAATTTGCACACATGTATAGTGTCTTACTCTGTCAATTTAATAGTAACATGCAGCTGTTTAGCATATGTTATATAATTCATTTCTGGATTTTTATTTAATATGTAAGTAACTAAATGACAGTTTGCATAACAGAATGATGACAGCAAAAAACATAAACAAACTCATTGAGCTCATTCCAGACATTTACAGAAGGGGTCATACACTCAGAACACACAACACAGCGCGCTTAAAGCTAGCCATTCTTACACAAAGAGCGCAATCGCTATTTACTCACACAAGTATCACCAATGTCAAACCACATAGACATTGAAACACACATTTAACCCACAAATCAACACTTAGGACTTTAAGACAGCTTACAAATTGTACGCAAGACCAAACTATTTGTAAATACTAATTGTAAGTCATATTTACAAGAAGAGCTCTCAAAAGTAGCCCAAAAAACTGTTCCATGGTCAAGAAGCCAAAATACACCAAATTCGTCATTTTTGGCTGGTAGAACACTCAAAAAGCGCTCTGCATATCACCACTTATGAATGTTACTAAGTGCACAGATCAGGATCCGTTTTATGTACATATTTAGTTCCATGGGGTACTTAGTCACCAAGAAAGAAATATCTTTTTACTATATCTAAACCTATTTAGGTATCCCCTCTGAGGGGAGTCAACTGAGTACTTACTAAATCCCTATTGGTACCTCCAAAACAGCAACACTTTCTGCGAAGTGTGCTAGAAACAGGCATGCCAAAAATAGTGCAGAATATGCAGTATTATAATCAAAGTAGCGCTTAAGGTACTCTTCAGTACGTTGCGCTGTTCAAACAATTTCAAATAGAGAAAATCTCCTCATTACCTGCCTATATGAATTGCAATGCATATATAACTTACAAAACAAATTCCAAAATTGGCCAATCATACAAACAAAGCCACAGTAAGTGTTACTAAAACTACCTTACCAATCAAAGGCATCAAACCAACAGCAAGTGCCGCAAAACGGCTCTTACCAATCAAATGGTGTCCAGGTTCCAACTGCCAAGTTCTCAAATCGACCAAATGGTCACTGCACGGCGAATCAACAAAAGAGATCTCAGTCAAGGACCGGCGCCGCCGGGATGGTCAGATCAGAAAGAAAGGAAAAACGCCATGGGTGCCAAGACTCAGGTCTCCTCAGGCAGTGATCGCGTCCAAGAGCGAGATTCCAATCCTTCGTCTTGACCAGTCCTTCGGGCATCCGAGTCACTGATGAGTCCCACGTTGGAAGCGCCAATCTGTAGTAGTGAGCCTCAGCAAGGCCTACCAGTGCTTAGGGGTTCACCCTTCTCTGCACAGAGTCCTCAGACACTTAGGAAGAAGTTGGCATAGAAACTGGAATAAGAAAGACAGAGTTTATTAAACCTCATGAGGTGGAGCTAAATTCGCACATCACCCTTCAGTAATGCATGAAGTAGCACACTGAATGGAAGGACCATGGTCCTTTTATACCCACACAGGGGCTCAAATGAAGGCGGTACAAACACAAATGCTGGTTTTAGATACATATAAGGTCATACAGAAAATGCACAGTCGACAAGTGGGTGGAGCTAACAGTTTCTACTTCTAGTAGACACATCCTGACATTTATAAACTCGGAACAGCTGCAAGCTCAACTGAGCATGTGCAAAGCAAGAGGAACTAAATATAACTTTACTCTAGGCAGATTTCAAGAGCAGTTAACAGGAAGGTAGGACAGAGCACATGGTGAGCACATGGCAGCACATGGCAACCAAAATGGCTGCCAGAAATACAAAATGGATTCCACAAAGCGGACAATTTAGCCTCTAAATACAGGCTGTCTTTAGCCAATGCTTAACTTAAGTGCTGCCAAATTACAACAGGGCCAGAGCCCCACCGGACAACAGGCTGGGGCCTGAGCTCCACAGGATAGCAGGCGGGAGACAGAGCTCCCCGGAACAGCAGGCTGGGGCCCGAGCTCCACCAGACAGAAGGCTGGGACCAGAGCTCAAAGGGACAGCAGGCTGGGGCCAGAGCTCTACAAGACAGCAGGCTGGGGAGGAGCTCCATGGGATAGCAAGCTGGGGTCCGAGCTCCACGTGACAGCAGGCTGGGGCCAGAGCTCCACAGGACTCAGGCTGGGGCCCGAGCTCCACAAGACAGCAGGCTGGGGCCAGAGCTCCACAAGGCAGCAGGCTGGGCCAGCGCCCCACAAGACAGTAGGCTGGGGCCCTGAGCTCCATGGGACAGCAGGCTGGGACCCGAGCTCCACGGAACAGCAGGCTGGGGCCATAACTCTACAGGACAGCAGACTGGGGCTAGAGCTCCACAGGGCAGGAAGGTGGGGCCAGAGCTCCCCGGGCCAGCAGGCTAGGGCCTGAGCTTCTCGTGACAGCAGGCTGGGGCCAGAGCTCCACCAGACAGCAGACTGGGGCCCAAGCTCCACGGGACAGCAAGCTGGGGCCCGAGCACCATAGGAGAGCAGGCTGGGGAGGAGCTCCATGGGACAGCAAGCTGGGGCCTGAGTTCCACAGGACAGCAGGCTGGGGCCCGAGCTCCACAAGACAGCAGGCTGGGGCCAGAGCCCCACCGGACAACAGGCTGGGGCCAGAGCTCCACAGGATAGCAGGCTGGAGACAGAGCTCCCCGGAACAGCAGGCTGGGGCCCGAGCTCCACCAGATAGAAGGCTGGGGCCAGAGCTACACAGGACAGCAGGCTGGGGCCCAAGCTCCACGAGACAGCAGACTGGGGCCAGAGCTCCCCGGGACAGCAGGCTAGGGCCTGAGCTCCACAGGATAGCAGGCTGGGGCCAGAGCTCCCCGGTACAGCAGGCTGGGGCCCAAGCTCCACCAGACAGCAGACTGGGGCCAGAGCTCCCCGGTACAGCAGACTAGGGCCCGAGCTCCACGGGACAGCAGGCTGGGGCCCGAGCTCCGCGGGACAGCAGGCTGGGGCCCGAGCTCCAAGGGACAGCAGGCTGGGGCCAGAGCTCTACAAGACAGCAGGCTGGGGAGGAGCTCCATGGGATAGCAAGCTGGGGTCTGAGCTCCACGTGACAGCAGGTTGGGGCCAGAGCTCCACAGGACAGCAGGCTGGGGCCCGAGCTCCACAAGACAGCAGGCTGGTGCCAGAGCTCCACAAGGCAGCAGGCTGGGCCAGCGCCCCACAAGACAGTAGGCTGGGGCCTGAGCTCCATGGGACAGCAGGCTGGGACCCGAGCTCCACGGGACAGCAGGCTGGGGCCAGAACTCTACAGGACAGCAGACTGGGGCTAGAGCTCCACAGGGCAGCAAGGTGGGGCAGAGCTCCCCGGGCCAGCAGGCTAGGGCCTGAGCTTCTCGTGACAGCAGGCTGGGGCCAGAGCTCCACGAGACAGCAGACTGGGGCCCAAGTTCCACGGGACAGCAAGCTGGGGCCCGAGCGCCATAGGAGAGCAGGCTGGGGAGGAGCTCCATGGGACAGCAAGCTGGGGCCTGAGTTCCACAGGACAGCAGGCTGGGGCCCAAGCTCCACAAGACAGCAGGCTGGGGCCAGAGCCGCACCGGACAACAGGCTGGGGCCTGAGCTCCACAGGATAGCAGGCTGGAGACAGAGCTCCCCGGAACAGCAGGCTGGGGCCCGAGCTCCACCAGATAGAAGGCTGGGGCCAGAGCTACACAGGACAGCAGGCTGGGGCCCAAGCTCCACGAGACAGCAGACTGGGGCCAGAGCTCCCCGGGACAGCAGGCTAGGGCCTGAGCTTCACGTGACAGCAGGCTGGGGCCAGAGCTCCATGAGACAGCAGACTGGGGCCCGAGCTCCACGGGACAGCAGGCTGGGGCCCGAGCTCCACGGGACAGCAGGCTGAGCCCGAGCTCCATAGGAGAGCAGGCTGGGGCCCGAGCTCCAAGGGACAGCAGGCTGGGACCAGAGCTCCACAAGACAGCAGGCTGGGGAGGAGCTCCATGGGACTGCAAGCTGGAGCCAGAGCTCCACGGGACAGCAGGCTGGGGCCAGAGCTCCATGGGACAGCAGGCTGGGGCCTGAGCTCCACAAGACAGCAGGCAGGGGCCAGAGCTCCACGGGACAGCAGGCTGGGGCCCGAGCTCCACAAGACAGCAGGCAGGGGCCAGAGCTCCATGAGACAGCAGGCTGGGGCCTGAGCTCCAGGGGACAGCAGGCTGGGGCCCGAGCTCCACGGGATAGCAGGCTGGGGTCAGAGTTCCACTGGACAGCAGACTGGGCCAGAGCTCCACGGGCCAGCAGGCTAGGACCTGAGCTTCTCGTGACAGCAGGCTGGGGCCAGAGCTCCACGAGACAGCAGACTGGGGCCCAAGCTCCACGGGACAGCAAGCTGGGGCCCGAGCTCTACGAGACAGCAGGCTGGGTCCCGAGCACCATAGGAGAGCAGGCTGGGGAGGAGCTCCATGGGACAGCAAGCAGGGGCCAGAGCCCCACCGGACAACAGGCTGGGGCCTGAGCTCCACAGGATAGCAGGCGGGAGACAGAGCTCCCCGGAACAGCAGGCTGGGGCCCGAGCTCCACCAGACAGAAGGCTGGGACCAGAGCTACACAGGACAGCAGGCTGGGGCCCGAGCTCCACGAGACAGCAGAATGGGGCCAGAGCTCCCTGGGACAGCAGGCTAGGGCCTGATCTTCATGTGACAGCAGGCTGGGGCCAGAGCTCCATGAGACAGCAGACTGGGGCCCGAGCTCCATGGGACAGCAGGCTGGGGCCCGAGCTCCACGGGACAGCAGGCTGGGCCCAAGCTTCATTGGAGAGCAGGCTGGGGCCCGAGCTCCAAAGGACAGCAGGCTGGGACCAGAGCTCCACGGGACAGCAGGCTGGGGCCCGAGCTCCACAAGACAGCAGGCAGGGGCCAGAGCTCCACCAGGCAGCAGGCTGTGCCAGCGCCCCATGAGACAGCAGGCTGGGGCCTGAGCTCCAGGGGACAGCAGGCTGGGGCCCGAGCTCCACGGGATAGCAGGCTGGGGTCAGAGTTCCACGGGACAGCAGGCTGGGCCAGAGCTCCACAGGGCAGAAGGCTGGGGCAGAGCTCCACTGGACAGCAGACTGGGGCAGAGCTCCACGGGACAGCAGACTGGGCCAGAGCACCACGGGACAGCAGGCTGGGGCCAGAGCTCCATGGGACAGCAGGCTGGGGCCAGAGCTCCACGGGACAGCAGGCTAGGGCCAGAACTCTACAGGACAGCAGACTGGGGCCCGAGCTCCACAGGGCAGCAAGCTGGGGCCCGAGTTCCACGAGACAGCAGGCTGGGGCCAGAGCTCACAGGGACAGCAGGCTGGGGCCAGAGCTCCCAGGGACAGCAGGGTGGGGCACGAGCTCCACCGGACAGCAGGCTGGGGCCAGAGCTCCATGGGACAGCGAGCTGGGGCCAGAGCTCCATGGGACAGCAGACTGGGGCAGAGCTCCACGGAACAGCAGGCTCAGGCCCGAGCTCCACCAGACAGAAGGCTGGGGCCAGAGCTGCACGGGACAGCAGGCTGGGGCCCGAGCTCCACAAGACAGCAGACTGGGGCCAGAGCGCCACCAGACAGAAGGCTGGGGCCAGAGCTCCATGGGACAGCAGGCTGGGGCCAGAGGTTCACGTGACAGCAGGCTGGGGCCAGAGCTCCACTGGACAGCAGGCTGGGACCCGAGCTCCACGGGACAGCAGGCTTGGGCTTGAGCTCCACCGGACAGCAGGCTGGGGCCCGAGGTCCACCGGATAGCAGCCTGGGCCCGAGCTCCACGGGACATTAGGCGGGGGCTAGAGCTCCACAGGACAGCAGCCTGGGGCCTGAGCTCCACGAGACAGAAGGTTGGGGCCTGCGCTCCATGGGACAGGAGCCAGAGGCCCGAGCTCCAAAAGGCAAAGCTGGGGCCAGAGCTTCCTGGAACAGCAGGCTGTGGCCAGAGCTCCACGGGGCAGTAGCCTGGGGCCTGTCTTCACAGGAAAATAGGCTGGGGCAGAAGCTCCATGGGACAGCAGGCTGGGGCAAGATCTCCACGGGGCAGCAAGCTGGGGTGAGAGCTCCACAGGACAGCAGGCTAGGGCCTGCGCTCAATGAGACAGCAGACTGTGGCCAGAGCTCCTCAGGTGAGCAAGCTGGGGCCAGACCTCCACAGGACAGTAGCCTAGGGCCTGAGTCCACCGGACAGAAGGCTGGGGCCCGAGCAACACAGGTCAGCTGACTGGGGCAGGAGCTCCATGGTACAGCAGGCTGGGGCACAAGCTCCACAGGGCAGCAAGCTGGGGTGAGAGCTTCAAGCGACAGCAGGTCAGGGCCAGCGTTCCATGGGACAGGAGCCTGGGGCCCAAGCTCTACAGGGCAGCAAGCTGGGGCCAGAGCTTCACGGGACAGCAGTGTGGGGCCAGAGCTCCACAGGACAGTAGCCTGGGGCCTGAGCTTCAAAGGAGAACAGGCTGGGGCAGGAGCTCCACGGGACAGTGGGCTGGGGCTGGACCTCCACAGGACAGTAGGCTGGGGTCAGAGCTACACAGGACAGCAGCCTGGGGTTAGAGCTACACAGGACAGCAGCCTGGGGCCAGAGCTACACAGGACAGTAGGCTGGGGCCCGAGCTCCACCGGAGAGAAGGCTGGGGTCAGAGCTACACAGGACAGCAGCCTGGGGCAGGAGCTCCACGGGACAGTGGATGGGGCAGGAGCTCCACAGGACAGTAGGCTTGGGCTAGAGCTACATAGGGCAGCAGGCTGAGGCCCGTGCTCCACCGGACAGAAGGCCGCAGCCAGAGCTACACAGGACAGCAGGCTGGGGCCCGAGCTACACGGGACATTAGGCTGGGGCCAGTGCTCCATGAGACAGCAGACTGGGGCCAGGGCTCTGTGAGAAGTTGGCCTGGTATATGCTGTCCACTAATTAAAGTGGGCACCTTGCACCAGTCCAAACGACCCTTATGATGTTTGAGGTCAAAGATAACTTTTAGAAAGCAATCCTAGTGGTAGCTGTGGAGAGCAGCCTTCAGGCTTAATCTTGAAGGAATGTAAAGCAGCTTGTTTTACCAGAATCGCACTTCTTGAATGATCAAATGGAAGGAAAACCACACAGTAGTTATGTAAAAATATGTATTAACTCTCTACTAATCTCTACACGAGATTAGAACATAAAGCACACAATACTTAATCAATAGAACATACGTAAGTAGCAAAATGTACAACGGGCTCCAGGGGGAGACCGAACCATATACTAAAAAAATGGTATAACAATCACGACTTCAATAGACACTGTGCCTAGAGCACGTAGAATCGCTGGGACCCCAAGGAACCACCCAGAGGAGTGACACAGGGCGCCCACGGAGGACGGGTGCAGTGAGGAAACACGACTGCGTGCTCCGTGCAACTCTATGGGAAAGTCGCGGTTGGAAAATTACAGTTTAAGGACACTTCTACGAGGACTTCAAGCAAACCCTTTGGAACATAAGAGGTTCTAAGGACAGCACCCTTGTGAGTACCGAGATACCCATGTTACCTATCCCAGAGGAGCCGGGTGCATAGGGGTCAAGTGGTGTCGGAAACCTCCGTCGTTTTCAATGGAGGGATGCGAAGAAGTACTGCTGCCAGGAAGGCAAAGAGTGTCCGGTGGAATCCAAGCCTGGATTCGAGGTGAGAAGAACCTGAAAGCAGAGGGGACAGAGTCTGGGTCACTTCAGATGACCAGGGGCTCGGTAGTCGAATGTCCACCGATGTCGGGTGCTTCAGGTGACGAGAAAGGATGTTTGTCTCTGCAGCCACGGGGACCAGGCGACGTCGGCGATGACCAGGGTCCGGAGGTGAGCTGTCCCACGAAGGATGTCGAGAGCTGAGGGGTCAGTGTCCCGCTGGGGCACCATCAAGCCTTGGCAACGGCAACACACGCAGGCAGAGGAAACAGGTTACGGTGTGGACCAGCAAGGTCCAGGGGACTCTCCAAGCAATGGAGAGTCAGGGCACGTCTGGAGCAACCAGGGAAGCCCAAGAACAAACAAGATGACCCTCGCCAGGACCCACAGGCCAACGGATCAGGGATCGCGAGGAGACCTCAAGCGAATTCACAAAGCACCAGCTCACAGAGCACTCGTGGAGTGGAGGCCAGATATCTTTGATACAAATGGTGCTCGGAGTCAGGACTACACGTAGTCCAATGCACAAACTCAGGGATTGCCAACAAGCATATGCACTTGCAAATAGACGTGGTGCACAGGGGTACGGGTTGCACTGCCCCCACGAGAGATACTGGTCTCAGAATCACTGAGAGGTCAGATCTACCTCGGGGACCTTCGGGAACCCACCTCCTGTGTTGCAGAAATCTTCAGAGTCCACAGGAGCTCTGAAGATGCAAGCCGGTGAGATGCGCTTAGGTGCCTGCTGCTGCAGGGGAGTAACTCCTTTACTCCAAGGGAGATTCTTCTGTCATCCAGCGAAGTGTAGACCGTCGAAGTACTGGGTTTCTTTGCAGAGTCTTGTCCAGGTATAATCCAAAGTCCTGTAATCAGGTGTCCCACTTTATACCCAGGGAAGGGGTTGGGCGGACGCTGGGGACCCTCCTAGGGGAGGGGCAGGACAGAGGGGTGGCTACACCCATGTCCTTTGTCCAGTTTCACGCCAGAGCAGAAGCCACTGTCTCCCAGAACTGGTTTGAGCTGGACTATGCACAGGGACACCAAATGTGCCCCCAGTGCAGACTTTCTGGCACTCTCAGAGTGCACCCACCCAGCCCAATACACTAAACCCTGTCTGGGAGGTGGTCACACCTCCCTGTGACAGGATACCTATTGTCAGGCCTTCCTCTGCTCGAGCTTGGCTCAGCAGCAGGAGGGCAGACTCGTGTCTGTGGCTGGCAGCATCCATTTTGTGCTGCCCAGGTCGTGAAAGCTGGTACCAGTTAGACCGGTGACCCACAGTAGTGGTTCTAGAAGGGTGGAATCATACCTCCCACACCAATTACTGGTGTGGAGGTATGATTCCAAGATGTTTGACACCAAACACAACATTTTTCTAAGCAGCCGTTTTAAAGTTAGCATTTACCGTGAGGTTATAATGCACTTAAACATATATGTCTGGCTGCATCACAGACAACCCCAGAGAATGGTCTCCGAAGGCTGCAGAGGGGCTCTGCTCATGCAGGGGCACCCTCTCACGTAAAACCCAGCACCCTGCCTTCAGAATTGATAAGGCCTGCCATAGGGGTGACTGATAGGTGTTTAAGTGTAGTGATTTAGATAGATATAGTGAACCTATATCTTAAGTAAGTGGTGCAAGCACCAGCTTACACAGGCTGCTGTAGCAGGCTTGTCGGGTCAATTTGAATGGCCTCTCAGGGGTGGCATAATACATGCTTCAGCCCATGGGAGGTCTCTGGAGTACCTATGCCCTGGGTACATGGTATACCATATACTAGGGACTTATAAGGGTACCCCAGAATACAATCTGGAGTGTGCCTAAAGTACATGTATTGCAGTTTACAGGAGAAAGCAGATAGACTGGGGTCCTGAATAGCAGGATCCCAGTCAGACTAGGCCAAAAACAGGGAGACATCAGCAAAAAGTGGGGGTAACTATAAGAAGCAGATCCTACTCTCCTACACAACCCCACCCCCAAACGTAAGGACATTAAACTAACCTTGACCAGTTGAGTCTTCATGTTCTAAGTGGAAATATCTGGAGAGTCCATCTGCATTGGCATGGTTACTCCCAGGTCTATGTTCCACTGTATAGTCCATCCCCTGTAGGGAAATGGACCACCTCAAAAGTTTGGGGTTTTCACCCATCATCTGTTTTAGCCATAAGAGGGGCTTATAGTCTGTCTGAACAATGAAGTGAGTGCCAAACAACTATGGCCTCAGCTTCTTCAAGGCCCATACCACAGCAAAGGCTTCCCTCTCAATAGCTGACCAACGTTTCTCTCTGGGGGTCAGCCTTCTGCTTATGAAAGCTACTGGCTGATCCTGACCCTCCCTCTTCATTCAATTGTGATAACACAGCCCCTACCCCCAATTCAGATGCATTAGTTTGAACAATGAATTGTTTGGAATAATCAGGACTTTGCAGAATGGGAGCAGGGATGCTTCAGGTCATCAAATGCCTTTTGGCAGCTAACTGTCCACTGAACTTTCTTAGGCATTCTTTTGGAAGTTAAGCCATTCAAAGGGGTCACTATCGATCCATATCCTTTGACAAACCTCCTGTAGTACCCAGTCAGGCCCAAAAAAGCTCTGACCTGAGTCTGGGTAGTTGGAGCAACCCAGTCCATGATGGTCTGGATTTTGCTCTGCAATGGTTGAACCTGGCCTCCACCCACAAGGTGGCCCAGGTACACAACCTTACTCTGCCCTATCTGGCACTTGGTGACCTTGATAGTGAGGAATGCTTTTTGCAGGTCCTCTAAAACATTTCTCAGGTGGACCAGGTGATCCTCCCAGGTGGAGCTAAAGACAGCAATATCATCTAGATAAGCTGCACTATAGGCTTCCAGACCTGTAAGGACTTTATTCACCAACCTTTGAAAAGTGGCAGGTGCATTCTTCAAGCCAAAAGCCATCACCACAAATTGGTAATGCCCACTAGGGGTTGAAAATGCTGTTTTTGGTTTTGCCTCCTCAGCTAATCTGATTTGCCAGTAACCAGCTGTCAGGTCAAATGTGCTTAAGAACTTGGCTGAGGCCAAAGTGTCAATCAGCTCATCTGCCCTTGGAATAGGGTGAGCATCTGTAGGAAGGTGGAATCTGACTGCATGGTTGCCCCCACTTTTTTCCTGGTGTTTTGCTGGTTTTCGACTTAGTTTGGCTGGGATCCTGCTATTCAGGACCACAGCCTATCTGCTTTCTCCTTAAATTTATTGTATGTACTTTAGGTACGCTCCAGATTGTATTCTGGGGTACCCTTATAAGTCTCTAGTATATGGTATACTATGTACCTAGGGCATAGGTACCCCAGATGCCTCCCAGGGGCTGCAGCATGTATTATGCCACCCCTGAGAGGCCATCCAAAATGACACCACAGGTCTGCTACAGCAGCCTGTGTAAGGTGGTGTATGCACTCCTTACTGAGATATAGGTTCCCTATATCTCTCCATATCACTGCACATGTAAACCTATCAGTCACCCCTATGGCAGGCCTTAACAATCCTGAAAACAACAAGGGGTTGTGGCTCTAATCAGCAAGGCTGAGCCAAAATTAACCAAGAGAACAAACAATTGCCAATGCTGATATACAGATCAAAAAAAATTTCAAGCGCATTGACATAAAACAATATCGCCAGACACCTCTTTTTCCGTATGATTGAATCAAAGTTTTTCTGAAAATTTACATGTATAAAATTTGAAAGCACAAAAGTTTTTGTTTTTAAACAATAGCCCTACAACTACTTCATACTCCATACCAGATACAAAAATCCAAACTTGACAACCAAATCTCTCATCTCACACTCAAAGCACATCACCATTGAACTCTCTACCAATCTCTACAAACAAGCCTACTCACGTACAAATCTCAAAACACCACTCTACCACACCACAACACACACAATTATACAAAAATAATCTAAACAGTTAAGACTACGTTTCGAAAAAGAGGCCAAACGTAAATGCATTTCGACATTATCAACCCAATTTTTCAATGTCTGAAAGTGAAAATTAAAGCACTTGGTTTGGCCACCACAAGGTCAGCACGTTTCGAACCCCAAATTCGGGTTCTCCTCAGGACCAGATAGCTGGAAAACAAAAACGAAATCTTAATTTTATGCCGCAAAATGGCAACTAAGCCCACTACCCCTGTAAGCCCTCCTCTTCAGGAGTATGCTTACCTTAGTTTCTAAGAGCGAGATCAGCCGATCTCTGCTGCACTATGTATAACTCTTTCACCAGAATAACCTAAGAGTCAACAGAAAACTACTATCAGTAAACTCAGTACTAAAGTTATTCAATAATTAGTCACAGTCTGTAAAGTCATCCATTAAAAATTGAAGTGTTCTTACGTGTTCAGCTGAAGGAATGTGCTATATTCAGGAATTGTTGTCACTCAATTACGTAGGGAAAAGGGCAGACTTTAGTCCTAAAGGGAAAATGCGAGGAGGGGATTAAACCTCTTCAGTTTGAAAGACCTTGAATTGAGAATGGTGAATACAGGAGGAAAATTACCTGCTTCTGAAGGAAAGGTCATAAAGATCCAATTCGAAATATTCAGTATCTCGCAGTCTAATTGTTCTGTGAGGGACAAAAGGTATACCTTTTTAGTCCAAAAAAAAGATTGGTAAGATGCCGCTCTACACTGAATAGGACCTACAACAGGAGATTCCATCTTAACAGTCCGAATACAAATGCTATTTGAATTCTGAGACGCCCTAGTTGCCACAAAATAATCAGTCTACACTCCTCATGATGCTCTTACCTCAGTACACGAGACTTAGTTCAAAACCGAGTGAATCTTGCCGCCTCGAACTCGAAAAAATAATGCGCCTCGAGAAGCGAGACATTAAAGGGATCGCGTGAACTACAATCCCCAGGAGGCAATGGGACGATTGCACGTCTTCACGCCGTGCGACCAATCAAAACTTTATTATGCACGTCAGAGGAATTACGACAAGAACCAGCGCCATGAAAATTTCCCGGCGGCAAGATTCACTCGATTTTGAACTAAGTCTTGTGTACTGAGGTAAGAGCATCATGAGGAGTGTAGACTGATTATTTTGTGGCAACTAGGGCGTCTCAGTATTCAAATAGCATTTGTATTCGGACTGTTAAGATGGAATCTCCTGTTGTAGGTCCTATTCAGTGTAGAGCGGCATCTTGCCAATCTTTTTTGGACTAAAAAGGTATACCTTTTGTCCCTCACAGAACAATTCGACTGCGAGATACTGAATATTTCGAATTGGATCTTTATGACCTTTCCTTCAGAAGCAGGTAATTTTCCTCCTGTATTCACCATTCTCAATTCAAGGTCTTTCAAATTGAAGAGGTTTAATCCCTCCCTCGCATTTTCCCTTTAGGACTAAAGTCTGCCCTTTCCCTACGTAATTGAGTGACAACAATTCCTGAATATAGCACATTCCTTCGCTGAACACGTAAGAACACTTCAATTTTTAATGGATGACTTTACAGACTGTGACTAATTATTGAATAACTTTAGTACTGAGTTTACTGATAGTAGTTTTCTGTTGACACTTAGGTTATTCTGGTGAAAGAGTTATACATACTGCAGCAGAGATCGGCTGATCTCGTCTTAGAAACTAAGGTAAGCATACTCCTGAAGAGGAGGGCTTACAGGGGTAGTGGGCTTAGTTGCCATTTTGCAGCATAAAATTAAGATTTAGTTTTTGTTTTCCAGCTATCTGGTCCTGAGGAGAACCCCGGTATTTGGGGGTTCGAAACGCGTCGACCTTGTGGTGGCCAAACCAAGTGCTTTAATTTTCACTTTCAGACATTGAAAAATTGGGTTGATAATGTCGAAATGCATTTACGTTTGGCCTCTTTTTCGAAACGTAGTCTTAACTGTTTAGATTATTTTTGTATAATTGTGTGTGTTGTGGTGTGGTAGAGTGGTGTTTTGAGATTTGTACGTGAGTAGGCTTGTTTGTAGAGATTGGTAGAGAGTTCAATGGTGATGTGCTTTGAGTGTGAGATGAGAGATTTGGTTGTCAAGTTTGGATTTTTGTATCTGGTATGGAGTATGAAGTAGTTGTAGGGCTATTGTTTAAAAACAAAAAACTTTTGTGCTTTCAAATTTTATACATGTAAATTTTCAGAAAAAACTTTGATTCAATCATACGGAAAAAGAGGTGTCTGGTGATATTGTTTTATGTCAATGCGCTTGAAAAAAATTTTGATCTGTATATCAGCATTGGCAATTGTTTGTTCTCTTGGTTAACAATCCTGAAGGCAGGGTGCTGGGTTTCATGTGAGAGGGTGCCCATGCATGAGCAGGGCCCCTCTGCAGCTTTCGGAATCTTCATTCCGGGGTTGTTTGTGATGCAGCCAAACCATATACTCTTAAGTGCATTATGACCTCGCGGTAAATGCTAACTTGAGAATGGCTGCATGGAAACATGTCGTGTTTGGTGTCAAACACCTTGGAATCATACCTCCACCCCAGTAACTGGGGTGGGAGGTATGATTCCACCCTACTAGAGGGAGAAACATGGCACCACCGGTACACCCAATACCAGCTTAACAGAACCCTGGCATCACAAAATGGATGCTGCAGCCACAGACACGAGTCTGCCCTCCTGCTGCTGGACGAAACTCCAGCAGGGAAGGCCTGGACAATAGGTTTCCTGTCAAAGGGAGGTGTGACCACCTCCCAGACAGGCTTTAGTGTATTGGGGCTGGGTGGGTGCACTCCAAGAGTGCTTTGAAGTCTGCACTGGGGGCACATTTGGTGTCCCTGTGCATAGTCCAGCTCAAACCGGTTGCAGGGGCTACCAGCCCCTGCTCTGGCATGAAACTGGACAAAGGAAATGGGTGTAGCCACCCCTCTTTCCTGACCCTCCCATAGGTGGGTCCCCAGAGTTTGTCCCACCCCTTCCTTGGGTATAAAGTAGGAACCCCTGACTACAGGACTTTAGATTACACCTGGACTAAACTCTGACACAGAAACCAAGTACTTCGACGATCTACACTATGCTGGATGACTGAAGAATCTCCCTTGGAGTAAAGGAGTTACTCCCCTGCAAGGCAGGCACCTTTAATGCAACTGACCGGTTGACATCTCTGAAGCTCCTGGGGACTCCGAAGAATATTGCCAAACAGGAGGTGGGTTCCCGAAGTCTCTGAGGTCGATCTGTGCCCACAGCAAGTCTGAGGCCCGTATCCCTCATGGAGACCATGCAACCCGAACCCCTGGACACCACGACCATTTGCAGAAGCATCAGCTTTCCGGCAACCCCTAAGGCTGAGCTTTAAGTTACTTGTAGCCCTGACGCCGAGCAATAACTACACCGAAGATTGCTGTCCTACACTCAACAAGTGTTCCGTGGGCCGCCATTTTGTGATTCCTCTCGAGGTCCCTTCGCGATCCCCGGTCCGTTAACCTGTAGGTCCCCAAGAAGGCAACTCTAACTTTAATTGGGCTTCCCTGGTTGCTCCAGACGTGCCCTGACTCTCCATTGCTTGGGGAGCCCCCAGGACCTTGCTGGTCCTCACAGAAGCATCTTTTCTCTTCCTGCGTGGGTTGCTGTTGCCAAGGCTTGTTGTGTTCAATTCGAGCACCGACACTCGACATCCTTTGTGGGACAGCTCGAATCCGGCTCCTGGTTGTCTTCGACATCTCCTGGACCCCGTGGCTGCAGAGTCAAGCTTCACCTCTTCGCACCTGAAGCACCCGACATCGGTGGGCATTCGATTGCTCCGCTCCTGGTCACTGGCTAGTGACCCAGACTCTGTCCCCTCTGCTTTCAGGGTCTTCACATCTTCGATCCAGGCTTGGATCATCCCGGACACTTTTCTTCTTCACGGCAGCAGCACTTTGCAGCAGATTGCCATTGAAAACAACAACGATTCCCGACACCCTTTGACACCTATGCACCCGGCTTCCCTGGGTGAGGTAACTCAAGTACTCCGGTGCTCCCGTAGGTGTTGCCCCTAGAACCCCTTAAGTCTAAAGGGGTTTGCTCAAAGTCCTCTCCTAAGTGTCCTTTTGCTTTAAAATTCCAACCGTGACTTTCCTCATAGACTCCTACGGCGCTCGCGGCTGTGTTCTCACACTGCACACGTCCCCGTGGGTCTCCTGTGTCACTACTTTGGGTGGTTCCTTGGGGTCCCAGCGATTCTACGTGCTCTAGGCACTGTGTCTAGTCAAATCGTGGTTCTTATACCACTTTCTTAATATATGGTTTGGTCCCCCCTGGGGCCCATTGTATATTGTGCTATTTACTGTCATTTTAATACTGTGATATTGTGTATCTTGGACTCTAATCTCATAAAGAGATTAGTAGTGAGTGTTTAGAAATAAATACATATATTTTATATATATACCTGGTGTGGTTCTCCTTTTATTTGGTCATTCAAGAGGTTATAATCTGGTAAACCAAGCTGCTTTACACTCCTTCAAGACTTAGCCTGAAGGCTGCTCTCCATAGCTACCACTAGGATAGCTTTCAATAAAGGTTGTCTTTAAACCTATCATCAATAAGGGTCGTTTGGACTGGTGCAAGGTGCCCACTATAACTAGTGGACCGCATATGCCGGGCCAACTTCTCACATTGGTGTGCAGCGGTGGTATTCAAGCTTGCTATTGCTTTACCAGATAATCTCTTTGAGTGACTAACTGAAAACCACTATAGGTACATAGGTACATATAAATCAAGTTTAGAGTACAGTAAGTTCTACTGACCTTAGAGTTGTGTGTCAAGGGCTTAGCACACCCTTTCTACAACTCAAGAGAGTTTAGTAGGCCCCACTAGAGTAGGTAGGTGCATACACCACACCACACTAGTCATGTCTTCAAGGGCAGAAACCAGTGGGTCTCTCCCAACTAAGTATGACCAGGTCTCATACCAAGAATTGAGGACTATGTGTGCCTCTAGGAAATTGAAGACAGGGAAAAGCCCATCCACACAACACCTCATACAGTTGTTGCTAGCAGATGACCTCAGAAAGACCCCAGGGTCTGATGAGGTTGGCAAAGGGGGTGGGGCAGCAAAAGAGAAAAGGCCAGGTAGTGAATACTACTATGACCCAGACTCTGATGCTGGCCAGGGGGATCAAAATGATTCCAACCTAGAAAATCCAATTCTTCCTGAAGGTGAAGAAGGAGACCCCAGTGGGGTTCTCTTTACCCCACCTGGAAGGGTTAATAGTCTACCAAGAAGATCAAGATCTCCTTCTCAGGAATCTAATCATTCTGGTACTTCTATAGGGTCCTCTGCTTCCCGTAAAAGGGCATCCTCTTATGAGAAGAAATGCCAACTGCTTGAGTTTGAGAGAGCTAAGCTCAGAATCAAGAGAGAGCAATTGGCCTTAGACAGGGAATCCCTGGAGTTTCAGAGAGCTTCTCAGAAATTGGGACTAGGGTCCCATGGTGGCAGCAACAGTGTCCCTAGGAATAGAGAAGATACTCATCCCCATAGGAACCTGAACAAGATTGTCCTCCCGACCAGAGTGGGGATGACATCCACAAATGGATAACTGCACTGGAGAGGGCCTGTAAAGTACAGAGGGTCCCTCAGGAGCAGTGGGCAGCAATCTTGTGGCTCTCCTTTGCAGACAAAGGTAGAGACAAGCTCCTCACTGTAAGAGAAGAGGATGCTGATAATTACAACGTCCTGAAGAGTGCTCTGATTGATGGGTTTGGCCTAACCACTGAACAATACAGGTTAAAGTTCAGAGACACCCAAAAGGCACAGACTCAGGACTGGGTTGACTTTGTAGATTGTGCTACTAAGGCTCTGGAAGGTTGGATACATGGCAGAAATGTGCATGACTTTTTAGGATTGTACAATTTGATTATGAGGGAGCAGATCCTTAATAATTGTCAAAACCAGCTTTTACACCAGTACCTGGTGGACTCTGATCTGACCTCTCCCCAAGAATTGGGAAAGAAGGCAGACAAATGGGTCAGAACCAGAGTAAAGTCAAAGAATCAGGGTGGTGACCAGAAGAAATATTCTTCCAAAAACCAAGAGAAAGGTGGGGATAAATCAAAAGACAAATCCCCTACAGGGCCCCAAAAGTCCTCTCCTGGGGGTGGGTCCCAAACTCCTTCCTCCCCTGAAAAGAAACCTTATTGCCATAATTGTAAGAAGCCTGGCCACTGGAAAAATGACCCCAGTTGCTCCAAGGCTGGCAATAAGGAAAATGTTCCTCCCAGCAATACTACCACTCCTCCTGGTACTACAAGTAGTAATCCCCCAGGTGGTAGTAATGCACCCAACAAGTTAGGTGCATTTTCATGGGGAACTGAAGTAGACCCTGGATTACTAAGGTCCCCCTCACAGGCCTCCTTAGTCTGTGATGGTGGCATGGGATTTTCCACTTTTACTATGAGTCCCAATACTTTGTGCAAGTACAGACAGGAGCCCCTAATCAATGGTCAGAAGGCGTTGGCATTCAGGGACACGGGCTAGTGTCACCATGGTGACAGGGAAACTAGTCCCCCCTCAACAGCTTTTACCTGAGTTCAAGTACCAGGTGACCAACATTGATGGTATCAGAACAGATCATCCCATGGCCATAGTCAATCTCAGCTGGGGAGGGGTCACTGGCCCAAAGACAGTGGCAGTGTCCCCAACCTTGCCTATAGATTGCCTGTTGGGCAATGATCTGGAGGTTTCAGCCTGGGCTAAAGTTGAATACCAGGCCCATTTAAAAATGTTGCGCCTCTCTGAGAAGGTTGGTGGGGCTGTTAGGGCCTCAGCCCCATCTCAGGGAAATTTTGGAGAAGTGGAGCCTGAAAGAATGGCCCACTCTACTCCCCAAGAGAGCAGAAGGGTTGAAGAAAAGTCTTCTTCCCCCCAGACTATAGGTAAGGGTCAGCTTCCTCAGGGAACTGATCCTACCCCTAGTAAAGGAACTGCCCCAGAGGTGGTCAGGCCTGGCCTGGCAACACCCCTGATGGCAGGGGACCCTTCCAAGGTGGTACCCAGTCTGGAGCAGGTAACCTGCCCCTCTCTACCCTCCCTCTGTCAGCCCAGGGCTGCAGAGGTCAGGAGGTCAGTGGACCCCTAAGGGCTCCCTGTCCAGAGGAACCCCCTCATCCACAGATTAGGGGCACCCAGTCTAGTAGCCCTAGCCAGGTGAAAATTCCTCAGCACACTGAGGGATCCCTCTTACCATTGTGTAGGGACCTCCCCAGATGGACTCTGTTGGGCAAAGGCAAACCTGGGACCAAGTGGTTCCAAACCTACCATGTCCCTCCATTGTTCCAACCAAAGGGACCCAATCCCCAGCTGTAGGCTGCCAGAGGTTGACCCTTAGGGCCAGCTACAACTCAGTCATGGAAAGAAAGGCCTCCATGGTGACCAGTGATCTGAGGAAGCTGAGGCCAACTTTATTAGGGCCTCACTTCTCTACTCAGACACCCCACCAGCCTTTTACTTTGCCAAAACACACCACAGGTAGTAATTCCAAATGGTGGAGATCATCCAATACCCTTGGGGTTAGGAATTGCTTAGTGGACCATAAGACAGGGGGTAACCATGCTAGTGCAGGTTCTTCCTTATATGGCCATTTAGTCAATAAAGGCTCAACTGGGCAAGGTTAGCCTTATCTCCTTTCGTTTGGGGGGGGGGTTATGTAGGAAGGTGGAATCTGACTGCATGGTTGCCCCCACTTTTTTTCCTGGTGTTTTGCTGGTTTTCGACTTCGTTTGGCTGGGATCCTGCTGTTCTGGACCCCAGCCTATCTGCTTTCCCCTTAAATTTATTGTATGTACTTTAGGTTTCTCCAGATTGGATTCTGGGGTACCCTTATAAGTCCCTAGTATATGGTGTACTATGTACCCAGGACATAGGTACCCCAGAGGCCTCCCAGGGGCTGCAGCATGTATTATGCCACCCCTGAGAGGCCATCCAAAATGACACCACAGGTCTGCTACAGCAGCCTGTGTAAGGTGGTGTATGCACCCCTTACTGAGATATAGGTTCCCTATATCTCTCCATATCACTGCACATGTAAAAGTATCAGTCACCCCTATGGCAGGCCTTAACAATCCTGAAGGCAGGGTGCTGGGTTTCATGTGAGAGGGTGCCCATGCATGAGCAGGGCCCCTCTGCAGCTTTCGGAATCTTCATTCCGGAGTTGTTTGTGATGCAGCCAGACCATATACTCTTAAGTGCATTATGACCTCGCGGTAAATGCTAACTTGAGAATGGCTGCATGGAAACATGTCGTGTTTGGTGTCAAACACCTTGGAATCATACCTCCACCCCAGTAACTGGGGTGGGAGGTAGGATTCCACCCTACTAGAGGGAGAAACATGGCACCACCGGTACACCCGGTACCAGCTTAACAGAACCCTGGCATCACAAAATGGATGCTGCAGCCACAGACACGAGTCTGCCCTCCTGCTGCTGGACGAAACTCCGGCAGGGGAGGCCTGGACAATAGGTTTCCTGTCACAGGGAGGTGTGACCACCTCCCAGACAGGCTTTAGTGTATTGGGGCTGGGTGGGTGCACTCCAAGAGTGCTTTGAAGTCTGGCACTGGGGGCACATTTGGTGTCCCTGTGCATAGTCCAGCTCAAACCGGTTGCAGGGGCTACCAGCCCTTGCTCTGGTGCGAAACTGGACAAAGGAAATGGGTGTAGCCACCCCTCTTTCCTGGCCCTCCCATAGGTGGGTCCCCAGAGTTTGTCCCACCCCTTCCTTGGGTATAAAGTAGGAACCCCTGACTACAGAACTTTAGATTACACCTGGACTAAACTCTGACACAGAAACCAAGTACTTCGACGATCTACACTACGCTGGATGACTGAAGAATCTCCCTTGGAGTAAAGGAGTTACTCCCCTGCAAGGCAGGCACCTTTAACGCAACTGACCGGTTGTCATCTCCGAAGCTCCTGCGGACTCCGAAGAATATTGCCATGCAGGAGGTGGGTTCCCGAGGTCTATGAGGTCAATCTGTGCCCACAGCAAGTCTGAGGCCCGTATCCCTCGTGGAGACCGTGCAACCCGAACCCCTGGACACCGCGACCATTTGCAGAAGCTTCAGCTTTCCGGCAACCCCTGAGGTTGAGCTTTGGGTTACTTGTAGCCCTGACCCCGAGCAGTAATTGCACTGAAGATTGCTGGCCTACACTCAACGAGTGTTCCATGGGCCACCATTTTGTGATTCCTCTTGAGGTCCCTTCGCGATCCCCGGTCTGTTCACCTGTGGGTCCAGAAGAAGGCAACTCTAACTTTAATTGGGCTTCCCTAGTTTCTCCAGACGTGCCCTGACTTTCCATTGCTTGGGGAGTCCCCAGGACCTTGCTGGTCCTCATAGAAGCATCTTTTCTCTTCCTACGTGGGTTGCTGTTGTTAAGGCTTGTTGTGTTCAATCCAAGCATCGACACCCCAGCACTCGACATCCTTTGTGGGACAGCTCGAATCCGGCTCCTGGTTGTCCTCGACGTCTCCTGGACCCCATGGCTGCAGAGTCAAGCTTCACCTCTTCGCACCTGAAGCACCCGACATCGGTGGGCATTCGATTGCTCCGCTCCTGGTCACTGGCTAGTGACCCAGGCTCTGTCCCCTCTGCTTTCAGGGTCTTCACATCTTCGATCCAGGCTTGGATCATCCCGGACACTTTTTTTCTTCACGACAGCAGCACTTTGCAGCAGATCGCCATTGAAAACAATGACAATTCCCGACACCCTTTGACACCTATGCACCCGGCTTCCCTGGGTGAGGTAACTCGAGTACTCCGGTTCTCCCGTGTGTGTTGGCCCTAGAACCCCTTAAGTCTAAAGGGGTTTGCTCAAAGTCCTCTCCTAAGTGTCCTTTTGCTTTAAAATTCCAACCGCGACTTTCCTCATAGAATCCTACGGCGCTCGCGCTGTGTTCTCACACTGCACACGTCCCCCGTGGGTCTCCTGTGTCACTACCTTGGGTGGTTCCTTGGGGTCCCAGCGATTCTACATGCTCTAGGCACTGTGTCTAGTCAAGTCGTGGTTCTTATACAACTTTCTTAATATATGGTTTGGTCCCCCCCTGGGGCCCATTGTATATTGTGCTATTTACTGTCGTTTTAATACTGTGATATTGTGTATCTTGGACTCTAATCTCATAAAGAGATTAGTAGTGAGTGTTTAGAAATAAATACATATATTTTATATATATACCTGGTGTGGTTCTCCTTTCATTTGGTCATTCAAGAGGTTATAATCTGGTAAACCAAGCTGCTTTACACTACTTCAAGACTTAGCCTGAAGGCTGCTCTCCATAGCTACCACTAGGATAGCTTTCAATAAAGGTTGTCTTTAAACCTATCATCAATAAGGGTCGTTTGGACAGGTGCAAGGTGCCCACTATAACTAGTGGACAGCATATGCAAGGCCAACTTCTCACAGCATCAGTCCTAGTGACTGCATTGAGACCCCTGTAATCAACACAGAACCGCATCTCTCTCTTACCACCCTTGGCGTGAGGTTTTGGTACCAAGACTACTGGACTAGCCCAAGGGCTATCTGAGGGCTCAATTACTCCTAATTCCAACATTTTCTGGACTTCAGTCCTGATACAGTCCCTGACATGGTCAGGTTGCCTTTAAATCTTATTTTTAACAGGCAGACTGTCACCTGTGTCCATCGCATGGGTACACCAGGTAGTGACTTGGAGTCAGTGAAAACATGTGTCTGTACTGATTCAGGACCTTCCTGCAATCAGTTTGCTGCTGGTCAGTGAGGCTGCCTGCCAAGGCTACACCATCAACTGAACCATCATCAGGGTTCTGAGAGAGCAGGTCAGGGAGTGGGTCACTCTCTTCCTCCTGTCCCTCATCAGTAGCCATGAGCAAGCCCATGTCTGTCCTGTCCACATATGGCTTGAGCCTGTGGGGGCTCCTGGGAGTACCAAGGTCCACCAGGTAGCTAACCTCTCCCTTCTGCTCAAGAATAGTATGGGGCCCACTCCACTTGTCCTGGAGAGCTGCTGGGTCCACAGGCTCCAACACCCATACTTTCTGTCCTGGCTGATACACAGTCCAAACAGCCTTTTGGTCATGCCAGGCCTTTTGCAATTCCTGGCTAGCCTCAAGGTTTTTGGATGCCTTCTTCATATACTCAGCCATCCTGGAGCGGAGACCAAGTACATAGTCCACTATGTCCTGTTTAGGTGGTTTGAGAGGTAACTCCCATCCCTCCTTCACTAAACATAAGGGACCCCTAACTGGATGTCCAAACAGAAGTTCAAAAGGGCTGTAGCCAACCCCCTTCTGAGGAACCTCTCTGTAGGCAAAGAGAAGGCAGGGCAAAAGGATATCCCATCTACGCCTAAGCTTTTCAGGGAGACCTTTTATCATGCCCTTGAGGGTTTTGTTGAATCTCTCAACTAACCCATTGCATTGTGGGTGATAAGAGGTGGTGAATTTGTAATTCACACCACACTCCTTCCACATTGAAGTCAAGTAACCAGACATAAAGTTTGCAGCTCGGTCTGATACTACCTCCTTAGGGAAACCCACTCTGGAAAAGATTCCCAGGAGGGCTCTAGCCACAACAGGAGCTGTGGTAGTCCTTAGGGGTATTGCTTCTGGATACCTAGTGGCATGGTCCACCACCACTAGTATAAATCTGTGCCCAGATGCAGTTTGAGGATCCATGGGACCAACAATGTCAATCCCAACCCTCTCAAAGGGAACCCCCACCACAGGTAGTGGTATCAGGGGGGCCTTTGTAGTACCACCTGCCTTACCACTGGCTTGGCAAGTGATACAGGAGCGACAAAACTCCTTTGTGTCCTCTGACATGTGAGGCCAATGAAAGTGAGGGACAATTCTGTCCCAGGTCTTGTTTTGGCCTAAGTGTCCTGCTAATGGGATATCATGTGCCAGTGTTAATAGGAAGCGTCTAAACTTCAGAGGTATAACCAACCTCCTGGTAGCACCAGGCTTGGGGTCTCTACCCTCTGAGTATAAAAGTCCATCATCCCAGTAGATCCTATGGGGCCCACTGGCACTCCCACCAGCCTCAGCAGCAGCTTTCTGTCTGAGGGGTTCAAGAGAGGGGCAGTTCAGCTGCTCCTGACTCAGATCTGCCCTGGAAGGGCCCTCTGTCCCCAAGAACTCAACCTGGTCAGGTTCAAGTTCCTCTGAGACAGTTCCTTCTTCAGGACTAAGATCAGCTCCCTCAAGAGCCCGATCCTCACTCTGAGGCAGGGAGGAAGACACTGCCTTACCCCTACTGCTCCTTCTCTTGGAGGGCACCTGGTCCATTATTCCAGGATCCATGGCCTGTTCAGTGGAAGACATTTTTGCCTGTGACCTAGTCATGGCAAACACATCTGCAGGGATGCCCAGCATTTCTGCATGTGTCCTGAGTTCCACTTCAGCCCAAGCTGAAGTTTCCAAATCATTGCCCAATAAGCATTCTACAGGGAGGTCTGAACTTACCACAACCTTCTTAGGGACAGTTACCCCTCCCCAGGTGAAATTCACAACTGCCAAGGAATGGTCTGTCCTGACATTGCTTGCATTGGTCAATTGGTACATCTCACCAAGTATGATCTGGTCAGGGCCCACAAGTTCTTTTGTCACCATTGTGACACTTGCACCTGTGTCCCTGTATGCCATGGCCTCCTTACCATTGATTAAAGGCTGTTGTCTGTACTTGCCGAAGTTACTGGGACTTACAAATAAGGAGGCAATATCCATGCCTCCATCACAGACTAACACAGCCTGAGTTGGTATTCTGACTAGGCCAGAATCCATCTTAGATCCCAAGGTTAACCCTACTATACCCTAGTTCTGTGTACCACTTGAAACTGAGCTAGGGGGAACAGTTGCCTTAGGGCCAGTGGTGGTAGGAGTAGAATCCTTGGCCTTTGGACAATTGGCATCCTTTGTCCAATGGATCTTCTCTTTACAGATATGACACCAAGGTTTCTTTTTGCCTTTACCCTTGTTTGATTGTGACTCCCCCCCAGATGCAGGTTTTTGGGGCCCTTGTGAAGACTTCTGGTCTTTACCCTTCTCCCCACCCTTATCTGAGGTCTTAGCATCTTGGTTCTTAGGGTCACCACCTTGGTTCTGAGCTTTCTGCTTCACCCCGGTTCTGACCCATCTGTCTGCCTTCTTTCCCAATTCTTGGGGAGAGGTCAGATCAGAGTCCACCAGGTACTGATGCAACAACTGATTTTGGCAATTATTAAGGATCTGCTCCCTCATAATTAAATTGTACAATCCTTTAAAATCATTCACTTTACTGCCAAGTAACCAGCCTTCCAGAGCCTTAGTAGCACAATCTACAAAGTCTACCCAGTCCTGAGTCTGTGTCTTCTAGGTGTCTCTGAACTTAATCCTGTATTGTTCAGTGGTTAAGCCAAACCCATCAATGAGAGCACTCTTCAAGACTGAGTAGTTGTCAGCATCCTCTTCTCTAACAGTGAGGAGCTTATCTCTACCTTTGTCAGCAAAGGAGAGCCACAAGAGAGCTGCCCACTGCCCCGGAGAGACCTTCTGTACTTTACAGGCCCTTTCCAGTGCAGTTATCCATTTGTGGATGTCATCCCCACTCTGGTAGGGAGGGACTATCTTGTTCAGGTTCCTATGTTCATGAGTATACTCCCTACTTCTAGGAACACTGCTGCTGCCACCATGGGACTCTAGTCCCAATCTTTTTGTAGCTCTCTGGAGCTCTAGGGATTCCCTGTCTAGGGCCAACTGCTCCTTCTTGAGCCTAAGCTTGATTTTCTCAAGCTCCAGAAGTTGGCACTGTCTATCATAAGAGGATTCCCTCTTATTTGATATGGAAGTCCCTACAGAAGTTCCTGAGTGATTAGACTCCACAGAGGGAGTTCTGGATCTCCTAGGCAAACTCTGTACTCTTCCTGGTGGAGTAAAGAGAGGGCCATTGGGGCCTTCTCCCCCACCTAAAGGAAGTTCTGTGTTTTCCAGGTTAGAATCATCTTGATCCTCCTGGCCAGGGTTTGAGTCCAGATCAAAGAAGGTTTCACTTCCTGGCCTTTCCTCCTTCCCTGTCCCACCCACTCTTTCTACTTCATCAGACCCTGGGGTCTTTCTGAGGTCATCCAAGAGCAACATCTCTATGAGACGTTGGGTGCTTGCACTTCTCCCTGTCCTCAGCTTCCTAGACATACACATAACCCTCAATTCTTGGAATGAGAGGTTATCATACCTAGTTGGCAGAGAGCCACTGGCTTCTCCTCTAGAAGACATGAATGTATGACGTTACTACGCATACATTTACAACGCAGTATTTTACATTGCGTTCGTTACAACTCCAGTCGTTGTTTGCGCTGGAGGGCGCTGGACTTAGGAATAGTATGATTTACTATTCCAACTCCAGTCTACGTACAGTAGGGAAGGTGTTGGAATAGTAAATCATACTATTCCTTAGGTTAGAGCGCCATCCAGCGCAAGTCGTTGTAACGACTTGCGTTGTAATGACCGCGATGTAAAGGCATTGCGATGCAATGCCCGCGTTGTAATGGATGTTTCCCAGAAGACATACTAGTGTTATGTGGTGTAGGCACCTACCTAACCTAGTGGAGACTAAACTCTCTTGAGTTGGAGAAAGGGTTTGCTAGGCCCTTGACTTACCCAACTCCAAGTTCAGTAGAACTTACTTATTCCAATCTTGATGTATTATATGTACCTAATACTTTAGTGGTTTTCAGTTAATCACTCAATGAGATTTATCTGGTAAAACAATAGCAAGCTTGAATCCCAACCGCTGCACACCAATGTGGGAAGTTGGCCTGGTATATGCTGTTCACTAATTAAAGTGGGCACCTTGCACCAGTCCAAACGACCCATATGCTGATTAGGTCAAAGATAACCTTTAGAAAGCTATCCTAGTGGTAGCTGTGGAGAGCAGCATTCAGGCTTAATCTTGAAGGAATGTAAAGCAGCTTGTTTTACCAGAATCTCACTTCTTCAATGATCAAATGAAAGGAGAACCACACAGTAGTTTTGTAAAAATATGTATTTATTACTAAAACACTCTCTACTAACCTCTACACGAGATTAGAACATAAAGCACACAATACTTAATCAATAGAACATACGTAAGTAGCAAAATGTACAACGGGCTCCAGGGGGAGACCGAACCATATACTAAACAAGCATTGGCATAGCCAATAGGTCTCGCTTTTGGGACCTTATAAGTGCTTAGCCATGCAACAGTTGATGTTGTTGTACCAAGGATATTGTGCTGCATAACTAAACACTTATAAGGTCCCAAAGGCGAGACCTATTGGCTATGCCAATGCTTTTTTTTTTCCTAAAGGACAAGCAGTGCTATCAGGCTCCGGCTGCCACTTAGTCCACCGCAGGGTAGAAGAGGGATAGAAGAGGGGTAGAGGGATAGAAGAGGGGTAGAGGGGTAGAAGAGCGGTAGAGGGGTAGAAGAGGGGTAGAGGGGTAGAAGAGGGGTAGAGGGGTAGAAGAGGGGTAGAAGAGGGGTAGAGGGGTAGAAGAGGGGTAGAGGGGTAGAAGAGGGGTAGAAGAGGGGTAGAAGAGGGGTAGAAGGGTAGAAGTGGGGTAGAAGAGGGTTAGAAGTGGGGTAGAAGAGGGTTAGAAGAGGGGTAGAAGAGGGGTAGAGTGGTAGAAGAGGGGTAGAGGGGTAGAAGAGGGGTTGAGGGGTAGTAGAGGGTAGTAGAGGGTTAGAGGGGTAGTAGTGGGGTAGAGGGGTAGTAGAGGGTAGAAGAGGGGTAGTAGAGGGGTAGTAGAGGGGGTAGTAGAGGGGTAGAGGGGTAGAAGAGGGGTAGAGGGGTAGAAGAGGGGTAGAGGGGTAGAAGAGCGGTAGAAGAGGGTTAGAAGAGGGGTAGAAGAGGGGTAGAGTGGTAGAAGAGGGGTGGAGGGGTGGAGGGGTAGAGGGGTAGAAGAGGGGTAGAGGGGTAGAAGAGGGGTAGAGGGGTAGTAGAGGGGTAGTAGAGGGGTAGAGGGGTAGTAGAGGGGTAGAGGGGTAGTAGAAGGGTAGAGGGGTAGAAGAGGGGTAGAGGGATAGAGGGGTAGAAGAGGGGTAGAAGAGGGGTAGAAGAGGGGTAGAGTGGTAGAAGAGGGGTAGAGGGGTGGAGGGGTAGAGGGGTAGAAGAGGGGTAGAGGGGTAGTAGAGGGGTAGAGGGGTAGAACAGGGGTAGAGGGGTAGAAGAGGGGTAGAAGAGGGGTTGAGGGGTAGTAGAGGGGTAGTAGAGGGGTAGAGGTGTAGTATATGGGTAGAAGAGGGGTAGAGGGGTAGAAGAGGGGTAGAGGGGTAGAGGGGTAGAAGGGTAGAAAAGGGGTAGAAGAGGGGTAGAGGGGTAGATGAGGGGTAGAGGGGTAGAAGAGGGGTAGTAGAGGGGTAGAGGGGTAGTAGAGGGGTAGAGGGGTAGTAAAGGGGTAGAAGAGGGGTAGAGGGGTAGAAGAGGGGTAGTAGAGTGGTAGAGGGGTGGTAGAGGGGTAGAGGGGTAGAAGAGGGGTAGAGGGGTAGAAGAGGGGTAGAAGAGGGGTAGAAGAGGGGTAGAGTGGTAGAAGAGGGGTAGAGGGGTAGAAGAGGGGTAGAAGAAGGGTAGAAGAGAGGTAGAGGGGTAGAAGAGGGGTAGTAGCGGGTAGAGGGGTAGTAGAGGGTAGAGGGGTAGAAGAGGGGTAGAGGGTTAGACGAGGGGTAGAGGGGTAGAAGAGGGGTAGAAGAGGGTTAGAAGAGGGGTAGAGTGGTAGAGGGGTGGAGGGGTAGAGGGGTCGAAGAGGGGTAGAGGGGTAGAAGAGGGGTTGAGGGGTAGTAGAGGGGTAGTAGAGGGGTAGCGGGGTAGTAGAGGGGTAGAAGAGGGGTAGAGGGGTAGTAGAGGGGTAGAGGGGTAGAAGAGGGGTAGAGGGGTAGAAGAGGGGTAGAGGGCTAGAGGGGTAGAAGAGGGGTAGAGGGATAGAGGGGTAGAAGGGTAGAAAAGGGGTAGAAGAGGGGTAGAGGGGTAGAAGAGGGGTAGAGGGGTAGAATAGGGGTAGAAGAGGGGTAGAAGAGGGGTAGAGGGGTAGAAGAGGGGTAGTAGAGGGGTAAAGGGGTAGAAGAGGGGTAGAGGGGTAGCGGGGTAGAGGGGTAGAAGAGGAGTAGAGGGGTAGTAGAGGGGTTGAAGAGTAGAAGAGGGTAGAGGGGTAGAGGGGTAGAAGAGGGGTAGAAAGGGTAGAAGAGGGGTAGTGGGGTAGAGGGGTAGAAGAGGGGTAGAGGGGTAGAAGAGGGGTAGAGGGGTAGAAGAGGGGTAGTAGAGGGGTAGAGGGGTAGTAGAGGGGTAGTAGAGGGGTGGTAGAGGGGTAGTAGAGGGGTAGAGGGGAAGTAGAGGGGTAGAGGGGAAGAGGGGTAGAAGAGGGGAAGAGGGGTAGTAGAGGGGTAGAGTGGTAGAAGAGGGGTAGAGGGGTAGAAGAGGGGTTGAGGGGTAGTAGAGGGGTAGTAGAGGGTTAGAGGGGTAGTAGTGGGGTAGAGGGGTAGTAGAGGGGTAGAAGAGGGGTAGTAGAGGGGTAGTAGAGGGGGTAGTAGAGGGGTAGAGGGGTAGAAGAGGGTAGAGGGGTAGAAGAGGGGTAGAAGAGGGGCAGAGGGGTAGAAGAGGTGTGGAGGGGTGGAGGGGTAGAGGGGTAGAAGAGGGGTAGAGGGTAGAAGAGGGGTAGAGGGGTAGTAGAGGGGTAGTAGAGGGGTAGAGGGGAGAAGAGAGGTAGAGGGGTAGTAGAGGGGTAGAGGGGTAGAGGGGGTAGAAGAGGGGTAGAGGGGTAGAAGAGGGGTAGAAGAGGGGTAGAAGAGGGGTAGAGTGGTAGAAGAGGGGTAGAGGGGTGGAGGGGTAGAGGGGTAGAAGAGGGGTAGAGGGTAGTAGAGGGGTAGAGGGGTAGAAGAGGGGTTGAGGGGTAGTAGAGGGGTAGTAGAGGGGTAGAGGTGTAGTATAGGGGTAGAAGAGGGGTAGAGGGGTAGAAGAGGGGTAGAGGGGTAGAGGGGTAGAAGGGTAGAAAAGGGGTAGAAGAGGGGTAGGGGGGTAGAAGAGGGGTAGTAGAGTGGTAGAGGGGTAGTAGAGGGGTAGAGGGGTAGAAGAGGGGTAGAAGAGGGGTAGAGGGGTAGAAGAGGGGTAGAAGAGCGGTAGAAGAGGGTTAGAAGAGGGGTAGAAGAGGGGTAGAGTGGTAGAAGCGGGGTAGAGGGGTAGAAGAGGGGTAGAGGAGAGGTAGAGGGGTAGAAGAGGGGTAGTAGCGGGTAGAGGGTAGTAGAGGGGTAGAGGGGTAGAAGAGGGGTAGAGGGTTAGACGAGGGGTAGAGGGGTGGAAGAGGGGTAGAAGAGGGTTAGAAGAGGGGTAGAGTGGTAGAGGGGTGGAGGGGTAGAGGGGTCGAAGAGGGGTAGAGGGGTAGAAGAGGGGTTGAGGGGTAGTAGAGGGATAGTAGAGGGGTAGAGGGGTAGTAGAGGGGTAGAAGAGGGGTAGAGGGGTAGTAGAGGGGTAGAGGGGTGGAAGAGGGGTAGAGGGGTAGAAGAGGGGTAGAGGGCTAGAGGGGTAGAAGAGGGGTAGAGGGGTAGAAGAGGTGTGGAGGGGTGGAGGGGTAGAGGGGTAGAAGAGGGGTAGAGGGTAGAAGAGGGGTAGAGGGGTAGTAGAGGGGTAGTAGAGGGGTAGAGGGGTAGAAGAGAGGTAGAGGGGTAGTAGAGGGGTAGAGGGGTAGAAGAGGGGTAGAAGAGGGGTAGAAGAGGGGTAGAGGGGTAGAAGAGGGGTAGAAGAGGGGTAGAAGAGGGGTAGAGTGGTAGAAGAGGGGTAGAGGGGTGGAGGGGTAGAGGGGTAGAAGAGGGGTAGAGGGGTAGTAGAGGGGTAGAGGGGTAGAAGAGGGGTAGAAGAGGGGTTGAGGGGTAGTAGAGGGGTAGTAGAGGGGTAGAGGTGTAGTATAGGGGTAGAAGAGGGGTAGAGGGGTAGAAGAGGGGTAGAGGGGTAGAGGGGTTGAAGGGTAGAAAAGGGGTAGAAGAGGGGTAGGGGGGTAGAAGAGGGGTAGTAGAGTGGTAGAGGGGTAGTAGAGGGGTAGAGGGGTAGAAGAGGGGTAGAAGAGGGGTAGAGGGGTAGAAGAGGGGTAGAAGAGCGGTAGAAGAGGGTTAGAAGAGGGGTAGAAGAGGGGTAGAGTGGTAGAAGAGGGGTAGAAGAGGGGTAGAGGAGAGGTAGAGGGGTAGAAGAGGGGTAGTAGCGGGTAGAGGGGTAGTAGAGGGGTAGAGGGGTAGAAGAGGGGTAGAGGGTTAGACGAGGGGTAGAGGCGTGGAAGAGGGGTAGAAGAGGGTTAGAAGAGGGGTAGAGTGGTAGAGGGGTGGAGGGGTAGAGGGGTCGAAGAGGGGTAGAGGGGTAGAAGAGGGGTTGAGGGGTAGTAGAGGGGTAGTAGAGGGGTAGAGGGGTAGTAGAGGGGTAGAAGAGGGGTAGAGGGGTAGTAGAGGGGTAGAGGGGTAGAAGAGGGGTAGAGGGGTAGAAGAGGGGTAGAGGGCTAGAGGGGTAGAAGAGGGGTAGAGGGGTAGAAGGGTAGAAAAGGGGTAGAAGAGGGGTAGAGGGGTAGAAGAGGGGTAGAGGGGTAGAAGAGGGGTAGAAGAGGGGTAGAGGGGTAGAAGAGGGGTAGTAGAGGGGTAAAGGGGTAGAAGAGGGGTAGCGGGGTAGAGGGGTAGAAGAGAAGTAGAGGGGTAGTAGAGGGGTTGAAGAGTAGAAGAGGGGTAGAGGGGTAGAAGAGGGGTAGAAGGGTAGAAGAGGGGTAGTGGGGTAGAGGGGTAGAAGAGGGGTAGAGGGGTAGAAGAGGGGTAGAGGGGTAGAAGAGGGGTAGTAGAGGGGTAGAGGGGTAGTATAGGGGTAGTAGAGGGGTGTGAGAGGGGTAGTAGAGGGGTAGAGGGGAAGTAGAGGGGTAGAGGGGAAGAGGGGTAGAAGAGGGGAAGAGGGATAGAGGGGTAGAAGAGGGGTAAAGGGGTAGAGGGGTAGAAGAGAGGTAGAGGGGTAGAGGGGTAGAAGAGGGGTAGAGGGGTAGAAGAGGGGTAGAGGTGTAGAAGAGGGGTAGAGGGGTAGAAGAGGGGTAGAGGGGTAGAAGAGAGGTAGGGGGGTAGTAGAGGGGTAGAGGGTTAGAAGAGGGGTAGGGGGGTAGAAGAGGGGTAGAGGAGTAGAGGGGTAGTAGAGGGGTAGTAGAGGGGTAGAAGGGTAGAGGTGTGGTGGAGGTAGAGGGGTGGTAGAGGGGTAGAAGGGTAGAAGAGGGTAGAAGAGGGGTAGAAATGGGGTAGAGGGGTAGTAGAGGGGTAGAGGGATAGAGGGGTAGTAGAGGGGTAGAGGGGTAGAGGGGTAGAAAGGTAGAAGAGGGGTAGAGGGGTAGAAGAGGGGTAGAGGGGTAGAAGAGGGGTAGAAGGGTAGAGGGGTAGAGGGGTGGTAGAGGGGTAGAGGAGGGGTAGAGGGGTAGAAGAGGAGTAGAAGAGGGGTAGAAGAGGGGTAGGAGAGGGGTAGAGGGGTATAAGGGTAGAGGGGTAGAAGGGTAGAAGAGGGGTAGAAGAGGGGTAGATGGGTAGAGGGTTAGAAGAGGGGTAGTGCAGTGGTGCTATATATTTATTACAGCGGCAGTACACTGTGAATGTCCTGCGAGGGTTTTATTTTAAATAAAAATACATCACTTTAGTAATGTCTCAGAATATATAAATATATGCAAAGTAAGAATGAAAGTCAAAAAGTAACCAACCTTGCCAATAGGTCTGGTCTTGATACATTTGTACAGGTTCTATGTTGAATGCATTGACAAACACCGCACGTGCAGGTGCTCATTTGCCTACAGACACGGCCCAGATGTGCACTTGAACGCACATGTACACACAATCGGACCGCACACGTAGCAGCACATGCAGACGCAGGTGGATGTTGGTTGGAAAAATGCTTAAAATCATGGCTGTGAAGTGCTATAGAGGGATGGACAGCTGGCTGGGGGTGTATGCGATGGTGGGTGGAAGGATGTGTAGATGGAAGGGCGTTGATGCATTTCTGGGTGGATAAAAGAGTGAGTGAATAGATGAATGCTTGGGTCTCCGTGGATAAATGAGTGTTTGCTTGTTAGTGGATGGATATATGCTTACGTGGTTTACGTGGGTTGATGGAAATATGTGGGTGAGTGGATGAATGTACGAGTATTTAGAAGTAAGAATAGAAGAGCAAATGTTTTTAAGAGTAAGTATACATATGTAAGAGTAGCAGTAAGTAGGAGTAAGATGAAGAGTCAGTAAAAGTAAGTATAAGAGTGAGAGTGGGAGTACCTGGAAGCAACAGTAGGAATAAGTTGAGAAATAAGTGTAAAAGCAGGAGTAAGATCCAATGTACAGAGGTGTAGAAGTAGGAGTACGATTAGGAATATGTGTAGAGTAAGAGTGGGAGTAATTAAAAGAAAGTATATGTTTAAGTATGAGTACTAGTAGGCATAAGTAGGAATAATTGTGGGAGTAAGTAAGAGTAGGTGTACATAGGATTAAAAGTATGTCTGGGAGTATGATTCGGAGTAAATAGTAAGAGTAGAAGAATACAGGAGTGGGAGCATCTGTCTAGATGGAGTAAAACGTAGAGAGTAAGACTAAATCCGAGTAAGCCAAAACATTTGGCACCGACCATGAAAGAAGCTTACTGTCATGTGGCGCTTGCAAAAGTTCCGGCACTTTCTAAAACTTTGTTTAATTGATATTGGTTAAGCAGATCAGCCCAAAGATAGATTAATGAAGTGTTTAAAAAATGTATACGACATTGGAATCTTGCGCAAAGCTCTTTTAGACAAAGTCAGTGGTGTGTTACTGATGAAAAGGAATTTGTTGAATTTAACTACATCCAAACTTCCCTCAATGGAATCTACTCGATAACCACATTGTAAGCCAAGAGGCCACACACTGTCATTAAATAAACATAAGACCACGTACTACCAGCAACGCAAAACGCAGTTGGCAAGAGAAATGTAGAAGCATAGCTGGAATTCCTTCATCCAAACCAGAGAGAATATAGAACAAGCGGTCTTCAAAAAGGAGACGGAGAGGGCGGAGCGAGTGGGCGCGCGGCGGCAAAAGTGAAAGCAGCTGCAGCATCCACACGCTTTCTGTGTGCCCGCAAGCGATGCGCTGAGCGCATGATGAGAGAGGTAAGCCAGATGGCGCCTCTGCTCATAACTGTGTGCGTAACCGCACGCTCGAGGCCACACAGAAAGCGTGTGGTCGGATTTTTGAATGCCCACTCACTAAAAGTCTCGCCAGAGCAGCGAATGCGCTGGCTCAGGCGAGGCCTAAAAAATGGTATAACAATCACAACTTCAATAGACACTGTGCCTAGAGCACGTAGAATCGCTGGGACCCCAAGGAACCACCCAAGGCAGTGACACAGGACGCCCACGGAGGACGGGTGCAGTGAGGAAACATGACCGCGTGCTCCGTGCAACTCTATGGGAAAGTCGCGGTTGGAAAATTACAGTTTAAGGACACTTCTACGAGGACTTCAAGCAAACCCTTTGGAACATAAGAGGTTCTAAGGCGAGCACCCTTGTGAGTACCGAGATACCCGTGTTACCTATCCCAGAGGAGCCGGGTGCATAGGGGTCAAGTGGTGTCGGAAACCTCTGTCGTTTTCAATGGAGGGATACGAAGAAGTACTGCTGCCAGGAAGGCGAAGAGTGTCCGGTGGAATCCAAGCCTGGATTCTAGGTGAGAAGAACCTGAAAGCAGAGGGGACAGAGTCTGGGTCACTTCAGATGACCAGGGGCTCGGTAGTCGAATGCCCACCGATGTCGGGTGCTTCAGGTGACGAGAAAGGATGTTTGTCTCTGAAGCCACGGGGACCAGGAGACGTCGACGACAACCAGGGTCCGGAGGTGAGCTGTCCCACAAAGGATGTCGAGAGCTGAGGGGTCAGTGTCCGGCTGGGGCACCAACAAGGCTTGGCAACGGCAACCCACGCAGGCAGAGGAAACAGGTTACGGTGTGGACCAGCAAGGTCCAGGGGACTCTCCAAGCAATGGAGAGTCAGGGCACATCTGGAGCAATCAGGGAAGCCCAAGAACAAATGAGATGACCCTCGCCAGGACCCACAGGCCAACGGACCAGGGATCGCGAGGAGACCTCGAGCGAATTCACAAAGCACCAGCCCACAGAGCACTCGTGGAGTGGAGGCTGGATATCTTTGGTGCAAATGGTGCTCAGAGTCAGGACTACACGTAGTCCAATGCACAAGCTCAGGGATTGCCAAAAAGCATATGCACTTGCAAATAGATGCGGTGCACAGGGGTACGGGTTGCACGGCCCCCACGAGGGATACTGGTCTCAGAGTCGCTGAGAGGTCAGATCAACCTCGGGGACCTTCGAGAATCCACCTCCTGTGTTGCAGAAATCTTCGGAGTCCACAAGAGCTCTGCAGATGCAAGCCGGTCAGATGCGCTTAGGTTCCTGCTGCTGCAGGAGAGTAACTCCTTTACTCCAAGGGAGATTCTTCTGTCGTCCAGCGAAGTGTAGACCGTCGAAGTACTTGGTTTCTTTGCAGAGTCTTGTCCAGGTATAATCCAAAGTCCTGTAATCAGGTGTCCCACTTTATACCCAGGGAAGGGGTTGAATGGACTCTGGGGACCCTCCTAGGGGAGGGGCACGACAGAGGGGTGGCTACACCCATGTCCTTTGTCCAGTTTCGCGCCAGAGCAGGAGCCACTGGCTCCCAGAACTGGTTTGAGCTGGACTATGCACAGGGACACCAAATGTGCCCCTAGGGCAGACTTTCTGGCACTCTCAGAGTGCACCCACCCAGCCCCAATACACTAAACCCTGTCTGGGTGGTGGTCACACCTCCCTGTGACAGGATACCTATTGTCAGGCCTTCCTCTGCTCGAGCTTGGCTCAGCAGCAGGAGGGCAGACTCGTGTCTGTGCCTGGCAGCATCCATTTTGTGCTGCCCAGGTCGTGAAAGCTGGTACCAGGTAGACCGGTGACCCACAGTAGTGGTTCTAGAAGGGTGGAATCATATCTCTCACACCACTTACTGGTGTGGAGGTATGATTCCAAGGTGTTTGACACCAAATACGACATGTTTCTAAGCAGCTGTTTTAAAGTTAGCATTTACCGCGAGGTTATAATGCACTTAACCCCTTGACCGCGATCGGAATTCCGCTCGTATGCGGGACATTCCGATCGCGGGTGGAGTCGTGACGAGCTCAGCTCGTCATGCGCACAGCGCTACCGCGCAGCATGATGAGCTGAGCTCGTCATGAGCACGGAAGGGGTTAAACATATATGTCTGGCTGCATCACAGACAACCCCAGAGAATGGTCTCCGAAGGCTGCAGAGGGGCTCTGCTCATGCAGGGGCACCCTCTCACGTAAAACCCAGCACCCTGCCTTCAGGATTGAAAATTATATACAACAATGGTTCTGTCGGGTGAAACTATTTCTTTGTAATATCAACATTGATTTAAACAATAAATCAACTGATGGCGCAAAAACACAAACAAAATTTCACATTCAATTGTGGTTATGGAGGAATAATTAACTTAGATTTAGAACTTCAAATGAAGAGTTTTATTCAATGCAAAAATTCATGAGAACAGGCTGTCTAACATTTCAGTCAATGAAGCGGCGCAAGTGGAAAATATTTACAGTGACAAGGTGAGTAAAGTGCATAAGTGACATGTAAGTGATAAAGTATGCAATTAACATATATTTACAAGTGGGGACTTGGAGAACGAGTCCAATTTCAGAATTGTTTTACAAGTGTCTCAAGCTCAGGAATTGATCACCATTAATTTGAAAGCAGGGAGACCTATTAAGCATTGGACTAACTACAACAGTCGACGTTTCTACCCTGACAGTAGCAATATTGTAGAATTGTCAATGCGGGTCTTCTTCAGGACAGAGTGGTAATAAGACAGCCGATTAGGCGTGTTGAATCGATGCCAAGGTAAAAATGTTGAGGGGTTGAACTGAAATGATGTCGTTCGGCCCCGAAATCAGATGGATCCCACTGTGAAACAGGTGCAATAATTTACGAATCGTGATAGCAGAATGGAACTCTGTGATTCATACAGTTCCAGGAGCTGGGAAGCAACCTTAATTAGTCAGGCAAAACAGGATGTCACATATAAATCCCGAATTGTTCAATTACTTGTGATTGGTAGACTCGTAAAGCTCATTTCTGCTTTAAAAATCAAGAAATGTTGCCTATTGTTCCTATGGCAACGCCAGGTATCACCAATTAATCGTGAACCCCAGAGAGTAGCTCCTTCGTCGTATATGGACAGCAGGATCCTGTGCTCTGTGCTCAGGATTGATAAGGCCTGCCATAGGGGTGACTGATAGGTGTTTAAGTGTAGTGATTTAGATAGATATAGTGAACCTATGTCTTAAGTAAGTGGTGCAAGCACCAGCTTACACAGTCTGCTGTAGCAGGCTGGTCGTGTCATTTTGAATGGCCTCTCATGGGTGGCATAATACATGCTTCAGCCCATGGGAGGCCTCTGGAGTACCTATGCCCTGGGTACATGGTATACCATATACTAGGGACTTATAAGGGTACCCCAGTATCCAATCTGGAGTGTACCTAAAGTACATGTATTGCAGTTTACAGGAGAAAGCAGATAGACTGGGGTCCTGAATAACAGGATCCCAGTCAGACTAGGCCAAAAACAGGGAGACATCAGCAACAAGCATTTGCAATGCAATAGGTCTCGCATTTACGCAAGTTTGAGCTATTGGCATTGTAACTGACAATGCCCTTTATTTATGTTTTGGTTTTTAAAACATAAATAAAAGACATTGTCATTTACAATGCCAATAGCTTCAACTCACGTAAATGAGAGACCTATTGCATTGCAAATGCTTGTTTCATCCCAGCTACTTGGTGCTGCCCTGCATGGGAATTCCTACCTGGAGAATGACAATGCTGTCCAGAACTGCCCATTCCTTCCTGACTTCAGTGACCTTGCATGGCCTCCACTTTCACCCTTACTTTATCAGTACCACAGAATCAGTACTTCGAGGTTATTTTTTACCCAAATATTCTTCTGGGGGACAGTTCCATGGATTTACAACACAGTCAGTAAATCAAGGCCATTACACTACAAGTCTTTGCTCATAGGCAGGACCACTGAAATAACGCAATATTGTGGCCGCTGCGTTCTCGGAGTATTTACATATTTTCCACACTTGCCGCATAATTCAGATCTTCTGTATCAGTTGCAAACATTGATTCTAGCTCCGATGGATCAAAAGAGGCTTTAAAAAGCATGAGCCGTGGTCCCCCAGGGGGACAGACGCTTTACAAAGATTAACTGTCACCATTTTGTTGCTGACGGCTGTATTCGGGTGTTAGAGTGCTGCTAATGAGGAGAAACGTTTGCCCAGACAGTACTACTGTGTTGTAAAATGACAAAATAGCAAAATATTGCGACAGAATGTGCCATATTATGCTGCATCATTGCACCTCTTCTGTGTCCGATTACATTTGTACCTCTCCAGTCCCTGCAGCACCTGTTCTGACCTGGGTCTGAGGCTCTACAACGGCTCTGCTGACCTGGTTCTCTGGCTCTACAGCAGCTCAGCTGTCCTGGGTCTCAGGCTCTACAACGGCTCTGCTGACCTGGTTCTCTGGCTCTACAACGGCTCTGCTGACCTGGTTCTCTGGCTCTACAGCAGCTCAGCTGACCTGGTTCTCTGGCTCTACAGCAGCTCTGCTGACCTGGTTCTCTGGCTCTAGAGCAGCTCTGCTGACCTGGTTCTCTGGCTCTACAGCGGCTCTGCTGACCTGGTTCTCTGGCTCTACAGCGGCTCTGCTGCCCTTGTTCCCTGGCTCTACAGCAGCTCTGCTGACCTGGTTGTCAGGCACTACAGCAGCTTTGCTGACCTGGTTCTCTGGCTCTACAGCAGCTCTGCTGACCTGGTTCTCAGGCTCTACAACAACTCTGCTGACCTGGTTCTCTGGCTCTAGAGCGGCTCTGCTGACCTGGTTCTCTGGCTCTACAGCACCTCTGCTGACCTGGCTCTCTGGCTCTACAGCAGCTCTGCTGACTTGGTTCTCAGGCTCTAGAGCAGCTTGCTGACATGGTTCTCGGGCTCTAGAGCAGCTCTGCTGACCTGGTTCTCAGGCTCCAGAGCAGCTCTGCTGACGTGGTTCTCTGGCTCTACAGCAGCTCTGCTGACCTGGTTCTCTGGCACTACAGCAGCTCTGCTGACCTGGTTCTCTGGCTCTAGAGCAGCTCTGCTGACCTGTTTCTCTGGCTCTAGAGCAGCTCTGCAAACCTGTTTCTCTGGCTCTAGAGCAGCTCTGCTAACCTGGTTCTTTGGCTCCAGAGCAGCTCTGCTGACCTGGTTCGCTGGCTCTACAGCAGCTCTGCTGACCTGGTTCTCTGGCTCTACAGCAGCTCTGCTGACCTGGTTCTCTGGCTCTAGAGCAGCTCTGCTGACCTGGTTCACTGGCTCTAGAGCAGCTCTGCTGACCTGGTTCTCTGGCTCTAGAGCAGCTCTGCTGACCTGGTTCTCTGGCTCTACAACTGCTCTGCTGACCTGGTACTCAGGCTCTACAGCCGCTCTGCTGACCTGGTTCTCTGGCTCTACAACGGCTCTGCTGACCTGCTTCTCAGGCTCTACAGCCGCTCTGCTGGCCTGGTTCTCAGGCTCCAGAGCAGCTCTACTGACATGGTTCTCAGGCTCTACAGCAGCTCTGCTGACCTGGTTCTCTGGCTCTACAGCAGCTCTGCTGACCTGGTTCTCAGGCTCTACAACTACTCTGCTGACCTGGTTCTCTGGCTCTACAGCAGCTCTGCTGACCTGGTTCTCTGGCTCTACAGCAGCTCTGCTGACCTGGTTCTCAGGCTCTACAGCAGCTCTGCTGACCTGGTTCTCTGGCTCTACAGCAGCTCTGCTGACCTGGTTCTCAGGCTCTACAACAACTCTGCTGACCTGGTTCTCAGGCTCTACAACAACTCTGCTATCCTGGTTCTCTGGCTCTAGGGCGGCTCTGCTGACCTGGTTCTCTGGCTCTACAGCAGCTCTGCTGACCTGGTTCTCAGGCTCTACAACAACTCTGCTGATCTGGTTCTCTGGCTCTACACAGCTCTGCAGACCTGGTTCTCTGGCTCTACAGCAGCTCTGCTGACCTGGCTCTCTGGCTCTACAGCAGCTCTGCTGACCTGGTTCTCTGGCTCTACAACAGCTCTGCTGGCCTGGTTCTCAGGCTCTACAGCCGCTTTGCTGACCTGGTTCTCTGACTCTAGAGCAGCTCTGCTGACCTGGTTCTCTGGCTCTACAACAGCTCTGCTGACCTGGTTCTCTGGCTCTACAACGGCTCTGCTGACCTGGTTCTCAGGCTCTACAGTTGCTCTGCTGACCTGGTTCTCTGGCTCTACAGCAGCTCTGCTGACCTGGTTCTCTGGCTCTTCAGCAGCTCTGCTGACCTGGTTCTCGGGCTCTAGAGCGGCTCTGCTGACCTGGTTCTCTGGCTCTACAGCAGCTCTGCTGACCTGGTTCTCTGGCTCTACAGCAGCTCTGCTGACCTGGTTCTCTGGCTCTAGAGCAGCTCTGCTGACCTGGTTCTCAGGCTCTAGAGCGGCTCTGCTGACCTAGTTCTCTGGCTCTAGAGTGGCTCTGCTGACCTGGTTCTCTGGCTCTACAACGGCTCTGCTGACCTGGTTATCTGGCTCTACAGCAGCTCTGCTGACCTGGTTCTCTGGTTCTAGAGCAGCTCTGCTGACCTGGTTCAATGGCTCTAGAGCAGCTCTGCTGACCTGGTTCTCTGGCTCTAGAGCAGCTCTGCTGACCTGGTTCTCTGGCTCTACAACTGCTCTGCTGACCTGGTACTCAGGCTCCAGAGCGGCTCTGCTGACCTGGTTCTCTGGCTCTACAACGGCTCTGCTGACCTGCTTCTCAGGCTCTGCAGCCGCTCTGCTGGCCTGGTTCTCAGGCTCCAGAGCAGCTCTACTGACATGGTTCTCAGGCTCTACAGCAGCTCTGCTGACCTGGTTCTCTGGCTCTACAGCAGCTCTGCTGACCTGGTTCTCAGGCTCTACAACTACTCTGCTGACCTGGTTCTCTGGCTCTACAGCAGCTCTGCTGACCTGGTTCTCAGGCTCTACAGCAGCTCTGCTGACCTGGTTCTCTGGCTCTACAGCAGCTCTGCTAACCTGGTTCTCAGGCTCTACAACAACTCTGCTGACCTGGTTCTCAGGCTCTACAACAACTCTGCTGACCTTGTTCTCTGGCTCTAGAGCGGCTCTGCTGACCTGGTTCTCTGGCTCTACAGCAGCTCTGCTGACCTGGTTCTCAGGCTCTACAACAACTCTGCTGACCTGGTTCTCTGGCTCTACAACAGCTCTGCAGACCTGGTTCTCTGGCTCTACAGCAGCTCTGCTGACCTGGCTCTCTGGCTCTACAGCAGCTCTGCTGACCTGGTTCTCAGGCTCTACAGCAGCTCTGCTGACGTGGTTCTCTGGCTCTACAGCAGCTCTGCTGACCTGGTTCTCTGGCTCTACAGCAGCTCTGCTGACCTGGTTCTCTGGCTCTACAGCAGCTCTACTGACCTGGTTCTCTGGCTCTACAATGGCTCTGCTGACCTGGTTCTCAGGGTCTACAGCCGCTCTGCTGACCTGGTTCTCTGTCTCTAGAGCAGTTCTGCTGACCTGGTTCTCTGGCTCCACAACAGCTCTGCTGACCTGGTTCTCTGGCTCTACAACAGCTCTGCTGGCCTGGTTCTCAGGCTCTACAGCCGCTTTGCTGACCTGGTTCTCTGACTCTAGAGCAGCTCTGCTGACCTGGTTCTCTGGCTCTACAACAGCTCTGCTGACCTGGTTCTCTGGCTCTACAACGGCTCTGCTGACCTGGTTCTCAGGCTCTACAGTTGCTCTGCTGACCTGGTTCTCTGGCTCTACAGCAGCTCTGCTGACCTGGTTCTCTGGCTCTTCAGCAGCTCTGCTGACCTGGTTCTCGGGCTCTAGAGCGGCTCTGCTGACCTGGTTCTCTGGCTCTACAGCAGCTCTGCTGACCTGGTTCTCTGGCTCTACAGCAGCTCTGCTGACCTGGTTCTCTGACTCTAGAGCAGCTCTGCTGACCTGGTTCTCAGGCTCTAGAGCGGCTCTGCTGACCTAGTTCTCTGGCTCTAGAGTGGCTCTGCTGACCTGGTTCTCTGGCTCTACAACGGCTCTGCTGACCTGGTTCTCTGGCTCTACAGCAGCTCTGCTGACCTGGTTCTCTGGCTCTAGAGCAGCTCTGCTGACCTGGTTCACTGGCTCTAGAGCAGCTCTGCTGACCTGGTTCTCTGGCTCTAGAGCAGCTCTGCTGACCTGGTTCTCTGGCTCTACAACTGCTCTGCTGACCTGGTACTCAGGCTCTAGAGCGGCTCTGCTGACCTGGTTCTCTGGCTCTACAACGGCTCTGCTGACCTGCTTCTCAGGCTCTACAGCCGCTCTGCTGGCCTGGTTCTCAGGCTCCAGAGCAGCTCTACTGACATGGTTCTCAGGCTCTACAGCAGCTCTGCTGACCTGGTTCTCTGGCTCTACAGCAGCTCTGCTGACCTGGTTCTCAGGCTCTACAACTACTCTGCTGACCTGGTTCTCTGGCTCTACAGCAGCTCTGCTGACCTGGTTCTCTGGCTCTACAGCAGCTCTGCTGACCTGGTTCTCAGGCTCTACAGCAGCTCTGCTGACCTGGTTCTCTGGCTCTACAGCAGCTCTGCTGACCTGGTTCTCAGGCTCTACAACAACTCTGCTGACCTGGTTCTCAGGCTCTACAACAACTCTGCTGACCTGGTTCTCTGGCTCTAGAGCGGCTCTGCTGACCTGGTTCTCGGGCTCTACAGCAGCTCTGCTGACCTGGTTCTCAGGCTCTACAACAACTCTGCTGAACTGGTTCTCTGGCTCTACAACAGCTCTGCAGACCTGGTTCTCTGGCTCTACAGCAGCTCTGCTGACCTGGCTCTCTGGCTCTACAGCAGCTCTGCTGACCTGGTTCTCTGGCTCTACAGCAGCTCTGCTGACCTGGTTCACTGGCTCTAGAGCAGCTCTGCTGACCTGGTTCTCTGGCTCTAGAGCAGCTCTGCTGACCTGGTTCTCTGGCTCTACAACTGCTCTGCTGACCTGGTACTCAGGCTCTACAGCCGCTCTGCTGACCTGGTTCTCTGGCTCTACAACGGCTCTGCTGACCTGCTTCTCAGGCTCTACAGCCGCTCTGCTGGCCTGGTTCTCAGGCTCCAGAGCAGCTCTACTGACATGGTTCTCAGGCTCTACAGCAGCTCTGCTGACCTGGTTCTCTGGCTCTACAGCAGCTCTGCTGACCTGGTTCTCAGGCTCTACAACTACTCTGCTGACCTGGTTCTCAGGCTCTAGAGCGGCTCTGCTGACCTGGTTCTCTGGCTCTACAACGGCTCTGCTGACCTGCTTCTCAGGCTCTAGAGCGGCTCTGCTGACCTAGTTCTCTGGCTCTAGAGTGGCTCTGCTGACCTGGTTCTCTGGCTCTACAATGGCTCTGCTGACCTGGTTCTCTGGCTCTACAGCAGCTCTGCTGACCTGGTTCTCTGGCTCTAGAGCAGCTCTGCTGACCTGGTTCACTGGCTCTAGAGCAGCTCTGCTGACCTGGTTCTCTGGCTCTAGAGCAGCTCTGCTGACCTGGTTCTCTGGCTCTACAACTGCTCTGCTGACCTGGTACTCAGGCTCTAGAGCGGCTCTGCTGACCTGGTTCTCTGGCTCTACAACGGCTCTGCTGACCTGGTTCTCAGGCTCTACAGCAGCTCTGCTGATGTGGTTCTCTGGCTCTACAGCAGCTCTGCTGACCTGGTTCTCTGGCTCTACAGCAGCTCTGCTGACCTGGTTCTCTGGCTCTACAGCAGCTCTACTGACCTGGTTCTCTGGCTCTACAATGGCTCTGCTGACCTGGTTCTCAGGGTCTACAGCCGCTCTGCTGACCTGGTTCTCTGTCTCTAGAGCAGTTCTGCTGACCTGGTTCTCTGGCTCCACAACAGCTCTGCTGACCTGGTTCTCTGGCTCTACAACAGCTCTGCTGGCCTGGTTCTCAGGCTCTACAGCCGCTTTGCTGACCTGGTTCTCTGACTCTAGAGCAGCTCTGCTGACCTGGTTCTCTGGCTCTACAACAGCTCTGCTGACCTGGTTCTCTGGCTCTACAACGGCTCTGCTGACCTGGTTCTCAGGCTCTACAGTTGCTCTGCTGACCTGGTTCTCTGGCTCTACAGCAGCTCTGCTGACCTGGTTCTCTGGCTCTTCAGCAGCTCTGCTGACCTGGTTCTCGGGCTCTAGAGCGGCTCTGCTGACCTGGTTCTCTGGCTCTACAGCAGCTCTGCTGACCTGGTTCTCTGGCTCTACAGCAGCTCTGCTGACCTGGTTCTCTGGCTCTAGAGCAGCTCTGCTGACCTGGTTCTCAGTTTCTAGAGCGGCTCTGCTGACCTAGTTCTCTGGCTCTGGAGTGGCTCTGCTGACCTGGTTCTCTGGCTCTACAACGGCTCTGCTGACCTGGTTCTCTGGCTCTACAGCAGCTCTGCTGACCTGGTTCTCTGGCTCTAGAGCAGCTCTGCTGACCTGGTTCACTGGCTCTAGAGCAGCTCTGCTGACCTGGTTCTCTGGCTCTAGAGCAGCTCTGCTGACCTGGTTCTCTGGCTCTACAACTGCTCTGCTGACCTGGTACTCAGGCTCTAGAGCGGCTCTGCTGACCTGGTTCTCTGGCTCTACAACGGCTCTGCTGACCTGCTTCTCAGGCTCTACAGCCGCTCTGCTGGCCTGGTTCTCAGGCTCCAGAGCAGCTCTACTGACATGGTTCTCAGGCTCTACAGCAGCTCTGCTGACCTGGTTCTCTGGCTCTACAGCAGCTCTGCTGACCTGGTTCTCAGGCTCTACAACTACTCTGCTGACCTGGTTCTCTGGCTCTACAGCAGCTCTGCTGACCTGGTTCTCTGGCTCTACAGCAGCTCTGCTGACCTGGTTCTCAGGCTCTACAGCAGCTCTGCTGACCTGGTTCTCTGGCTCTACAGCAGCTCTGCTGACCTGGTTCTCAGGCTCTACAACAACTCTGCTGACCTGGTTCTCAGGCTCTACAACAACTCTGCTGACCTGGTTCTCTGGCTCTAGAGCGGCTCTGCTGACCTGGTTCTCTGGCTCTACAGCAGCTCTGCTGACCTGGTTCTCAGGCTCTACAACAACTCTGCTGAACTGGTTCTCTGGCTCTACAACAGCTCTGCAGACCTGGTTCTCTGGCTCTACAGCAGCTCTGCTGACCTGGCTCTCTGGCTCTACAGCAGCTCTGCTGACCTGGTTCTCTGGCTCTACAGCAGCTCTGCTGACCTGGTTCACTGGCTCTAGAGCAGCTCTGCTGACCTGGTTCTCTGGCTCTAGAGCAGCTCTGCTGACCTGGTTCTCTGGCTCTACAACTGCTCTGCTGACCTGGTACTCAGGCTCTACAGCCGCTCTGCTGACCTGGTTCTCTGGCTCTACAACGGCTCTGCTGACCTGCTTCTCAGGCTCTACAGCCGCTCTGCTGGCCTGGTTCTCAGGCTCCAGAGCAGCTCTACTGACATGGTTCTCAGGCTCTACAGCAGCTCTGCTGACCTGGTTCTTTGGCTCTACAGCAGCTCTGCTGACCTGGTTCTCAGGCTCTACAACTACTCTGCTGACCTGGTTCTCTGGCTCTACAGCAGCTCTGCTGACCTGGTTCTCTGGCTCTACAGCAGCTCTGCTGACCTGGTTCTCAGGCTCTACAGCAGCTCTGCTGACCTGGTTCTCTGGCTCTACAGCAGCTCTGCTGACCTGGTTCTCAGGCTCTACAACAACTCTGCTGACCTGGTTCTCAGGCTCTACAACAACTCTGCTGACCTGGTTCTCTGGCTCTAGAGCGGCTCTGCTGACCTGGTTCTCTGGCTCTACAGCAGCTCTGCTGACCTGGTTCTCAGGCTCTACAACAACTCTGCTGACCTGGTTCTCTGGCTCTACAACAGCTCTGCAGACCTGGTTCTCTGGCTCTACAGCAGCTCTGCTGACCTGGCTCTCTGGCTCTACAGCAGCTCTGCTGACCTGGTTCTCAGGCTCTACAGCAGCTCTGCTGACGTGGTTCTCTGGCTCTACAGCAGCTCTGCTGACCTGGTTCTCTGGCTCTACAGCAGCTCTGCTGACCTGGTTCTCTGGCTCTACAGCAGCTCTACTGACCTGGTTCTCTGGCTCTACAATGGCTCAGCTGACCTGGTTCTCAGGGTCTACAGCCGCTCTGCTGACCTGGTTCTCTGTCTCTAGAGCAGTTCTGCTGACCTGGTTCTCTGGCTCCACAACAGCTCTGCTGACCTGGTTCTCTGGCTCTACAACAGCTCTGCTGGCCTGGTTCTCAGGCTCTACAGCCGCTTTGCTGACCTGGTTCTCTGACTCTAGAGCAGCTCTGCTGACCTGGTTCTCTGGCTCTACAACAGCTCTGCTGACCTGGTTCTCTGGCTCTACAACGGCTCTGCTGACCTGGTTCTCAGGCTCTACAGTTGCTCTGCTGACCTGGTTCTCTGGCTCTACAGCAGCTCTGCTGACCTGGTTCTCGGCCTCTAGAGCGGCTCTGCTGACCTGGTTCTCTGGCTCTACAGCAGCTCTGCTGACCTGGTTCTCTGGCTCTACAGCAGCTCTGCTGACCTGGTTCTCTGGCTCTAGAGCAGCTCTGCTGACCTGGTTCTCAGGCTCTAGAGCGGCTCTGCTGACCTAGTTCTCTGGCTCTAGAGTGGCTTTGCTGACCTGGTTCTCTGGCTCTACAACGGCTCTGCTGACCTGGTTCTCTGGCTCTACAGCAGCTCTGCTGACCTGGTTCTCTGGCTCTAGAGCAGCTCTGCTGACCTGGCTCTCTGGCTCTAGAGCAGCTCTGCTTACCTGGTTCTGTGGCTCTAGAGCAGTGCCCTTTGCTCCTCCTTTCAGCCTCGCAGTGCGTGTAAAAATTCCTGCCCGCAAAGAAAACTCCAAATGATTTATAAGAATATATGAGAGTCGTTTAGGAACACAGACATGATAACGGCCTGGCAGAAGGAAAAACGCGGACAACGGCCAGCATTCAAATCCCAACATGCGACTGACTCTGACCCAACCCCACTGGCGTTTCAGAAGTCTCCCACATGGAGGGAGAAAATCGAGGATCGGTTTACAGTTTTCTCGTATATTTTTGGAGTCCAGGTCGTTTCTGCACGTTTTAAATCCAGATGGCCAACAATGGCCGCCTCCCTCCTTAACACCCAGCGCCCTTTGCTCCTCCTTTGAGCCGCGCAGTGCGTGTAAAAATTCCTGCGTGCTATTTGGAGGCAAGGTCAGTGCGAAAGGGCATGGCTGGGAGCCAGTGTGTGATCGAGCCATGTCACACTGGCTACCCTACTGATAAAAAGAAAACTGCAAATGATTTTTAAAAATATATGAGAGTCGTTTAGGAACACAGACATGATAACGGCCTGGCATAGAAGGAAAAACGCAGACAACGGCCAGCATTCAAATCCCAACATGCGATTGACTCTGACCCAACCCCACTGGCGTTTCAGAAGTCTCACACATGGAGGGAGAAAATCGAGGATCGGTTTACAGTTTTCTCTTATATTTTTGGAGTCCAGTTCGTTTCTGCACGTTTTAAATCCAGATGGCCAACCGTGAGCGCCTCCCTCCTTAACACCTAGCGCCCTTTGCTCCTCCTTTCAGCCGCGCAGTGCGTGTAAAAATTCCTGCGTGCAAAGAAAACTGCAAATGATTTAAAAAAAATATATGAGAGTCGTTTAGGAACACAGACATGATACCGAGGCAGCTGCTTGTTTAGCCGAATGATAAAAATGTAGTGCCTACCGACTTATGAAGGAGACCGTGTCACGCCGCAAGTAAAAGATCCAGTCCGGATGGGCCGTCCAAAAAGGAGACAGGGCGGTAACAAAGAAGCCTCATTTTCAATCGGAGGCCAGCGTTTACCATAAACGATGACGCCAGCCAATGAGAATGATGAGCGGGGCTTAAACTCCACTTCTGAAATATCCTGATTACAAGAAGCCTCGCAGAGCGAGCAGCGCATGCGCGCTGCAACGCAGGTCTGCGAGACCTAAAAAGTGGGGGTAACTATAAGAAGCAGATCCTACTCTCCTACAGGCTCAACCTGAGACAGCAGGCTGGGGCCCGAACTGTACGGGACAGCAGTCTGAGGCAGGAGCTCCATGGGACAGTAGGCTGGGGCCCAAGCTCCAAAGGGCAGCCGGCTGGTACCAGAGCTCCACGGGACAGCTGGCTGGGACCAGAGCTCCATGGGCCAGAAGGTTGGGGCCAGAGCTCCACAGGAGGGCAGACTGGGTGGGGCCAGAGCTCAATGAGAAAGCAGGCTGGGGCAGGATCTCCACGAGACAGCATGCTCGGGCCCGAGCTCCACAGGATAGCAGGCTGGGGCCAGAGATCCACAGGACAGCACTTGGGGCCGGAGGTCAGCGGACAGCAGACTGGGGCCCGAGCTTCACAGGATAGCAGGCCGGGGCCAGAGCTCCCCGGGACAGCAGTCTGGGGCTGAGCTCCACGAGACAGCAGACTGGGGCTCGAGCTCCACCAGACGGAAGGCAGGGGCCAGAGCTACATGGGACATCAGGCTGGGGCCCGAGCTCCACAGGACAGCAGGCTGTGGCCCGAGCTCCATGGGACAGCAGGCTGGGGCCAGAGTCCTACTGGACAGCAGGCTGGGGAAGGAGCTCCATGAGACAGCAGGCTGGGGCAGGAGCTCCACAGGACAACGGGCTGGGGCCCGAGCTCCACAGGACAGCAGGCTGTGGCCCGAGCTCCACCAGACAGAAGGCTGGGGCCAGCGCCCCACGAGACAGCGGACTGGGGCCAGAGCTCCATGGGCCAGCAGGCTGCGGCCAGAGCTCCACGGGACAGGTGGCTGGGTCAGAGCTCTACAGGACAGCAGGCTGGGACCATAGGTACACAGGACAGCAGGCTGGGGCCTGAGCTACACAGGACAGCAGGCTGGGGCCAGAGCTCCACGGGACAGCAGGGTGGGGCTAGAGCTCCACAGGACTGCAGGCTGGAACCAGAGCTCCATGGGACAGTAGGCTAGGGCCAGCGCCCCACGAGAGAGCAGGCTGGGGCCAGAGCTCCACGGGACAGCAGGCTGGGGCCAGAGCTACACAGGACAGCAGGCTGGGGCTAGAGCTCCACAGGACAGCAGGCTGGAACCAGAGCTTCACAGGACAGCAGGCTGGGGCCCAAGCTCCACAGGACAGCAGGCTGGGGCCCGAGCTTCACAGGACAGCAGGCTGGGGCCAGAGCTCCCCGAGACAGCAGGCTGGGGACAGAGCTCCACAAGACAGCAGGTTGGGGCCCGAGCTCCACAGGACAGCAGGCTGGGGCTCGAGCTCCACAGGACAGCAGGCTGGGACCCGAGCTCCACGGGAGAGCAGGCTGGTGCCCGAGTTTCACAGGACAGCAGACTGGGGTCCGAGCTTCACCGGAAAGAAGGCTGGGTCAGAGCTGCACAGGACATCAGGCTGGGGCCGGAGCTCCATGGGACAGCAGGCTTGGGGCCCAGTGGCGGTTGGTGACATTTGAAAGTCGTATGCGTGAAAGTTCAGAGTGTGTTGTGGGGCGAGAGCGTAGCGAGCGAGCCCGACCATGATATAAGGGATTCAGGGGGGTTCTCTCCCCGAGAAAATGTTGGAAAAAGAGTGAGCTAATGGTGCATTTTCAAGCAAATTTGAGAATGCAAGAAGGTTAATAAAGCAATTGTGAAAGTGTAGTTATGACATCAATAAAGAGATTTCATATGATAAGGACGTAGGTAGCTTTAGTTACATCATCTCAAGAGTGCAGTGTGCAGCCAATGCTGTCCAAAACTACCAAGAGTTGCTTTGGGATGTGGTTTGCATCAACACCCAAACATGTAAAAATGACATACAACATGCCACATAATGAGCCTTTTTACTGCCACATAATTTCCTCCAGTAAAGCCACTCATTTCCAGTGCTTTGGTTACAAAGATGGCAATAGTTCTTGGGTCAGAGAAAGTTGACTTCAACAGAACATACTACAGATAAAGGAAATACAAGCTGAGAATGTCAGTGAGAGATCCTCTAAGAGTAACACATGGAGGAAGGGGGCAGTGAGTTAGTGCCTGGTTTATTTGTTTGTCCAAATAGGATGGCGTCCTTTATTGGATGCCCTTGTCTTGTAACCCCGTCCTTTATTGGATGCCCCTGTCTTGTAACCCCGTCCTTTATTGGATGCCCCTGTCTTGTAACCCCGTCCTTTATTGGATGCCCCTGTCTTGTAACCCCGTACTTTATTGAATGCCCCTGTCTTGTAACCCCTGCCTGCTTCTGGTTTGTCATTTTTAGATCTGTTGGTCTCCAGAGTACGCCATGTGGAGCAGGGCCAGACTGGGAACCCAAACAGGCCCTGGCAAATTATGTCAGCCCAGCCCCTATAAGGTGCATAGCAAGCGAGCCTGACCACTACCATGGGGCTCAGGGGTTCTCCCACCCAAGAAAATTTGGGAAAAATGACAAAATCGGTGCATTGTACAAAACATTTTTCATTATGTTCAATTGTATTAGTTTTTAAAGCTCAGTAAATGATGACCTTACAGTGCACCAGATACCAATGTTTATTGGGACTCTTCAATGATTCCCTCACCATCGCCCTCTAGCAGTGCCTCTCATCTCTCCATAGCCTCTCTCTCACATGTATTTCATTTGTTTTATAGCTCCTCTCGTACCAGAGGAGGGTGTTGGAGCACTTTATATCACACACACATACAGACATGAATTATACGTGCGTAAATCAGTGTATAATATGTTACACACACAAATGGGTCTACAAGTTGTAAGATTGCGTCATCAATACTGGTAGGCATTTTTTAAGTGTTTTTGTTCTGTGGAAGCATACGCTCAGGATTCAGAACGTAACACACTGGTTAGGGTTGAATTTACAAATAATAATTTATTTCTACCCAAACCAACCCTTTTTAGCAAAATTAGGATAATCAAAGACTGGGAAAAAACATAACTTTCTAACCTGTGCCATGTAGTTTGCATGCAGCTCTTTGATGGCAGTTCTTAGCTCACTGTGCTAGATTACTATTGTAAATTATGAACTGCACAGAAACAAAAGAATTTCTGTGACAAAGCAGTAACCCACAGAGCTATGCACTTAAAATGATGTTCTGTGACTTGCTGGTACATGTCCTTTGCAGCAGGCATAATAACCCTATGCGCTACCTTAGATGAGTCAACACTGTCACTAGACAAAACTCGATCTCTCTCCAGCAGGAACATTAATCACCAGAGTTGTCTTGGCACTTTTATTGTTGCCTGAAAACTGTTGGATGTACAAGGGACTCTGCAGTGCTCTTAAAACTGCTGCACTGCCACAAACCCGGCCCTGACAATAGATAGTGTGACTTATACTGGAGTGATGTGCATTGTCCAGTAGCGGCTGCTACCGGACCCGGTTGACGAGGCGGGGGAACAGGACAAAAAAAAAAAAATACTTACCTGAAAACGGCCGGCCGCTGCCTCTCCTCCATCCTCTTCTTGCTGTCTCCGGACTGGCAGCAGGAAACACCCGGAATCCCAGGCTCCACTGAGCCAATCACAACGCTGCAATGCAGTGATGTGATTGGTCTGAGTACTATGGTTCGGCGTACAGATGGGGAATGGGAGACTGGGCATGTTCCTCATCAGGCTGTGCATTACAGCCTGGTGGGGAAGATGCAAAGTGCGCAGGACTGTTTGGCTGTTTGACTGAGGGTGGAGTTGAGCTGCTCCTCAGTGACTGGAGCAAAGTCACTGAGGAGCTGCTCAACTCCACCCTCAACCACGACGCCCCCACCACATTGACCAACGCCAACTTCGCAGCCAAAGAACTCCACAGATGGATCTCCAACTGTGCAGACAAACTCGCACCCCTACGTAACCCCGACAGACAGCGCCCCAGGAAGGCCACCTGGTTCACCGCCGACCTCCAAAAGTCCAGACGCACCTGCAGACGCCTCGAGAAGAACTGGAGAAACAGCAAAATGCCTGAAGACCGTAACACCTACAAGAACGCCATGATGGAATACCACCAACGCATCAGATCCATCAAAAGGATCTTGATGCAAAACAAGATCCTCGCCAACTCCAGCAACTCCAAGGAACTCTTCAGCGTCATCCAGGAATTCACCAAGCCCGCCAGCGAAACCGAGGACCTCACCCCTTCCCAAGACCTCTGCAAAAAGCTCGGATCCTACTTCCATCTAAAAATCAAGAGCCTCTATGACAACTTCAACGACCAGACACTCGACTCCGAAACCACTACCCTCTCCAGCAACGCCAGCCAGCCCACCATCTCCTCCTGGACCCCAGTCACCACCGAAGACACCGTTTTGACCATGAAAGGCATCCACTCAGGGGCCCCCACGGATCCCTGCCGACCACATGTCTTCCACAGAGCTGTCACCGCCATTGCTCCAGAACTACGACTCACCATCAATGCCACATTCAAGACCGGCATCTTTCCCGACGACTGGAAACGCGCAGAAGTCAGACCCCTGCTCAAGAAGCCCTTAGCGGACCCCACGGACCTCAAGAACTACCAACCCATCTCCCTCCTCCCATTCGCGGCCAAAGTCACTGAGAAGACCGTCAACGCACAACTAAAAAAATTCATCAAAGAAAACTCCATCTTCGACCCCTCCCAATCCGGATTCCGCAGCAACCACAGCACCGAGACTGCTCTACTCGCCGCCACAGACAACATCCGCACCCTCCTCGACCAAGGACACACCACGGCCCTGATCCTACTCGACCTCTCGGCAGCATTCAACACCATTGTGAGAAGTTGGCCTGGCATATGCTGTCCACTAATTAAAGTGGGCACCTTGCACCAGTCCAAACGACCCTTATGATGTATGAGGTCAAAGATAACCTTTAGAAAGCTATCCTAGTGGTAGCTGTGGAGAGCAGCATTCAGGCTTAATCTTGAAGGAATGTAAAGCAGCTTGTTTTACCAGAATCTCACTTCTTCAATGATCAAATGAAAGGAGAACCACACAGTAGTTATGTAAAAATATGTATTTATTATTAGAACATTGGAATGTTGGGAGCTCCATTGAAGACAATGGAGTTGCTCTGGGCTTATAATGGCTGGTATAAGCCCAGCGCTCCAACATTCCAATGTTTGTCTTTTTGTTTCTCCATTTTTAATTTAGAACATTCTACCTTTAGTGGGTGGAATGTTCTAATAGCCTTATAGCCCTTCTGCCTCAGGCTATATCAGCTGTTAAAGGCCCTCTCCCTCGTTATAGGCCCTCGCCTGCGGCTCGGGCCTATAACTCGGGATCAGGGCCTTTAACAGCTGGTATAGCCCTCAGCAGCGGGCTATAAGGCTATACTATAACACTCTCTACTAATCTCTACATGAGATTAGAACATAAAGCACACAATACTTAATCAATAGAACATACGTAAGTAGCAAAATGTACAACGGGCTCCAGGGGGAGACCGAACCATATACTAAAAAAATGGTATAACAATCACGACTTCAATAGACACTGTGCCTAGAGCACGTAGAATCGCTGGGACCCCAAGGAACCACCCAAGGCAGTGACACCGGGCGCCCATGGAGGACGGGTGCAGTGAGGAAACATGACCGCGTGCTCCGTGCAACTCTATGGGAAAGTCGCGGTTGGAAAATTACAGTTTAAGGACACTTCTACGAGGACTTCAAGCAAACCCTTTGGAACATAAGAGGTTCTAAGGCCAGTACCCTTGTGAGTACCGAGGTACCCGTGTTACCTATCCCAGAGGAGCCGGGTGCATAGGGGTTGAGTGGTGTCGGAAACCTCAGTCGTTTTCAATGGAGAGATGCGAAGAAGTGCTGCTGCCAGGAAGGCGAAGAGTGTCCAGTGGAATCCAAGCCTGGATTCTAGGTGTGAGGAACCTGAAAGCAGAGGGGGCAGAGTCTGGGTCACTTCAGGTGACCAGGGGCTCGGTAGTCGAATGCCCACCGATGTCGGGTGCTTCAGGTGAAGAGAAAGGATGTTTGTCTCTGCAGCCACGGGGACCAGGAGATGTCAACGATGACCAGGGTCCGGAGGTGAGCTGTCCCACGAAGGATGTCGAGAGCTGAGGGGTCAGTGTCCGGCTGGAGCACCAACAAGCCTTCGCAATGGCAACCCACGCAGGCAGAGGAAACAGGTTACGGTGTGGACCAGCAAGGTCCAGGGGACTCTCCAAGCAATGGAGAGTCAGGGCACATCTGGAGCAACCAGGGAGGCCCAAGAACAAACAAGATGACCCTCGCCAGGACCCACAGGCCAACAGACCAGGGATCGCGAGGAGACCTCGAGCAAATTCACAAAGCACCAGCCCACAGAGCACTCGTGGAGTGGAGGCCGGATATCTTCGGTGCAAATGGTGCTCGGAGTCAGGACTACACGTAGTCCAATGCACAAGCTCAGGGATTGCCAACAAGCATATGCACTTGCAAATAGATGCGGTGCACAGGAGTACGGGTTGCACGGCCCCCACGAGGGATACTGGTCTCAGAATCGCTGAGAGGTCAGATCTACCTCGGGGACCTTCGGGAACCCACCTCCTGTGTTGCAGAAATCTTCGGAGTCCACAGGAGCTCTGGAGATGCAAGCAGGTCAGATGCGCTTAGGTGCCTGCTGCTGCAGGGGAGTAACTCCTTTACTCCAAGGGAGATTCTTCTGTCGTCCAGCGAAGTGTAGACCGTCGAAGTACTTGGTTTCTTTGCAGAGTCTTGTCCAGGTATAATCCAAAGTCCTGTATTCAGGTTTCCCACTTTATACCCAGGGAAGGGGTTGGACTGACTCTGGGGACCCTCCTAGGGGAGGGGCAGGACAGCGGGGTGTCTACACCCATGTCCTTTGTCCAGTTTCGCACCAGAGCAGGAGCCACTGGCTCTCAGAAATGGTTTGAGCTGGACTATGCACAGGGACACCAAATGTGCCCCCAGTGCAGACTTTCTGACACTCTCAGAGTGCACCCACCCAGCCCCAATACACTAAACCCTGTCTAGGAGGTGGTCACACCTCCCTGTGACAGGATACCTATTGTCAGGCCTTCCTCTGCTCGAGCTCGGCTCAGCAGCAGGAGGGCAGACTCGTGTCTGTGGCTGGCAGCATCCATTTTGTGCTGCCCAGGTCGAGAAAGCTGGTACCGGGTAGACCGGTGACCCACAGTACTGGTTCTAGAAGGGTGGAATCATACCTCCCACACCAGTTACTGGTGTGGAGGTATGATTCCAAGGTGTTTGACACCAAACACGACATGTTTCTAAGCAGCCGTTTTAAAGTTAGCATTTACCGCAAGGTTATAATGCACTTAAAAATATATGGTTGGCTTCATCACAGACAAGCCTGGAGAATGGTCTCCGAAGGCTGCAGAGGGGCCCTACTCATGCAGGGGCACCCTCTCACATAAAACCCAGCATCCTGCCTTCAGGATTGATAAGGCCTGCCATAGGTGTGACTGATAGGTTTGTATGTGTAGTGATTTAGAGAGATATAGTGAACCTATATCTTAAGTAAGTGGTGCAAGCACCAGCTTACACAGTCTGCTGTAGCAGGCTGGTCGTGTCAATTTGAATGGCCTCTCAGGGGTGGCATAATACATGCTTCAGCCCATGGGAGGCCTCTGGAGTACCTATGCCCTGGGTACATGGTGTACCATATACTAGGGACTTATAAGGGTACCCCAGTATCCAATCTGGAGTGTACCTAAAGTACATGTATTGCAATTTACAGGAGAAAGCAGATAGACTAGGGTGCTGAATAGCAGGATCCCAGTCAGACTAGGCCAAAAACAGTGAGACATCAGCAAAAAGTGGGGGTAACTATAAGAAGCAGATCCTACTCTCCTACACAACCCCCCACCCCCAAACGTAAGGACATTAAACTAACCTTGACCAGTTGAGTATTCATGTTCTAAGTAGAAATATCTGGAGAGTCCATCTGCATTGGCATGGTTACTCCCAGGTCTATGTTCCACTGTAAAGTCCATCCCCTGTAGGGAAATGGACCACCTCAAAAGTTTGGGGTTTTCATCCTTCATCTGTTTTAGCCATAAGAGGGGCTTATGGTCTGTCTGAGCAATGAAGTGAGTGCCAAACAAGTATGGCCTCAGCTTCTTCAAGGCCCAAACCACAGCAAAGGCTTCCCTCTCAATAGCTGACCAACGTTTCTCTCTGGGGATCAGCCAGTAGCTTTCATAAGCAGAAGGATATAATCGGATTTATATTTCGGTGGACGGGATATCCATCACCGTTGTGACGGAGTAACCCATCCGCCGAGATCTAAATCAGGCCCTTAATCTCAGGTGGTAATAAAAAGGTAAGGTAACTCTGGAGGATAATGTATTTGCTGGGGAGATCTGTGTTTTGTCTAGGCCTAGTTTTGAATTAAAGTAGTGTAGAGGGTTAATATGTCTCCTGCAAAGTACATTATATAACACGTACATGACAGGTTTTTATTTTATGTAAATGGGTAAGTGAGTAACAGTTTTTAACACAGAGGTCCTTTTGTTGCTTGCAGTTCATACATTTTAATCTAATATAGCACAGTGAGCTATGAAGGACATGTGACACCCAAAACCTTGTAACCCTTATGGTCTCATGTAACACATTCTGTACATTGATTTACACACATATGTTTTATTGTCAATGTATAATGTGTATGTGTTATGTACAGCTCTATGACACCCTACATTGGGATGAGTAGCGCTAAAACAAAATAGTGGTATTTCAATTGTTATTTGTGTAAATACTGTGACAGACCAACACATCTGACATTCTTACGGTGCATGCATATCTCTTACATACAGGGACCGAACAAAGTCAAACGCATGCCTCTCTTAAGTACCTGTGAAGTGATAGCTGTGTGCCTTTGTGTCCCCTCCTTTGCATTTAGGAGTGAGGCTCCAAATAGCTCCCAGCCAGGATACTCCAACAAGAGGGGCGCTGGTGGCCCCTTAACTTCGGCCTTTGTTATAAACACAACTGGAATCTGACAAGCTCCCTCCCCGCCAGCACTTTGCCGCTTGAGACGAAAGCAGACACGCGCAGACGTGCGGCTGAATGTGTCCTGGTGTCTGAAAATGACACCTGGACGACTTCTGGATATTTCTGTGGGGCCCAACCTCTTGTCAGGGTAGACGTGTCCACCCTGTGAAAAGAGTGGGTAGACGCCGTGTACCCGTATGTACCCTCAACTTGAGCCTCCCTACTTCTCGTGTGCATGGAAATGCTCCACTTTCTGCGGACACACAGGGCACGCCAGTGAATCAGAATGTTTAATGGCAGACACAACAGCCCATCCCCCCTTCTTGCAGGTTTCTTAAAATCCAGGGAATTAACTTGCCTCCCTAAATAGCTGATGAGCTCCCTCAAACTTGGCTGTCACATCTAGGACTTCCTTCCCACTGTAGGTTTTAGAAGTCACTGTAAGTACAACAGCGCTTCATTGGAGCACGTGTGTTTCCTCCCTTACCCACGAGTCACACATTCTAAATCTGTGTCTTGTGTCCATCAGGCTCAGAGCCCCATCCCCGTAAGTGCAGGACGCCTCTAGTCCTCGCCTGGAAGGTTTTGCCAGTTCCACTGCATGTGCAGTCAGAGACGTTTTAAACTATGGGCAAAGTGGGCAATAGCCCAGGGCACGAACCGTCAACGGGGGACCCTGCCTGGGAAACGGAGCTTTCGCTCTCTTTGCCCTCAGTCTGTTCTATTTCTCTGTTTAAACCTCTTTCCCTCTCTGCCTAGCGCTAAATTTCTTTCCCAAACCAGTGTCATCTTAAGGATATTTGTAATGTAATGTAACATGGATTTGTAGAGTGAGAACTTGTCACCCTGAGGGTATCCAGGCACTGAGTCGTTTTGTTTGTACATAGAGTACTGGTGCTGGGTCCATGGCCAGTCACAGGAAGGCAGGGCATACCTTCACATCCCGAGCAGAAACCTGTGCAGACATTTCCAGGCTCTCTCCTCCTCCTGGGGCTGGGGTTGGGCGGGTGCAGAGTTGGAGTCTAAGGGGGAGGGATTGGGGGGCTGAGAGGGTCTGAAAATAAAGATAACTGAACAGACAGACAGGGGGTCCTTCCTCCTGTGTAGCAGGACGGTCACAGAAGGAGAGGCCGGAAGTGATGTCAGCATCCGCTGCTGGTGCTGTCTCAGCCTCCGCTATTTGGGGTCCTAGGCAAGAAATATTTCAATTATTTTTGTGTGACCCTGTTAAAATGTAACATATAGTTTAGTATTGTTTGGCATCATGTGGACTTGAATTACCAGGAAACAGGTAATAAAACTAGAATCTGTTCCGTACAGGGGACTCCAAAATGTTTTGTGCAGGGGCCCCAAACTCTTCAGGATGACACTGCATGCAGTGATGGCACAAGTTTCCCCAGCCTGCCCCATTGATGTCTTGAATCTTATTGCATCCGTGGGTTCCTGGCAGCCAACATTTTTTTGTGTCCTGCTTGCAGTGCTACAGGGATGGATTGAAATGTAGGTTTTAGTGTTTATCCCGCCTGCAGCCTCGGCCACACGGTGCAGCAGGGAGAAACAGGCAGGGAGGGGCTTTCGGTGCCTTGTTTATTTTTAATTTCAGCTCTGCCAAGTACCACGCATCAGGCGTTAGACTAACACAGTTTAGTGTGGTGATCCACATCACCGCACTGAAATGAAAAGTCACGCATTTATAGCGCCTCCTCAGCTGTCAGGCCGGGGCGCTTTACTTAGCACCACTATGTGACTGAGCATGTTAGCATCAGCGCGCGTTCTGAGCTGCTTGCGGCCGGCATGGAGGCTGGCTCAGCTGAGCTCGCTCTGGCTACAATGTTACCCATTCACCCGACACTGCGGCATTCAGCATTGACCTCATGAGAGTCAGTCTGATTTTGCTCAATGGTTACTGCCGAGAAAACGAGGACAGACACTTTTGTGTCACACAGACACACCTATAGGTGGGCCACCCGCGGTGTGTGCATGGGACACTGCGGTGCACAGTTTAAGTTTCAAACAGTCAGCCTGTTGTGACTAGTAGTTATCATAATTTATCAGCAGGCTCAGGCAGCTGAGATCTGCGAGCTGGGGCCTCTCTCATATCCTGTTTCAGTTTGGTTACAGTCGGGTCCCATGTGGAAAGCCTGGGCGGACTCTCTGTGTCATGTCGGTTAGTGCCCTTCCATTTCTGGTGCTTTGCAGCTGTTTTAAGATCTTATTAGAGTTTCTCGTTGCTCAAATGGGTGTAATTTCTGATATTTATATATTTCCCTCGTCTGCATTGCTTGACTTTTTCTTGCGAGAAAGTGTCACTCAAAGTGGTTGAATGTCACTCATAATTACACTGAAATTATGAAAATGTCACACACATAAGCAATCTGAAACCTTGGCAGCTATGTAATATTACTTATGGGTTAATCTGGACTGGGTATGAGTGTACAGCACTTGCTGCCCCCCAGTATCAGGTCCCTTTTACTACCCCACACATGCCCATGCACCTCGCAGGTGAGCTGAAACCTCTTCCATTTACTGACCCTTGTATTTGGGCTTCTTCAGCCTTGGGTCAGAAGGGAATGACGTACTTGCAGAGGTGACCCAGGGATTGTGAATACACAAACTGCTCATGTGAGTGGGAGTGGCAGAGGCACCGGGGTGGGTGTGGCAGGGGTACGGGGTGTGGGTGATGGTGGTGGAGGCAAGTGGGTGGGTGTGGTGGGGCACAGGTTTGGGTGTGGAGGAGGCACAGGGTGGGGGTGGCAGAGGCACAGGGTGGGGGTGGTGGAGGCATGGGGGTGGGTGTGGCAAAGGTACAGTGTGGGTATGGCAGAGGCTCGGATGGGTGTGCCAGAGGCACGGCGTGTGTGTGGCGGAGACACAGGTGGCAGAGGCACAGGAGTGGGTGATGTGGGTGTGGTGGGTCCACAGGGGTAGGTGTTGTGGGGGCACCGGGGTGTGTGTCAGGCGCGCAACGCCCATTGGGCTCAAAGGGCTTCAGCCCCCCCCGTCGTGTGTAGCAGCCCGGGCTGAGACAGCTTCCCGGGCACACACACAGCCGCACCCGAGTACTTCACAGGTCTTTAAAAGACCATTTGCTTGTTAATGAGGCTTTGTTGTTTTTTCACCCCTTCTTAGAGCCCCTGCATCTCCACTCTGCCTATTGCTTGAAGAATTAGCCCCTCCCCCCGAAATTTTTTCTTAGCCCCCCCGCCCCGCCCCCGAAATCTGGCTCTAGTTGCGCCTCTGGTGGGTGTGTTGGAGGCCCAGGGGTGGGTGTGGCGGGGGAACAGGGGTGGGTGATGTGGGTGAGGCAGGGCACAGGGGTGGGTGTGGCAGAGGAACGGAGGTGGATGTGGCAGAGGCATAGGATGGGTGAGGCAGAGGCATGGGGTGGGCGTGGCACAGGGGTGGGTGTGGTGGAGGAACAGGCGTCAGCGTCGGCCAGGCCAACGAGTCCTAATTCTACCAGCGGGTGTTAAATATTTCCCCAGCTGCAGCTGCTACAGGAGGGCATGTTGGAGCCCCTGTGTGCACATGCCGGGCTTCATTCTGATTCTGTGTCTGTATTCGGACCCCTAAGTCATCCCAAGTGGCAGCAGGTGAGTGGAACCATTTTCAAAGTGGAATTAATTTTATTCATTCGTGGAATGTGTTCTTTTACCGGCGCTTTGCCACCTTTCTGGCTAAAATATGATATTGTCTTTAAAGAAATGCAATTTTATGCTCTCCACTGTTAGGCAGAAAGCCCCATTTAATCCATTGTTGCGTTGTCGCGCGCTCCACGCAGGAGACCCCATTTGCTGCTGGTAAACTGGAACTTCCACGGAGGGAGGTTGCTTTCTGTTTCTTTTTTCCACCCCCCACCCACCCCTCTTAAGTAGATCACACAACATTCATTTCAAAAGGTCCTCCGTTTCCCTGTAAGACGTTCGAGTAACTCAACCAGGTGACGTCTCTCTGGATAGCCAGTCCATCACCCTTGGAGATAGCACAGAAGAAATGGACGAGGGGGAGAAGCAATGGAAAGGGGAAGTTAAGACACCAAACAACCAATCACAGCATTTCAGGGAGAAGCAATGGGGAGGGAAAGCTGAGGCACTAAGCAACCAATCGCAGCATTTCAGGGAGAAGCAATGGTATGGGGAAGTTGAGACACCAAACAACCAATCACAGCATTTCAGGGAGAAGCAATGGTAAGGAGAAGCTGAGGCACCAAACAACCAATGACAGCATTTCAGGGAGAAGCAATGGTAAGGAGAAGCTGAGGCACCAAGCAAATCGCAGCATTTTAGGGAGAAGCAATGTTGAGAGGAAGCTGAAACACCAAGCAACCAATCAGGGAGAAACAACAGTGAGGGGAAGCTGAGGCACCAAGCAACCAATCACAGCATTTCAGGGAGAAGCAGTAGTATGGAGAAGTTGAGGAGCCAAGCATCCAATCACAGCATTTCAGGGAGAAGCAGTGGTATGGGGAAGGTGAGACACCAAGCAACCAATCACAGCATTTCAGGGAGAAGCAATGTTAAGGGGAAGCTGAGGCACAAAGCAACCAATCACAGCATTTCAGGGAGAAGCAATGTTGAGGGGAAGCTGAAACACCAAGCAACCAATTAGGGAGAAACAACGGTGAGGGAAGCTGAGGGACCAAGCAACCAATCACAGCATTTCAGGGAGAAGCTGTGGTATGGAGAAGATGAGGAGCCAAGCATCCAATCACAGCATTTCAGGGAGAAGCAATGGTGAGAGGAAGCTGAGGCCCCAAACAACCAATCACAGCATTTGTAAATGTAAAAAAAAAAAAATGTAAAATGTAAATCCGTATTCGTAAAGCGCAAACTACTCACCCTTACGGGTCTCAAGGCGCTGGGGGCCGTCGTGGAAATTAAGTGAGCTATTGCCCAGAGTCACAAGGTGCTGAGCTGCCGCCAGAGCCGGGGATCGAACCGTGAGCCCTGTGCTCCGAAGTCACCTGCCCTGGCCGCTGCACCACACCTCTGCCACCCAGCATTTCAGGGAGAAGCAGTGGTATGGGGAAGTTGAGACACCAAGCAATCAATCACGGCATTTCAGGGAGAAGCAATGTTAAGGGGAAGATGAGGCACCAAGCAACCAATCGCAGCATTTCAGGGAGAAGCAATGGTAAGGGGAAGTTGAGACACCAAGCAACCAATCACAGAACTTCAGGGAGAAGCAATGGTGAGGGAAAGCTGAGGCACCAAACAACCAATCCCAGTATTTCAAGGAGAAGCAACGGTAAGGTGAAGTTGAGGCACCAAGCTACCAATCACACAATTTCAGGAAGAAGCAATGGTAAGGTGAAGCTGAGGCACCAAACAACCAATCACAGCATTTCAAGGAGAAGCAAGGAGAAGCTGAGGCACCAAACAACCAATGACAGCATTTCAGGGAGAAGCAATGGTAAGGAGAAGCTGAGGCACCAAGCAACCAATCGCAGCATTTCAGGGAGAAGCAATGTTGAGGGGAAGCTGAAACACCAAGCAACTAATGAGGGAGAAACAACGGTGAGGGGAAGCTGAGGCACCAAGCCACCAATCACAGCATTTCAGGGAGAAGCAGTGGTATGGAGAAGTTGAGGAGCCAAGCATCCAATCACAGCATTTCAGGGAGAAGCAATGGTGAGAGGAAGCTGAGGCCACAAACAACCAATCACAGCATTTCAGGGAGAAGCAGTGGTATGGGGAATTTGAGAGACCAAGCAACCAATCACGGCATTTCAGGGAGAAGCAATGTTAAGGGGAAGATGAGGCACCAAGCAACCAATCGCAGCATTTCAGGGAGAAGCAATGGTAAGGGGAAGTTGAGACACCAAGCAACCAATCACAGAAATTCAGGGAGAAGCAATGGTGAGGGGAAGCTGAGGCACCAAACAACCAATCCCAGAATTTCAAGGAGAAGCAATGGTAAGGTGAAGTTGAGGCACAAAGCAACCAATCACACCATTTCAGGAAGAAGCAATGGTAAGGTGAAGATGAGGCACCAAACAACCAATCACAGCATTTTAGGGAGAAGCAATGGTGAGGGGAAGCTGAGGCACCAAGCAACCAATCGCAGCATTTCAAGGAGAAGCAACGGTGAGGGGAAGCTGAGGCACCAAGCAACCAATCACAGAATTTCAGGGAGAAGCAGTGGTAAGGGGAAGCTGAGGCGCCGAGCAACCGATCACAGCAATTCAGGGAGAAGCAATGGTGAGGGGAAACTGAAGCACCAAACAACCAATCACAACATTTCAGGGAGAAGCAATGGTAAGGAGAAGCTGAGGCACCAAACAACCAATGACAGCATTTCAGGGAGAAGCAATGGTAAGGAGAAACTGAAGCACCAAACAACCAATCACAACATTTCAGGGAGAAGCAATGGTAAGGAGAAGCTGAGGCACCAAACAACCAATGACAGCATTTCAGGGAGAAGCAGTGGTATGGAGAAGTTGAGAAGCCAAGCATCCAATCACAGCATTTCAGGGAGAAGCAATGGTGAGGGGAAGCTGAGGCCCCAAACAACCAATCACAGCATTTCAGGGAGAAGCAATGGTATGGGGAAGTTGAGACACCAAGCAACCAATCACAGAACTTCAGGGAGAAGCAATGGTGAGGGGAAGCTGAGGCACCAAACAACCAATCCCAGCATTTCAAGGAGAAGCAATGGTAAGGTGAAGTTGAGGCACCAAGCAACCAATCACACCATTTCAGGAAGAAGCAATGGTAAGGCGAAACTGAAACACTAAGTAACCAATCACAGAATTTCAGGGAGAAGCAGTGGGGAGGGAAAGCTGAGGCACCAAGCAACCTTTCGCAGCATTTCAGGGAGAAGCAATGGTACGGGGAAGCTGAAGCACCAAACAATCAATCACAGCATTTCAGGGAGAAGCAATGGTGAGGGGAAACTGAAGCACCAAACAACCAATCACAACATTTCAGGGAGAAGCAATGGTAAGGAGAAGCTGAGGCACCAAGCAACCAATCGCAGCATTTCAGGGAGAAGCAATGTTGAGGGGAAGCTGAAACACCAAGCAACCAATCAGGGAGAAACAACGGTGAGGGTAAGCTGAGGCACCAAGCAACCAATCACAGCATTTCAGGGAGAAGCAGTGGTATGGAGAAGTTGAGGAGCCAAGCATCCAATCACAGCATTTCAGGGAGAAGCAATGGGGAGGGGAAGCTGAGGCCCCAAACAACCAATCACAGCATTTTAGGGAGAAGCAGTGGTGTGGGGAAGTTGAGACACCAAGCAACCAATCACAGCATTTCAGGGAGATGCAGTGGTGTGGGGGAGTTGAGACACCAAGCAACCAATCACGGCATTTCAGGGAGAAGCAGTGGTAAGGGGAAGTTGAGACACCAAACAACCAATCATAGCATTTCAGGGAGAAGCAATGGGGAGGGAAAGCTGAGGCACCAAGCAACCAATCGCAGCATTTCAGGGAGAAGTAATGGTACGGGGAAGCTGAAGCACCAAACAACCAATCACAGCATTTCAGGGAGAAGCAATGATGAGGGGAAACTGAAGCACCAAACAACCAATCACAACATTTCAGGGAGAAGCAATGGTAAGGAGAAGCTGAGGCACCAAGCAACCAATCGCAGCATTTCAGGGAGAAGCACTGTTGAGGGGAAGCTGAAACACCAAGCAACCAATCAGGGAGAAACAATAGTGAGGGGAAGCTGAGGCACCAAGCAACCAATCACAGCATTTCAGGGAGAAGCAGTGGTATGGAGAAGTTGAGGAGCCAAGCATCCAATCACAGCATTTCAGGGAGAAGCAATGGGGAGGGGAAGCTGAGGCCCCAAACAACCAATCACAGCATTTCAGGGAGAAGCAGTGGTAAGGGGAAGTTGAGACACCAAACAACCAATCATAGCATTTCAGGGAGAAGCAATGGGGAGGGAAAGCTGAGGCACCAAGCAACCAATCGCAGCATTTCAGGGAGAAGCAATGGTGAGGGGAAGCTGAGGCCCCAAACAACCAATCACAGCATTTCAGGGAGAAGCAGTGGTATGGGGAAGTTGAGACACCAAGCAACCAAACACGGCATTTCAAGGAGAAGCAATGTTAAGGGGAAGCTGAGGCACCAAGCAACCAATCGCAGCATTTCAGGGAGAAGCAATGTTGAGGGGAAGCTGAAACACCAGGCAACCAATCAGGGAGAAACAACGGTGAGGGGAAGCTGAGGCACCAAGCAACCAATCACAGCATTTCAGGGAGAAGCAGTAGTATGGAGAAGTTGAGGAGCCAAGCATCCAATCACAGCATTTCAGGGAGAAGCAATGGTGATGGGAAGCTGAGGCCCCAAACAACCAATCACAGCATTTCAGGGAGAAGCAGTGGTATGGGGAAGTTGAGACACCAAGCAACCAATCACGGCATTTCAGGGAGAAGCAATGTTAAGGGGAAGATGAGGCACCAAGCAACCAATCGCCGCATTTCAGGGAGAAGCAATGGTAAGGGGAAGTTGAGACACCAAGCAACCAATCACAGAACTTCAGGGAGAAGCAATGGTGAGGGAAAGATGAGGCACCAAACAACCAATCCCAGCATTTCGAGGAGAAGCAATGGTAAGGTGAAGTTGAGGCACCAAGCAACCAATCACACCATTTCAGGAAGAAGCAATGGTAAGGCGAAACTGAAACACTAAGTAACCAATCACAGAATTTCAGGGAGAAGCAGTGGTAAGGGGAAGCTGAGGCACCAAGCAACCAATCACAGCATTTCAGGGAGAAGCAATGGTAAGGTGAAGCTGAGGCACCAAACAACCAATCACAACATTTCAGGGAGAAGCAATGGTAAGGAGAAGCTGAGGTACCAAACAACCAATGACAATATTTCAGGGAGAAGCAATGGTAAGGAGAAGCTGAGGCACCAAGCAACCAATCGCAGCATTTCAGGGAGAAGCAATGTTGAGGGGAAGCTGAAACACCAAGCAACCAATCAGGGAGAAACAACGGTGAGGGGAAGCTGAGGCACCAAGCAACCAATCACAGCATTTCAGGGAGAAGCAGTGGTATGGAGAAGTTGAGGAGCCAAGCATCCAATCACACCATTTCAGGGAGAAGCAATGGTGAGGGGAAGCTGAGGCCCCAAACAATCAATCACAGCATTTCAGGGAGAAGCAGTGGTATGGGGAAGTTGAAACAACAAGCAACCAATCAAGGCATTTCAGGGAGAAGCAATGTTAAGCGGAAGATGAGGCACCAAGCAACCAATCGCAGCATTTCAGGGAGAAGCAATGGTAAGGGAAGTTGAGACACCAAGCAACCAGTCACAGAACTTCAGGGAGAAGCAATGGTGAGGGGAAGTTGAGACACCAAGCAACCAGTCACAGAACTTCAGGGAGAAGCAATGGTGAGGGAAGCTGAGGCACCAAACAACCAATCCCAGCATTTCAAGGAGAAGCAATGGTAAGGTGAAGTTGAGGCACCAATCAATCAATCAATCAATCATGTCACTTATAAAGCGCACTACATACCCGCGAGGGTCTCAAGGCGCTGGGGGAAGAGGGGGTGGTGCTGCTACTGATCGAAGAGCCAGGTCTTGAGGAGTCTTCTGAAGGCCAGTAGGTCTTGGGTCTGTCGGAGGTTGGTGGGGAGGGTGTTCCAGGTCTTGGCGGCGAGGTGGGAGAAGGATCTGCCGCCGGCGGTCGTTTTCCGGATGCGGGGGACTGTGGCGAGGGCGAGGCTGGTCGAGCGGAGCTGGCGGGTGGGGGTGTAGAAGCTGAGTCGTCTGTTGAGGTAGGCTGGTCCGGAGTTGTGGAGTGCTTTGTGTGCGTGGGTGAGGAGCTTGAAGGTTATCCTCTTGTTGACAGGGAGCCAGTGCAGGTCTCTCAGGTGGGGTGTGATGTGGCTGCGTCGGGGGATGTCGAGGATAAGACGTGCAGAGGCGTTCTGGATGCGTTGCAGCCGTCTCAGGAGCTTAGCTGTCGTTCCTGCGTAGAGGGTGTTTCCGTAGTCCAGCCTGCTGGTGACGAGGGCCTGGGTGACTGTTTTTCTTGTTTCGGTGGGGATCCACTTGAAGATCCTGCGGAGCATTCGGAGGATGTTGAAGCAGGATGAGGAAACGGCGTTGACCTGCTTAGTCATGGAGAGGGTGGGGTCGAGGATGACCCCTAGGTTGCGTACGTGGTCGGTGGGTGGCGGGGCTGTTCCCAGTGATGTTGGCCACCAGGAGTCGTCCCAGGCTGAAGGGTTGGAACCAAGGATGAGGACCTCCGTCTTGTCCGAGTTCAGCTTCAGGCGGCTGGTCCTCATCCATTCGGCGACGGCCTTCATTCCTTCGTGGAGGTGGGCTTTGGCGGTGTGAGGGTCTTTGGTGAGGGAGAGGATCAGCTGGGTGTCGTCGGCGTAGGAGATGATGTTGAGGTTGTGCTGTCGGGCGACGTGGGCGAGGGGTGCCATGTAGATGTTGAACAGCGTTGGGCTGAGGGAGGAACCTCAGATGATCTTGGTGGCCTTGGATCGGAAGGGGGCGAGGCGGACGCTTTGTGTTCTGCCGGAAAGGAAGGATGTGGTCCAGTCCAGGGCCTTCTCTTGGATCCCGGCGTCGTGAAGGCGTGTTCGTAGTGTGTGGTGGCAGACCGTGTCGAAGGCGGCTGATAGGTCCAGGAGGATGAGGGCTGCTGTTTCTCCGTTGTCTAGCAGGGTCCTGATGTCATCGGTGGCGGCGATGAGGGCGGTTTCGGTGCTGTGGTTGCTGCGGAAGCCGGACTGGGAAGGGTCCAGGATGTTGTTCTCCTCGAGGTAGCGGGTCAGTTGTTTGTTGACGATTTTCTCGGTGACCTTCGCGGGGAACGGGAGCAGAGAGATGGGTCGGAAGCAACCAATCACACCATTTCAGGAAGAAGCAATGGTAAGGTGAAGCTGAGGCACCAAACAACCAATCACAGCATTTTAGGGAGAAGCAATGGTGAGGAGAAGCTGAGGCACCAAGCAACTAATCGCAGCATTTCAAGGAGAAGCAACGTTGAGGGGAAGCTGAGGCACCAAGCAACCAATCACAGAATTTCAGGGAGAAGCAGTGGTAAGGGAAGCTGAGGCACCAAGCAACCGATCACAGCATTTCAGGGAGAAGCAATGGTGAGGGGAAGCTGAGGCCCCAAACAACCAATCACAGCATTTCAGGGAGAAGCAGTGGTATGGGGAAGTTGAGACACCAAGCAACCAATCACGGCATTTCAGGGAGAAGCAATATTAAGGGGAAGATGAGGCACCAAGGAACCAATTGCAGCATTTCAGGGAGAAGCAATGGTAAGGGGAAGTTGAGACACCAAGCAACCAATCACAGAAATTCAGGGAGAAGCAATGGTGAGGGGAAGCTGAGGCACCAAGCAACCAATCAGGGAGAAACAACAGTGAGGGGAAGCTGAGGCACCAAGCAACCAATCACAGCATTTCAGGGAGAAGCAGTGGTATGGAGAAGTTGAGGAGCCAAGCATCCAATCACAGCATTTCAGGGAGAAGCAATGGTGAGGGGAAGCTGAGGCCCCAAACAACCAATCACAGCATTTCAGGGAGAAGCAGTGGTATGGGGAAGTTGAGACACCAAGCAACCAATCACGGCATTTCAGGGAGAAGCAATATTAAGGGGAAGATGAGGCACCAAGGAACCAATTGCAGCATTTCAGGGAGAAGCAATGGTAAGGGGAAGTTGAGACACCAAGCAACCAATCACAGAAATTCAGGAGAAGCAATGGTGAGGGAAGCTGAGGCACCAAACAGCCAATCCCAGCATTTCAAGGAGAAGCAATGGTAAGGTGAAGTTGAGGCACCAAGCAACCAATCACACCATTTCAGGAAGAAGCAATGGTAAGGCGAAACTGAAACACTAAGTAACCAATCACAGAATTTCAGGAAGAAGCAGTGGTAAGGGAAGCTGAGGCACCAAGCAGCCAATCACAGCATTTCAGGGAGAAGCAATGGGAAGGTGAAGCTGAGGCACCAAACAACCAATCACGGCATTTCAGGGAGAAGCAATGTTAAGGTGAAGCTGAGGCACCAAACAACCAATGACAGCATTTCAGGGAGAAGCAATGGTAAGGAGAAGCTGAGGCACCAAGCAACCAATCGCAGCATTTCAGGGAGAAGCAATGTTGAGGGAAAGCTGAAACACCAAGCAACAAATCAGGGAGAAACAACGGTGAGGGGAAGCTGAGGCACCAAGCAACCAATCACAGCCTTTCAGGGAGAAGCAGTGGTATGGAGAAGTTGAGGAGCCAAACATCCAATCACAGCATTTCAGGGAGAAGCAATGGTGAGGGGAAGCTGAGGCCCCAAACAACCAATCACAGCATTTCAGGGAGAAGCAGTGGTATGGGGAAGTTGAGACACCAAGCAACCAATCACGGCATTTCAGGGAGAGAAAATGTTAAGGGGAAGATGAGGCACCAAGCAACCAATCACAGCATTTCAGGGAGAAGCAATGGTAAGGGGAAGTTGAGACACCAAGCAACCAATCACAGCATTTCAGGGAGAAGCAATGGTGAGGGGAAGCTGAGGCACCAAACAACCAATCCCAGCATTTCAAGGAGAAGCAATGGTAAGGTGAAGTTGAGGCACCAAGCAACCAATAACACAATTTCAGGAAGAAGCAATGGTAAGGCGAAACTGAAACACAAAGTAACCAATCACAGAATTTCAGGGAGAAGCAGTGGTAAGGGGAAGCTGAGGCACCAAGCAACCAATCACAGCATTTCAGTGAGAAGCAATGTTAAGGGGAAGTTGAGGCACAAAACAACCAATCACAGCACTTCAGGGAGAAGCAATGGTAAGGGAAAGCTGACACACCAAACAACCAATCACAGCATTTCAGGGAGAAGCAATGGTATGGTGAAGCTGAGACACCAAGCAACCATTCACAGCATTTCAGGGAGAAACAATGGTAAAATGAAGCTGAAACACCAAGCAACCAATCACAGCATTTCAGGGAGAAGCAATGGTACTGGGAAACTGAGGCACCAAACAACCAATCACAGCATTTCAGGGAGAACCAATGGTATGGTGAAGCTGAGACGCCAAGCAACCAATCGCAGCATTTCAGGGAAAAGCAATGGTAAGGGGAAGCTGAGGCACCAAGCAACCAATCGCAGCATTTCAGGGAGAAGCAATGTTGAGGGGAAGCTGAAACACCAGGCAACCAATCAGGGAGAAACAACGGTGAGGGGAAGCTGAGGCACCAAGCAACCAATCACAGCATTTCAGGGAGAAGCAGTAGTATGGAGAAGTTGAGGAGCCAAGCATCCAATCACAGCATTTCAGGGAGAAGCAATGGTGATGGGAAGCTGAGGCCCCAAACAACCAATCACAGCATTTCAGGGAGAAGCAGTGGTATGGGGAAGTTGAGACACCAAGCAACCAATCACGGCATTTCAGGGAGAAGCAATGTTAAGGGGAAGATGAGGCACCAAGCAACCAATCGCCGCATTTCAGGGAGAAGCAATGGTAAGGGGAAGTTGAGACACCAAGCAACCAATCACAGAACTTCAGGGAGAAGCAATGGTGAGGGAAAGATGAGGCACCAAACAACCAATCCCAGCATTTCGAGGAGAAGCAATGGTAAGGTGAAGTTGAGGCACCAAGCAACCAATCACACCATTTCAGGAAGAAGCAATGGTAAGGCGAAACTGAAACACTAAGTAACCAATCACAGAATTTCAGGGAGAAGCAGTGGTAAGGGGAAGCTGAGGCACCAAGCAACCAATCACAGCATTTCAGGGAGAAGCAATGGTAAGGTGAAGCTGAGGCACCAAACAACCAATCACAACATTTCAGGGAGAAGCAATGGTAAGGAGAAGCTGAGGTACCAAACAACCAATGACAATATTTCAGGGAGAAGCAATGGTAAGGAGAAGCTGAGGCACCAAGCAACCAATCGCAGCATTTCAGGGAGAAGCAATGTTGAGGGGAAGCTGAAACACCAAGCAACCAATCAGGGAGAAACAACGGTGAGGGGAAGCTGAGGCACCAAGCAACCAATCACAGCATTTCAGGGAGAAGCAGTGGTATGGAGAAGTTGAGGAGCAAAGCATCCAATCACACCATTTCAGGGAGAAGCAATGGTGAGGGGAAGCTGAGGCCCCAAACAATCAATCACAGCATTTCAGGGAGAAGCAGTGGTATGGGGAAGTTGAAACAACAAGCAACCAATCAAGGCATTTCAGGGAGAAGCAATGTTAAGCGGAAGATGAGGCACCAAGCAACCAATCGCAGCATTTCAGGGAGAAGCAATGGTAAGGGGAAGTTGAGACACCAAGCAACCAGTCACAGAACTTCAGGGAGAAGCAATGGTGAGGGGAAGTTGAGACACCAAGCAACCAGTCACAGAACTTCAGGGAGAAGCAATGGTGAGGGAAGCTGAGGCACCAAACAACCAATCCCAGCATTTCAAGGAGAAGCAATGGTAAGGTGAAGTTGAGGCACCAATCAATCAATCAATCAATCATGTCACTTATAAAGCGCACTACATACCCGCGAGGGTCTCAAGGCGCTGGGGGAAGAGGGGGTGGTGCTGCTACTGATCGAAGAGCCAGGTCTTGAGGAGTCTTCTGAAGGCCAGTAGGTCTTGGGTCTGTCGGAGGTTGGTGGGGAGGGTGTTCCAGGTCTTGGCGGCGAGGTGGGAGAAGGATCTGCCGCCGCCGGTCATTTTCCGGATGCGGGGGACTGTGGCGAGGGCGAGGCTGGTCGAGCGGAGCTGGCGGGCGGGGGTGTAGAAGCTGAGTCGTCTGTTGAGGTAGGCTGGTCCGGAGTTGTGGAGTGCTTTGTGTGCGTGGGTGAGGAGCTTGAAGGTTATCCTCTTGTTGACAGGGAGCCAGTGCAGGTCTCTCAGGTGGGGTGTGACGTGGCTGCGTCGGGGGATGTCGAGGATAAGACGTGCAGAGGCGTTCTGGATGCGTTGCAGCCGTCTCAGGAGCTTAGCCGTCGTTCCTGTGTAGAGGGCGTTTCCGTAGTCCAGCCTGCTGGTGACGAGGGCCTGGGTGACTGTTTTTCTTGTTTCGGTGGGGATCCACTTGAAGATCCTGCGGAGCATTCGGAGGATGTTGAAGCAGGATGAGGAAACGGCGTTGACCTGCTTAGTCATGGAGAGGGTGGGGTCGAGGATGACCCCTAGGTTGCGTACGTGGTCGGTGGGTGGCGGGGCTGTTCCCAGTGATGTTGGCCACCAGGAGTCGTCCCAGGCTGAAGGGTTGGAACCAAGGATGAGGACCTCCGTCTTGTCCGAGTTCAGCTTCAGGCGGCTGGTCCTCATCCATTCGGCGACGGCCTTCATTCCTTCGTGGAGGTGGGCTTTGGCGGTGTGAGGGTCTTTGGTGAGGGAGAGGATCAGCTGGGTGTCGTCGGCGTAGGAGATGATGTTGAGGGCGACGTGGGCGAGGGGTGCCATGTAGATGTTGAACAGCGTTGGGCTGAGGGAGGAACCTTGGGGTACGCCGCAGATGATCTTGGTGGCCTTGGATCGGAAGGGGGCGAGGCGGACGCTTTGTGTTCTGCCGGAAAGGAAGGATGTGGTCCAGTCCAGGGCCTTCTCTTGGATCCCGGCGTCGTGAAGGCATGTTCGTAGTGTGTGGTGGCAGACCGTGTCGAAGGCGGCTGATAGGTCCAGGAGGATGAGGGCTGCTGTTTCTCCGTTGTCTAGCAGGGTCCTGATGTCATCGGTGGCGGCGATGAGGGCGGTTTCGGTGCTGTGGTTGCTGCGGAAGCCGGACTGGGAAGGGTCCAGGATGTTGTTCTCCTCGAGGTAGCGGGTCAGTTGTTTGTTGACGATTTTCTCGGTGACCTTCGCGGGGAACGGGAGCAGAGAGATGGGTCGGAAGCAACCAATCACACCATTTCAGGAAGAAGCAATGGTAAGGTGAAGCTGAGGCACCAAACAACCAATCACAGCATTTTAGGGAGAAGCAATGGTGAGGAGAAGCTGAGGCACCAAGCAACTAATCGCAGCATTTCAAGGAGAAGCAACGTTGAGGGGAAGCTGAGGCACCAAGCAACCAATCACAGAATTTCAGGGAGAAGCAGTGGTAAGGGGAAGCTGAGGCGCCAAGCAACCGATCACAGCATTTCAGGGAGAAGCAATGGTGAGGGGAAGCTGAGGCCCCAAACAACCAATCACAGCATTTCAGGGAGAAGCAGTGGTATGGGGAAGTTGAGACACCAAGCAACCAATCACGGCATTTCAGGGAGAAGCAATATTAAGGGGAAGATGAGGCACCAAGGAACCAATTGCAGCATTTCAGGGAGAAGCAATGGTATGGGGAAGTTGAGTCACCAAGCAACCAATCACAGAAATTCAGGGAGAAGCAATGGTGAGGGGAAGCTGAGGCACCAAGCAACCAATCAGGGAGAAACAACAGTGAGGGGAAGCTGAGGCACCAAGCAACCAATCACAGCATTTCAGGGAGAAGCAGTGGTATGGAGAAGTTGAGGAGCCAAGCATCCAATCACAGCATTTCAGGGAGAAGCAATGGTGAGGGGAAGCTGAGGCCCCAAACAACCAATCACAGCATTTCAGGGAGAAGCAGTGGTATGGGGAAGTTGAGACACCAAGCAACCAATCACGGCATTTCAGGGAGAAGCAATATTAAGGGGAAGATGAGGCACCAAGGAACCAATTGCAGCATTTCAGGGAGAAGCAATGGTAAGGGGAAGTTGAGACACCAAGCAACCAATCACAGAAATTCAGGGAGAAGCAATGGTGAGGGGAAGCTGAGGCACCAAACAGCCAATCCCAGCATTTCAAGGAGAAGCAATGGTAAGGTGAAGTTGAGGCACCAAGCAACCAATCACACCATTTCAGGAAGAAGCAATGGTAAGGCGAAACTGAAACACTAAGTAACCAATCACAGAATTTCAGGAAGAAGCAGTGGTAAGGGAAGCTGAGGCACCAAGCAACCAATCACAGCATTTCAGGGAGAAGCAATGGGAAGGTGAAGCTGAGGCACCAAACAACCAATCACGGCATTTCAGGGAGAAGCAATGTTAAGGTGAAGCTGAGGCACCAATCAACCAATCACAACATTTCAGGGAGAAGCAATGGTAAGGAGAAGCTGAGGCACCAAACAACCAATGACAGCATTTCAGGGAGAAGCAATGGTAAGGAGAAGCTGAGGCACCAAGCAACCAATCGCAGCATTTCAGGGAGAAGCAATGTTGAGGGAAAGCTGAAACACCAAGCAACAAATCAGGGAGAAACAACGGTGAGGGGAAGCTGAGGCACCAAGCAACCAATCACAGCCTTTCAGGGAGAAGCAGTGGTATGGAGAAGTTGAGGAGCCAAACATCCAATCACAGCATTTCAGGGAGAAGCAATGGTGAGGGGAAGCTGAGGCCCCAAACAACCAATCACAGCATTTCAGGGAGAAGCAGTGGTATGGGGAAGTTGAGACACCAAGCAACCAATCACGGCATTTCAGGGAGAGAAAATGTTAAGGGGAAGATGAGGCACCAAGCAACCAATCACAGCATTTCAGGGAGAAGCAATGGTAAGGGGAAGTTGAGACACCAAGCAACCAATCACAGCATTTCAGGGAGAAGCAATGGTGAGGGGAAGCTGAGGCACCAAACAACCAATCCCAGCATTTCAAGGAGAAGCAATGGTAAGGTGAAGTTGAGGCACCAAGCAACCAATAACACCATTTCAGGAAGAAGCAATGGTAAGGCGAAACTGAAACACAAAGTAACCAATCACAGAATTTCAGGGAGAAGCAGTGGTAAGGGGAAGCTGAGGCACCAAGCAACCAATCACAGCATTTCAGTGAGAAGCAATGTTAAGGGGAAGTTGAGGCACAAAACAACCAATCACAGCACTTCAGGGAGAAGCAATGGTAAGGGAAAGCTGACACACCAAACAACCAATCACAGCATTTCAGGGAGAAGCAATGGTATGGTGAAGCTGAGACACCAAGCAACCATTCACAGCATTTCAGGGAGAAACAATGGTAAAATGAAGCTGAAACACCAAGCAACCAATCACAGCATTTCAGGGAGAAGCAATGGTACTGGGAAACTGAGGCACCAAACAACCAATCACAGCATTTCAGGGAGAACCAATGGTATGGTGAAGCTGAGACGCCAAGCAACCAATCGCAGCATTTCAGGGAAAAGCAATGGTAAGGGGAAGCTGAGGCACCAAACAACCAATCACAGCATTTCAGGGAGAAGCAGTGGTAAGGGGAAGCTGAGGCACCAAGCAACCAATCACAGCATTTCAGGGAGAAGCAGTGGTAGGGGAAGCTGAGACACCAAACAACCAATCACAGCATTCCAGGGAGAAGCAATGGTATGGGGAAGCTGAGACATCAAACAACCAATCACAGCATTTCAGGGAGAAGCAATGGTACGGGGAAGTTGAGACACAAAGCAACCAATCGCAGCATTTCAGGGAGAAGCAATGGTACGGGGAAGCTGAGACACCAAACAACCAATCACAGCAATTCAGGGAGAAGCAATGGTACGGGGAAGCTGAGGCACCAAGCAACCAATCGCAGCATTTCAGGGAGAAGCAATGCTGAGGGGAAGCTGAAACACCAAGCAACCAATCAGGGAGAAACAACGGTGAGGGGAAGCTAAGGCACCAAGCAACCAATCACAGCATTTCAGGGAGAAGCAGTGGTATGGAGAAGTTGAGGAGCCAAGCATCCAATCACAGCATTTCAGGGAGAAGCAATGGTGAGGGGAAGGTGAGGCCCCAAACAACCAATCACAGCATTTCAGGGAGAAGCAGTGGTATGGGGAAGTTGAGACACCAAGCAACCAATCACGGCATTTCAAGGAGAGAAAATGTTAAGGGGAAGATGAGGCACAAAGCAACCAATTGCATCATTTCAGGGAGAAGCAATGGTAAGGGGAAGTTGAGACACCAAGCAACCAATCACAGCATTTCAGGGAGAAGCAATGGTGAGGGGAAGCTGAGGCACCAAACAACCAATCCCAGCATTTCAAGGAGAAGCAATGGTAAGGTGAAGTTGAGGCACCAAGCAACCAATCACACTATTTCAGGAAGAAGCAGTGGTAAGGGGAAGCCGAGACACCAAGCAACCAATCACAGCATTTCAGGGAGAAGCAATGGTAAGGTGAAGCTGAGGCACCAAACAACCAAGCACAGCATTTTAGGGAGAAGCAATGGTGAGGGGAAGCTGAGGCACCAAGCAACCAATCGCAGCATTTCAGGGAAAAGCAATGGTAAGGTGAAGCTGAGACACCAAGCAACCAATCGCAGCATTTCAAGGAGAAGCAACGGTGAGGGGAAGCTGGGGCACCAAGCAACCAATCACAGAATTTCAGGTAGAAGCAGTGGTAAGGGGAAGCTGAGGCGCCGAGCAACCGATTACAGCATTTCAGGGAGAAGCAATTGTGAGAAGTTGGCCTGGCATATGCTGTCCACTAATTATAGTGGGCACCTTGCACCAGTCCAAATCGACTCTTATGGTAGGTAGGTTAAAGACAACCTTATTGAAAGCTATCCTAGTGGTAGCTGTGGAGAGCAGCCTTCAGGCTAAGTCTTGAAGGAATGTAAAGCAGCTTGTTTTACCAGTCTATAATCTCTTGAGTGACCAAATGAAAGAGCACCACACCAGGTATATATTCAAAATATATGTATTTATTACTAAACACACCCCTCTAGTCTCTTTATGAGGCTAGAGTTCGAAATACATAGGTTATAAGATCTTAAATCACAGTAATAGCACAAATACACGTTTGGGCCCTAGGGGCGTACCAAACCATATACCAATAAAGTGGTATGCGAACCACGACTGAACTAGACACTAGGCCTAGAGCCTCTAGAAGTGCTTGGACCACAAGGAACCACCCAAGGTAGTGACACAGGGGACCCACGGGAGACGCGTGCAGTGTATATACACAACCGCGATACGCCGTTAACTTCTATGGAGAAAGTCGGGATCGGAAAAATAGAGGAAAGGGACACTTAGAAGAGGACTAGGACAAAACCCTTTGAGATCTAGGACTTTGAAGAGTCTCTACCCACAGGAGCACCGGAGTACTCGTGTTACCTCACCCAGGGAAGCCGGGTGCATAGGTGCCTTTCGGGGTCGGGTTTCGTCGTCGTTTCGTATGGCGATCTGCTGCAAAGTGCTGCTGGCGACCAGGAGAAAAGTGTCCGGGTGGATCCAAGAGTGGATCGGAGTTCTGAAGAACCTGAAAGCAGAGGGGACAGAGTCTGGGTCACTAGCCAGTGACCAGGAAGGCGATGGACAGATGCCCACCGATGTCGAGTGCTTCAGGTGCGGTGACGGTCGTCTTGACTCTTCAGCCACGAGGTCCGGGAGGCGTTGTCGGCGACCAGGAGCAGGATTCGGGCTGGTGCTCGATGTCTGTCGAGTGCTGAGGTGTCGGCGACCGGATTGGACCCAACAAGCCTTGGCAACGGCAAGTCTCAAGTAAGATGTAGATCGTCGATGATGCAGACCAGCAAGGTCTGGGGAACTCACCCAGCGAGGGTAAGTGAGGGCAGGCCTGGAGCAACCAGGATGCCAAGTAAAGAAAAGATTGGCCTTCGTCAAGGGCTACTAGCCAACGGGCTAGCGACTGCGAAGGAGCCTCGTGACGCCGCACATGGAGCTGGCTTACAGGACACTCGTGGAGTGGGGGCCAGTGATCTTTGGTGCAGGTGGTGCTGGAGACTAGGGCTACTCGGAGCCCAAAGCACGACTTCTTGGGAGACCCAGAAGATGGTGCACTTGCAAGTGTGCTCGGTGTCCAGGGGTCACGGTCTCAAGTCACCCACGATAGCCACAGGCCTCAGCTTTGCTGGGGACTCAGGGTAGCCTCGGGGAAGTCTGAGAATCCACCTCTGGTGATGCGATGCCTTCGGCGTCCGACGGGAGCTTCAGTGATGCGAACCGGACAGATGCTTCTTTGGTGCCTGCCAAGCAGGGGAGTCACTCCTTGACCCCAAGGGAGATTCTTCAGTCCTCTAATCTTGTCGTAGAGCGTCGAAGGTCCAGGATTCCGTGTCAGAGTTTCGTCCAGGTATAATCTAAAGTCCTAGGGACTGGGTTCCTACCTTTATTCTAAAAATAGGGGATGGACTACTCTGTGGCCCCACCTATCGGTGGGTCAGGGCAGAGGGGTGGCTACACCCCTTTCCCTTTGTCCAGTTCGCGCCAAAGCAGGGGCTGCAAGCCCCTGTTCCGGTTTGAACTGGGGTATGCACAGGGACACCAAATGTGCCCCCAGTGCAGGACTTCAAAGCACCCGAAAGTGCTCCCGCCCAGCCACAATACACATTGTCCTGTCTGGGGAGGTGGTCACACCTCCCTGGGACAGGAAACCTATTGTCCAGGCCTCCCCTGCCGGAGTTTCGTCCAGCAGCAGGAGGCCAGACTCGTGTCTGTGGCAGCAGCATCCATTTTGTGATGCCTGGCTCTGGAAAGAAGTTACCGGACTCGTCAGAGTTAACATGCCTTTCCCTCTAGAAGGGTGGAATGCTACCCCCGCCGCCAGGATTGGCGGGGGGTAGTATTCCAAGATGTTTGACACCAAACACGACATGTTTAGGTGCAGCCATTCCATAGTTAGCATTTTACCGCGAGGATATAATGCGTTTAAGAGTATATGGTCAGGCTGCACTACAAACAGCCTCAGAGATGGTCTCCGAACGCTGCAGAGGGGCCCTGCTCATGCAGGGGCACCCTCTCACATAGGAACCATGCACTCTGCCTTTAGGATTGATAAGGCCTGCCTTAGGAGTGACTTATAGGTTTATATGTGTGTATGCATTTAGTGATATAGGTAACCTATACCACAGCAAGGGGTGCGTGCACCACCTTACCCAGGCTGCAGTAGCAGACCTGTGGTGCCAGGTTGGATGGCCTACCAGGGGTGGCATAATACATGCTGCAGCCCCTGGCAGGCCTCTGAGGTACCTATGCCCTTGGTACATAGTATACCATATACTAGGGACTTACAAGGGCACTCCAGATCCCAATCAGTGATGTGCCTAAGGCACATGGAGACCCTTTTAAAGAGGAAACAGCTAGGCTGGGGTTCTGAATAGCAGGGCCCCAGCCAGACTAATGTCGAAAACCAGTGAAGTATCAGCAAAAAGTGGGGGTACCCCTGTGAAGCAGATCCTACTCTCCTACACAACCCCCCCCAAACGTAGGGACATTAAACTAACCTTGCCCAGTTAAGTCTTCATGTTCTAAGTGGAAATACCTAGAGAGTCCATCTGCATTCGCATGGTTACTCCCAGGCCTATGTTCCACTGTAAAGTCCATCCCCTGTAGGGAAATGGACCACCTAAGCAGTTTGGGGTTTTCACCCTTCATTTGTTTTAGCCATAAGAGGGGCTTATGGTCTGTCTGAACCAGGAAGTGTGTACCAAACAAGTATGGCCTCAACTTCTTCAGAGCCCAGACCACAGCAAAGGCCTCCCTCTCTATGGCTGACCAACGTTTCTCTCTAGGGGTCAGCCTTCTGCTAATAAAAGCTACTGGCTGATCCTGACCTTCTTCATTCAATTGTGACAGTACAGCCCCTACCCCCAATTCAGATGCATCAGTTTGAACAATGAACTTCTTGGAGTAATCAGGACTCTGCAGAATTGGAGCAGTGCACATGGCCTGCTTGAGGTCATCAAATGCCTTTTGACAGCTAACTGTCCACTGAACCTTTTTGGGCATTTTCTTAGAAGTTAAGTCATTCAAGGGTGTCACTATTGATCCATACCCCTTGACAAATCTCCTATAGTACCCAGTCAGGCCTAAGAAGGCTCTCACCTGAGTCTGGGTAGTGGGAGCAGTCCAGTCCATGATGGTCTGGATCTTGCTCTGCAAAGGTTGAACCTGGCCTCCACCCACAAGGTGGCCCAGGTACACAACCTGACTCTGCCCTATCTGGCACTTAGTGGCCTTGATAGTCAGGCCTGCCTTTTGCAGGGCCTGTAAAACATTCCTGAGGTGGACCAGGTGATCCTCCCAGGTGGAGCTAAAGACAGCAATATCATCTAGATAAGCTGCACTATAGGCTTCCAGTCCTGTGAGAACTGTGTTCACCAACCTCTGGAAAGTGGCAGGTGCATTTTTCAGACCAAAGGGCATCACCACAAATTGATAATGCCCACTAGGGGTTGAAAATGCTGTTTTGGGCTTTGCAGCATCAGCTAGTCTGATCTGCCAGTAGCCAGCTGTTAGGTCAAATGTGCTGAGATATTTGGCAGAGGCCAAAGTATCTATGAGCTCATCTGCCCTGGGTATTGGATGGGCATCAGTCCTAGTGACTGCATTGAGGCCTCTGTAGTCTACACAAAACCTCATCTCTCTTTTCCCACCACTGGTGTGAGGTTTAGGTACTAGGACTACTGGACTAGCCCAAGGGCTATCTGAGGGCTCAATCACTCCCAATTCCAACATCTTCTGGACTTCAGTCCTGATACAGTCCCTGACATGGTCAGGTTGCCTATAAATCTTGTTTTTAATAGGCAGACTGTCCCCAGTGTCCACTTCATGAGTGCACCAGGTGGTCTGACTGGGTGTCAGTGAAAACATATGTCTAAACTGATTGAGGACTTGCCTGCAATCAGTTTGTTGCTGGGTAGTGAGGCTGCCTGCCAAGGCTGCACCATCAACTGACCCATCGTCAGGGTTCTGTGAGAGCAGGTCAGGGAGTGGGTCACTCTCTTCCTCCTGCCCTTCATCAGTAGCCATGAGCAAGCCCATGTCTGCCCTGTCCACATATGGCTTAAGTCTGTTGACATGGAGAACCCTTTGGGGACTCCTGGGTGTTCCCAGGTCTACTAAGTAAGTGACCTCACCCTTCTGCTCAACAATAGTGTGGGGTCCACTCCATTTGTCTTGGAGAGCTGCTGGGGCCACTGGCTCCAACACCCACACCTTCTGTCCTGGCTGGTAAACAGTCAGAACAGCCTTTTGGTCATGCCAGGCCTTCTGCAGTTCCTGGCTAGCCTCAAGGTTTTTGGTTGCCTTTTTCATGTACTCAGCCATCCTGGAGCGGAGACCAAGTACATAGTCCACTATATCTTGCTTTGGGGGCTTGAGAGGTAACTCCCATCCTTCCTTCACCAAGCACAGTGGACCCCTCACAGGGTGGCCAAACAGAAGTTCAAAAGGGCTGTAACCAACCCCCTTCTGAGGCACCTCCCTATATGCGAATAAAAGGCAGGGCAAGAGTATGTCCCATCTACGCCTAAGCTTTTCTGGGAGCCCTTTAATCATGCCCTTCAAGGTTTTGTTGAATCTCTCAACTAAACCATTGCATTGTGGGTGATAGGGTGTGGTGAACTTATAAGTAACTCCACACTCCTTCCACATTGCTTTTAAGTAACCAGACATGAAGTTTGCACCCCTGTCTGATACTACCTCCTTAGGAAAGCCCACTCTTGAGAAGATTCCCAGGAGGGCCCTTGCCACCACAGGTGCTGTAGTGGTCCTGAGGGGAATAGCTTCTGGGTACCTGGTGGCATGATCCACTACCACCAGGATAAACCTGTGCCCAGAGGCTGTTTGGGGATCCATGGGACCAACAATGTCAATCCCTACCCTCTCAAAGGGCACCCCCACCACAGGTAGTGGTATCAGGGGGGCCTTTGTAGTGCCACCTGCTTTGCCACTGGCTTGGCAGGTTACACAGGAGCGACAAAACTCCTTACTGTCTTCAGACATGTGGGCCAGTGAAAGTGAGGGACAATTCTGTCCCAAGTCTTGTTCTGGCCCAGGTGTCCTGCTAAGGGAATATCATGGGCTAGGGTCAATAGGAAGCCCCTGAACTTCAAAGGTATTACCAACCTCCTGGTAGCACCAGGCTTGGGGTCTCTACTCTCTGAGTACAGGAGTCCATCATCCCAATACACTGTATGGGGACCACTAGCTTTCCCAGCAGCCTCAGCAGCAGCTTGCTGTCTGAGGGGTTCAAGGGAGGGGCAGCTCTGCTGCTCCTGGCTCAGATCTGCCCGAGAAGGTCCCCCTGTCCCCAAGAACTCAACCTGTTCAGGTTCAAGTTCCTCTGGGACAGTTCCTTCTTCAGGGCTGAGATCATCCCCCTCAAGGGACTGATCTTCCTCCTGAGCCAAGGGGGAAGGCACTGCCTTAACCCTACTACTCCTCCTCTTGGAAGGCACTTGGTCCATTCTTCCAGAATCCAAGGCCTGTTCAGTTTTAGACAGTTTAGCTTGTGACCTGGTCACAGCAAACACATCTGCAGGGATCCCCAGCATTTCTGCATGGGTCCTGAGCTCCACTTCTGCCCAAGCAGAAGTCTCTAAGTCATTGCCAAGCAAGCATTCGACTGGTAGGTTTGCACTTACCACAACCTTCTTAAGGCCAGTTACCCCTCCCCAGGAGAAGTTAACAACTGCCAGAGTATGGTCTGTTCTGACATTGCTAGCATTGGTCACTTGGTACATTTCACCAAGTATAACTTGCCCAGGTAGCACAAGGTCTTGTGTCACCATTGTGACACTTGCCCCTGTGTCCCTAAATGCCAAAGCCTCTCGTCCATTGATTAAAGGCTGTTGTCTGTACTTGCCCAGATTACTGGGACTCACAGTGGAGGTCACATCCATGCCTCCATCACAGACTAACACAGCCTGAGTCAGTTCCCTGACTAAGTCAGAGCCCAACTCAGTTCCCAGGGTGAACCCTACTAAACCCTTTGCTGGAGCACCTCCACCAACTGTACTAGGGGGAACAGGTGCCTTAGGGGCATTGGTGGGTGCTGGACTGGAGTCTTTGGACTTGGTGCAATCACTGGTCCAGTGGGTCTTTTGCTTACAGACCTTGCACCATGGTTTTCTTTGGCCTTTACCCTTGGTAGACTGGGAATCCCCACCAGAAGAAGATTTTTGGGGGCCTGATGAAGACTTTTGATCTTTACCCTTCTCCCCACCCTTGTCAGAGTTCTTAGCATCTTGCTTCTTGGTTTCCCCACCTTGGTTCTGTACCTTCTGCTTCACCCTGGTTCTGACCCATTTGTCTGCCTTCTTTCCCAATTCTTGGGGAGAGGTCAGATCAGAGTCAACCAGGTACTGATGCAACAGTTGGTTTTGACAGTTATTAAGAATCTGCTCCCTCATTATCAGATTATACAATCCTGAGAAGTCACACACCTTACTGCCCATCAACCAGCCTTCCAGAGCCTTGGCAGAACAATCCACATAGTCTACCCAGTCTTGAGTCTGTGCTTTTTGGGTATCTCTGAACTTCAACCTGTACTGTTCAGTGGTTAGGCCAAACCCATCAATAAGAGCACTCTTCAAGACCTTGTAATTATCAGCATCCTCCTCTCTAACAGTGAGGAGCTTGTCTCTACCTTTGTCAGCAAAGGAGAGCCACAAGATTGCTGCCCACTGCTCCTGAGGGACCTTCTGTACTTTACAGGCCCTCTCTAAAGCAGTTATCCATTTGTGGATGTCATCCCCACTCTGGTAGGGAGGGACAATCTTGCTCAGGTTCCTATGGTCATAGGACCTTTCCCTATCTCTAGGGACATGGCTGCCACCATGGGACTCTAGTCCCAACTTTCTTCTCTCTTTAAGGAGATCTAGGGATTCTCTATCTAAAGCCAATTGCTTCTTCCTGATCTCCAGTTGAGTTTCCTCATACTGGACCAGTCTCTTTCTTCTCTCATGAGAGGATTCCCTCCTGTGAGAAGAAACAGAGCTCCCTATTGAGGTGCCAGAGTGGTTAGACTCCTGAGAAGGAGACCTAGACTTTCTGAGCACACTCATAATCCTTCCTGGGGGACAAAGGTGTGGTTCTCAAGATCCTCATCTTCATCTTCCCCAGAAGGGATTGGGTTTTCCAGGTCAGGGTCATTGTCACCCTCCTGGTCAGTTTCAGAGGGGGCTGGGGGTAGTAGTACCCCTGGCCCCTTCCTCATCTGCTGGCCCACCCTCTGCTCCTACCCCTTCAGTCTCTGAAGACTTACTAAGATCATAAGCCACCAACAACTCCTGGAGGTGTTGGGTGGTGGGACTTTGGCCTGTCCTTAATTTCCTCACGTTACACAAAGCTCTCAGTTCCAAGAATGGGAGTGTGTCATACTTGGAGGGGGAAGCTCAATGGCTTCCTGCAGGGCATCTCTAGATCCTGCTTTTAAAGACATTACTAGTGTGGTGTGGTGTATGCACTACCTACTCTAGTGTGGCCTACTAAACTCCCTTGAGTTGTAGAAAGGGTTGTGCTATCCCTTAACACACAACTCTAAGTTCAGTAGAACTTACTGATATTCTAAGCTTAAATTATATGTACCTTAGGTACCTTTAGTGGTTTTCAGTTGATCAATTCAATTGAGATTATCTGGTAAAACAATAGCAAGCTGGAATCCCACACGCTGCACACCAATGTGAGAAGTTGGCCTGGCATATGCTGTCCACTAATTATAGTGGGCACCTTGCACCAGTCCAAATCGACTCTTATGGTAGGTAGGTTAAAGACAACCTTATTGAAAGCTATCCTAGTGGTAGCTGTGGAGAGCAGCCTTCAGGCTAAGTCTTGAAGGAATGTAAAGCAGCTTGTTTTACCAGTCTATAATCTCTTGAGTGACCAAATGAAAGAGCACCACACCAGGTATATATTCAAAATATATGTATTTATTACTAAACACACCCCTCTAGTCTCTTTATGAGGCTAGAGTTCAAGTACATAGGTTATAAGATCTTAAATCACAGTAATAGCACAAATACACGTTTGGGCCCTAGGGGCGTACCAAACCATATACCAATAAAGTGGTATGCGAACCACGACTGAACTAGACACTAGGCCTAGAGCCTCTAGAAGTGCTTGGACCACAAGGAACCACCCAAGGTAGTGACACAGGGGACCCACGGGAGACGCGTGCAGTGTATATACACAACCGCGATACGCCGTTAACTTCTATGGAGAAAGTCGGGATCGGAAAAATAGAGGAAAGGGACACTTAGAAGAGGACTAGGACAAAACCCTTTGAGATCTAGGACTTTGAAGAGTCTCTACCCACAGGAGCACCGGAGTACTCGTGTTACCTCACCCAGGGAAGCCGGGTGCATAGGTGCCTTTCGGGGTCGGGTTTCGTCGTCGTTTCGTATGGCGATCTGCTGCAAAGTGCTGCTGGCGACCAGGAGAAAAGTGTCCGGGTGGATCCAAGAGTGGATCGGAGTTCTGAAGAACCTGAAAGCAGAGGGGACAGAGTCTGGGTCACTAGCCAGTGACCAGGAAGGCGATGGACAGATGCCCACCGATGTCGAGTGCTTCAGGTGCGGTGACGGTCGTCTTGACTCTTCAGCCACGAGGTCCGGGAGGCGTTGTCGGCGACCAGGAGCAGGATTCGGGCTGGTGCTCGATGTCTGTCGAGTGCTGAGGTGTCGGCGACCGGATTGGACCCAACAAGCCTTGGCAACGGCAAGTCTCAAGTAAGATGTAGATCGTCGATGATGCAGACCAGCAAGGTCTGGGGAACTCACCCAGCGAGGGTAAGTGAGGGCAGGCCTGGAGCAACCAGGATGCCAAGTAAAGAAAAGATTGGCCTTCGTCAAGGGCTACTAGCCAACGGGCTAGCGACCGCGAAGGAGCCTCGTGACGCCACACGTGGAGCTGGCTTACAGGACACTCGTGGAGTGGGGGCCAGTGATCTTCGGTGCAGGTGGTGCTGGAGACTAGGGCTACTCGGAGCCCAAAGCACGACTTCTTGGGAGACCCAGAAGATGGTGCACTTGCAAGTGTGCTCGGTGTCCAGGGGTCACGGTCTCAAGTCACCCACAATAGCCACAGGCCTCAGCTTTGCTGGGGACTCAGGGTAGCCTCGGGGAAGTCTGAGAATCCGCCTCTGGTGATGCGATGCCTTCGGCGTCCGACAGGAGCTTCAGTGATGCGAACCGGACAGATGCTTCTTTGGTGCCTGCCAAGCAGGGGAGTCACTCCTTGACCCCAAGGGAGATTCTTCAGTCCTCTAATCTTGTCGTAGAGCGTCGAAGGTCCAGGATTCCGTGTCAGAGTTTCGTCCAGGTATAATCTAAAGTCCTAGGGACTGGGTTCCTACCTTTATTCTAAAAATAGGGGATGGACTACTCTGTGGCCCCACCTATGGGTGGGTCAGGGCAGAGGGGTGGCTACACCCCTTTCCCTTTGTCCAGTTCGCGCCAAAGCAGGGGCTGCAAGCCCCTGATCCGGTTTGAACTGGGGTATGCACAGGGACACCAAATGTGCCCCCAGTGCAGGACTTCAAAGCACCCGAAAGTGCTCCCGCCCAGCCCCAATACACATTGTCCTGTCTGGGGAGGTGGTCACACCTCCCTGGGACAGGAAACCTATTGTCCAGGCCTCCCCTGCCGGAGTTTCGTCCAGCAGCAGGAGGCCAGACTCGTGTCTGTGGCAGCAGCATCCATTTTGTGATGCCTGGCTCTGGAAAGAAGTTACCGGACTCGTCAGAGTTAACATGCCTTTCCCTCTAGAAGGGTGGAATGCTACCCCCGCCGCCAGGATTGGCGGGGGGTAGTATTCCAAGATGTTTGACACCAAACACGACATGTTTAGGTGCAGCCATTCCATAGTTAGCATTTTACCGCGAGGATATAATGCGTTTAAGAGTATATGGTCAGGCTGCACTACAAACAGCCTCAGAGATGGTCTCCGAACGCTGCAGAGGGGCCCTGCTCATGCAGGGGCACCCTCTCACAAACGAACCATGCACTCTGCCTTTAGGATTGATAAGGCCTGCCTTAGGAGTGACTTATAGGTTTATATGTGTGTATGCATTTAGTGATATAGGTAACCTATACCACAGCAAGGGGTGCGTGCACCACCTTACCCAGGCTGCAGTAGCAGACCTGTGGTGCCAGGTTGGATGGCCTACCAGGGGTGGCATAATACATGCTGCAGCCCCTGGCAGGCCTCTGAGGTACCTATGCCCTTGGTACATAGTATACCATATACTAGGGACTTACAAGGGCACTCCAGATCCCAATCAGTGATGTGCCTAAGGCACATGGAGACCCTTTTAAAGAGGAAACAGCTAGGCTGGGGTTCTGAATAGCAGGGCCCCAGCCAGACTAATGTCGAAAACCAGTGAAGTATCAGCAAAAAGTGGGGGTACCCCTGTGAAGCAGATCCTACTCTCCTACAGCAATGGTAAGGGGAAATTGAGGCACAAAACAACCAATCACAGCACTTCAGGGTGAAGCAATGGTAAGGGAAAGCTGACACACCAAACAACCAATCACAGCATTTCAGGGAGAAGCAATGGTATGGTGAAGCTGAGACACCAAGCAACCATTCACAGCATTTCAAGGAGAAACAATGGTAAAATGAAGCTGAAACACCAAGCAACCAATCACAGCATTTCAGGGAGAAGCAATGGTACTGGGAAACTGAGGCACCAAACAACCAATCACAGCATTTCAAGGAGAACCAATGGTATGGTGAAGCTGAGACACCAAGCAACCAATCGCAGCATTTCAGGGAAAAGCAATGGTAAGGGGAAGCTGAGGCACCAAGCAACGAATTGCAGCATTTCAGGGAGAAGTAATGGTAAGGTGAAGCTGAAGCACCAAACAACCAATCACAGCATTTCAGGGAGAACCAATGGTATGGTGAAGCTGAGACACCAAGCAACCAATAGCAGCATTTCAGGGAAAAGCAATGGTAAGGGTAAGCTGAGGCACCAAGCAACCAATAACAGCATTTCAGGGGGAAGCAGTAGTAAGGGGAAGCTGAGGAGCCAAGCAACCAATCACAGCATTTCAGGGAGAAGCAGTGGTATGGTGGAGCTGAGACACCAAGCAACCAATCGCAGCATTCCAGGGAGAAGCAATGGTACGGGGAACCTGAGACACCAAACAACCAATCACAGCATTTCAGGGAGAAGCAATGGTACGGGGAAGTTGAGACACCAAGCAACCAATCACAGCATTTCAGGGAGAAGCAATGGTATGGTGAAGTTGAGACACCAAGCAACCAATCGCAGCATTTCAGGGAGAAGCAGTGGTAAGGGGAAGTTGAGGCACCAAGCAACCAATCGCAGCGTTTCAGGGAGAAGCAATGGTAAGGTGAAGCTGAAGCACCAAACAACCAATCACAGCATTTCAGGGAGAAGCAATGGTGAGGGGAAGCTGCGACACCAAACAGCCAATCGGGTAAGTTGTGGCACCAAGCAACCAATCGCAGCATTTCAGGGAGAAGCAATGTTGAGGGGAAGCTGAAACACCAAGTAACCAATCACGGAGAAACAACGGTGAGGGGAAGCTGAGGCACCAAACAACCAATCACAGCATTTCAGAGAGAAGCAGTGGTATGGAGAAGCTGAGGCACCAAGCAACCAATCGCAGCATTTCAGGGAGAAGCAATGTTGAGGGGAAGCTGAAACACCAAGCAACCAATCAGGGAGAAACAACGGTGAGGGTAAGCTGAGGCACCAAGCAACCAATCACAGCATTTCAGGGAGAAGCAGTGGTATGGAGAAGTTGAGGAGCCAAGCATCCAATCACAGCATTTCAGGGAGAAGCAATGGGGAGGGGAAGCTGAGGCCCCAAACAACCAATCACAGCATTTTAGGGAGAAGCAGTGGTGTGGGGAAGTTGAGACACCAAGCAACCAATCACAGCATTTCAGGGAGATGCAGTGGTGTGGGGGAGTTGAGACACCAAGCAACCAATCAAGGCATTTCAGGGAGAAGCAGTGGTAAGGGGAAGTTGAGACACCAAACAACCAATCATAGCATTTCAGGGAGAAGCAATGGGGAGGGAAAGCTGAGGCACCAAGCAACCAATCGCAGCATTTCAGGGAGAAGTAATGGTACGGGGAAGCTGAAGCACCAAACAACCAATCACAACATTTCAGGGAGAAGCAATGGTAAGGAGAAGCTGAGGCACCAAAGAACCAATGACAGCATTTCAGGGAGAAGCAATGGTAAGGAGAAGCTGAGGCACCAAGCAACCAATCGCAGCATTTCAGGGAGAAGCACTGTTGAGGGGAAGCTGAAACACCAAGCAACCAATCAGGGAGAAACAATAGTGAGGGGAAGCTGAGGCACCAAGCAACCAATCACAGCATTTCAGGGAGAAGCAGTGGTATGGAGAAGTTGAGGAGCCAAGCATCCAATCACAGCATTTCAGGGAGAAGCAATGGGGAGGGGAAGCTGAGGCCCCAAACAACCAATCACAGCATTTCAGGGAGAAGCAGTGGTAAGGGGAAGTTGAGACACCAAACAATCAATCATAGCATTTCAGGGAGAAGCAATGGGGAGGGAAAGCTGAGGCACCAAGCAACCAATCGCAGCATTTCAGGGAGAAGCAATGGTGAGGGGAAGCTGAGGCCCCAAACAACCAATCACAGCATTTCAGGGAGAAGCAGTGGTATGGGGAAGTTGAGACACCAAGCAACCAAACACGGCATTTCAGGGAGAAGCAATGTTAAGGGGAAGCTGAGGCACCAAGCAACCAATCGCAGCATTTCAGGGAGAAGCAATGTTGAGGGGAAGCTGAAACACCAGGCAACCAATCAGGGAGAAACAACGGTGAGGGGAAGCTGAGGCACCAAGCAACCAATCACAGCATTTCAGGGAGAAGCAGTAGTATGGAGAAGTTGAGGAGCCAAGCATCCAATCACAGCATTTCAGGGAGAAGCAATGGTGATGGGAAGCTGAGGCCCCAAACAACCAATCACAGCATTTCAGGGAGAAGCAGTGGTATGGGGAAGTTGAGACACCAAGCAACCAATCACGGCATTTCAGGGAGAAGCAATGTTAAGGGGAAGATGAGGCACCAAACAACCAGTCACAGAACTTCAGGGAGAAGCAATGGTGAGGGGAAGTTGAGACACCAAGCAACCAGTCACAGAACTTCAGGGAGAAGCAATGGTGAGGGAAGCTGAGGCACCAAACAACCAATCCCAGCATTTCAAGGAGAAGCAATGGTAAGGGGAAGTTGAGACACCAAGCAACCAGTCACAGAACTTCAGGGAGAAGCAATGGTGAGGGGAAGTTGAGACACCAAGCAACCAGTCACAGAACTTCAGGGAGAAGCAATGGTGAGGGAAGCTGAGGCACCAAACAACCAATCCCAGCATTTCAAGGAGAAGCAATGGTAAGGTGAAGTTGAGGCACCAATCAATCAATCAATCAATCATGTCACTTATAAAGCGCACTACATACCCGCGAGGGTCTCAAGGCGCTGGGGGAAGAGGGGGTGGTGCTGCTACTGATCGAAGAGCCAGGTCTTGAGGAGTCTTCTGAAGGCCAGTAGGTCTTGGGTCTGTCGGAGGTTGGTGGGGAGGGTGTTCCAGGTCTTGGCGGCGAGGTGGGAGAAGGATCTGCCGCCGGCGGTCGTTTTCCGGATGCGGGGGACTGTGGCGAGGGCGAGGCTGGCGGGTGGGGGTGTAGAAGCTGAGTCGTCTGTTGAGGTAGGCTGGTCCGGAGTTGTGGAGTGCTTTGTGTACGTGGGCGAGGAGCTTGAAGGTTATCCTCTTGTTGACAGGGAGCCAGTGCAGGTCTTTCAGGTGGGGTGTGATGTGGCTGCGTCGGGGGATGTCGAGGATAAGACGTGCAGAGGCGTTCTGGATGCGTTGCAGCCGTCTCAGGAGCTTAGCCGTCGTTCCTGCGTAGAGGGCGTTTCCGTAGTCCAGCCTGCTGGTGACGAGGGCCTGGGTGACTGTTTTTCTTGTTTCTGTGGGGATCCACTTGAAGATCCTGCGGAGCATTCGGAGGATGTTGAAGCAGGATGAGGAAACGGCGTTGACCTGCTTAGTCATGGAGAGGGTGGGGTCGAGGATGACCCCTAGGTTGCGTACGTGGTCGGTGGGTGGCGGGGCTGTTCCCAGTGATGTTGGCCACCAGGAGTCGTCCCAGGCTGAAGGGTTGGAACCAAGGATGAGGACCTCCGTCTTGTCCGAGTTCAGCTTCAGGCGGCTGGTCCTCATCCATTCGGCGACGGCCTTCATTCCTTCGTGGAGGTGGGCTTTGGCGGTGTGAGGGTCTTTGGTGAGGGAGAGGATCAGCTGGGTGTCGTCGGCGTAGGAGATGATGTTGAGGTTGTGCTGTCGGGCGACGTGGGCGAGGGGTGCCATGTAGATGTTGAACAGCGTTGGGCTGAGGGAGGAACCTTGGGGTACGCCGCAGATGATCTTGGTGGCCTTGGATCGGAAGGGGGCGAGGCGGACGCTTTGTGTTCTGCCGGAAAGGAAGGATGTGGTCCAGTCCAGGGCCTTCTCTTGGATCCCGGCGTTGTGAAGGCGTGTTCGTAGTGTGTGGTGGCAGACCGTGTCGAAGGCGGCTGATAGGTCCAGGAGGATGAGGTCTGCTGTTTCTCCGTTGTCTAGCAGGGTCCTGATGTCATCGGTGGCGGCGATGAGGGCGGTTTCGGTGCTGTGGTTGCTGCGGAAGCCGGACTGGGAAGGGTCCAGGATGTTGTTCTCCTCGAGGTAGCGGGTCAGTTGTTTGTTGACGATTTTCTCGGTGACCTTCGCAGGGAACGGGAGCAGAGAGATGGGTCGGAAGCAACCAATCACACCATTTCAGGAAGAAGCAATGGTAAGGTGAAGCTGAGGCACCAAACAACCAATCACAGCATTTTAGGGAGAAGCAATGGTGAGGAGAAGCTGAGGCACCAAGCAACTAATTGCAGCATTTCAAGGAGAAGCAACGTTGAGGGGAAGCTGAGGCACCAAGCAACCAATCACAGAATTTCAGGGAGAAGCAGTGGTAAGGGGAAGCTGAGGCGCCAAGCAACCGATCACAGCATTTCAGGGAGAAGCAATGGTGAGGGGAAACTGAAGCACCAAACAACCAATCACAACATTTCAGGGAGAAGCAATGGTAAGGAGAAGCTGAGGCACCAAACAACCAATGACAGCATTTCAGGGAGAAGCAATGGTAAGGAGAAGCTGAGGCACCAAGCAACCAATCGCAGCATTTCAGGGAGAAGCAATGTTGAGGGGAAGCTGAAACACCAAGCAACCAATCAGGGAGAAACAACAGTGAGGGGAAGCTGAGGCACCAAGCAACCAATCACAGCATTTCAGGGAGAAGCAGTGGTATGGAGAAGTTGAGGAGCCAAGCATCCAATCACAGCATTTCAGGGAGAAGCAATGGTGAGGGGAAGCTGAGGCCCCAAACAACCAATCACAGCATTTCAGGGAGAAGCAGTGGTATGGGGAAGTTGAGACACCAAGCAACCAATCACGGCATTTCAGGGAGAAGCAATATTAAGGGGAAGATGAGGCACCAAGGAACCAATTGCAGCATTTCAGGGAGAAGCAATGGTAAGGGGAAGTTGAGACACCAAGCAACCAATCACAGAAATTCAGGGAGAAGCAATGGTGAGGGGAAGCTGAGGCACCAAACAGCCAATCCCAGCATTTCAAGGAGAAGCAATGGTAAGGTGAAGTTGAGGCACCAAGCAACCAATCACACCATTTCAGGAAGAAGCAATGGTAAGGCGAAACTGAAACACTAAGTAACCAATCACAGAATTTCAGGAAGAAGCAGTGGTAAGGGGAAGCTGAGGCACCAAGCAACCAATCACAGCATTTCAGGGAGAAGCAATGGGAAGGTGAAGCTGAGGCACCAAACAACCAATCACGGCATTTCAGGGAGAAGCAATGTTAAGGTGAAGCTGAGGCACCAAACAACCAATCACAACATTTCAGGGAGAAGCAATGGTAAGGAGAAGCTGAGGCACCAAACAACCAATGACAGCATTTCAGGGAGAAGCAATGGTAAGGAGAAGCTGAGGCACCAAGCAACCAATCGCAGCATTTCAGGGAGAAGCAATGTTGAGGGAAAGCTGAAACACCAAGCAACAAATCAGGGAGAAACAACGGTGAGGGGAAGCTGAGGCACCAAGCAACCAATCACAGCCTTTCAGGGAGAAGCAGTGGTATGGAGAAGTTGAGGAGCCAAACATCCAATCACAGCATTTCAGGGAGAAGCAATGGTGAGGGGAAGCTGAGGCCCCAAACAACCAATCACAGCATTTCAGGGGGAAGCAGTGGTATGGGGAAGTTGAGACACCAAGCAACCAATCACGGCATTTCAGGGAGAGAAAATGTTAAGGGGAAGATGAGGCACCAAGCAACCAATCACAGCATTTCAGGGAGAAGCAATGGTAAGGGGAAGTTGAGACACCAAGCAACCAATCACAGCATTTCAGGGAGAAGCAATGGTGAGGGGAAGCTGAGGCACCAAACAACCAATCCCAGCATTTCAAGGAGAAGCAATGGTAAGGTGAAGTTGAGGCACCAAGCAACCAATAACACCATTTCAGGAAGAAGCAATGGTAAGGCGAAACTGAAACACAAAGTAACCAATCACAGAATTTCAGGGAGAAGCAGTGGTAAGGGGAAGCTGAGGCACCAAGCAACCAATCACAGCATTTCAGTGAGAAGCAATGTTAAGGGGAAGTTGAGGCACAAAACAACCAATCACAGCACTTCAGGGAGAAGCAATGGTAAGGGAAAGCTGACACACCAAACAACTAAATCACAGCATTTCAGGGAGAAGCAATGGTATGGTGAAGCTGAGACACCAAGCAACCATTCACAGCATTTCAGGGAGAAACAATGGTAAAATGAAGCTGAAACACCAAGCAACCAATCACAGCATTTCAGGGAGAAGCAATGGTACTGGGAAACTGAGGCACCAAACAACCAATCACAGCATTTCAGGGAGAACCAATGGTATGGTGAAGCTGAGACGCCAAGCAACCAATCGCAGCATTTCAGGGAAAAGCAATGGTAAGGGGAAGCTGAGGCACCAAACAACCAATCACAGCATTTCAGGGAGAAGCAGTGGTAAGGGGAAGCTGAGGCACCAAGCAACCAATCACAGCATTTCAGGGAGAAGCAGTGGTAGGGGGAAGCTGAGACACCAAACAACCAATCACAGCATTCCAGGGAGAAGCAATGGTATGGGGAAGCTGAGACATCAAACAACCAATCACAGCATTTCAGGGAGAAGCAATGGTACGGGGAAGTTGAGACACAAAGCAACCAATCGCAGCATTTCAGGGAGAAGCAATGGTACGGGGAAGCTGAGACACCAAACAACCAATCACAGCAATTCAGGGAGAAGCAATGGTACGGGAAGCTGAGGCACCAAGCAACCAATCGCAGCATTTCAGGGAGAAGCAATGCTGAGGGGAAGCTGAAACACCAAGCAACCAATCAGGGAGAAACAACGGTGAGGGGAAGCTAAGGCACCAAGCAACCAATCACAGCATTTCAGGGAGAAGCCGTGGTATGGAGAAGTTGAGGAGCCAAGCATCCAATCACAGCATTTCAGGGAGAAGCAATGGTGAGGGGAAGGTGAGGCCCCAAACAACCAATCACAGCATTTCAGGGAGAAGCAGTGGTATGGGGAAGTTGAGACACCAAGCAACCAATCACGGCATTTCAAGGAGAGAAAATGTTAAGGGGAAGATGAGGCACAAAGCAACCAATTGCATCATTTCAGGGAGAAGCAATGGTAAGGGGAAGTTGAGACACCAAGCAACCAATCACAGCATTTCAGGGAGAAGCAATGGTGAGGGGAAGCTGAGGCACCAAACAACCAATCCCAGCATTTCAAGGAGAAGCAATGGTAAGGTGAAGTTGAGGCACCAAGCAACCAATCACACTATTTCAGGAAGAAGCAGTGGTAAGGGGAAGCCGAGACACCAAGCAACCAATCACAGCATTTCAGGGAGAAGCAATGGTAAGGTGAAGCTGAGGCACCAAACAACCAAGCACAGCATTTTAGGGAGAAGCAATGGTGAGGGGAAGCTGAGGCACCAAGCAACCAATCGCAGCATTTCAGGGAAAAGCAATGGTAAGGTGAAGCTGAGACACCAAGCAACCAATCGCAGCATTTCAAGGAGAAGCAACGGTGAGGGGAAGCTGGGGCACCAAGCAACCAATCACAGAATTTCAGGTAGAAGCAGTGGTAAGGGGAAGCTGAGGCGCCGAGCAACCGATTACAGCATTTCAGGGAAAAGCAATGGTAAGGGGAAATTGAGGCACAAAACAACCAATCACAGCACTTCAGGGTGAAGCAATGGTAAGGGAAAGCTGACACACCAAACAACCAATCACAGCATTTCAGGGAGAAGCAATGGTATGGTGAAGCTGAGACACCAAGCAACCATTCACAGCATTTCAAGGAGAAACAATGGTAAAATGAAGCTGAAACACCAAGCAACCAATCACAGCATTTCAGGGAGAAGCAATGGTACTGGGAAACTGAGGCACCAAACAACCAATCACAGCATTTCAAGGAGAACCAATGGTATGGTGAAGCTGAGACACCAAGCAACCAATCGCAGCATTTCAGGGAAAAGCAATGGTAAGGGGAAGCTGAGGCACCAAGCAACGAATTGCAGCATTTCAGGGAGAAGTAATGGTAAGGTGAAGCTGAAGCACCAAACAACCAATCACAGCATTTCAGGGAGTACCAATGGTATGGTGAAGCTGAGACACCAAGCAACCAATAGCAGCATTTCAGGGAAAAGCAATGGTAAGGGTAAGCTGAGGCACCAAGCAACCAATAACAGCATTTCAGGGGGAAGCAGTAGTAAGGGGAAGCTGAGGAGCCAAGCAACCAATCACAGCATTTCAGGGAGAAGCAGTGGTATGGTGGAGCTGAGACACCAAGCAACCAATCGCAGCATTCCAGGGAGAAGCAATGGTACGGGGAACCTGAGACACCAAACAACCAATCACAGCATTTCAGGGAGAAGCAATGGTACGGGAAGTTGAGACACCAAGCAACCAATCACAGCATTTCAGGGAGAAGCAATGGTATGGTGAAGTTGAGACACCAAGCAACCAATCGCAGCATTTCAGGGAGAAGCAGTGGTAAGGGGAAGTTGAGGCACCAAGCAACCAATCGCAGCGTTTCAGGGAGAAGCAATGGTAAGGTGAAGCTGAAGCACCAAACAACCAATCACAGCATTTCAGGGAGAAGCAATGGTGAGGGGAAGCTGCGACACCAAACAGCCAATCGGGTAAGTTGTGGCACCAAGCAACCAATCGCAGCATTTCAGGGAGAAGCAATGTTGAGGGGAAGCTGAAACACCAAGTAACCAATCACGGAGAAACAACGGTGAGGGGAAGCTGTGGCACCAAACAACCAATTACAGCATTTCAGAGAGAAGCAGTGGTATGGAGAAGTTGAGGAGCCAAGCATCCAATCACAGCATTTCAGGGAGAAGCAATCGTGAGGGGAAGCTGAGGCCCCAAACAACCAATCACAGCATTTCAGGGAGAAGCAATGGTATGGTGAAGCTGAGACACCAAGCAACCAATCGCAGCATTTCAGGGAGAAGCAATGGTAAGGTGAAGCTGAAGCACCAAACAACCAATCACAGCATTTCAGGGAGAAGCAATGGTAAGGTGAAGCTGAAGCACCAAACAACCAATGACAGCATTTCAGGGAGAAGCAATGTTGAGGAGAAGCTGAAACACCAAGCAACCAATCAGGGAGAAACAATGGTGAGGGGAAGGTGAGGCCCCAAACAACCAATCACAGCATTTCAGGGAGAAGCAGTGGTATGGGGAAGTTGAGACACCAAGCAACCAATCACGGCATTTCAAGGAGAGAAAATGTTAAGGGGAAGATGAGGCACAAAGCAACCAATTGCATCATTCCAGGGAGAAGCAATGGTAAGGGGAAGCTGAGGTACCAAGCAACCAATCACAGCATTTCAGGGAGAAGCAATTGTAAGGGGAAGCCGGTCAGGAAACGGGTGCACTTTAAAGCTCTTTGTACCGTCTACAAGGTACTACATGGTATTGGCCCAGACTTCCTGAAACGGCGAATGCAGTGGTACATACCCAGAAGAACCCTTCGCTCCGGAGGAGCCAAGTTGGCGATAGTGCCACCCATCAAAAAGTCTTCACGGGGAGGGAGAAGCTTTACGGTGTGCGCAGCCAAGGCCTGGAATGATCTTCCCCCGTATTTGAGAAAGGCCCCAGACCTCCTCACTTTTGGAGAGGATTGAAAACTTGGCTCTTTACGCTTTAACCCAGTTTCCTATTTCAAGTTCTTAGAGAATAAGTGGTCAGCGCCAGGACACCCTCGGGTAATTGCCGCGCTTTAGAAATAGCCATAACATAACATAACATAACATAACAAGCTGAGACACCAAGCAACCAATCACAGCATTTCAGGGAGAATCCAGTAAAGGTCTGGGCGAGGAACCTGACCCTTTCTGTAATGACTGTAACACAAACGCTGCAGGAAGCCATGTTATCCTCCTGCGGGGTGTGCACCAACCGTCCTTTCCACCACTCACCAGCCTCTATGGTCCCCAACTTCAGTCCTTGTTATACAGGGCCTGTTTAAATGGGTGTGATGCACAATAATGACTGGACAAGGGGTCCCTGGCAAGAGTATCATATTATCAGGTGTCAAAGTTTCAGCATCCCAAGAGCAGTGCCGTCCTGCTTCAGGACAAGCATTGTACATTGAAAAATGATCCAACAAAGTCAGGCTTTGGCTAAATCTATGCCATCCAGTTTATGGCTAGGCAACTACATTGATTGCAACAGAAGCACACTAATAACTGGCCACACCATAGCTGAGCAAACTCCTGGCCAAAGAATGATGATCAACGTTTGCATATAGCATTCCGGTGAAGAATGAGTGATCATGGACTAGCTGGAGCTCACTTTACACTTTAGTAAAGAATCCATGGATTACAAGCAGCATCAGCAGCTCCCACTGGCCCTCAGCTGGGCACCAAAACCGTGAAAATGTAAAACACCTCCGGCATGAGTAACACGAGGAAAGCGGTTCAATGAATGCAACGAACACAGCGCGGCATAGTAACTCTGGGACGGCCTAGGAGAATGGATGGAGAACACCCAGCAGTGAAAGTTCACTCACGCAAACTCTTCCTACAAAGGGCAGAGCTAGGGCTTTAAGTGGGCCGGGTCCTGCCGGTGCTCAGCACTGGCAGTTCTAAAAAGCAGGTGCTGAGACAGGTCCGTATCGGGCTCTCCTTTTTTGCCCTCACCTTCAGGGTGAAAAAAACCTCTTAACTCTGCAGCAGTCCCAGCCTTCACTGCTTTTGATGTAACTTCATTTTTTTTTTTTTTTATATTTGGAGAGAGCATACAAAATACAGAAAATTTGTTCATGAGTATAGATAAATATAGTTTTAGCTAATATATGTTTACAGAGACTCACATTTTTCAACATTTCATATATATACAGTACGGATAGAATCTACAGTCAATCATTACACACACAAAAAAGGCCATAGAAGAAAGAAAAAAGAAAATATGAGAGACGGGGAAAACAAAAGAATGCTGCCTGATCCCATAAATTCTTCAACCTAAGCCAACCAATCCCTCCCTGCATTTTGCCTTGTAATCCATTTATTCATTGGAGCCCATATTTTCCTGCCTCTCCTACTAGCACCTCGGCCTTTACAATTATACAATGACCTTTCAAGATTATATATGGCCAACAGACGACCCAGCAGGGCATAATATGTAGGTGGATCAACATCCTTCCATAAGCAACCGGGCCACAGCTACTGAGATAAAGACAAACTTATTCTTCCGTAAATCATATTGTGCCTTTTCATCATATCCTAACAGCATTAATGTAGGGGTTATGCTAATTACACTCCCTAGTGCTGCTAATAGAAATTCCTCCATTCCCTTTTTAAGAGGTCCTAATTTCTCACAACCGTAAAACATATGAATTATGTCCACTGGCCCTTGATCACATCGAGGACATTTGTCATCCTCTCTTTTTCCCCAACGGTAGAGCTTTGCAGGAGTTAAATAGAGATCATAAATGGTATAATAATGTTGGGCTTTTAGATTAGCTGAGAGAAATGTCCCCTTACCTAATGCTAGTGATTGGCAAAGATCAACGGGCCCGATTCACAGAACTAACTTAAGACAAAATCCTAAACTTACTACCATTTTGGTATTCACAGAAGGCACTTACTCATTTTGGTATTCACAGAAGGCACTTACTTACTCATTCTGAGTAACTTACTCATTTTGAGTAACTTACTCATTTTGGTATTCACAGAAGGCACTTACTTACTCATTCTGAGTAACTTACTCATTTTGTGTAACTTACTCATTTTGTATTCACAGAAGGCACTTACTCATTTATGAGTAAGTGCCTTCTGTGAATACCAAAATGGTAGTAAGTTTAGGATTTTGTCTTAAGTTAGTTCTGTGAATCGGGCCCTACATCAGGGTCTCCTAATTTAGTAGCCCACTTGGTTTCTACTATTTCCAAATCATCAGGGAGTGTATCTATTAATATTTTATATACATTTTTAATTCTTATCTGGGAGTGAGATATAGCCTCCATTAAAAGAATCCTATTTGTGGAGATCTTTTGTCTGTTTATTTGATTTAAAAAACTGGTAATCTGCTTATATTTAAAATACGTCCCAGCTGTTATACCATATTTTTGCTGCAATTCAATGAATGAAAACCTCTGATCAGCTGAGAATAAATCCCCAATCTTAGAGATCCCCTTTTCCTCCCATTGCCTACCCAAGTTGTCATACATTGATGTGGGAAATAGAGAGGATCGCCACAAAGGTGTGTATCTATTATACTTCTGTATTTGCATGAGTCCTACCATTTTGCTCCAGATTTTCCAAATTGCTATTATCACCTTAAACCGCGTCTTCTTGTAATAGCTGGCCTCCACTTGTCGGAGAAGTACTCCCTGCGCTGCCTTACCTATGGCTAGCTCGTATATGGAGGGAATGCCCATATTTGCCTCTTGGTGCCTATCTGTCATATATCCGTTTCCTGATGAGGCTACAAAAGTCATCTGTTGCAAGAAGGTGGCGAAGTAATAAAATCTAAGGTTAGGGGATGACCATCCACCGCGATCTTGCGGTAATGTTAAAAATTTGAGGGATCGTCGAATTTTCGTATATTTCCAAATGAAATTGCTAAAGATACCGTCCAATTTCTTTAAAAATAGGTCTTCAATTTCTAGCGGGATGGATCTAAACATATATAAAATCTTAGGGGACATGACCATTTTGAGTACGTTGCATCTTCCTATAAGTGAAAGATGGAGTCTATCTAGAGATCGTAGATCCGTGCCGATCTTATTTATCATGGGCACCATATTTATTTTCCAGATAGAATCTACATTGCTACTAATCTTTATCCCAAGATAGATTACCTCATCCTGCCTTCGGGGATCATTACAGGGAGTTTTAGAGTTACATATAATCTGCGTTTTCCCCATGTTCAGTAAGTAGCCTGATTTCCGGCCATAATCGCTGGCCAGTTTCTGAATTTGAATAATTGCTTTTTCTGGATCGGTGGTCACTACCGCCAGATCGTCGGCATAAGCCATTATCTTTGATTCATAGCCATTGCAGCAGACTGGTGTAATTGTCTGGTCTTGAAGAATTTGTTGAATAAAGATATCAATGTATAGGGCAAATAGTATAGGAGAGCAAGGACAGCCCTTTCTTGTCCCTCTTGCGACATCAATACGGCTTGATTCTTGACCCATTATATGTAGTCTCGCATACAGTCTATCGTACATTGCCTGTATAGCTGTTATAAAGCCAGGCCCAAACCCTCTCTGTACCATAGTAGCCCATAGGTATTGCCATGAGACTCGATCAAATGCCTTCTCTGCGTCTAGGAGGATCATAGCCATCTTCTCTCCTGTTATCTCAGTTATGTCAAACAGGGCTATAGCACGTCTGATGTGATCTGTGGTGCCTCTTCCCGGTATAAAGCCGTGTTGCCATGGTGAGACTAGATGAGCTATGATCCCCCCTAATCGAGTCGCGAGAATTTTAGAATAAAGTTTAGTATCCACGTTCATGAGGGATATGAGTCTGTAAGATGCAGGATTATCAGGGGGCTTCCCTTTTTTTAAAAAGACCACAATGTCTGCTCCTTGCCAGGATTCCGGGGGAATCCCGCTGTATTGTACTCCAAGAAACAAATCCAAAAGTAGCGGAGCTATTTCCTCCTGGATTGCTTTATAAAATTCCAAAGGAATTTTATCGGGACCAGCCGCTTTTCCTGGGGCCATAGACTGTAGGGCTAATAATACCTCTTCTATTGTGATCTCTCTTTCCATCTCCTGCTTAATTTCTTCACCAACCCTGCGTTGATTTCCCAAAACTATTTCGTTTTCATTAGGTAAAAGAGGATCAAGATTATCTTGCCGATATAGATCTTGATAAACCTTGATGATGTCCTTTATATCTGCGAGGGGTGTACCATCCTGTCCTTTATATCTGCGAGGGGTGTACCATCCTGTCCTTTATATCTGCGAGGGGTGTACCATCCTGTCCTTTATATCTGCGAGGGGTGTACCATCCTGTCCTTTATATCTGCGAGGGGTGTACCATCCTGTCCTTTATATCTGCGAGGGGTGTACCATCCTGTCCTTTATATCTGCGAGGGTGTACCATCCTGTCCTTTATATCTGCGAGGGGTGTACCATCCTGTCCTTTATATCTGCGAGGGGTGTACCATCCTGTCCTTTATATCTGCGAGGGGTGTACCATCCTGTCCTTTATATCTGCGAGGGGTGTACCATCCTGTCCTTTAACTTCGGTTATATTATTCCTTACACCTCTCTGCTTAGTCCGTAGAGCCAGCATCTTGCCCACGGATTCCCCGTATTCATAGCTCTCGTTTTTGTATGCCTGAAAAGCTGCCGCCCCTTTCTTGCTATAGTAACTATTTATTTCAGCTTTTGCTACCACTATTTCCTGCCGCAATGATACCTCCATAGCCTCCTGCTTTTGCCTGGTAGCACGGGTATGTTGTTTTTCTAATTCTCCCAGGCCTTCGATCAAAGCATTGGTTTCTTCTTTCTCTTGTTTCCTGGCCTTACCAACGAAGCTAATTGTTTCCCCCCCGAAGGCCCGCCTTAAAGCTGCCCCAGACTATGCACCGTGATGAACTATAACGGTTCATCTCGTAATATTCTATCACCCACTGTCTGATAAATTTCAGATACCGCTCATTGGTTAATAATGTTCTATCAAATGTCCATTTACTCTGTGAATGGTCCCTAGTTTGAAGTACTAAGTCCATAATTAGGGGATTATGATCAGATAGCAATTTCGGTAATTTCTTTATTTCTACAGCCGTAAGCAGAGATGAAGAAACCAAGAAATAGTCTAATCTAACATACTTCTTATGGGGGCTTGAAAAATAAGTATATCCGGGGTCGGCAGGGTGTTTTGCCGCTCACACATCCATCAAATCATGACTAGTCCTCAGGGCAGATAGAGCCTTATGAACATGTGATTTTCTTGCTTTTGATGTAACTTCAAAGAGACTCGTTATAGTTCTTTCACAGTCTTATCATTTCAGAACTTAAGCATTTTCAATATTATATACAACAAAGCCATAGTTGTTGCTTATTTATCTGACGCAACCAACAACCATTGGCAAAGCCAATAGTCTTGGCTTGTAGGTATAATGTTACTTGTTGTATTATATATCTAGATGCAATGACAGAAATACCAGTCGGGGCGGCACACTATTTCAAACTCAGATTTTTAGTTTACGTGTTTTTAAACCATGCCCTTAATTACGTCGGCCACACCCCTTTTAGAGACCCCCCAGTTTTTTCATCCCACTTAAAGGCCTGGGCAGAGCCTTCCCAGGGTCGTGAAGCACACTGCACTCTCTTAGCCTTGGAGACTATAAAATGACCTACTTCCACATCAGCCTGCCCTAGCAGTTCATTTTGACTGACACAGCCAGACTATGAAACTAGTGCACACTGCCCTGCGCGCAGCCTTCCCGACTACTACTTCCATAGCCATCCTGCACTACCAGGGCGCACTGCCCTGTGCGCCCAGCGTTCCCTACTACTGCCTGTTGCCTCCGTGTCCATCCTGCCCTACCAGTGTACACTGCCCTGTGCGTCCAGTGTTCCCTACTACTGCATCTGTATCCATCCTGTCCTACCAGGGCGCACTACCCTGCGTGTCCAAACTTCCCTACTACTGCCCGCAGCATCTGTATTCATCCTTTCCTACCAGGGCGCACTGCCCTGTGCGCCCAGCGTTCCCTACTACTGCCTGTTGCCTCCGTGTACATCCTGCCCTACAAGTGTACACTGCTCTGTGCGTCCAACCTTCCCTACTACTACCTCCGTAGCCATCCTGTCTTACTAGTGTGCACTGCCCTGTGCGTCCAGTGTTCCCTACTACTGCCTGCTGCCTCCGTATCTATCCTGTCCAACCAGTGCACACTGCTCTCTGCAATCAGCCTATTCTACTAATGCGCAACACTTAGAGCAGCCAGCCTGTGGTACTAGTGCACGCTGCACTCTGCAGCCAGCTTGGTGTACTAATGCACACAGCCCTCTGCAGCCAACCTGTTGTATTAGTGCACACAGCCCTCTGCAGCCAGCCTGTGGTACTAGTGCACGCTGCACTCTGCATCCAGCTTGTTGTACTAATGCACACAGCCTCTGCAGCCAACCTGTTGTATTAGTGCACACAGCCCTCTGCAGCCAGCCTGTGGTACTAGTGCACGCTGCACTCTGCAGCCAGCTTGTTGTACTAATGCACACAGCCTCTGCAGCCAACCTGTTGTATTAGTGCACACAGCCCTCTGCAGCCAGCCTGTGGTACTAGTGCACGCTGCACTCTGCAGCCAGCTTGTTGTACTAATGCACACAGCCTCTGCAGCCAACCTGTTGTATTAGTGCACACAGCCCTCTGCAGCCAGCCTGTGGTACTAGTGCACGCTGTACTCTGCAACCAGCTTGTTGTACTAATGCACACAGCCTCTGCAGCCAACCTGTTGTATTAGTGCACACAGCCCCCTACAACCAGCCTGTGGTACTAGTGCACGCTGCACTCTGCAGCCAGCTTGTTGTACTAATGCACACAGCCGCTGCAGCCAACCTGTTGTATCAGTGCACACAGACCCCCTGCAGCCAGCCTGTGGTACTAGTGCACGCTGCACTCTGCAGCCAGCTTGTTGTACTAATGCACACAGCCTCTGCAGCCAACCTGTTGTATTAGTGCACACAGCCCCCTGCAGCCAGCCTGTGGTACTAGTGCACGCTGCACTCTGCAGCCAGCTTGTTGTACTAATGCACACAGCCGCTGCAGCCAACCTGTTGTATTAGTGCACACAGCCCCCTGCAGCCAGCCTGTGGTACTAGTGCACGCTGCACTCTGCAGCCACCTTGTTGTACTAATGCACACTGCACTCTGCAGCCAGCCTGTGGTACTAGTGCACGATGCACTCTGCAGCCAGCTTGTTGTACTAATGCACACAGCCTCTGCAGCCAACCTGTTGTATTAGTGCACACAGCCCTCTGCAGCCAGCCTGTGGTACTAGTGCACGCTGCACTCTGCAGCCAGCTTGTTGTACTAATGCACACAGCCTCTGCAGCCAACCTGTTGTATTAGTGCACACAGCCCTCTGCAGCCAGCCTGTGGTACTAGTGCACGCTGTACTCTGCAGCCAGCTTGTTGTACTAATGCACACAGCCTCTGCAGCCAACCTGTTGTATTAGTGCACACAGCCCCCTGCAGCCAGCCTGTGGTACTAGTGCACGCTGCACTCTGCAGCCAGCTTGTTGTACTAATGCACACAGCCGCTGCAGCCAACCTGTTGTATCAGTGCACACAGCCCCCCTGCAGCCAGCATGTGGTACTAGTGCACGCTGCACTCTGCGGCCAGCTTGTTGTACTAATGCACACAGCCTCTGCAGCCAACCTGTTGTATTAGTGCACACAGCCCTCTGCAGCCAGCCTGTGGTACTAGTGCACGCTGCACTCTGCAGCCAGCTTGTTGTACTAATGCACACAGCCTCTGCAGCCAACCCGTTGTATTAGTGCACACAGCCCTCTGCAGCCAGCCTGTGGTACTAGTGCACCCTGCACTCTGCAGCCAGCTTGTTGTACTAATGCACACTGCACTCTGCAGCCAACCTGTTGTATTAGTGCACACAGCCCTCTGCAGCCAGCCTGTGGTACTAGTGCACGCTGCACTCTGCAGCCAGCTTGTTGTACTAATGCACACAGCCTCTGCAGCCAGCCTGTGGTACTAGTGCACACAGCCCCCTGCAGCCAGCCTGTGGTACTAGTGCATGCTGTACTCTGCAGCCAGCTTGTTGTACTAATGCACACAGCCTCTGCAGCCAACCTGTTGTATTAGTGCACACAGCCCTCTGCAGCCAGCCAGTGGTACTAGTGCACACTGCACTCTGCAGCCAGCTTGTTGTACTAATGCACACAGCCCCCTGCAGCCAGCCTGTTGTACTAGTGCACGCTGCACTCTGCAGCCAGCCTGTGGTACTAGTGCACGCTGCACTCTGCAGCCAGCTTGTTGTACCAATGCACACAGCCGCTGCAGCCAACCTGTTCTATTAGTGCACACAGCCCTCTGTAGCCAGCCTGTGGTACTAGTGCACGCTGCACTCTGCAGCCAGCTTGTTGTACTAATGCACACAGCAGCTGCAGCCAACTTGTTGTATTAGTGCACACAGCCCTCTGCAGCCAGCCTGTGGTACTAGTGCACGCTGCACTCTGCAGCCAGCTTGTTGCACTAATGCACACAGCCTCTGCAGCCAACCTGTTGTATTAGTGCACACAGCCCTCTGCAGCCAGCCTGTGGTACTAGTGCACGCTGCAGTCTGCAGCCAGCTTGTTGTACTAATGCACACAGCCCTCTGCAGCCAACCTGTTGTATTAGTGCATGCTGTAGTCTGCAGCAAGCTTGTTGTACTAATGCACACAGCCTCTGCAGCCAACCTGTTGTATTAGTGCACACAGCCCTCTGCAGCCAGCCTGTGGTACTAGTGCACGCTGCACTCTGCAGCCAGCTTGTTGTACTATTGCACACAGCCTCTGCAGCCAACCTGTTGTATTAGTGCACACAGCCCTTTGCAGCCAGACTGTGGTACTAGTGCACGCTGCACTCTGCAGCCAGCTTGTTGTACTAATGCACACAGCCTCTGCAGCCAACCTGTTGTATTAGTGCACACAGCCCTCTGCAGCCAGCCTGTGGTACTAGTGCACGCTGCACTCTGCAGCCAGCTTGTTGTACTAATGCACACAGCCTCTGCAGCCAACCTGTTGTATTAGTGCACACAGCCCTCTTCAGCCAGCCTGTGATACTAGTGCACACTGCACTCTGCAGCCAGCCTGTGGTACTAGTGCACGCTGCACTCTGCAGCCAGCTTGTTGTACCAATGCACACAGCCGCTGCAGCCAACCTGTTGTATTAGTGCACGCTGCACTCTGCAGCCAGCCTGTGGTACTAGTGCACGCTGCACTCTGCAGCCAGCTTGTTGTACTAATGCACACAGCCGTTGCAGCCAACCTATTGTATTAGTGCACACAGCCCTCTGCAGCCAGCCTGTGGTACTAGTGCACGCTGCACTCTGCAGCCAGCTTGTTGTACTAATGCACACAGCCTCTGCAGCCAACCTGTTGTATTAGTGCACACAGCCCTCTGCATCCAGCCTGTGGTACTAGTGCACGCTGCACTCTGCAGCCAGCTTGTTGTACTAATGCACACAGCCTCTGCAGCCAACCTGTTGTATTAGTGCACACAGCCCTCTGCAGCCAGCCTGTGGTACTAGTGCGCGCTGCACTCTGCAGCCAGCTTGTTGTACTAATGCACACAGCCTCTGCAGCCAACCTGTTGTATTAGTGCACACAGCCCTCTGCAGCCAGCCTGTGGTACTAGTGGGCGCTGCACTCTGCAGCCAGCTTGTTGTACTAATGCACACAGCCGTTGCAGCCAACCTGTTGTATTAGTGCACACAGCCCTCTGCAGCCAGCCTGTGGTACTAGTGCGCGCTGTACTCTGCAGCCAGCTTGTTGTACTAATGCACACAGCCGCTGCAGCCAACCTGTTGTATTAGTGCACACAGCCCCCTGCAGCCAGCCTGTGGTACTAGTGCGCGCTGCACTCTGCAGCCAGCTTGTTGTACTAATGCACACAGCCTCTGCAGCCAACCCGTTGTATTAGTGCACACAGCCCTCTGCAGCCAGCCTGTGGTACTAGTGCCTGCTGTACTCTGCAGCCAGCTTGTTGTACTAATGCACACAGCCTCTGCAGCCAACCTGTTGTATTAGTGCACACAGCCCCCTGCAGCCAGCCTGTGGTACTAGTGCACGCTGCACTCTGCAGCCAGCTTGTTGTACTAATGCACACAGCCGCTGCAGCCAACCTGTTGTATTAGTGCACACAGCCCTCTGCAGCCAGCCTGTGGTACTAGTGCACGCCGCACTCTGCAGCCACCTTGTTGCACTAATGCACACTGCACTCTGCAGCCAGCCTGTGATACTAGTGCACGCTGCACTCTGCAGCAATCTTGTTGTACTAATGCACACAGCCTCTGCAGCCAACCTGTTGTATTAGTGCAAACAGCCCTCTGCAGCCAGCCTGTGGTACTAGTGCACGCTGCACTCTGCAGCCAGCTTGTTGTACCAATGCACACAGCCGCTGCAGCCAACCTGTTGTATTAGTGCACACAGCCCTCTGCAGCCAGCCTGTGGTACTAGTGCACGCTGCACTCTGCAGCCAACTTGTTGTACTAATGCACACAGCCTCTGCAGCCAACCTATTGTATTAGTGCACACAGCCCTCTGCAGCCAGCCGGTGGTACTAGTGCACGCTGCACTCTGCAGCCAGCTTGTTGTACTAATGCACACAGCCTCCGCAGCCAACCTGTTGTATTAGTGCACACAGCCCTCTGCAGCCAGCCTGTGGTACTAGTGCACGCTGCACTCTGCAGCCAGCTTGTTGTACTAATGCACACAGCCTCCGCAGCCAACCTGTTGTATTAGTGCACACAGCCCTCTGCAGCCAGCCTGAGGTACTAGTGCACGCTGCACTCGGCAGCCAGCTTGTTGTACTAATGCACACAGCCTCTGCAGCCAACCTGTTGTATTAGTGCACAAAGCCCGCTGCAGCCAGCCTGTGGTACTAGTGCACGCTGCACTCTGCAGCCAGCTTGTTGTCCTAATGCACACAGCCTCTGCAGCCAACATGTTGTATTAGTGTACACAGCCCTCTGCAGCCAGCCTGTGGTACTAGTGCACGCTGCACTCTGCAGCCAGCCTGTGGTACTAGTGCACACTGCACTCTGCAGCCAGCTTGTTGTACTAATGCACACAGCCTCTGCAGCCAACCTGTTGTATTAGTGCACACAGCCCTCTGCAGCCAGCCTGTGGTACTAGTGCACGCTGCACTCTGCAGCCAGCTTGTTGTACTAATGCACACAGCCCTCTGCAGCCAGCCTGTTGTATTAGTGCACACAGCCCTTTGCAGCCAGCCTGTGGTACTAGTGCACGCTGCACTCTGCAGCCAGCTTGTTGTACTAATGCACACAGCCTCTGCAGCCAACCTGTTGTATTAGTGCACACAGCCCTCTGCAGCCAGCCTGTGGTAGTAGTGCACGCTGCACTCTGCAGCCAGCTTGTTGTACTAATGCACACAGCCTCTGCAGCCAACCTGTTGTATTAGTGCACACAGCACTCTTCAGCCAGCCTGTGATACTAGTGCACACTGCACTCTGCAGCCAGCTTGTTGTACTAATGCACACAGCCCCCTGCAGCCAGCCTGTTCTACTAGTGCACACTGCACTCTGCAGCCAGCCTGTGGTACTAGTGCACGCTGCACTCTGCAGCCAGCTTGTTGTACCAATGCACACAGCCGCTGCAGCCAACCTGTTGTATTAGTGCACGCTGCACTCTGCAGCCAGCCTGTGGTACTAGTGCACGATGCACTCTGCAGCCAGCTTGTTGTACTAATGCACACAGCCGTTGCAGCCAACCTATTGTATTAGTGCACACAGCCCTCTGCAGCCAGCCTGTGGTACTAGTGCACGCTGCACTCTGCAGCCAGCTTGTTGTACTAATGCACACAGCCTCTGCAGCCAACCTGTTGTATTAGTGCACACAGCCCTCTGCATCCAGCCTGTGGTACTAGTGCACGCTGCACTCTGCAGCCAGCTTGTTGTACTAATGCACACAGCCTCTGCAGCCAACCTGTTGTATTAGTGCACACAGCCCTCTGCAGCCAGCCTGTGGTACTAGTGCGCGCTGCACTCTGCAGCCAGCTTGTTGTACTAATGCACACAGCCTCTGCAGCCAACCTGTTGTATTAGTGCACACAGCCCTCTGCAGCCAGCCTGTGGTACTAGTGCGCGCTGCACTCTGCAGCCAGCTTGTTGTACTAATGCACACAGCCGCTGCAGCCAACCTGTTGTATTAGTGCACACAGCCCTCTGCAGCCAGCCTGTGGTACTAGTGCGCGCTGTACTCTGCAGCCAGCTTGTTGTACTAATGCACACAGCCGCTGCAGCCAACCTGTTGTATTAGTGCACACAGCCCCCTGCAGCCAGCCTGTGGTACTAGTGCGCGCTGCACTCTGCAGCCAGCTTGTTGTACTAATGCACACAGCCTCTGCAGCCAACCCGTTGTATTAGTGCACACAGCCCTCTGCAGCCAGCCTGTGGTACTAGTGCATGCTGTACTCTGCAGCCAGCTTGTTGTACTAATGCACACAGCCTCTGCAGCCAACCTGTTGTATTAGTGCACACAGCCCCCTGCAGCCAGCCTGTGGTACTAGTGCACGCTGCACTCTGCAGCCAGCTTGTTGTACTAATGCACACAGCCGCTGCAGCCAACCTGTTGTATTAGTACACACAGCCCTCTGCCGCCAGCCTGTGGTACTAGTGCATGCTGCACTCTGCAGCCACCTTGTTGCACTAATGCACACTGCACTCTGCAGCCAGCCTGTGATAATAGTGCACGCTGCACTCTGCAGCAATCTTGTTGTACTAATGCACACAGCCTCTGCAGCCAACCTGTTGTATTAGTGCAAACAGCCCTCTGCAGCCAGCCTGTGGTACTAGTGCACGCTGCACTCTGCAGCCAGCTTGTTGTACCAATGCACACAGCCGCTGCAGCCAACCTGTTGTATTAGTGCACACAGCCCTCTGCAGCCAGCCTGTGGTACTAGTGCACGCTGCACTCTGCAGCCAGCTTGTTGTACTAATGCACACAGCCTCTGCAGCCAACCTGTTGTATTAGTGCACACAGCCCTCTGCAGCCAGCCGGTGGTACTAGTGCACGCTGCACTCTGCAGCCAGCTTGTTGTACTAATGCACACAGCCTCCGCAGCCAACCTGTTGTATTAGTGCACACAGCCCTCTGCAGCCAGCCTGTGGTACTAGTGCACGCTGCACTCTGCAGCCAGCTTGTTGTACTAATGCACACAGCCTCCGCAGCCAACCTGTTGTATTAGTGCACACAGCCCTCTGCAGCCAGCCTGTGGTACTAGTGCACCCTGCACTCTGCATCCAGCTTGTTGTACTAATGCACACTGCACTCTGCAGCCAACCTGTTGTATTAGTGCACACAGCCCTCTGCAGCCAGCCAGTGGTACTAGTGCACGCTGCACTCTGCAGCCAGCTTGTTGAACTAATGCACGCAGCCTCCGCAGCCAACCTGTTGTATTAGTGCACACAGCCCTCTGCAGCCAGCCTGTGGTACTAGTGCACGCTGCACTCTGCAGCCAGCTTGTTGTACTAATGCACACAGCCTCTGCAGCCAACCTGTTGTATTAGTGCACACAGCCCTCTGCAGCCAGCCTGAGGTACTAGTGCACGCTGCACTCGGCAGCCAGCTTGTTGTACTAATGCACACAGCCTCTGCAGCCAACCTGTTGTATTAGTGCACAAAGCCCCCTGCAGCCAGCCTGTGGTACTAGTGCACGCTGCACTCTGCAGCCAGCTTGTTGTCCTAATGCACACAGCCTCTGCAGCCAACATGTTGTATTAGTGTACACAGCCCTCTGCAGCCAGCCTGTGGTACTAGTGCACGCTGCACTCTGCAGCCAGCCTGTGGTACTAGTGCACACTGCACTCTGCAGCCAGCTTGTTGTACTAATGCACACAGCCTCTGCAGCCAACCTGTTGTATTAGTGCACACAGCCCTCTGCAGCCAGCCTGTGGTACTAGTGCACGCTGCACTCTGCAGCCAGCTTGTTGTACTAATGCACACAGCCCTCTGCAGCCAGCCTGTTGTATTAGTGCACACAGCCCTCTGCAGCCAGCCTGTGGTACTAGTGCACGCTGCACTCTGCAGCCAGCTTGTTGTACTAATGCACACAGCCTCCGCAGCCAACCTGTTGTATTAGTGCACACAGCCCTCTGCAGCCAGCCTGTGGTACTAGTGCACCCTGCACTCTGCATCCAGCTTGTTGTACTAATGCACACTGCACTCTGCAGCCAACCTGTTGTATTAGTGCACACAGCCCTCTGCAGCCAGCCAGTGGTACTAGTGCACGCTGCACTCTGCAGCCAGCTTGTTGAACTAATGCACGCAGCCTCCGCAGCCAACCTGTTGTATTAGTGCACAAAGCCCTCTGCAGCCAGCCTGTGGTACTAGTGCACGCTGCACTCTGCAGCCAGCTTGTTGTACTAATGCACACAGCCTCTGCAGCCAACCTGTTGTATTAGTGCACACAGCCCTCTGCAGCCAGCCTGAGGTACTAGTGCACGCTGCACTCGGCAGCCAGCTTGTTGTACTAATGCACACAGCCTCTGCAGCCAACCTGTTGTATTAGTGCACAAAGCCCCATGCAGCCAGCCTGTGGTACTAGTGCACGCTGCACTCTGCAGCCAGCTTGTTGTCCTAATGCACACAGCCTCTGCAGCCAACATGTTGTATTAGGGTACACAGCCCTCTGCAGCCAGCCTGTGGTACTAGTGCACGCTGCACTCTGCAGCCAGCCTGTGGTACTAGTGCACACTGCACTCTGCAGCCAGCTTGTTGTACTAATGCACACAGCCTCTGCAGCCAACCTGTTGTATTAGTGCACACAGCCCTCTGCAGCCAGCCTGTGGTACTAGTGCACGCTGCACTCTGCAGCCAGCTTGTTGTACTAATGCACACAGCCCTCTGCAGCCAGCCTGTTGTATTAGTGCACACAGCCCTCTGCAGCCAGCCTGTGGTACTAGTGCACGCTGCACTCTGCAGCCAGCTTGTTGTACTAATGCACACAGCCGCTGCTGCCAACCTGTTGTATTAGTGCACACAGCCCTCTGCAGCCAGCCTGTGGTACTAGTGCACGCTGCACTCTGCAGCCAGCTTGTTGTACTAATGCACACAGCCTCTGCAGCCAACCGGTTGTATTAGTGCACACAGCCCCCTGCAGCCAGCCTGTGGTACTAGTGCACGCTGCACTCTGCAGCCAGCTTGTAGTACTAATGCACACAGCCTCTGCAGCCAACCTGTTGTATTAGTGCATGCTGCACTCTGCAGCCAGCTTGTTGTACTAATGCACACAGCCTCTGCAGCCAACCTGTTGTATTGGTGCACACAGCCCTCTGCAGCCAGCCTGTGGTACTAGTGCACACTGCACTCTGCAGCCAGCTTGTTGTACTAATGCACACAGCCTCTGCAGCCAACCTGTTGTATTAGTGCACACAGCCCTCTGCAACCAGCCTGTGGTACTAGTGCACGCTGCAGTCTGCAGCCAGCTTGTTGTACTAATGCAACAAGCCTCTGCAGCCAACCTGTTGTATTAGTGCACACAGCCCTCTGCAGCCAGCCTGTGGTACTAGTGCACACTGCACTCTGCAGCCAGCTTGTTGTACTAATGCACACAGCCTCTGCAGCCAACCTGTTGTATTTGTGCACACAGCACTCTGCAGCCAGCCGGTGGTACTAGTGCACACTGCACTCTGCAGCCAGCTTGTTGTACTAATGCACACAGCCCCTTGCAGCCAGCCTGTTGTACTAGTGCACGCTGCACTCTGCAGCAAGCCTGGGGTACTAGTGCACGCTGCACTCTGCAGCCAGCTTGTTGTACCAATGCACACAGCCGCTGCAGTCAACCTGTTGTATTAGTGCACACAGCCCTCTGCAGCCAGCCTGTGGTACTAGTGCATGCTGCACTCTGCAGCCAGCTTGTTGTACCAATGGCACACAGCCGCTGCAGCCAACCTGTTGTATTAGTGCACACAGCCCTCTGCAGCCAGCCTGTGGTACTAGTGCATGCTGCACTGTGCAGCCAGCTTGTTCTACTAATGCACACAGCCGCTGCATCCAACCTGTTGTATTAGTGCACACAGCCCTCTGCAGCCAGCCTGTTGTACTAGTGCACGCTGCACTCTACAGCCAGCTTGTTGCACTAATGCACACAGCCTCTGCAGCCAACCTGTTGTATTAGTGCACACAGCCCTCTGCAGCCAGCCTGTGGTACTAGTGCACGGTGCAGTCTGCAGCCAGCTTGTTGTACTAATGCACACAGCCCTCTGCAGCCAACCTGTTGTATTAGTGCACGCTGTACTCTGCAGCCAGCTTGTTGTACTAATGCACACAGCCTCTGCAGCCAACCTGTTGTATTAGTGCACACAGCCCTCTGCAGCCAGCCTGTGGTACTAGTGCATGCTGCACTCTGCAGCCAGCTTGTTGTACTATTGCACACAGCCTCTGCAGCCAACCTGTTGTATTAGTGCACACAGCCCTCTGCAGCCAGCCTGTGGTACTAGTGCACGCTGCACTCTGAAACCAGCTTGTTGTACTAATGCACACAGCCTCTGCAGCCAACCTGTTGTATTAGTGCACACAGCCTCTGTAGCCAACCTGTTGTATTAGTGCACACAGCCCTCTGCAGCCAGCCTGTGGTACTAGTGCACGCTGCACTCTGCAGCCAGCTTGTTGTACTAATGCACACAGCCTCTGCAGCCAACCTGTTGTATTAGTGCACACAGCCCTCTGCAGCCAGCCTGTGGTACTAGTGCACACTGCACTCTGCAGCCAGCTTGTTGTACTAATGCACACAGCCGCTGCAGCCAACCTGTTGTATTAGTGCACACAGCCCTCTGCAGCCAGCCTGTGGTACTAGTGCACGCTGCACTCTGCAGCCAGCTTGTTGTACTAATGCACACAGCCGCTGCAGCCAACCTGTTGTATTAGTGCACACAGCCCCCTGCAGCCAGCCTGTGGTACTAGTGCACGCTGCACTCTGCAGCCAGCTTGTTGTACTAATGCACACAGCCGCTGCAGCCAACCTGTTGTATTAGAGAACACAGCCCTCTGCAGCCAGCCTGTGGTACTAGTGCACGCTGCACTCTGCAGCCAGCTTGTTGTACCAATGCACACAGCCGCTGCAGCCAACCCGTTGTATTAGTGCACACAGCCCCCTGCAGCCAGCCTGTGGTTCTAGTGCACGCTGCACTCTGCAGCCAGCTTGTTGTACTAATGCACACAGCCTCCGCAGCCAACCTGTTGTATTAGTGCACACAGCCCTCTGCAGCCAGCCTGTGGTACTAGTGCACGCTGCACTCTGCAGCCAGCTTGTTGTACCAATGCACACAGCCGCTGTACCCAACCTGTTGTATTAGTGCACACAGCCCTCTGCAGCCAGCCTGTGGTACTAGTGCATGCTGCACTCTGTAGCCAGCTTGTTGTACTAATGCACACAGCCTCTGCAGCCAACCTGTTGTATTAGTGCACACAGCCCTCTGCAGCCAGCCTGTGGTACTAGTGCATGCTGCACTCTGCTGCCAGCTTGTTGTACTAATGCACACAGCCGCTGCAGCCAACCTGTTGTATTAGTGCATACAGCTCTCTGCATCCAGCCTGTGGTACTAGTGTGCGCTGCACTCTGCAGCCAGCTTGTTGTACTAATGCACACAGCCTCTGCAGCCAACCTGTTGTATTAGTGCACACAGCCTCATGCAGCCAGCCTGTGGTACTAGTGCACGCTGCACTCTGCAGCCAGCTTGTTGTACTAATGCACACAGCCTCTGCAGCCAACCTGTTGTATTAGTGCACACAGCCCTCTGCAGCCAGCCTGTGGTACTAGTGCACGCTGCACTCTACAGCCAGCTTGTGTACCAATGCACACAGCCGCTGCAGCCAACCTGTTGTATTAGTGCACACAGCCCTCTGCAGCCAACCTGTGGTACTAGTGCATGCTGCACTCTGCAGCCAGCTTGTTGTACTAATGCACACAGCCTCTGCAGCCAACCTGTTGTATTAGTGCACACAGCCGTCTGCAGCCAGCCTGTGGTACTAGTGCACGCTGCACTCTGCAGCCAGCTTGTTGTACTAATGCACACTGCACTCTGCAGCCAGCCTGTGGTACTAGTGCACGCTGCACTCTGCAGCCAGCTTGTTGTACTAATGCACACAGCCTCTGCAGCCAACCTGTTGTATTAGTGCACACAGCCCTCTGCAGCCAGCCTTTGGTACTAGTGCACGCTGCACTCTGCAGCCAGCTTGTTGTACCAATGCACACAGCCGCTGCAGCCAACCTGTTGTATTAGTGCACTCAGCCCTCTGCAGCCAGCCTGTGGTACTAGTGCACGCTGCACTCTGCAGCCAGCTTGTTGTACTAATGCACACAGCCTCTGCAGCCAACCTGTTGTATTAGTGCACACAGCCCTCTGCAGCCAGCCTGTGGTACTAGTGCACGCTGCACTCTGCAGCCAGCTTGTTGTACTAATGCACACAGCCTCCGCAGCCAACCTGTTGTATTAGTGCACACAGCCCTCTGCAGCCAGCCTGTGGTACTAGTGCACGCTGCACTCTGCAGCCAGCTTGTTGTACTAATGCACACAGCCTCTGCAGCCAACCTGCTGTATTAGTGCACACAGCCCTCTGCAGCCAGCCTGTGGTACTAGTGCACGCGGCACTCTGCAGCTAGCCTGTGGTACTAGTGCACGCTGCAGTCTGCAGCCAGCTTGTTGTACTAATGCACACAGCCCTCTGCAGCCAACCTGTTGTATTAGTGCACGCTGTACTCTGCAGCCAGCTTGTTGTACTAATGCACACAGCCTCTGCAGCCAACCTGTTGTATTAGTGCACACAGCCCTCTGCAGCCAGCCTGTGGTACTAGTGCACGCTGCACTCTGCAGCCAGCTTGTTGTACTAATGCACACAGCCTCTGCAGCCAACCTGTTGTATTAGTGCACACAGCCCTCTGCAGCCAGCCTGTGGTACTAGTGCACGCTGCACTCGGCAGCCAGCTTGTTGTACTAATGCACACAGCCGCTGCAGCCAACCTGTTGTATTAGTGCACACAGCCCTCTGCAGCCAGCCTGTGGTACTAGTGCACGCTGCACTCTGCAGCCAGCTTGTTGTACCAATGCACACAGCCGCTGCAGCCAACCCGTTGTATTAGTGCACACAGCCCCCTGCAGCCAGCCTGTGGTACTAGTGCACACTGCACTCTGCAGCCAGCTTGTTGTACTAATGCACACAGCCTCTGCAGCCAACCCGTGGTACTAGTGCACACAGCCCTCTGCAGCCAGCCTGTGGTACTAGTGCACACTGCACTCTGCAGCCAGCTTGTTGTACCAATGCACACAGCCGCTGCAGCCAACCTGTTGTATTAGTGCACACAGCCCTCTGCAGCCAGCCTGTGGTACTAGTGCACGCTGCACTCTGCAGCCAGCTTGTTGTACTAATGCACACAGCCTCTGCAGCCAACCTGTTGTATTAGTGCACACAGCCCTCTGCAGCCAGCCTGTGGTACTAGTGCGCGCTGCACTCTGCAGCCAGCTTGTTGTACTAATGCACACAGCCGCTGCAGGCAACCTGTTGTATTAGTGCACACAGCCCCATGCAGCCAGCCTGTGGTACTAGTGCGCGCTGCACTCTGCAGCCAGCTTGTTGTACTAATGCACACAGCCGCTGCAGCCAACCTGTTGTATTAGTGCACACAGCCCTCTGCAGCCAGCCTGTGGTACTAGTGCGCGCTGCACTCTGCAGCCAGCTTGTTGTACTAATGCACACAGCCTCTGCAGCCAACCTGTTGTATTAGTGCACACAGCCCTCTGCAGCCAGCCTGTGGTACTAGTGCGCGCTGCACTCTGCAGCCAGCTTGTTGTACTAATGCACACAGCCTCTGCAGTCAACCTGTTGTATTAGTGCACACAGCCCCCTGCAGCCAGCCTGTGGTACTAGTGCACGCTGCACTCTGCAGCCAGCTTGTTGTACTAATGCACACAGCCGCTGCAGCTAACCTGTTGTATTAGTGCACACAGCCCCCTGCAGCCAGCCTGTGGTACTAGTGTACGCTGCACTCTGCAGCCAGCTTGTTGTACTAATGCACACAGCCTCTGCAGCCAACCCGTTGTATTAGTGCACACAGCCCCCTGCAGCCAGCCTGTGGTACTAGTGCACGCTGCACTCTGCATCCAGCTTGTTGTACTAATGCACACAGCCTCTGCAGCCAACCCGTTGTATTAGTGCACACAGCCCCCTGCAGCCAGCCTGTGGTACTAGTGCACGCTGCACTCTGCATCCAACTTGTTGTACCAATGCACACAGCCGCTGCAGCCAACATGTTGTATTAGTGCACACAGCCCCCTGCAGCCAGCCTGTGGTACTAGTGCACGCTGCACTCTGCAGCCAGCTTGTTGTACTAATGCACACAGCCTCTGCAGCCAACCTGTTGTATTAGTGCACACAGCCCTCTGCAGCCAGCCTGTGGTACTAGTGCACGCTGCACTCGGCAGCCAGCTTGTTGTACTAATGCACACAGCCGCTGCAGCCAACCTGTTGTATTAGTGCACACAGCCCTCTGCAGCCAGCCTGTGGTACTAGTGCACGCTGCACTCTGCAGCCAGCTTGTTGTACCAATGCACACAGCCGCTGCAGCCAACCCGTTGTATTAGTGCACACAGCCCCCTGCAGCCAGCCTGTGGTACTAGTGCACACTGCACTCTGCAGCCAGCTTGTTGTACTAATGCACACAGCCTCTGCAGCCAACCCGTGGTACTAGTGCACACAGCCCTCTGCAGCCAGCCTGTGGTACTAGTGCACACTGCACTCTGCAGCCAGCTTGTTGTACCAATGCACACAGCCGCTGCAGCCAACCTGTTGTATTAGTGCACACAGCCCTCTGCAGCCAGCCTGTGGTACTAGTGCACGCTGCACTCTGCAGCCAGCTTGTTGTACTAATGCACACAGCCTCTGCAGCCAACCTGTTGTATTAGTGCACACAGCCCTCTGCAGCCAGCCTGTGGTACTAGTGCGCGCTGCACTCTGCAGCCAGCTTGTTGTACTAATGCACACAGCCGCTGCAGGCAACCTGTTGTATTAGTGCACACAGCCCCATGCAGCCAGCCTGTGGTACTAGTGCGCGCTGCACTCTGCAGCCAGCTTGTTGTACTAATGCACACAGCCGCTGCAGCCAACCTGTTGTATTAGTGCACACAGCCCTCTGCAGCCAGCCTGTGGTACTAGTGCGCGCTGCACTCTGCAGCCAGCTTGTTGTACTAATGCACACAGCCTCTGCAGCCAACCTGTTGTATTAGTGCACACAGCCCTCTGCAGCCAGCCTGTGGTACTAGTGCGCGCTGCACTCTGCAGCCAGCTTGTTGTACTAATGCACACAGCCTCTGCAGTCAACCTGTTGTATTAGTGCACACAGCCCCTGCAGCCAGCCTGTGGTACTAGTGCACGCTGCACTCTGCAGCCAGCTTGTTGTACTAATGCACACAGCCGCTGCAGCTAACCTGTTGTATTAGTGCACACAGCCCCCTGCAGCCAGCCTGTGGTACTAGTGTACGCTGCACTCTGCAGCCAGCTTGTTGTACTAATGCACACAGCCTCTGCAGCCAACCCGTTGTATTAGTGCACACAGCCCCCTGCAGCCAGCCTGTGGTACTAGTGCACGCTGCACTCTGCATCCAGCTTGTTGTACTAATGCACACAGCCTCTGCAGCCAACCCGTTGTATTAGTGCACACAGCCCCCTGCAGCCAGCCTGTGGTACTAGTGCACGCTGCACTCTGCATCCAACTTGTTGTACCAATGCACACAGCCGCTGCAGCCAACATGTTGTATTAGTGCTCAACCCTTAGAGCAGCCGCCTGCATTCTTCTTCTGATCACTAAGTGTTTGTGAGAGCTTTCGGTTTTTCATGTCTGCACTGTCTCTCTTCAGGGGTGAGACGTGTTCTACCTCTGGAGACACTTCAGCAAACAGAGTCTGCGTTGAACTGTGCAGTTTGGCTCCCTTCAATGTCAGCAGCACACACCCTGCCAACGGTCTCCCAGCACAGAGTGTGTGTTACTGTCAGTCGGCCTCAGTCTTCTAATGAGCCTGATTGGGGTTGGCCCCCCACTTACCTTCAACTGATGTCCAGCGTTACCAGCACCCCTTATTTCTGAAACCCCCACAACGCTGCCTTCTGTCTCAAGTCACCGAGGACATCTGGTCATCCAACAAGCTCTAACTGTAAGAGAACACTCCTAGGGTACAGAGAGAGGGTACTGTACAGTACTGTTAGAAATGGGGTCTCTAGTTGGTAGTGGTGTGCGCCCTGTCCAAGTAGGGACCCTCACTCTAGTCAGGGTAAGGGAGTCACACAGCTAGGATAACCCCTGCTCACCCCCTTGGTAGCTTGGCACGAGCAATCAGGCTCATCTCAGAGGCAGTGTGTAAAGCATTTGTACTCACACACAGTAAAACAGTGAAAACACTACAAACGGAAACAACACCAGTTTAGAAAAATAACCAATAATTATCTGAATAAAACAAGACCAGGACCCTGACTGGCTGGTTCTCGTTTTCCCTGTGTTTTCACTTGTTGACTGTTGCTGTGGGACCTGAGTCAGATTACACGTGGTTCCTTCTTCTGTAAGGACGGCTTCTTAATCAAATTGGTGGCTCCGCATTTTGTTTTAAGGGTTTCTTGTATTGGGGCTTTGATTTTCCGGGTGTTTGTTTGAATGCAGTCCAGCGTGTCTGAACCAACCAGTACGGGTCCTGAGGAGAACTCAAAAGCAATGAGAGGTTTGAAACGCATCGACGACCAGACTTGGGGTGATTTCAGTGAAATTTAAAACCTAATGTAGGCAATCCTGCAAGAGGCATTGGTGGCCTACTCAATTAGAGTGTGTCCTTCAACCCCCAAGGGACAATTTGAGCAGGGGTCAGCTCTTGAAAAAATAAAACTAATAATTGAATCCTCAATACCATGCAAATCACAAGACTGATTTAAATTTAAAGTAGTTTAATTATTGTATGTTTTTGTTATATGTATTAAATAAATGCACTGGGATTATTTTGCTTTGAAAAATTGTGTTTTCATGTGATTTTTTTGTAAACTAAGGTTGTTAGACGGGGCTGTAAATATTGTGCCTTACAATTTAATGTTGTCTGAAAGATATGCTAAGTGTTTGCAAAATGTACAAAAATACTACAAAGTCTTAAAATTAAACAAAAAGGTTAAGTCAATTAAATTACTTGATCTTTCAGTAAAGAAGCGTTGACTGAATAATTTCAGTCTGGGACATTGTATGTATACAATATAATGGCAGCACAACCAAGCTCATTAAAAGGCCCAACCCCTTTGTATGTTACTTCACTTTCGGAAAGTGGTATTTTCAAACATGCAATTTTAAAAATGAACTTCACCAAAAGATGTATTTTGAAATTGTGAGTTCAGAGACCCCAAACTCCAAATCTCTATCTGTTCCCAATGGAAAATGACACTTAAAAGATATTTCAAGGCAATCCCCATGTTACCCTATGGGAGAGATAGTCCTTGCAATAGTGAAAAACAAAATTAGCAGTATTTCAATATTAGGACATGTAAAACACACCAGTACATATCCCACCTTTTAAATACACTTCAGCCTGCCGATGAGGCTGCCTTGGGCCTACCTTAGGGGTGACTTACATGTAGTAAAATGGAAGGTTTGTGCCTAGCAAGTGGGTGAACTTGCCAGGTCGAAATTGCAGTCTAAAACTGCACCCACAGACACTGCAGTGGCAGGTCTGAGACATGGTTGCAGGGCTACTCATGTGGGTGGCACAATCAGTGCTGCAGGCCCAGTAGTAGCATTTGATTTACAGACTCTGGGCACACCTGGTGCACTTTGTTAGGAACTTACTGGTGAATCAAATATGCCAATCATGGATAAAACAATCACCAATACAATTTAGACAGAGAGCACATGCACTTTAGCACTGGTTAGCAGTGCTAAAGTGCCCAGAGTCCTAAAGCCAACAAAAACAGGACAGACACAATAGGAGGAAGAAAGCAAAATGTTTGGGGAAAACCCTGCAAAAGGCGCAGGTCCAACAAGTACCCACTGTGGCCAACGCTCCTAGGGTATAGTAAAAGAGGGCACTATACACTACCAACTGGGGCGAACGCTCCCAAGGGGCAGTAAGAGGGCACTGCACTGTCCCCACCATGGCCAACACTACTAGGGGGCAGTAAGAGGGAACTGCACAGCACCCACCATGGCCAACACTCCTAGGGGGCAGTAAGAGGGCACTGCACAGCACCCACCATGGCCAACGCACCTAGGGGGCAGTAAGAGGGCACTGCACAGTCCCCACCATGGCCAACACTCCTGGGGATCAGTAAGAGGGCACTGTACAGTACCCGCCGTGGCCAACGCTCCTAGGGGACAGTAAGAGGGCACTGCACAGTACCCACCGTGTCCAACGCTCCTAGGGGGCAGTAAGAGGGCACTGTACAGTAACCACGTGGCCAACACTCCTAGGGCATAGTAAGAGGGCACTGCGCCCACCGTGCCCAGCACTCCTAGGGCATAGTAAGAGGGCGCTGCACAGTACCCACCGTTGCCAATGCTCCTGGGGGACAGTAAGAGGGCATTGCACAGTACCCACCGTGTCCAATGCTCCTAGGGGACAGTAAGAGGGCACTGTACAGTACCCACCATGGCCAGCGCTCCTGGGGGTCAGTAAGAGGGCACTGCACAGTACCCACCACAGCCAGTGCTCCTAGGAGACAGTAAGAGGGCACTGCACAGTACTCACCGTGGCAACGCTCCTAGGAGACAGTAAGAGGACAATGGTAGAGTACTCACAGTGGCAACACTCCTAGGAGACAGTAAGAGGGCACTGCACAGTACGCACCGTGGCCAACGCTCCTAGGAGACAGTAAGAGGACACTGTACAGTACTCACCGTGGCCAATGCTCCTAGGAGACAGTAAGAGGACACTGCACAGTACCCACTGTAGCAACGCTCCTAGGGGCCAGTAAGAGGGCGCTGCACAGTACCCACCGCAGCCAAAGCTCCTAGGGGACAGTAAGAGGGCACTGCACAGTACCCACCGTGGCCAACGCTCCTAGGGGGCAGTAAGAGGGCACTGTACAGTACCCACTGTGGCCAACACTCCTAGGGCATAGTAAGAGGGCGCTGCACAGTACCCACCGTTGCCAATGCTCCTGGGGGACAGTAAGAGGGCACTGCACAGTACCCACCATGGCCAACGCTCCTAGAGGACAGTAACAGGACACTGCACAGTACCCACCATGGCCAACGCTCCTAGGGGACAGTAAGAGGGCACTGTACAGTACTCACCATGGCCAACGCTCCTAGGAGACAGTAAGAGGACACTGCACAATATCCACTGTGGCCAACGCTCCTAGGAGACAGTAGGAGGGCATTGTACAGTACCCACCATGGCCAACGCTCCTAGGAGACAGTAAGAGGGCACTGCACATTACCCACTATGGCAATGCTCCTAGGGGACAGTAAGAGGGCGCTGCACAGTACCCACCGTGGCCAACGCTCCTAGGAGACAGTAAGAGGACACTGTACAGTACTCACTGTGGCAACGCTCCTAGGAGACAGTAAGAGGGCATTGCACAGCACCCACCATTGCCAATGCTCCTGGGGGACAGTAAGAGGGCACTGCACAGTACACACCGTGGCCAACGCTCCTAGGGGACAGTATGAGGACACTGTACAGTACCCACCATGGCCAGCGCTCCTGGGGGTCAGTAAGAGGGCACTGCACAGTACTCACTGTGGCCAACGCTCCTAGGAGGCAGTAAGATGGCGCTGCACAGTACCCACCGTGGCCAATGCTCCTAGGGGACAGTAAGAGGGCGCTGCACAGTACCCACCATGGCCAACACTCCTAGGAGACTGTACAGTCCCCACCGTGGCCAACGCTCATAGGGGGCAGTAAGAGGGCACTGCACAGTACTCACCGTGGCCAACGCTCCTAGGAGACAGTAAGAGGACACTGTACAGTACTCACCATGGCCAACACTCCTAGGAGACAGTAAGAGGAGACTGTACAGTACCCACCGTGGCCAACGCTCCTAGGGGGCAGTAAGAGGGCACTGCACAGTACTCACCGTGGCCAACGCTACTAGGAGACAGTATGAGGACACTGTACAGTACCCACAGTGGCCAACGCTCCTAGGAGACAGTAAGAGGGCACTGCACAGCACCCACCGTTGCCAATGCTCCTGGGGGACAGTAAGAGGGCACTGCACAGTACCCACCGTGGCCAACGCTCCTAGGGGACAGTATAAGGACACTATACAGTACCCACCATGGCCAGCGCTCCTGGGGGTCAGTAAGAGGGCACTGCACAGTACTCACCGTGGCCAACGCTCCTAGGAGGCAGTAAGAGGGTGCTGCACAGTTCCCACCATGGCCAATGCTCCTAGGGGACAGTAAGAGGGCGCTGCACAGTACCCACCGTGGCCAACGTTCCTAGGGGACAGTAAGAGGGCGCTGCAAAGTACCCACCATGGCCAACGCTCCTAGGAGACAGTAAGAGGAGACTGTACAGTATCCACCATGGCCAACGCTCCTAGGGGGCAGTAAGAGGGCACTGCACAGTTCTCACCGTGGCCAACGCTCCTAGGAGACAGTAAGAGGACACTGTACAGTACTCACCATGGCCAACACTCCTAGGGGGCAGTAAGAGGGCACTGCACAGTACTCACTGTGGCCAACGCTCCTAGGAGACAGTATGAGGACACTGTACAGTACCCGCCGTGGCCAACGCTCCTAGGGGGCAGTAAGAGGGCACTGCACAGTACCCACCGTGTCCAACGCTCCTAGGGGGCAGTAAGAGGGCACTGTACAGTAACCACGTGGCCAACACTCCTAGGGCATAGTAAGAGGGCACTGCGCCCACCGTGCCCAGCACTCCTAGGGCATATTAAGAGGGCGCTGCACAGTACCCACCGTTGCCAATGCTCCTGGGGGACAGTAAGAGGGCATTGCACAGTACCCACCGTGTCCAATGCTCCTAGGGGACAGTAAGAGGGCACTGTACAGTACCCACCATGGCCAGCGCTCCTGGGGATCAGTAAGAGGGCACTGCACAGTACCCACCACGGCCAGTGCTCCTAGGAGACAGTAAGAGGTCACTGCACAGTACTCACCGTGGCAACGCTCCTAGGAGACAGTAAGAGGACACTGTAGAGTACTCACAGTGGCAACACTCCTAGGAGACAGTAAGAGGGCACTGCACAGTACGCACCATGGCCAACGCTCCTAGGAGACAGTAAGAGGACACTGCATAGTACCCACTGTAGCAACGCTCCTAGGGGCCAGTAAGAGGGCGCTGCACAGTACCCACCGCAGCCAAAGCTCCTAGGGGACAGTAAGAGGGCACTGCACATTACCCACCGTGGCCAACGCTCCTAGGGGGCAGTAAGAGGGCACTGTACAGTACCCACTGTGGCCAACACTCCTAGGGCATAGTAAGAGGGCGCTGCACAGTACCCACCGTTGCCAATGCTCCTGGGGGACAGTAAGAGGGCACTGCACAGTACCCACCATGGCCAACGCTCCTAGAGGACAGTAACAGGACACTGCACAGTACCCACCATGGCCAACGCTCCTAGGGGACAGTAAGAGGGCACTGTACAGTATTCACCGTGGCCAACGCTCCTAGGAGACAGTAAGAGGACACTGCACAATACCCACTGTGGCCAACGCTCCTAGGAGACAGTAGGAGGGCACTGTACAGTACCCACCATGGCCAACGCTCCTAGGAGACAGTAAGAGGACACTGCACATTACCCACTATGGCAACGCTCCTAGGGGACAGTAAGAGGGCGCTGCACAGTACCCACCGTGGCCAACGCTCCTAGGAGACAGTAAGAGGACACTGTACAGTACTCACTGTGGCAACGCTCCTAGGAGACAGTAAGAGGGCACTGCACAGCACCCACCATTGCCAATGCTCCTGGGGGACAGTAAGAGGGCACTGCACAGTACACACCGTGGCCAACGCTCCTAGGGGACAGTATGAGGACACTGTACAGTACCCACCATGGCCAGCGCTCCTGGGGGTCAGTAAGAGGGCACTGCACAGTACTCACTGTGGCCAACGCTCCTAGGAGGCAGTAAGAGGGCGCTGCACAGTACCCACCGTGGCCAATGCTCCTAGGGGACAGTAAGAGGGCGCTGCACAGTACCCACCAATGCCAACACTCCTAGGAGACTGTACAGTCCCCACCGTGGCCAACGCTCATAGGGGGCAGTAAGAGGGCACTGCACAGTACTCACCGTGGCCAACGCTCCTAGGAGACAGTAAGAGGACACTGTACAGTACTCACCATGGCCAACACTCCTGGAGACAGTAAGAGGAGACTGTACAGTACCCACCGTGGCCAACGCTCCTAGGGGGCAGTAAGAGGGCACTGCACAGTACTCACCGTGGCCAACGCTACTAGGAGACAGTATGAGGACACTGTACAGTACCCACAGTGGCCAACGCTCCTAGGAGACAGTAAGAGGGCACTGCACAGCACCCACCATTGCCAATGCTCCTGGGGGACAGTAAGAGGGCACTGCACAGTACCCACCGTGGCCAACGCTCCTAGGGGACAATATAAGGACACTATACAGTACCCACCATGGCCAGCGCTCCTGGGGGTCAGTAAGAGGGCACTGCACAGTACTCACCGTGGCCAACGCTCCTAGGAGGCAGTAAGAGGGTGCTGCACAGTTCCCACCATGGCCAATGCTCATAGGGGACAGTAAGAGGGCGCTGCACAGTACCCACTGTGGCCAACGTTCCTAGGGGACAGTAAGAGGGCGCTGCAAAGTACCCACCATGGCCAACGCTCCTAGGAGACAGTAAGAGGAGACTGTACAGTACCCACCATGGCCAATGCTCCTAGGGGGCAGTAAGAGGGCACTGCACAGTTCTCACCGTGGCCAACGCTCCTAGGAGACAGTAAGAGGACACTGTACAGTACTCACCGTGGCCAACACTCCTAGGAGACAGTAAGAGGGCACTGCACAGTACTCACTGTGGCCAACGCTCCTAGGAGACAGTATGAGGACACTGTACAGTACCCACCGTGGCCAACGCTCCTAGGGGGCAGTAAGAGGGCACTGCACAGTACTCACCATGGCCAACGCTCCTGGGGGCAGTAATAGGGCACTGTACAGCACCCACCATGGCCAATGCTCCTAGGGGCAGTAAGAGGGCACTGCAGAGTATCCACCGTGGCCAATGCTCTTAGGAGACAGTAAGAGCGCACTGCACTGTACCCACCATGGCCAACGCTCCTAGGGGACACTAAGAGGGCACTGCACAGTACCCACCATGGCCAACGCTCCTAGAGTATTTTAGGAGGGCACTTCACAGTAACCACCATGGCCAACACTCCTAGGAGACAGTAAGAGCGCACTGCACAGTACCCACCATGGCCAACGCTCCTAGGGGGCAGTAAGAGGGCACAGCACAGCACCCACCGTGGCCAACGCTCCTAAGGGGCAGTAAGAGGGCACTGCACAGTACCCACCATTGCCAACACTGCTGGGGTACAGTAACAGGACACTGTACAGTACTCACCATGGCCAACGCTCCTAAAGGATAGTGAGAGGGCACTGTACAGTACCCACCGTGGGCAACACTCCTAGGGCATAGTAAGAGGGCACTGCGCCCACCGTGACCAACGCTCCTAGGGGTTAGTGAGAGGGCACTGTACAGTACCCACCGTGGGCAACATTCCTAGGGCATAGTAAGAGGGCACTGCGCCCACTGTGACTAGCACTCCTAGGGCATAGTAAGAGGGCGCTGCACAGTACCCACCGTTGCCAATGCTCCTGGGGGACAGTAAGAGGGCACTGCACAGTACCCACCATGGCCAACGTTCCTAGGGGACAGTATGAGGACACTGTACAGTACTCACCATGGCCAACGCTCCTAGGAGACAGTAAGAGGACACTGCACAGTACCCACTGTGGCAACGCTACTAGGGGACAGTAAGAGGGCACTGCACAGTACCCACCATGGCCAACGCTCCTAGGGGACAGTAAGAGGGCACTGTACAGTTCCCACCGTGGGCAACACTCCTAGGGCATAGTAAGAGGGCGCTGCGCATTACCCACTGTTGCCAATGCTCCTGGGGGACAGTAAGAGGGCACTGCACAGTGCCCCCCATGGCCAGCGCTCCTGGGGGTCAGTAAGAGGGTGCTGCACAGTACTCACCGTGGCAACAGTCCTAGGAAACAGTAAGAAGGCACTGCACAGTACGCACTGTGGCAACACTCCTAGGAGACACTAAGAGGGCGCTGCACAGTTCCCACCATGGCCAACGCTCGTGGGAGACAGTAAGAGGACACTGTAGAGTACTCACCGTGGCAACACTCCTAGGAGACAGTTAGAGGGCACTGTACAGTACTCACCGTGGCCAACGCTCCTAGGGGACAGTAAGAGGGTGCTGCACAGCACCCACCTTGGCCAACGCTCCTAGGGGGCAGTAAGAGGGCGCTGCACTGTACCCACCATTGCCAATGCTCCTGGGGGACAGTAAGAGGGCCCTGCACAGTACCCACCGTGGCCAACGCTCCTGGGGGTCAGTAAGAAGGCACTGCACAGTACCCACCGTGGCCAATGCTCCTAGGAGACAGTAAGAGGACACTGCACAGTACTCACCATGGCCAACGCTCCTAGGAGACAGTAAGAGGGCGCTGCACAGTACCCACAGCAGCCAAAGCACCTAGGGAACAGTAAGAGGGCGCTGTACAGTACCCACCGCAGCCAAAGCTCATAGGGGACAGTAAGAGGGCATTGCACAGTACCCACCATGGCCAGCACTCCTAGGAGACAGTAAGAGGACACTGTACAGTACTCACCGTGGCAATGCTCCTAGGAGACTGTAAGAGGGCGCTGCACAGTACGCACCGTGGCCAATGCTCCTATGAGACAGTAAGAGGACACTGCTCAGTACTCAGCGTGGCCAATGCTCCTAGGAGACAGTGAGAGGACACTGTACAGTAGGCACCGTGGCAACGCTCCTAGGAGACAGAAGAGGGCACTGCACAGTACGCACCGTGGCCAACGCTCCTAGGAGACAGTAAGAGGACACTGTACAGTACCCACCGTGGCCAATGGTCCTAGGGGACAGTAAGAGGGCACTGCACAGTCCCCACCGCAGCCAAAGCTCCTAGGGGACAGGAAGAGGGCACTGCGCAGAACCCACCATGGCCAGCGCCCCTAGGGGCAGTAAGAGGGCACTGCACAGTACCCACCATGGCCAACGCTCCTAGGAGACAGTAAGAGCGCATTGCACAGTACCCACCGTGCCCAGCACTCTTAGGGCATAATAAGAGGGCGCTGCACAGTACCCACCATGGCCAGCGCCCCTGGGGTATAGTAAGAGGGCACTGTAGAGTACCCACCATGGCCAGTACTCCTAAGGTATAGTAACAGAGGGCACTGCACAGCACCCACTGTGGCCAATGGTCCTGGGGGCCAGAAAGAGGGCACTGCTCAGTACCCACTGTGGCCAACACTCCTGGGGTACAGTAACAGGACACTGCTCAGTACCCACCGGGGCCAATGCTCCTAGGGGACAGTAACAGGACACTGCACAGTACCCACCATGGCCAACACTCCTGGGGTACAGTAACAGGACACTGCTCAGTACCCACCGGGGCCAATGCTCCTAGGGTACAGTAACAGGACACTGCTCAGTACCCACCGGGACCAATGCTCCTAGGGGACAGTAACAGGACACTGCACAGTACCCACCATTGCCAGTGCTCCTAGGGGGCATTAAGAGGGCACTGCACAGTACCCACCATGGCCAACGCTCCTAGGAGACAGTAAGAGGGCATTGCATAGTACTCACCGTGGCAACGCTCCTAGGGGACAGTAAGAGGACACTGTACAGTACTCACCGTGGCCATCGCTCCTAGGGGATAGTAAGAGGGCACTGCACAGTACCCACCGTGGCCAACGCTCTTAGGAGACAGTAAGAGGGCACTGCGCAGTACCCACCATGGCCAACACTCCTGGGGTACAGTAACAGGACACTGCTCAGTACCCACCGGGGCCAATGCTCCTAGGAGACAGTAACAGGACACTGCACAGTACCCACCATGGCCAACACTCCTGGGGTACAGTAACAGGACACTGCACGGTACCCACCGTGGCCAACACTCCTAGGGGATAGTAAGAGGGCACTTCACAGTACCCACCGTGGCCAACATTCCTAGGGGATAGTAAGAGGGTGCTGCACAGTACCCACTGTGGCAATGCTCCTAGGGGACAGTAAGAGGGCGCTGCACAGTACCCACCGTGGCCAGCGCTCCTAGGGGACAGTAAGAGGGCACTGTACAGTACCCACCATGGGCAACACTCCTAGGGCATAGTAAGAGGGCGCTGCACATTACCCACTGTTGCCAATGCTCCTGGGGGACAGTAAGAGGACACTTCACAGTACCCACCATGGCCAACGCTCCTAGGAGACAGTAAGAGGGCGCTGCACAGTACCCACCATGGCCAACGCTCCTAGGAGACAGTAAGAGAGCACTGCACAGTACCCACCGTGGCCAACGCTCCTAGGAGACAGTAAGAGCGCACTGCACAGTACCTACCATGGCCAACACTCCGAGGGAACAGTAACAGGACACCGCACAGTTCCCACCGTGGCCAACGCTCCTCGGGGATAGTAAGAGGGCACTACAGTACCCACCAGGGCCAACGCTCCTAGGGGCTAGTAAGAGGGCACTGTACAGTACCCACCACGGCCAACGCTCCTGGGGTACAGTAACAGGACACTGCACAGTATTCACCATGGCCAACGCTCCTAGGAGACAGTAAGAGCGCACTGCACAGTACCCACCATGGCCAACGCTCCGAGGGAACAGTAACAGGACACCGCACAGTTCCCACTGTGGCCAACGCTCCTAGGGGATAGTAAGAGGGCACTGTACAGTACCCACCACGGCCAACGCTCCTAGGGTACAGTAACAGGACACTGCACAGTACCCATCGTGGCCAATGCTCTTAGGGTATAGTAAGAAGGCACTATACAGTACTCACTGTGGCCAGCGCTCCCAGGGGGCAGTACAAGGGCACTGCACAGTACCCCCCTTGTCCAACGCTCCTATGAGACAGTAAGAGCACACTGCACAGTACCCACCGCGGTCAACACTCCTAGGGGGCAGTAACAGGGCGCTGCAAAGTATCCACCACGGTCAACACTCCTAGGGGACAGTAAGAGGGCGCTGCACAGTACTCACTGTGGCCAACGCTCCTAGGGGACAGTAACAGGGCACTGTTATGCTATGTTATGTTAATATAATTTGTAAAGCTCCTGAATCACCCTCGAAGGGGTATCTCCACGCCAGGGTGGAAATGCAGACAGGTAGTATTAGTTCCCAAAAAGCTTTGTTTTAAGGAGCCTTCTGAACTGAAGGGGATCAGAGCACTTTCGAAGGTGAGAGAGAAGATGGTTCCAGTAAAGGGGGGCCAGGTAGCAGAAGGCTATGCCCCCGGAGCACGTTTTCCTAGAACGAGGTAATATGAGGAGAGATTTCTCCCCAGATCGCAGAGATCTATTTGGCCGGTGCGGAATACGTTTTTCTCTCAAATAGCTTGGTCCTCTGCCATTCATTGATTTGTGAACTATACAGCAGATCTTAAAAGTAATTCTCTTGCGTATAGAAAGCCAATGGAGGGAGCGCAAAAGGGGGAGAAAAGAGGTTCTGGCTGGCATATTCTGAACTAGGTGGGCCGCTGTGTTCTGGACCACCTATAGTTTATTGAGTAGAAACTCATTAGTGGCAGCCAAAAGGGTGCTACAGTAGTCCAAGCGACTGATTACCATGGCCTGGCCCAGGGTTTTTTGCACCACCAAGAGTGGAAGGAGGGGGAAGACTCTACGCAGGAGACTCATCATATGAAAACAGGTGCCACTGGTAGCCACTACTCTGATCTTTCAGAGTAGGAATCTGGTCCAGGTGAACACCCAGGTTTTTAACCACTGTCTTGGGGGTCGGTGCTGCGCCCAGCTCTGAGGGCCACCACTCCGGAGACCATAGCACTTGGGCTTTACCTAAAAACATACTTTCCGTCTTACAGGCAATTAGTTGGAGAAAGTTGTAAGTTACTGAACAGTACTCATCATAGCTAGCGCCCCTAGGGGGCCGTAAGAGGGCGCTGCAGAGTACCCACTGTGGCAATGCTCCTAGGGGACAGTAAGAGGGCGCTGCACAGTACCCACCGTGGCCAGCGCTCCTAGGGGACAGTAAGAGGGCACTGTACAGTACCCACCATGGGCAACACTCCTAGGGCATAGTAAGAGGGCGCTGCACATTACCCACAGTTGCCAATGCTCCTGGGGGACAGTAAGAGGACACTTCACAGTACCCACCATGGCCAACGCTCCTAGGAGACAGTAAGAGGGCGCTGCACAGTACCCACCATGGCCAACGCTCCTAGGAGACAGTAAGAGTGCACTGCACAGTACCCACCGTGGCCAACGCTCCTAGGAGACAGTAAGAGCACACTGCACAGTACCCACCATGGCCAACACTCCGAGGGAACAGTAACAGGACACCGCACAGTTCCCACCGTGGCCAACGCTCCTCGGGGATAGTAAGAGGGCACTGTACAGTAACCACCAGGGCCAACGCTCCTAGGGGATAGTAAGAGGGCACTGTACAGTACCCACCACGGCCAACGCTCCTGGGGTACAGTAACAGGACACTGCACAGTACTCACCATGGCCAACGCTCCTAGGAGACAGTAAGAGCGCACTGCACAGTACCCACCATGGCCAACGCTCCGAGGGAACAGTAACAGGACACCGCACAGTTCCCACTGTGGCCAACGCTCCTAGGGGATAGTAAGAGGGCACTGTACAGTACCCACCACGGCCAACGCTCCTAGGGTACAGTAACAGGACACTGCACAGTACCCATCGTGGCCAATGCTCTTAGGGTATAGTAAGAAGGCACTATACAGTACTCACTGTGGCCAGCGATCCCAGGGGGCAGTACAAGGGCACTGCACAGTACCCCCCTTGTCCAACGCTCCTATGAGACAGTAAGAGCACACTGCACAGTACCCACCGCGGTCAACACTCCTAGGGGGCAGTAACAGGGCGCTGCACAGTATCCACCACGGTCAACACTCCTAGGGGACAGTAAGAGGGCGCTGCACAGTACTCACTGTGGCCAACGCTCCTAGGGGACAGTAACAGGGCACTGTTATGCTATGTTATGTTAATATAATTTGTAAAGCTCCTGAATCACCCTCGAAGGGGTATCTCCACGCCAGGGTGGAAATGCAGACAGGTAGTATTAGTTCCCGAAAAGCTTTGTTTTAAGGAGCCTTCTGAACTGAAGGGGATCAGAGCACTTTCGAAGGTGAGAGAGAAGATGGTTCCAGTAAAGGGGGCCAGGTAGCAGAAGGCTATGCCCCCGGAGCACGTTTCCTAGAACGAGGTAATATGAGGAGAGATTTCTCCCCAGATCGCAGAGATCTATTTGGCCGGTGCGGAATACGTTTTCTCTCAAATAGCTTGGTCCTCTGCCATTCATTGATTTGTGAACTATACAGCAGATCTTAAAAGTAATTCTCTTGCGTATAGAAAGCCAATGGAGGGAGCGCAAAAGGGGGAGAAAAGAGGTTCTGGCTGGCATATTCTGAACTAGGTGGGCCGCTGTGTTCTGGACCACCTATAGTTTATTGAGTAGAAACTCATTAGTGGCAGCCAAAAGGGTGTTACAGTAGTCCAAGCGACTGATTACCATGGCCTGGCCCAGGGTTTTTTTGCACCAAGAGTGGAAGGAGGGGGAAGACTCTACGCAGGAGACTCATCATATGAAAACAGGTGCCACTGGTAGCCACTACTCTGATCTTTCAGAGTAGGAATCTGGTCCAGGCGAACACCCAGGTTTTTAACCACTGTCTTGGGGGTCGGTGCTGCGCCCATCTCTGAGGGCCACCACTCCGGAGACCATAGCACTTGGGCTTTACCTAAAAACATACTTTCCGTCTTACAGGCAATTAGTTGGAGAAAGTTGTAAGTTACTGAACAGTACTCATCGTAGCTAGCGCCCCTAGGGGGCCGTAAGAGGGCGCTGCACAGTACCCACTGTGGCCAATGCTCCTAGGGCATAGTAAAAGGGCACTGCACAGTACCCACGGTGGCCAATGCTCCTAGGGCATAGTAAAAGGGCACTGCACAGTACCCACGGTGGCCAATGCTCCTAGGGCATAATAAAAGGGCGCTGCACAGTACCCACTGTGGCCAATGCTCCTAGGGCATAGTAAAAGGGCGCTGCACAGTACCCACTGTGGCCAATGCTCCTAGGGCATAGTAAAAGGGCGCTGCACAGTACCCACTGTGACCAATGCTCCTAGGGCATAGCAAAAGGGCGCTGCACAGTACCCACGGTGGCCAATGCTCCTAGGGCATAGTAAAAGGGCACTGCACAGTACCCACGGTGGCCAATGCTCCTAGGGCATAGTAAAAGGGCACTGCACAGTGCCCACGGTGGCCAATGCTCCTAGGGCATAGTAAAAGGGCGCTGCACAGTGCCCACTGTGGCCAATGCTCCTAGGGCATAGTAAAAGGGCGCTGCACAGTACCCACGGTGGCCAATGCTCCTAGGGCATAGTAAAAGGGCGCTGCACAGTACCCACGGTGGCCAATGCTCCTAGGGCATAGTAAAAGGGCACTGCACAGTGCCCACGGTGGCCAATGCTCCTAGGGCATAGTAAAAGGGCGCTGCACAGTGCCCACTGTGGCCAATGCTCCTAGGGCATAGTAAAAGGGCACTGCACAGTGCCCACGGTGGCCAATGCTCCTAGGGCATAGTAAAAGGGCGCTGCACAGTGCCCACTGTGGCCAATGCTCCTAGGGCATAGTAAAAGGGCGCTGCACAGTACCCACGGTGGCCAATGCTCCTAGGGCATAGTAAAAGGGCACTGCACAGTACCCACGGTGGCCAATGCTCCTAGGGCATAGTAAAGGGCGCTGCACAGTGCCCACTGTGGCCAATGCTCCTAGGGCATAGTAAAAGGCGCTGCACAGTACCCACGGTGGCCAATGCTCCTAGGGCATAGCAAAAGGGCGCTGCACAGTACCCACGGTGGCCAATGCTCCTAGGGCATAGTAAAAGGGCACTGCACAGTACCCACGGTGGCCAATGCTCCTAGGGCATAATAAAAGGGCGCTGCACAGTACCCACTGTGGCCAATGCTCCTAGGGCATAGTAAAAGGGCGCTGCACAGTACCCACTGTGGCCAATGCTCCTAGGGCATAGTAAAAGGGCGCTGCACAGTACCCACGGTGGCCAATGCTCCTAGGGCATAGCAAAAGGGCGCTGCACAGTACCCACGGTGGCCAATGCTCCTAGGGCATAGTAAAAGGGCACTGCACAGTACCCACGGTGGCCAATGCTCCTAGGGCATAGTAAAAGGGCGCTGCACAGTGCCCACGGTGGCCAATGCTCCTAGGGCATAGTAAAAGGGCGCTGCACAGTGCCCACTGTGGCCAATGCTCCTAGGGCATAGTAAAAGGGCGCTGCACAGTACCCACGGTGGCCAATGCTCCTAGGGCATAGTAAAAGGGCGCTGCACAGTACCCACGGTGGCCAATGCTCCTAGGGCATAGTAAAAGGGCACTGCACAGTGCCCACGGTGGCCAATGCTCCTAGGGCATAGTAAAAGGGCGCTGCACAGTACCCACGGTGGCCAATGCTCCTAGGGCATAGTAAAAGGGCACTGCACAGTACCCACGGTGGCCAATGCTCCTAGGGCATAGTAAAAGGGCACTGCACAGTACCCACGGTGGCCAATGCTCCTAGGGCATAGTAAAAGGGCGCTGCACAGTGCCCACTGTGGCCAATGCTCCTAGGGCATAGTAAAAGGGCGCTGCACAGTACCCACGGTGGCCAATGCTCCTAGGGCATAGTAAAAGGGCACTGCACAGTACCCACGGTGGCCAATGCTCCTAGGGCATAGTAAAAGGGCACTGCACAGTGCCCACGGTGGCCAATGCTCCTAGGGCATAGTAAAAGGGCGCTGCACAGTGCCCACGGTGGCCCACTTAATGGATGTTTGTTTCCTTACCATTGTCCACACATATAGGAAATGGCACGTTACGTCAAATTTTGTGATCTGAATTGATTACTATCGCTAATTACTCGGTGATAAAATAGTAAACAGTGAGAAACAGACATGGACAAAGACGAACAACCCAAGGGAGAAAATAAACCACACCAAGAAAGTAACTGAAATATCAGATCTGCAGGTAAACACCAAGGACTGGTCAGACCTCCGAAGACGGCTCCATGGGCAGCGGAAGTAACATCATGCACTCATCGACCCCCTAGTGACATCACAGGTTTGACCCCTTGACGCCACTAGGAACAGCCTTATCTCTTCTGAGAAAAGAGCTAGAATGGAAACTATAAAAAATAAAGGGGCTCTAAGGACCCCGACTTATTCCTTTTCTGCCACTGCTTTCTTGAACCCTCGGACCACTGAAGTTAGATGCCAGGGGAGGAAGGGTTAAAGTGAACTAAAGAGGTTGTCAGGGGCAGTAGCTGCTGTCTCTGGTTACCCTTGGAGATAGCCAAGAAGGAATGGTGGAGGGGGAGAAGCAGTGGCAAGGGGAAGTTGAGACACCGAGCAACCAATCGCAGCATTTCAGGGAGATGCAATGGTAAGGGGAAGTTGTGACACCGAGCAACCAATCACAGCATTTCAGGGAGAAGCAATGGTAAGGGGAAGTTGTGACACCGAGCAACCAATCACAGCATTTCAGGGAGAAGCAATGGTGAGGGGAAGCTGAGGCACCAAGCAACCAATCGCAGCATTTCAGGGAGAAGCAATGGTAAGGGGAAGCGGGGGCACCAAGCAACCAATCGCAGCATTTCAGGGAGAAGCAATGGTAAGGGGAAGTGGAGGCACCAAGCAACCAATCGCAGCATTTCAGGGAGAAGCAATGGTAAGGGGAAGCGGGGGCACCAAGCAACCAATCGCAGCATTTCAGGGAGAAGCAATGGTAAGGGGAGGTTGTGACACCGAGCAACCAATCACAGCATTTCAGGGAGAAGCAATGGTAAGGGGAGGTTGAGACACCGAGCAACCAAACACAGCATTTCAGGGAGATGCAATGGTAAGGGGAAGCGGAGGCACCAAGCAACCAATCACAGCATTTCAGGAAGAAGCAATGGTAAGGGGAAGTTGAGACACCGAGCAACCAAACACAGCATTTTGGGGAGAAGCAATGGTATGGGGAAGCGGAGGCACCAAGCAACCAATCGCAGCATTTCGGGGGTAAGCAATGGTAAGGGGAAGCGGAGGCACCAAGCAACCAATCGCAGCATTTCGGGGAGAAGCAATGGTAAGGGGAAGCGGAGGAACCAAGCAACCAATCGCAGCATTTCAGGGAGAAGCAATGGTAAGGGGAAGCGGGGGCACCAAGCAACCAATCGCAGCATTTCAGGGAGAAGCAATGGTAAGGGGAAGCTGAGGCACCAAGCAACCAATCGCAGCATTTCAGGGAGAAGCAATGGTAAGGGGAGGTTGTGACACCGAGCAACCTATCACAGCATTTCAGGGAGAAGCAATGGTAAGGGGAAGCGGAGGCACCAAGCAACCAATCGCAGCATTTCAGGGAGAAGCAATGGTACGGGGAAGTTGAGACACCAAGCAACCAATCGCAGCATTTCAGGGAGAAGCAATGGTATGGTGAAGTTGTGACACCAAGCAACCAATCGCAGCATTTTAGGAAGAAGCAATGGTAAGGGGAAGCGAGGGCACCAAGCAACCAATCGCAGCATTTCGGGGGTAAGCAATGGTAAGGGGAAGCGGAGGCACCAAGCAACCAATCGCAGCATTTTAGGAAGAAGCAATGGTAAGGGGAAGCGAGGGCACCAAGCAACCAAACACAGCATTTTGGGGAGAAGCAATGGTATGGGGAAGCGGAGGCACCAAGCAACCAATCACAGCATTTCGGGGGTAAGCAATGGTAAGGGGAAGCGGAGGCACCAAGCAACCAATCGCAGCATTTCGGGGAGAAGCAATGGTAAGGGGAAGCGGAGGAACCAAGCAACCAATCGCAGCATTTCAGGGAGAAGCAATGGTAAGGGTAAGCTGAGATACCAAGCAACTAATCGCAGCATTTCAGGGAGAAGCAATGGTAAGGGGAAGTTGAGACACTAAGCAACCAATCGCAGCATTACAGGGAGACGCACTAGTAAGGGGAAGCGGAGGAACCAAGCAACCAATCGCAGCATTTCAGGGAGAAGCAATGGTAAGGGGAAGCGGAGGAACAAAGCAACCAATCGCAGCATTTCAGGGAGAAGCAATGGTAAGGGGAAGCTGAGACACCAAGCAACCAATCACAGCATTTCAGGGAGACGCAATGGTAAGGGGAAGTTGAGGCACCAAGCAACCAATCGCAGCATTTTAGGGAGAAGCCAGTAAAGGTTCGCGCTGAGGAGCCTGACTGTGAGAAGTTGGCCTGGCATATGCTGTCCACTAATTATAGTGGGCACCTTGCACCAGTCCAAACAACCCCTTATTGGAGATAGGTTAAAGACAACCTTTATTGAAAGCTATCCTAGTGGTAGCTATGGAGAGCAGCCTTCAGGCTAAGTCTTGAAGGAATGTAAAGCAGCTTGTTTTACCAGTCTATAATCTCTTGAGTGACCAAATGAAAGAGGACCACACCAGGTATATATTCAAAATATATGTATTTATTACTAAACACACCCCTCTAGTCTCTTTATGAGGCTAGAGTTCGAAGTACATAAATTATAAGTTAGTTATCTACAGTAATAGCACAAATACACGTTTGGGCCCCAGGGGCGTACCAAACCATATACCAATAAAGTGGTATAAGAACCACGACTGAGCTAGACACAAGGCCTAGAGCCTGTAGAAGTGCTTGGACCACAAGGAACCACCCAAGGCAGTGACACAGGGGACCCACGGGGGACGCGTGCAGTGTATGAACACAGCCGCGAACCACCGTTAACTTCTATGGGGAAAGTCGCGATTAGAATTTAAAAGAAAAGGGACACTTAGAGGAGGACTTGGAGCAAACCCTTTGAGAACTAGGCTGTTCTAGTGTCAATACTCATGGGAGCACCGGAGTACTCGAGTTACCTCACCCAGGGGAGCTGGGTGCCTAGGTGTCTTTCGGGGTCGGGTTTCGTCGTCGCTTTCTATGGCGATCTGCTGCAAAGTGCTGCTGGCGACCAAGTCGAAAGTGTTCGGGTGGATCCAAAGGTGGATCGAAGATCTGAAGAACCTGAAAGCAGAGGGGACAGAGTCTGGGTCACTAGCCAGTGACCAGGAAGGCGATGAGCAGATGCCCACCGATGTCGAGTGCTTCAGGTAGGTTGACAGTCGTCTTGACTCTTCAGCCACGAGGTCCAGGAGGCATCGACGACAACCAGGAGCTGGATTCGAGCTGTCCCACGACGTTTGTCGATTGCAGGGGTGTCGGCAACCGGATTGGACCCAACAAGCCTTGGCAATGGCAAGTCTCGTGGAAATGGAAGAAGGACGATGTCGCAGACCAGCAAGGTCTATGGGACTCACCCAGCAAGGATAAGTCAGGGCACACCTGGAGCAACCAGGGAGCCCAAGCAGAAAAAGATTGGCCTTCGGAAGGGCCTACTAGCCAACGGACTAGCGACCGTGAAGGAGCCTCGAGTCGATGCACGTGGAGCTGGCTCACAGGACACTCGTGGAGTGGAGGCCAGTGATCTTCGGTGCAGTTGGTGCTGGAGGCTGGGGCAACTCGGAGCCCAAAGCACGACTTTGTGGGAGACCCAGAAGAGGATGCACTTGCAAATGCGATCGGTGTCCAGGGGTCACGGTTCCACGTTACCCACGACAGCTATGGGCCTCAGCTTTGCTGGGGACTCAGGGCAGCCTCGGGGAAGTCTGGAAATCCACCTCTGGTGATGCAAAGACTTCGGCGTCCGACGGGAGCTTCAGGGATGCAGACCGGACAATTGCTTCTTTGGTGCCTGCCAAGCAGGGGAGTCACTCCTTGACCCCAAGGGAGATTCTTCAGTCCTCTAATCTTGAAGTAGAGCGTCGAAGGTCCAGGATTCTGTGTCAGAGTTTCGTCCAGGTTAATCTAAAGTCCTAAGGACTGGGGTCCCCTACTTATACTAAGGTAGAGGGTTGGACATACTCTGTGGCCCCACCTATGGGAGGGTCAGGGCAGAGGGGTGGTTACACCCCTTTCCCTTTGTCCAGTTTCGCGCCAGAGCAGGGGCTGGAAGCCCCTGAGCCGGTTTGAACTGGGGTATGCACAGGGACACCAAGTGTGCCCCCAGTGCAGGATTTCAAAGCACCAGAGAGTGCTCCCGCCCAGCCCCAATACACACTATCCTGTCTGAGGAGGGGGTTACACCTCCCTGGGACAGGAAACCTATTGTCCAGGCCTCCCCTGCCGGAGTTTCGGTCAGCAGCAGGAGGCCAGACTCGTGTCTGTGGCAGCGGCATCCATTTTGTGATGCCAGGGCTCTGGAAAGTCAGTACCGGGTATACCGGTGTGTACATGTCTTTCCCTCTAGAAGGGTGGAATGCTACCCCCGCCACCAGAACTGGCGGGGGGTAGTATTCCAAGATGTTTGACACCAAACACGACATGTTTCCGTGCAGCCATCCCAAAGTTAGCATTTAACGCGAGGTTATAATGCGCTTAAGAGTATATGGTCAGGCTGCACTACAAACAGCATCAGAGAAGGGTCTCCGAACGCTGCAGAGGGGCCCTGCTCATGCAGGGGCACCCTCTCACATAGGAACCACGCACTCTGCCTTCAGGATTGATAAGGCCTGCCATAGGAGTGACTTATAGGTTTATATGTGTGTATGTATATAGTGATACAGGTAGCCTATATCACAGTAAGGGGTGCATGCACCACCTTACCCAGGCTGCAGTAGCAGACCTGTGGTGTCCTTTGGCTGGCCTTCCAGGGGTGGCACAATACATGCTGCAGCCCCTGGTAGGCCTCTGAGGTACCTATGCCCTGGGTACATAGTATACCATATACTAGGGACTTATAAGGGCACTCCAGATCCCAATCAGAGATGTGCCTAAGGCACATGGAAACCATTTTATAGAGGAAGCAGATAGACTGGGGCCCTGAATAGCAGGATCCCAGTCCAACTAAGTCATAAACCAGCAAAACACCAGGCAAAAAGTGGGGGCAACCATATAGTCAGATTCCACCTTCCTACATAACCCCCCAAACGAAAGGAGATAAGGCTAACCTTGGCCAGTTGAGCCTTTATTGACTAAGTGGCCATATAAGGAAGCACCTGCACTAGCATGGTTGCCCCCTATCTTATGGTCCACTAAGCAATCCCTCACCCTAAGGGTATGAGAGGGTCTCCACCATGGGGAATTACTACCTGTGGTGTGCTTTGGTAAAGTACAAGGCTGGTGAGGTGTCTGAGAAGGGAAGTGAGGCCCTAGGAAGGTTGGTCTCAGCTTCCTCAGATCACTGGTCACCATGTATGCCTGTCTTTCCATGACTGAGTTGCACTGTGCTCTAAGGGTCAACCTTTGGCTGCCTACAGCTGGGGGTTGGGTCCCTTTGGATGGACCACTGGAGGGACATGGCAGGTTTGGAACCTTTTGGTCCCAGGTTTGCCCTTGCCTAACAGAGTCCTTCTGGGGGAGGTCCCTACACAAAGGTATGGGGGATCCCTCAGTGTGTTGAGGAATTTTCACCTGGCTAGGGCTACTAGCCTGGGTGCCCCTAATCTGCTGATGGGGGGTTCCTCTGGACAGGGGCCCTGGGGGTCCACTGACCTCCCTGACCTCTGCAGCCCTGGGCTGACTGAGGCAGGGTAGAGAGGGGCAGGTTACCTGCTCCAGACTGGGTACCACCTTGGAAGGGTCGCTCTGCCATCAGGGGTGTGGCCAGGCCAGGCCTGACTACCTCTGGGGCAGTTCCTTCACTAGGGGTAGGGTCAGTTCCCTGAGGAGGCTGACCCTTACCTACTGTCTGGAGGGAAGAAGACTTTTCTTCAACCCTTGTGCTCTCTTTTGGGGGAGAGTGGGCCATTCTTCCAGGCTCCACATCTCCAAAATTTCCCTGGGCTGGGGCTGTGGCCATCACAGCCCCACTAACTTTTACAGGGACGCCCAGCATTCTCAGATGGGTTTGGTGTTCAACTTCAGCCCAGGCTGAAATTTCCAGATCATTGCCCATCAGGCAATCTACAGGCAAGGTTGGGGACACTGCCACTCTTTTGGGCCTGTGACCCCTTCCCAGCTGAGATTGACTATGGCCATGGGGTGATCTGTTCTGACACCATCAATGTTGGTCACCTGGTATTTAAACTCAGGTAAAAGCTGGTGAGGGGGACTAGGTTCCCTGCCACCATGGTGACACTAGCCCCTGTGTCCCTGAATGCCTCAGCTTTCTGACCATTAATTATTGGCTCCAGTCTGTACCTGCCCAATGCATTGGGACCCATGGTAAAGGTGGCAAATCCTACACCACCATCAGAGTCAGAGGAGTCTGTTGAGGGGGTCCTGTCTAAACTAGGGCCCACCTCTGTTCCTCTTGCAAAAGCACCTAACTTTTTGGGTACACTACTCCCAACTGGAGGATTACTACTGGTAGTACCAGGAGGGGTGGTAGTAGTTGTTGGAGGAACATTTTCTTTATTGCCAATCCTGGGGCAACTGGGATCAGTTTTCCAGTGTCCAGGCTTTTTACAGACATGGCAATATGGTTTCTTTTCAGGAGAGGAAGGAGTTTGGGACCCACCCCCAGAAGAGGACTTTTGGGGCCCTGTAGTGGATTTATCCTTAGATTTATCCCCACCTTTCTCTTGGGACTTGGTAGAATCTTTCTTCTGGTCACCACCCTGATTCTTAGTCTTTACTCTGGTTCTGACCCATTTGTCTGCCTTCTTTCCCAATTCTTGGGGAGAGGTCAGATCAGAGTCCACCAGGTACTGGTGTAAAAGCTGGTTTTGACAATTATTAAGGATCTGCTCCCTCATAATCAAATTGTACAATCCTAAAAAGTCATGCACCTTGTTGCCATGTATCCAACCTTCCAGAGCCTTAGTAGCACAATCTACAAAATCAACCCAGTCTTGAGTCTGAGCCTTTTGGGTGTCTCTGAACTTCAACCTATACTGTTCAGTGGTTAGGCCAAACCCATCTATCAGAGCACTCTTCAAGACTTTGTAATTGTCAGCATCCTCCTCTCTAACAGTGAGGAGCTTATCTCTACCTTTGTCTGCAAAGGAGAGCCACAAGATTGCTGCCCACTGCTCCTGAGGGACCCTCTGTACTTTACAGGCCCTCTCTAGAGCAGTTATCCATTTGTGGATGTCATCCCCACTCTGGTAGGGAGGGACAATCTTGCTCAGGTTTCTATGGTCATAAGACCTTTCCCTATCTTTGGGGAAACTGCTGCCACCATGGGACTCTAGTCCCAACTTTTGTCTCTCTCTATAGAGATCTAGGGACTCCCTGTCTATAGCCAATTGCTGTTTCCTGAGTTCAAGCTGAGTTTGCTCATATTGAATCAGTCTCTTTCTCCTCTCATGAGAGGATTCCCTCCTATGAGAGGAGATAGAGGTACCTATTGAGGTGTCAGAGTGGTTAGACTCCTGAGAAGGAGACCTAGACCTTCTGGGCACACTCAGAACTCTTCCTGGGGGACAAAGGGGAGGTCAGTCTGATCCTCTCCCTCCTCCTCCTCCACAGGAGGAATTGGATTTTCCAGGACAAGGTCATTTTCACCTTCCTGGCCAGTTTCAGAGGGGGGGACCTGGGTTTCTTCACCCCTGGCCCCTTCCTCATCTTCTGCCCCACCCTCTTTGCCTACCCCTTCAGACCCTAGGGCCTGCTGAGATCATCAGCGAGGAACACCTCCCTGAGGTGTTGGGTGCTGGCACTTTTGCCTGCCTTCAACTTCCTAGTATTGCATAATGCTCTCAATTCCAAGAATGGGAGTTTATCATACTTGGAGGGAAGAAGCCCACTGGCTTCTGGCAAGGACTCACTGGGTCCTGGCTTTGAAGACATTACTAGTGAGGTGTGGTGTATGCACTACCTACTCTAGTGTGGCCTACTAAACTCTCTTGAGTTGTAGAAAGGGTGTGCTGTCCCTTAACACACAACTCTAAGTTCAGTAGAACTTACTGTATTACTAAGCTTGATTTATATGTACCTTAGGTACCCTTAGTGGTTTTCAGTTGATCAATTCAATTGAGATTATCTGGTAAAACAATAGCAAGCTGGAATCCCACACGCTGCACACCAATGTGAGAAGTTGGCCTGGCATATGCTGTCCACTAATTATAGTGGGCACCTTGCACCAGTCCAAACAACCCCTTATTGGAGATAGGTTAAAGACAACCTTTATTGAAAGCTATCCTAGTGGTAGCTATGGAGAGCAGCCTTCAGGCTAACTCTTGAAGGAATGTAAAGCAGCTTGTTTTACCAGTCTATAATCTCTTGAGTGACCAAATGAAAGAGGACCACACCAGGTATATATTCAAAATATATGTATTTATTACTAAACACACCCCTCTAGTCTCTTTATGAGGCTAGAGTTCGAAGTACATAAATTATAAGTTAGTTATCTACAGTAATAGCACAAATACACGTTTGAGCCCCAGGGGCGTACCAAACCATATACCAATAAAGTGGTATAAGAACCACGACTGAGCTAGACACAAGGCCTAGAGCCTGTAGAAGTGCTTGGACCACAAGGAACCACCTAAGGCAGTCACACAGGGGACCCACGGGGGACGCGTGCAGTGTATGAACACAGCCACGAACCACCGTTAACTTCTATGGGGAAAGTCGCGATTAGAATTTAAAAGAAAAGGGACACTTAGAGGAGGACTTGGAGCAAACCCTTTGAGAACTAGGCTGTTCTAGTGTCAATACCCACGGGAGTACCGGAGTACTCGAGTTACCTCACCCAGGGGAGCCGGGTGCCTAGGTGTCTTTCGGGGTCGGGTTTCGTCGTCGCTTTCTATGGCGATCTGCTGCAAAGTGCTGCTGGCGACCAAGTCGAAAGTGTTCGGGTGGATCCAAAGGTGGATCGAAGATCTGAAGAACCTGAAAGCAGAGGGGACAGAGTCTGGGTCACTAGCCAGTGACCAGGAAGGCGATGAGCAGATGCCCACCGATGTCGAGTGCTTCAGGTAGGTTGACGGTCGTCTTGACTCTTCAGCCACGAGGTCCAGGAGGCATCGACGACAACCAGGAACTGGATTCGAGCTGTCCCATGACGTTTGTCGATTGCAGGGGTGTCGGCGACCGGATTGGACCCAACAAGCCTTGGCAACGGCAAGTCTCGTGGAAATGGAAGAAGGACGATGTCGCAGACCAGCAAGGTCTGTGGGACTCACCCAGCAAGGATAAGTCAGGGCACACCTGGAGCAACCAGGGAGCCCAAGTAGAAAAAGATTGGCCTTCGGGAGGGCCTACTAGCCAACGGACTAGCGACCGCGAAGGAGCCTCGAGTCGATGCACGTGGAGCTGGCTCACAGGACACTCGTGGAGTGGAGGCCAGTGATCTTCGGTGCAGTTGGTGCTGGAGGCTGGGGCTATTTGGAATCCAAAGCACGACTTCGTGGGAGACCCAGAAGAGGATGCACTTGCAAATGCGATTGGTGTCCAGGGGTCACGGTTCCTCGTTACCCACAACAGCTACGGGCCTCAGCTTTGCTGGGGACTCAGGGCAGCCTCGGGAAAGTCTGGAAATCCACCTCTGGTGATGCAAAGACTTCGGCGTCCGACGGGAGCTTCAGCGATGCAGACCGGACAATTGCTTCTTTGGTGCCTGCCAAGCAGGGGAGTCACTCCTTGACCCCAAGGGAGATTCTTCAGTCCTCTAATCTTGAAGTAGAGCGTCGAAGGTCCAGGATTCTGTGTCAGAGTTTCGTCCAGGTTAATCTAAAGTTCTAAGGACTGGGGTCACCTACTTATACTAAGGTAGGGGGTTGGACATACTCTGTGGCCCCACCTATGGGAGGGTCAGGGCAGAGGGGTGGTTACACCCCTTTCCCTTTGTCCAGGTTCGCGCCAGAGCAGGGGCTGGAAGCCCCTGAGCCGGTTTGAACTGGGGTATGCACAGGGACACCAAGTGTGCCCCCAGTGCAGGATTTCAAAGCACCAGAGAGTGCTCCCGCCCAGCCCCAATACACACTATCCTGTCTGGGGAGGGGGTTACACCTCCCTGGGACAGGAAACCTATTGTCCAGGCCTCCCCTGCCGGAGTTTCGGTCAGCAGCAGGAGGCCAGACTCGTGTCTGTGGCAGCGGCATCCATTTTGCGATGCCAGGGCTCTGGAAAGTCAGTACCGGGTATACCGGTGTGTACATGTCTTTCCCTCTAGAAGGGTGGAATGCTACCCCCGCCGCCAGAACTGGCGGGGGGTAGTATTCCAAGATGTTTGACACCAAACACGACATGTTTCCGTGCAGCCATCCCAAAGTTAGCATTTAACGCGAGGTTATAATGCGCTTAAGAGTATATGGTCAGGCTGCACTACAAACAGCATCAGAGAAGGGTCTCCGAACGCTGCAGAGGGGCCCTGCTCATGCAGGGGCACCCTCTCACATAGGAACCACGCACTCTGCCTTCAGGATTGATAAGGCCTGCCATAGGAGTGACTTATAGGTTTATATGTGTGTATGTATATAGTGATATAGGTAGCCTATTGCACAGTAAGTGGTGCATGCACCACCTTACCCAGGCTGCAGTAGCAGACCTGTGGTGTCCTTTTGGCTGGCCTTCCAGGGGTGGCACAATACATGCTGCAGCCCCTGGTAGGCCTCTGAGGTACCTATGCCCTGGGTACATAGTATACCATATACTAGGGACTTATAAGGGCACTCCAGATCCCAATCAGAGATGTGCCTAAGGCACATGGAAACCATTTTATAGAGGAAGCAGATAGACTGGGGCCCTGAATAGCAGGATCCCAGTCCAACTAAGTCATAAACCAGCAAAACAACAGGCAAAAAGTGGGGGCAACCATATAGTCAGATTCCACATTCCTACACTGACCTTTTCTTTAATGACTGTAACACAAACACTGCAGGAAGCCATGTTTTCTTCCAGCAGGATGTGAACTCCCCAGTCTCTTCCACTACTCCTGCTCACCAGCCCCTAAGGCCCCCTCTTCAGTCCTTGTTATACAGGCGAAGGTGTAGAGATGTTTATGAGCCAGTATTATCTGGGCCAATAAAATGCAGTCTCTGGAGACCTTCCGTCATACTGAAATACGGAGGGAGATTGGTGCATCAAACAGGGATACCGGTAGATTGACTCCTTCGTGGCCTGGTCTCTACAGCCAGGAGTTGTGTGAGGTATAATGCGCTGGAATAACAAGATAGTACACAAACCCCCCATGGAGGCCGTTCTAGATGCAGAAAAGGCATCTGACTGGGTGGAACATGCTATATTGTGTCTTAGGTCAAATTATTATAATAATGTTTTTGCAGTGACTACGAAACATTTGTCTAGCCTGCAGCACAGAAGGCCACCATGTCGGTTATTAGGTCTCAACTATAGACAGCTTTAGCTGTCTGCTAGGCAGACCTATTGTTTCGAATACATAAAATATTTGTAGAGTGGGGTTTGGATCAGTCCCTTGCTCATAATTGGATAGCTTTGTTGTCTATTTTATGTCCCTGATCCTGATTCAATGGCTTCATTTCCCCATTCTTGCATTTGTCCCACCCCACGTTTTGATTGGATGATGTATCCTTCCGCTGATGACGTCAGACCTTACTTGCAGTGCTTGGGAGGGACTATTCTCTTTCCCTCTCAACCTGTTCTCCCCTCTCCCACATTCTCAGTCCACAACCAGCACCCTCTTGCCTCCAGCCCATTCCTTATTGTATTTACTTTTTCTCTGTGCTGTCAGCCATCTTAAATTGATTATTTTACTATTCCGAGATAGCTGCACACACAAGGCTGTTTGCTTGTGTGCACATGTGCACGTACGCATAAAAGGCATCTAGAACGATTTTTTCTTTTTAACACATTCCATCCATAGATGACTGTCACGAATGCCTGCTCATCAAAGGTTGCAATCAAGAAAATGCTTTGAGTTGGTTGCCATATTCCTCCAAATTGATACCCTTAAAGTACTGCTTAGTGCATACTAATATAGCCCTAGAGCCCGTCCTAGTGGGCTCTACCAGCCATGAAAGGCCTGCTCCAGCGTTCGGCTCAAGGGAGAGGCACTTAAATGGCCGGTCGAGCCTGCTACGGACGGCTCTAAGGCTATTAGAACATTCCACCCCTATAGGGCAGAATGTTCTAAGTTGTAAAACAAAGGCCTCATGGAGCCCAAGGGGGTTGAAATCCCCTCAGGCTCCGTGAGGCCTTTATAAACATTGGAATGTTGATGCTCCAAGCTTCTACCAGCCATTAGAAGCCCCAAGCACTCCATTGTTTTCAATGAAGTGCGCTCAACATTCACATGTTCTAACTAGTTTTATGGTCGCACACTACAGGTGATACTGGCATGCATAGCAAGGAGATGGGCCACCAATATGTACTTTATATTTATCACAAAGCCACCAGGTGAAGGCCTACCAGTTGGGCATTTGCAGTATTATCTGTTTCTGATATATCTTTTTTGTTTGTGCTTTTTCTACCCACACCCTCGTTCCCTCTTTTTCTTCTTATGTTGATCTGTAGGTACGGTGTAATGTCGGATGACCAATGGCTCCACTTGCCCTGATGAATTTGCCGGAAACGTTATACTCCGTTTATTGTCTGTTCTAAATATCCTGCTCTGAATATGTCACATTGGTTTTTGTTTTAAAAAAAAATCTTTTTATTGAGAATAAAAAGGGTCCAAGGAAAGGAAAAAGAAAGAAAGTGGATATACAGTGTAACAAAACAATACTGCACCGAAGGACAACACACTGTAACTAGATCAGGCGACAATTTGATTGAGTGATACAGCATTATCGATTCGTGAGACTTTCCCCTCCTTGTGTATCTCCCGCTAGTCTCCTAGCACTCTTCTAGGGGGCTGTGGCGGTGTACACAACCCTCCCCGCACATCGTTCCATTTACCCCACACTTTCACCCATTTCCCGGGGCATCCTCTATTTGGGTAAACTGTCTTTTCTGCCACCATATATGTTTCTATGCCCTTTTCCCAGTCTTTAAGGCGTGGGGGCGCTGCCACTCCCCAATTGCGAGCTATGTTGCATTTGGCGACAATCAGGCCCAACTTCATCCATATTTTCCCTATTGTTGTGATGGTTACTTCCTCCCATATGTTCAAGAGGCACCATTTTGGCGTTGGGGTAATCGATGTTTCCCATGTCTCATTCATTTTTGTTACCACAGCCCTCCAGTAAGATTGTATGACAGGGCATTCCTACAGAATATGGAAGAAGGTGCCCCTTCGATGGCACAAACAGTGACAGTTCTCAGTGTGTGCTCTGCCCAGTTGCATGAGTGTAGTGCAGGCGTAATAGACCCTGTGCAATATTTTGAGTTGGATCAGCCTGAATCCCGCCTTAATGGCTATCTCTCTGGGTGAGGCTAGCTAGATCTGTCTGGCCCCTGTAAACTATGCAGAATTTGTCCCACTGTAATTTGCAGACACTGAGACACAATTCAGCAGCACCCACACGTCTGCTTCCTGTTCTGAGCATCAACATGCAGATGGCAAGGAGACTTTCTTATTTTAAATTTCAGCACGGCTCAAAACAAAGGCTGAATTTAAAGGGCCATCAGCCCTCTTATTTTTAGTATAATCCTGGCTATGATCCATCTGAAGTCTAACACCTAGGTGCCAATGCAAGGAAGGCAACAACAACACACAGCTTGTTATCACTTCACAAGTGAGAGAAACTACTATTTGGAGGAAAACTTGTGACTTTGTTCAATCTGTCCATGTAAGAGATATGCATACATTGTAAGAATGTCAGATGTATTGTTCTGTATGAGTATTTACATGAAAAACAATTTAAATAGCACTTTCTATTTTTAGTTTACTTCTTTTATAGCGCTACTCATCCCAATGTAGGGTCTCTGAGCGCGCTATATCACACATTGACAACAAATCATTAAAAGTTTGTAAAACAATGTACAGGATGTTACATAAGACTGAGGGTTTCATGGTGTACGGGTCACATATCGTCTTTACTGATGGGGGTTGTATGTTAACAGTGCATGGTCGGGAGGAACACAAAGTCAGTATTTAAAGCGTAACGAAGTGCTTGGGGTTGTCTGTACTAATAAAACTTAATTACTACCCAAAGGAACCCTTTTTAGCGAATGTATGACGGTATTCCGCATGCGTTTAGGACGCATGCATTCCGAACGCCGTCTTAATGCCGCATTCGTTCTATTGCCGGCACAGCGTGATTCCGGCTTCGTCCGAAAGGATGTTTCCCCTTTTTAGCAGCCCTATATTAACAAGAGATTGAGATAAACCCGTGCCTTGCAGTTTACATGCAGGTCTGTGGTGCCGGTTTATAGCTCATTGTGCTATTTTAGAAGGATTGAAGTTTATAAAATGCAAGTGATAAAAAGATCTCTGTGTCAAAAGCAGCAACCCGCCTGCCTAGCCACTTGACCAAAACTTAAGACAAAATCCTAACTTTAGTACTCCTAAATGCCTTTTGTGAATACCGAAAGTCGTAAAGGTAGATTACTTTTGTGAATCGGGCCCACAGGTCTCTCCAGCAAGTGCATTAACCACCAGAGTTATCTTATCTGTGTTGATATTCCCTGAGATTTACCTAGCACACAAAGCTCTCTGCAGTAGGTAACTTAATCCCATAAAATATTATAAAATGAGCCTTTGCAACTAATTAAGCCATAACAGATTTACTACCACGTTTCTCCTTGTTACCGACTTCTTTGTGGTACAGTTTTTAGATAAAAAAACACAATTTTTGACCCCACCCCCTTTTGGTTTTCCGATTCCATCACTATCCAAACAGGCTAGAGGCTGCCAAAATAAATATCGCAAGATCGGGGGTGGGGGGGGGGCGGATTATTTTGGCCTACATGATGGATAGTCCTGTGTCGATGCGCACTGCGATTCTGAATGATTTTTGACACTGTGATTGTACTGTGTACCTTAATGTTGTGATATGTCGAAAGCAAAATAATCTTGGTTTATTAAAAAAGGAGGGGTAGAAAAGTCAGAGGTATGTTCCCCTATAATTATTCCTCTGTTTGAAGAAAATTTCCAACGATTATGATTTTAAGAAAGTATTCTTTCACTCAGTACTCCTGGAAATCTAAGACTGACAGTGTCCCAGGAGAACTCACATTTGTGTAGTAACACTTGAAGAAAAACCACAACCCATCACCGGAGGTAGGCATCAACTGTACTTTTAATCTGAGGCCTAAAGACACTGCACACCGCAGCACCACACCTACAACCCACCAACGGAGGTAGGCACTAACTGGGCTGTAAACCTGGGGCCTGAAGACACTGCAAACCACAGCAGCACACCCACAACCCACCAACGGAGGTAGGCACCAACTGGGCTTTTAATCTGAGGCCTGAAGACACTGCAGACCACAGCAGTACACCCACAACACACCAACGGAGGTAGGCACCAACTGGGCTTTTAATCTGAGGCCTAAAGACACTGCACACCGCAGCACCACACCCACAACCCACCAACGGAGGTAGGCACTAACTGGGCTGTAAACCTGGGGCCTGAAGACACTGCAAACCACAGCAGCACACCCACAACCCACCAACGGAGGTAGGCACCAACTGGGCTTTTAATCTGAGGCCTGAAGACACTGCAGACCACAGCAGTACACCCACAACACACCAACGGAGGTAGGCACCAACTGGGCTTTTAATCTGAGGCCTGAAGACACTGCAGACCACAGCAGCACACCCACAACCCACCAACGGAGGTAGGCACCAACTGGGCTGTAAATCTGAGGCCTGAAGACACTGCAGACCGCAGCAGCACACCCACAACACACCAACGGAGGTAGGCACCAACTGGGCTTTTAATCTGAGGTCTAAAGACACTGCACACCGCAGCATCACACCCACAACCCACTAACGGAGGTAGGCACCAACTGGGCTGTAAACCTGGGGCCTGAAGACACTGCAAACCACAGCAGCACACCCACAACCCACCAACGGAGGTAGGCACCAACTGGGTTTTTAATCTGAGGCCTAAAGACACTGCAGACCGCAGCAGCACACCCACAACCCACCAACGGAGGTAGGCGCCAACTGGGCTGAAAACCTGTGGCCTGGAGACACTGCAGACCACAGGAGCACACCCACAACCCACCAATGGAGGTAGGCACCAACTGGACTTTAAATCTGAGGCCTGAAGAGACAGCAGACTGCAGCAGCACACCCACAACCCACCAACGGAGGTAGGCACCAACTGGGCTTCTAATCTGAGGCCTGGAGACACTGCAGACCGCAGCAGCACACCCACAACCCACCAACGGAGGTAGGCACCAACTGGGCTTCTAATCTGAGGCCTGGAGACACTGCAGACCGCAGCAGCACACCCACAACCCAGCAACGGAGGTAGGCACCAACTGGGCTTCTAATCTGAGGCCTGGAGACACTGCAGACCGCAGCAGCACACCCACAACCCACCACTGGAGGTAGGCACCAACTGGGCTGTAAATCTGAGGCCTGAAGACACTGCAGACCACAGCAGCACACCCACAACCCACCAACGGAGGTAGGCACCAACTGGGCTGTAAATCTGAGGCCTGAAGACACTGCAGACCACAGCAGCACACCCACAACCCACCAACAGAGGTAGGCACCAACTGGGCTGTAAATGTGAGGCCTGAAGACACTGCAGACCATAGCAGCACACCCACAACACACCAACGGAGGTAGGCACCAACTGGGCTTTTAATCTGAGGCCTGAAGACACTGCAGGCCACAGCAGCACACCCACAACCCACCAACGGAGGTACATTAAGTGAACAGTGGTTCTGCCACCAAGTAGCTTCAAAAAGCATAAAACGTATTTATAGAATTTGTCCCTCTACCATGATGAGACTTTCATTTAATGAAAAATATCAAAGCAAAACTAACCCAAACTAAAGAAACTATACCAAAAGATCACTCATGTACTTCTGAATATGTTTGAGATTTTATAATAACATTAAAAAAAAAAAAAAACTTTTTGTTCTCAAAGTGAAAACAGGACATTTAAATATACATACACAGATATAGTGTACAATTACACTTTTGGTGAATTCAAGATGTGAAGTGAACATCCAGGGAAGCTGCCTACTGGATGCAGTAGACGGCATTGAATGCCAAAGAGAAGTCTGGGACAATTAATTAGTTTCCAGACCCAGGCGGAAGCACTGTCTGGAGGCGGTCGGCCCCGACAGCTATTGCCCTAAATTATTTCTTCACTCACAATAGATGACCCCGAGCGCCTGACGCCGGAGAAATTGAAGGCACGGTGTGCCACTGACTCCCTTATCACCTATCTGACCAGAGGAAACCTGTTGGACTCAGATCAACCTCTTACATTTTACAAGCTGCTGTGCTGTATTAACTATTATTCTGGTATCCAGGTGGAACCCTATTTAAAGGCCACACACAGACTCTATATTAAGTCCTGAAGAAGACCCCCCACAGATGATAACACAATCACAACATTGCCCAGGGGTCGAAACGTCGACGCACACTTTCAAGTGTTGATGATCACCCAGACCATTTAAAATGTACAAGATTAATTGCTGATCGGGTTGAATCATAATCTCCATGTACCTCACACTGTGTTTAAATATGTGTTTTCAATATATGTTCTTTTGTTATGTTTATATTGTGTTGTGATATATAACAACACACCTTTTATGTTCACTTCACATCTTGAATTCACCAAAAGTGTAATTGTACACTATATCTGTGTGTGTGTGTATATTTAAATGTCCTGTTTTCACTTTGAGAACAAAAAGTTTTTTGTTTTTTTGATGTTATTATAAAATCTCAAACATATTCAGAAGTACATGAGTGATCTTTTGGTATAGTTTCTTTAGTTTGGGTTAGTTTTGCTTTGATATTTTTCATTAAATGAAAGTCTCATCATGGTAGAGGGACAAATTCTATAAATACGTTTTATGCTTTTTGAAGCTACTTGGTGGCAGACCCACTGTTCACTTAATGTACCTATCTCCAGGTTCTGCACATAACTGGGTTACCCCATTGTTTCATACTCACCAACGGAGGTAGGCACCAACTGGACTTTAAATCTGAGGCCTGAAGACACTGCAGGCCGCAGCAGCACACCCACAACCCATAACCCATCACCGGAGGTAGGCACCAACTGGACTTTAAATCTGAGGCCTGAAGACACAGCAGACCGCAGCAGCACACCCACAACCCACCACTGGAGGTAGGCACCAACTGGGCTTTTAATCTGAGGCCTGAAGACACTGCAGACCACAGCAGCACACCCACAACCCACCAACGGAGGTAGGCACCAACTGGGCTTTAAATCTGAGGCCTGAAGACACAGCAGACCGCAGCAGCACACCCACAACCCACCACTGGAGGTAGGCACCAACTGGGCTTTAAATCTGAGGCCTGAAGACACAGCAGACCACAGCAGCACACCCACAACCCACCAACGGAGGTAGCACCAACTGGGCTGTAAATCTGAGGCCTGAAGACACTGCACACCGCAGCAGCACACCCACAACACACCACTGGAGGTAGGCACCAACTGGGCTTCTAATCTGAGGCCTGAAGACACTGCACACCGCAGCAGCACACCCACAACCCATCACTGGAGGTAGGCACCAACTGTGCTTCTAATCTGAGGCCTGAAGACACTGCACACCGCAGCAGCACACCCACAACCCACCAACGGAGGTAGGTACCAACTGGGCTGTAAATCCGAGGCCTAAAGACACTGCAGACCGCAGCAGCACACCCACAACCCACCAACGGAGGTAGGCACCAACTGGGCTGTAAATCTGAGGCCTGAAGACACTGCAGACCACAGCAGCACACCCACAACCCATCACTGGAGGTAGGCACCAACTGGGCTTCTAATCTGAGGCCTGAAGACACAGCAGACCGCAGCAGCACACCCACAATCCACCACTGGAGGTAGGCACCAACTGGACTTTAAATCTGAGGCCTGTAGACACAGCAGACTGCAGCAGCACACCCACAACCCACCAATGGAGGTAGGCACCAACTGGGCTGTAAATCTGAGGCCTGAAGACACTGCAGGAACCTCTGTGTAACAAAGGAACCTCGGTCTGTACAAAGTAACCTGCCCTCCCTGCACACAAGGGAAACTCTCCCTACACACAAGGAAACCTATGTGTATATGAACTTTTAACTGTAAGGAGGGGACCTCTACTATACACAGGAACCTCAATATGTATGGAGGAACCGGCCCCTCTAGCCGCAGATATTGTAACGTCCACAAGAAAACATCTCCCTGCACAAGAACCCCTCGCTGCAAATAAGGAAGCATGCACTGCACACCGGAAGCACTAGCTGCAAATAAGGAAGCATGCACTGCACACCGGAAGCACTAGCTGCAATTAAGGAAGCATGCACTGCACACCGGAAGCACTAGCTGTGCAGTGACCTCTACAGGCGCCCCCGAGACCTCTAGCTACAGAGAGAAGTCTTCATTCATATTCAGTACAACCTCTCTGTGCGCTGGTGGGAGGGACTTCATTCTCTAATTCCACAAAGACCACCCAACTGCCCATGAAGTGCGGCACTCCAGAGGGGGCATCCTGCAGTGGTGGGTCAGAGGGTGAACTGAGGGCCCTTACCTGGGTGGCGATTGTAGAGGTGTACTGGGAGTGGTCGTAGGTCCACCCATGCTGGCAGCCCTGCAGGGGGGCGGTGTTGGGTGGTTCCCATGTGGAGGTGTTGGGTGGTCTCCAGGTGGAGGCACCGAGTGGTCCCCAGGTGGAGGTGCTGGGTGGTCCCCAGAGAGAGTCCTCCAGCAGGTGCCACTGGGGCTCTCTGTACATCTTGCAGGAGCTGAAGGTCCCATCAGGCTCCCTGGGGATGCTGATGAGGAGCAGCTCGGCCTCCGTGAGGTTCCCAAACTCGCCCTGATGAGAGAGGGCACAGTGGTGGGGGGGCACCGCCGCCAGGAAGTTGTGCAGCAGGAACTGCCAGGGTGTGATGATCCGGGGGATGCAAATCAGTAGAAGGACCCGGATCTGAAAGGGGCCAAAACCTCCCACCTCCGAGAAGAGATCCTCAAACTTCATCCTGAGAGTTCTGGGACCCCACACCAGGAGCACAGAGGGTCCGTGGGTGCTGATGAGGTCTTAGGGTGGGGAGGAGACAGAGTGCAGAGCCAGGGACCCAAGGGAGACTGCAGGATGCCAGGAGTCTGAGGGACTCCAGGAACGTCTGACCAGATAGAGGGTCTCGGAAGAGGGCTGGGGTCCCAGAGGAGGCTGAGCAGAGACCCGGGGTGTCAGACGAGGTGTGGGGTCCCAGAGGAGGCTGAGCAGAGACCCGGGGTCTCAGAAGAGGTCTGGGGGACCAAGGGAGGCTGAGCAGAGACCTAGGGTCTCAGACGAGGTCTGGGGTCCCAGAGGAGCCTGAGCAGAGACCTGGGGTGTCAGACGAGGTCTGGGGTCCCAGAGGAGGCTGAGCAGAGACCTAGGGTCTAAGAAGAGGTCTGGGGTCCCAGAGGAGGCTGAGCAGAGACCTAGGGTCTCAGACAAGGTCTGGGGTCCCAGAGCAGGCTGAGCAGAGACCCGGGGTTTCAGAAGAGGTCTGGGGTCCCAGAGGAGGCTGAGCAGAGACTCAGGGTCTCAGAAGATGTCTGAGGGTCCCAGAGGAGGCTGAGCAGAGACCTAGGGTCTCAGAAGAGGTCTGGGGTCCCAGAGGAGGCTGAGCAGAGACCTAGGGTCTTAGAAGAGGTCTGGGGTCCCAGAGGAGGCTGAGCAGAGACCCGGGGTCCTGAAGAGGTCTGGGGTCCCAGAGGAGGCTGAGCACAGACCTAGGGTCTTAGAAGAGGTCTGGGGTCCCAGAGGAGGCTGAGCAGAGACCCAGGGTCCTGAAGAGGTCTGGGGTCCCAGAGGAGGCTGAGCACAGACCTAGGGTCTCAGAAGAGGTCTGGGGTCCCAGAGGAGGCTGAGCAGAGACCTAGGGTCTCAGAAGAGGTCTGGGGTCCCAGAGGAGGCTGAGCAGAGACCCAGGGTCCTGAAGAGGTCTGGGGTCCCAGAGGAGGCTGAGCACAGACCTAGGGTCTCAGAAGAGGTCTGGGGTCCCAGAGGAGGCTGAGCAGAGACCTAGGGTCTCAGAAGAGGTCTGGGGTCCCAGAGGAGGCTGAGCAGAGACCTATGATCTCAGAAGAGGTCTGGGGTCCCAGAGGAGGCTGAGCAGAGACACGGGGTCCTGAAGAGGCCTGGGGTCCCAGAGGAGGCTGAGCACAGACCTAGGGTCTTAGAAGAGGTCTGGGGTCCCAGAGGAGGCTGAGCACAGACCTAGGATCTCAGAAGAGGTCTGGGGTCCCAGAGGAGGCTGAACACACCCTAGGGTCTCAGAAGAGGTCTGGGGTCCCAGAGGAGGCTGAACACACCCTAGGGTCTCAGAAGAGGTCTGGGGACCCAGAGGAGGCTGAACACACCCTAGGGTCTCAGAAGAGGTCTGGGGTCCCAGAGGAGGCTGAGCACAGACCTAGGGTCTCAGAAGAGGTCTGGGGTCCCAGAGGAGGCTGAGCAGGGGACTGAGGTTCTGAGCCGGGGTCCAGAGTCCATCCACTTGACGGTCTGGGAGCCTGCGAAGCCCGGTGTGGGGGGTGGTCCTGTCTGAAGGAGATGAGCAGTGCCCCGCGCTGGCTGATGTTTAAGTAGCTCAGTCCACGAGTTAATTCATTAGTTGAGGTCCAGGCCCTGGGCAGACGTCGTGCTGGGCTCAGATCACAAGACTCCTGGCGGTGCATTCATGGTGCAGATTAGAAGGCGCCATTGTACGCGCGCGGCCGTGGAATCTGCCTTTAAGGTGGCCCCAAGGCGCGTTATTCAAGAGTATGGAGGGGCCCCTGGCTTGTCTGGTAAGGCGAGTGATAGTAGGCGCTACACAAACACAATCATTCAGGACACATTCAGATCCGGGATACACCAAAGGTAACTAAATGCAGGTGGGCCAGCCCCTGCCAGTGACGCTGAACCAGCCCCTGCAGTGAGGGTGAACCAGACCCTGTCAATGAGGGTGAACCACCCCTGTCAATGAGGGTGAACCAGCCCCTGTCAATGAGGGTGAACCAACCACTGCCAGTGAGGGTGAACCAGCCCCTGCCACTGAAGGTGAACCACCCTCTGCCAGTGAGAGTGAACCAGCCCCTGCCAGTGAGAGTGAACCAGCCCATGCCAGTGAGGGTGAAACCAAGCCCTGCCAGTCAGGGTGAACCAGCACCTGCCAATGAGGGTGAACCAGCCCATGCCAGTGAGGGTGAAACTAAGCCCTGCCAGTCAGGGTGAACCAGCCCCTGCCGGTGAGGGTGAAACCAGCCCCTGCCGGTGAGGCTGAACCAGCCCCTGCCGGTGAGGGTAAAGCCAGGCCCTGCCAGTGAAGGTGAAGCAGCCCCTGCCAATGAGGGTGAAGCAGTCCCTGCCAGTGAGGGTGAAGCCAGCCTCTGCCAGTGAGGGTAAACCAGCCCCTGACAGTGAGGGTGAACCAGCCCCTGACAGTGAGGGCGAACCTGCCAGTGAGGGTGAACCAGTCCCTAACAGTGAGGCTGAACCAGCCCCTGCCAGTGAGGGTAAACCAGCCCCTGACAGTGAGGGTAAACCAGCCCCTGACAGTGAGGGCGAACCTGCCAGTGAGGGTGAACCAGTCCCTGACAGTGAGGCTGAACCAGCCCCTGCCAGTGAGGGTGAGCAAGCCCCTGCCAGTGAGGTTGAACCAGCCCCTGCCAGTGAGGATGAACAGCCCCTGCCAGTGAGGGTGAACCAGCCCCTGCCAGTGAGGGTGAACCAGCCCCTGCCAGTGAGGGTGAACAGCCCCTGCCAGTGAGGGTGAACCAGCCCCTGCCAGTGAGGGTGAATCAGCCCCTGCCAGTGTGGGTGAACCAGTCCCTGCCAGTGAGGGTGAACCTACCCCTGCCAGTGTGGGTGAAACCAGCCCCTGCCAGTGTGGGTGAAACTAGGCCCTGCCAGTGAGGGTGAAACCAGCCCCTGCCAGTGAGGGTGAACCAGCCCCTGTCAGTGAGAGTGAACAAGCCCCTGACCGTGAGGCTGAACCAGCCCCTGACAGTGAGGGTGAAACCAGCCCCTGCCAGTGAGGGTGAAACCAGACCCTGCCAGTGAGAGTGAACCAGCCCCTGCCAGTGAGGGTGAAACCAGCCCCAGCCAGTGAGGGTGAACCAGCCCCTGCCAGTGAGGGTGAACAAGCCCCTGCCAGTGAGGCTGAACCAGCCCCTGCCAGCGAGGGTGAACCAGCCCCTGCCAGCTATGGTGAACCAGCCCCTGCCAGTGAGGCTGAACTATCCCCTGCCAGTGAGGGCGAACCAGCCCCTGCCAGTGAGGGCGAACCAGCCCCTGGCAGTGAGAATGAACCAGCCCCTGCCAGTGAGGGTGAAACCAGCCCCTTCCAGTGAGGGTGAAACCAGCCCCTGCCAGTGAGGGTGAACCAGCCCCTGCCAGTGAGAGTGAACCAGTCCCTGCCAGGGAGGCTGAGCCAGCCCCTGCCAGCGAGGGTGAACCAGCCCCTGCCAATGAGGCTGAACCAACCCCTGCAAGTGAGGGTGAACCTGCCCCTGCCAGTGAGGGTGAACCAGTCCCTGACAGTGAGGGTGAACCAGCCCCTGCCAGTGAAGCTCAACCAGCCCCTGCCAATGAGGGTAAACCAGCCCCTGCCATTGAGGGTGAAACGAGCCCCTGCCATTGAGGGTGAAACCAGCCCCTGCCAGTGAGGCTAAACCAGCCCCTGACAGTGAGGGTGAAACCAGTCCCTGCCAGTGAGGGTGAAACCAGCCCCTGCCAGTGAGGGTGAAAGAGCCACTGCCAGTGAGGGTGAACTAGCCCCTGCCAGTGAGGGTGAACTAGCCCCTGCCAATGAAGGTGAACCAGCCCCTGCCAGTGAAGGTGAACCAGTCCCTGCCAGTGAGCGTGAACCAGCCCCTGCCAGTGAGGGTGAAACCACCCCATGCCAGTGAGGGTGAACCAGCCCCTGCCAGTGAGGGTGAAACCAGCCCCTGCCAGTGAGGGTGAAACTGGCCCCTGCCAGTGAGGGTGAAACCAGCCCCTGCCAGTGAAGGTGAACCAGCCCCTGCCAATGAGGGTATACCAGCCCCTGCCAGTGAGGGTATACCAGCCCCTGCCAGTGAACGTGAACAAGCCCTTGCCAGTGAGGCGGAACCAGGCCCTGCCAGAGAGGCCCCTGCCAGTGAGGGTGAAACCAGCCCTGCCAGTGAGGGTGAAACCACCCCCTCTCAGTGAGGGGGAACCAGCCCCTGCGAGTGAGGGTGAACCAGCCCCTGTCAGTGAGGGTGAACAAGCTCTTGTCAGTGAGGGTGAAAAATCAGCCCCTGCCAGTGAGGCTGAACTATCCCCTGCCAGTGAGGGTGAACAAGCCCCTGTCAGTGAAGGTGAACCACCCCCTGACAGTGAGGGTGAACCAGCCCCTGCCAGTGAGAGTGAACCAGCACCTGCCAGTGAAGGTGAACCAGCCCCTCCCAGTGTGGGTGAACCAGCCCATGCCAGTGAGGGTGAAACCAGACCCTGCCAGTGAGGGTGAACCAGCCCCTGCCAGTGAGGGTGAAACCAGCCCCTGCCAGTGAGGGTGAAACCAGCCCCTGCCAGTGAGGGTGAACCAGGCCCTGCCAGTGAGTGTGAACAGCCCCTGTGAGTGAGGCTGAACCTGTCGCTGCCTGTGAGGGTGAACAAGTCCCTGCCGGTGAGGGTGAACGAGTCCCTGTCAGTGAGGGTGAACCTGCCCCTGAAAGTGTGGGTGAAACCAGAACCTGCCAGTGTGGGTGAAACCAGCCCCTGCCAGTGAGAGTGAAACCAGCCCCTGCCAATAAGAGTGAACCAGTCCCTGCCAGTGAGGGTGAACATGCCCCTGCCAGTGAGGGTGAACCAGCCCCTGCCAGTGAGGGTGAGCAAGCCTTTGCCAGTGAGGCTGAACCAGCCCCTGCCAGTGAGAGTGAAACCAGCCCCTGCCAGTGAGAGTGAAACCAGCCCCTACCAGTGAGGGTGAACCAGTCCCTGCCAGTGAGGGTGAAACCAGCCCCTGCCAGTGAGGGTGAACCAGCCCCTGCCAGTGAAAGTGAACCAGCCCCTGCCAGTGAGGTTGAACCTGCCCCTGCCAGTGAGGGTGAACCAGTCCCTGACAGTGAAGGTGAACGAGCCCCTGCCAGTGAAGCTGAACCATCCCCTGCCAATGAGGGTGAACCAGCCCCTGCCCCTGAGGGTGAACCAGGCCCTGCCAGTGAGGGTGAACCAGCCCCTGCCAGTGAGCGTGAACCTGCCCCTGCAGGTGAGGGTGAAGCAGTCCGTGCCAGTGAGGGTGAACCAGCCACTGCTGGTGAGGGTGACACCACCCCTGCCAGTGAGGGTATACCAGCCCCTGCCAATGAAGGTTAACCAGCCCCTGCCAGTGAGGGTGAACCAGCCCCTGCCCGTAAGGGTGAACCAGGCCCTGCCAGTAAGGGTGAACCAGCCCCTGCCAGTGAGGCTGAACCTGCCCCTGCCAGTGAGGGTGAACCAGTCCCTGCCAGTGAGGGTGAACCAGCTCCTGCCAGTGAAGCTGAACCAGCCCCTGCCAATGAGGGTGAACCAGCCCCTGCCATTGAGGGTGAAAACAGCCCCTGCCATTGAGGGTGAAAGCAGCCCCTGCCAGTGAGGCTGAACCAGCCCCTGACAGCGAGGGTGAAACCAGCCCCTGCCAGTGAGGGTGAAACCAGCCCCTGCCAGTGAGGGTGAACCAGCTCCTGCCAGTGAGGGTGAACCAGCCCTGCCAGTGAGGTTGAACCAGCCCCTGCCAATGAAGTTGAACCAGCCCCTGCCAGTGAAGGTGAACCAAGCGATACCAAAGGGGATGATGGACGGAGCATTAGAGCAAATCAAACACTCACCCCCAGTCAACTGATCTGGGTTTAATCCATCATCATTCTTTAGCTCACTCCACCACCCCAGTTCAGACATGGCCATATGCAAATCAGTCTGACCCTGTGCCTCATGGGAACAGTCCAGCCCGGACTGCCAAGCCATGTCTTCCCTGGACCGGAAACAAGCATCCTGGGACCGGTTTCGGGTTCAAAACCCTCATCAGCCAGGCTATCTTGAATCCAGTGGCAAAGTGAGCAAGGGACCCACGTCTGGGCATACCCCGCCAACTTAGGGCGAACAAAGCGATACCAAAGGCTATCCTGGCTGATGAGGGCTGAAAGCCCGAAACCGGTCCTAGGATGCTTGTTTCCAGTCCAGGGAGGACCTGGCCTGGCAGTTCGGGCTGGACTGTTCCCATTGGGCGCAGGGTCAAGACTGATTTGCATATGGCTGGGTCCAAACTGGAATGGCATGGTGAGCAAAAAAACGATGGATTTAGGCCCAGATCTCTGTACTGGGGTGAATGTACGACATTGTTCAGCATTCTGTCCATCAATTGTTGTTTTTGCATTTGTCACCCCGAGTGGGACGGGTCTGCCCAGACGTGGGTCCTGTGCTCTCCATGCCACTGGAGTCAAGCTATCCTGGCTGATGAGGGCTGAAAGCCCGAAACCGGTCCTAGGATGCTTGTTTCCAGTCCAGGGAGGACCTGGCCTGGCAGTTCGGGCTGGACTGTTCCCATTGGGCGCAGGGTCAAGACTGATTTGCATATGGCTGGGTCCAAACTGGAATGGCATGGTGAGCAAAAAACGATGGATTTAGGCCCAGATCTCTGTACTGGGGTGAATGTACGACATTGTTCTGCATTCTGTCCATCAATTGTTGTTTTTGCATTTGTCACCCCGAGTGGGACGGGTATGCCCAGACGTGGGTCCCGTGCTCTCCATGCCACTGGAGTCAAGCTATCCTGGCTGATGAGGGCTGAAAGCCCGAAACCGGTCCTAGGATGCTTGTTTCCAGTCCAGGGAGGACCTGGCCTGGCAGTTCGGGCTGGACTGTTCCCATTGGGCGCAGGGTCAAGACTGATTTGCATATGGCTGGGTCCAAACTGGAATGGCATGGTGAGCAAAAAAACGATGGATTTAGGCCCAGATCTCTGTACTGGGGTGAATGTACGACATTGTTCTGCATTCTGTCCATCAATTGTTGTTTTTGCATTTGTCACCCCGAGTGGGACGGGTATGCCCAGACGTGGGTCCCGTGCTCTCCATGCCACTGGAGTCAAGCTATCCTGGCTGATGAGGGCTGAAAGCCCGAAACCGGTCCTAGGATGCTTGTTTCCAGTGAGGGTGAACCAGCCCCTGCCAGTGAGGGTGAATCAGCCCCTGGCAGTGAGGGTGAACCAGCCCCTGGCAGTGAGGGTGAACCAGCCCCTGCAAGTGAGGTTGAACCAGTCCCTGCCAGTGAGGGTGGAGCAGCCCCTGCCAGTGAAGTTGAACCAGCCCCTGCCAGTGAGGGTGAACCAGACCCTGCCAGTGAGGCTGAACCAGCCCCTGCCAGTGAGGGTGAACCAGCCCCTGCCAGTTAGGGTGAACCAGCCCCTGTCAGTGAGGCTGAACTATCCCCTGCAGTGAGGGCGAACCAGCCCCTGCCAGTGAGGGCGAACCATCCCCTTCCAGTGAGAATGAACCAGCCCCTGCCAGTGAGGGTGAAACCAGCTCCTGCCAGTGAGGGTGAAACCAGCCCCTGCCAGTGAGGGTGAACTAGCCCCTGCCAATGAAGGTGAACCAGCCCCTGCCAATGAAGGTGAACCAGCCCCTGCCAGTGAGGGTGAACCAGCCCCTGCCAGTGAGAGTGAACCAGTCCCTGACAGGGAGGCTGAGCCAGCCCCTGCCAGTGAGGGTGAACCAGCCCCTGCCAATGAGGCTGAACCAGCCCCTGACAGTGAGGGTGAACCAGGCCCTGCCCGTGAGGGTGAACCTGCCCCTGCCAGTGAGGGTGAACCAGTCCCTGACAGTGAGGGTGAACCAGTCCCTGACAGTGAGGGTGAACCAGCCCCTGCCAGTGAAGCTCAACCAGCCCCTGCCAATGAGGGTAAACCAGCCCCTGCCATTGAGGATGAAACCAGCCCCTGCCAGTGAGGGTGAAACCAGCCCCTGCCAGTGAGGCTGAACCAGCCCCTGACAGTGAGGGTGAAACCAGCCCCTGCCAGTGAGGGTGAAACCAGACCCTGCCAGTGAGGGTGAACTAGCCACTGCCAGTGAGGTTGAACGAGCCCCTGCCAATGCAGGTGAACCAGCCCCTGCCAGTGAAGGTGAACCACTCCCTACCAGTGAGGGTGAACCAGCCCCTGCCAGTGAGGGTGAACAAGCTCTTGCCAGTGAGGCTGAACCAGCCCCTGCCAGTGAGAGTGAACCTGCCCCTGCCAGTGAGGCTGAAATATCCCTTGCCAGTGAGGGTGAACATGCCCCTGTCAGTGAGGGTGAACCACCCCCTGACAGTGAGGGTGAACCTGCCCCTGCCAGTGAGGGTGAACCAGCCCCTGCCAGTGAGGGTGAACAAGCCCCTGCCAGTGAGGGTGAACCAGCCCCTGCCATGAGGGTGAACCAGGCCCTGCCAGTGAGGGTGAACCAGCCCCTGCCAATGAGCGTGAACCTGCCCCTGCCGGTGAGGGTGAAGCAGTCCCTGCCGGTGAGGGTGAACCAGCCCCTGCAGGTATACCAGCCCCTGCCAGTGAGGGTGAACCAGCCCCTGTCAGTGAGGCTGAACCAGCCCCTGCCAGTGAGGGTGAACCAGCCCCTGCCAGTGAGGGTGAACCAGCCCCTGCCAGCTAGGGTGAACCAGCCCCTGCCAGTGAGGGTGAACCAGCCCCTGCCAGCTAGGGTGAACTATCCCCTGCCAGTGAAGGCGAACCAGCCCCTGCCAGTGAGGGCGAACCAGCCCCTGCCAGTGAGAATGAACCAGCCCCTGCCAGTGAGGGTGAAACCAGCCCCTGCCAGTGAGGGTGAAACCAGCCCCTGCCAGTGAGGGTGAACCAGCCCCTGCCAATGAAGGTGAACCAGCCCTGGCCAGTGAGGGTGAACAAGCCCCTGTCAGTGAGAGTGAACCAGTCCCTGCCAGGGAGGCTGAACCAGCCCCTGCCAGTGAGGGTGAACCAGCCCCTGCCAGTGAGGCTGAACCAGTCCCTGCCAGTGAGGGTGAATCAGTCCCTCCCAGGGAGGGTGAACCAGCCCCTGCCAGTGAGGGTATACCAGCCCCTGCCAATGAGAGTGAACCAGCCCCTGCCAGTGAGAGTGAACCAGCCCCTGCCGGTGAGGGTGAACCAGTCCCAGGGGCGGCTCCTCCATTAGGGCGGAGGAGCATCGCCCCACTGCTTTCTCGCAGTGCGAGAAGCAGAAACATAAAATGGTATTTTAAATACCATGTTATGTTTCTGCTTCTCGTGCTGCGAGAAAGCAGAACGGTATGCCTGGTTGGGGGCGGGCGGGTGGGCGGGTCGAGGAGGAGTGTCTTGGCCATTGCTGTGGGTGCTGACTGTTTGGTCGGCCCTCTGGGGCCGACCAAACCAGTCATGCGCACTCTGCATTTTCTCTATGTAGGCTGCATACAGACTACATAGAGAAAATGGCCTCCCTACAGGCGCCCGGCTGGGCGCCGTCCGCACCAATCACAACGCTGCCATTGCAGCGTTGTGATTGGCTTGGGGGAGGTGAGGGAGGATGCCTGCTTCCTGACGCGGGACCCGGCCTGGAGCGGAGGCAGCGCGGGACCCGGTAAATTGCGTTTTTTTATTTATTTTTAAATACCCCCCGCGTGAACACCCGTGCGAACCCCCGCGCGACCCCCCACCCGCGAGTCATGCGAGCCGTGACTGACCAATCCCTGCCAGTGAGGGTATACCAGCCCCATGTCAATGAGGGTGAACCAGCCCCTGCCAGTGAGGGTGAACCAGTCCCTGCCAGTGACAGTGAACCTGCCCCTGCCAGTGAAGGTGAACTAGCCCCAGCCTGTGAGGGTGAACTAGCCCCTGCCAGTGAGGGTGAAACCAGCCCCTGCCAGTGAGGGTGAAACCAGCCCCTGCCAGTGAGGGTGAACCAGCCCCTGCCAGTGAGGGTGAAAGCAGCCCCTGCCAGTGAGGGTGAAGCAGCCCCTGCCAGTGAGGGTGTAATTGTAATTTACATTTATCGAGCGCGTTATCACCAACAGGTCTCTAAGCGCTACCAGAGGGGTCACCCCTCCTAGTTAGTGGGAGAGTGGCAGATGTTAAAGGATGCCCCAGGCTTCTAAGAAAAGTACTGTCTTCAGCTTCTTTCTAAAGGGGAGGAGGTTCAGTTCCTTACGTAAATTTACCGGGAGACTATTCCACAGCCGAGGTATTGCTGCTGAGAAGGCTCTTCCTCCAACAGAAGACAGATTAAAGCGGGGGCAAACCAGTAGGCAGGCCTCAGCTGACCGAAGCACCCTACTAGGGACATAGTTGGCTAGACGGTCTTTGATATAGCTTGGGGCTTGGCCATACATGGTTTTGTGGGCAATGCAGAGACCTTTAAACTCTGAACCAGCCCCTGCCAGTGAGAGAGAACCAGCCCCTGCCAGTGAGGGTGAACCAGCCCCTGCCAGTGACAGAGAACCAGCCCCTGCCAGTGAGGGTGAACCAGCCCCTGCCAGTGAGGGTGAGCCAGCCCCTGCCAGTGAGGGTGAAACCAGAGGAGGCTGAGAGAGAGACAATACCGCGATATATGAAGGTTATTGACTGTGGTCTTCTCCCGGCGAGGCATGTTACCAGAGGAGGCTGAGAGAGAGACAATACCGCAATATATGAAGGTTATTGACTGTGGTCTTCTCCCGGCGAGGCATGTTACCAGAGGAGGCTGAGAGAGAGACAATACCGCGATATATGAAGGTTATTGACCGCGGTCTTCTCCCGGCGAGGCATGTTACCAGAGGAGGCTGAGAGAGAGACAATACCGTGATATATGAAGGTTATTGACCGCGGTCTTCTCCCGACGAGGCATGTTACCAGAGGAGGCTGAGAGAGAGACAATACCGCGATATATGAAGGTTATTGACTGCGGTCTTCTCCCGGCGAGGCATGTTACCAGAGGAGGCTGAGAGAGAACAATACCGTGATATATGAAGGTTATTGACCGCGGTCTTCTCCCGACGAGGCATGTTACCAGAGGAGGCTGAGAGAGAGACAATACCGCGATATATGAAGGTTATTGACTGCGGTCTTCTCCTGGCGAGGCATGTTACCAGAGGAGGCTGAGAGAGAGACAATACCGCAATATATGAAGGTTATTGACTGTGGTCTTCTCCCGGCGAGGCATGTTACCAGAGGAGGCTGAGAGAGAGACAATACCGCGATATATGAAGGTTATTGACTGCGGTCTTCTCTCGGCGAGGCATGTTACCAGAGGAGGCTGAGAGAGAGACAATACCGTGATATATGAAGGTTATTGACTGCGGTCTTCTCCCGGCGAGGCATGTTACCAGAGGAGGCTGAGAGAGAGACAATACCGCAATATATGAAGGTTATTGACTGTGGTCTTCTCCCGGCGAGGCATGTTACCAGAGGAGGCTGAGAGAGAGACAATACCGCGATATATGAAGGTTATTGACCGCGGTCTTCTCCCGGCGAGGCATGTTACCAGAGGAGGCTGAGAGAGAGACAATACCGTGATATATGAAGGTTATTGACCGCGGTCTTCTCCCGACGAGGCATGTTACCAGAGGAGGCTGAGAGAGAGACAATACCGCGATATATGAAGGTTATTGACTGCGGTCTTCTCCCGGCGAGGCATGTTACCAGAGGAGGCTGAGAGAGAGACAATACCGCAATATATGAAGGTTATTGACTGTGGTCTTCTCCCGGCGAGGCATGTTACCAGAGGAGGCTGAGAGAGAGACAATACCGCGATATATGAAGGTTATTGACCGCGGTCTTCTCCCGGCGAGGCATGTTACCAGAGGAGGCTGAGAGAGAGACAATACCGTGATATATGAAGGTTATTGACCGCGGTCTTCTCCCGGCGAGGCATGTTACCAGAGGAGGCTGAGAGAGAGACAATACCGCGATATATGAAGGTTATTGACTGCAGTCTTCTCCCGGCGACCATTACAAAATAATGGGGTAAACCCAGAAGAGGTCACAGGACCTGGGTACAATATGCTATGAAAAATAATTGGTCCTGGACCCAATTCAGTAATAGCAAAACGAATCAGTGGGGCTTGTTTGAATTAATGCTGGCGCAAAGGTCAACAGCAAGTAATCAATACAACAATGTACATAAAACATCCTTACTTAGCACCCTGAAAATGAAGGACAAAAACACACCTGTAAACAGTTTAGTTCAAAAGTTTTTTTACTTTGTTATTCATCAATGCATCCACGTTGGGTAAAGACATTACCACATGTCATCCATGATATAAAATAGTTTGCTAACAGAAAAGGGTGTAAGAGAGGAAAGGAGTGCTCGTGTTGTTTGAAAAATTAGATGGAGGGGAAAGAAGGAAGTGGTAGATAATCAACTTAGTTATCTATTCAATGTAGGTACTGGGTCTTAATTTAAAAACAACACCCAGTACAATCAGACCTGTCCATATTCATATACAATAGATAATTTAAACATTCTTTTGTATGTATATACGTGCAATGATGCACCATCAGAAACAGGGGGCAAGGAGGTATATTGAGGTACAGGTTCTTGATGGAGGTAGGCGTCGACGTTTCGACCCGACTTATGCGAAGAGGGTGGTTGTAGACCTCCGCTCGCGGGTCTTCATCAGGACAAGGGGAAAAGGGCAACCTATTCCTGGCGCCAAGGTTGGGCTGACCAGGTGGCTATTTCCAATTGGTAAATAGTCCGCAACAGCGGGTCGTGAAGACTCAACAAGTCAAAGTGCAGCTGCACAGTGACTATCAATTTACGAAGTGCTGAGTATTCCAAGTTATTCCAAAGTGAGGAGTAAATCCATTTTCTTAATTCATAGTGCGCTGCTCACGAAGAAACACCCGCTTCCTACCACATTTTTCTTTCCCAACATTTTCACATCAGAAGTGAAAAACAAATTGCACTGACTGAGCAGTTCAAAAACAAAGTTTGCACGAGTCAGTCTATGCAAACGTCAGTGCAAACATCAGTGTGAGGGCCGCAATCTAGCTCCTGCCTGTGATACCACTGACTGTACTGCAGGGAACACCTCGTTTTCACGAAGACTCCAAAACGTCTTAAAGATTCGTTTGGAAATCTGATCACACCAGTGAAACTAATCATTGGCAAAGCCAATTAGTCTCGCCTATGAAAGTTGTTGGCTTTGATAATGTTTTATAGCCATGCTGTACAGCAGCGCAGAGACTTTGCAGTGTGGGTAAAACTAATTTAAAAAACACTATAACCCAGCAAGGGATAATGCGCTTTTGTTTCTAAAGTGCATTAGCGCTGGATGCATCGTGTTCCTTTTTTTATTATTATTTATAGCCATGCTGCCCAGAAGCCACGCTGCTATATAGTTTGGCTATAAATTATTGCCGAAGTGGGCCATGTCCATGCTGTACGTCATGAACAAAGACTGTGGCAGAGCCAATAGTCCCAAAGGCGAGACCTACTGGCTTTGCCAATGCTTGTTAGGTATCGGCACATCACTCCTGTGATTCTCAACAAATCAGTTAATCTCTCCATGTATGAAAAGAAGAAAAAAAGACATTTGGCAAAAATTCCTATCACATAAACAAAGCGATTGCGCCCATGTCTTAGTGAAAATACATTTGGAAGCAGATAACATCTGTTGATTCAATAAAAGCAGATAATTCCTATTGTGAAAGGAGAAAAGGGCTTTTTTGAAGTGCGTGTGACATAGTAAAACATGGCTACAATTGGCAAGAGGTTTAAGAAGGAGAACACAGAAGAAGAAAAAATAAAAGTAGTCCCTCAATCACAGCGCGATTAGCGGAAGGACACCAATCAAGCTGAAGTAATCACTACTATGTTCCAGTCGAAAGAAGAGGAAGTGAAGCCAGCATGTGCTGGCTAATTAGAAGGCAGATTTAAGAGTGACAATGAAGTCAACGAATGTTAGGCAATGGGGGACTGCAAGTCTCTTGTTGTATACAATACCCCTCGCAAGCTTGGGCGCATGCAGGGTGTGGCTGTCGCAGGCGAACCCTAAAGCCGGGTCTGGTGGCTCAGTGGACTAATGTGGACTCAGGCGACCCCTGACCTTGACTGGTAGGTCGCTCCCCCACCACACAGCTCCGTCTGTGTGCCCTGCTGCTGCCCCTGATTGTGCTCGTTTTTCCTTTCTGTGCCCCCTTGCTGCCCCTGATTGTGCTCGTTTTTCCTTTCTGTGCCCCCCTTGCTGCCCCTGATTGTGCTCGTTTTTCCTTTCTGTGCCCCCTTGCTGCCCCTGATTGTGCTCGCTTTTCCTTTCTGTGCCCCCCTTGCTGCCCGATTGTGCTCGCTTTTCCTTTCTGTGCCCCCTTGCTGCCCCTGATTGTGCTCGTTTTTTCCTTTCTGTGCCCCCTTGCTGCCCCTGATTGTGCTCGTTTTTCCTTTCTGTGCCCCCTTGCTGCCCCTGATTGTGCTCGTTTTTTCCTTTCTGTGCCCCCTTGCTGCCCCTGATTGTGCTCGTTTTTTTGTTTTGTTTTTTTCCTTTCTGTGCCCCCTTGATGCCCTGATTGTGCTCGTTTTCCCTTCTGTGCCTGTTTCCCGCCGCTGCGCCCCTGCGGCCCCGCCCCCTCACTGCCCATTCGCTGCCCCATTCCCTGCTCCTCCCTCCCACCTCCCCATTTATGGCGGCCGCTGCGCGGCCGCGCCTAAGGCAAGCCCGTCTGCGCCCGTCCGCGCCGTGACCGCGCCCAGCGCCAGACCCCTTGGTCCGGGCATCCCCCGCGCCCGCCACATCAACAGACGCCGATACGACGCCAGCACCCTCCACGCACTCAACCCCCGGAAAAGATCACGCCTGCTACCAGGCCACCCGAAGCGCACCCAAGGGCCCTTCACCTGCCGGAACTGCAGCTTCGCCAGCACCCGCCCCGCCAAACCACCGCCCAGGAAAGAACCCAACTACCTCAGATGCATCCTCCTCAACACCCGCTCCGCCCGCAAACACGCCATCGAACTCTGGGACCTTCTCGACTCAACCTCCCCAGACGTCGCATTCCTGACGGAGACCTGGCTGAATCCCGCTTCAGCCCCCGACATCGCCATTGCCATCCCGGACGGATACAAGATCACCCGCAGGGACCGCACCAACGGAGTCGGAGGAGGCATCGCCATCGTCCACAGGAACACCCTCAGAGTCTCAACCAACACCGACGACACCCTCAGCACCGCCGAACACATGCACTTCCAGATCCACACCGATCCCAACACCACCCTCAGAGGAACCCTCATCTACAGACCCCCGGACCCCGACCACAGTTCAGCGATTCCATCGCTGACTTCGTCAGCACACACGCCATCGCCTCCACGGACTACATCCTCCTCGGGGACCTGAACTTCCACCTCGAGAACAACAAGGACACCAACTCCACCACCCTGATCGACAACCTCGCCCTCGGACTCAGACAGCTCGTGACTACACCCACCCACGCCGCCGGCCACACGCTAGACTCCATCTTTTCCGCAAGCCCACACGTCTCCTTCAACCACACCTCCGAACCCCACTGGACTGACCACCACTGCATCCACTTCACCTACAGGAAGCCCACCACGCACCACCGCACCGAACAAATGCCTCGCCGCTGCTGGAGCAGAGTCACGGAAGACCAGCTAACCACAACCCTCGCCTGAGCCCACCCGCCGAACCCTCCGACCCCGACACCGCCGCCCGCAACCTCAGACAGTGGATCGACGACTGCGCCCAACACCCTCGCCCCGCTCAAGAATCCGCCCAACAGCCACACCAGCAAGAAAGCCACCTGGTTCACCAAAGACCTCCAGGCCTCCAAACGAACATGCCGAAAACTGGAGAAGATCTGGCTCCACGAACGGACAGCGGACAGCTACGCCGCCCACAAGAGCGCCACCCGCAGTCACCATCACCTCATCAGATCCGCCAAAAGGGCCTCACTCAAAGACCGCCTAGACAACAACGCACACAACAGCAAAGAGCTCTTCAACATCGTGAAGGAACTCTCCAACCCCAGCTCCAACACCAACGACATCCAGCCGTCGCGAGACCTGTGCGACTCACTGGCCACCTTCTTCCACCGCAAAATCGCCGACATCTACGACAGCTTCAACACCACGACCGCCCCGGCAACCACCGAGACCACTGCCCCCACAACCACCAACCGCCTGCTCTCCTGGACCAACATCAACGACGAGGACACCAGCGAGATCATGAACACCATCCACTCCGGTTCACCGCTAGACCCCTGCCCTCACCACATCTTCAACAAAGCCAGTACAGCCATCGCGCCCCATCTCCGGAAAATAATCAACATCTCCTTCGAGACAGCAACCTTCCCGGAAAGCTGGAAGCACGCCGAGATCACCGCCTTACTCAAGAAACCCAAGGCAGACCCCAAGGACCTCAAGAACTTCCGACCCATCTCTCTGCTCCCGTTCCCCGCGAAGGTCACCGAGAAAATCGTCAACAAACAACTGACCCGCTACCTCGAGGAGAACAACATCCTGGACCCTTCCCAGTCCGGCTTCCGCAGCAACCACAGCACCGAAACCGCCCTCATCGCCGCCACCGATGACATCAGGACCCTGCTAGACAACGGAGAAACAGCAGCCCTCATCCTCCTGGACCTATCAGCCGCCTTCGACACGGTCTGCCACCACACACTACGAACACGCCTTCACGACGCCGGGATCCAAGAGAAGGCCCTGGACTGGACCACATCCTTCCTTTCCGGCAGAACACAAAGCGTCCGCCTCGCCCCCTTCCGATCCAAGGCCACCAAGATCATCTGCGGCGTACCCCAAGGCTCCTCCCTCAGCCCAACGCTGTTCAACATCTACATGGCACCCCTCGCCCACGTCGCCCGACAGCACAACCTCAACATCATCTCCTACGCCGACGACACCCAGCTGATCCTCTCCCTCACCAAAGACCCTCACACCGCCAAAGCCCACCTCCACGAAGGAATGAAGGCCGTCGCCGAATGGATGAGGACCAGCCGCCTGAAGCTGAACTCGGACAGAGCGGAGGTCCTCATCCTTGGTTCCAACCCTTCAGCCTGGGACGACTCCTGGTGGCCAACATCACTGGGAACAGCCCCGCCACCCACCGACCACGTACGCAACCTAGGGGTCATCCTCGACCCCACCCTCTCCATGACTAAGCAGGTCAACGCCGTTTCCTCATCCTGCTTCAACATCCTCCGAATGCTCCGCAGGATCTTCAAGTGGATCCCCACCGAAACAAGAAAAACAGTCACCCAGGCCCTCGTCACCAGCAGGCTGGACTACGGAAACGCCCTCTACGCAGGAACGACGGCTAAGCTCCTGAGACGGCTGCAACGCATCCAGAACGCCTCTGCACGTCTTATCCTCGACATCCCCCGACGCAGCCACATCACACCCCACCTGAGAGACCTGCACTGGCTCCCTGTCAACAAGAGGATAACCTTCAAGCTCCTCACCCACGCACACAAAGCACTCCACAACTCCGGACCAGCCTACCTCAACAGACGACTCAGCTTCTACACCCCCACCCGCCAGCTCCGCTCGACCAGCCTCGCCCTCGCCACAGTCCCCCGCATCCGGAAAACGACCGCCGGCGGCAGATCCTTCTCCCACCTCGCCGCCAAGACCTGGAACACCCTCCCCACCAACCTCCGACAGACCCAAGACCTACTGGCCTTCAGAAGACTCCTCAAGACCTGGCTCTTCGATCAGTAGCAGCACCACCCCCCTCTTCCCCCAGCGCCTTGAGACCCTCGCGGGTATGTAGTGCGCTTTATAAGTGACATGATTGATTGATTGATTGATTGTCCACTGTAGGGGCCTGTGTTTGATCTCATGGTCACAGGTTCAAATCCTGGCGGGTCCACTCAGCCTTTCATCCATCTGAGGTCGAGAAAATGAGTACCATTGAGTTGGGTAACAAAAAACATCTGTTATTCAGCGCCAAGATGTCTCCAGGTGAACGTGCGCTTTACAAATACACGTTATGTTATGTTTGTTGTACCTGTTTGGTCACTGTTTACTTCTAATATTTCTGAAGCAAATCAAAACCCCAGAGAACGGCAGGACGCTGTGCACAAATAAAATTACAAATGGAAAAAAAGGAAAAGGAATAAAATGCAAAATCAAATTAAGTAAAAAAAAGCTAGAAAAATGCAGGCAGATAAGACAAAGCGCGAATCGTCGCAGGAGTGCAGACCTCAATCTCACGACTTACAGCTGGCAAGTCGAAGAGAAAAAAGGCTGGAATGGAAGGTTACTGAAGAGTCGGGTGGGAGAGGTGGTCAGGTTGAGACTGAAGGGAATAAGTGTAGGCAAAAACGACTGCCAAGGGGGTGGGCTTCAGTGCCAGACTGGGAACCAAAATCTGCCCTTGCAAATTTGGACATACCCGCTGGCATACTGCATGTAGCGGGCTAGTGTAGGAAGTGAGTCCGACCACTGGAAGATCTGTTTGGGACTCTCTCCCCAAGAAGATGTTGAATAAAATGCAACAATTGTGTGGTTTTACGGCACATATTCTCTTTAGACTCATAAATGTGAACTTACAAAACCCAGCCCTGCTATTTTACCATTTCTTCATTTTCTTTTATATAGCGCGAACTAGACCCGAGACATCGGGTATCAGACCGCTTTACATGAGCACCAGTTTTGTTACAGGTGGACACATTCATGTTTTTTTTTGTTTTGTTAGGCACAGGGAGATTAAGTGATTTGCACAGAATCACAGGATGTTGAGCGTCGTTGCCGAGACTCGAACCCGGTTCCCCAGCTTCGAGGTCGACCTCTCTAGCCGTGAGGCTACATCCTCTCTCTTTCCTATCTAGAAACATGCTCTTGGAATTAAAGGCACATAAGCGTGTGTTTTGAACCTGCGATTGGTAAGTGATATTGGAAACAGATATGCACGGTTTCCTGTGATATTCCTCGACCCTGGGAGATTCCTTCTAGGGCGCGACTGTCTTTAAGGACATTTCATGACAGACATGCCATTGTCCCATGGAAAAGACGGTGGAGGTACTAAGATGGCAAGTGTCAGGCATAGACTGACTGATGCACCCCGGCCCTACTCGTGATTGTTTTATGGTTGTAGGAAAGAGCCCTTTTCGTATGGTTACCCCCACACTATTTTCTCCAATGCAGACGGTTTTGACTCTAAAAGTGCACTGCAGCTGCTGCCAGTCCCCAGTGCCAGGGCTCTCTCCCTAAAAATGTGATGCATGGGAATTGGTAACCCCAATTGGCAACGACTTTAACCACCTTATAAGCCCCTGGTTAATGGTACCAGTGGTACCCAGTGCATGGGAGTTAAAGGGGCACCAGGGCCTGCAGCACTGATTGTGCCACCCCGAGTGACCCAAGTAAACTACTGACAGCCGGCCTGCCATTGCAGACTGCAGGAGCAGTGCAAACTGCTCAAACTGGACTTCGCCCTCACCATGATTGGAAAGGTCACAGCACTATCTTTAATATATGGCAGTCACCCCTAGGGACCCTACCTTCTGAGCCCAGGAGGCAGGGTGCATTATATTAAAGGTGTGGACATATACGTTCAAGTTGATATGTTCCTATAGTATGCTCCTTCCATCAGGGGCTACTATAAGTGTTCAGGGGGCCATAGGATAACATGGGCTGGCACCCAGGCAGCCCCAGGTTGCCAGCTCCATTATGGTCCCACTGAAAAGCGTCATATTTGGTATCAAACAACTTGTCTCATCAAAACTGATCTTTTCCCAAAGTCGGATTTAATGTGACATGGAACCAGGTGGCTACTTTAGAGGTTGCCCACCTTGTTGCCCCAGCCTTTCCTGTGTTGTGGCTGACAGCCTGCAGCTGCTGCCACTAAGACAGAAATCTGACCCCCTGCCAGGAGGTGTGAACACTCCCAAGAGTCAGAAACAAAGGCCTGCCTGGGCGGGAGGTCTCACCCCCCCGTCCCTGACAGGACGGCTAGTGAAGTGGGACATCAAGGTGGTGAGCTTCAAAGCTCCCACCGCCTCTGATATGCAACCAGGCTTCTCCCCTGATGGGTAAAGCCAACCCCCGCCCCAGATACATTTGAAACCCGGGCAGGTGGGAAAATTAGGTAGTCAGGAGGCATACACCCTGAGAAGGCTAGCCGCACCCCTAAGGTGGGATACCGCTAGAATCCAATTCTACTCTCCCTCCAGATCTTTGTGCCCTTCACTTTGGCCATTTGGCCAAAGTTCCGAGGGTAAAGCGAGCCAGACCTGGAGGCAGATCTTTTTCTCTTTTGGGCCCTCAAGCTTGGAACAGGTTGCCTGTTGAACTACGTCAAGTGAACAATGAACAATCGTCTAGAAAGCAACTTAAGACTTGGCTCTTCGCTCTCGAATGTGAGTTTTCCTAATCCCTTACTCTTACTTCCATTTAGCGCCGGGACACTCCTCGGAGTAACCGGGTTCTTTAGAAATCCCAGCATTCATTCATTCATTCATTCATACCTGGTCTGTACAGCCAAAGAAGGGCTCTGCCATTTTCAAGTGTGGCAGAATAGAGGCTTCTAGGTAGAAAAGGTGCCACACTCCCCAGGAAGTGGTCACCTCAGGGGTGGGTTAGCCGCTGGGGCTAGTAGCCTATTAGCTCCCACACCCCTAACACCCCTACATCTAGGATTTAAGGGGCTCCCCTTACACCAGAACCTAAAATCTGATCAACTTGCAACCAAAGAACAAAGAAGAGACTTCAGGACCTGCACAAAGAAAAGGTGCCAAAGACCGCACCGGTGGCAGCCGTCCTGCAACTGCACGACTGCGACTCGTCCTGGAGCAAAGACCAGTTCCAAAGGAAAGAGGAACCCCTCTGCAAGAACTCCCTTGGACTAGAGGTACTAGACCCCTGCAGCCCGCAGGCAAGATCCAAAGAATCACTGGCCATCGGGCCCACAAAGGGAATTGCCCAAAAGTAAAGGGTCTAGTGCATTGTGGGAAATGTAGTCCTGACCTCCAGCAAGTTTCAGGCAGCTACCGTTTTCCCCCAGACTCCAGGATGTCAAAGTGATAGGAGGCTGAGCTTACTGCTGCCAAGGCTTATGGTGGCCTACTTTCTACTCACCACCATACAATCCTGGTGGCTCTAGGGTAAAAAAGTTTTTCTTACCCATACCTCTAATAGTAAATACGTTCATTCAATGTTTTTCATCACCTGTACCTAATGGAGGTCCCTTAACTATTCCCAGGTGTCCCTTAATTGGTCCTGATGAAGACCCTATTGTAAGAACTACAGTTATCTACTATCATCCCCCAGGGTCGAAACGTCGACAGCTATACATTTTATCTACCATTGTGGACAACAGCACTAGGCCCTTTATGTGTCCACTTGCTATGGTGTTGTGAACAGAGTGGCCATGTATTATAGGCCGGACTGGCACTCCATATGATTTGGATGTATATATTGCACACTGCCCTCCCTCTCCCACTTACCCTCACTTCTGCACTTAGCTGCACTTACCTTTCCTTCCCATTGGGACACCATTTTGAAGCTTTTTGATTATGCTGAACATTTATTTTTGTCTCTTTCTAAATGAACATGAAAATCCGTGCGATACATGAATAAATGTGTTGAATTCATTGCGTAATTGTTCTGAATTAATTCTACAGGTGATGTTTTAGTATTTCTTCAACATTGTGTCCACTAGGGGCATCTGTTTTATGTACCGTACTTTACCCAGGTCCTAGTGATTTGTCTGGGTCCACCCCCTTGTGTTATAACTCAACCTCAACCAGGCCTGGATATCCAGCCCCCAACTTAAAGCGCAACCCCACCCCTCCAAGACGCAATTCAAAGTCAACAAACAAGATTTCCAAGGATGAGTCAGCGACCTGAACATTGATGGATTCAACCTCAAGATGTCAACTAGTGCGAGTCACTCAAAGTCACTCTCAACACTCAAGGAACACATCGACAAAGATACCAAAAGGCATGGCAGCAGCGCACCATTCTGAAGGAAGTGAAGCCTTCCTCCCTTAGAGCGACTTCATAACTATGGTCCCAGTGCTCACACTGTCACACCTGGATGGTGGCAACTGCTTTCTCCGTGTCCCCGTGCCCGGCAAATCTAGAGATATGAGGCCAGATGTATGTAGCTTTGTGTTTGCGATTCCCTAATAGCGAATTTTTGTGATTCGCTATTAGGTAATTGCAAACAGCGATGTACAAATGTGTGTTTCACACATTTAGCAATACCCAGCGGGACGCAAATAGGTCTACCTCATAAATATTCATGAGGCAGGTCTCAGTTTGCAACCCACTGGGAATCGCAAAAATCACAGGGAAGGTGGCCTGCTGGGGTCAGCAGACCACCATGTCTGTGATTGCTTTTAAATAAAGCAACGTTTTTTTGTTTTTTTAATGCAGCCTGTTTTACTTAAAGGAAAATGGGATGCATTTCAAAAAGAAAAATGAAAAGTTTTCTTTTCATTTTTTAAAAGCAGACAGTGGTCCGTGGGACCACTGCCTGCTCTTAAAAAATGTTTTTACAAATATTCACAAAGGGGAAGGTGTCCTTGGGTACCCTTTCCCATTTGTGGATGGGTTACCACTTACTTGAAGTAGGCGGTAAAATGCGAATGTTTTGAGACCGCATTTTGGTCGCAAAACATTCACACATACCACTGCGAGTCGCTATTAAGAAGGGACGCCCTTAACTTACCCCTTCCTAATACCGAATCCCAAACCCATTTTGCGATTTGGTAATAGGTTACAGAATTACAAAATAGGGCTGTGTATATAGAAAAATACTTTTTTCCTGTCGCAAACGGCCTGATTCGCATTTGCGACCTAAAAAAGCATTGTACATTTGGCCCATAGTCTTTTCAATAGAGAAGCGGTAGCAACGCCTGAACACAGTAGGGGGCCTATTTACACGGGGATATCGCCACCAGAACATCACTTTTAGTGACGTTCTGGTGGCGATATCCCCTTCTCCTTATTTACAAGGCGGCGTTAAGCCACTTAACGTGGCTTAACTCCGCCCTGTAAATAAGGCCCTTTTTCACGCTTCACTCAGTGTGAAAGGGGTGTGCAATGGGTGTTGCAGTGGGTGTTCCGCCGCAACATCCATTGCTTTTGATTGTTGCCCTATACGTACAATGATGGGGCGGCACCAAAAACTAAGGCCAGGTAAAACCTGATCTTCGGATGGCGATACGAGGAGAAATTATTATTTTTCCTCGTATTTTGCTCTTTCTAAGTGTGCTGCATTCTGCAGCATACATAGAAACAGCAAATCGCCTTTAAAGATTGTTTATGAGGGCGTGGCCAAGATGGCGACGGAGTGAGACGTGTCTCTACCCGCTCAGTCTCACCAAGCCCGAAAACTTCCTCCCACCGTGGTTTTGGCCTCGTCTCTGCCGGATCCCTAAAGCAAAGGAACCGGGGCGATCCACCGGGCCCACGGGCACAGCAAAAAGCAACTTGGGTTCCAAAAGCAGCCAAAACCAGCAAAGCTGGCTCGATCTGGAGGGCGTGGTCGAGACGGGCCTGAATTCAGGCTCGGGGGCTGAAGCTGGTGGCAGAGGCAGAGAGCCGTGGCCGAGGGGGCCCGGGCCCTGGACATCGAGATCCCGGCAGCCCACAGATGAAGAGTTGGCCCGGCATTGCATCACTGCGTAGGGTGGGGCACCCCGGTGGCTGAGCGATGGAGAGGCTGTGCCCTCGCTGGGAGCCCACGAGGCCCGACCACGAGACGGCGAGAGCCAACGGAGGTGGCTCAGCGCCGAGCGGAGGCTCTGAGAGCCGGGCGAGAAGGCCCGCAGAAAGCCAGCAGCGTTCTTTACTCAGGAGGTGAGGCGGACACCAGTGGGGACCTTAGAGACTAGAGCCGGTCAGCCGTGGGCGAAGCTCGGAGTATGGCAGTTGGCCTGAGGGGAGGAGAAACCTCCTTTAGCCCGTGATCAGCAAGAAGAGACTTTGCAAACTGCAACCAGCTGCTTAACACTGAGAAACCGGCCGCGAGACGGATCAACCTGGCTAGAGAGCAGAGCCCGACACTGAGGCCCGCCAGCACGGGACGGAGAGTCAGGCCCGGTCGAGTTCGGTGGCCTGAGACCGGGGCCTGAGACAAGAACAAGACAGTGAGAGACACCTGGCTAGGGAGAACGGCTGAGCTGATGGAGTAATTGGGGTCGAGTTGGGAGAGGACAGACAGTATAGGCTGGGGGGCACCACCCTCACGTATAGCGATCGATCATAACGAGTGAGCACTAGCTCGGGACCGGGAGAAGGAGGGCACATGTCAACTTAATAAATACGCAAGAACTGCACAGAGCCTGTCCCAAGGGAGAGTGGCAGGCAACGATTGATCACTACTGAGCTAAACCCAGGCTTGGAGGGATCTTGATACTCCCAGAAACTTGGACACACTGAGCGGAAGGACCAGACATATAACTGTTCACTGTTTGAGTGCGGTCTGGGCATGCCTCATTCCTACTAGGGAGGTTCTTGAGGTGAGAGCCTCGGCAACCGCAAGAGAAGGAGGGGTGGAGGATTCTGCAGAGACAGAGTCACAGGACTCCCTAGGAGGCTGTATACCCTCCCCAATTCGTGAAGCTTCTGCTACCAACTCGAGGCATTAGAACGCACCATATACGTCACCGCGAAAATGGAAACCGCAAGGTCGAAGAAAGGGGGCTCCATAAAAGACATGTTCACAAAATCGGGAGGCCCCCAAGAAGGTGAGAACAAAGGAGGACTCGGAGGCACCAGTCATGCGCCCATACCTTGAGGCCCTATTCTCCGGCCTGAGAGAAGATCTTCTGGCAGTTAAAAGAGATTTAGCGAGCGAACTACAAGCAGTTCGAAAGGAAGTGACAGACATTTGGGAGCGGGTGGACTCCCTGGAGGAAAGGGAAACTCGCGTGATGAAGAAATAGAGCAACTTCAGCAAGAAGTCATACGTCTGTCAGACCAACAACTCGACCTCCAGGCTCATGCGGAGGATTTGGAAAATCGATCTAGGAGAAATAACATTCGGATCAGAGGAGCCCCCAGGCATGCAGAAGGAGAGAGCATAGAGGCATACATAGCAGAACTTTTTGCAAAAATCCTCAGAGACACCACGTCAGAGACAATCCATCTAGACAGGACCCACAGAGTGGGGTGCTGGGGCTCTGGAAGGGAGACTTCGTTTACAACGAATGCGCTACAACGCATTCCATTACATCGCGGTCGTTACAATGACTGCGTTGTTACAACGCGAACCATTACATCGTAAGTCGTTACAACGACTTGCTGTAGGAGGCAGAATGTGTTGGATTTACAATCCAACACCTTCCCTGCTGTTGCACAAACTGGAGTAGGAATAGTAAATTATACTATTCCTAAGTCCTGCGCACCCCCTACAGCAAGTCGTTGTAACGACTTGCGATGTAATGGTTCGCGTTGTAACAACGCGGTCATTGTAATGACCGTGTTGTAATGGAATGCGTTGTAGCGCATTCGATGTAAAGAGATATATTCGCTCTGGAAGGGCGCGCCCACTAGACATTCTGACATGCATTCACAATTTTGCACTCAAAGAAGCGATTATAAAAAAGGCTTGTGAGCTTCCAGCTATACAGTTCAAAGGCCAGACCCTCCACCTGTATCAGGATCTGGCCGCTTCGACGCTCCAAAAATGACGAGAGTTCCGGCCAGTCACAACCTTTCTACGAGAACAGAAAGTGGCCTACTTATGGGGTCACCCATTTAGACTGATATTCAGGTGGCAGGGCCAGCTCCAGCAGCTCCGCTCCCTATCAGAAGCGACGGAGCTCCTTCAGATCGAGCTACAAGAGGAGCCCCGTTTGAACATACAATCTAATAGACAGCAACAGGATGCCAGGTAGAGATGGAGAAAGGCACCCGGAGGTAGTCGAGGCTCTGACCCAGACCCGGAAACTATGGCAACTGAAAGGAAAGCACTCCTGGCCAAGCCAAGAGGATACCTTAAGCAACAATCTTGGATGAGGTACCACAGCACATAAGAGATGGGGAGGCGGTCTGGAGGCGGAGCGTAGGACCGTAAGACATGCTCCACCACCCCACACTACGGACTTCTTACTGGTATGGAGATGGCTCGCATATGGCCGTTCCCAACCCAGAGACTTTGGTTACTCGATGTTTTTGTTATGGGGTTTGTTTATGGGTGCCTGTTAGTTAGCCAACACATTTCTTCATTCTCGACCCATGATGCACTGTCCCGGAAACTGGGGGAGGGGGTGGGGGGAACCCATAGAAGGAAACATGAATCACTCTAGGATATCGATCTGATTGCAGACCAACAGACTTTGAGGGTTGTGACTCTCAACGTCAAGGAGCTGAATGGCCCAGTCATGAGGAAGGCAATCCTCTCTTACCTAGAAAACACACAAGCAGATATATGCCTTCTACAGGAGACACATCTGTTGCTCAGAGACTGGCATAGACTCAAATCTAGAGCTTTCCCACAACAATTTCTCTCCTCACTGAATCAGAAATCTGCTGTGGTAGCAATGCTATTCTCACGGTCTTTTCCAGGGAAGGTGGGTGTAAAAGTAGCAGAAATCCTCTCCTGGGATACCGCATACACTTTCGATGCTTGTGAGATCTAAATATGCCCCAAACGAAAGACAGGAACAGTTAATACAGGACGCAATAGGGGAAATAATGGCGGCACACGATGGCTGGGTAGTCTTGGGGGGCGATCTAAATTTGGTGTTCCACAATGATTTAGATCACTCGACCCAGCGGCAGGGGACAGCAGGCATGATTAGTGACGGGGGCGCGGTGGATACAAGAGCTGGGTTTGAGAGACGTCTGGCGGGGGCATCACCCTGAGTCGAGAGACTACATATTTTATTCCCACGCGCATAAATCATATGCACGCCTCGACTACTTTTTAGGCTCAATGGAAGTGCAGATGGTGGTGCGCTCAGTGGAAATCGAACCTAGATCTTTATCAGACCATTCGGCGGTCCAACTATACCTCACCCTTCCACCCCAGCACCGGGATGCCCGTGGGTGGTGATTACAGGAATCGCTACTCCATCGCCCAGAAACGATCCAACAGGTGGAGAGGGTGATCAAGCTATACTTAGAGATCCCTGAAACTCCACCTGCAATGGTCTGGGATGCCTTAAAGGCAGTAATAAGAGGGGTGCTGATAGCTATCTCGGCTGCCGACATTAAGGCCAGGCAGGAGAAACGCGCACAGCTTCAAACACGGGTTCGGGAACTGGAACGCATCCACCATCGCACTGGTGCTCCACGGTTCTGAAGACAAATGGAATCAGCAAGAAAACAATTAGCAGGTCTAGACCTGGATCATACCGAGTATTCGATCCTTTGCCTTAAACATGCGTATTATTTGGGAGGGAATAAGTGTGGGCGACTATTAGCTACCAAGCTCAGAGGGCAATGCCGGGCAAATACGGTGAAGGCACTGAGAACCGGCTCAGGGGATGTGATAGACGGAGACGAGGCGATAGCAGCCAGATTCTGAGCCTTCTATAAGTACCTATACGCAGCACAGGATCTCCACCCCCAGTTGATCGATACCTACCTAGAGGGAGCCGCAGTCACCAAATTAATGGGTGAACACGCATCAGCTCTAAACAACCCTATTAGAATAGAAGAGGTCATAACCGCAATATCAAGATTGAAACTCAACAAGTCACCGGGCCCGACGGTTTCCCAGCCCTGTTCTATAAAACTTATTGCAGTGTATTAGCTCCCCTACTCACCAAAGTATTTAACGCGTCTACGAGTGCAGACACGCTCCCCCCATCAATGCTTCAAGCCTCCATCACTGTCATAGCGAAGCCTGGTAAAGACAAGGCAGCATGCGGATCCTACTGACCCATTTCACTCTTAAACGTGGATCCAAAATTGCTTACAGGAGTTTTAGCGGCCGGTCTTGCTCCACTTATGCCTGGACTGGTCGCCCCTGATCAATCAGGTTTCATTCCCAACAGGCAATGCTCCGATAATCCTAAACACCTTCTTCACCTAATAGACAAGGCACCCCGCTCCCAGCGTGAAATTATGCTCTTTTCGATAAACGCCGAGAAGGCCTTCGATAAGAGTGCATTGGCCTTATTTAGCAGCGGTTCTAATGCATTTTGGGTTCAGAGATAAGTTCCGCTCCTGGGTGCTGAGTGGATATGAGAGACCACGAGCGTCAGTAAGGGTAAATGGCAAGATCTTGGGGAGCTTCCCGATCTGGTGGGGCACACGTCAGCGGTGCCCTCTCTCTCCTTTGCTTTTTGCGCTATAGATGGAGCCATTTGCGCAGAGGGTGTGGGACGACCCAGATGTGAGAGGCATTTGCATCGGGGGTGAGGTGCACCGCATTACACTCTATGCGGATGATGTCATCTCCTCCCTAGACGATCCATGAGTGTCTCTTCAGGGGTTTCTAGTTGAGGTGGAGAAATTTGGATCAGTCTGTGGCTTTCGCATCAACATATCCAAATCACTGGCGTTGAATTTGATGACATCACATGCTAAGCAGGGATTTCTCAAGCGAGCGCACTCGATCAATTGGCAATCCTCCATTCCATATCTGGGGATATGTCTCGCACCGACAATCTGAGAGATTGCGACCATTAATTATAGGGAGTTAGTAGACAGAACGAAATCAGACCTAGCTCGCTGGCACCCATATGCGATGTCATGGTTGGGGTGAGTAGCAGCATTAAAAATGACGGCTTTGCCGAGAATACTATACGTATGTTTGACTTTACCCTTGTGGCCCTCACTGGGAGCACTCCAGGACTTGCAGGGTGCCTTCCACTCCTTTGTATGGGCGAACAAACGGCCCTGCATGAGACGAGAGCTGAGCGTGCGAAGTCCACGAGAGGGAGGTCTAGGAGTGTCATCCATCATCAGCTATTTCCAAGCAGCTCAACTCAGGTACATGGTGGAATGGTCCAGCTCGGAATCAGAGAAATCTTGGCTGTTTATGGATAGGGCACTGGCGGGCACTTCTATGTGGAAGATCCCCTTCCTGGAAAAGGCTATTCGTGCGCCCAGCCTCTATCTCTCGGCAACTATGTCCCCCACGCTTAGGGTCTGGGATGCGATAGGAATAAAGAGGGGCTTTACCTCGTTCCCGTCTCCCCTGACCTCAGTATCGGTGACAAGGACATTGCTCTGGGGCTGCTTCGCAAAGAGTTTGATGCCTGGCAAAATCCAGAGTGTAGATCAATAGGCCATCTGTTTGACAAAGACGGTCCCATCCCATTCAATACATTAAGAGCCCATGGGGTGCTCCCTGAGGAAGAGAGATTTCATTATATGCAAATCAGACACTGGGTGATAAACCTAGAGACCAGGGCAGACGCGCAGCAACACTTGACAGCCTTCGAAACATGGCTCCTTAGCAGAGATTCTGACAAACGCTTAGTCACCGATCTATACAAAAACTTACTGAGCCCTGAGCTAGAGATGAAATCTGCGGCCCAGTTGCGCAGGGAGCGAGAGCTAGGGAGGGAACAGACTCTGAAGAAGTGGAGGGACATCAACTATAGGGCTAGATACTCAGCTCCCAAAGCTTCTACTGCCGAGACTGCAGTAAAGATCGCTCCAGCTCGCTTGCATAAAATCAACCCCGCCCGAGAAAACAAATTCTGGATACGTAGTGGAGGGACAGAAACACTAACGCACATTCTCTGGTACTGCCTAAAACTGACAGGTTTTTGGGAGGAGATTTTAGCAGAGGTAGACATGCACTTTAATACCCAGCTCCCTAGATTTCCCTCTCACATAATTCTGGGTATCCCCAATCCGCTTACCTACCCACTCACCTCGAGGAGAAGCAGATATATAACGTTAGCACTCAGAGCAGCACACCAAGCTATACTAGCTCTATGGGGTACTGATAAGATCCCGACGAAACTAGCATGGCTACACAGCACCTGGGATTTACTGGGGATGGATGGAGAGGCTCTCTTCAGCACTCAAGTCGGAGGGGGACACATTCTGGGAGATTTGGCGCCCATTTATAGCACTCCTATCACAAGAATTTACCGAACTCACGTGTCCTCGATACCTTAGACTTCTACGGCTGACGGCACACCCCCACACGTTAGACGCATCTGGCAGCCTGGACACTAAATAGTGCTACTAGGATAGATTAGGAGATGCAGGCACCCGAGGGGGGGAGGGTGAGGGAGGGAGGGGAGTTGAGCTGTTTCCTTTCTTTTACTTATTTTGTGTAATTAACCGTTGCACTGCAATCGCAAGGCTGAATGTGGACGCCGAGTCGGCCAATACAGAACCTTGGTACAGCTACTATGGCAACAATAAAACAAATTTAAACATAAAGATTGTTTATGTGCAGGAAGGTATACCTTCCTGCATATAAACAATCGCCCCTGCTGCACAGGCACCCTTGTAACATGGTGCAAGGGTGCCTGCGCTGGCGCTAGGCAGCTTTTTTAGCGCCAGCACTAGGGGAAACGCAGCGGTGTGCAATACTTTTGTAAATGTGGCTCATCCCTGCGTTGGAGCGTGGTGTTGCCAATTTTGAAGTAGCAAAGCGCTCCAATATTTAATTGTAAATATCCCCCTATGTGAGGCTCACAGGCATTCCTTAGGCACTAGAAAATAAACTAGCACATGCCGCACACAAAGATGGCAACAGACAAATATGATTGTGGGCTTTTTACAGAACGTGATGGAGGTCATAGAGCACACTCAGAAAGGGACGTGGCATCAAAAGTCCCACTTAGTCATCACTCAGGGGTAACTGTTCCTATGGAAAAGATGGCAAACCAGTTTGGTTGCTTCAATAAACGTGTTAGAGTGGTCTCATTTTGCAGTCTGGTTGGATATAGATGAAGGTGGGGGAATTCCTCCTTTTGGAAAAAGTGCCCTCTCACACCCTTGCGGGTATCATGCTTCATCATCGGGCGTTTGCTCCTCGTGGGGGTGGCGCTACTGTCCCCCACGGGCCCCGCGAGAGGGCTCTTTGGCGGAGATCTTTTAAGGAGAGACGCCGCAGTTGTGCATGCGGGTGTGTGGGCCTAGCAAGTGTGTGCGTGACCTTTCTTCTTTAGACAAGTTGTTGAAGGAGAGCTTGTTCGCGATGCATGTGACGTCCTTCAAGATGGCCTGTTCGAATGTAAGTATCTCGTTCGGTGTCATGGCCGCTGTTGGCGTAAACCATGACTTCTTCTTGAGACCAGTGCCGGTGGTAGGGGTCTCTGGTTTGTCTTGGAAGAAAGCTCTCAATCTCACCTTCCGGAAGAATTGGTGTAGTTCTTGGTGTAGTCTAAACGTGTCCTCACAGGATGTCGGGACGAAACCCAAGCCCTTCTCCAAGAGCCTGGATTCGCCCTCGGCCAAAGGTCTGGAGGACAGGTTAACTACTAATGTTTCTGTCCTGACGTCTTGCTCCGCAGTGTCATCGGTTCTGGCTCCTGCCAGTGTACAATCTTGGGTCCTCCTCTTCTTCTGCCTCTTCCTCTGCCCCTCCATCTGTTGTAAAAAGGGGGGTTCGGGAATTGGTGGTATTGTTTTGCCTGAAGGGGATGCCCTGGTGGTATGTTCCACATCGGCTGGGGTCCCATCCACTGTCCTGGGTATAGTTGTGGTTGGAATGGATGGGGTGGGAAGTTCTGGAACAAGGGTGGTTGTTTCTGTCTTTGAGCCCCTCTGGCATTCGGTGTGTAATTCCGGCCCTCATAGCTGGAGTCACTGCTGATAGAGCTTGTCCTTCTAGATGGATTACTGCTGTTGTCATCCGATGAGGTTTCTTGATTCTGGAAGACATAGTCGTCTTTGGTATAGGGATACACTTTCTCCTTTCGAACCGTTTAACATCCTTCTGGAGTTTGGTGATTTTTTGTTTGGTGATGAACTCCTTATGTTCATTCATCTCTTCATTTATCTCGGCCAGTCGTGATTTAAACGCTGAGACTGAGATGCCTGCTTTCAAACCGTTCTCAGCTAAGGTGATCTGAATCAAGAGTTCATCTGACAAGCGCTTGGCCGTATTGATTATGAGTGCGAGCCAGTCTCGTGTACATTTCCACGCTATTTGTGACCATTCTCTGCGGAAGGTTAGATCCTCTAAGAAGATCCTTGGGGTAAGTGTGACTAAGAGGCCATTAGGGGCTATATTTGCCCGTAAATATTCGGTCATTATTGTCCCATGTAGGGCCGTTTTAATCTGTAGTTTTCTAAGTGCTTGTAGTGTTTTCCAATCTTCGTTTTTACTACCTGTCGCTATGCTCCCATCCACTGCCAGAAGTGAAGGTGCCCTTAAGATTTCTGCCACTATGCCGTCGTCAAAGCTTAAGCCTGGGTTATCCATTTCTGGTGTGTGTATTTATGCCTCAGGGTATGCCTAGTAGTACTGCTGTCAGGGTATGCTCTGTCTCTAAAGAACGTGTAATAAAAAAGAGGGGAGAGAAAGAAGAGAGTACAGTAGTGTCCCACGGCTCGCTGCCGTACTAATAACTAACCAAAGAAAAGGGGGGGGCCGGGAGCTAACTTAGAAATAGAAGGTCCAGTACCAAAGCTCCCAAAGAATTCGTAGTCATCACTCAGGGGTAAGTGTTCTAATGGAAAAGATGGCAAACCGGTTTGGTTGCTTCAATAAACGTGTTAGAGTGGTCTCATTTTGCAGTCTGGTTGGATATAGATGAAGGTGGGGGAATTCCTCATTTTGGAAAAAGTGCCCTCACACACCTTTGTGGGTGTCATGCTTCATCATCGGGCGTTTGCTCCTCGTGGGGGTGGCGCTGCTGTCCCCCACGGGCCCTGCCAGAGGGCTCTTTGGTGGAGATCTTTTAAGGAGAGACGCCGCAGTTGTGCATGCGGGTGTGTGGGCCTAGCAAGTGTGTGCGTGAGTTAAAATTGCTACCCCGGTACCTGGAAATAGACTTTTATTCTGGGGTCCGGGTGGCAAGTTTAAAAAGCAAAGAATAAGGAGAACCTCTTTCAAACATTTAGTAGAGGAGTGAGTATTGTCCTGCTGCTCTCTTATCCGTGATTGTGGGTGATAGTGAAATTAGGTCGACATGTTTCGCGCTTAAAGATGGTCCCTAATGGATCCCAGTGCTCTTCTTCAGGACCGTGATGTGCAGTGAAAGTAATTAAAAATAGGAATTAGAGACGACGACACTCTATACTCCTATGGTACCTAAATTTAGGTGTGGGCGTCTAAGCGCCTAGTGGAACATCCGAATCATGTTCCTTGATCCAACCTGACGAAAAAACAAAAGGAGACAAACAAATAGACATAAACATGTAGGGATAGTGTGAGTGAATTCATTCACTACCCGACGACACCCAGCTGATCCTCTCCCTCACCAACGACCCCACCACCGCCAGAGCCAACCTACACGACGGGATGAGAGACGTCGCCGACTGGATGAGGAACAGCCGCCTTAAACTGAACTCAGACAAGACGGAAGTCCTCATCCTGGGCTCATCACCCTCCGCCTGGGACGACTCTTGGTGGCCCCCGGCCCCTGGGCACCGCGCCCAAGCCAACGGACCACGCACGCAACCTGGGCTTCATCCTGGACTCCTCCCTGTCGATGACCAGACAAGTCAACGCCGTCTCATCTTCGTGCTTCAACACCCTGCGCATGCTCCGCAAGATCTTCAGATGGATCCCCACTGAAACCAGGAAGACCGTCACCCAGGCACTCGTCACCAGCCGACTGGACTATGGGAACACCCTCTACGCCGGAACCACAGCCAAACTTCAAAAAGACTCCAGCGCATCCAGAACGCCTCCGCACGACTCATCCTGGACATCCCCCGACACAGCCACATCACCGGACACCTGAAAGACCTGCACTGGCTCCCCGTCAGCAAGAGAATCACGTTCAGACTCCTCACCCACGCACACAAGGCCCTCCACGACCTGGGCCCCAGAGTACCTCAACGACCGCATGACCTTCTACACGCCCACCCGCCAGCTACGATCAACCAGCCACGCCTCGCCACCGTACCACGCATCCGCAGAGCCACCGCCGGAGGAAGATCCTTCTCCTACCTGGCAGCCAAGACCTGGAACTCCTCCCCACTCACCTTCGGCGAACCCAGGACCATCTCTCCTTCAGGAAGCAGCTCAAGACCTGGCTGTTCGAGCAGTAACTTACCCCCTCCCCCAGCGCCTTGAGACCCTCCCGGGTGAGTAGCGCGCTCTATAAATGCCGTGATTGATTGATTGATTGAATGCTGTCAATTGATCGGCATTCACGTCGAGATGTAATCAAAGAGGTATGCAGAAGTAACATGCCCCTACCATCATGTTTTGACACAACAGTGCATGGTAAATTAACTGCACTCGTAGATGCCTGTGCGGTAAAGCATGCACAGGAAGTGTCACCTCTACATGGCTAGGTGCAGCCGGAGGTGACTGGAAACATGCATCCTTTCAATCGTGCTACTTATAACCCTGGCTTACGAGATGAAGTCTAAACACGTGATACTCAAGTCTAGGCATTGCTGCCAATGTGATTGTGGCAGTCCGTTAGCAGTAAAAGGTAAAAGATCACATTATTTCAAGTGGTTCGCAAGTGTCTTACATTGCGTGAAAACAAATATGCGGTTGCGACGTGGCACACAAATCACTCATACACACATAAAACCATCATACCCCTCTATTTAGATGAAGCGGCTTCCTCGGCATAGCCTGCGGTAATGGAGGAGTATACCTGCGGAGATAATTACTCAGAATCAGTACGCAAGGCAATGGTGCTCGTGGTGACTACCTGTGTCCGTCGTGGAGGCAGCAAGCAAATACTCACGATTACTCTCCTTTGTGACAGCCCTTTACCTGCCCGTCCGCTCGTGGGTTCGCCGGTAGACGAATGCCGAAAAAATGCCCGAGATATATCTCGGAGCCAGGCTTGGAGCGGAACTGGAAGGGAAGGGGGCGTGGTGGCCCGGGGAGATGGGAAGTGACAGTACTCACTGAAATGTGATCGCAAGTATGGCGGCCATCTTTGAAAGGGGTGTCAGCCATGAAATACTTAGGCTAAGCGGCAGTACCGTGCTTAATTGTACAGAGCACAGGATGAACCGGTAGCCTCTGGTGTGTGTCTACTCCCATATAATGTTCCACCCAGATAGTCGCGGATAGTGGCGGATGTGGTAGTTAATACTCAGAGGAATTTGGTCATACTCCCTACTCATGTTGAAGTGTACTCGCCTCAATGTGAACCTATGGTGTGTTCCTGAGCCATATGCTCCGTATGGCTTGCGGTGGGTAAATACAGAACTACGTGTAAATGACATCCACGTACACGTAAATTTGATTATGATTGATCACGTTACCTTTCTATGAGTCGAAAGGTTGTGTAAGCTGTGGTAGACATTGTGTGGCTGGTAAAGAAATGCCATCATAGTATAAGTAGTGGCAGTACTGTGGTAGTCTGGGTCTGGTGTATGTCCAGAGACAACCTACAGCGTGCATAGTAAGGTATGGGAGTAATCACTGAACTGCTACGTGTTTTTTTTTTATATAATACACTCTTGTTAGGATGGCCCTGCAGCCCTAATGAAATTAGTCCGCCTATAGGCTTAGGTGATCAATTCGGCCCATGGTATTTCATCATTCAGGCCCCTGAATTACTTTTTAGACGAAACCCTTTCAAAGATGGCCGCCATACTTGCGATCACATTTCAGCGAGTACTGTCACTTCCCATCTCCCCGGGCCACCACGCCCCCTTCCCTTCCGGTTCCGCTCCAAGCCTGGCTCCAAGATATATCTCGGGCATTTTTCCTGCATTCGTCTACCGGCGAACCCACGAGTGGACGGGCAGGTAAAGGGCTGTCACAAAGGAGAGTAATCGTGAGTATTTGCTTGCTGCCTCCACGACGGACACAGGTAGTCACCACGAGCACCATTGCCTTGCGTACTGACTCTGAGTAATTATCTCCGCAGGTATACTCCTCCATTACCGCAAAGCCGCTCCATCTAAATAGAGGGGTATGATGGTTTTATGTGTGTATGAGTGATTTGTGCTTTACCGCACAGGCATTTGTGCTTTACCGCACAGGCATCTACGAGTGCAGTTAATTTACCATGCACTGTTGTGTCAAAACATGATGGTAGGGGCATGTTACTTCAGCATACCTCTTTGATTACACGTCGACGTGAATGCCGATCAATTGACAGCATTTAATGCGTAGTGAATGAATTCACTCACACTATCCCTACATATTTATGTCTATTTGTTTGTCTCCTTTTGTTTTTTCGTCAGGTTGGATCAAGGAACATGATTCGGATGTTCCACTAGGCGCTTAGACGCCCACACCTAAATTTAGGTACCATAGGAGTATAGAGTGTCGTCGTCTCTAATTCCTATTTTTAATTACTTTCACTGCACATCACGGTCCTGAAGAAGCGCACCGGGATCCATTAGGGACCATCTTTAAGCGCGAAACATGTCGACCTAATTTCACTATCACCCACAATCACGGATAAGAGAGCAGCAGGACAATACTCACTCCTCTACTAAATGTGTTTGAAAGAGGTTCTCCTTATCCTTTGCTTTTTAAACTTGCCACCCGGACCCCAGAATAAAAGTCTATTTCCAGGTACCGGGGAAGCAATTTTAACTCACGCACACACTTGCTAGGCCCACACACCCGCATGCACAACTGCGGCATCTCCCCTTAAAAGATCTCCGCCAAAGAGCCCTCTCGCGGGGCCCGTGGGGACAGCAGCGCCACCCCACGAGGAGCAAACGCCCGATGATGAAGCATGACACCCGCAAGGGTGTGTGAGGGCACTTTTTCCAAAAGGAGGAATTCCCCACCTTCATCTATATCCAACCAGACTGCAAAATGAGACCACTCTAACACGTTTATTGAAGCAACCAAACTGGTTTGCCATCTTTTCCATAGGAACAGTTACCCCTGAGTGATGACTACGAATTCTTTGGGAGCTTTGGTACTGGACCTTCTATTTCTAAGTTAGCTCCCGGTCCCCCCCTCTTGTTTGGTTAATCAAAAGTCCCACTTCTTACTAAGGAGGCTTCAAATCCCTCCTCCAGAAAATGAAATGTGATTTGGAAAAATAGTTTCAGGAAGGTCTCTGTAAGCTATGAACAGACCTTCGAGAAGATGTGGCAGAAATCAAAATGAAGAGATACAACCAGTGCTTAATTTGAGCCAGTGGTTTCCGGTGCTCTGCATCTGCACTTATTTGTCAGCAACGGCTCTAGTGACAGTCCACCACATAGTGGCTCTCTCTGTCTGATTTTGGGATCAGCACAACAACAGAGTTTAATAAGTCAATGCTTAATTTGAGCCTGTGGTTTCTGGTTCTTAGTACCGGCACTTAATTGTCAACACCGGCACTTATAGCAGCCTGGAACATGGTGGCACAGTTTGTGTAATTTGGAGATGAGTGCAACAACAATTGCTTATTAGTTTGATATACATTAAAAATGACTAATACATGCTGCACAAGCCGATCTTATAGCTTTGGGGGCCTAGAATAGCCACACTTATAGCAGTGCGATGGTTAATAGTTGTGTTGTTACTGGCACTGGCTGCACTGACTGGGGCAATGGGTGGTGCAAGCTGCAATGGCCTCCTGACGAGGGCCCTGGCACTTTGCATTTATACAAATTAAGCACTGCAATATACATTAAAAAAAAGAACAATACCTGCCACACACCATTACTATAGCTTTGGGTGGCCTAAAATAGTTCGAATTGACTCACTTGTAAGAGTGCGATGGTTAGTAGTTGTGCTGAGAGTGTCATTGGCAGCGCTGACAGGGTCAATGGGTGGCACAAGCTGAAGGTCCTCCCAACAAGGGCCCCGGCACTTACTTTTTTTTACAAATTAAGCACTATATACAGCTCGCGAAACAACGCCTGGATCAGGCCGAAACATATATTCAAAATGCAGCAGACTACCCTAAAAAAAAAATCACCACGACAATAGCAAAAAGAACAATTGTTGTACAGAATGTTGAACAATGTCAAACATTCACCCCAGTACAGCGATCTGGGCCTAAATCCATCGTTTTTTTGCTCCTCATGCTATTCCTGTTTAAACCCAGCCATATGCAAATCAGTCTTGACCCTGGTCCCTATGGGAACAGTCCAGCCCGAACTGCAAGGCCAGTTCCTCTCTGGACTAGAAACAAGCATCCTGGGACCAGTTTTGGGGTTTTATCCCCTCATCAGCCAGGCTGCCTTGACTCCAGTGCCATGGTAAGCATGGGACCCATGCCTGGGCATACCCGTCCCACTCGGGGTGACAAATGCAAGAAGAACAATTGATGGACTTGGGTCCCTTGCTCACTTTGCCACTGGATTCAAGCTAGCCTGGCTGATGAGGGGTGTTACCCTGAAACCGGTCCCAGGATGCTTGTTTCCGGTCCAAGGAAGACCTGGCTTGGCAGTTCGGGCTGGACTGTTCCCAAGAGCACCAGGGTCAAGACTGATGTGCATATGGCTGGGTCTGAACTGGAGTGGTGAAGTGAGCTAAAGAATGATGATGGATTCAACCCAAATCTGTGACTGGGGGTGAGTGTCTGAAAAGTTTCAGCGCTCCGTCCATCATCTCCATGTATTTGCTTCATGACAATAGCATGTATGTACGAAAACTCTGTTACTACGACAGCGAGTTAGCCCTTTTCCAAGATCTCTATGCTATGACTCTGCAGAGACGTCACTGGAGTGTAAATAAGATACAGATGGGGGCTGACAGGAGGCCTGCAGTTCACATGGAACGGCATCAACAGGGCAATAAAGTACCCGGAATAGGGACAAACGTGCTGGGCCTGCAAACTGACAGCAATGAAGGAGCATGGGGACGTGCCAACAGGCACTCACTCCTGCGACCTAGAGGAAAGGTGACGACTCTAAAGGAAATTACTAGGGCCACTGGAATTATGCAATTCTGTGGCGATTTTCGCAAAATTATGGATTTGCCACATTTGACACTTAATCTATAATCTCCCGCATAATCTGCAGATTTTAACAAAAAAATAATTTTGTTTCTAGCTTGAACGGATCAAAAGTTACTCAAAATATGGCGGCTCAGGTTCCTGCCACTGGAAGGCTTTTTGCAAAGGTTTACTGGGCATATTCAGTTGCTTATTGCTGTATTTGGGTGCACATTGGTACTATTTAAGGGGATCTCTTTTCTCAGACACTGTTACCAGATGTAAAAATGACACAATAATAAAGTAGCAATATCACAAAATGTCCTGCATTATGCCAAATAATTTGCCTTTTCTTGCCGCATAATTAAGTCAACCTTTCCACATAATTTTGTCCTCCCCTGCCGCATAATACCAATGGCCCTGGAAATGACTCAGTACCTTCAGAAGAGACAAGCATTGTGATGTTGACGGGGCTGGCAAGTATAGGCTCCCGGCCAATAGATCTATTGGCGAAAACATGTGTGAGAAGAGGGGCCTGAGGTTGGCACCGTATGTTCTCTGAGCGAGAAGACATTGCTCATGGAGTAAGTTACATACCACCAAATATTGCTTGGACTAGTACAAGGCATGTCTTTTTGGGTCCCCGAGCCGTAAGGGAGTGAGTACAGTCCTGCTGTATCCTATAGAAAGGTATTGAGGGGAAGGGATGGGGATACAGGGGTGGGGTGAGGGGTCAGGCACAGTGCTTAATTTGAGCCGGTGATTTCCGGTGCTCGGCACCGGCACTTAATTGTCAACACCAGCTCTTGTGACAGTCGGCCACAAGACGGCGCTGTCTATCTAATTTAGAGATGATCACAACAACAGTTAATTATAAATTTAATATACATTAAAAAAGACTATTACCTGAGGCCCAAGCTAATCTTACATCTTTGTGGGCCTGTAAAAGTCTGAATTGTTAAACTTGTAGGAGTTTGATGGCTAGTAGTTGTGTTGTTACTATCATTGGCAGCATGGCAGGGGCAATGTGTGGTGCAAGCTGCAGTGCCCTCCTGAGGAGAGCCCTGGCACTTCTTTTTTCACAAATTAAGCACTGATTAGGCATGGTGTTTCCGTTGCAAATGGGACAAGGTTTTCTGACTCTGTAGGCTATGAAGTTTTGACCCATGCGCACCTACGCCGTGCTTGTCTCAGCTGGTCGTAGAGAGTGGTGTTTCACGCCCGGGGACACCTTGGCCACCAAGTTGTCTTGTTGGACGTTGTTGTTCTTTGTTGATGGAGTTTAGTTAGGGTTACAGGTACTCAACCCACCATAATGTGTAAAGCGGTGACACAGTGTTATCTGTGTGTTCACAAAGACTTTCAAACTTCTGTCTCTTAATGTGAGAGGTCTCAACTCCCTGGTAAAATAGTGTGAAATGGTGAGGAAATATCTTAGACAACACAATGCAGATGCCATATTTCTCCAGGAGACACATTTTTGAGACAGGATCCATTTAGAATGAAAAACAGGAGCTATCCAACTCAGGTGTGGGCTTCCGGGAATGCAAATACAGCAGGGTTTGCCATAATGTTCAGGAGAGATTTAATATTATACATCCTGGACACTCTAAGAGATACTGGATAGATTTCTCAAGGTCCCTGCCAAAATACACAATGCAGAGCTCACGTGGATTAACATCTACGACCACAATGTTCAACATTAACAGTTCTTGGTCTTAGTGGAAGTTCCCTTAAGGGGTAATTTCATCCGGGAAGAGGTGTATTCTCCATTAGGGCTCTGGGGCTGCGCCTCCCTGAAAGTATTTTCTTCACGTTCCTGTACAAATATTAAATAGATCGATTTATTTAGAGATAAAATCGTATCTCTAAACAAATCGATGCATTTAAGTCTGGGCTGTGTGTCCTGGGTTGCCTGCCCCGTCTCGCTCTGCATCAGGAGACTGAAGCCAGGCAGTAAATCAACTTTCTGAACTGGGATGCACGGCACAGGGCTTACTGTTCTAAAGCCCTTCATAATGTATCATTGCCATTGTAGTCTATGGCAGTATTTTCTATAGGCCAGTGACGCTGTCAGCATCATGGTTTGGGGCATTGTAGTCTCCCTCCCTGCGTGAGAGCAGTCCTCCGTCATTTACAGGCACAGATCCCACCCTTTCCCATTCGTCACACGTAGGAGTGGATGCAAGCACCGGTGCATGTGTGTTTTGGTGCCTTGTCCTCGGTAATGGTAAGTGTTTGAATGCTAATCTTAGTTATGTATATTTTGATGAGCCCCATCGCCACCCTAACCTCCCCCACTGTGACACCTCAGGCCCTGGCTTCAAGTCGCTGGCTCGGTAAGAAGTGGAGCTGCTGCATTTGCTCCCCGTGAAATGGATGCAAAAGACGAGCAGGCCAGTGTTCTTGTTCCTTTGTGAAGTTGATACAAATATCCGAGTCAAGGGCAAAGACAAGAGATGTGCTTACAATAGACAGTTATCTTAGAACTGGCCCGATCTTCATGCCCTTAACAACATTAATGCCAAAAACATGGATTGATTTATGAACAAAAGTGTTAAAACGTTAAGGCAATGCATGTCAGCTATTTAGTTCCTCTCTTATTTCAAGTTTTACTTTATCTTGCCTTCCTCAAGAGTTAGCTATTTAATGATGTTGTTTCTTTCTGTATTTTTTTCCATGGCTACTTCGAGCTGTGCAGGTGGTTTTGAGGGGTTTTGACTGAGAGCTCTGAGGCTAACACTGAAGACAAAGCGAAGTGCCTGTCCGTGGGTTGGCCTCTCTGCAGAGCGCACAGAACAATGATCATTTAGTCCAGTTGTAATTGCAATTTTGTGAAAATGTGTGTGAATGGAGTGCACAGATGGCAAAATATTCACAGGGCAAAAGTAAATAAATTGCGTAAATGTGAGTGAGCGCAGTGTATGTTTGGACGTGGTGAAGTGACGAAGATTCAAGAAAGTGCATTCAGGGAAGAGTGAAAAGAGGGTGCTGAAGAGGAGAGATGGTTAAAGATGTGCAGATTCTTTTTTCAATTTTCTATTCTGGAGGAGGACCCCATGTTTGTCCATTAAGCTTGCCCGTGTCGCTCACTACATAAAAGTCATACCAAACTTTTATGCCTCACCACTTACAAATATCACCAGCCGCCACTGCATCCAGGGGGTGATTTTAATATGGTTTGAACCCCTGAGTTAGATAGAACACAGGTCCACACTCATGGAGTAAGTGACTGGTGCTTTCTTGAAAAAATTAAAAACAAAGTTTGAGGAACTAGGTCTGCTAGATAGTTTGAGATATTGTAACCCTGATATGCAGGATTTCACTTTTTTCTCCCATGTCGACAAGTCATCCACCAGAATCAATATGCTGATTGCTTCAGGGACCTTGTTGGAGGTATTAGACATCAGGCTGAAGGGGGACTCCAAGTCGGATCAGAGTCCGGCCAATCTAGAAATCCAAGGCTTGCCGCCAAGGTGAGCTGGATGGAACTGCAGTTACCAGCCGTTCCTTGTTAGAGCCCAGGGGAATAGCGAGGAGTTATGTCAACATATCAGCGAATACTTTGATAACAATGAACCCCAAGGGACACCTCTTTAAATACTAACTGGGATGCTTTTAGTCCTCCTTCAGAGGGGCTGTCATGTCTAAGATAACATAACAAGTGTATTTGTAAAAGCATACGTTCACGCAGAAGGATAGCTTAGCGCTAAATAACAGATATTTATTGTTACCCAACAGTACTCATTTTATCGACCTGAGAAGGATGATTGGCTGAGTGGACACCCCCGGGATTTGATCCTGTGACCATGAGGTCGAACACAGGCCCCTACAGTAGACACATTAGTCCACTAAGCCACCAAACCTGATCCAGACCAATATCCTTAGAGAGCAGCGACTGCGAGAGCAGGGTCTTCTGGTAGATTTGGAGAAAAAAAGATAAGGAATACAAACAAAAGCTGACCAAGAGGGGGGAGAGGGCAAGAACACAAATAGAGGGGCGACCAAGAGTCCTTAGAACAAGCAAAGCTGAGGTTTCGCTGCTGAAATGGATGCAAAACTTTAATGAGAAAGGAAACAACACAGATAAATTACTGACCAGTAAATGAAGAGAACAAACACAAGGAGAAGATGGACAGAGCACTGAAACCATTCAGAGACTCACCCCCAGTCACAGATCTGGGTTGAATCCATCATCGTTCTTTAGCTCACTGTGCCACCTCAGTTCAGACCCAGCTATATGCAAATCAGTCTTGACCCTGTGCCTCATGGGAACAGTCCAGCCTGAACTGCTAAGCCAGGTCTTTCCTGAACCGGAAACAAGCATCCGCGGTCCGGTTTCTGGGTAACACCCTTCATCAGCCAGGCTATCTTGAATCCAGTGGCAAAGTGAGCAAGGGACCCACGTCTGGGCATACCCTGTCAACTTAGAGTGAACAAAGCAAACACAATAAGGTCCACGGAGGACCTAGCCTGGCAGTTCGGGCTGGACTGTTCCCATGAGTCACAGGGACAAGACTGATTTGCATATGGCAGGGTCTGAACTGGGGTGGCGAAGTGAGCTAAAGAACGGTGATGGATTAAACCCAGATCTGTGACTGGGGGTGAGTGTCTGAAAGGTTTCAGCGCTCCGTCCATCGTCCATACCCTGCCAACTTAGGGCGAACAAAGCAAACACAAGGAGAGGTGGACAGATGGCTGAAACTTTTCAGACACTCACCCCCAGTTACAGATCTGGGTTGAATCCATTGTTCTTTTGCTCACCAACCCACCCCAGTATGGATACAGCCATATGCAAATCAGTCTTGACCCTGTTCCCCGAACTGCCAAGCCAGGTCTTCCCTGGACCGGAAACAAGCATCCTGGGACCAGTTTCGAGGTAACACCCCTCATCAGCTAGGCTAGCGTGAATCCAGTGGCAAAGTGAGCAAGGGACCCACGTCTGGGCATACCCTGCCAACTTAGGGCGAACAAAGCAAACAAAAGGAGATGATGGACGGAGCGCTGAAACTTTTCAGACACTCACCCCCAGTCACAGATCTGGGTTGAATCCATCATCGTTCTTTAGCTCACTTCGCCACCCCAGTTCAGACCATCCATATGCAAATCAGTCTTGACCCTGTGCCTCATGGGAACAGTCCAGCCCAAACTGCGAAGCCAGGTCTTCCCTGGACCGGAAACAAGCATGCTGGGACAGGTTTTGGGGTAATCACAAAGGAGGGACTCAGGGCTTTTATTTATTTTAATTTTCAGGTCCAGCATACGTGCCCAAACTCTAGTGAATGCAAAGAGTATGCAGTTCCTAACTGAGAAAGGGGGGAGGGGTGGACGGGCTTATGTGGTCATGAATTACAGGGGGAACGGGGGTTCCTCCTGTTGGAATTTAGGGCCCTCACTCACCCGGCTGGGTGGCATGCTTCATCATAGGGCGTGCTCCTCGTCAGGTCGGCGCTGCAATACCTGACGGGCTCCCTATGAGGGGCTCTTTGGTGGAGAGCTTTTATTCCAAATTGCCGTTTGGTGCCTAAGCAATGTAGATGGAGTGCGTGAAGGTAAGTGACCCAAAGAAGGGTTAAAACAGGAAATGGGCCATGAAAGAGTCATGGCGCTTAGGGGCAGTGACCTGAGCCAGACCTCCATGCTTTGCAGAGACAGCCAGACAGCCCCACTCTTGTCTATGTCGATGACAGTAGTACATCACTCGGAGCGGCCCTGGCACCCCAATTCATGCAAACAGGATTATATTTTGGGTGAAATTACTGCACAGATCTTGCATTTTTAGGTTGAGCCTAGAGTCAGCGCACATGCGCCGCTCTGCAAGGCATGCTGTATCTCTTCTATAGGCATTCAGCATGCCCATCGCTTTTGATTGGTTCCTTCATGTGCTTTTTGAATTTCCTTTGTTTTCATTGGTGAATAGCTTACATTTGTCCGTCCTTTTACTGTTTTGGTTACGCCCTGGAGACTCACCCTGTTACATGTATTATTTCACAATCAGCCATATATGTCAGCGTCACGCACTAATTTTTCTTTTGCCTAGGCTTGTTTTGTCAATTTCCTGCTAGTGTTCCCTGGTCGCGCTCCATAGCTCCAAGCGTCAACCCGGGTACTGCTTTTCATTCGCCTGCAGTCCTGTTGCCTATAGCCCCTCCCTCCCCTCCTCATGCTCTCTGTGGTGTAAATTCCCCACTCCCGCTCCCCTCCCCTTGTCTGTGTTGACCACCTCCCTCATACTTCCTCCTCTCCCTTTTCGGGGCAGGTGGTGTTTTTTCTTTATTTACTAAATGTTATTTTTTATTTGTAATTTCCTTCTAGTGTTCCCTGCTTGTACTCCGTAGCTGCAAGCGCTGCTCCGGTCCCTGCTTTTCATTTGCCTATTGTCCTGTTGCTTATAGCCCCACCCTCCCCTCCTCATGCTCTCTGTGGTTTACATTCCCCGCTCCCTTCCCGTTGTCCGTTTTGAACGCCTCCCTTGTCCCTCATCCTCTCCCTTTTCTGGGCACGTGGTGTTTTTTCTTTACTTACTAAATGTTATTTTTTATTTTGTAATTTCCTGCTAGTGTTCTCTGCTCGTGCTCCGTAGCTGCGAGCGCGATTGAAGTCCCAGCAGAACAGGGTGACCACCGCCAGCTCACTAAGAGGGGGCGTGGAGAGGCCATCACAGGAGGCACCGTACCATGCCCATCATCTCCTTGTGTTTGCTTTGTTCGCCCTAAGTTGGCAGGGTATGCCCAGACGTGGGTCCCTTGCTCACTTTGCCTCTGGATTCAAGCTAGCCTGGCTGATGAGGGCTGTTAGCCTGAAACCGGTCCCAGGATGCTTGTTTCCGGTCCAGGGAAGACATGGCTTGGCAGTTCGGGCTGGACTGTTCCCATGAGGCACAGGGTCAAGACTGATTTGCATATAGCTGTGTCTGAACTGGGGTTGCGAAGTGAGCTAAAGAACGATGATGGATTCAACCCAGATCTGTGACTGGGGGTGAGTGTCTAAAAAGTTTCAGCGCTCCGTCCATCATCTCCTTGTGTTTGCTTTGTTCGCCCTAAGTTGGCAGGGTATGCCCAGACGTGGGTCCCTTGCTCACTTTGCCACTAAATTCAAGCTAGCCTGGCTGATAAGGGCTGTTAGCCCGAAACCGGTCCCAGGATGCTTGTTTCCGGTCCAGGGAAGACATGGCTTGGCAGTTCGGGCTGGACTGTTCCCATGAGGCACAGGGTCAAGACTGATTTGCATATAGCTGTGTCTGAACTGGGGTGGCAAAGTGAGCTAAAGAACGATGATGGATTCAACCCAGATCTGTGACTGGGGGTGAGTGTCTGAAAAGTTTCAGCGCTCCGTCCATCATCCCCTTGTGTTTGCTTTGTTCGCCCTAAGTTGGCAGGGGTATGCCCAGACGTGTGTCCCTTGCTCAATTTGCCACTGGATTCAAGCTAGCCTGGCTGATGAGGGCTGTTAGCCCGAAACCGGTCCCAGGATGCTTGTTTCCGGTCCAGGAAGACATGGCTTGGCAGTTCGGACTGGACTGTTCCCATGAGGCACAGGGTCAAGACTGATTTGCATATAGCTGTGTCTGAACTGGGGTGGCGAAGTGAGCTAAAGAACGATGATGGATTCCACCCAGATCTGTGACTGGGGGTGAGTGTCTGAAAAGTTTCAGCGCTCCGTCCATCATCTCCTTGTGTTTGCTCAAATAGCACACACAGCACACGGCAAGTCTACACCCACGTTTCAACAACTCACCCTCTCGCACAAATCGGTGACAATAATTCCAATATGGCTACACACCAATCCCCCCTTCCCCTATTGTTTACCCAGTCGCTAACAGAACATTCTCCTCAAAACTATGCTCTCCTCATTCGATACTCTCCCCTCCTACAGTTGGGCTTTCCTTCCGCTTTAGAACTAACCCCCGCCCTCCTTACTTCCGGGAGATCATCAGTCTGGTTACAGCAGGAGAGTTGGAAGACACAATACAAAGATCTCCACGTACAGTACACAACTTTAGCTCAATCTCCAGACTTTCACTGCAACTCGCGCTCGTCTGATGCGTGAGCTAAAAAGGGTGGCATATTTCTTCCACGTTGTACACTTGGGGGCAGTAAATGTCACCTCTTATGGAGCTCCACGCAGCAGTAGTAGTAATTGATATACTGTACTTAGCCCTATGTGTGCCACGCTTGTGAGTTCCAACCCCGGTAGCCACCTGTTGCCATGACAGCCCCCTGCCGCCTTCAGTACCTCGATGACCTAGACCCATTTGTCTGCACCATTTTCCCAGAGCCATTGCTGAGCACCGCCCTGAGTTAGCAAATCCCAGGACTGCACCGGCTTCTAGAAACTCCACTAAAGGTAAGTTGGGCAGTGGACGAAAGGGAACTAGTACTCAAGCTGTGGATAGGAGAGTTGTTGGTCCCTGCCCCTTGCCCGAAACCCTGCCTGAGTCATTCAGGAAACTACCGTTCTCCCCTGCCAGTGCTCTTAGCAGAGTGATCTGCCTGCATGAAACCCTGACTACTTTCTAGCTTAGCAACCTACCAAATTTGCCTGAGCCGCAAGCTCATGCTTTCTAGTCTCCTGCCTTTTGACCTGTGCCTCCTGCAATGCCTGTGCCCTGTGTCTTAGTTCCATGCCTGTGACTGTAATTTTTTGTGATGTTGCCTGCCTATACCCATCTCCTCACGTTGTTTTACCTCTCTTTCGGAATGTTGGACCCCGCCATCCCGGTGGAACCCCTACTGGCCCCAGCTCCAGACAATCTGTTGCATGGCTAAATACTTATAAGGTCCCAAAGGCGAGAACGATTGCATTGCAAATGCTTGTTTCTGTATGTCTGCAGGTGAAACTTGGTGAAATTTGTGCAAGGAAAAACCTCAGTGTTGTGAATTTTGCAGCTCAAATGGGGGGGAACCTCCTGGAATTAATGATACAACCATTTCTATACTGCAGAAATCTTACTGGAGGTGTGAGGGGAAAGGAAAACAAACTAACTATTATATAACTATTTCCTAAAATTGCACTATCCACCAAAAAAACACCCCAATTAGAATTACAGATTGACAACTGTTGGAACCGGCAGTTTCTGGTTGGCTGAAAGGATGCCCCCAGCCTGGCAGAACCTACCACTCCCATCAAGGGGTGGTGATTACACTTACTGAATAATCTGTGCTCACCCTTGGGTAGCTTGGCACTGAGCAGTCAGGCTTTCCTTCGGAAGCAATGTGTAAAGTAAAGGCATAGCAGTAACTCGCGATGAATACACCGAGCATCACAAATGAGACTTCACACAGGATGTATGTAAATAAAGTTTATATTCAAAACACATGCAATCATTATAACATGAACATCATATACTGTCGATCATAAAACACATTTGGAAATATTGCTAGCAGTATTAGGCCCACTCGTATTGTTATAATATCACTCGAATGCACACTATAAGCAATTCCTAATCTAACCCCTGTCCCACAGAGAGTGAGAGCACCGTTATGCGGTGTGACACGCTGTCCACCCCAAGCCCACCCTAGCAATCCTGATAATACAGTACTGCACTATTATAGGGTACACCCCGGGTAACAACATTATCAAGACTATGTACATACATAAAATGAGAACACTTTTTAGCAACACAGAGGCCTGGTGCCACGCAGGTAAAAACAATGTCAAATGTAATGTGCTTTTGGCATGAAATCAACGCATAACGCGGCACTGCTGGCCAGTATCAAGAATCACAGGCAGTCTGCAAACTAACACTCCCACTCACACACACTCCACACTGCTACATGGTGTGACAGATACTAGCCCAGTCCGTACAGAATGCTCTTACACACATACTCACTTGGCACCCTAATGTCGTGCTACTGGTGTCCAGCAGGTAACTGGATCACACCCTGCAGACTCCCTGGTCCCAGCCTCCCTCCACCCTCTGGTTCACCCAATTGTCCTATACCCCCAGATGGAAGATTACCAGCCCCTCCTCCCGGATACTAGGCCGCACGCGGCCGAAGTTACACTTAGTCTGGGTCCTTGAGAAGCAGTTGGGGATATGTAGCAAGTTTTAATTAAGAGGTAGACATAAACAAGGGAAGTTTAGCAGCGACTCTGGAAGTTCACCCACAGGACTCAAAACACAAAGGAGTCACGCAGTCTCTTGACCCACCACCAAACTGTTTCTGGTGTGTTCCTTCAACCTAGTTACTCTCTCGCTACTACCTGGTGCCAAGATGTCTACGGGAGGGGCCAGGTGTGAAGAGGACAGTTGGTCTGCCGCGATGAGGGTCAAAGGGGAACAACTGATGAATGCGAAGTAACACAGAGGAGCCTCTCTGCAGGATGAGGCACCCCGAGTGATAAACGATGATCAGGGTCGTGCCCAGCTAATCCGGGCACGGTGTCTGGTGCTTGGTGATATGGGTTACACCAGACACTTCAGGTTTCCAAAACAAAGAGTTGCATTTCCATACCTCCCTGGAAGTGAGTCACAATGACCTGTGCATGTTGAGATGGGTTGCACCAGGCAATTCCGGTCACTCAAAGTGAAGAGTTTCAAATTCCGCACCTCCCTTGAAAGGAGGCACAACGTCCGGTGCACAATGATTCAGGTTGCACCAGACCAGTCCGGTCACACACACAGGCACAAGTTCAGCAGAGCCACACGAAGAAGAATGCCGCACTACTACGGGTACACCCCCACCTCCAAAAGTCCTACCTTGTGAATTAGACACCGCACGCAATCAGCATGCAATCGGTGTGTCGCATGAGAGAGATGCGGCACGCTCGACAAAGCGGGCCACTTGGGTCCCACAACTGGTGAATCTGCTCACCACCAACGAGATGCTTATGAGTGTCAGGGTCCCTGCGGTACAGGCACCCCAAGCATTAGATGTGGGCACAATTTTGGGGCTCCGCACTAGACAATACGGTCTCCAGACACAATTCCTCATTCACACCGGCCCACCCAATGAGATGTCCTAGCTGATGTGGGCACTTGATTGGGCACCGCTCACCTGAAGTCACAGGTAGATGGTGTAGATCCCTCGTGGGAGATCTTTGATGTCCCTGGGATCTCAGGGAGTACAGGAGACCCGCAGACAGACCCTTGGTGAGCACACTTCAGGGCCCCACACTTTAGCAGGTCTTCAGCCCAGGCCAGCTACTATTCAGAGAGGCCACTCTGTCCTTTCATGGGCACTTATCCTCCATGTGCACAACAGATTCCTCTGGCAAAGTACATAACACAGTCCGGATTCTCAGGTCCCGCATCCCCGCAAGCATATCTCACCCTTTGATGAAGGATGGCACCCGTAGTTATACTGTTGGTGTCTTTGAAGTTGGGGCGGTTTAAGGGTTTTCCATTTGACCCACAGGTGTCTCTCCTAAATTGTAGGCCGGTCTGCAATGGGGTCGTGGAATGCAGATCTCAATCTTTAGTGGGGCCCTGATCTGGCCCCAAGAGGAAATGTGTCAAAACTCTATCACCAATATATCCCAACCGGCCCTCAAATGGCAGAGGTCTTGTCATTCTAGTGGTATGTTCATGGTTTATGACGGTCACTTGGGAATCCACAGATGTGCTCCCCCGACCCCAGGTGTCCACTGGTGCTAGGCATCTTGGCACACAAGACTCTTGAAGCATAGAAATGCCCATTTTCTATAAGTGACATTTCTAAGCCAGTTATGCCAAAACCCCCTTTACCAATGGAAAGGGTTTGGCATCAGTAATCCATTGATAGGAAACATCATGAGGCTGCTTCACTGCATTCCACTATTGCAGCCCGAAGTGATGTCAACCACTTCCCCATGGTAAACTTATGGGAAGAGCAAGTCTCATAGGTAGTGAAAACACTCACAGGTATTCCTCCCTACCTGGGCGCACGTGCGCTAGTGCGCACACAGACCTACATTGGCAGGTCGGACACATAGTACCCAACACCAGGGGTGCAAGTGCGCCTGCCCGCCCAAATCTGCAACAACAAACTGGACACAGGTTTAACTAATACATGTGATAGTGCTCATGTACTAGCCTGTGATGGCAGGTGCATACCTACGGCGGCCTGCAATGGCAGGCTGCTCATGAGTTTACTCACGATTGATGCCCGTGCACACACCCTGTCTGCAATGACAGGCCAAGCACATGTGCTTACCCAAGCCCTAGCATCTGAGGTGCAAGTGCACGCACACCACCCTGTCCGGACCCCCCGGACATGGGTGGCCCCCATGGGTGTGATGGCGCACACTCTGCATGTGACGGCCAGCCTGACCCTGGTGTGATACACGAGGGATGAAGGTATGCCCTCACTGGCCCGCAATGGCACATCGTGTACCTATCCAAATTGCTATAGGTGGCAGGGCATATCCTGGAGCCTGCAGCGGCAGGCGGGACATGTATTCGAATCAGCATGAGGTCGGTGCGCACATCTACGGGTTTAAGGGCGCAATCGCAGGTCTGTGTTTGCAGAGCGGCCCATGTTTCAGAACACCGGATCAGCACCTCTCCCTAGCCTGTGTAGGAAGGCGCATGCACTTCCTCACTGCCTTGACAGCGAGGATGTGCTCGGAGCCCTGAAGCTACGCTAAAGACCCGGCCACCCACAGGAGTATCCCATCGAAAGAGCTGAGCTCCATGGCAGGGGAAGCCACACGTGGGGGGTTCTTCACTACCTGGGCTTGGGGCATCCATGTGTACCCACCCGGCCTTCAGCCTACCACCCTCCCTGCACCCTTCAGGGCTTCCCTAGGGGGGTGCTCCCATGACATGGGACAACCCACTCAGGGTCATCTGAGGTGTAAGCGATGCCAACCTAGGCAGGGGCACAGTGGCACCCCACCGGCCTGCAATGACAGGCCCGGTACAGGGTTGATGGGCTATCTGGTAGGTGGCTGTGAGAAGTTGGCCTGGTATATGCTGTCCACTAATTAAAGTGGGCACCTTGCACCAGTGCAAACAACCCTTATGGTGATTTAAGAGGTCAAAGATAACCTTAGAAAGCTATCCAAGTGGTAGCTGTGGAGAGCAGCCTTCAGGCTTAGTCTTGAAGGAATGTTAAGCAGCTTATTTTACTAGAATGCAACCTTATAGTATTGGTTAAATGAAAGGAGAACCACAGAGTAGTTATAAAAATATGTATTTATTAATATAACACTCTCTAGTATGACACAGTATCTGCTACACGGAGATAATCACAAAGCACACAATACTGTAGCACAGAAATGGCAGTAAATAGCAATAATACACAGGGGGCCCCAGGGGGGACCAAACCATATACTAAAATAGTGGTATAAGAACCATGACTCGAGTCAAGACAGTGTCGAGAGGACGTAGAATCGCTGGGACCCCAAGGAACCACCCAAGGTGAGTAAGTAGGGACCCCACGGAGGAAGGTGCAGTGTGGGAACACGTCCGCGTGCTCCGTACAATTCTATGGGAAAGTCGCCGTTGAAGTTTTAGAGTTTAAGGACCCTTACCAGTGGACTTCGAAGAAACCCCGTGGAAGTTAGGAGGTTGGAGAGCCACCCCACCCGTGGATGCTGAGGATACCAGCGAAGCCGGGTGCATAGGTCTGAAGTGGCGTCGGAAACCGCTGTCGAACCCAAGCGAGGACTTCGAAGAAGAGCCGCTGCTGGAAGGAAGAAAAGAGTCTGTTAGAATCCAAAGGTGGATTCTTGTCGAAGAGTACCTGAACGCAGAGGGGACAGAGTCTGGGTCACTCAGGAGTGACCAGGGGCTCAGTAGACGAATGCCCACCGATGTCGGGTGCTTCAGGTGCGTTGATGGAGTTCTTGACTCTGCAGCCACGGGGACCAGGAGACATCGAGGATGACCAGGAGCCGGATACAAGCTGTCCCACGAAGGATGTCGAGTGCTGAGGGGTCGGTGTCCGGCGGGAGCACCAACAAGCCTTGGCAACGGCAACCTACGCAGAAGGTCAAGGATGGATACGGTTCGAACCAGCAAGGTCCAGGAGTCTCACAACAGCAAGGGGAGTCAGGGCAGGCCTGGAGCAACCAGGGGAGCCCAAGAAAAGCAAAGGGGACCTCGAGCGATTTCCCCAAACAGCAGCCCACGGAGCACTCGGTGCAAGGAGGCCAGAGTTCTTGGTAGGAAGTGGTGCCAGAGGTTGGGGCTACTCGGAGCCCAATGCACTTGTTCGGAAAACACCAACAAGCATATGCATTTGCAAATGTACGCGGTTCACAGGGGTGGTTCGGGTATTGCAGCCCCCACGAGGGATTCTGACCTCAAACTTGGTGAGAGGGCAGCTCGGACCTTGAGGGACATAGAAACCCACCTCCTGTGTTGCTGAAGCCTTCCAAGTCCTTAGGAGCTCAGGGTCAGCAGACCGGACAGTTGCATTGAGGTGCCTGTGGATGCAAGGGAGTTACTCCTTCACTCCAAGGGAGATGTCTTCAGTTGTCCTTGATGCTCCACAGGTCCTGCACGGATCCTGTATGGTGCAAGGGCACAGACGATGCTTCAGACTGAGAGGGAGATGAAGTCGGGCCCAAACGAAGTCCAGCGAAGTCCAGAGTGTCCAGACAGTCGAAGTTCAGTGGTTTCTGGTTCAGAATCTTGTCCACGTCGAATCTAGGGTCCTACAGCCAAGTAAGCCCTTTTGTACCCACGGGAGAGGGTTGGACAGATTCAGGGGACCCTCCCAGGGGAGGGTCTGGACAGTGGGGAGGTTACTCTCCTGTCCTTTGTCCAGTTTCGTGCCAGAGCAGGAGCCAACGGCTCCCAGGACTGGTTTGAACTGGACTATGCACAGGGACACCAAATGTGCCCCTCATGTAGACTTTTCGTCGCTGGCAAGCGCACCCACCAAGCCCTAATACACTAAATCCTGTCTGGGAGGTGGTCACACCTCCTTGTGACAGGATGCCTCTTGTTCTGCCTTCCCCTGCTCGAGCTTGGCTCAGCAGCAGGATGGCAGAAATGTGTCTCTGGTTGGCAGCAACCATTTTGGGCTGCCCGGGACTAGAAGGCTGGCATAAACCTTGAGCGTCCTTTCCTTATCAGACCAGGTCTTCTCACCAAAACTTTATCACCAACACTCCAATTGGCCACTTTTGTACAATGTCTTTTGTCAAAATTGGTTTTATACTTGTGCTGATACTCCTCTCTACGTAATCTCATCTCAACAGAAGAAAGTTGATTAGAAACAGTAGTGTCCAATTTCAGCCAAGTCAAGCTGGATTCAATTTGCAAAGAGGTTTTCTCCCCTAAGAGCAGCAAAAGGTGACACAGATGTCACATTATTGGGAGTAACTCTATGTGCCTACCAAGTTTCTCTCAAAGCCATTCTCAAAGATTCCTTATTAAGAATGGCGCGTTGAGCACAATTCTTTACAACCTTATTCATGCTCTCCACCAAACCATTGGCTTGGGGCGAATAAAGAGCAGCTTTGAGATGCACAATAGCTAAGCCTGACAAAAAACACTCCATCTCCTGGGACACGAACTGTACCCCATTATCAGTGACCAAGGTTTTGGGAATTCCTTCTCTAGAAAACTCTTCTTTCAAAAACTCGATGACAGTCGGAGTATTCACTACAGGGACACATTTAGTCACAACCCATTTGGATGTATATTCTACAAGCAAAATGACATAACGCTCCTCTAGGGTCAACAATTCAAATGGACCGGCAATGTCCACAGGTATCTCAACAGGCGAAACTGGTGCTGTGTGAGTTTTCCTGGATTTATCATTGTTTGCACATTGCCAACAATCCTTCAGCACCTCCTCCTCATTGTGGTCCATACCAGGCCACCAATACCATTCACGAAGTCTGGCTTTGGTCTTGGTTCTGCCCAAGTGCCCTTCATGTGCCAGATTGATTAGTTTGCACCTCAATTCTTTTGGAGCCACCACAAGTTTATCTCTAAAGATCTTACCATCCAAAATGCTCAACTCATCTTTCACTCCAAAGAAATTCTCAAAAGTAGAAGATAACATCTTCTTCTCTGGCCAGCCTTTCACAATAAAGGGCCAGATGCATCAACAATCCATTTTGCGATTTCCTAATTGCGAATTCTTGCGATTCGCAATTAGAAAATCGCAAAATGGAATGCATGAATGTGTGTTTAACACTTTCTGTGATTCCTAGGGGATCGCAAATGACCTACCTCATGAATATTAATGAGGTAGGTCGCAATTGTGACCCCTAGGAATCGCAAAAATCATCGGGATGGTGGCCTGCTGAGATCAGTAGACCACCATGTCTGTGATTGCTTTTAAATAAAGCAATCTTTTTTTTTTGTAAAGCAGCCTGTTTTCCTTAAAGGAAAACGAGATGCTTTACAAAAAGAAAATGAAAAGTTTTCCTTTCATTTTCTAAGAGCAGGCAGTAGTTCGTGGGAGCACTGCCTGCTCTTAGAAAATGCATTTACAGACATTCACAAAGGGGAAGGGGTCCCTTGGGGTCCTCTTCCCATTTGCGAATTGGTTACCACCTGCTTGAAGTAGGTGGTAAAATGCGAATATTTTGCGACCGCATTTCGGTCGCAAAACATTCATGCATACCGATGCGATTCGGTATTAGGAAGGGACGCCCTAAACACGCCCCTTCCTAATAGCGAATCGCAAACTCATTTTGCGATACGGTAACAGGTTACCGAATCGCAAAATATGGTTTGCTGCATCGGAAGAGCATTTTTTTGTGTTAGCAAACGGCCGATTCTGTGAATCGGCCGTTTGCGAAGGCAAAAAATGCTTGATGCATCTGGCCCAAAGTCTTTTAGAACACCAAAATCAGGATCACCTGAATAAGCGTCTGCCCATTCCTTGTCCTCTAATGCAGACTCACATACCCAATTCACACCAACACTATCGACATTGTCCACATCTTGTTGAATGGGCATCCTAGACATGCAATCAGCCATGCAATTTTTTAAACCAGGAATATACTCAACCACAAATTTTAGTTAATTAAACCATCCGCCCACCTGCAAATCCTGGGAGAAAGGTTATCCAACTCTCTGCACATAAAAATCCTGGTGAGTGGCCTATGATCAGATCTAACAGTAAAAGGTATTCCCCACAAAAAAAAAATTGAAATGGAGGATGGCCCAATACACAGCCAGCGCCTCCCGTTCTATAACAGAATACCTCTCCTCGGCTCCTTTCAGGGAACGAGAAGCAAAGGCTACTACTTTTAAATCACTGTTATCCATTTGAGCAAGAACAGCACCCAAGCCGCTGATGCTAGCATCAGTAGATAAAATTGTTCTCTTTTTGACATCAAAATGACCCAAAGTGAGTTTTCCAATACTCGTACTCGAGGACCGGACAGACTGATCTAGTTGCGGCTGCACCACGGCGCATAGCGGGGTGCTTTTACTGAAAATTACGGATTTACTCACTTCGAAGCAAGGATACTAGACTCACCCGCAGTCTAAAGCGTGTGGGATGGAATTATCACCACATGGAAAGTTGCTACCAATGACATTGAAGCCTTGAGAAAGTCGCAGGACGATTTCCCAGTGTGTGCGACGAAACACGTGTTGGCTGATCAGAAAGAAAAGAAAGAGAAGATTTCTGAAACTGTGTCTATAATTTGTGTATACTTGCATTGATATTTAATATCACTCTACAGACGTGTGCTGAGGATTGTGTGAATTTCTATGTTGGCTTTGGCCACAACTTTGGGGCAGGTTGGTGGTTCTCCTCACCTTACAGCACCGTAACTCAATACTATCCTGAACTGATATATGTGCGATTGTTCCTAAGGCGCCGTATAACCCATAACTATACCACTGTCTATTAAATTCAAATCCATCTTTGGACTAATCCCTTCACTAGAGATGGTGTGACCTAAATATGTCACGGATCTAACCCTGAATTTACATTTCTCCTTTTTAATGACCAAACCAGCATTCTGCAACCTGTCCAAAACCTTCCACAAAATTCCATCATGTTCCTCCAGATCGTTTCCATACACAAGTATATCATCTTGGAAGAACAAAACCTTGTCCAAGCCCTCTAACATCTGCTTCATCACTCTCTGAAAGCACGCCGCAGCCGAGGCAAGTCCAAAAGACATTCGAATAAACTGGAATGCACCTAAAGGTGTGACAAACAAAGTTAATGGTTTGGAGTCCGGATGGAGCTTAACCTGATGGTAAGCGGAGGACAAATCCATCACACTAAAAATCTGAGCATCTTTAATGAGAGCTAAAGTCTCCATGATATTAGGTAAAGGTTGCCTGTCCACCCAAATGAATTTATTCAGACCTCTTAAATCCGCACACAAACGAATTGCCTTACCACCATCCTTGGGTGCCAACACCACCGGAGCCAACAACTCAGAACTCTCAATTTCCTCAATAACACCTTTCTCAATAAGTTTCTTGATTTCCTATTCCAACGGAGCTAACATCATGTGTGGGACTTTCCTCACTTTGGAAACGCTAGGTATGGCACCATTCTTCAAAATAATTCTATGCTCGAAATTCTTCAATAAACCCAAATCGCTACCAAACACCTTAGGAAATGTGGAGCATATGTCCTTAGGAAAGTCCTCACTGGCCAGGATTAATACTTTCTGTTCACTGTTGGGGTTGAGAGTGATGCCCATGTCTCTCTGATGTCTCCATCGAAGAAGGTTGTCACCCCTCTTCGCAACATAAACTTTACCAACCGTTTCACGATCAGCTAATTGGATCTTTACAAAATAGCCAAGCACATCAATTCTCACACCACCGTAACCCACAGGATTAATATCAGAAGGTAGCAATTCAACATCATCACTGCCAAACGTAGTAGCCCAATTCTTGTCACCTATCATGGTGTAGGGCAATCCAGAATCAGCAAGAACAGAAATTTTCTTACGACCAATCATAACCTCACACTCAGGCATCTCAATAGGATCTTCATCCACACTCCCATCATCATGTATGCTTAAAATGATTTTTACCTCCTCTTCCAGATAGTTCAATCCCTGTTGTTTAGATGCTCTACATACCCGAGCATAATGTCCTTTCTTACCACACTTTTTGCTAAATGCAAATCTCGCAAAACATCCAGGACTATTTGACAAATGGCCCTCACTTCCACATCTGAAACACTTCAGACCCCCACTTCTAGAATCTATCTGTGAATATTTCTTTTTATGAAATTTCTTGTCAAATTTTTGTTGATGACAACCCCACCCTTGTCAGTGTCCTTCTCCGCATGCCTATGCGCACCCTTGACCTCATTCACAGATAATTCTACACCAGCACCATCTTTTCCTTTCTCGTCACGCATCTCACGTACCCACATGCTTGTATTCTCCATTCCTTCTATGATAGCTACAGCATCCTTCAAATTAGGGTTTTTGCTTAACAACTTTTCTTGCACTTTGACGTTATTAGTACATCTAACAATTTGATCTCCGATCAAAGAATCTGTAAGATGCTCAAAGTCACATGTACGAGTTAAGGTTTTAAGAGCAGCCACATAGCTACTAATCTTTTCCATCTTCCCCTGCACCCTTGAAAAGAACTTATGTCTTTCCAACACAACATTGATTTGTGAACCAAAATGCATCATCACTGACATATCATAAAATTGCTAGGTTCACCACTGCCATCACCTATATCAATAACATTGAGGCTTTCATATATGCACCTTCCTTCAATACCAAGATTATGTAGAAGTATAGCTTGTTTCCGGTTTGCTGAAAATTTTTCACCCCCAATAGCTATTAGGTACCAATCAAAAATTTGTTTCCATCTTTTCCAAGGTAGCACAGGCTCACCTTTACCAGAAATAAAATGGGGAGGCTCAGATGAAGTTGACATGGTGAGAATGACCACTTACAAAAAAGATGGCACTTAAACTGACAAGGTAATCAATAATAAAAGGTGAAAATTTACCCCAGAAAACAATCATAAATTGAACACGCAGTTCAGTAATGAGATAGACACAACAGGTGTTAATTCAGTACTTGGTATCCCCCTGATAGTGTGAAAAAGTAGATTGACACCTCTGCAAATATGAAAGTGTGCATATCACTGGATGCACATTGGACTCAGTTGTTCGCTGAATGATAGTACAGTTTCCTGGCAATTAAGTAGAGAATTAGAAGAGAAAAAGGAAAAAAAAAAAAAAATTCAAATACATCACCGGTAAAGTATTTGATGAGACAAAACTGTGTCACTTGTGATGTTAAAAGAAAATAAAACAAGGTGTGCGCATCATCATGTGCACCTCCTACAGTACTTGACACTACCTCCCAAGATATAAATTAAGGTCTGTGGATCACCATATGCACCTCCGATTAATTCACGTGTTGACAGCACTACACTAGATCAACAATTGACTAAATGAATAAAAGCAAGGTGTGCACATCACCGAATGCACTTCGGATGTGAACGTACATCCAATATGGCCGTCGCCATCAGATATGTCCTCACATCGAGCAAGGTGTGCACATCACCGCATGCACTTCGCATGTGAAAGTACATCCAATATGGCTGTCGCCGTCAGATACGTCTTCACGTCAACGTACTCCTCGATAAAGGACACGAAATATGGCCGCTGAGGTTGACAGTCTAGTGTCAACGGTTGCGTTACGACGCTGACGTGCTTTCCTCTTCTGAGTCCACAGCAATCGGGACACAACTCGCGCGATGACCGTTGAAAAGATCCCTCGACGTCATCAGAAGGCAACAGGACATCGCATCGTCCACATCTCACTGGATCGTTGGTCACTGTGTTCTCCACACCGATGTGGCCCACGTATCCTCCGCCTGCTGGGCACCAAAATTCCTGCAAACTGCACAGGTCCACCAGCACGTCCCACCGCAATCACAAGTGGAATTCCAGCAAATCCGAGTGGTTTGCACTAAGAAGAGTAGGCTCTTCGAAAACGTAAATTCCAAATTAATTTTTTTCTTATTGGGGTTGATGCTATCTGCTCCCAGTCGTCGCCAATGTTAAGTTAAGGAATCTCCAAGATCCATGTAGTTTTCCAAATGAGTTTATTTCAACAGGTACTGCCCATCAACCCTACCAGACCACGATCCAACCTTCAACTGCCAAACAACGCTCCCCACAGTATCCACGAGCTAACAGAACCCTCATACATCATATAGTGACATGGTGAATGTTCCACACACACGGATCCAATACTTAACCATAGCACCCGAATAAAAACGAAGAGGTCTGGGGGGCCCAACGTTTGCTTGCTGCGTTTGTTACTGTTTTATTGAACTCCATGTGCCGACACTAATTCAGACATGTCAATACTCCCGATGCAAGCGCGAGACTCGATTTTTGAAGCATAGCATTGCTTTATTTTGGCTGCCTCCCGCCTGACGTTGCCTCTCTTTCAATAGAAGTCAGTGAGGAATAGATTGTCCAGATAATTTGTTTAAATCTCTCTTACCTCTTCCACAATGTATGCTGATTGAATAAGTGAACACACAGCACTGACCTTGGGTGTTATCGAACGGTGTTTCCATCACTGTGTGCAGATGTGTGAGAGCACAACTGGATGCAGGACCTCTGCTCTACAACAGACGCGCTCACACGGGGCAATATGAAATATTCCTGCTTCTCTTTGATAACCATGAAGGCCAGATGAATAGACAGCATATTTTGGGTAACTTGTGACAACGTAGTCATGGCATTCGAGAATGTTTCATGCTTACAAAAAAAATACTTTTATTAAATGCCATTCACTTCAGCGATACAATCCTATATATTTAAATTGCGAGCACTGAGAAATGTTGAAAATATATATTTATTTTAAAGTCCTTGTATTTTTTCGTGACGGTTGTTGCCTGAAGCACATCTTTTGCTGACTCGGCTCGTGATCGGGCTCTGAGAGCCGAGCCGGCCCTCTGTCTCTGCTCCCCCTCCCTGGCTGCTCACGCGCACCCTCTTCCGCCCTCGCGGCTCCGATCGATTTCAAGGCTGCCCTCATGAGAGCCACGTGCCTGCCCTTGGATAATGTCCCACGAGATGGCCATGGTGGTGAGCATCAGATGTGCACGCCGGAAGTGACGCACAGAGGCAGAGTCACATGGCAGCGTGAATGGTGCTGAGCATCAGATGTGCACGCCGGAAGTGACGCACAGAGGGACACTCACATGGCAGCGTGAATGGTGCTGAGCAGCAGATGTGCACGCCGGAAGTGACGCACAGAGGGAGACTCACTTGGCAGCGCATGGAAGACCTGAGGACTGAGGAGGAGGGATGGTGCACCGGGGTCAGCCTTCTGTCGTGACATGCACGTGCCCGATCAAGGCAACCCCCCCCCCCCCCACCCCCCTGCATTGATGCTTTAGTGATTTATATCCTTTTCACAGAGTAGAGCCAAAGAAGGACAAATACAGGACAGAGATGTGCCCATTGTGGTAGGGTGTTCTGACTCAAGGACTTACTCAGAAGGGGTCCATTCATTCTGAGGGCCCCATGAGCAGGAGTAACCGGGCCCAATGACACTTCAAATGATGTGAAACACCGGGGAAGTCTTGTAGGAACTGACTTGGGGACACCCGCGCCTGCAGGACACTCCCCAAGAGCTTGTATTCACTGCGGTTTCTCCATCACTGAAACGACCAAGACCACCAGTAATGGTAACTCCAGCAGTGTGGAAGTTACAGGATTAGTGTGGGCCACTTGTAACGAGGGCCTTATCCTGTGCTCTGCTCTTCCCAGTGGGGGGCTACACCCCCCACCACCACCAGTGGCACCACCTGCAGAACAGCGGGCACACTCCCTGTCCGTGTGTAAGGTGTAGCACTTCTTACATAAACAACCACAGTGCCCACTGGCACTGCACAAACTCTCTGGTGAACCCACGGACAAGAGTTACAGGCATAGAGCTGGCTGCCTCCTTTATTTACAACTATGTATATTACTCTTTGATCACACTTTCTCGTCCCCAGTCCTTACGTTTGAGGGAAGTCCCTCACTCCTCATTAGATCTCTCCAACTACTGCCGACATAGCCATTTTTTAATTGTAACCATGAAAGCACATCCCCGTCCAGGCTAGTACCAACCCCACCAACAAACATCCTGTTTCTGTACTGTCCATGTGCAAGGTGGACGTCGCGCAGACTTAAGTTAGCACAGTCAGTGTCAGTGGGCAGCAGCGGGAATGCTCCTAAGGGAAAGCAGGTAAGTTTAGTTCTCTGCTGTAGTGAGTACACACTGTGAGCGCTATCAATGAATTACGCTCCCCAGGTGTCAAGCTTCAGCTGACGTAGGCTGTTAGCATCGGCCGACGCAGGCTGTTAACATCGTCAGTGGTAGTAGGCAGCAGCGGAGCCACGCAAAATTACGGGAACTACGCACTGCTGTTCTTCGTGCCTCCGCTAGTAAAGAAAAGTGTTTGTTGCTCTCAGCTTTGGTTAGCATCTCCACCAGTTATTGGATCCTTGTAACTTCTTAATTAGCGCACACATGGTGACGTGGAGCCTTGTTTGCGATGGATTCTTCTACCTACAATTCCTCATTAGTAGAACAACTCCAGGCATCAGACTGGATTTGGAAAACTCCAAAGCTCTCCCGTTGCTGGACGGGGGCGCTGATTTTGAATAACATTGGATGTGATGTCAAGTGAGTTCCCCAAGTCCATATGGCGCCCACCCCGGGCAATGACATCAGTTCCCTTTTTTCCACGCCTTCTACACGGATCCAGAGCTATGCTCTGAGGAGTTTCCTCACAATAAACAAATTACCTATGCAGTACCATGTCTCCCCCTAAGAAATTAGGGTTTAAACCCTGTAGGGATTGTGAGGGACAGATGTCCACTGCGGCCCCTTACTCTATCTGCCTCTGGTGCCTCAGTTCAGATCACAACTTCTGCACCTGAGAATCCTCTCGCAGTATGCACCCAAAGGTCATAGAAGACCAGGAAGCGAAGCTCTTTATGGCCAGAGCAAGAGACATACAACAGAGTTGGTGACGTTCTAGACCTCACTCCAGGTCACATTCCTCGCAATCTTCTGGGGGGAAAGGAAGAGGTACAAAAAACACACCAACACTCCTTGTCGCCCCACCACTCCCGTAAGACCTTTGTCCTCTGAGCTGGACCTGGTTGACATTGAGCAAGTTTCTCCTCCTCTGAGCAGCCCTGCTCAGATGACTCCACTAGACCCGACCCCAAAGCAACCTCGATCTACCTTTACGCCGCAACCCTTCAATCCAAACCTCTAGGCGCTCGGGTCCTAGCACCCCAAATTCCAGATGCCGGCTTGAGCCTTCCCCCTGTTTCCGACTCTAGGCTTAGATCCAGTAGCGTTTGTAAATGCCATGTATTCCATTTTTGCCAAAGCATTGACGGCATCTGGCATCCTTTTCGGCTCCTTAATTCCATATGGCTTCCAGATGTTCATTTGTATGGCTCAATGCCATGTGGCACCTCCCCATCTGAACCTACTCCCACACCTCTCTGCTGCGACCTGGTGCTCCGTTACATGACGCCACAACCTTCGACACCTTGGACAGCTCCATTTCCACCGCCTCCACCGAAGGCGCCAGAACTGACACCAGTGTCACCAGTCATCAAAGTCGAGCCGAGGAATACAGGAGCAGACTTCATGATAGGTTTGGGACCAACTCAGATCGTCTGAATCTTTAACCTTATGGGGATATTGGTGATGATGGAGATCAAGGGGGCATGGCCTGACGCCGATGTAGGAAGAGGCAGGTATCGGAGCTCCTCCGTGGCCTTCCTCCACAGACATTGATCCTGCCAAGTTACGGTGGTCCCTGGCACTGGATCTGGGGGCGGAACGTCTGGTGCCCCCTCGGCTGCATTTTCCAGGTGTGGGGACACTGTGGGGCCGAGGAATCGCCGGTCTTCTCCTCTGCTCGCGCTCCGGCTTGGCTGCGGATAAAATGGCGGCTGCATGACATTGCGGCGGCCCTTGCTGCTGAGGGCGCCGGAAGCACTGGGGATCCACCCTGACCGGACCGGAGGCGTGCGGGACCTGCCCGTAAGAGGAGGCTGCCACAGAGGTACCGGGGAGGCGTGAGCGGTGCGAGAGCAGCAATTGCGGAGCACACAGCGGCGGCCGCCTGACTCTAAGATGGCGGCTTGCGGGACATCGGGAGAGCTGCGGCGCCCATGCTGACCGCCTTTACAGCGTGCTCCTCTGGGCACACAACCTGGCGGGTGCCCCATAGTGCCTGGACTTGGCTCTGCTGTGAGGCCGGTGGGGGGTTCAGCTTCCCTTGACCCTCGGCGGTGGACCTGTGGATGTCCTGGAGAGCCGCGGCCTGGGGAGGGCCTGGTGGAGTGTAGCAGGCGGAGCCTGACTGTTACCTGAGCTGGTTGGGGGCCCCCGGAGGTGTGATACGGCGTCCTGCTGCGGCGGGGGGATGTAAAGAGACGAAGAGACACCCTGCCTTTACTGCGGACCGCAGGAGGCATTGCCCTGCTTGAGGCACCAGCGACGGACCGTCCCTGAAGGCGGGGGCAGGTACTTGGGGCTTCTTGGTCTGGCCCATGCCCCCTGAGCAACCGGGAGGCTGATACTCTGCACTCTGGAGCAGAGGGACGGGTGGGGACGTCCCTGCAGTGCTGACTGATTGGCGAGTCCGTACTTGTCCCTGGTCTTGGGTGTCTACGGCGGATGCTGTGACGGGCCCCGGAGGGGGCCATTGGTTGTCCTACTGTGCCCTGGGGTGGCCCGCCTGGGGACTCCTCAGATCTCTACCGACTCTTCTCCTGGGAACAGGGGATTCCACCATCAACTTCCTGCGGAGGTGCGCCTGGGCGCTTGAGAAGGCGAACACGGACATTGGAAGGCCGCAGGTGCTGAACCGGGTGTTGGGTGGCCCGGGGGTCCCCTGTCTAGGGGTTTGACCCTGCTGGAGCTGCTGCTGGGCCCTGCTGCCCCTCCCTCCTGATCAGTCGTGGGATGGGGAGAGTGTCTAAAAAGAAGGGGTTCGAGGTCCTGCGAATGGACGAGCATGAGCCCCACACGGACGACGAGGAGGGTGCGTCACGAAGACGACCGGTGGGATTGTCGGGGGACCCCACCCTGGCTGATATCCTACAGGCCATCACTTCCTCGAGGGAGGCACTGGAGACGAAGATCGACGCCATGGGGACGGATCTCACCCTCTTGAAGGATGATCACCGTAAGCTCAAGGAGCGAGTCATTGCCCATGAAACTGCCCTGAAGGATGTCCCGGACACGGTCGCCACGTTGCAGCAGGCCTTGAAGGCGGTGGAATCCAGGGTCCAGCGGCTAGAGGTAAGGGCGGAGGACAGTGAAGGGCGCTCGAGAAGAAATAACCTGCGCATAGTAGGAGTGCCGGAGCGAGAGGAGGGGGCGGAGGCTGTCCAGTTCCTGGAAACATGGTTGAGGACAGAAGTGGCCCCGGAGGGCCTCTTTCATTTCTATGCCCTGGAGCGTGCCCATAGGGTCCGGGCCAGGCCCCCCAAACCAGGCGCCCTGCCTTGGCCGCTGGTGGTCCGGCTGCTACATTATAGGGACCCAGACTACCTCTTACAACGCGCCCGTGAGCACCGGGGTCTGCAGATCGGAAACAGTAGGGTGATGATCTTTCCGGATTATACTCGAGAGGTACAGCAGCAACGATCCTCATTCCTGGCTGTCAAGCGAAAGTTACGCCAACTTCAACTTCCGTACGCCATGCTGTTCCCGGCCCGACTCCGGGTGTCTGCGGATGCGGAGACACACTTCTTCCTCTCCCCACGGGAGGCTTGGGATTGGCTTGAACTACGGGGCAGCGGGGAGACGCGCTCTCCGCGACGAGGCTCGCCTCGCCGACAGTCTCCTTCGACTTCGCCACCCTGGAGGGCCCCCTCGCCTGCTGGACGACGTCAGGAGTGGGATGAGGCGGTGCGGGCGGTGGTGGAAATCAGTCGGGGGGCTGAGAGTCCGACCAGCAGCGCCACAGAACACACACGACTCAGCTCTGGGAGCTCGAGCTCTGGCACTGGCCACGGACCTTCGGACAATGAACTTCCAGATGTTACACCGCAGACCGCGGATGGCGTTATTGGCTGACCGACTGACAGGTCGTATGTGTTGCAGCTTGCTTGTTGATGACTGCTCCCTCTGTTTCCGGAGATCCGAGCTGCGAACTGTTGGGGGCGCTACTGCACCATTGGGACTTACTGAGTGTGTCATGACTGTGGGGGGGTGGGGGGGTTCTGGGGCCGCCATTGGTAGGACACGCTCTGCCACTTTCATGTCTTACTGTTTGAGTGCCTTAGTTTGGATGGGGACCTGTTTGTGTAGACCTGTCCTGGGGAGTGGGAGTTGGGGTGCTGTTATGTTAGGGGGGAATGGGTTCTGGGGCAGGCATGTCGTTGCGAGAACGCTGCACCAGGAAGGATTGGAGATTCTCTTATGGGTTCCGCCGTAGGTTTTAAGTGTATGACCTGGAATGTTAGGGGGATGCACACCATGAACCGCCGACACAAAATCCATGCCTATTTAACCAGAAGGGGGGTACAAATTGCATTACTACAAGAGACCCACCTCACACGTCAGGAAGGGGTAGCGCTGCAACGCTGCTGGAGAGGGCAGGTTTTCCACACCACACACTCAGCCTTTGCTCGGGGGACCCTGGTTTGGGTGCGGGCAGGAGTCCCTTTTCAATGTGTTAGGCAAATCATAGACCCAGAGGGCAGGTTCGTGGTGGTGATGGGGCGCTTGGATGGCTGGGACATCACTATAGGGAGCATTTATGCCCCCAACGTGGACCAGCCTGCATTTCTGGCCCGGCTCTCGCGGATGCTGGCGCAGGCCCTGACTGGACCGGTGCTCCTGGGGGGAGACTTCAATAGCATAGCGGACGTCACCCTGGACAGATCACACCCACCGCTTCCTGATGCCCCAACACATAGAATTGCAGAAGCCCGTAGGGATTGGCAACGACATTGGGAGCTGACAGACACTTGGAGGGCCCACCACCCGACGCAGAGAGATTACTCTTATTTCTCGGCTCTACACGAGCTCCATGTTAGGTTGGACGCTATCCTCTGCTCCCCGGATGTTCATGTGGGGATTACGTCTAGTGAATACCTATCCAGGACGATATCTGATCATAACCCATTACTGGTAGGATTGAATTGGATGAGGGTCAGACCCACGATTCCCAGTTGGCGCCTCAGGCCGGGGGTCTTAGAGGACACGGGCTTTAGGACTTCCATAGGTACTGCCATCGAAGAATATTTCCAGACCAACACCGACACGGCCACCAGTCCCCACGTTGAATGGGATGCCTTTAAAGTTGTCATCAGGGGTCGTTGCATTGGTGAGGCAGTGGGCGTTCGGAAGGTCCTCCTGGCTGATGTGCAGAAAGCGGAAAACCGGCTCTGGGATGTGGAAAAGGATAGACCGGGAAGGGTAGACAAACAAGAAGAGTTGTTAGAGGCTAGGGAGGCGCTGGCGCTACAGGTGGAACGGCTGCGATGGTTCGATCGTAGGGCCTATGAGACCGGGCACACGCGGAGAGGGATAAATCGGGGGCATTATTAGCCTGGCTAGCTAACCCAGCGCGAAGGGGGACGCCGATCCTAGAACTGCGAGGAGGGGATGGTGCGACTTATTACGGGCAGCAAGATATTAATACGCAGTTCTTGAGCTACTATGCTACTCTCTACCAGAGCCACTTAGACCCGATGGCCTTGGCGGATGAGGGATTCTTGGAGGACATTGAACTCCCACAGCTTGATGCGGAGACAGCGGGGGCTCTGGGCCGAGATATTGACCTCGGTGAGATCAGGGACGCCGTCAAACACATGGCCAGAAATAAAACCCCGGGCACCGACGGGCTCCCGGTTGAATTTTATGCCGCGTATCTGGATGTTTTGGCTCCTCGACTGCTGACCCTGTATAATGCCTCGAGACGGGTTGGGTGCTTGCCTGCGTCCACAAGGGAAGCAGTGATAGTGCCGCTCCTAAAGCCAGACAAACCTGCCTGGGACCGTACTGCATATCGCCCCCTTGCCATGCTAAATCTAGACTACAAAATACTGAGCCGCATCTTAGCTAGTCGCCTGCTGACTCACATGACGGCGCTTGTGCACATTGATCAAGCGGGGTTTATTCCGTCCCGGAATACGGCCATGAATATACGGCGACTGATCCGACTGCTGGACGCTTCCACTCTCGCTGATGGCGAGGCGTGCATTCTGTCGATTGACATTGAGAAGGCCTTTGACAGTCTGGAATGGCCATACCTTTTTAGAGTCTTAAGGGCCTTTGGGCTGGGGGAGGGGTTTGTGGCCTGGACGGCGATCTTGTACAAGAACTCTACTGCCAGAGTGCGCACGGGTGGTGTGATTTCGGCGGCCTGCGCTGTGGACAGGGGAACGAGGCAGGGTTGCCCGTTGTCTCCCCTCCTGTTCGCGCTGGCGATGGAGCCCCTGGCGGTGCATGCGCGCTCGGGACGGTATTATCGAGGTCTGGATCGGGGGGGCCAACCCCAATTTATTGCATTATATGCTGATGATCTCCTGATGTTTCTTGCCGATTCGGAGGCTGATTTGCAGGGTGCCAGAAACCTGCTCTCCCGACTGGGAAGGGAGGCGGGGCTCCGGGTTAACTGGAACAAGACGCGTCTATTTCCTGTCTTGGGTGGCAGAGACCACCCGCCGGATGGCTTAGATGTCGCGTGGGAGAGTAGGTGCCTGCCTTATCTGGGGGTCCGGGTCTACCATGCGGCTGCCGATCTACTAGAAGGCAATGTTGCACGGGCAATACGATCCACCAAGAGTAACTTCGAGTTTTGGGGATCTCTGCCGCTTTTGGTGACAGGGCGGGTGGCGCTTCTAAAGATGGTCACACTGCCGCGCTTGCTCTATTATTTTGGCTCCTTACCGCTCTGGATTCCGCGATTTTTTTTTACCCAACTTAATACCATGATTACACGGTTTTTATGGGGCTCTGGGAGACGCAGGGTGGCGCTTGCCACCATGATGCGACCCAGGCGAGAGGGGGGCTTTGCAGTGCCTGATTTTGAGGCCTACTACCATGCAGCACAACTGCAGTGGTTCACGAAATGGATGGCTGGGAGGCTTCGCGCTGAGGAGGTCCGGGAAGGCACGGATCCAGATCTGCGGCAGCTTTCTCGGGTGTTATTGCGGCTCCCTTTGAGTGAAAGAGAGACTCCGGGGGACTTATGGGCGATGCGTCAGTGTTGGAGCCGGGCTAGCAGGAGAGCCCAGCGGGGACCCCCTTATGCACCTGAGATTCCACTGTTGGTTTGCGAGGCCCTACCTCATGGGGGAGACTGGCATGGACTGCGGGCCTGGGTAGAAGCGGGGATCTCCACGATTGGGGACCTATACGAGGCTGACACCCTGCTACCATTTAATGACTTGATCGAGCGTTATGACCTGCCTAGAAGAGACTTCCTTTTACACGCGGCTCTGACGGCAGCTATCCGCAAGCACTGGCGGACAGGGATGGTAGAACCACCGGTTTCCCTGCCATGCCAGTATGTGGTGTCAGCGGCTGGGACGTTTAAGGCGGTCACCTGCCTCTATAGGCGCCTTATCCAGGAGACGAGACGCCCCTTGGAGAGCTTGCGGCTTAAGTGGGAGACAGACCTTGGGTTGCCCATTGGGGAGAAACCATGGGAGGCAATAGTGGAGAGGGCATGGAAAAGCTCCAGAAATGCGCGCTTCCAACTTATCCACTTTTTTGTTCTCCATAGGGCCTACCTCACGCCACACAAGATACACGAGTATTTTGGAGCACGGTCAACCTGTCCGCGGTGTACACTTGACAACGCCGAATTTTTGCACATGTTCTGGGATTGCCCACGGCTAGACAGGTTCTGGAGGGGGGTCTCGCATACCTTGAAAGAGGTAATGAACAGAGACGTTCAGCAGACGCCGGGATATTGCTCGTTACATTGGTTCCCCCACACTGCCCGATATAAAGTCACTAGTAAATTCATTGACTTGGGTTTAATATTGGCCAAGCAGGATATTACCAGTCATTGGAAGGCGACGGGTGCCCCTAGTGTTCCACGATGGCTGAGGGAATTTATCAAGTGGGTAGACTATGACGGGATCCTTAGGTTACAATTGGCCCAGAGACGGGACAATGACCAGATGTTAGAAGAGGCGAGAGCATTGGTGGCGCTAGTAGAGTTGCTTAAGAACCCGCCCGACGATGATGCACCCCCGAGTGAGTGAAGCAGCCCGTGCAAGTAGAACTGGTGTCCTGCCTTGACGCACGAACTGGGAGATTGGAGGCGCTTAGGGCGTGGTGGCTTCCCCTCATTGGACCTCTGCTTATCGGACTCATAGTACTTGATGCCTTCCGTGCTTGGTTATACTTTTTGCTGCGGTGGGAGGACGGAGCAACATGCCTGGGAGGGTGGGGGAGGGGGGGGAGTTCTATCCGGGGGAGGGGGGTTGTTCCTTGACCTTTCATTGTTTATTGTGGTATTTGTGATGCGGCACTGGGATGGGCTGTGGAGTTGGAGTACCCCTACTAGAGGGGCGTAGCAAATGCCCGCTGGGGCACTGCTCCATTGTGTGGGGTGTGTTGGGGACAGTTGGTAAGTGGACCACGACCGCTGATAAACTGCAACTGATGCTGGACATTTATCAACCACAGTTCTCTGCGCTCAATGTCAGCTGTATGATGTGTATGCCCAATTATCAAAGTATTGTTCTTATGTACCTGCAGATAATTGAATAAAATCTGTTTTAAAAAAATGATGGAGATCAAGGACTGGACCTCCAAGGCCTGTCTTCTGTGAGTGGCTTGGACACTTCTCCAGAGTTGACTGGATTTCCCCACCGATCCACCAAAGACATGAAGTGATGTCATTCCAAAAGAGGTAATGCAAAAGGCTGCTGAGGTGTTAGATCTAAAACTACCAACAACATACTTTAAAGCTACTGTTCTCACAGAGGTCCTCATGCTATCAGTACCAACTGCGGTACCTTGCTCCTCTTTAACGAGACCATCCTGGACCCAGTCATGGCGGCGTAGGAGAAACCATCTTCTGCCCAGTCAGTAAATAGACTACTGGCATGTTACTATTGCCTTGCTGCGGGTGAACCAGCTTTTTTTCTCAACCTACCCTTCGCCTGAGAGTTTAGTTGCACAAGCATTCAGGTCAGTCTGGGCACTCAGGGGGAACCATCCCCACAGTACCGTCTGACAAAGAATCAAAGCACCTGGTGGCCGGGAGGTAGAAGACTCTCTGCCTCCTGCATGCTATTCCCATCCCTTGTGGGATGGTGGTGCCTCATTTACCGGAAGATATGATGGGTCATTTTCAAGAGGTTATCCAAGACAGCCAGAACTTCTCCCGTCACATTATCAAATCTGGTCTGGACACAGCAGATTATGTGGCCAGGGCTATGGGCACTTTCATCTCCATCCCAAGGAATGCCTGTCTCCGAACTTCTAACTTTTCTCCTGACCTCCAAGCCAATCTGATGGATCTCCCTTTCAATGGTGCACCGTTGTTTGGTGATAAAGTTAATTTGGCACTGAAGCAGTTTAAAACTAGTAAAGCTACAACCCTATCCATAGGACAACAGCTACCACCACCCTCGGAAGATTATTGCTAATTTTGGCATTTGCATGGCTTCTCGAGGGGATTCTCGTTTTGTCAGCGACAACAATAACAGCCTCAGAATCAGCAAGAGCCAAACTTGCTGATTTGAAAATACTGTGGCAGAGCCAGAGGCAAGGGCCACTGATCCGTCCAACAGCCTACCTCTCCCTCCTCCTCTTCCCCTCCCCGTGCCACTAGGAAAGCAGACCTAGATTGCTCCCTCATTATCACTGGGAGCCTGTGGGAGGGCACATGCCCTGCTTTCCCCCAGCCTAGAGAGCCATCACTCTGGACCAGTAGATCTTCCAAATTGTAGAAAGAGTTTACACCTTTCCCTTCCTTCAGGTTCCACCCCCTATCTTCCATCCGCCCCCCAGACCACCTGATCATATTACAGCAAGAGGTGGCGGCACTCCTACGAAAAGGAGCGATGGAGTTAGTGTTGGACTAGGAAAATGGTCAGGGATATTATGCATGTTACTTCCTAGTACCCAAGAAGGATGGCGGTCTATGCCCGATCCTGGACTTCAGGGAATTTACCTTCTTCCTCAAAAAGTTCAAGATGCTCACCGTAGCTCAAGTGTTGCTGGTGTTGGAGACTGGATGATGTCACTCAACCTTCAGGATGCATACCTCCACATCCCTACCCTGTGGTTGCATCAAACGTACTTGCAATTTTTGGTGGGTTCTACGCACTGCCAATTTTCAGTATTCTTTGACATCAGTTTCTTGAGTCTTCACAAAGGTAGTGGCAGCCCATCTCAGAAGGTCAGGCATTCCCATCAGCCGGTACCTGGACCACTGGCTAATCTAAGCCGGATCACCAGAGGTGGTTTTGCTCCATCTGCAGTCAACAGCATCCCTGCTATTTGACCTGTTTTTCTCTATCAACAAGCCCAAATCTCATCTATGGCCCTCCCAACGCCTCCAGTTCATAGGGTCAGTACTGCACACCACCCTTCTCCATGCCTTCCCTCCGCCTCAGAGGATTTCCGACATCTAGGAAATGGTCCCATCTTTCCAGCAAGGCGTGCGAGTTCCAGTCCTGATGGACCTAAGATTCCTATGTCTGCTGACTTCCTGCTTTCTCCTTGTCATGCACACACGCTGGCTCATGAGGGCCCTGCAGCGGTGCCTTTGCAGACAGTGACTACAGAATGGGGAGACCTGTCGGATTTCATTGTGATCTCCCACAGTGTTGCAGCGGAAATGGTTTGGGGGTAACAAGGCAAACTTGAGCTTCAGGATGGCCTTACTCCTCCGACCATGACAGATGCTTCCACCTTAGGGTGGGGAGCCCATCTGGGGAATCTGGAGCTCAGAGGCGTCTGTTCTCCAGAAGAACAGGTTCTTCACATTAACCTGTTGTAATGGTGATTCGGCTGGCGCTCAAGACATTCCTACCTGTGACGGGGCCAGCCCGGGGGACGGGCCCGCATACCCCGGGGGCACGGAGGACTCCCTCCTCAGCTGTCTCCAGTGACGTCACGGGGCGGAGTCCTACTGCGTCAGGTGGTCCGGAAGCAGGAAACATAAAGCGGACGGAGAAGACCAAGGAAGGAGACACCGGGAGCAGGGAGGAAGACGGCATCGACGCGGAGAGCAGCGGAGCAGTGCGGGAGATGGAGGAAACCGAATCGAGGGACGGAGGTCGGAAGGAGGACGACGCGGACGGAGGTCGGAAGGAGGATGAAGAGGACAGAGGCTCTGGGAAGGAGAACGCGACCGAGGAGAAAACGGGAGAGGCGTCCCCGGAGGAAGGCTCCACGGACGAGGCAGCAGCGACCCTGTCAGCGGGTCACGGCTTCAGGCAAGTGCTGAAGGGAACGGGGCACTCACTAGGGAGGTGGTGGAGGTCCCAGAACGTATTCACGGGACTCTAGGGAAGGATCAGGGTGGAGAGGGAGGAAGGGTAGGGGTTCACTGTTTCCCTCCCCACACACCCAGAACCAGTTACCCTTTCACCGCCAGAGCAAGTCACGGGCACCGAGGCACAAACCCTCATAGCAGGTCACGGTGAAGATACACCCCCGGCAGAGAAAGAATATCCGAGGAGTAGTCAAAAGGCCAGGATAGTCCTAAAGGAGGTGGACCCTGAACGGTGTGAAGTAACACCAAGAGTCCTCACTGGGGTAAGAGAGGGCAGGGGTCGCGAGAAGGAAGAAAAAGGGGTAAACCGGGGCAGGAAAACTGCATGTAAAACCAGAGCACAATACTGACGGCCTCTCCTTCTTCTTTTCCCGAGGGGACGTGCAACGCCCAATCGGGCTCCGAAGCAGACGCAGGAAAAGAAGAGTAACAAAGGACACAGACACTGGAAAATCCATACCGTATCAAGAGCTCAGAATATATACAATAAATCTTCCGTAAAACACTCATCACTGGTCTGTGGTACTTGGGCCGGTGACACGTGGTGTCAGAAGTGGGATATCCACAACCCGTACCAGCAGAATGACCCAGGCCATTAGTCTGGATAATATGTTCAAGCAGCTGGCTGAAGGGCAACAACACCTCCAGTTGGTGGTGGAGGGACAAACCACAGAAGCCCAGAAAGACAGGGAACACCTGCAGGAGGCCATGCAGGCCCAGGCCGGACTAATAGCACAAAACCAGGTGGTCCAAGACTCGGCCATTCAACGTCTAACCGATACTATAGCCAGCAGCAAGGTCCATCCAAATGTACCGAGTTCAGTACTGCAAAAGTACCAGATAGGGGAAGATCCGGACTTCTTTTTTACCAACTTCGAGAAGGTGGCCAGCACAGCACAATGGCCAGTGGAAAGATGGGGGCAGTATGTGGCTCCCCACTTATCAGGGGAACTTCAAACCGCGTGCCAGGCAGCCAGTCCAGGACGTACCACCCCCTATGGTGTGATCAAGAAGACGATTCTAGAGCGCCTAGGGTATGACCAGGAACATTATCGCATGAAGTTCCGGAAAGAGAAGTGGCTACCGCAAGACAATCCCCGTGCTTTCTTCTATCGCGTTCAGGATCTGGGAACTCGGTGGCTGGAACCCCACACCTCCACCACAGAGGAGGTCATGGACCGGATCCTTTTTGGAACAGTTTCTGGAGGGTCTTCCAACCGCTACCCGGGTCTGGGTTAAACAACACCCGAATGTAACTGTCACTAGTGCCATAGACCTTGCCTGTGCCCATCAGAGGGTCCCTGAACAGCGGGCTATCACCCCTCGTATACCCACCCCGCTGGTTCAGAGATGGAGGCACCCCACACTGGGACCCACAACTCCCCCTCCACGTCCACTTATCGACCCTCGGTTTCTCCCTCGACCTTTACCCAGAGAAGGCGGACAAGGGCCCCAGTGCTACCACTGTGCTGACTGGGGCCACATAGCACGAAACTGCCCCCAGAAGACCAACACCTCAGAACCCATGGAAGTAGGGTACACAAGGGGGAGGGTTCTCTGGGCAGGAGCAGGACAAGAGGCCTACCACCTGTATCTCCCGGTTAATGGTGTTAGGACCAGGGTGCTGATCGACTCCGGCTGTCGCCATTCCGTCCTCACCGAGGAACGAGTCCTGAGTCATCAATGGCAAAAGGGGGAAAGGGTGATGATCACTTGTGTACATGGGGACCAGAAAACATACCCTGTGGCAGTTGTATCCCTGGGGAGCAAAAACGAGGAAAGACCCATTCGTGTAGGGAGCATCCCTTAATTGGTGGAGGAGATGATCATCGATACTGACTGTGATGAGTTTCCTATCCTCCTGTCCCAGGCCATCAAAGAAAAGGAAGGACAAGAGTGGTGGAGGGTGGCCCCCTTTTCCAGCGAAAACATAGTAGGGGGTACGTACAAGGATAAAATGACCCGTAAAGAGAAAAGAGAACACAACAGAATAGTGGTATTAAACGGGTTAACTAACCCTCCTTCTACTTCTACTGTTGCAGATGGAGAGCAGAGAGAGCCGTATAGTTTCAGGGCAGCCCAAAGGGAGGATCCGACATTGGGGAACGCGTGGGCCCACATGGTGACAGAAGACGACGATCAGGTAGGCCCTTGTTTTCTGATATCAAAGGGTCTGTTATATAGAAGGATAAGAAAACCCACAGGAGAAGTGAGACAACTCCTTGTTCCCCTTTCCTTTCGTACTCAAGTCCTTGTCCTGGCACACAATCAAGCGGGAGGGGGGCATTACGGACGCGAAAAAACAGAAGAGTATCTCTTGCACAGGTTTTACTGGCCAGGGGTGTTTTCTGATATCAGGAGGTACTGTGCTGCCTGTCCCCGGTGCCAACTACACAACCCTTCCCATGTACCCAAAGCACCATTGTACCCCCTTCCCATAATAGAGGTCCCTTTCTCCAGGGTGGGGATGGACCTCGTAGGACCTCTGACCACCTCAGCAAGGGGGTATCAGTACATCCTGTTACTGGTGGACTACCCCACCAGATACCCCGGAGCCATACCGCTCTCCAGTATGACCCCTAGCAACGTGGCACAAGCCATGATAGGGTTTTTCAGTAGGGTCGGGTTCCCTCGGGAGTTGTTGACGGAACAAGGGACATCCTTTATGTCACGGCTCATGTCACAGATCTGTAAACTCCTGGGTGTACGCCAGATACGCACTTCTGTGTATCACCCCCAGACCGATGGTCTGGTAGAAAGGTACAACCATACCGTCAAGGGTATACTGAGGAAAACAGTGTTGGACACAGGGAGGGACTGGGACCGACAACTGCCACTCACCCTGTTCGCAATCAGGACTCATGCCCAATCCTCCATGGGTTATAGCCCCTTCGAACTGGTATTCGAGAGGAAGCCGCGAACACTACTTGACATGGCTGCTGAGAGGTGGGAGGAAGAAGAAGATGAAGGGAAAACATTAGTAGACTATGCAGCACACCTCAAACACAGATTGACAGGCTTGTGGGAGGAGGTGAAACAGAACCTAGACACGGCCCAACAAAAACAGAAAAGGACATATGATCACCACACCACATTGAGACAATTCGCTGTTGGTGACCGGGTCCTCTTTCTGCTACCTTCCACAGACAACAAGCTCCTGGCCAAGTGGCAGGGTCCTTTTGTAATAATGGCTCAAATAACACCCGTCACCTATAGGGTGGCTACACCCCACACAGGGAACAGGGGGCAGGTCTATCATGTTAACCTTCTTAAGAAATGGGTTGACACACCCGATGCACCAGACACAGCCGATGATGCCGACCTGCTGATTTCTGATAGCCAGCCTTTGTCCATCCCTTTTCCGAGGGGAGACGCGCTCCGCGGTCTCGACTCCATCCCTAGGAGCCCCCAGTTACTGACCGATCAGAAGAAAGAACTTCTTGACTTGGTAAATGACTTTCGTGACGTCTTTTCTCCCAAACCCGGGAGAACCCTATTAGTGCAACACGACATCGTCACAGACGGAGCCAAACCGGTCCGGCAAAGACCATACCGGATACCGGAAGCCAGAAGGAGGGTGGTGGAGAAAGAGGTAGAGGACATGCTCAATAGCGACATCATAGAGCCCTCCCAGAGCCCCTGGTGTTCACCAATCGTGCTAGTGCCCAACCAAACGGCACAGTAAGATTCTGTGTGGACTACCGACGACTGAACGAACTCTCCCGCTTTGACTCCTACCCTATGCCCAGAGTAGACGAGATGATAGAAAGGCTGGGTACAGCCAGGTACCTAACGACACTCGACTTAACGGAGGGATACTGGCAGATATTGCTTACCACCCAGGCCTGAGAGAAGACGGCATTTGCCACCCCTTCGGGTCTGTATCACTTCAAGGTTCTACCATTCGGTCTCCACGGTGCCCCGGCCACCTGCCAGCGGCTCATGGATGTAGTCCTAAGACCCCATCAGTCCTATGCAGCCGCATACTTAGATGACATAGTCATATACAGTCGTACTTGGGGCCAACATCTCACACACATACAAGCCACGCTAACCAGCCTTCGCCATGCAGGACTGACAGCTAACCCGGACAAATGCATGCTGTCCACCAATGCTATACGCTACCTGGGGTACCACATCCAGGAAGGTCTGATAAGACCGCAGGTGGACAAAGTGGATGCCATCAGGTCATTGGCGACCCCCACCACGAAGAATGGCATCAGAGCCTTCCTGGGCCTAGTCGGCTACTACCGCCGGTTTATTCCCAGATTCTCGGAGGAGGCCGCCGCACTAACTGACATGCTAAAGAAAACATGCCCTAACGCCATAAGGGAGTGGTCCCCCACTCAACTACGGAGCTTCCAACGGCTCAAGGACCTGTTGTGCTGTGACCCTGTTCTTGTTTGCCCTGACTTTAAGAAAGACTTCACCCTTCAAACCGATGCCTCTGACTGGGGTCTTGGGCAGTGTTGTCCCAGGATGATGGCTCAGGGGGGCTTCACCCAGTAGTATACCTCAGTCGCAAGCTGCTGCCCCGGGAACATAGGTACTCTACTATCGAGAAAGAGTGTCTTGCCATTAAATGGGCCATCCAGGCCCTTCAGTACTACTTACTGGGTCGCCCTTTTCTCCTCCCGACGGACCATGCCCCCCTGGTCTGGTTGGCCCGGCACAAGGACACTAATGCCCGGGTTCTCCGATAGGTCCTGGCCTTACAGCCCTTTGCGTTTCAGGTATCCCACCGTCCTGGACCCCTCCAGACCAACGTGGATTTCTTGTCCCGCTCCGCTTCTCCTGCATGGCCCGATCGTCCATGCCTAGCGGGGAGGCTCTGTGACGGGGCCTGCCCGGGGGACGGGCCCGCATACCCCGGGGGCACCGGAGGACTCGCTCCTCAGCTGTCTCCAGTGATGTCACGGGGGCAGAGTCCTACTGCGTCAGGTGGTCCGGAAGCAGGAAACATAAAGCGGACGGAGAAGACCAAGGAAGGAGACACCGGGAGCAGGGAGGAAGACGGCGTCGACGCGGAGAGCAGCGGAGCAGTGAGGGAGACGGAGGAAACCGAATCGAGGGACGGAGGTCGGAAGGAGGACGACGCGGACGGAGGTCGGAAGGAGGACGAAGAGGACAGAGGCCCTGGGAAGGAGAACGCGACCGAGGAGAAAACGGGAGAGGCGTCCCCGGAGGAAGGCCCCACGGACGAGGCAGCCGCGACCCTGTCAGCGGGTCACGGCTTCAGGCAAGTGCTGAAGGGAACGGGGCACTCACTAGGGAGGTGGTGGAGGTCCCAGAATGTATTCACGGGACTCTAAGGAAGGATCAGGGTAGAGAGGGAGGAAGGGTAGGGGTTCACTGTTTCCCTCCCCACACACCCAGAACTAGTTACCCTTTCACCGCCAGAGCAAGTCACGGGCACCGAGGCACAAACCCCTCATAGCAGGTCACGGTGAAGATACACCCTCGGCAGAGAAAGAATATCCGAGGAGTAGTCAAAAGGCCAGGATAGTCCTAAAGGAGGTGGACCCTGAATGGTGTGAAGTAACACCAAGAGCCCTCACTGGGGTAAGAGAGGGCAGGGGTCCCGAGAAGGAAGAAAAAGGGGTAAACCGGGGCAGGAAAACTGCATGTAAAACCAGAGCACAATACTGACGGCCTCTCCTTCTTCTTTTCCCGAGGGGACGTGCAACGCCCAATCGGGCTCCGAAGCAGACGCAGGAAAAGAAGAGTAACAAAGGACACAGACACTGGGAAATCCATACCGTATCAAGAGCTCAGAATATATACAATAAATCTTCCGTAAAACACTCATCACTGGTCTGTGGTACTTGGGCCGGTGACACTACCCTTCATCCAAGATTGTCCGTTAGATCCTGATGGACAATATAACAGCGATGTGGTACGCCAACAAGCAAGGAAGAGTAGGGTCTTACCTCCCTTGCCTAGAAGCATTGAGACTATGGTCTTGGGCACAGCGCCAAGGGATCTGGCTCACAGCTAATCAACTAGCGGGGTCTCTCAATGCCAGAGCGGACAGCCTGAGTTGAAGTTATCTTACCGACCACAAGTAACGGAGGTAGTCCAGGACATCCTTGCTTAGTAGAGCACTTCTTAAGTGGACTTTATTATTATTTATAGATTTGTAGAGCATGCAGCTACCCAACAGGGTTTCCCGGCACTGAGCAGGACAACAATCAAGCCACAGACTGCAACGATAGCACAGAAAAAGGATTATACTTGGCTGTAAAGGAAGGTCTTTAATATCTTACGGAAGGCTAGAAGCGATTGACACATCCTGAGTTCCATTGAAAGAGAATTCCACAGCTTGGGGCCAAGGTAGGAAAATGAGCAGCCTCCCATACGAGTGAGGCGAAACTGGGCACAGAAAACAGAGAAAGGCTAGCTGATCTCAGTTGTCGAGTGGGCACGTAAGATTTGACCAGTCTTTGTATGTAGAGGGGCACCAAACCAAGGGCATCATTACGATGGCGGGCGGACAATGTCCGCCCGCCACCGTAACGGTGAATGGGACCGTCCTCAAGAGGTGTGGCGGTCCCGCTGTGCCTATTAGGATGCGACCGCCACCATGGCGGTCGCATCCTGATATTTAACATTGTGGCGGGCGGTGCTGTATTCAGCACCCGCCACAATGTTAAAGGGGATGTTGTGCATTTGCATGCACAACGTGACAGGCACCGCGCTTTGCCTGCCACCTTGTGCATGCAAATGTCGGGGGTACCATGGGTACCCCCAAGTGCAGCCACCCACCCCCAACCACCTGGGGCCCGCAACGGGCCCCAAAGGCATTCTCTGCATGCCTTTCCATGGCGGAGTCTCCGCCATGGAAAGGCATGAGACCGCCATCATCGTAATATGGATGGCGGTGCCTGCAAGGCACCGCCACCATATTGCAGGCCTGTTCCGCCCGGTAGGCAATCGGGCGGATTGCCTACCGGCGGAAAACTGGCGGACGGTCTTTCCGTCCGCCTGGGTCCCCACCGCCATCGTAATATGGCGGGGGGAAATGTTAGGCTGGTGGATGAAAATGGCGGGCGGATCGCCACTGCCGGTCGGGCGGTGGCGATCCGCCCAACATCATAATGACCCCCCAAGTTTGGCCCGGAACATGTAGCATAAAGCCTTAAATTCGATGCGTTTGTTCACCTTGAGCTAATGTAGTTTATGAAGCAAAGGCGAGACTGAGGATGTCGAGGCAGCCGGAAAAGGAGGCGTGCAGTCACATTTTGTATGAGCTGTAAGCGATGGACAGAGGCTTTATCAGCGCCCAGGTACAAAACATTGCCGTAATCTAGTCTGGAAATCACCAATGCCTGCATTACCCTTCTCTGGGCTGCAGGTGGAATTAACCAGAGGATTTTTTTAAGCCACTTGAGAACCGCAAAGCAGGTCGCAGTGACCCCAGCCACCTGGGCTTTGAGGGAAAGGTTATTATCAGTAGTAAAACCCAGGTTCTTAACTTTAGGTACCAGAGCCGGTAAAGGTCCCAAAGTGTCAGGTCAATGGTTAATTTTCCAAAGTTCGGGGTTGTTTCCCAGAGCAAGGACCTCTGTTTTAGTACCGTTCAGCTTCAAGGCATTTCTGGACAACCACAGAGAGATATTACTCAGTTCGAGCTGGAGCAGGGAAGGGTCCTGATGCTGAGCGAATGAAAGAGAAAAGATGATGAATGAATGAATGGGCACTTGTAAAGCGCATGGCTACCCGGAAGCATCCCAGCGCTGAAGCCATAACCAGAGAACCGAGTGCACTAAGGGAAAAGCCACGTCTTGAGTTGTTTCCGGAATGCCAGATGATTAAGCTCGCTCCGAAGGTCCAGGGGAATAGAATTCCACAGTCTGGAGGCATTAAACGAAAAAAGCTGTCCGCCACTTCTGGCCTTCTTGATCCTGGGGACTACTGCCAAGTGAAGCCCGTCTGAACGGAGTTTCCTGTTCGCCCTGTAGGGGCGAATCATGCCGTTGTTGATAAGGGGTCCGCTCCCCACAAGCGCCTTGTGGGCTATACAGAGTGCCTTAAAACTAATTCTCTGTTCCACCGGAAGCCAGTGGAGAGAGCTCAACGCGGGCTTTGCTGAGCACCTATTGGGAGTCTCCATAAGAAGCCTAGCTGCGCAGTTCTGAATGGCTTGAAGTTTTGCAATTACTGACTTAGGAGCTCCCAAGTAAAGGGCGTTTCCGTAGTCAATCCTTGACAAAATTAGTGCCTGGATCAATATCTTTTTTGCTGGGAAAGGTAAGAGGGGGAGAATTTTTCGAGTTGTTCTAAGTAGGCCATAACAGGCAGCGGCGGTCTTCCTCGCCTGAACCGAGTCTAGGGGGGACCCACTTTTTACAGCTGACAGGCTGGCTAAGAATAGTTCCTGGGTCAGCGTGGGAAAGGTCTCCAGATTATTTTCCGCTGGATGCCTACCCGCATTAGTATTCTCAATGGAGATATTGAAATCGATTTGGGGAAAATGATTGAGAATGTTTTGAACTTTAGTTGAAAAATATTCGGCTAGTTCGTTGCAACGGCAACCGGAGGGATCCAGTGGGACCGGGGGGCAAGGCGCTTTGAGTAGTTTTTTAGCAATTAGGAAGATTTCTCTAGGGCAGCCCGCGGCAGACACAATTTTTTCTTGATAAAAGGCAGTTTGCGCACTTTTTATTTCGGCCTTATACCGCCCAACGGCCGCCCTATATTCCAATTTCTTCTCAGGGGCGAAGTCTTTCCTCCATGCTCTTTCCAGTTTTTTACAGTACTGTTTTAAAGTATGTAATTTGGGGGAAAACCAGGCGGTCTTTTTAGATCCTCCTTTCTTCTGAGTGTGGTACTTAATGTGGGGAGTACCACATTAAGTGAGTCCTTGATCCAGATGCCAAAATTTGCATTGGCTATAGTAGGATCAGAGGCGGGAATTGGTGAGGTCATTTTAAGTTCTGATTTCCCCTCTCCACAGGAAGTTTGGACCAGGGTCGGGTTAGTCTTCGTGTCGCAGGGGCCAGAGGCACGGTGCTCGGTGGCGACCAAAAAAAAAAGGAATCATAAAATGGTCCGACCATGGAAGGGGGATGGGTTCTTTCCCTCCAGGTTTCCTAAATTGGAGAAAATGGGGTCAAGGAGGTGTCCTTTGACATGAGTTGCTTGGGAGACCTTCTGGATTAATTGATAGGCCGAAAGATCTTGGGTTAGTTCTGTTGCAAGTAAAGCCAAAGGGTCGTCAAAATGCAAATTGAAATCTCCTAGCAGAGTAAAATTAGCAGCGAGACTGGCAAGATTAACGGTTGTTTCTAACAAGGATTTACAAAAATCTCCTATTGCCCCAGGCGGGCGGTAGATAAGAATACCTGAAAATGAAAGAGAAGGTGTAAATTCGATGGAGAAGTGGAGATTCTCGCAATCGAGCAACGGACTGCCTAGCAGGCGGCAGGTTAGGTAATCTTTATAAATAATGGCGATGCCTCCGCCCTTGCCTGTCTCTCTATCCAGCCTCTGAATCAGATAGCCCGGCTGGAGTGCTTGAACAATGTCCGGCTTGGAAAAGGCATTGAGCCAGGTTTCTGTAATGAATATAACTTCTGGGTCAGCATCTTTTAAAAACATGGATATTTCAGTCGAGTGTTTGGGAAGGGATCTGCAATTGCAGAGGAACAACTTGTATACTTTCTCCCGCGATGGAGAGGTGGTCATGCATGCGGAGGGTTCGAACTGACAGTGGACGCACTTATCCTGAAGAGTCTGAATCGCTATCGAATGGGCACATTTTTGCCCTAGTGTTTGATCAAACTGTTTGAGTTGAGTGCTGGTGTAATAGAATTTACCTGGGGGGGGAAATGCAGGGTTTCCAGTCCCTGGACCCGTTCGGACGCGGACGGGCGCAGACGGGCTTGCCTTAGTATCTGAGTATCATCTGCATAGAAAAAAATGATCAGTCCCGACTTCTCTGCAATGTCCGCCAGAGGTCGAACATGGAGGTTAAATAGCAGAGGGCTTAAAATCGAACCTTGTGGCACTCCAGAGGATAAAGCTACTGCATTTGATTTTGTGGTACGTGAGAAGACTTGGAACGAGCGATCTTTTAAGGAAGAGATCAGCCACCTCAAGGCCGCACCCTCAATACCTGAGGCTTCAAGACGATCTGCCAAGATGGAAAGTGACACCGTATCAAATGCCGCACCCAAGTCTAGTAAAATGAGAGCTGCCGTACCTCCGCAATCAAGCTGCTGCCTGAGATATTTAGTGACCCCAAGCAGAGCCGATTCGGTGCTGTAGCCAGATCTGAAGCCAGACTTTGACGGATTAAATAAATTGTGAATTGCAACGAGAGAGGAGAGTTGGGAGTTGATGTGTCTTTCCAAAACTTTAGAGAAAACAGAAAGGAGGGATATAGGGCGGTAATTTGACCAGCAGTAAGGATCAAGACCGTTTTTTTTCAGTAAAGGAAGCACAAGAGCGTGTTTCCAGTTCTGAGGAACGTGACCTGAGCTTAGAGAGGTATTGAGAAGGTTCAGAATCACGCTAAGGATCGACTCGTCCAGAAGCCTGAGCTTGGATGGGTGAAGAGGGTCAAGTGGGGAGCCGGACTTGATGGTTCCCAGTAAGGATTGGAGAGTAGTCAAGTCCAGCGGGAGCCAGGCCCTGATTTGTCGAGGCTCATCAGAAGAAGAAGCCTGGGAAAATGTGTCAGCCTGATCAGCATTTGAAGTAACGGGGAAGGTAAAATTACCTTGATGGGATGTGTCCAAATCAAGTTGGCGGTGAATGGACTTCACTTTGTTAAGGAAAAAAGTTGCTAGCTTGTTACACTGATGTTGCGAAAGTGAGGGAGGAGGCAGAAAAGCACCAGCTGCTGAAAGTTCCTCCACGACATTAAGCAGAGTTTTCTGGCAGTGTTGGGAATTTGTGATCCTTTCCTTAAAGAATGTGGCGCGAGCTGATCTACACAGAGCGTGGTATTGTTTCAGTGCTGCCAAGTAAACTAACTTAGCCTCTGGTGCGTAGTGCTTCCTCCATTGCCTCTCTAGGACTTTGCAGCATTTTTTATCTTGTTTGAGTGAGTCGCTGAACCAAGGGGCAGGAGGATGCATTCTGTGTTGAGGTTTGGCTAACAGAGGAAGGGTCAAGTCAATAGCCTCCGAAAGCCAATTGTTCACCTCCCCAGAAAATCCTCTATTCCAGCAGTTCTGCACCCTCCAGTATCCGATGAGGGGAGTCTTTGGGAACGCATTTTAGCTGAGGTGGAACTTTCAGTTGCATTATGCGTTTCCCCCACACCCTTTGTTCCTCATGTTGGCGGTCTGCCAAGGCTGGGCCCAAGTCATTCTCAGCACCCCGGGTTGGCCAAGGAAAGTGTGGTATTCAGACCTTCTGCACTTCTCCACAGGTCCCCTGCTGAGACTTACTTGCAGGCTGGACCTTCTCTGCCACGCAGGGGATATGGTTCTCCACCCCAATTTTCAGGGCTCCCAGCTACACGTTTAGAGATTGAGTGGGACATCTGAGTTCCTTTGAGCTGCCACCAGAGGTGGTGGACATCATCTTGTCAGCGCTTCACTCCTCCACCAAATCTGTTTACTACGGCAGATGTAACAACTTTATAGCATGGTGTGCCGACAATGACATGGACCCCTTGCAGGTCAGGCTGTCATAGATTGTGAAATGCTCCAGTGCCTGAAAGGGTTGTGCAATAGGCGTTGTCAAAGGGTATTTGGCTGCATTGTCATCATTCCCCTGCCTGCCACTTCAGTCATCCCTTTTTAAATCCCCCCATTGTTGTGTGTTTTCTAAAGGGGTTTACGAATATGTACCCTCCAACTCCATTGGTTGTGCCGCAGTGGGACCTAATTTGTTTTTGACTTTTCTTATTGGCACCCAGTTTGAGCCCGCTATAGTTGTCCCTTAAGGATGTTATCTTTCAAAATTGTATTTTTGGCTGCTATCACTTCAGCCTGGTGGATGAGTGGAGTTAAAAGGACTTAGTTCCTGTCACTCTTTTACCTCCTTTAATCCTGTCAAATTGGTGTTGCGAATTTCCTGCCCAAAGTGGTGACCCGTTTCTACCCTTCATCACCCTTCCAACTTATTACTCCATCCAACTAATCAGAATGGTTGGTTGCATAAGTTGGATCCTAGGTGGGCGGTCAACTACTACCTGGACCCCACCAAGGAGATATGACTGGATAACCAGCTTTTTGTAGGGTACTGTGGTGCCAAAAAAGGTAAAAACGCGCTGAAGAGAACTCTTTTGAGGTGGATCATTCTCTGCATCAAGATCTGCTACACTTTGGCCAAGAAGGACCTTCCAGAAGGGATCAGAGCCCATTCCATCAGGGCCTAATCCACGACTTCTGCCCTCGCCAAAGGTGTTGCTATGGCAGAAATTTGCAAGGTAGCATCCCGGGCATCCCCACACACTTTTGCCAAGCATTACTGTCTGAATTCCAAGGTGCGTAGTGACGGTCACTTTGCCAGATCTGTTTTTCAGGATTTCCCTGTTTAACCATCCAGCAACCCTTCTGCAAGGGCAGGGTGTTATTTGAAATCTGTTCTACAGGTGAGAAATCTGAAGGAAAAAGTATCCATCAGAAGAAAATGTTACTTACCTGCGGTAACAATCTTTCTGGTGGATACATATCTAACTGCAGATTCCTCACCACTCCGTCCGCCTCCATGTTTGATTGATGCGTTATAGGGCAAGTTAATGATATTCCAAATTATGTTTTGGTCCTGCACTACTCTGTCAATGTCAGTCCATCCGCTTACCTCAAAGGCTTGGAAAAAATGGATGGAAACTGACGTCGTTGCACCCGGGCTGGCACTTTATGGCTTCGGGGACGCCACTAAACGTCACCTTCAGCAGCGTCCAAAAACAGCGCCCCTTACCGGCAATGTTAGAGCTTTGAAGTTTTCTGAATCCAGTCTGGCACCTGGGATTATTTTACAGGTGAGGAATCTGCAGGTAGATTGAGTATCCACCAAAAAGATTATTACTGCAGGTATGGATTTTTTTCTTATTGTCCTGACAACAGGAGAAGCAGGAAGTAAAACCTTATAAATAGGGTTACTTCTGTTTCATTTTTTTCCAGGAGTAGCAGCAATATGGAGACTGCTAAGAAGGCTGATAAGCAAGAGAGTGTTGAAGAGCCGCTATAATTCTCCTAGCTCCAGGGGAGGTACAGGTAATGACTAATGAAGTTGTAGATCAAGCTTTAGAAAAACAAGTTGTAGGTAACCCTGCAGTGGAACAAGAATTGGAAGATGATGTGCCAAAAGGTAGATATGTGCAGTACCACCTGGTACTTTCTGGTTAGCTGAGGTGGTGCCCAAGTCAGGCAGAACCTATCACTCCTGTCAGGGTTAGGTGATTACACTCACTGTATAACCTGCGCTCGGCTTGAGTAGCTTGGCACTGAGCAGTCAGGCTTATCACAGAGGCAATGTGTAAAGAATTGGCACAGCACTCACACAAACCATACACTGAACTTCACAAAAGAGACTTCACATGTGGTATATGTAAAAAAAGATTGTATTCAACACTGCTCCCGCCACAAGTTAGCCTCACCATCCAGCATTGCTGCTCCCGCCGCAGGTCAGCCTCACCAGCCAGCCTTGCTGCCCAGGTACTGTGCCCATACTTAGCCCCCAGGTTCCTGTGCCCCTAGGCCACCAGGGCCAGTGCCAAAGGCCGCACCTCCTGCCTGCCATTTCCATCGCCGTTTTTCCCGCTTCCCACCTCCCCAGCGCCTCTCCCCCTCCCAGGACCTATTTAATCGAGGCTGCAGTGCACCCCGTCTGCACCCAGTGCCAGGATCCCTGGTCCTCTGTACTCCCACCGGTACTCCCCTACAGATCTCCGTGCCCTGGACCCCGGATGCAGCAACAACTGCTGCCTTGAATCTCTGCGCTCCACAGTGGGACCGTTCACCTCCATCCTTGGACGAGCCTCCATCACAGGAGCCAGCGCCACACCCTCCCAGCCAGCCGTCACTTCCCCGGAACCACTCTGATGCTTCCTGATCAATGCCAGATCGCTCTGCAAACATCCCACTGAAGTTTGGGACACCATCTCCAACCTCGCCCCTGACGTGACCTTCATCACAGAGACATGGCTCACCCCTACATCGACCATGGACACCCAACAGCTACCAGATAAAACACAGGGACTGCACCAACAGACTCGGAGGTGGCATCGCCATTGTACACAAGGAATCAATCATCTGCACCACCGCCGAAGACGAAACCACGACGATCATGGAACACCTGAACTTCATACTCCACACCGATAACAAAACCACCATCAAAAGCAGCCTCGCATACAGACCTCCAGGACCACGAACTGGCCTCAGCGACGCCATCACAGATTTCATCACTCCTTTCGCCATTGAATGTGAACACTACATCTTCCTGGGAGACCTCAACTTCCACCTGCATGACCCCACAGACACCAACTCCACCGACCTCCTGGAAGGAATGGATAACTTCAGCCTCATGCAGCTGGTCTCAGATCCCATGCAATGAGCAGGACACACGCTGGACCCTGGCTTCACGTCCAGCAGCAGAGTCAAATACAGCCACACCACGCAACTTACCTGGGCTGACCATTCCATCATCCACTTCACCTTTGTGGAATCACTCCGCAGCTCCCCCAACCGCCACAGCGTCCCCTTTCACAGCTGGACCAAATTCACACAGCACGAGTGGACTGATGCCTTCAGCATCACCCAGCCTTACGTCTCCACCAACCTGAATTGGGCAGTAGAGAACTTCAACACCTGGATCACCTACGCCGCCGATCGAGTTGCCCCCACCAAACCAGCCAAAATGCACAGATCCACGAAACGAGCCAGCTGGTACATCCCAGAACTCAGCGTGCTGAAATGCAGATGCAAAAAACTAGAAAGGAGATGCCGTGGAAGCAGAAATGACTCTGAGCAAGCCATCAACTTAAAGTCACAAAAAAGGAGGCCCTGACAAACCGCATCAAGGCCAGTGCCAACCAGACCAAAGAACACACCATCATCAGAGAGTTCACCTACCCATCAGCCACTGAAAACTCGATCCCCTCCTCAAAGGAACTCTGCAACACTCTTGCAGACTACTTCCACAACAAGATAACCACGATATACAGAAACTTTGATCCCCAACCTACCGACCTCCTCAGCCTCTCCACTCCCACGACGACAGCCATTGACTACCCAGTCAACACATGGGAACAACTCAGCACACCAAACACTACTGCCTTAATGAACTCCATCCACTCGGGAGCACCCTTCTATCCATGCCCCCCATTGACTCTTCAACCTCGAAAGTGTCGAGATCAGCCACCAGCTCACCACCATCCTCAACGCATCCATCACCACAGTCACCTCTGCACCGAGGGCAAGACGAAATAGGGGGATGCAGCTGTCCCCACAACCCACAGGAAGTGGTACACAAAATCCAGCGCACATTGATCCGATTCGCACCAGACAATCCGGTCACAATGAACCATGAGACGGGTTCTCCGTACCACCCCGTAAATGAGGCACAGCATCTGGTGCGCGATGATGCGGGTCGCACCAGACAATCTGGTCACAATGAACCAAAACTTGGGTTTGCCGTACCTCCTTGGAAATGAGGCAAAATGTCTAGTGCACAATGATACAAGTCTCACCAGACAATCCAGTCCCAATCAACCCACGGTTGTGTTCTACGTACCTCCCTGTAATGAGGAACAATGTCTGGTGCGCGATGATACGAGTCACACCAGACAAGCCGGTTATAATCAATTCACAGTCGGGTTCACCGTACCTCCCTGGAATGAGACACAACGTCTGGTGCGCAATGATACCAGTCGCACTAGACAGTCCAGTCCCACATACACAGTTGCAAGTTCAGTAGTGTTGCACGAGGTAGAATGAGGCACTACTACGGATGCGCCCTCCCTCCGAGGGTCACAACCTGTGAATCAGGCGCATGAGAGGGCACAGCTTGCCAGGTGAAACACATAGATGGTGTAGGTCCCTCACAGGAGGTCTTTGATGTCGCATAAACCTCCACAAAGTACAGGGGGCAAGCCAACAAACCCTTGGAGAGTGCATTACAGGGCGCCACATCGCAGCAGGTAGTCAGCACAGACCAGCCACTCTTCAGGTAGGGTGCACAGTCCCTCCAATGGCTGTCTCCTCCTTGTGCACAACAGATTCCTCTGGCAGTGTGCACCATGTAGATCCAGGATGTCTGGTCCCACGTCCCCACAAGTGTATCTCTACCGTGCTGAAGTAGGGCACCAGTAGGTATGCTGTAGCATGCCTTTGATGTGGGGGTGGCTCAGAGGGTTCCCCTTTCAACATTGATGTCTCCCCTAAATTTCAGTCCTGTCTGCCATGAGGCCGTGGAATGCAGATCTTAATCTTTAGTGGGACACTGATCTGGCTCCCAGAAGCTAAGTGTCAAAACATCTCCCCCTAATCTATCCAGCTGGGTCCTAAAATGGCAGTGGTTTGTCATTCCAGGTTCATGCCTAATGTTTATGGCTGTCGCTGGGGAATGGACTGGAGTCAAACTAAAAGGTATACAAAAGAATTTGCGCAGGAAAATGCCCACTTTCTTGAAATGCCATTTCTAAGCTATTAATGACAAATCCACCTTTACCACGGGAGAGGGTTTCTCATTGTGAATCCAACGATGGTAAACAACATGAGGCTGCTCCACTGTAAGCCACCACTGCAGCTTAAAGTAATCTCAGCCATTCCCCCATGTCAACCTAGGGGGAGAGCAGACCTCATGGGTAGGGAAAACACACATGGGGGTTCTTCACTACCTGGGCAGGGAACACACATGTGTACCTGCCCTGCCTTTCCCCTACCACTTGTCCCACCTCCAGGGCTTACCTTAGGGGTGTGCTAGTGTTAGTGAAAAGCACCCTCAGGACTGGCCAATGATTTGGAAAGGCCAACCTGAGCATAAGTGCAAATGCGCACACACAAGATTGCAATGGCAGGTCTAAGATATGTTTGAAAAAACCACGAGACTACTCCCTGCTGTAAGCTAAAACTGTAGCTTAAAAGTCATTCAGCATTTCCCCCATGTTAACCTATGGGGAGAGCAGACCTCATGGGTAGGGAAAACACACATGAGGATTCTTCACTATCTGGGCAGGGAACACACATGTGTGCCTGCCCTGCCTTTCCCCTACCGCTTGTCCCACCCCTCCAGGCTTACCCTAAGGGTGTCGAAGTGGTAGTGAACGGCCCATTCGGCATGGGCTAATGGTTTAGAAATGTCAATCTGAGCATAAGTGCAGCTGCACACACACAGGCCTGCAATGGCAGGCTTGAGACATGTTTGGAAGGCTGTTCTTGTGGGTGGCACAAGCAGTACCTGCCCTGGGTATGTGGTATACCTCTTTACAGGGTACTCATGGGTACAGCACCTAAACCATTCAGGTAAGCACCTATTCCTAGCATGTGTAGGAAGGGCGTGCTCACTTTCACACTGCATTACAGTGGGAAAGTGCCCAGAGTCCTAAGGCCACGAAAAGAGAATCAGCAAAAACCAGGAGGATGAAAGCAAAACATTTTATGGAAATCCCCTAAGAAGGGCCATGTCCAACAGCAGGAAACAGATTTTGAAATCTTGCTGGCACTTATCAGAAATAATTTGAATTTTCCTGCTCCATATCTGGGCGAGCCTTGAGGATTTTTCTTGCCGGATTCAGATCTCAATATCAAGACACCTTTTCAGTACATGTGGCTGTCAAAGTATACTAAATGAGGAGTAAAAGGAGATTGAGAAACTGTCCTTTTTAGAATTTTGGCAAAAAAGTAGAGACTTGAAAAATTTGAGAATTAAGTCCCAGCTGGCTGGCACATCTTTACAGACATGTTTGGCAGTTGAGAACTCTTCCTCATCTGTTATGTTGGACAAAAAAAATGACATGGCTTTAAAAATGGCGTATTTTGCATCACATTTTGGTGCACGGGCAGGTGCTTGTCCAAATGCACAGTACAATCAATGTTGAAATACTTTCAGGATGTTTTTGAAATCATGCTAAAGGAGGAGGACCCACTGCCAAATTTTGGCTAAAATGAAATTACAAGTTTAATTTTTATCAGATGGAACGCCTTACCTCAAGCTCTTAGGCTGAATGATAATTTACTCAGCTTCAGAAAACAACTCAAAACCTTTCTGTTTGCTTAAGATCAGTGTACGGAGCCTGGTAGACCATTAGCACTGCGAAGCGTATCCTGAGTAGCTATGCTCTCAATGGAGTTGGACTTGATGAGTATCTGGTGAGGCTTCTGGAGCAGCTATTGCCAGACGTGGGCATGTTTGGTTGAGATCTTGGGACCTAAACAAAAGTCAATGTGTGGCATTGTTACACTTACTATTTTTGGGTAATCTCGTTTGAGAACTTAATAAAACAGTCCATTGAGGATAAAGAGACATTAATGCTTTTTCAGCAGGTAAACCTGTAGGCTCACTCTTACTTTGGATCTAGGTTTTTTGGTAGAGGCATTTTCAACTGTCCTGGTTGAGGAGGCCCTTTTGCGAGAGTGTGTAGAGTTGCTGGAATGTAAGCTACGCAATAGCTGTGCAAACAAGAACTTAGAACTCGGAGATTGGAATGTATTGTTATGAAGAAGGGGATTGGAAGATGCAACTGGGAGAGAGAACCTGGAGGTGGAGTAATGGAGAATAAACCTTTGGATTTACCAAGACCTTTGTGTGGTGCATCTTTGCATAACTGGCGAGGAGTTGAAGTCTGTGCAGGGGACAGACACTGAGGTCCCTTCAGCCCTGGATAAATGACAGTAAGCAACTATCAACAGAACTTTCCTGCATCACCTGAGTAACTTATAAAGTGTGAATGTGGACATTGAGTAAAACACGTTGAGGGATTATAAGCCTTTCAAAAGGGAGAAGGCTGCAATTGTAAGTTATTATTAGCACTACAAGCATGGAGTATGTGGACACCTGTTAGCAAGCCTAAGAAGTGAAGTGCATGAATTGTACCAACTGGATCAGCTACGGTCGACTGGTTCTGTAATAGCAGTTTTAATTTGTGGTATTCTACCATCGCAGCTGATTGGAATAATGTGTGAACGAATTGCTAAGTTTGAACAAGTCCTACGTGTGCGGTGTAATTACAAAGTACAAAGGAAAAGAAAGTTTTGTCGGAGTCGACCGGATAAAGAAAACTGGTGAAATCAGCCTTCATAGGTATAAAATACTGGCAGGTTGATGGATGGATGGCTACGTTTGATGAGGCGCAATTCTTACAAGATTTTCTTCATTTTTTTAAAATTAGCCGCAAGCTTCACCGCATGCCTTATAGTCGAGCATCGGCAGTGAAGGGCAGCAGTGAATTGAACTGTCCGCCCGAGAACAGCTGGGCATGACAAGTGAACTGCCAGCCTTGTTAAACAAGCATTTGCAATGCAATAGGTCTCGCATTTATGCGAGTTTGAGCTATTGGCATTGTAAATGCCAATGCCTTTTATTTATGCTTTGGTTTTTAAAACACAAATAAAACCGCACAAAACCTCAGAGCCACCCTGAATATAACTTCCTACAAAAATGGCACTGTTCTTATTCAAGCACATAAAAAGGACCTAGATCTACTCGACAAATACTTTCTCACACTTAAAACCCACACCAACACCCCACCCAGTGTCATACAGGACCTAACTATTCCCTCTATCCCTTCATCTCCTGAATCTCAGCGACCTTCACCCTTACCTAGAACCTTCGAAAGAAGCACCAACAATTCACCTCCCTCAGAACTCACATCACTGACACCCCTAACTAGAACCATCAACAGAAGCAACATCAACGCCCCTCCCTTAATTCCCATTCTCTGTCCCTCCTCATCTCCACATTCCGCCATCACCCCTATCCCCATAATCCTCTCCCCCCTCCACAACCCTTTCCCGTCCGCCGGAGAAATTATCTACGACAAGGCAACTCCAGCTAATCGTAAAAAAGCCCCCTGCCTGCGCATACCCCTCTCACTCTCGACTACCTCTCCCCCAGCCTCTCAAACCTACCACACTGCCATCACAGCCATCCAACCCCCCAACAATACTATCCCCAGCTCTCTCTGCTCGCCGATCCTGCCTCCCCTTCTCACCAACCTGAACTAGACTCACTCAAAACCCATACTAACCTCACTTCCCGGAACCTACAAAACGTTATCCTAGAAATTAGAAACATTTTACAACTCGCAGAAAACTCTCTCTCTAAACTCAATCATCTTCAAAACTCTCTAGCTGCAGCCAACAACGTGATAAACACTATCCCACTGCCTCTGACTAATCGCCACTTACGTACACGCAAACTCCCCAACTATTTAACGGACATGGAAATCCAAACTTTACTACTCCTCTACGAAACCCCTACTTGCCCCAACACAAATAAGGAAGAATTCTCTATTCTCCCAGTCCCCATCAACCCAAACAGAACATCCCAACCGAATCACTGAATGATAAACCCGAATAACCTTCAAACAATATCCCCTACCTCCGAAAGTCACAAGCCTTCGTTAGAGAACGTCTCAAACCAGATCTCCTGCCTCCTACTAAACTGCTGCTCAGCCCTAAAACACGCCTCTGACATAGCCGACCTCATCCTAAACCTGAAAATGGACATAACCATCCTCACGGAAACTTGGCTCACTGAATCATCCTCGCCAAGCCTAGACCTTCTAGTCCCCCCAAATTACAACATCATAAGACTAGACAGACCTCACAAAAAGGGCGGAGGTATCGCCTGCATACATCGATCCGACATCACCATCTCGCAGTTTCACTCCGAACCCCTGGACTCTTGTGAATACCTAGGAATTTCCGTAAAATCCTCAGATAACCACTCCCACAAACTACACATACTCTACCATCCCCCAGGTAAGAATGCAGAATTCACAGACCAACTTATGGAAATCATTACAACGAACTCGACCCCTCATTCCAATGACATATTCCTTGGCGACTTCAATCTCCATTGGGAAAACCCCCTAGACAAGCAGGTCAACGCCCTCAAAATCTTCCTAGCAGACCATTCCCTGATCCAAGCCATCTCAAAGCCCACTCACTCCAAAGGTGCTACACTTGACTGGATCATCTCTAAAGAAAAAATGATTGAATCTATCTCGATCACCCCTTGCGATTGATCAGACCATCACACTATCACCTTCCAAATTCCCTCCGCCAGAAAGAAAACGTACTCACAGCAAGTCAAGCCTAAACACTGGATAAGAGACACAAAAAACCTCAACTGGAACGACCTAGCTTCCCACTGTGAGAAAGTTCTCACTCCTCCCAATAACATGTCAGACGTCAATGACCTCACTGCTCACTACAACTCCACGATGACCAATATCTTGGACCAAGTAGCCCCACCAAAATTCAAAAGAATACCGGACAAAGACAAAAACCCATGGTTCACAGGAGCCCTGAATGAAGAGAGACGTAAACTAAGATTAACTGAGCGCAAATGGAGACAACATCCCTCCCCCCTCCAACTCAAACTACTTAGGAAATCTAGAAACTCCTATAATAAAAGTATTCTTCAATCAAAAAAAGACTTCTTCAGATCAGAACTAGACAATGCCAAAAATAGACCGAAGAAACTCTTTGAAATGCTAAAACAACAATCTAACAAATTGGCCAAAACCTCACTCTTGACATCGAAATCACAGCTTAGCAGCGAAGAATTTTCCTCATTCTTCACAGCAAAAACCAACTCCCTCCAACTCGAGCTAAGCACGGCAGCTATCAACTCAGGCACCCCAAAGAACACACAAGCTGAAAATCCTAAACAACCGGATCTACCTTTGCCCAAAAATAACTCTCACTGGTCTACCTTCAAACTTTACGATCTCAGTGACATCACCAAAACATTAGCAACTATCAAACCCAATAACCACTTCAATGACCCTGTCCCCTCAAACTGCCTACCCCACATCTACCATATCATCTCCCCTCTCTGGACCAAAATCATCAATGCCTCGCTAACGCAAGGTCACATCCCGGATTGCCTAAAAACTGGTCAAGTCACCCCTATCCTAAAAACCGACAGCAAACGCCTCCGACCCGAATAACTTCCGACCTATAACCAACATTCCCATGCTAGCCAAGGTCCTGGAAAAATGCGTTCAGCAACAACTGAACCAACACATCACGGATTTCAAACTACTGAACGACTGCCAATCGGGTTTCAGACCCGGCCATAGCACAGAAACAGCCATTCTGCATATAGTAGACGACGCCCTCCTCGCTCTTGACCGGAATGAAACCTGCCTACTAGTCCTGCTCGACCTCTCATCAGCATTCGACACGGTCAATCACGACAAAATTCTAAGAAGACTGGAAAACAGGATGGGTTTATCTGGCACAGTCCTCCAATGGTTCAAATCCTTTCTGGCAAACAGAACGCAATCGTTCATGGTGAACAAAAATCTTTCTCCCTCCTCACCCAACCTACTTGGAGTACCACAAGGCTCAACCCTATCCCCCACGCTATTCAACCTTTATGTCGAACCACTAACCGAGCTACTACAGCAAACAAATATCTCTTACCACATGTACGCAGATGACACTCAACTTTACATCAAGATCACTTTCATTGAAGAGATAAAGATGATGAATCAAGCTCTCGAAAAGACCGCCCACTGGCCAACGACCAACTTCCTCAAGCTAAACTCGCAAAAAAACTGAATTTCTTTTAATTTCCCCCCCTAAAAACTCTCTGGAGATAAAGGACTGGACCAAGATGATCACGGCTCTGAATTGCACACCGACTCTGGTGGACTCCACCAAATCGCTTGGAATTACACTGGATAAGAACCTTAACATGCAAACATCAACCTGTTGGCTAAAAATGCCCGCTTTCACCTCAGTTATCTCAGAAAAATGAAACCATTCATCGAGAACCCTGACCTCAAAACTGCAGTTCAGGCCTTAGTCATTTCGAGGTTGGAGTCAATCAATCAATCAATCAATCATGTCACTTATAAAGCGCACTACATACCCGCGAGGGTCTCAAGGCGCTGGGGTAAGAGGGGGGTGGTGCTGCTACTGATCGAAGAGCCAGGTCTTGAGGAGTCTTCTGAAGGCCAGTAGGTCTTGGGTCTGTCGGAGGTTGGTGGGGAGGGTGTTCCAGGTCTTGGCGGCGAGGTGGGAGAAGGATCTGCCGCCGGCGGTCGTTTTCCAGATGCGGGGGACTGTGGCGAGGGCGAGGCTGATCGAAGAGCCAGGTCTTGAGGAGTCTTCTGAAGGCCAGTAGGTCTTGGGTCTGTCGGAGGTTGGTGGGGAGGGTGTTCCAGGTCTTGGCGGCGAGGTGGGAGAAGGATCTGCCGCCGGCGGTCGTTTTCCGGATGCGGGGGACTGTGGCGAGGGCGAGGCTGGTCGAGCGGAGCTGGCGGGTGGGGGTGTAGAAGCTGAGTCGTCTGTTGAGGTAGGCTGGTCCGGAGTTGTGGAGTGCTTTGTGTGCGTGGGTGAGGAGCTTGAAGGTTATCCTCTTGTTGACAGGGAGCCAGTGCAGGTCTCTCAGGTGGGGTGTGATGTGGCTGCGTCGGGGGATGTCGAGGATAAGACGTGCAGAGGCGTTCTGGATGCGTTGCAGCCGTCTCAGGAGCTTAGCCGTCGTTCCTGCGTAGAGGGCGTTTCCGTAGTCCAGCCTGCTGGTGACGAGGGCCTGGGTGACTGTTTTTCTTGTTTCGGTGGGGATCCACTTGAAGATCCTGCGGAGCATTCGGAGGATGTTGAAGCAGGATGAGGAAACGGCGTTGACCTGCTTAGTCATGGAGAGGGTGGGGTCGAGGATGACCCCTAGGTTGCGTACGTGGTCGGTGGGTGGCGGGGCTGTTCCCAGTGATGTTGGCCACCAGGAGTCGTCCCAGGCTGAAGGGTTGGAACCAAGGATGTACCACCCTCTCAGGGCTTCCCAAAATCTCAACAGCCCCTTTAAAAGCCTGTCTCAATGCAGCAGCAAGACTCCTAACAGGATTCAGGAAATTTGACCACATATCGCCACAACTGAAGGCGCTCAACTGGATACCCTACGAAGCTAGAATCCACCTAAAGATAGCTTGCATCACCCATAAAGCTCTACACCACAATACCCCCCAGTACCTATCCCAAAAACTTACCTTATCAAGAGGAAACAGACACTCTAGGAGCGCCGATAACCTACTCCTGAAACCCTCTCGTTTCAGCAAGAAAAAAAATGTCTGACAGAGCATTCTCCGGAGCAGCACCAAGAATATGGAACTCGCTACCTCCGTGCATTAGAAAAATCTCTTCTACACCACTATTTAAAAGGGAAGCAAAATCATTCCTGATGAGCAAATTCCTCCCTTAATTCCGCAAGACACTGAATCAGTCCACGACTTCAAACTTGTTTCCTCACTCACCTTAATGACTCCTTCGCCTCTATGACTTAAGTGTACTCGAACTTGTTCCTACTGCTCCATTATCATTGCTGCTACATACCGAACCTTGTTAGTAATATTTTTGATAATCTGTCTGCTCTGTTGTGTTGCAAAATGTTCTATACTTACTCTGCTTCCTTGTAAAGCGCTCTGATACCCTACCTGGGGTCTTGTTCGCGCTATAGAAAACTCAAAAAATAAAAATAAAATAAAAAATAAAAGGCATTGTCATTTAAAATGCTAATAGCTTAAAGTCTTGGAAATGCGAGACCTATTGCATTCCAAATGCTTGTTTTGTAAAAGCGCCCCGTGAAAGCACGCATGGCGGGCTGAATGGGCTGAATGTTGCAGGAAAGCATGTAGTGCCTGCAATAGGAGAAACCATTAAAGAAAATAGTGCTTACAGAGTAAATAAGACATACCGTGTAACAAACGATGTAAAAGGGCCAGTCCTCATGGGAGGTTACAAATGAAGACAAGGTGGTACTAAGGAGGGACTAACAAGCCTATTAACGAATCAGAAGCCAGCATTTAGGAAGGACAATGACACAAGCCAATGACAAACATGGGCGGAGAGTAGGCGGGGCTTCAAGTCCATACTCCAATACAGCATGGCTCGCAGCGCATGCCCTGCCCAGGCTCGACCTAAAAACATTGTGCTTAAAACAGAGTTGTCTTTTTAGTTAAAGAAAGGCAGTTAGACTCCTGACGTATTTTTTCACACATGCCATGGCTGTGGGTAGGTGTCAAACTTCGTGGGGACATGGGTGTGTGAAGGCCTCCTAACAACAAATTAAACTATTTTTTCTTGATGTGTTATGAAAATACACATATTTTTATCATGAAAATGCACTTTTCAATGTTAGTATAGCTATATTAATTCAATCAAGCAAAAGTTTTTAATTTAGTAAGCTGATCTGCACACAGGAGAGCTCCTCACAGGTAGCTGGAGAGCTTCCAGCGGCTCAGGAGCTACTCGTTGGAGAGGCCTGAGTTATACACTGGTACAATCGGAGGATGTCTTTACCTGACTGACCTCCTGGTGTCGCCACTAACTCAATGTCTACTCCCTCTTTGGGACCAGCCGCAGAGGGCTAGAGTTCTCCCTTTAGATGACACATTGACCCGAGGCGTGAATACGGCACTACGTACTCACTTGCCACATCTTCCATGTTTAATTAAATCATCATGCTCTTTTTGTATGGAAATAATTTGCTTTCGAATGGTAGGCACAGCGTGCATTTATCAAGCATCATATATTGATTGTGCTAGCTCATTGCAAGCCTCGTGCTCTTCTCTTTAATTCTCAGACATTCGGGTTTTTTGGTCCTACGTCAAGGTATGGCTGGGATCTGTTTTACGCATTTTCTAGCAGACTGGTTAACTAAAAGTGTTTTACCTGCTGTGCATTACTCTCTGCGGCTCAGTAAAGCTGCGCGGAGAGAAACGCATACATTTCATTTAAACTAAGTTACATTTTAGGTGGTGCGGTTTTGAGCGTGTGGTGGATGGCGAGTCTGTCATTTCAACCGGGCGCAAACAGGCCTTCCCACAGCACAAAAGTGCCACTCGCTCAGTCATGGAGTGGGGGGGCAAATACCATAAAGTGAAGGGCGGGCTGATTAAACTTCTGATGTACGCGTTTTTGTAAACGATGGGGCATCAGATATATTAACTCAATCACCCCCTTCTGACATGCGAGTGCTTAATTTCTTACCTCTTCTCATTCTGGTAACCCACTTCTTCCAAATTCTTCCCACTCATGGTTCTAAGAATTTGGTAAGAAGTTACAATGGTGAACATGTGCACAATACACCATTATGATTTATAGAATTAATAGTTTTGTAAAATATTGTGTCTGTACGCCCTTTTCCCCCGTGACCTTCTTAAACCACAATCTTAAAATATAAAGTTATTAAAATCATCAGTCTTTCCAGTGCACCGTTTACTTCGTTCCAATGAATAAATGCAGGTACAGCCTGCGCTTTTTATATTCTGAAACACTATCGTGGGAGTCCCATTTCTGAACCTTTATTCAAGGCCAAATTACCAATGCGCGTATCACGCATTTTTTAGAACGCAATTTTTTTGGGGGGGAGGAGGCAGTATGGGGGTGGCAGGGAGGAGGGATATCTAGGCCGCTTTGGCAGACCTTACAACTCTGAGACCCGCCCTGTGCGCATCCTGTGCTGATGTGTGTTGGCAAGTTGAACGGGTGTGTCTTCTGAATTTCATTGTCACGCTCTACTTTCGATCGAGACATCAATGAGTTCTCCCCGTCTCGTCACTGTATTTAAATACCTTAAAAATTGTACAGATTAGGACCCTGTGTAATAATATCCTCTTTTCAGCGCCCCTATTCTGATTTATCTCTGTGGCTTTTTTTCTTGGCGCTGCGTTTTGTTTAAGACAGGTCACAAAGAACATATGGCGCTGACTACCGGAATGCATATAAGTATGAAAGAGACACTGTACTGGCATAGCTTGAACCTAGCCACGAAAAGCTTGCGCCTCCTATACAAAAACAAGCGGTCGAGATTGTCCCGCAGCTCCGAAAGTGGAAGCGCACAGCGCGCTGAAAGTAAACAAAGCAGACATCCTGCCTCAAGTAGGACAAACTCAATAAAGAATACAAAATTTTCCAGCTATCACGACAAGAGAATTTTAGATTCTATTAAGGACACGGAGGCGAGGATTATGCTTCTCAATTTCTTTACTTGCTCCAACAGCAGCCAATAAAAACACAGTAAACATGTAAAAAAAACTACATAACCCATGAGGCTTTGAACCACGCCTCCATTAACAACCAATCAAACGTGTCCTGCATACACAAAATAGCGAGGCACCATCTTGACTGCCTCTTTCTTTGCCATAAGCAGTCTCAAAAGTCCAATGAACAAAATCAGCAACAGTTCTGACTCTCAACGGAGAGCAACATCACACGAGTCTCAGGCGAGACAACTATCCACCAGGGACGCCAGCATCCTTGTCACAGAGAAAAGCAGATTCAACTCTGTTTGGAATCCGTTCCTGAAAATAGAAACAAGTTTGAAAAAGTGGAACCACCAAACTGGTATCAGGGTAGGGCAAAACATTATACATTTCTGTATCATAACAACATGACAGTTGTAAATCTTACCTGTCCCAACGGGTGGGATAATCCTCGCCTCCGTGTCCTTAATAGAATCTAAAATTCTTGTCGCGATAGCTGGAAAATGTTGTATTCTATGGCAGGACCGGAGGCTCAGATTATGCTGGTTCAAAGCTGACCAACCACAACAGAAGAAACATGAGTAATAGCCTTATAATAAAATATTTTAAACATTGAGTCCGAAAACCAATCTGCAGCTTTTAAAATATCTTCTAAACGAGAACCCATAATAAAAGCCTTATGGCCATGGCACCTATTGTAGAATGCGCACCATACACAGAGATATCAATACCAGCTTCAGCCATCACCCACCTGACCCAACGTGCCAAAGTGGCCGCTGAGACTGGACGAAAAGGTTTCTGGATTGCCAAGAGCAACTGACCCAGAGGGTCCAATCTATGAGCCGAAGTACGTTCCTCATACATTTTCAAGCATTTCAAAACACATAATTTCTCATTATGAGGAAAAGTGGGATACTCAACCGAACGGGACATCGTCTTATTCATCCTTGAGATGATGAAAGAAACACCTTGGGGAGAGAAAACCCTTCCTGCCAAGTCTAAAGAATGAACATCAGACACTCTTCTACAGGAAATAAGAAACAACAACATAGTAAGTTTAGCAGATATTTGCTTTAAAGACAAGTCTTTATTGTCCGGCCAAGATTCTAACAAAGAAAGAACTTTAGAAACATCCCATAACGTAGTGTACCTGGGACGAGGCGGACGAGCAACTCTGATGCCTTTCAACAACTTACACACCAGTGGGTGCATTCCCACTGGTTTCCCATCAATGTGATTATGTCCGGCAGATAAAGCTGACCTGAAATTATTAACAGACCTATAAGACAGACCTGATTCAGCACATTCCGACAAAAAATTTAGTATTTCCTTTAGATCAGATCCCACCTGATCCACCTTTCGTTGAAGGCACCAACCCAACCATCGCTTCCATGATGCAGAATATCGCTTGCGGGTGGATGCAGCCCAAGCCTGTTGTATAAATTCGGCAGCCGCCGATGAAAGGCCCTCAATTCGTTCATGTCTCCGGAGAGCATCCAGACCATGAGCGTTAGTTGGTTCTGAAGGACCAGAGGATGTGGGGAGCCCACTGGGTCCTGGAGCAGCATCGGAAACACAGGTAATTGGAACGGAAGATCCACCGACAGTTCCAACAAAGTCGGAAACCACGATTGAGTCTTCCATAACGGTGTGACTAACACTAATGACGTTGCCTGTCTCCGGACTTGAGCAGCTACTCTCGGAATCAACGCGAAAGGTGGAAAGGCATAATTCCTGTGAGAACCCCACTGATGGAGAAAGGCATCCATTCCCAGCGCCATCGGATCCGGTCTCCAACTGTAGAACCAGGGAAGTTGAGCATTGAGGCAAGATGCAAAGAGATCTATCAGGCAAGGGCCTCGAATACTCATGATCTCGAGAAACACGGAAGAATGGAGTCTCCAGTCGCTGAATTCCCTCAGAAACCTGGAGTTCCAGTCCGCCACCTGATTGCTCTTGCCGGGAATGTATTCTGCTACAACCCTGATCTTCTGTGACAGGCAGAAGTGCCAAAACTCCCTCGCAATGTTGGCCAGAAGTCGAGATTTGGTCCCTCCTAGGCGATTTATGTATCGCACTGCGGACACATTGTCCATCCGCAGGAGGATGCAACAATTGCTCTTCAGAGGGGAGATTGACCTGATTGCAAACGAGCCGGCTATCAACTCTAGACAGTTGATGTGTAATAGTAACTCTTCTGCGGACCACCGCCCGCCGGTGGCAAAATCTCCGCATCTTGCCCCCCCAGCCCCAACGACTGGCATCCGACTTGACAATAACGTCTGGAGAGGCTCCAAAAATGGCTTTGCCATTCCATGCCTCCATGTGCACTAGCCACCATTGTAGTTCCTCCAGCTTGTCTACGGATAGAGCGATCATGTGATCGTATGAGAATCTTTTCTGTAGGTAGTGAATCTTGAGGCGCTGCAGCGCCCTGTAGTGAAGAGGCCCTGGGAAAATCGCCTGAATCGAGGATGCAAGGAGACCTACAATCTTCGCCAGGGACCTCAGCGAGATCAACTGCTTTGACAGAGTTGCTCGAATCTCCCTCTTTATGGACTTGATCTTGGAGGTTGGGAGGAGCAACTGAGCATTCACCGAGTCTATTTGAAATCCTATGAAGTCTACTACTTGGGACGGGATAATCATGGATTTCTTGGAATTGATCACAAAACCCAAATCTTGCAGTAGTGAGATTGTCCATTGTAAATGAGTGCCCAAAAGTGTGGGGTCTTGGGCTAATAGAAGCATGTCGTCGAGATACACGATCATGCGCACGCCCATCTCTCGAAGCCGTGTGGTCACAGACCTCAGCAGTTTGGTAAACACCCACGGTGCTGAGGAGAGGCCGAAAGGAAGGGATAGGTACCGGAACCATTGTCCCTGCCACTGAAACTGGAGATATTTCTGATGGGAGGGACAAATGGGTACCGTAAGGTAAGCGTCCTTCAGATCCAGGCGGACCATCCAGTGCCCTTCGAGCAATAAGTCCCTTAAAAGATGGATCCCTTCCATCTTGAAATGTCTGTACACTACAAAAGGGTTGAACTGCCTGAGATTTAGCACTAATCTCTGTCCTCCTCCCTTCTTTTGAACCAAGAAGACGTTGCTGCAAAAACCTCCGGGGACAAAGGGTCCTACAGCAATAGCCTGCTTTTCCAAAAGTTCTCGAAGTTCTGACTCTATAAAAGAGTGTTCTTGTAGGGAAAAATGGAGAGGGGCAGGGGAGTCACCTGACAAGGGACATCGAGTAGCTCTATTTGGTACCCCTGAACAGTATGAATTATCCATGCATCTGAAGTGATCTTCGTCCAATTGCACAGAAAATGCATTAGTCTGCCCCCAGAGGATGCGAAGGAAATAGAGGTGAAATTACCTGAGGATTGGGCATCGTTGTTTCTGTATCCTCTGTTGATGCCCCTGTTGTACCTGCCGCGGAAACCCCTGGATCTGGTGGGGTAAAATCCGGCCTGGTCAGGTTCCTGTGTGTATCCTCGACGTCGAGGGGCGAAGCCACGCTGGGGACTTTGCTGACTGAAGCGGCCGGTCGAGCGTCCCCTGCCACGACCGGCCCTGCCAGAGAGGGGGTGGAACACCCTCTTGAGAGATTACTGCGACTTATCCAGTGACGTGAACGTGTTGACAAATTTGGCAATGTCTTTCACAAAACGTTCTCCGAACAATTGCCCTTCCGCTAGGGGGCCTGGGTCTGCAGAAGCGAGTTCAACAAGCTGTGGGTCGATTCGCAAGAATACAGACTTCCGCCTTTCCGAGGAGAGGGCGCAATTGGCATTACCGAGGAGGCATATAGCCCTTTGGGTCCAGCCTGCCAGGACCTCTGGGTGGATAGCTGCCCCCGTCTCCTGCGCTTGAAGTGCTAGCTCCAGAATCTTGGCCAATGGACCAGATACATCCAACAACTTATCTTGACAAGCCCTAAGGGCCCGGTCTATGCCCATCTTGGGGTCCTTTTTATATTTCTTGAGGAATGTCTGCATGGCCGTATCTATCTCAGGGGTCAAAGCAATCTTATTTGCAAGGTCGGGACGGGGACATTCGGATCTTAGGTGGGCTCGAACCTCCTTATCAAAGCTCTTTCGCAGGTTAGCCTGCATGTATTCCGCCACCGCCGGGGTGGGAGCCCAATCCAAAGAGCGGTGATGTACAATACTGGAGGGATCAAAGGTGAAAGGAGATGGTTGGCGCGCTTACGTGGGCGCGATTCCTGGGAAGACTCAGTATTGGCATCAGTGTCAGTCGTGGGAATAGGAATGGCAGGGCCTGGGATAGGCGCGGGGGCTAAGGGATCCGGAATATAGTCATGCTCTCTATCTTTCTGAAGTTTGGAGTATACCTGAACGTGGGGCCATGGGAGACCAGGTGGCTCGGGCAGAGGGATAGGGGAGGGGTTAGGAGTACCTGCCGGGGGGGAAGGAGTTGCCCCTACTAACTGGTCAAGACAAAGGGATATAGGCAATAAGGCGGAGGATAGGGCCTTGTCGAGCCTTTGATCTAACCTCTTTTCAATAAGGGCTTCCATGTTCTCATCGTAATAATAGTCCTCATCCTCTACAGGACCATATGCAGCCGCTTCCTCCTCATAGACCTCGCAGTCCGACATCTTTGTGGAATATCTGGATATTCTGTCACCAATACCCAGTGGGAAGCCAAATTTTACGACCCAGACTCAGCAGTGAGAAAGGGCGTCAAAGGGAGTCAATGCTGGGACAGTGGGGCCCAAGGTACCACACCCCTTGAAGATCAGGGCTAATGGAGGAAGAACTGTCCCCTCCTGCCTGAATCAATCAGGGGTTTTCCAAAAATTAGCTTCTGCAGCTTTCAACAACAATCCCTGAAAGGGTTAATGCCCAAGCAATCTGCCAAAAGGAGTCAAGCAAAGCGCTTAATTTAGGCCCGGTACCGGCATCCACACTACAAGCCCGGGGTGAGGCGTCAACCAGCGTGCTGAGGGAGGTCTGCGAGCGTGTTCTCAGACGCGTGCAGGCTCCCGAGAGAACTGACGTCAGCAGCCTGCGCGGGCTCCTAAAGCCGCTCTCACTCCCAAAGGGGGGCCAGTCCCACCCGGTAGCGCGAGGAGCGCGCCGGCACACAAACGTGCACCGCTCGCAGTCGCGAGTACGCCGGCAATACAGCACCAAGTTAAACGGGGAAAGACAGATATTAAGCCTGAAAGCGCAACACACGCTTAGGAAAAATTAACGATTATAAAGCTGAACGCGCGCGAAGCGCGGCGCGAGAGCTGCACAGTTAATTAAGCATACTCTACAATCAATATAGCGTACACTATCAAACAATGAAATATCAACAGCCAAGTGAAATACACATGAATCTAAGATCAAAATAACGAGGCACTTAACTTGACTGCGGAGCAGCAAAGAAAGAGGAAGTCAAGATGGTGCCTCGCTATTTTGTGTATGCAGGACACGTTTGATTGGTTGTTAATAGAGGCGTGGTTCAAAGCCTCATGGGTTATGTAGTTTTTTACATGTTTACTGTGTTTTTATTGGCTGCTGTTGGAGCAAGTAAAGAAATTGAGAAGCATAATCTGAGCCTCCGGTCCTGCCATAGAATTGAGAGTGTGGCTCTGAGTAGTTTGAGGAAAGTACCTTGGCAACAGCTCCATAGCCTGGAAAAGGAGCCTATAACAAAACAAACTTCCAAGATAGCAATCTAAAAATCATCACACTGTTGGTTTGTTATGGTATTGTCATGGTAATTTGTTATGGTGATTAGTTAATTTGGTTAGTTGGGTTAGTTTCTATGTTAGTTAACCCTTTACATTTCCTTGACAGGTTGGAACAATAAGAAGGTTTTGCATAGTTATTTAATTTCGTATTGATATAGCTGATCAAGGGTTAGCTCTACCTCCCACGTTCCTTGCTACTCCAGCGAGCCATCAATACCATGGAAAGAGTAGACATTTTTTTTTGTCACTTACATGTTGGCGAATGGTGCCGACAAATATGGTCCAGTAAGGAGACAAGCAATTTGACTTCACCACCTTGGTGTCGAAGGGCGAAGGCTGTATGAGGATTTCCCGGAGGTTCCTTTGGGCGTGGGAGATGGACAGCCTAGCAATATTTACAAAATGTCCTTGCAAATGTTAGATGCACGTGTTGTAGCAAAGGTGAACATATTTCTGGAGTGACATAAGTTTTTTCCTAGATTGCAGCAATAGGATGAAGACATTGCATCTTATATGGCAGCATTAAGGGGATTGTCTCTAACATGCCAGTTTGAAAACTTCAGTGATTCCCTCATACGGGGCCAAATAGTAAGATGCATAAATCGTAAAAAAGTAAAGGAGAAACTGTTGATCAAGGATCCTACGCTAGAGAAGGTTTAGAGCACACACAAATGTGGATAAAGGAAATGGACAAGAGCAGTGGGAGTGAGTTGGCAAAGGAGCATCTGCCAAAGTATTTTATCGACCTGAGAAAGATGAATGGCTGAGTGGACACCACCGGGATTTGAACCAGTGACCATGAGGTCAAACATAGGCCCCCATAGTGGACACATTAGTCCACTAAGCCAGCAGATGGCTGTAAGGAAATCAAGCATTGGCAAAGCCAATAGATCTCACCTATTCAAGAGCTATTGGCTTTGCCAATATGTTTTAGCCATGTTGTTATACCAGTATGGCTGCTGTTCAGCATGGCTAAAAGTTAGTGGTGTAGAGGAGAGTGGCATAGAGTGGAGTGGCATAGAGTGGAGTGGTGTAGAGTGGAGTAGAGTGTCGTATAGTGGTGTTTGAGTGGAGTGTTGTGGAGTGGCATAGAGTGGAGTGGCGCACAGTGGCTGTTGTAGAGTGGAGTGTCACACAAAGACCTAGAGTGATGTGGCATAGAGTGGCGTAGGGTGAAGTAAAGTGTCATAGAGTGCAGTGTTGTAAAGTGGAGAGCCATGTAGTGTTGTGGAGTGACATGGAGTGTTGTAGACTGGAGTGTCGTAGATTAGAGGGGTGTAGAGGGGAGGGGCATAGAGGGGAGGGGCGTAGAGTGGATGGGCGTAGAGTGGATGGGCGTAGAGTGGAGAGGCATAGAGTGGAGTAAAGTGTCATAGAGTGGAGGGGCGTAGGATAGAGTAGAGTAAAGTGTTTTAGAGTGGAGTAAATTGGTGTAGAGTGGAGAGGCGTCGAATGGAGTGGCATAGAGTGGAGTGTCATGTGGAGTGGCGTAGCATGGAGTGGCGTAGAGTAGAGGGGCATAGAGTGTCCGAATGGAGGGCCATAGAGTGGAGGGGTGTAGCGTGACATAATGTGCCGTGGAGTGTCGTAGAGCGGAGGGGCGTAGCATTGAGTAGAGTGGAGTAAAGTGTCATAGAGTGGAGTGGCGTAGAGTGGACTGGAGTAGAGTGACATATATTGGAGGGACATAGACTGGGGTGTCATAGAGTGGAGTAAAGGGTCAGAATGGAGTAAAGTGTGGTAGAGTGGAGTAGAGTGGCATGGAGTGGAGTAGCGTAGAGTGAAGTAACATGGTGTGGAGTGTAGTAGAATGGAGTGGCATAGAGTATTGTAGAGTAGAGTGTCATAGAGTGGTGTAGACTGGAGTGGCATAGAGCGAAGTGGCATATAGAGCAGTCGAGTGGCCAAGAGTGAAGTGGTGTAGAGTGGAGTGGCTTAGAGTTGAGTGGCATAGAAAGGAGTGGAGTGTCGTAGAGTGTAGTGCCATAGAGTGGAGTATTGTAGAGTGGAGTGTCATAGAGTGGAACTGTGTAGAGTGTCATAGAGTAGAGTGGAGTGGCATAGAGTGGCATAAAATGTAAAAATCCGTATTTGTAAAGCGCAAATTACTCACCCTTACGGGTCTCAAGGCGCTGGGGGCCGTCGTGGAAATTAAGTGAGCTATTGCTCAGAGTCACATGGTGCTGAGCTGAGCTGCCGCCAGAGATCGAACCGTGAGCCCTATGCTCCGAAGTCAGCTGCCCTGGCCGCTGCACCACACCTCTTCACTCCATAGAATGTGATAGAGTGGCATGGAGTGGAATGGCGTAGAGAGGCATAAAGTGGAGTAGAGTGCTGTAGAGTGGAGTGGCATAGAGTACAGTAAAGTATCATAGAGTGGAGTAGAGCGGAATGGCGCAGAGTAAAGTGCTGTAGGGTAGAGTGGCATAGCGTCGAGTGGAGAGCAAAGTGTCAGAGTGGAGTAATGTGGAATGGCGTAGTTGTAAAGTGCTGTAAAGTAGATTGGCATAGCGCACAGTGGAGTAGTAAAGTGTCATACAGTTTAATGGTGTAGCGTGGAGTGTCGTGAAGTGGAGTAAAATGCCATGGAGTGGCGTGGAATTGAGTGGTTTGGACTGGAGTGGCATAGAGTAAAGTGCAATAGAGTGGCGTATAGTGTCATAGAGTGTCATGGAGTGTCATAGAGTGGAGTGAAGCGGAGTGGCGTAGTGTGTTGTAGAGTGGAGGTTCATAGAGTGTCAAAGAGTGGAGTAGAGTACCATAGAGTGGAGTATGCATGATGTGGTAGCGCACTGGTATTATAGATAGGGGAGAGGATGCAGCCTTACGGCTAGAGCGGTTGGCCTTGAAGCTGGGGAACCCGGTTTGAGTCTCGGCAACAATGCTCAACATCCTGTGATTCTGGGCAAATCACTTAATCTCCCTGCGCGTAACAAAAATGAATGTGTTCATCTGTAACGAAACTGGTGCTCATGTAAAGCGCTCTGATACCCGATGTCTCGGGTCTAGTTCGCGCTATATAAAACTCTAAAAAAATAGACAAGACATTTTCAATTGAAATGAGCATTACTTTTTGCACAGACATACCGTTTTTATTGAAATTGCATCACTTAGTGAACTGCTTTGTTTTGATTGTATTAAAGTATTTGTTTCTACCACACTTCAGAATTACAAACAAATGTGCTTTATTTGGGCTTTCCTAATTCTGATACATTCTGAAATATTTGCACAGTTTACTTACAGACACTTAAATTTTGTTATGAGCTAGAAAAAAGCCTTTTTTTTATATTCACTCCAGCAGATTGTCACATAAACCCTGTCACTTTGAAGTCATAGAAAGAAAGTATACACCAAGCTTCCTTGGAAGACAGAGCCTGACATTTGACCCTTGTATTTGAATGCACAGCAAATGTGACAAGATAAGAGCAAAATTTAAAGGCCTGTTTATAGAAAGCGAGCACTCATGGAAGAATACAAGGAGCGAGTCTGAGAGATGGTAAACAGGCTATGCTCCACATGAGGGACAAAAGACTTGCTGGACGGCCTAAAACAAATAAAGCCAGCAAATAGAAAGCCAAAAAATGTGAGATAGAAACCACAAAGCCAATGGTAAGCAATTGGCGGAATGCATTATAGGTCAGCTTTCAGGATGCCCACAAGAAGTCTTTAGCTTCAAACTAAAAAGAAAGGTAAGTGCTATTTTTCAAAAATCATAGTGGTTTCTTTACTTTTCATTTAGAGTAGAGTCAGAAATAAAACTAAAACTGGGCTGGCATGCAAGGTACTTTAGGTAAAAAAAAAAAAACATACGCTGGGTAAATGAAAGAAAGGAAAAAATAGTGAACTGTTGTTTTTTTTATCTCTTTTTTTATTGAGGTCATGATATATGTAGCAGTGGTGCATTTTGTTTGGTGTTATGTTATGTTATGTTATGTTAATTAGTTTATAAAGCGCACAGCTGCCCCAGCAAAGGGGCGTCCCGGCGCTAATACAGAGTCTGAGAGGGCAAGAGCTAGGCTGTGGGAAACAGGTAAGTTTTAATGGCCTTTCGGAAAGATAGCAAGCAGTCTATACGGCGAGTCTGTACAGGAAGGGAATTCCACAACTCAGCAGCCAGACAACGGAAGGACCTGCCCCCTGCCCTGATACGTTTCACTCGTGGGACAGTGGCCAAAAATTGTTCCGCGGAACGTAGCTGGCGAGCAGGGACATAGGGGACCAACAAATTGGATAATATCTCCGGGGAAGAGAACTTGAGAATTTTAAAAGCCAGACTCAGGGGTCGATTCCGATCTCGGTCGGAGGCGCACCCAATACCATTCGGTCGGGAAAAAAGCCATGCGAAAGCCAGTTTCCCGACCGATCCGTACAGCACACCGAACGAGCAAGTACGATGCGCACAACAGCAAAAATTCCGGCCGAGCCGTACTCACCCAAACCAGGTCCTGTTCTCCGACCGAGGCGAATCCGGAAACGCCGAATCGAGTCGCACGGAAGGGAAAATGCAGCCCCGTCCGGCCGGACAAGTACGATGCGCTTCCCGTACGCGCCGAACCCGTCGCTACGCACGGCACGTCAAAGCATCCGGGAGAGGCGCACATAAGCTCCGAATCGCGCCACAACACGATCCACGGCTACGAGACGAACACGGCACCGACGAGGACGACGCGAAGCGACGAGGACGAAGCGAAGCGACGAGGACGACGCGAAGCAACGAGAAGGACGAACGACACGAACCAACCATGAATCCCATCGTCCCGATCATACCAATATTCTACATCTACTACCGGAACAGGCACGGACGCGTACGGCGCAGAAGGTAAGTCAGACACCAACCACAAAACACATACAACACGTACACGACACATCACACACATACACTGGGAATCTGAATATACTTACACCAGCAACAGCAGCACCATAGGGGCGGGATGCCCATCACCAATGCCACATATGCACACAGGGGCCTGAATGCGCGCCACCACCCCAACCCAGGGGGCTGGATGCCTACCACTACTACCACCCTTAGCCAGGGGGCAGGATGCCTACCACTACTACCACCCTTAGCCAGGGGGGCAGGATGCCTACCACTACTACCACCCTTAGCCAGGGGGCAGGATGCCTACCACTACTACCACCCTTAGCCAGGGGGCAGGATGCCCACCACTACTACCACCCTTAGCCAGGGGGCAGGATGCCCACCACTACTACCACCCTCACCCAGGGGGGCAGGATGCCTACTACTACTACCACCCTTAGCCAGGGGGCAGGATGCCTACCACTACAACCACCCTTAGCCAGGGGGCAGGATGCCTACCACTACTACCACCCTCACCCAGGGGGGCAGGATGCCTACCACTACTACCACCCTTAGCCAGGGGGCAGGATGCCCACCACTACTACCACCCTTAGCCAGGGGGCAGGATGCCCACCACTACTACCACCCTCACCCAGGGGGCAGGATGCCTACCACTACTACCACCCTTAGCCAGGGGGCAGGATGCCTACCACTACAACCACCCTTAGCCAGGGGGCAGGATGCCTACCACTACTACCACCCTCACCCAGGGGGGCAGGATGCCTACCACTACTACCACCCTTAGCCAGGGGGCAGGATGCCCACCACTACTACCACCCTTAGCCAGGGGGCAGGATGCCCACCACTACTACCACCCTCACCCAGGGGGGCAGGATGCCTACCACTACTACCACCCTCACCCAGGGGGGCAGGATGCCCACCACTACTACCACCCTTAGCCAGGGGGCAGGATGTCTACCACTACTACCACCCTTAGCCAGGGGGGCAGGATGCCTACCACTACTACCACCCTTAGCCAGGGGGCAGGATGCCTACCACTACTACCACCCTTAGCCAGGGGGCAGGATGCCCACCACTACTACCACCCTTAGCCAGGGGGCAGGATGCCCACCACTACTACCACCCTCACCCACGGGGGGCAGGATGCCTACCACTACTACCACCCTTAGCCAGGGGGGCAGGATGCCTACCACTACTACCACCCCCACTCATAGGATGGACAATGCATGACACAACAAGCACACCACAACCTAGGGAATGCAAGATAAAGACATCCCCCACCACCATGACAAGCGTGTGTAGGCTGTGTCAAATGCCTACAACACCGAACATGACTTTGAACATACAACGTGACCCCTAGCACATGTGCCACACATATATGTGTGTGGCACCCACAATGCAAGCAGCCCATGACCATTGTGGCAATGGGGCCTAAACCCCCATCATCACAGTGACCAAAAGGTAAGTGTGGGGTCCATAGCTGAAGCACATTTTGACCATTGTGGCAATGGGGTCTAAACCCCCATCATCACAGTGACCAAAAGGCAAGTGTGGGGTCCATAGCTGAAGCACATTTTGACCATTGTGGCAATGGGGTCTAAACCCCCATCATCACAGTGACCAAAAGGCAAGTGTGGGGTCCATAGCTGAAGCACATTTTGACCATTGTGGCAATGGGGTCTAAACCCCCATCATCACAGTGACCAAAAGGCAAGTGTGGGGTCCATAGCTGAAGCACATTTTGACCATTGTGGCAATGGGGTCTACACCCTCATCATCACAGTGACCAAAAGGTAATTGTTGACAAAGAAAGAGCTGCAACTGCCAAACTGCATGGATCATTCCTGGTCACAGAACCAAAAACTCATCTGTGGCAAAGTAGTGTATGTGTCCCATTGCAACATAAATTGGGGGAGCCAAATACTGCAGTGCAAATGAAACATTCCTTTGGCCATGTGCAGACAAACAACACCCATGGGGGCTGAGACCGTCAACAGTCATCAATGACACAATGACAGAAGTGACCATCAGAATGCAGAACCACATATTTGCACCAATGGGCACACAAATGCAGATACCCTGTGGAGACAGCAGATGTGAGGTGAACAGATACCATACCATGGCAGCAATGGGACACACAAACCATGATCACTGTGCTGACCGATGACCTAGGAGTCCCAGGGACAGCAGGGGAAACACACCAAACAACATACAGCCAATGGCACACCCAAGATATGCCAATGCAGTGGTGCAGATGCACAAACACAAACAGGCAGACCAACACTGTCATCATACACAGCAGGTGAGGGGTGGGGGTGCCAGTGTCCCCAGGCAACAACACAACACATGAGGAGAGCTGAATACCAATCATACAGATGTGCATACACTGCCACACTAAGGTAACTCATGGATCCAAATCCCCTATGTGGGCAAGCAGGCATTGACAGGTGAGAGGGAGCACAAAACACACATGTCACACAGGCACGTAGGAACAACAACTGACACAGCAAGTCACAGACACACCACAGCACCACCCCCAGGGCCCCCACAATGTGGTGACCCTGGGCTGAATAAAAATACCACTGTGATGACAAAGCTAAATGTCGTTCACACTGTGAACCAAGTCAGGTGTCCTGAGCAACAAACTACCATCACACCTACACAAGCACAAATCAATCAGCATGGCCAGTAAGCCAAGGGCAACATGGAGGCAGGGGACTAGCCGGGCAACAACTCTCATCTGCACACACTCAAGACCACACCCCTCGACCTCCAACAATGTGCAGCAGTGAAGTACACATGCACTGGTGACATTGCACATGCACCCATGACTATTCCAGGGTGGTGGGTGGGAACCAAGGTGTAGAAACACATCACACATGGACACTCAACAAGACTCCTGAATGTCTGACACACTGCACACTACGCTGTACATGGACATGACGGCAATACCACACCGACCAATGGGATCCCAGCCACAGTCACACACCAATGAAGTAGCCAAGGTCACCCACAAAGAACACACATAGACAACAACCAACATTGCAGCCCGGACCCTAAGGAGTGCCAGCAGTCACACACACAACGTGTCACAATCACTGAAAGATAACACAAACTGGAAATCACATGACAGGGGCAAACAACAAGTGCCAAAGGGAAACCTGACTGTGACCCATCTGCGTCTGCACACAAACTCTGCCCTGACAGCAAACACACCTATGGGTGACACCCTGATGACCAGTAATGTGCCATGCACCCACATCACAGAGAACACAGGGAGAAGACTTTGGGGGAACATAGCTCAAGTCAGCAAGCATCACAAACAGGTACAACACTAGGGATCACAGCATGCGCAGATGAATGGAAGTGAACACACAGACATGCACATACAACACACACCTTGGGCGCAGGCAATGTCACACGTGTACACACTGCCATGAGGGGACTCCACTCCTGTGTGAGGAAAGCTGTGCCATATGTTGCCTCAGTAGGGCCCCATCATGTCAGCTGAGCACTTGGTCACACAAACAACAATTAGCACCAAATGAGGGCTCCCATCACATCAGCCTGGTCATGGATGTGCCAACGGAATCATCAGCACAGATCCAACACACTTGTATAGCAATGTTGCACTGACTACACGGATGAGTCCCTCCCCATTGATGCCCAAACCTGCATGTCCACTGGAGATGGCAACACGGTCAGGGAAGTAGACAAATGCAACGATGGCAGGCACAACAGATGTGCAGGGGTGGAAGCCACAGATATGAAATTGCCAATGTAAGTAGGAAACCCATTGCCAAATACTGAACACATGACACCCTCAGATGCTGCTATTGATGACATGGATACACCACATGATAGGACACATTCCCCCTGTACCACATGGGTTCCTGCACAGTAACACTTCATAATCATGAGACCAGATATCACCATCACTGCAGCAAGGGCACGGTTAGCTGCACCAACAACATGTACATCTGAAGCATGAGCACTAGAGAAAAGAAAGTTGCTTTATTCAGCATATGTGTTGTTTGATAACGACGTCCAGAAAAAATTAGAGCAAAGGCCAATGGCCAGTCCATTGTCAAAGTTCAAACAGGGTGACACTGGCAGATGTCACCCTACGCATGCCTGCACAATACCAGGGACAATCCACTAGGAGGGGCAACCGGGGGCAGGCCAGGCACCGCAGGGACAGGATCAGGGCTCACCAGGGGGAGTCAGGGAAGGGGTGGTGGGTGCTGGAGAGCCACTGACAACTGCAGTGGAGGTGTCTGACATGGTGTGTGCCGGCACAACTGGGGGCATGACTCAGATGTCGTGGGTGCCGGCACAACTGCAGTGGACCCTGCAGATGGGGTGGACAGGTCCGCCACTGCAGTGCCCAAGTCAGACAGGGCGGTAGTGGACTCCACTGCAGTGCCTACCTCCAGGGAGGAGAATGGGGAACAGGCAAGGTGGGTTGGACAGAGGGGAGGACACCCTCACCACATCAGTGGCACAGACAAGCGCAGCGGGGGTGTGGTGCTGGGAGAGCAAGTGGCAGGGGGAGAAGGCCGGATCCTCTTGGGGATGGTATATCTGTGGGTGGGGGAACCTGGGGCAGGGTGTGGTGGGGGCACCTGTGCAGTGGGGGCCTGAGGGATGGAGGACGGAGACCTTGTGCCTGAGCTGCAGGGCGGTGGCGGGGTCTTGCTCTTAGGACTCCGGGGGACTTGCGGGTGGGGGCCTCAGTCCGTCTGCGCCTGGGGGAGGGTGTCCGGGGGCGAGGGGCACTCTGCTCCGTGTGGGTGGGCTTCCTCTTCCCCGGTATGCTGGAGCAGCTTC